>QXEO01000518.1:1278632-2557265 GCA_007115705.1 Dactylis glomerata
AAACCAAAAGCAGTAGCAGAAAAAGTAGAACGCTCAATTTTTAATAAGAGTGAAAACTAGAACGTTCTTTGCAAATGAAAACGAGTACATCTCCTCCAAAGGAAATTTGTTGGGGTCCAACCATTTATTGTAGCAAACAAACTAAACAAACCAACTAAGAAAACTAAAACAACTGACGCTCCAAGAAAAACACATAGTGCATGAAGCAATAAAAATATAGTGTTTTGAAAGGTGACCTGATTTTTGCAGATGAAGAAGGGGTGCCTCGGGGGCATCCCCAAGCTTTGACGCTTGTACTTATTGGATATTTCTTGGGGTGCTGCATGGGCATCCCCAAGCTTGAGCTTTTGTCCATTCTTCAACTCATCTCATCATTCTCCAATCCCTACACTTGAAAACTTCCTTCATACAAAACTAAACACAATTCTATTAGCAACATTAGTGTAAGCATAACATATAATCAATCCTCTATTTGCTTCAGGTTTCAACTCAAAACCACCACATATATAGCATATACTACTGTAGCAACCTCCCCACAAGTTCCATGATCAAAAGAACTCAAAAGAAAGCGATAAAGTGGCAAACACAAATATTGGCAGAAATCTGTCAAAACTGAACAGCTGACAAAGGTCGAATTTTTGAGGGATTTTCTGTTGCTCAAATCAAAAATTCTTCAACTAACGAAAGTTTGGATATAACCTGGGGCATAAGCACAAGAAATTTCAGGTCCAAAATATATACAGAGAATTTATACGAATTTTTACGGTGCAGCACCGAAAACAGTTTCAGGACAGCAATTTCCCCAAATCTTTACCTCACTCGAATTAGAGGCTTCTCTTGGCACAAAAACGAAATAAACAAGATAAGGAGCAGTCATTACAGTAGTAATGACTTCCAAGACTCAAATAAAAGAAAAAATACTGAAAAGAAACATTGGGTTATCTCCCAAGAGTGCTTTTCTTTAACGCCTTTGAGCTAGGCGCAGAAAATTGCGAATCAAGTAATATCAAGAGATGAAGCATTAAGATCAACAGAAGAGGTCTTGTCAATAAGGCATTGTATTTCATCCACATAAGTTTTTGAAGACCCTTTGTGATCATGCTTTGGTACACTATTCTCATCAAAAAGATTTTTAGGACAAATCCAGGCAAAATTATTTTCGAAAGCATCATTCAATCCCAAAAGCTTGCAAGGTATAGATATTTCAGTTCCCTCATCATGAGTATCAATAACCTTTATAGGTGAACCGAGTTTATTAAAACGTTTAAGAACTTTCCTAGCTTCAACAATGACATCCTTAAATTCTAGGCGCAAAGTTTCCAAGATAAAAGCTTTCTTTTCGGGATCCTCAATTTCATGAAGCTTAAGGGACATATATTGCATAAAAGGATTAAGACTAGCAAACCTAGTTTTCAACATGTCAATTAATATAACAGAAGCAACTTCAATACTAGGAGCAAGCTCAACCCAAGACTTTTCCTCATCTTCCTCATGCATACTAATGTGATTAAAGAACTCCTCAATGTTACTTTTGCCAATAATCGAACCACTACCTACTGAGAGGTCCTCCAGAACGTACTTAGGGATCAACATGATAAACTAAAGTAAAGAAATAACGACTACCAAGGATTCTAATTTTTTTGGGTTTTTGATATAAAAAGCAACGCAGGTAAAATAAATAAAGTAAAGCAAACAATAACAAAGTAAAGAATGTGTGTGTGAAAAACTCCCCTCGCAGAAGTCTTCTCTTCCTCCCCGGCAACGGCGCCAGAAAAGAGGCTGCTACCTACTCAAGCGAACGGTTGATTGCGCCAGAAAAGAGATGTGGCATTTAGTTGACGTGGGAGCAGATGTCCTTGTGCGTGGTGATTGACCAGCCCGTTGGGAACCCCAAGAGGAAGGTATGATGAGTGCAGCAGCAAGTTTTCCCTCAGTTAAGAAACCAAGGTTTATCGATCAGGAGAGGAGAGACAATGACGACTGAAGGTGTTGTGGAGCCTGCACACACACAAACAAATACTTTGTTCCCAACTTGCGATGAGGTTGTCAATCTCACCGGTTTGCTTGAAACAAAGGTTATGAGCGTATCGAGTGGAAAACAATATAGTATGCGAGTAAAGTAAACAGTGCGAGTAAAGTAAACAGTACGAGTAAAGTAAACAGGTGATTGCAATATGATGTAAATAGGACCGGGGTCCACAGTTCACTAGTGGTGTCTCTCCATAGATAAATAGAACACATGCTGGGTAAACAAATTACAGTTGGGCAATTGATAGAATAGAGCTAACGTGATATGTCAAGAAGATCACTATGAGATTTACTCTGGGCATTACAACAAAATACATCGACCGTCATCCAACTGCATCTATGACTAATAATCTACCCCCGGGGATATCATCCGAACACCCTAGAAGTATTAAGTTGCGAACAACAGATAATTGCATTAAGCAAAGTGTGTAATGTAAACAAAGCATATGCCCTTGAGCATATGAATGTTGTTTTCTCCCTAGTAGCAACAGCACATCTACCACCTTAGAGGTTTCTGTCACTCCCCAGGTGAAATAGAGACATGAACCCACTATCGAGCATAAATACCCCCTCTTGGAGTCACTAGCAACTACTCGGCCAAGATAGCTACTAACAACGGAGAGCATGCAAGATCATAAACAACATAGAGATAACAAAAGATATAATTCAGTACAGCAACTTAATCATAAACACCAATATTCATCGGATCCCAATAAACCAACATCATAGAATTACATAACGGTGATCTCAATCATGTAGGGCAGCTCATGAGATCTAAACATGAAGCACATGGTGGAGAAGACAACCATCTAGCTACTACTATGGACCCATAGTCCAAGGTAGATTACTCACTCATCGCTCTGGAGGCAATCATGGCGATGAAGGAGACCTCCGGTGGCGATTTCCCTCTCCGGCAGGGTGCCGGGAAGAGCTTCTGGACCCTCCCGATCTTTGGGTCGACGGCGGCGGCGGATCGCGATGTATTCTGGAAAACTGATCGGCCCCTTAGGTTTTTCTCGTCAGGGGGTATATATAGGCGAAGGGGCGATATCAGAGGAGGGACCAGGGTCCCTCACACATGGGTGGCACGGCCAGGGGCCTGGCCACGCCAGCCCTATGTGTGGGGCCCTGGTGGCCCCTCTCCGTCAGGTCTTTGGATGTCTGGAAGCTTCCCCTTGATTTAAGACTTCAGGATTTGGTTTCGTCCAATTCTGAGAATATTTCCTGTGTATCACTCTGAAACACAAAAACAGCAGAAAACAGGGAACTAGCACTGTGGCACTTCGTTAATAGGTTAGTTCTGGAAAATGCATAAAAATGCCACTAAGTGTAACGAAACAATAGGCAAATGGTGTAAAAACAAGCATGGAGCATCAAAAATTATAGATACGTTTGAGACGTATCACGCCTCCAGGCGCGGGACGCCTAAGGGTCAGGGCGCCGGAGGTCCCCAAGGTGGCGCAGTTCGCCTCGTCCTGCCTCGGTGCGCCAATGCGAAGGGGGCCGCCAGCGCCGGGCGCCCACCGGGCCGGGATCTTTGCCTTGTTCCCGCTTCCCGGGGGGCATCCGCGGCGCTTTGCCCTAGAGCTTGATCCAGCGGCGGCGACGAAGGCGGAGGGATCCATCAGCTTGGGGGCGTGGAGGAAGAAGTAGCACTGGAGGAAGGAGGTGAAGTGCCGGAGGTCTCGAGGAGACTCTATTTAAGGGGCGCAGCCGGCGTCATCGCGTCAAATCTCAGCGCGGGAACCGAAGCGTCGGTGCTGTGCTCTGCTATGAAGCGACGCGCCATCATGACGGTTGACGCCTCGGGGACTGCAGCGTCGCCCGCCGTTTCGCCTCACCAGCTGCGGTCGCGCCATGCGTCCGCTGCCTCTGCATCTTCACATGGTCCTCTGACCACACGGTTGACGCGTGCCATTGGATGGCCCAGCAGCTTCGGGGGCCCCCGGCCCTTCGCTCCCTCAAGAGAGCGCGTTCATGGGCCGGGCTCCCGGGGGCTACTGTTGGTGTTTTGGATACCAGGGTATCCTGGTCCACCTGCTCATGGGCCCCGTCATCGGCCCATCTTCAGCCCAGGGGAGAACCGGCGACCGAAGCTATTCGAGAAGACCCTCATGAGGAGGCACCTCATGAGGAGAACGACGGTGGAAACTGCTAAGGACCAGAAGACCTCCTCACGAGCTCCCGCTGGTGAGGAGAGGGATCACGTCCACGCCAGCTCAGAACGTTGGCGTGCAGAGCAAGAAGATAAAGGACGGAAGACCGCATACCACGCATGCTACCCCCGACAGGGAGGAGACCAACTTTCCCTGTGCCTGCCCAAAGCGGCACAGTGGTTGTTGGCCACCCCCCTAAAAATAGCGTGGACAGTGCAGGGAGCCAGAGGAAGACGTCAGCTTCCTCCACCCACTCCTGTGGACCGGTGCCACTACCCTACGAAGACTATGCTCACGGAAGAATGTAGTCTACAGCTGTCCTCCCTCCTTGGCCGTGTGTGGCAACCCCTTCCCCAAGAAGATAAGGGGAAGGAGGACCTTGGTGCTATAAAAGGAAGGGAGGCCACCCCTTAGAGGGGATCAAATCTTCATCTTCTCCAAGCTGCTAGCTGGGCACGCAGGTTCTTCAACCTCTGGCCAGCTAGAGCTTTGTAACTAAGACCTTGTACTCCTCGCGAGGTGTCGCGCTGCAATACAAGAAGGCAGGAAGTAGGGGTCTTACCTCACCACGAGGGCCCTGAACCTGGGTAAAGCTCAGCGTCTCTCTCTGCAGTGTGTAGTGCGTTCGACGACTCGAGGCTTCCGTCACCATGCTTCGTTGCGATCCTAGATCTCACACATTCAGCCCCCTGCATTCGAATCTTTGGGTCCGTCGCGTGGTACCCCGTGTTCTTGCAACACGAAATCCATCGACAGGGATAGCAATGGGAGGATTGACTTTTGTGCCTGCTACCTTGCGTGGCGGACAGAGTTATAGGGCCCATCTGTACGGGTGTCCGTAGAGATACAGTAGCAAGGAAGGATCAATACATGATGGAATATAGATTGTATACTGAAAGTTAGTGGTGGTCCTAGGACAGGTGTCAGCTAGAAATATGGGGGGTGTAGCTCTCAGGAGCTCCTATGCAATTCTCAGTAATAAGGGGACACTAGTGGGGACAGGGCCTCCAGTCCCGGCCTGTAAGGGCCTTTAGTCCCGGTTTGCAAACCGGGACTATAGAAGCGGGACTAAAGGCTAAACCTTTAGTCCCGGCCTGGTTACCAACCGGACTGGAGAGTGTCCACGTGGGCGCTCGGAGCACATCCAGGGCCAGGACCTTTAGTCCCGATTTGTAAGACGGACCGGGACTAAAGGCATCTACAGATTTTGTTTTTTGCTTTAGGGTTTTAGGGTTTAGGGGTTTTAGGGTTTAGGTGTTCGGGAGATTAACGTGATGCCTAGTTTCGTGCCTTGTTTGGTGTTCGGGAATTAGTTTATGCATATATATAAGATTAACTTATCTTACAAGCGAGCATATATATACAATTATATGGAGATCAGAATTATCGGGACTAGAGCCTGTCTATTCGATTATATGGACCAACATCAGTAATGGCCCCTAGCTACACTAAATCGTCCTTTGTCGTCTATAGCTTCTGTCCTCAGAAAGGTCGCTAGCTCCTCTGCAATAGCAATCGCGCATTGCTCTGGTAGGTACTTCTCCCGCATGGCCGTGTACTATATAAGAAGAGGAGATGAATATGAATATCAATCATGATAACAAAGAATGACAGGTAAAAATAGAGGTGTGAATGTTTATTGCTTACGTCGTATCTGTAATCCTTGTACTCGGAGGTAAATGTGCGAATGGTCTCGCAAACGTAGTATCCACATAGATGCATCCCCCGTGGCTGCTGGTCGCACTTTACGAGAATAGAATATATATAATCAAAATAATAATCTAGCATCACAAATGTATTGAAAATAGAAGTATATCATACTACTACTTACCTGAGCCGCTCTAAAGGTCAGCTTCTCATGCTGGATACCGTCAGTCACGCACTTGAACCGCTTCCAAACCCTGTCCGACAAGGAAAATGATTTGATAAGTTTTTTATTAATTGATATATTAGAAAATCATCGAAAGAGATCGATAGAGCGCAAGAATGATTGAAATTACCCTTGGAGCATGTCCTGCAGGCTTTGGAACTGTTCCAAGGGTCTCGATAATGGGTCGAAGGCATCAACTCTTCCCTTATCAATTTGAATGTCCAACAGAATCCAGTGGTAGCTGCACATGTATATATATATGTGTCAGTAACTTATCAATTACACTTATAAGTGAATGGACACAACAGAGTAAGACCCTCACCTAAAGTTGTATGGAAACAGTATGTGGTCACAGAAATTTTGATCTGTTAGAAACCTTAGAAGGTTTTCCTCTGTCTCCTTGGGTTTATCAGTTAGCGTCGTTATATGTATTTTATCTGGGTCAATAAACCCAATATTTAGGATGTTCCTACTTTTACATTCCAGAATCTTATTCTGCATAATAGAGTACAAGTCAGAACGGAACAAGTTATATGTAGACAATGAATTAAAATAACTGAACAAGTTATATATAGACAAGGAATTGAAAAACTTACAGACAATAGCAACTCATAAGCGATTTGTCGAGGGCGTTGGCATTGTACATCTGGAAGAGTTCATCAAAGTCGATATGGATGTCTTCGGGACGGCCGTAGTACTCCCGTGGGACACGCGCCACGATCATCATTCTCCCATTCTTTGATTCACTTAAGTACCATGTATGCAAGTAACGCATATTTGTTGGGAGATCATCAAACTTATCTTTGCTGACCAAAGGCGCTCCCATGACAAACTGTGGCTTAGGGGCTACCACAGCCTTGGGTAACCTGTCGTCTTGGGAAGCCAGAACGTCTTCAACCGGGATACCCCATTCATCCGCCAACTTCTTTGCTAATTCCAAATCTTGCCCCTACACCAGAGAGGGAACATTCTCGGGTAACACCCTGAGTGGTGGGATCGACTGTTTGGCCTGTTGTCCAAGCTGAGGAATGTCTGATCTTTTTTTGCTTGCAGTTGAACTTGATTTGCTCCCACTTGCACTTGCACGTGATCTGCTCTTTTTCCCTTCCTTCTGCAATGTGCGTGTATAGTCGTCAGGCTTATGGTGTAAGTCATACTGTGATGGAAGGGTCGTGAAGTATTTTGCATATGCTATTTGCTTCTCGGTGTATTCCGGGCGAGGCTCGGGTTCCTTCTTTTTCATCTGCGCACCATAATGTTCCTTTGCTATCCTGGCGTTTTCCTCGTCGGTACGATCATAAGGTCTGATAGGAAGATTAGCATGAGGTACCTTTGGGAGGGGCGATAGTTTGCACTTTGGGGAGCTCCGTCGCTTAGAACTCATCGACAGAGCGTTCTTGCTGGCACGCTTCTGCTTAGTATCCTTAGCGGGCGGCGGCGGAGACGGCTGACCCAAGTCCGGTGGCGGTGATCAAGATGGACTCGTGTTGTGGTGGTCGTCGTCATGTGGAGGGCTTGGAGGTGATGGAGGTGTAGGTGACCTGCGATGACTCGGAGGCGGTGTTGTCCTTGGGGCCGAGCCTGGAAGCTTGATGTAGTTCTTGTCCCATAGGATGACTCCACCCAGTACTTCTCCGAGTGTCCTCTCATCTTCGGGTCCAGCTATGTCGAGCTACATATCATGAAACCCCGACACAATTTCATCCACCCCGACTTTAGCAAAGCCAGCTGGAATCTCACGGCCATGCCAGCGTACATCAGGGCCAGAAGGTAAAGCTTGTCCGACGGCCACCTTTATGGATATGTTCTTGAATCTCTGATGGAGTTCACATGATGTTGACTCCTTGATTCTGTAGCGCCCTGCCCTTTGCTAAAGGCAGAACTCCTGTGTATCTGTGCCATTCCCTGGATCAGTAGATAGCACCATAGTACAAAATAAGTAATCATTGCAATAGCATCAATATTACAACATAAATCTAGTTACATAGGTCTTCTACCTTATGAGTACACAGCATAAAGCATAGTTGCAGTGAGCCTCCATTCTTCATCACGTGCCACAAGCAGACATGTTGGAATGTAAACTCGAGATCCTACTCCTGGTTCCATACTCGAAATAAACCCACACGTTTGAATATGCAGCCCCAGAGGGGTCAGTACAATGATGTACTAGCAAATGACATATATTTGGTGGCATTTTTGTGGAAAGACTATACTACATGACATTTGGCTGGTGGATCTCATAGGCTGATTGCATAAAGCCAATTTTATCCTATAATCCATTTTAATACTTTCTTTCAACAAATTTTATTTTTCAAGGGTCAAGACAACCCCCATACACTACATACTGGCCGGTATGTAGTTCTGGGCGTAACTCAACAAAGTTTGGAACCTCAGGCACCACCACCCCTCAGAGTGTATGGTCCTTAGTTCCTACCTAGGGGTTTCTAGACAGATTTTAGTCATTCAGAATTGGTGATGAGATTCTTCCGTTCATTCCATGTCTAGAGACTCAATTGTCCATAACCGAGGACACGGCTAATCGATTAGTTTTAAACACCTTGCAAGGGTTGTGCACTTTCACCTTACGATTCATTTTATGCCCATACATAAAATGAAACGAGACCTTTTAGAGGAGAGGGCAAGTAACTGGCAAGAACCGCTCCCAACCTATAATTCATCTACCACCATCTTCTTGCACACAAGTTGCACTCTCACATCTAATCAGTCAAGACAGAGCCTATAATGTCATAAGGCTGCACTGGAAGTACACTAAGCATGGAAGACATAGCCATCTCTTTATTCCTGGGTGGCCATCCCGAGCGGTATCCTGAACCCGCATCCTCTTAACAAGGCATGCGTCTCAGAACCCACCTACCTCGCCTCCTCTTATCAAACCAATCCACCCAGGTGTTTCATTTTAGTTGAAGTTCTTAATTTGTTCACAAAACACTTTTCAAGTGATCTTAGCATGGCATCAATATTTTTCAAAGTATTTAGCATCCTATCAGGTGGGGTTTGAGGGATTGCTACACACTACTAGGATCTAAGCATTTGATAAAACAGTTGAAATAATTCTCCTATCATGCATACTACAAGAGGTGAGTATACTAATGCATAAGAAAAATGGGTAAGGGACATGTGTGTCACTTGCCTTTTTGAAGATCATGATGTTTCACTTCTCTCAACTAAGCACGTAGCTCTTCGCAAAAACTATAGCACAAGAAATAGCATAACATAAACAATCCATACAAACACAATCAAACAAATCAAATAATTGAAAGGCATTTGTTTAACAATTTAGATTTATTGAGATGTTATGATAGAAAGATATGGCAAAGGATCATGATTTGGGAGATATGAATTGGAGAGCTTAGTTGGGAAGGATCAATATGATTTGAGAGAGAATTGGACCAGGCATTATATAGTTGATGAAGTTTTTATGCTTTATCAAAGCATATAAGAGTTTTAGGGACAGCTCATGTGAAATAAATTACACAAGAGTCAATTTGTGCAACTACAACACTATTGAGTAGATGTGACAACAATTACTCTAAAATAGCATCTATTGCACTTAGGAAATAGGCTAGGTTTTAGGAATGCTCGAACTACTCAATTAGCACATTTGCAAGTTGAATAGTTCAATACGTATGAACAAAACTAAGTAGGTATAGGATTGGGTATGAATGATTGATATTTGAGGACATGGCTCAAGTGGTTCATTGATCAACATGGTGTATAACACATACTATGGTATGGGTTATAACATTTCCACATTAATAGAACCTAAGTTTGAGATGAATTTATATTCTACTCAAGTAGCACAATTGCAATTTGAGTACATATATGAATTTGACAAAATATGACGAGTGAGATCTTTATGCTTTATTAAAACATATTGGATCTTGGAATATCTCATGTGGGTAAATCACATAAGAGACAAAGTAGTGCAATAGCAATACTATTGAATAAGTGTGATAACAATTATTCTTAAATAGTATATACATATTACACTTAAGCTTAGGCTAGGATTCGTGAAGCATTGAGTTACTCAATTAACTCATTTGTTAATTGAATAGTTCTACACATGAAATCAGGATCAGGTGGACAGATGATTGAGTATGGGTAGATAACATGTGAGATTATGGTTTAAGGTTTCTATGGGTACTTGGAGTAGTGGATATGTGCTAAAATGTGGATTAGATCAACACCACAAGGATAGAATCTATGATTGAGATGCATCACACTTTACTCAAATGACACATTTGTAATTTGAATAAGTGGGTACTATGCAAGATAGGTCTCAGTGAATATGATCTTGATCAAGATGTTGTTTATATAGATATGACATTGGATCAAAGTGATCTCAAGATGATATTTGATAGCTAGGTATGATCGTAGGGTTTTCTAAAGTAGAAGGGATCATTGATTGAAACAGAAATAGAATTTTTCTATATAGAAACTACTCAAATTCTCATATTAGAATTTGAATAAATGTGAAGTGGTTCAAGAAATTATGGGAGTGATTTTACTAGATAGCTTGCAGTAATACAAGGTCACTGCAATTGGAATCACTCAAAAATAACTTATAGAAATTAAATTATCACCGAAATAGTGATTTGGAAAAAATTGAATGCACAAAGTGTGTGCACGTATCAAATTTGATATTTCTTGATCCTATGATGTTCTACATGTTCTGAGGAATCTAGAGACTACAAATTTGTAATTTTTGGATTAACAGAACTAAGGATATGAATTAATCAAGCTAACAGAAGGGTTTAACTCAATTTGAAAATTGTTTCAAATTGAACCCATAAAATATAATATTTTATGGTACTTCTGGATTCTATAGGTTCTAAGGATTCCAACGGTATATCATTTGTTAATTTTGGGCTTATGGATCAAAAGATATGATTTTTCAAAGTTTCAGCCCAAATCTGATTCAAAATCTATTTCAAATCTCGGTTTGATTTAGGGAAGGCCACGTGGCGTGATATGACTGGAAGATACCGATTCGTTTGGATTACAAATATGGGCCATTGGATCTTATGAACTTTGGACAGCCCAGATCTGGTCGTACCGGTTTAGTAAGTGATCTAACTGGGTCCTTTGGATCTTGATCCGACGGATCACAGAGAAGAGGAGGGCAGCTCACCGCGGGGGCTAGGGTTCCGTCGAGGAATCCGGCGAGGGCGCGCAGGGAGTTGACGCCGGCGAGTTTCTGATGGTCCCCGATGATGCCCGATGCGCGGACGGTGTGTGGAAGGCTTCGGAGAGCTCGTGGGTGAGGTCGTCGTCGTCGATTGTTTCCTCGAGCGAATGAGAGGGGCGGCTGGGCGAGGCTCGAGCGCCGGTGTGCTTCGGCCATGCGTCGAAGTGTTCGATTCACTGTGATATTGAACAGGGTAAGGGCATGAGCGGATGCACGGGAAAGAGGGGAACAGTTTGAGGCCAGAAGGAGGACACGGGGCTCTCTGTACCCGACGAATTCATCGCCGGTAGCCGAGCGGAGGGCGGAGCTCCGGCGTTAAATTTCGTCGGCCTGGTAGCGTTCTTTTGTGAGGAAGCTGAGGGGAAATGGAGGGGAGAGAGAGAGCTTTATATAGGCACGGGCTGGGGTCAAAACGGGCAGGCAATTAATCAGAAATTAAGGAGGAGTAACAGCGGGAGGCTCGGTCTCCGGCGGCCAATTCGGTCTAGGGAAGAAGAAGATCTGACCGGTGGGTCCAGCCTGACTGGTGGGGTCCATGCGTCAGTGAGAGAGGGCGAGAGATGGATACTGTTTCGGGAGTTGGCCGGGTGGGCCGAGGCCGAAAAGCTCGCTGGGCCGGATTGGTTCCCCGAGGCCCTTTTCTAGTTTTTATTTCGTTTTCTTCTTTTTCTTTTTCTGTTTTCTTATTTCCTTTATAGATTTTGCATATTTGGTTCAAATTGCTTCAAACCAATTTTGTAAAGTTTCTAAAATTCAAAGTATCAAAGTGGGACAGTAAGAAACAGGTTTTTAAAATAAAATAAGATTTTACAATAAAACTTTATGAACTTGGCAAAAAGGACCTTGCTTGCATAACAAAAATAGAACTAGGGTTTGAGGATAAATCCTTTGAATTAAGAGACAATGCTTTATAAAATAATGTTTGAAATTATCTTTCAAACATAGTTTTGAAAATACAATCTTTATCAAATAAAACACATCTGCGATTCACTCCTTTGCAAGCAAGCTTGCATAGGTTTGAATAAAGAATGAAAAATAGTATTTTGATACTTGATCTTTCTAAGATAAGTTCTTCAAGAAAATAATAGAAAGTTTAAAATAGTTTTCTAATAAAGCTTTCAAATAGACTCAAAAAGTTTTAAATCTTTGTGAATTTTCAATCAACACAAGCAAAATAAAAACAAAAAAAATTCCCCCAAAATTTGATAAAATCTTGGGATGTTACAGACTACCACCCTTAAAAGAAATCTTGTCCTCGAGATTGGAAGGAAGGCTAAAAAGAAAGTGGGTATTAGGTTATCTGGGTTTAGGTATCTGGGTGGCTACCACCCTTAAAAGGAAATTCCTCTTGGTGGTATCTTGATGCTTCCTTAGGCACTTGCATTTTGTTCCCAGCTTGCATTCACTGTTGAGCCATTTTTCCTGAATCGCTCTTCTCAGAAGTTCTGATGTCCACAACTATGTTCAAAAGTGGGTATACCAAGGGTTCCATCCAATTCTGGTGATATGCAAATATCATCCATCGAGTTGTCATCTACAAGGTAGTCCACATCTTCATTTACAATAGGTGGGTGTCTATTCACAAATTTGGGCACCAACCTTCCTTATGGGGTTGCTTGAGGTAACCTTACTCTATTGTAGAGCTTTCTATCCAACGGGGTAGTTGTTGAACTACTTTGGACACTGAGGAGTCACTCTTTGGTTCATTCAGAGGACCAAGATGAGTTGTCTCCTCTTTGGGTCATTCAGAAGGCCAAGCTGAGAGGGTATCCTCTCATCATCTCAACTTTCTTATCATCATCCTTAGAGGTTCTTCATCTTATGGTTGTTTCCTTATACCATTCTGATCTTCAATTTTCCATGATACCATTCTGTTCTGGTAACCTTCCTGGTTGTTGCACATCTTCCAAGAATGTGTATCTAGCCCTTTTCTTGGTCGGTCCTCACCAAGGCCAAGACAGCATACAGGCTAACACCATACTCCTTGTTGCTTTTTAGCTGATTTTCATTCCAAAAAATCTCAAAAGATGGTCTAGTGCCAAGTACTGCATGCTTGCCCCACGAACATGATGAGACCACACATCCCAATGAATTAGGATGGCATCTCTCTGCAGTCTTCTCAAGCATTTCATAGGGGTAAACAAGGTGGACTCCGTAAGAGGTATTTGCACCTTTAAGGGATGGAAGGTCACCTTATAACCAGTATTGTTGAATCTTTTCTTGATACTGGTGTTCATCATGCTATCTGCCACTAGTACCAGGTGGTCCTTAAGAATTTCTTTAGCAACCATCATCATAGTTGTTGAAAGGCGCTGAACAACTTGATCATATCTCGAAGATGAATTCCTTGCAAGAATAAGGGATCTAACAAAGCTCTCATGGGCAGGAAAGTAGTTTCAGGGATTTGGAGAGTTGCTTCATAACATCGCAGGTCGGGATGGGGTAGACTTCGGTGGTGTAAAGCTTTGGAATCGGGAGGCAATCTCATAGGTAGTGGTGGTTGTCTTTGTTGCGTCTCTCTGGAGAGGAGTGACTTCTCTTTTATAGGCTCAGGGAGGTAGCCGAACAGTCACGTGGGGAGTCGAAACGAAGGGTCGGGAAGTGAATCGTACAGGCAGCAGCCGAAGTTGAACAGCCTTTGCATTCAAAGCCCACTGAGCAAAACGTTTCTGATTCGTGAAGTCGTTCAAAAGTCCAAGTTCTCACCATATTCCTACGTTTTGGCCACTGGCTCACTATAAGGGGTGTAATATATTATCCTCCTAAGGTTATGGTTTATCAACGTCATCTGTCATGTAGGTATGTTTCTCTAGATTTACCATTCCTCATACAAGAGTGAACAATATGAGTAGTCGTCATGGGGCGCAAATCCATGTCGCACCCAATCATTACCTTGTATTTGGTTTGGTGCATCTCGCATTCTAACTCTTGGTCAACCTCACTAGCTTTTAAACAAAAGTTTTGTTGGATTGGAACCAAGTTCCCAAATCTTATTTTGAATTTTGAAAACAAAACCTATCGTTCCTAGCTAGAGGTTTTCAACAAAGCTCATGGCAATAATCCTTAAGTTGTCGATCCTTTGGTTTGCCATTTAAGAGGAATTTAAAATCCTTTCCATTGCTCTGTTTGCTCTTTCCATTGCTTTGTTTGCTCTTTTTCACCTTTCTTGCATGAGGTGGTTGAATAGTATTACTTCCACATTAGCTACACCTTGGGGTGTCTTCTTATTATTTGCGTGGTATCCTTCAGCCATCCTAGCTTACTGGAGTCTTGGGGTATCATCCTTTGTGTACCCTCTGGCGTAATGTTCCAATCTCTTGTACTTGAAACACTACCTCTTGTTGTTGTACTCTGTATCCTTACCTCCAACTGAGGGTCATTGAAGTTGTTCTGTCGTTGAGAAAACTTTGGTTTGGGTTTTAGGACAAGTTTAGGTCTTAGCATAGATGAGAATTAGATAGAAGAGATCTAAAGAAGAAAATTCCTACCCAAACATAACAGATCCAAAACAATTCATCTTACAAACAACATCTAACAAACATTCATCAAATCAAGCAAACTAGTTTTCAAACAAACGGGGAGGTACGACCATCCACAAGTCGGTATGACCATAACGTTTATTACACGTCGTTGCTTATTAAAATTTCCTAAATGGAGGTCCAACTAAGGCTTCTTGGTACTCTTCTAAGCAGATCCATTGTTCTGGTCCAGCTACTTCAGTAGATTGGTAATTTGCTCGTCCTTGGTTTTGATGAGGTCTCCTTGAACACTAAGTTCAGATACCAACTTTTCCATGTCATCTTGAAGTTGACTTATGGTTGCCTTCAATGCAGTAGTATCTTCCTTTTCTTCTTTGAGGTCCTGCTGCGTATTGTGAAGTCTCCACTTGAGTCTTTCTCCAAGCTCCTTTATTGCTAACCAAGCAGCACATCTTGCTGAGTCAAGAAATGATGGATACATCTTGGAGTTGGTGAACATCCAAAGTCCCATCTTCTTGTAGTCATCTTCTTTGTTCTTGTATAAATGAAGCTGTACCCACCAATATTCTTCACCTTCATCTATCACGGGAAATCCTTTGTAAACAGCTTCTCCTTGCATTCCCATGCTTGACATGAGGTTCTTCAATGCTTTGGGAAACTCAGTCTCACTCTTCAGGGTCATGGTCATCACTGGTCCTTTCTTCAGTGATTCAATGGGGCTGGTCATCTAAATTAGAAGGAAGAGTAGTGTAAAACAATTGAATGGGGTAAGTTCTTACAAGAAAATTTCAAACTAAAGTAAGTAGATTGATTTCATTTAGAAAATTTAATTGATTTTCTTTTTAAGGAGAGAGGGAAGAATTCCTAGGGCTTCCTAGTCTATTCCAAACCTAGGGTCTCGATCCTACAGGCAACACTATGCTCTGATACCATTCTGTAGTGCCCTGCCCTTTGCTAAAGGCAGAAATCCTGTGTATCTGTGCCATTCCCTGGATTAGTAGATAGCACCACAGTACAAAATAAGTAATCATTGCAATAGCATCAATATTACAACGTAAATCCAGTTACATAGGTCTTCTACCTTATGAGTACACATCATAAAGCATAGTTGCAGTGAGCCTCCATTCTTCATCACGTGCCACAGGCAGACATGTTGGAATGTAAGCTCGAGATCCTACTCCTGGTTCCTTACTCGAAATAAACCTGCACGTTTGAATATGCAGCCCTAGAGGGGTCAGTACAATGATGTACTGGCAAATGACACATATTTGGTGGCATTTTTGTGGAAAGACTATACTACATGACATTTGGCTGGTGGATCTCATAGGCTGATTGCATAAAGCCAATTTTATCCTATAATCCATTTTAATACTTTCTTTCAACAAATTTTATTTTTCAAGGGTCAAGACAACCCCCATACACTACATACTAACCGGTATGTAGTTCTGGGCGTAACTCAACAAAGTTTGGAACCTCAGGCACCACCACCCCTCGGAGTGTATGGTCCTTAGTTCCTACCTAGGGGTTTCTAGACAGATTTTAGTCATTCAGAATCGGTGATGAGATTCTTCCGTTCATTCCATGTCTAGAGACTTAATTGTCCATAACCGAGGACACGGCTAATCGATTAGTTTTAAACACCTTGCAAGAGTTGTGCACTTTCACCTTACGATTCATTTTATGCCCATACATAAAATGAAACGAGACCTTTTAGAGGAGAGGGCAAGTAACTGGCAAGAACCGCTCCCAACCTATAATTCATCTACCACCGTCTTCTTGCACACAAGTTGCACTCTCACATCTAATCAGTCAAGACAGAGCCTATAATGTCATAAGGCTGCACTGGAAGTACACTAAGCATGGAAGACATAGCCATCTCTTTATTCCTGGGTGGCCATCCCGAGCGGTATCCTGAACCCGCATCCTCTTAACAAGGCATGCGTCTCAGAACCCACCTACCTCGCCTCCTCTTATCAAACCAATCCACCCAGGTGTTTCATTTTAGTTGAAGTTCTTAATTTGTTCACAAAACACTTTTCAAGTGATCTTAGCATGGCATCAATATTTTTCAAAGTATTTAGCATCCTATCAGGTGGGGTTTGAGGGATTGCTACACACTACTAGGATCTAAGCATTTGATAAAACAGTTGAAATAATTCTCCTATCATGCATACTACAAGAGGTGAGTATACTAATGCATAAGAAAAATGGGTAAGGGACATGTGTGTCACTTGCCTTTTTGAAGATCATGACGTTTCACATCTCTCAACTAAGCACGTAGCTCTTCGCAAAAACTATAGCACAAGAAATAGCATAACATAAACAATCCATACAAACACAATCAAACAAATCAAATAATTGAAAGGCATTTGTTTAACAATTTAGATTTATTGAGATGTTATGATAGAAAGATATGGCAAAGGATCATGATTTGGGAGATATGAATTGGAGAGCTTAGTTGGGAAGGATCAATATGATTTGAGAGAGAATTGGACCAGGCATTATATAGTTGATGAAGTTTTTATGCTTTATCAAAGCATATAAGAGTTTTAGGGACAGCTCATGTGAAATAAATTACACAAGATTCAATTTGTGCAACTACAACACTATTGAGTAGATGTGACAACAATTACTCTTAAATAGCATCTATTGCACTTAGGAAATAGGCTAGGTTTTAGGAATGCTCGAACTACTCAATTAGCACATTTGCAAGTTGAATAGTTCAATACGTATGAACAAAACTAAGTAGGTATAGGATTGGGTATGAATGATTGATATTTGAGGACATGGCTCAAGTGGTTCATTGATCAACATGGTGTATAACACATACTATGGTATGGGTTATAACATTTCCACATTAATAGAACCTAAGTTTGAGATGAATTTATATTCTACTCAAGTAGCACAATTGCAATTTGAGTACATATATGAATTTGACAAAATATGACGAGTGAGATCTTTATGCTTTATTAAAACATATTGGATCTTGGAATATCTCATGTGGGTAAATCACATAAGAGACAAAGTAGTGCAATAGCAATACTATTGAATAAGTGTGATAACAATTATTCTTAAATAGTATATACATATTACACTTAAGCTTAGACTAGGATTCGTGAAGCATTGAGTTACTCAATTAACTCATTTGTTAATTGAATAGTTCTACACATGAAATCAGGATCAGGTGGATAGATGATTGAGTATGGATAGATAACATGTGAGATTATGGTTTAAGGTTTCTATGGGTACATGGAGTAGTGGATATGTGCTAAAATGTGGATTAGATCAACACCACAAGGATAGAATCTATGATTGAGATGCATCACACTTTACTCAAATGACACATTTGTAATTTGAATAAGTGGGTACTATGCAAGATAGGTCTAAGTGAATATGATCTTGATCAAGATGTTGTTTAGATAGATATGACATTGGATCAAAGTGATCTCAAGATGATATTTGATAGCTAGGTATGATCGTAGGGTTTTCTAAAGTAGAAGGGATCATTGATTGAAACAGAAATAGAATTTTTCTATATAGAAACTACTCAAATTCTCATATTAGAATTTGAATAAATGTGAAGTGGTTCAAGAAATTATGGGAGTGATTTTACTAGATAGCTTGCAGTAATACAAGGTCACTGCAATTGGAATCACTCAAAAATAACTTATAGAAATTGAATTATCACCGAAATAGTGATTTGGACAAATTTGAATGCACAAAGTGTGTGCACGTATCAAATTTGATATTTCTTGATCCTATGATGTTCTACATGTTCTGAGGAATCCAGAGACTACAAATTTGTAATTTTTGGATTAACAGAACTAAGGATATGAATTAATCAAGCTAACAGAAGGGTTTAAGTCAATTTGAAAATAGTTTCAAATTGAACCCATAAAATGTAATATTTCATGGTACTGCTGGATTCTATAGGTTCTAAGGATTCCAACGGTATATCATTTGTTAATTTTGGGCTTATGGATCAAAAGATATGATTTTTCAAAGTTTCAGCCCAAATCTGATTCAAAATCTATTTCAAATCTCTGTTTGATTTAGGGAAGGCCACGTGGCGCGATATGACTGGAAGATACCGGTTTGTTTGGATTACAAATATGGGCCATTGGATCTTATGAACTTTGGACAGCCCAGATCTGGTCGTACCAGTTTAGTAAGTGATCTAACTGGGTCCTTTGGATCTTGATCCGATGGATCACAGAGAAGAGGAGGGCAGCTCACCGCGGGGGCTAGGGTTCCGTCGAGGAATCCGGCGAGGGCGCGCAGGGAGTTGACGCCGGCGAGTTTTTGATGGTCCCTGACAATGCAGGATGCGCAGACGGTGTGTGGAAGGCTTTGGAGAGCTCGTGGGTGAGGTCGTCGTCGTCAATTGTTTCCTCGAGCGAAGGAGAGGGGCGGCTGGGCGAGGCTCGAGCGCCGGTGTGCTTCGACCGTGCGTTGAAGTGTTCGATTCACTGTGATATTGAATAGGGTAAGGGCATGAGCGGATGCACGGGAAAGATGGGGAGAGTTTGAGGCCAGAAGGAGGACACGGGGCTCTCTGTACCCGACGAATTCGTTGTCGGTGGCCGAGCGGAGGGCGAAGCTCCGGCGTTAAATTTCGTTGGCCTGGTGGCGCTCTTTTGCAAGGAAGCTGAGGGGAAATTGAGGGGAGAGAGAGAGCTTTATATAGGCATGGGCTGGGGTCGAAATGGGCAGGCAATTAATCAGAAATTAAGGAGGAGTAACGGCAGGAGGCTCGGTCTCCGGCGGCCATTTCGGTCCAGGGAAGAAGAAGATCTGACCGGTGGGTCCAGCCTGACTGGTGGGGTCCACGCATCAGTGAGAGAGGGCGAGAGATGGATACCATTTCGGGAGTTGGCCGGGTGGGCCGAGGTCGAGAAGCTCGCTGGGCCGGATTGGTTCCCCGAGGCCCTTTTCTAGTTTTTATTTCATTTTCTTCTTTTTCTTTTTCTATTTTCTTATTTCCTTTATAGATTTTGCATATTTGGTTCAAATTGCTTCAAACCAATTTTGTAAAGTTTCTAAAATTCAAAGTATCAAAGTGGGACAGAAAGAAATAGGTTTTTAAAATAAAATAAGATTTTACAATAAAACTTTATGAACTTGGCAAAAAGGACCTTGCTTGCATAACAAAAATAGAACTAGGGTTTGAGGATAAATCCTTTGAATTAAGAGACAATGCTTTATAAAATAATGTTTGAAATTATCTTTCAAACTTAGTTTTTAAAATACAATCTTTATCAAATAAAACACATCTGCGATTCACTCCTTTGCAAGCAAGCTTGCATAGGTTTGAATAAAGAATGAAAAATAGTATTTTGATACTTGATCTTTCTAAGAGAAGTTCTTCAAGAAAATAATAGAAAGTTTAAAATAGTTTTCTAATAAAGCTTTCAAATAGACTCAAAAAGTTTTAAATCTTTGTGAATTTTCAATCAACACAAGCAAAATAAAAACAAAAAAAATTCCCCCAAATTTGATAAAATCTTGGGATGTTACAGATTCCATCCACGGGGTAGCCGGGACCGCCCTCTATCATTCTTTGTGCATCGTCAGGCGGGGCCTCAGATTCAGCCACGCTGCTTTTCCGCTTAGATAGGGCGCCGGTAATATCGAGTGCAGGATATTCCTGGCGCGCTACTCCTCTAAGCTCATCAATCTGCTTCTATTGCTCGTTAAGCCTGGCAAGCAACTGGTTGAACTTGTCATTCTCCTCATCCTGCTATCGCTTCTTTGCTCTCGCTCGGCTTCTGTAAGTGTCTTGGTCTCTGGCAAACCCAAGCCACCACGGGTAAGAAGGACCGAAGCCTCGTGTTCATCCTCCATGTTCGTCATTGCCGAGGACCAGTGTGAGCAAATCTTTCTCTCTATCTGGAGTGAACTATCTTTTTCCCTCTTTAATTTCTTTCACTATCTTTTTCCAATTCTCCCTAGGTATCCTAAGACCGTCACTGCAGATGAGGTCCCCTGTTTCTTCGTCATACGAACCACCATGCGCAAGGAACCAATTTCTTCCTCTCAATTCCCACTCATCACGGATGGGTTCAGGTATGATGCCTTTAGCTAGCATATCTTGCTCTTTCTTATCGCACTTTGGGATGGCAGTCTCATAGCCCCCTGGCCCCAGTGTGTGGTGATATTTCTTCTTGTCGGCATTTTTCTTGTTCTTTTCTGATAATGCCTTGGCATCTTCTGACTCCTTGTACTCTTGAAATGCCTTCCAGTGATTCACCTGCTTGGCTAGATACCCCTCGAATACTGGCACTTTCTTTGTCTTCCGATAGTTTTTCCATAGCTTCTTCTTCCAGCTACGGAACAGTTCGGCCATTTTCTTTAGAGTCCACTGCTTGACTTTGGCCCTCAGTTTTTTTGCGGCGTCTTCATTCTCACATTCTGGCAGGTTGAAATGTGACATGAGATCATTCCAAAGATTATCTTTGTACCTTTCGGCGACATAGTCACTATCGGCTGCCCCTTTGCGCTTGTTCCACTCCCGAACGCTGATCGGGACGTGATCCCTAACGAGAACTCCGCATTGCTTCTTGAATGTGTCAGCAGCATTCTTAGGAAGCTTGGGTTCGCCCGTAGGCAATATCACCTCAAAGGTGTAATGCGTCCGTGCATCCAACTTTTTAGTCGGGCCTCGTTTCGTAGCTTTGCTTGATGTGGAGGCCTAAGAGGGAGAAACATTCGTCAAATGAATGTATATGTATACAATATAGAGCTATCTCCAATATTTTTCACATATTACAAGTGATTGTCGAACTTCATATGTATACCTCGCCAGACTTTATTATTTCTCCACCGGCTTCTCCATCAGTGGAGCTATCACCTTCTCCGTCATTGGAGCTATCTCCTGCCCCATCGGCTTCATCTTCGTGTCGGTCGACCTCTATTCCATCTTCGAAGGGGTTTAGATATGACGACGGAGATTCAGCTGGTTCAACGTCGGGGGCGTCTTTGATTATATCTTCGAGAAGTTCTTCCTCTTTGAGGTTCCTGCTATGTGGATCCATAGTTCTGCAAAAAACGGACATTTGATTAACTAATAAACTAACAAACTATATATGATGCAAAATAATTCTATTTCTATTTGCAAAATAATTCTATTTCTATTTGCAAATTAATTCTATTTCTATTTGCAAATTAATTCTATTTTTATTTGCAAAATAATTCTATTTCTATTTGCAAAATAATTCTATTTCTATTTGCAAATTAATTCTATTTCTAATTGCAAAATAATTCTATATCTATTTGCAAAATAATTCTATTTCTATTTGCAAATTAATTCTATTTCTATTTGCAAATTAATTCTAACTAAATAAATTCTAACTAAATAATTCTAACTAAATAAATTCTAACTAAATAATTCTATTTCTATTTGCAAATAAATTCTAACTAAATAATTCTATTTCTATTTGCAAATAAATTCTAACTAAATAATTCTATTTCTATTTGCAAATAAATTCTAACTAAATAATTCTAACTAAATAATTCTATTTCTATTTGCAAATAAATTCTAACTAAATAATTCTAACTAAATAATTCTATTTCTATTTGCAAATAAATTATAACCCTAAAATAATTCTAACTAAATAATTCTAACTAAATAATTCTAACAAAATAAATACTAACTAAAATAATTCTATATCTAACCCTAATTTATATATCTAACCCTAATTCTATATCTAACTAAATTCTAACCCTAAAATAATTCTATATCTAACCCTAATTTCTATATCTAACCCTAATTCTATATCTAACTAAATTCTAACCCTAACCCTAACACTAACTAATTAACAAATTAAATTTTTTGCCAAAAAAACCTTGCAGATGACGGGCGGCGCGGCTGGATGGCGGCACTGCGACGGCGGGCACTGCGGCGGCGGCGCGGCTGGCGGGCACTGCGGCGGTGGCGCGGTGGGCTGGCGGCGCGGCAGCTGGACGGCGGCGCGGTGGGCTAGTGGTGCGGGCACTGCGGCGGCGCGGCGGCGCGGTGGGCTAGCGGCGCGGGCACTACGACGGCGCGGTGGGCTGGCGGCGCGGCAGCCTCACGGCATCGTCGGTGACTCCTCGCGCGCGAAACTGGTAAGTCCGAACCGGCGGGGATGAACGGGCAGCTTTTATACCCCCGGACCTTTAGTCCCGGGCGGTGGTTCAAGCCGGGACTAAAGGGGGGCCTTTAGTCTCGGTTTGAGCCACCGCCCGGGACTAAAGGCCTCGGCGGGGGGTTTCCAGCCCCAGGGCCTTTAGTCCCGGTCTGTGGTCCGGGCCGGGACTAAGGGCCTATTTTCTGTTTTCTTGTTTTATTTGTTTTTGCATATTTGAGAATATAAATAGTTATCTGTTTGCATATTTGAGAATTTGACAAAACTATGATAATGAAAAGTGTTTGAAATTGAATAAATAATTCAAAACTATTTTCTATTTTCAAAATTAATTATTTTAACTATCCAAACTATTAACAATTTTGCCATTTTCAATTTAAAACTATGTTTATTAAAATTCTTTTTGCATATTTGAGAATTTGACAAAACTATGAAAATGAAAAGTGTTTGAAATTGAATAATTAATTCAAAACTATTTTTTATTTTCAAAATTAATTATTTTAACTATCCAAACTATTAACTATTTTGCTATTTTCAATTAAAATTCTTTTTGCATATTTGAGAATTTGACAAAACTATGAAAATGAAAAGTGTTTGAAATTGAATAAATAATTCAAAACTATTTTCTATTTTCAAAATTAATTATTTTAACTATCCAAACTATTAACTATTTTGCCATTTTCAATTAAAATTCTTTTTGCATATTTGAGAATTTGACAAAACTATGAAAATGAAAAGTGTTTTAAATTGAATAAATAATTCAAAACTATTTTCTATTTTCAAAATTAATTGTTTTAACTATCCAAACTATTAACTATTTTGCCATTTTCAATTAAAAACTATGTTTATTAATATTCTTTTTGCATATTTGAGAATTTGACAAAACTATGAAAATGAAAAGTGTTTGAAATTGAATAAATAATTCAAAACTAAAAGGTTTAGTACATTCCATACATGCATTACATAAAAGGTTTAATATATTATTACATTATTGCACCAATATTCCTATCTATTATTTATGTTTTCTTCTGGGTCGTAGCCATGGAGAATCTTCATCATTCAGTAGGATGCTTGGGTCAGTTTTCACTTTGAAGGGCGGAATTTCATGAAACTTATTATAATCTACTGACATGTCTGTCTTGTCATCTACTCCCACGATGTTTCTTTTCCCTGAAAGAACTATGTCGCGTTTTGGCTCATCGGACGATATCTTCTTTTGCTGATTTCTTTTTCTCGTTTTTGTAGACATGTCCTTCACATAGAAAACCTAAGCGACATCGTTGGCTAGGACGAATGGTTCGTCCATGTACGCAAGATTGTTGAGATCCACTGTTGTCATGCCGTACTTTTGGTCTACAACTACCTCGCCTCCTGTCAGCTTCACCCATTTGCACCGAAACAAAGGGATCTTAAAAGTAGGTCCATAGTCAAGTTCCCATATCTCCTCTATGTACCCGTAATATGTTTCCAAACAGTGCCCATTCTTGTCTGTTGCATCAAAGCGGACACCATTGTTTTGGTTGGTGCTCTTTTTATCTTGGGCAACCGTGTAAAATGTATTCCCATTTATCTCGTACCCTTGGAAAGTACATATAGTCGAAGATGGTGGCCTGGCCAAATAGTTTAGCTGATCTCCAATGGTGTCGTCATTCATGAGATGTGTCTGCAACCAACTGCTGAAAGTCTTCTCGTGTTCCCCTTTAATCCAAGAGTCAGCCTTCCCCGGGTTTTCGGAGCGTAGAATATTCTTGTGTCTCACGATATACGGAGCCACCACGGTGGAATTGTGTAGAACTATGTAGTGTGCTTGAGAGAAAGAATGCCCGTCCATACATACTTTTGCTTTCCTTCCTAGTGTGTCTTTTCCTGTCAGCCTACCCTCATACCGAGATTCAGGAACACCAATCGGCTTAAGGTCAGGAAGAAAGTCCACACAAAACTCAATGACCTCCTCTGTTCCATAGCCCTTGGAGATGCTTCCTTCTGGCCTAGCACGGTTACGAACATATTTCTTTAAGACTCCTATGAACCTCTCGAAGGGGAACATATTGTATAGAAACACAGGACCGAGAATTCTAATCTCTTCGACTAGGTGAACTAGGAGGTGTGTCATTATATTGAAGAAGGGTGGCGGGAACAACAACTCAAAGCTTACCAGACATTGGACCACATCAATCTGTAACCCTGATAGACTTTCTCGATCGATTACCTTCTAAGAAATTGCATTGAGGAATGCACATACCTTCACAATTGCCAGGCAAACATTTTCCGGTAGAATTCCCCTCAATGCAACCGGAAGCAATTGCGTCATAAGCACGTGGCAGTCATGAGACTTTAGGTTTTGGAATTTTTTGTCTTTCATATTTACGATTCCCTTTATATTCGACGAGAAGCCAGTCGGGACCTTGATACTGAAAAGGACTTCAAAGAAGATTTCCTTCTCTTCCTTAGTAAGAGCGTAGCTGGCACGCCCTTGAAACTGCCCTGGATGCATGCCATCTCTTCCTTTATGACATTCCTGGTCCTCCCGTGCTTCCGGTGTATCTTTTGACTTCCCATACAAGCCCAGGAAGCCTAGAATATTCATGCAGAGATTCTTCGTCAGGTGCATCACGTCGATTGCGGAGCGGACCTCATGGACTTCCCAATAGGGTAGCTCCCAAAATATAGATTTCTTCTTCCACATGGGTACACGCTTATCAGGGCCGTTAGGAACAGGTTGGCTGCCAGGACCCTTTCCAACGATTACTTTTAAATCTTTGACCATATCAAATACTTCAGCACCAGTACGGATGACAGGCTTCCCCCGGGGTTCTGCCTTGCCATTGAAATGCTTGCCTTTTTTCTTTAAGGGATGCTTGGGCGGAAGAAAACGACGATTATACGGGTACACATTCTTCCTATATTTGTCCAGATATATACTTTCTGTCTGATCCAAACAGTGCGTGCATGCATTGTATCCCTTGTTTGACTGTCCTGAAATGTTACTAAGAGCAGGCCAATCATTGATGGTTACGAAAAGCAACGCTCGAAGGTCAAATACCTCTTGTTTGTGCTCGTCCCACACACGTACACCTAGTTCGGCCCACAGCTGTAAAAGTTCATCAACTAATGGCCTTAGTTACACATCAATGTCGTTGCCGGGTTGCTTTGGACCTTGGATAAGCACTGGCATCATAATGAACTTCCGCTTCATGCACAACCAAGGAGGAAGGTTGTAGATACATAGAGTAACGGGCCAGGTGCTGTGACTGCAATTCTGCTCCCCAAAAGGATTCATGCCATCTGTACTCAGACCAAACCATAAGTTCCTTGCGTCACCTGCAAATCTCGGGAACTCTCTCTCGATTTTTCTCCACTGCCGACCATTAGCGGGGTGCCTCAACTTATCGTCTTTCATACGATCTTCCATGTGCCATCGCAACAACTTCGCATGATCTTTATTTCTGAACAGACGTTTCAACCGTGGTATTATAGGAGCATACCACATCACCTTGGCAGGAACCCTCTTCCTGGGTGGCTCGCCCTCAATATCACCAGGGTCATCTTTTCTGATCTTATACCGCAATGCAGTGCATACCGGGCATTTATCCATATTCTCGTACTTCTCACCGCGGTAGAGGATGCAGTCATTAGGGCATGCATGTATCTTCTGCACGTCTAATCCTAGAGGGCAGACAAGCTTCTTTGCTTCGTACGTGCTGGCGGGCAATTCGTTCTTTCTTGGAAGCATCTTCTTCATCAGTACCAGCAATTTTTCGAATGACGAGTCAGTCACACCGGTCTCTACCTTCCACTTCAGCAATTCCAGTGTGCTATCCAGCTTCTTCTGGCCATCTTCACAAGTTGGGTACAATAATTTGTTGCGGTCCTGTAACATCTGCTCGAACTGCAACCTCTCCTTTTCTGTGTCGCAACCTCGCCATGCATCAGAAATGATCTGGCCAAGATCATCCGTGGGCTCATCTGGTTCCCGTTCTTCACCCTGATCTTCTTATTCATTGTCTTTCATTGCGGTATCAGCATACTCAGGGAACATAGATCGGTAGTTGTCATCATCGTTCTCTTCTTCTTTATCGTCGTCTTCCATTATAACCCCTCTTTCTCCGTGCTTGGTCCAAACATTATAGCCCGACATAAAACTGGACCCAAGTAGGTGGCTCTGAATGACTTTTGAGGAAGTGTAATCCTTCTTATTCCGACATTCAACACATGGACAAAACATATAGCCACCATCATACTTGTTCGCATCGGCGGTATCTCGAAAAGAATGCACGCCTTCTCTGTAAGCGGCTGTGCGTCGATCACCGTACATCCATGGATGGCTCATCTGCGTTATACGATAGTATATCAAATACAATCACGATCCTAAAAATTAGCACCTCACGGTCTAAACGAGGAAATATAGTTGCTAACCTTTTAGAATAAGTAGAAATAAAGAGGAAGAGGTTTAAGCGTGGCTCGGGCATCTCATATCGTAGTTGTGTTTGGTGAACTGAAGCGGCATCGCTCTAACACATATTTCAACAAACACCTCTAGTGCATCCAAGAAAAATAGAGAGCTAGCACACACCCACACTCTTCCATCCAAGAAAAATGCAAGGAAGAGGGGAGAGAGAGGCTGTGGCCAATATATATAGGCAGAGACCTTTAGTCCCGGTTTGAGACAGAAACCAGGACTAAAGGGTGCGCACATGCGGGCTGCACACTGCATAGCCCTTTAGTCCCGGTTTGTGTCTCAAACCGGAACTAAAGGCTCGTTACGGGCCGGGACCAAAGCCTCATGGGCGGCTTGGCGATTTTGGGGCGACGTGGCCGGATATTTAGTCCCGGTCCAGGCCAAAGGCCCGTTTTCCACTAGTGGGACATTTATAGAGAATTCCATGGGAGCTCCTGGCCACACCCACCGATGCCTCCTGTCAACACTTGTCCCATATCACTGCATTATTTGGTGTATTGATGTTTAGCAAGGTTTCCTCCAGGCCTGATTTTACCCTGACCTTCGTACCACACATGGCTCACGTTATTTATTTCGGGCTGCTAGGTTGTTGAGCTTGGGCAGAGAGTAGCTGCCAAGCGATATAAAAAAAACTCTAGTTTCAAGATGCTAATCACTACTGGTTCTTGTCATGCTTAGCAAGCAGCAGAGATAAACTGGTGTGATGTACTAGTGTTGTTGATTATTTGTTCTGCTCCCTTTTTAACAATCAGAAGTCCTAATGCCACTAAAACAGCTGCTAATCTCGTGGTCCTAATCATCATCTATTAGTGGTGACTCTTGTTAGCCCTACTAGGGGCCCTAATCACCATTTTATTTGTTCTTGCTCTCCTCTTTTAGGGCTCCTAAATAACACATCAACTCCTAATACTGCTCTAACAACTAAGAATTTTATTACTTTATTTCCAAAAAAAATAAGCAATCAATTTAGTTTCTCAATTAACTTATAACTTAGTTGATAATAAGAACTGTCAAATGGCATATGCTCTGCACAGTGCATGCTAGAAATTTTAGGTGTACCTCTCCTATGTAAATCATGTGTCATTTAACATTTCAGATTATCCGATTCCTTGTTTACATTCACATGGTCCTCTATTACTCCAAAATAATAGACAAAACTGACAAAAGCTTTAAACTAATCTAGATACTTCAACGTGTTGTGACCAAGTCTGTAACATTGGATCCCTTTCCTCACACATACCATGGATGGCCTTTTTAATGCTATCGATTTTCCTCACACCACACAAACCAGACAGGAAGCTTTTACTTTAGAGGAGACGCGTATGGGATTCTGTAATAACATGTTTGCATTAAAACCGCTTGAGCTTTCAAATCAGTTGAGCAGGGACGGTCAGGACAAGTGTCAGGTACATCAATGTATTGCCTTGTATTATGAATAAATGTGAAATTTGTCAGAATAATATGACTGCTTTTGGTCCATCTCCAAGCAATCACAAACGGTGGATCTATTGGAGGTTGTGGCACCCCAGAGTCAAACGTTCGGGTTAGACATTTATGATCAAATGAAGAACCAGGACGTTGCCCAGTGTGACAAGCTTTCAGCATAAAGAATGCACAACTTTAAGAAAGAGAGAATCAGACGTCCAACTTTGGAAGAATTTTCAACTACTACTATGAAAGAATTTTCAACTACTGCTATGGAAGAAAAAATTAAACAGTGAGTTTTCATATATGAAACACCAACTTTAAACAATTTGGGGTGAGCTTCAAACTACCTGTCCGTGGTCTTTCATAAAAAATGATCACAACTTCCAGAAAATTCGGGACACCCAAACTATCATAAAAAATCTTGAACTCCTTTCAACTAAACGTACACTTTCAGTATATTTTTTTCCAAAATAAGACTTGCAACAAATCTTTTTAAATAAGACTTGCAACAACTAATGTGGGACAGATGGCGTAAAATTATAAAGCCAAGGGTAGACACGATGCAGTTCCCAAAATTGTATATGGCGGGCCATGAAGAATAGTGGCAACCCTCCAAATGAGCTAAGTCGGTGCTATTGTGAGTAGTTCTAACGGGACACTATGGGGCAGGCCGTCTCTTGCATCACGACTCATATCTCTTAGGATGATCTTTCGTGCTTGGAGAAAAAAGCCCTAGCATGGAGACGTGCAAGGGATAGTTGGCGTGATGGTGTAAGCTTCACTAGTGGAAAAAAGGGCCTAATGTTTAGGACCATTAGCACCGATTGTCTATTAAATCAGTGCCCTCTAGGGACCGCATTGGTATGTCATAACTAGGTAGAAAGGCGCGTCTTGCCGCGCGCTTGCCCGCCTACGGCGGCCAAGCAAACATGAATAACCGATAAAAACATACAATCTGTATTACCATCGGGTTGGCAAGTGAAATTTAATTGATATGGTATATTCACAGGTAATTTGCAGATATCTTGCATATAGTCTAAAAAAGCATCACACATTGATGAGCTGTTTATATTTATTGAAGTAAGTCTTCTTGTGGTAGGGATATGCACCTTTTGTTTGGTTTAGATCAGTTGACCGAAGGGCTAATCGCTCGAGGCTTGTTTCAGGAAGCACCGTGAGACTTGTTTTGAGGAAGCACCGAATTGATCTTGTATATTTCATCCTTTTTCAACCCACACAGAATCCATGAATGATTTACTGAATTTTCTCCAAACAGTCATGTACACCGCATATCAAGGAATCCTAGCCTCTGTTTGGTTGGTTAATTTCTTGTACTTCCGATGTGTTCAAAATAACAGTCACACGGGTCTTGCTGTCTTCATATACCCTGCGTCAATATTCAGCTGGTGAAAATCCAATCTGCATCAACATAAGATCAAAGCATCATTGTTACTAAAAGTGTCACAATTAGCTGAACATCTAGAGTATGAAAGTTTGGCAGAGAGGTATCAATATGCAATATAATTGAATAACAGTTAAGACACATAGATATCATTTGATAGCAGCATATCAACTTTTGAATCCAAGAGTCTACTTTGACTTGTAAATGATAAATATGTATTTAAAGTGTTTCAACATCAATTATTAGTATTTATTGCATGCAGCATATACAATAATAGTTGCCTTAGCAAGGTGAATAATGCAATATTAGTGAAGGATGAAATCATGGGAGCCTATTAGTGGTGAAAATGGCAAACAATAGATATATCAAAGCCTAGGGTTGAACCTGATTGTTAATCGATGAGGCTGACGAACAGACTAATCTTGAATACCGCTATCGGTGCTCATATCGAGAGTTGTGCTCTTTCATGGCGACGCCACAGTCGAAGCCAATGTACAACACCATTTCGGGAGAAGAACTTAAGGAGGGAAAAAAGACCGCTCTGATGAGCAGACATTTTGAAAAATCATAGGTAGATACTTACAGAACATATAAATTACATGCTAACATGTGCAGTACATAGATAATCCACACATGATTATATAAAGAGCATATCAAGGATCGGATAGGAGGTGACACACGAGTCTCAAATCGAGTGTTTGTACAGGGATATAATCCACTTTGTTAGTACCAAAAGATTGGTGCTATGTACATATAGTTATGCAAAACAACATAAAGAACATGTTTTACAATAGACGATAGTCAGTAGTTACAGTCTGATAAAAAGACAAAAGTCTAGAGGGGAAGCAATTAGAAGTATAACCAAGTCTGTCGTGCAACGTCTCAGGCACCCATTCATCATGGATGTAGTAGTAAGGAATGCTGCATCTTCGTATGTAAGGACAGTAGGGAAACCGATGCTATTTATAAGACATATCTTCATCTTCTTTAGATGTGACAAAGCTGCTAGACATGCTGATTCAACAGCCTCATCAGTGCACTAACTATGGAGTATGGATACAAAAGATAATTATGAATCCATGCAATGTAGCTCCAATCTTTTGATCTGCTTGCTCAAGAATAAGTATACGGCTGATAGTAACTTGAATAAGTGACAGCTTCACAGTACGAAAAAAGTAATTAGATACCCATGCTAAGAAAGTCATTCTTTGTAGCACTCCAAACTGAAGTCCTGCCTATTGAAGCAGAAACATATAATCCTTTGGTAAATTGATAAAGCCGTAAATCTAATAGCAATGAATTGTACACTGGAAAAATGAATGAGTGCATGATGCGGCACGGTGTTGATGTAATTTTACCGTCCAGTTGGGAACCCCAAGAGGAATGTATGATGAGTACAGCGGCAAATTTTCCCTCAGTAAGAAACTAAGGTTTAATCGTATCCAGGAAAAAGCCAAACTCCAGAAGGTGATGCTTGCTAGCCTAGTGACACTCCAACAAGGGCGCCGTTAACGATAACGTGTTAGCGCGTCTTCAACTAGTAGCAACGTGGAACCTGCACACAACACAACCAAATACTTTGCTCCCAACTTACGATGAGGTTGTCAATCTCACCGGTTTGCTGTAAACAAAGGTATGAGCGTATCGAGTTGAAAGCAACAGTAATATGCAAGAAAGTAAACAGTGCGAGTAAAGTAAACAGGTGATAGTAATATAAAGGAAATTGGACCGGGGTCCACATTTCACTAGTGGTGTCTCCCCATAAGATAAATAGCACATGCTGGGTAAACAAATTACAGTTGGGCAATTGATAGAATAAATATAACGTGCATATGTCGCGAGGATCACTATGAGATTTACCCTGGGCATTACAACAAAATACATAGACCGCCATCCAACTGCATCTATGACTAATAATCTACCCACGGGGATATCGTCCGAACACCCCATGAGTATTAAGTTGCGAACAATAGATAACTGCATTAAGCTAAGTGAGTAATGTAAATAAAGCATATGCCCTTGGACATAAGAATATTGTTTTCTCCCTAGTGGTAACAGCACATCTACAACCTTAGAGGTTTCTGTCACTCCCCCAGATTAAATAGAGGCATGAACCCAACTATCGAGCATAAATACCCCCTCTTGGAGTCACTAGTATCTACTTGGCCAAGATAGCTACTAACAACGGAGAGCATGCAAGATCATAAACAACATAGAGATAACATAAGATATATGATTCAGCACATCAACTCAACATAACACCAATATTCATCGGATCCCAACAAACATAACATGTAGAATTACATAACGGTGATCTCGATCATGTAAGGCAGCTCATGAGATCTAAACATGAAGCATATGATGGAGAAGACAACCATCTAGCTACTGCTATGGACCCATAGTCCAAGGTAGACTACTCACTCATCGCGCCGGAGGCAAGCATGGCGATGAAGAAGACCTCCGGTGGCGATTCCCCTCTCTGGTAGGGTGCCGGGAAGAGCTTCTGGACCCTCCCGATCTTGGGTCGACGACGGCGATGGATCGCGATGTGTTTCTGGAAAATTGATCGGGTACTTAGGTTTTTTCCGTCGGGGGGGTCTTTGTAGGCAAAGGGGCATCGTCAGAAGTGGACCAGGCTGGTCACACACATAGGGGGCGCAGCCAGGGCCTGGGCCGCTCTGCCCTATTGTGTGGCCGGCCTGTGGCCCCTCTCCGTCTCCTCTTCGGTCCTCTGGAAGCTTCGGTAAATTTCTGGATGTTTGGCTTTTGTTTCGTCCAATTCTGAGAATATTTCCTGTGTAACTTTTTTGAAACACAAAAAAAGCAGAAAAGAGGGAACTGGCACTGTGGCATCTTGTTAATAGGTTAGTTTCGGAAAATGCATAAAAATGCCACGAAGTGTAACGAAACACTAAGCAAATAGTATAAAAACAAGCATGGAGCATCAAAAATTATAGATACGTTTGAGACATATCAGCATCCCCAAGCTTAACTCCTGCTCGTCCTCGAGTAGGTAAGTGATAACAAAAGAAATAATTTTTGAGGTGACACGCACCTAAATAATCTTGATCATCTATGTAAAGCATTGTGCGCTGGGATCAAAAGAACTTAAAACATGGGCATGAAAGATATAATCTTGATTGAAGAAACTTAGCAACCATGTTATAATATGAAAAAGAACACAAATGAAAGATCATGAAAATAAAACAATAAAAGTCAAACGTGTGTTCAAATCATATGGAAAAATATAAAAATGATTTTCAGCTTGTCCTTCATGAGAGAGCAAAACATAAATGCATAGGACACCTTCAAGTTTAAAAGGGCGACTAGATACAAATAATTTAAGAACAAGTGAAACCAACATCATGAATCAATCAATGAAAACTTTGGGACAATGCACATTATACTCAGAATGACAACTATGCTCTCTTAGACGGTGCATAAAGATAGGTGGTGACTCAACATAAAAGTAAAAGAAAAGCCCTTCGCGGAGGGAAGCCGTGATTAAACATGTGCTAGAGCTTTTCATTTGTAAAACACAGAGATAAAAATTGGGTTTTGAGAGGTGGTTGTTTCATGTCAACGACTGGCAATGGGGACTTACTATCTTCCATAATAAACAAGTGAGAGCGGTTCTGAGTTTTTGAAAATTTGGCACATTGGTGCTCTTTTATAAAGCTTTGGCACTCCTCCCCACCTTTTTTCCTTTCTCAAACCATGGCTAACCAATTCCATTGGGTGCCCACCAACATTCACATACCATGGAGGAGTGCCTTTTTTTCTTTTTTAGAATTAGATTACAATGGTCTGACCAGCTCCCTTGCAAAATTAATGATGAGCAGATGAAGCTTCCTAGTCGAGGGGTACTTAATTTAATATGGAAGATAGCAATTTTGACCACTACGTCCCCATGAGCTAAAAATAGTGGCACAAAATGAGATGTAGTTGAAAGTTTTGAAAGGTAGCACATGAAAATTTACTTAGAATGGCTTGCAAATACCATGCATAGGAATTTATAGTGGACACAATGGCAAACTTGGTTTTTAGGAGTTGGATGCACGAGTAGAGCTCATACTCAGTACAAAATGAGGGCTAGCAAAAGACTGGGAGCGACCAACTAAGAGAGCAATAACGGCCATAATCATGCATAGCGCCAAAGCAACATTAAAAGAAGCATAAGATGGCATCAAAAGTCAAAAACTAAATGATCATAGAGGCTTATGGCAACTTTGTATGAGTCAAACATGTGTGAGCATGCGCCAAGTCAACCCAAATAAAGCATCAAAGGAGAAAACCAAAATAATGCTTCCAAATAATAAAAACAACGCATGATTTTTCAAAGGCTCATTAAGCAATCTCAGTCATTTGAGACAAGTCATGCTACAGCAAAACCACTAAGCATACTATCAAAAAGACATCAAGCACGACATGCAAAAGCCTAGGCCGCAGTCTACACAAGCTCCTTTTTGTACCACTTTTTTGCATGAAATTTTTTCTCTTTTCCAGCACCATTCGAACCTTTTTGAAACAACTCTTTTGATGAAAACCAACATGGACCAGAGGTCAAAATACACCTTGATGCAAAGATATAACAAGATCTGAACAAAAATCAAGGTGAAAAATGAAAGCTAAACACAGTTCTAGAAAAAGAGAACACTCGTTGAACAATAAGAGTGAAAAACGGAGTGTTCTTGGCAAATGAAAAGCAAGGCAACTTCTCCAAAAGGAATTTGTTGGGGTCTGATACGTCTCAAACGTATCTATAATTTTTGATGCTCCATGCTTCATTTTACACCATTTGCCTATTGTTTCGTTACACTTAGTGGCATTTTTATACACTTTCCGGAACTAACCTATTAACGAAGTGCCACAGTGCCAGTTTCCTGTTTTCTGCTGTTTTTGTGTTTTAGAAGTGATACACAGGAAATATTCTCGGAATTGGACGAAACAAGTTCCTAAAGTCATATTTCACCGGGGAGCTCCCAAACATCCGAAGACCTGACGGAGGGGGGCCACGTGGGCCCCAGACACACAGGCGGCGCGGCCAGGCCCCTGGCCGCGCCACCCCTGTGTGAGGGACCCTGGTCCCTCCTCTGACATCGCCCCTTCGCCTATATATACCCCCTGACGAGAAAAACCTAAGTGCCCGATCAGTTTTCCAGAATACATCGCGATCCGCCGCCGCCGTCGACCCGAAGATCGGGAGGGTCCAGAAGCTCTTCCCGGCACCCTGCCGGAGAGGGGAATCACCACCGGAGGTCTCCTTCATCGCCATGACTGCCTCCGGAGCGATGAGTGAGTAGTCTACCTTGGACTATGGGTCCATAGCAGTAGCTAGATGGTTGTCTTCTCCACCATGTGCTTCATGTTTAGATCTCATGAGCTGCCATACATGATTGAGATCACTGTTATGTAATTCTATGATGTTGGTTTGTTGGGATCCGATGAATATTGGTGTTTATGATTAAGTTGTCGTACTGAATTATATCTTTTGTTATCTCTATGTTGTTTATGATCTTGCATGCTCTCCGTTGTTAGTAGCTATCTTGGCCGAGTAGTTGCTAGTGACTCCAAGAGGGGGTATTTATGCTCGATAGTGGGTTCATGCCTCTATTTCACCTGGGGGAGTGACAGAAACCTCTAAGGTGGTAGATGTGCTGTTGCTACTAGGGAGAAAACAACATTCATATGCTCAAGGGCATATGCTTTGTTTACATTACACACTTTGCTTAATGCAATTATCTGTTGTTCGCAACTTAATACTTCTAGGGTGTTCGGATGATATCCCCGGGGGTGGATTATTAGTCATAGATGCAGCTGGATGGCGGTCTATGTATTTTGTTGTAATGCCCAGAGTAAATCTCATAGTGATCTTCTTGACATATCACGTTAGCTCTATTCTATCAATTGCCCAACTGTAATTTGTTTACCCAGCATGTTATTTTATCTATGGAGAGACACCACTAGTGAACTGTGGACCCCGGTCCTATTTTAATCATATTGCAATCAACTGTTTACTTTTCCCGCACTGTTTACTTTACTCGCATATACTCTATTGTTTTCCACTCGATACACTCATAACCTTTGTTTCAAGCAAACCGGTGAGATTGACAACCTCATCGCAAGTTGGGAACAAAGTATTTGTTTGTGTGTGCGCAGGTTCCACAAACACCTTCAGTCGTCATCGCCTCTCTTCTCCTGATCGATAAACCTTGGTATCTTAACTGAGGGAAAACTAGCCGCTACACTCATCATACCTTCCTCTTGGGGTTCCCAACGGGCTGGTCAAGCACCACGCACAAGGATGTCTGCTTCCATATCATCCATACGCCATCACCGGTAGCAGCTACTTTTCTGGCGCCGTTGCCGGGGAAGAGAGAAGACTTCTGCGAGGAGAGTTCTTCGCACACACATTCTTTGCTTTGTTATTTGTTTGCTTTATTTTATTTTACCTGCATTGCTTTATATCAAAAACCCAAAAAATTTAGAATCCTTGGTAGTTGTTATTTCTTTACTTTATTTTACTATGTCTATCCCTAAGTTCGTTCTGGAGGACCTCTCAGTAGGTAGTGGTTCGATTATTGGCAAAAGTAACATTGAGGAGTTCTTTAATCATATTAGTATGCATGAGGAAGTTGAGGAAAAGTCTTTGATTGAGCTTGCTCCTAGTATTGAAGTTGCTTCTTTTCTATTAATTGATATGTTGGAAACTAGGTTTGCTAGTCTTAATCCTTTTATGCAATACATGTTCCTTAAGCTTCATGAAATTGAGGATCCCGAAAAGAAAGCTTTTATCTTGGAAACTTTGTGCATAGAATTTAAGGATGTTGTTGTTGAAGCTAGGAAAGTTTTTAAACGTTTTGATAAACTCGGTTCACCTATAAAGGTTATTGATACTAATGATGAGGGGACCGAGATACCTATACCTTGCAAGCTTTTGGGATTGAATGATGCTTTCGAAAATAATTTTGCCTGGATTTGTCCTGAAAATCTTTTTGATGAGAATAGTGTACCAAAGCATGATCACAAAGGGTCTTCAAAAACTTATGTGGATGAAATACAATGCCTTATTGACAAGACCTCTTCTGTTGATCTTAATGCTTCATCACTTGATATTACTTGATTCGCACTTTTCTGCACCTAGCTCAAAGGCGTTAAAGAAAAGCACTCTTGGGAGATAACCCAATGTTTTCTTTACAGTAATTTTTCTTTTATTTGAGTCTTGGAAGTCATTACTACTGTAATGACCGCTCCTTATCTTGTTTATTTCGTTTTTGTGCCAAGAGAAGCCTCTAATTTGAGTGAGGTAAAGATTTGGGGTTATTGCTGTCCTGAAACTGTTTTCGGTGCTGCACTATAAAAATTCGTGAAAATTCTCTGTTTATCTTCTGGACCTGCGATTTCTTGTGCATATGCCCCAGGTTATATCCAAACTTTTCTTAGTTGAACACTTTTTGATTTGAGCAACAGAAAATCCCTCAAAAATTCGTCCTTTGTCAGCTGTTCAGTTTTGACAGATTTCTGCCAATATTCGTTTTTGCTACTTTATCGCTTTCTTTTGAGTTCTTTTTGATCATGGAACTCTTGTGGAAGTTGCTACAGTAGTATATACTTTATATGTGGTGGTTTTGGGTTGAAACCTGAAGCTAAAAGAGGTTGAATATATTTTATGCTTACACTAATGTTGCTAATAGAATTGTGTTTAGTTTTGTATGAAGGAAGTTTTCAAGTGTAGGGATTGGAGAATGATGAGATGAGTTGAAGAATGGACAAAAGCTCAAGCTTAGGGATGCCCAGCACCCCAAGAAATATCCAAGAAGTACAAGCGTCAAAGCTTGGGGATGCCCCCGAGGCACCCCTTCTTCATCGGCAAAAATCAGGTCACCTTTCAAAACACTATATTTTTATTGCTTCATGCACTATATGTTTTTCTTGGAGCGTCAGTTGTTTTAGTTTTATTAGGTTGTTTAGTTTGTTTGTTTGCTGCAATAAATGGTTGGACCCCAACAAATTCCCTTTGGAGGAGATGTACTCGTTTTCATTTGCAAAGAACGCTCTAGTTTTCACTCTTATTTAAAATCGAGCGTTCTACTTTTTCTGCTACTGCTTTTGGTTTTCGTTTTCGCCTTGATTTGCGTTCAGATCTTTTCATATCTTTTCATCAAGGTGTATTTTTGCCTCTGGACTTTATTGGTTTTCATCAAAAGAGGTGTCTTTAAAAATTTCAAATGGTGTTGGAAAAGAGAAAAAGCTTTGTGCAAAATAGTGGTACAAGAAGGAGCTTGTGTAGACTGCGGCTTAGGCTTTTTCATGTCATGCTTGATGTCTTTTTGATAGTATGCTTAGTGGTTTTGCTGTAGCATGACTTGTCTCAAATAACTGAGATTGCTTAATGAGCCTTTGAAAAAATCATGCGTTGTTTTTATTGTATGGAAGCATTATTTTGGTTTTCTCTTTGATGCTTTATTTGGGTTGACTTGGCGCATGCTCACACATGTTAGACTCTTACAAAGTCGCCAATAGCCTTCATGATCATTTAGTTTTTGACTTTTGATGCCATCGTATGCTTGTTTTAATGTCGCTTTGTCGCTTTGCATGATTATGGCCATTATTGCTCTCTTAGTTGGTCGCTCCCAGTCTTTTGCTAGCCCTCACCTTGTACTGAGTATGAGCTCTACTCGTGCATCCAACTCCTAAAAGCCAAGTTTTCCATTGTGTCCACCATACATACCTACTAGCAATTTGCTATTCCAAGTAAATTTGACTTGCTTTTATATTCTCTTCAAATTAAACTCTTACCAGTGTTATGCGAAATTCGGTCAGTAAAGCTCTCACGAACCGGAAGGCACACTTTACTTTTTCCTGTTCTTAAAATTTTGACATTGTGGTCTCTTATGCTGAGTTGTTATGCTTGCAAGTTGTAAGTTGGATTCTAGCCCAGCCATGTTGTCATGGGCAAGCTTTCAACATTGCACATCTTAATTGAGTTGATATCGTGATCTTTTGTTTATGGATGCCCGCGGTGTGAAATGAATTGGGAATCTTGTAGGGATCATGGAGTTTGTATATGTGTTAGGGAAACGCCGGGCCGCCAATCTAAGCCATGCATAATTCATGGTGGAAATTTGCAGCATACCCATGGTGAACATTCGACGTCGCATCTCACAATAAAAAGCTAAACAATATAGCAAATAAAAGAGATGTCGAGGTGTTCATTGTCTGCTTGTCCTGTCATTTTGGTGTGGGCTTGTTCCATGTCATCGGGCACGGAGGTACCCCATTAGCGGTTCTCAATGATATGCATATACTTACAATGACAAGAGCCTTGCTTGGGACTCTAAGTAAAGTAGCATGAGGTTTGGGTACTCGTATTCACGGGACACGAGGTTTTCAACTTATGATTTGTCAAGCATATGCATCATAATTGTTCTCGCATTAACTTTAACCATTCAAGATGCTTATGATGGGGCCAATGAGAGCTCAAAGCCGGTAAGTACCATAATTTTTGAAGGTTATAAAACTTGCAATCACTGCTTCCCTCTGCGAAGGGCCTTTCTTTTACTTTTATGTTGAGTCACCACCTTCTTTCTTTATGCACCATTAAGAGAGCATAGTCGTCATTCTTAGTGTGATATGCATTGTCCCAAGGTTCATTGATTGACTCATATTGTTGGTTTCACTTGTTCTTAAATTATTTGTATCTAGTCGCCCTCTTAAACTTTGAGGTGTCCTATGCATTTATGTTTTGCTCTCTTTGAAGGACAAGCTGAAAACCACTTGTATGTTTTTCCTTATGATTTGAACACACGTTTGACTTTCATTGTTTCATTATCATGATCTTTTGTTTGTGCTCATTTGCATGTTTACAACATGGTTGCTAAGTTCTTATTGTCATGATTATATCTTTCATGCCCATGTTTTAAGTTCTATTGATCCCAGCTCACCAATGCTTACATATATGATCAAGATTGTGTAGGTGCATGTCACCTCAAAAATTATTCTTTTGTTATCACTTACCTACTCGAGGACGAGCAGGAGTTAAGCTTGGGGATGCTTGATACGTCTCAAACGTATCTATAATTTTTGATGCTCCATGCTTCGTTTTACACCATTTGCCTATTGTTTCGTTACACTTAGTGGCATTTTTATACACTTTCCGGAACTAACCTATTAACGAAGTGCCACAGTGCCAGTTTCCTATTTTCTGCTGTTTTTGTGTTTCAGAAGTGATACACAGGAAATATTCTCGGAATTGGACGAAACAAGTTCCTGAAGTCATATTTCACCGGGGAGCTCCCAAACATCCGAAGACCTGACAGAGGGGGGCCACGTGGGCCCCAGACACACAGGCGGTGCGGCCAGGCCCCTGGCCGCGCCACCCCTGTGTGAGGGACCCTGGTCCCTCCTCTGACATCGCCCCTTCGCCTATATATACCCCCTGACGAGAAAAACCTAAGTGCCCGATCAGTTTTCCAGAATACATCGCGATCCGCCGCCGCCGTCGACCCGAAGATCGGGAGGGTCCAGAAGCTCTTCCCGGCACCCTGCCGGAGAGGGGAATCGCCACCGGAGGTCTCCTTCATCGCCATGACTGCCTCCGGAGCGATGAGTGAGTAGTCTACCTTGGACTATGGGTCCATAGCAGTAGCTAGATGGTTGTCTTCTCCACCATGTGCTTCATGTTTAGATCTCATGAGCTGCCATACATGATTGAGATCACTGTTATGTAATTCTATGATGTTGGTTTGTTGGGATCCGATGAATATTGGTGTTTATGATTAAGTTGCTGTACTGAATTATATCTTTTGTTATCTCTATGTTGTTTATGATCTTGCATGCTCTCCGTTGTTAGTAGCTATCTTGGCCGAGTAGTTGCTAGTGACTCCAAGAGGGGGTATTTATGCTCGATAGTGGGTTCATGCCTCTATTTCACCTGGGGGAGTGACAGAAACCTCTAAGGTGGTAGATGTGCTGTTGCTACTAGGGAGAAAACAACATTCATATGCTCAAGGGCATATGCTTTGTTTACATTACACACTTTGCTTAATGCAATTATCTGTTGTTCGCAACTTAATACTTCTAGGGTGTTCGGATGATATCCCCGGGGGTGGATTATTAGTCATAGATGCAGCTGGATGGCGGTCTATGTATTTTGTTGTAATGCCCAGAGTAAATCTCATAGTGATCTTCTTGACATATCACGTTAGCTCTATTCTATCAATTGCCCAACTGTAATTTGTTTACCCAGCATGTTATTTTATCTATGGAGAGACACCACTAGTGAACTGTGGACCCCGGTCCTATTTTAATCATATTGCAATCAACTGTTTACTTTTCCCGCACTGTTTACTTTACTCGCATATACTCTACTGTTTTCCACTCGATACACTCATAACCTTTGTTTCAAGCAAACCGGTGAGATTGACAACCTCATCGCAAGTTGGGAACAAAGTATTTGTTTGTGTGTGTGCAGGTTCCACAAACACCTTCAGTCGTCATCGCCTCTCTTCTCCTGATCGATAAACCTTGGTATCTTAACTGAGGGAAAACTAGCCGCTACACTCATCATACCTTCCTCTTGGGGTTCCCAACGGGCTGGTCAAGCACCACGCACAAGGACGTCTGCTTCCATATCATCCATACGCCATCACCGGTAGCAGGGTCCAACCATTTATTGCAGCAAACAAAACTAAACAAAACTGAAAACTAAAAACAACTGATGCTCCAAGAAAAATGCATAATGCATAAAGCAATAAAAATATAGTGTGTTGAAAGGTGACCTGATTTTTGCCGATGAAGAAGGGGTGCCTCAGGGGCATCCCCAAGCTTTGACGCTTGTACCTCTTGGATATTTCTTGGGGTGACATGGGCATCCACAAGCTTGAGCTTTTGTCCATTCTTCAACTCATCTCATCATTCTCCAATCCCTACACTTGAAAACTTCCTTCATACAAAACTAAACAAAATTCTATTAGCAACATTAGTGTAAGCATAGCAATGAATCAACCTTTTTTGCTTCAGATTTCAACTCAAAACCACCACATATAAAGTATATACTACTGTAGCAACTTCCCCAAAAGTTCCGTGATCAAAAGAACTTAAAAAGAAAGCGATCGAGTGGCAAACACAAATAGTGGCAGAAATCTGTCAAAACAGAACAGCTGACAAAGGTCAAATTTTTAGAGAGTTTTCTGTTGCTCAAAACAAAAAGTGTATAACTAATGAAAGTTTGGATATAACCTGGGCATATGCATAAGAAATCACAGGTCAAAAACATATTCTGAGAATTTTCACGAATTTTTATGGTGCAGCACCGAAATCTGTTTCAGGACAGCAATATCTCCAAATCTTACCTCACTCAAATTAGAGGCTTCTCTTGGCACAAAAATGAAATAAAAATGATAAGGAGAGGTTATTACAGTAGTAATAACTTCCAAGACTCAAATAAAAGAAAAAGTACTGAAAGTGAAACAATGGGTTATCTCCCAAGAGTGCTTTTCTTTAACGCCTTTGAGCTAGGCGCAGAAAGTGCAAATCAAGTATTTTCGAAAGAGGCATTAAGATCAATTATTTCCTCAAGATCACCACTTACCACACTAGGCACTTTAGAGGTTCCCGAAGATGATTCAACCTGCAAGTCACTCTTAGTTAAACTAAAAGTCTTACCAATTTTAAAAACATGCTGTGGTTTAGGCACAGATATCTTGGGAACATACATAAATTTTTGCTCTTTTCCAACAAAAGCTTTCTCCTTCTTAAACTTAAGAGAAGAGCAAATTGAACTTAAAGTTTCCATGGATTCCTCTAGTTTCCCAATCCTAAGGTTTTGACTATCAAGAGTAGTGCTATCTTCTAAAACGGTGATTCTCTTACCGATACTTTCTATCGCTTCATTAACTCGGCTAGCGTTATCAAGGATATTTGGCAAACTTTTTTCTAAAGAGCCTATTTTTTCTATAACTTCCTCCAAAGTGATCTCAGTTTTAACAACATGAATAGGTGGTACTCCCACTAAACTTTCTATTAAAGTGCATGCTTCAAGAGCGGGAGTACCCAAAAAATTACCTCCTGCAAGAGTATCAAGAACGTACCTATTCCAACTAGTTATACCAACATAAAAATTTCTAAGGAGGATCATGGTAGAATGCTTCTTCATACACCTATAATGAGAATTGCTAATACGGTACCAAGCATCTTTCAAGCTCTCTCCCCCTTGTTGCTTAAAAGTACGAACTTCAACTTCAGGAATACTCATTCTAACAAAACTAAAAGCAAGTAAGTAAAACAACTATAAAGGAAACTAAATTTTTTATATTTTTGATAAAACGATGCAAGTAAAAATAAAGTAAAGCAAAACTTAAAACAAAGTAAAGGATGCGTGTGTGAAACTCCCCTTGCAGAAGTCTTCTTTTTCCTCGGCAACGGCGCCAGAAAATTAGCTTGATGTGGCACAGTGTTGATATAATTTCACCATCCAGTTGGGAACCCTAAGAGGAAGGTATGATGAGTACGGCAGCAAATTTTCTCTCAGTAAGAAACCAAGGTTTAATCGTATTTAGGAAAAAGCCAAACCCCAGAAGGTGATGCTTGCTAGCCTAGTGACACTCCAACAAGGGCGCCGTTAACGATAACGTGTTAGCGCGTCTTCAACTAGTAGCAATGTGGAACCTGCACACAATACAACCAAATACTTTGCTCTCAACTTACGATGAGGTTGTCAATCTCACCGGTTTGCTATAAACAAAGGTATGAGCGTATCGAGTGGAAAGCAATATTAATATGTGAGAAAGTAAACAGTGCGAGTAAAGTAAACAGGTGATAGCAATATAAAGGAAATTGGACCAGGGTCCATAGTTCAATAGTGGTGTCTCTCCATAAGATAAATAGCACATGTTGGGTAAACAAATTACAGTTGGGAAATTGATAGAATAAAGCTAACGTGCATATATCGCGAGGATCACTATGAGATTTACTCTGGACATTACATCAAAATACATAGACCGCCATCCAACTGCATCTATGACTAATAATTTACCCAAAGAGATATCGTCCGAACACCCCATGAGTATTAAGTTGCGAACAACTGATAACTGCATTAAGCAAAGTGTGTAATATAAACAAAGCATATGCCTTTGGACATAAGAATGTTGTATTCTCCCTATGGCAATAACACATCTACAACCTTAGAGGTTTCTGTCACTCCCCCAGATTAAATAGAGGCATGAACCCAACTATTGAGCATAAATATCCCCTCTTGGAGTCACTAGTATCTACTTGGCCAAGATAGCTACTAACAATGGAGAGCATACAATATCATAAACAACATAAAGATAACATACGATATATGATTCAGCACATCAACTCAACATAACACCAATATTCATCGGATCCCAACAAACACAACATGTAGAATTACATAACGGTGATCTCGATCATGTAAGGCAGCTTACGAGATCTAAACATGAAGCACATGGTGGAGAAGACAACCATCTAGCTACTGCTATGGATCCATAGTCCAAGGTAGACTACTCACTCATCGCGCCGGAGGCAAGCATGGCGATGAAGAAGACCTCTGGTGGCGATTCCCCTCTCCGACAGGGCGCCGGAAAAAGCTTCTGGACCCTCCCGATCTTGGATCGACGATGGCGGTGGATCACGATGTGTTTCTGGAAAATTGATCGGGTACTTAGGTTTTTCCCGTCGGGGGGTCTTTATAGGCGAAGGGGCATCGTCAGAAGTGGACCAGGCTGGTCACACACATAGGGGGCGCGGCCATGGCCTGGGCCGCGCCGCCCTATTGTGTGGCCGGCCTGTGGTCCCTCTCCGTCTCCTCTTTGGTTCTCTGGAAGCTTCAGTAAATTTCTGGATGTTTGGCTTTTGTTTCGTCCAATTCCGAGAATATTTTCTGTGTAACTTTTCTGAAACACAAAAACAGCAGAAAATAGAGAACTGCACTGTGGCATCTTGTTAATAGGTTAGTTCCAGAAAATACATAAAAATGCCACAAAGTATAACAAAACACTAAGCAAATGGTGTAAAAATACGCATAGAGCATCAAAAATTATAGATACGTTTGAGACGTATCAGTGCACATATGAGATATTAAAAGAAAGGTAAACCTCTTCATCCCATCTGACTGAAATAGTGTAATCAGATGAAAGATGTGTAGTGTAATAGATAGCTAAAACATATGCATTCCCATGAAAAGATTTTCTATCTAATTCTTTGACAGTCAGTAAACTTCAATGATTGATACACTAATATATAATTTATGACTTCATAACCTTCCCCTCAGTTGATTTTAGTGGTCATATCTACTATACAATCTTCAGCATTAGTTGTGGTCATTCTCTTACCCCACCGCCGGGCATGGTATGTCACAGAAAATAATTGCAGAAAAATGGTCAGCATGAACAGTTCTATCTCAAACTTGATCCATGAACTCTCGGATTAATAGGCCATATAAACAAATGCACCATAGGAAGATATAGCTGCGAGATAATTATAAAAAGGTAGATGCTGAATTATCCATGCCATGCATACACCCATTAGTCATGTGAATGAAGAACATATTTAACTAAAATTGACAGTTAAAGAAAACAAACTTTCAATCATTAATGGGAGGCTTTTACAAACCAACTTTTTAGGGGCCCTATTCTTAGCCAACATCGGTCGCTACATATGCCAGTCAGAGTGATCGATAAAGGCTGAAACCCGCGTCCCCTCCACCACATCTCCCCCCCCCCTCCGCCGCACCGCCCACCTCCAATCTGGCGCAGGCGACCAAATCCACACACGCCACCTACAGATCATGCGCTGCCGCATCGCTATGTTGTCAGGGAGATCTTCAATCGGACACGGGGGTGGCCATATTGGCCGCGCGACAACCTCACATGTCGCCGCCCGCGACGATAGTGAGGCGCGCGGAAGAGGCGCTTCGACGCGGCTCATACCGCTACACCAAGTATGGCCGCCGCTGCTGTGTGCATTCACCCGCTAGGAGGCGAGATCCGCGTCCACTTTCAGTGCGAGCTCATGTGGCACGGCCTCTGCAGCGAACTCTTACTTTGCCACCTCTGCTTGGAGCTCGCGTGCACCGCGCAGGGTGAAGATGGAGATCCGCCGGGCATTGCGTTGCTCGAGGAGAACATGCGTCGGGTTGCTAAGAAGGTGGAGGTGTGGCATCGGGAGGCCAAGCTTAAGGGAAAGATCTTCATCGACCTCAACTCCGACGAGGACGAGTGAGGCCGGAGAAGTACCTCCACTGTGCCCATAGGCTCCAGTGAGGTTTCCTGGAGCCAACTTTTGGTAGAAATAGGGTTGCACCATTGTAGTTCTTGCTATGTTGCAATGTTGGATTGTTTGATTATTGGGATGTTATTTGAAAGTTATGTTTATCTGAATGTTGCATGTGATGATATGTTGAATGTTGTCATCTATGTCCCGCGAAATCTGTTTTTCAAATTTACAGGCTTGTTTAGCGTATTTGATATGTGGGAGTAAAGCTTACAGGTCAAGATTTAAGAGGTCTGCTAGAGAGGCTCTTAGGCCTTCTCCAATGCACTGTTTCTTAGCACGCTAGCCTAGATAGCTGTATGTTATAAGCAACGTCTACCACAGTGCATCGTCTCTTACCGTTGTATATAAGAAATGTCATGGTAAATAAGTTTAAGGATCATATTTGCATCTCAACAATGTGGTCTCATTGTGGCAGCAAAGTGGAGTGGTCAGACCAACGCTGGGGGACATAGAGGAGCAGAGGCAGATGCAGTAATCAGCCGCACAGGATCAAAGATTTAAATGCGCTGCTTTGAAAGATGAGCTAAGAGCCGTAGTCAGGCTAACATACGGCTCCCCTCTCTCTCTCATTTAATCACTAGGCCACGTCGGATATTTGCCTATAATTTTGTGCTTACATACGCGCGTTGGGGACGGCCTTAAGGCCATCAGAGCAGCGGAGGCCGCCACGCGGGAGAGCAGACGGTGGAGGAGGGATGCGGAGGTGAGCATCTGGTAGCGGGGCAGCCAATCAGACAGCAGAACCAGGCCCCGCAAGAAGACGAAGTATAAGTACTGTTATGTTTGATTCACTGACGTGGTCAAACAGAATCCTAGAATGTGTGGTCCTCAGTCCTATTACATTCTCGAACAGAGGGAATACTATGTTGCAAAAAAAGGGTTAAATTAGGTTATTGAATGTTTAACTTGCATAGTGCATATAGCAACTCCAAGTATTCAGCCTCCAAAGGATCATTTGCGGACAAATGTATTTTCATATTTGGTAATACATGATATGTCAATTAGCAATGTGAAATGGCTTAAGTGTTCCTAGGAGAATAAACATGTTCGAAGATAATGAGTGAAACAACTATAAACTATGTCAGCGATAACATACTTGATGAGGAGGAAAAAGACAAGGTACAATATTGGCAAGAAAAATAGATTACATTAAGGAGACATACTTGCTGCTGATGAAAACCGCGCACATGCAATAGCCAGCTGAATGATGTCACCTCTAGTTTGCAGACTTCAAATAGATTCGATAGCATAGTCAAGATGGTACTCGAACATTCATCTTGTGGTCTACGAAACATCACGACAAATAGAAATAATAAGCACCTTGATCACAAGTAGACTACCGATTATGATTGAAATCACAAGATTCCATAGAAAATGCCAGATGGAAGTTGAGGGATCTGTATCAAACCCTCGTGAATGTAGATATTGAGGGAAAACCGTTAGTGATGGAAGAGTAGTCCTCGTGAGGATGCGGTACAAGGCGCTTGGAGGACTGGATGTACAGGAACATAAGCCTGCCGTGGAGGGCGGCCTCCGATCAATACTTCTGTGAATACAGCTTATCATATTTCACAGTTCATGCAAATGAAAAGTGTACATTACAAAATTAAGAAATGATGATCTTATAAAGAACCAAATATGCAAATTTCAGTGGAATTAAGCACATGGATATTATATATTAGTCTGTCCCACAATGTAAGCCATTTTAGCAAACTATTTTAGTTGGCTAAAACGGCTTACATTATAGAACGAATGGAGTAGAATATATGACCCTAAGATGCATTGCTACAAAAAGCAATAGCAAAAGTAGAGAAAAGCAGTTTACTGCCTAGATGCATTTACTTTCTGTATAATGGTCAAGTGTGACTGTAGAGGTTGATCTGAAAGGATGTAGGAGGCACCACCCTGCTCGTCAACTTCAAGGAACACGATAAGAAACAGAGAAAATATATCTGAGTCCTTGCCAGGGGAAAGATCCAAACCACCCTAAAACCTCCAACCATGCAGGAAAAAAAATAGGCAGCAACCAGGACGGACACTGGTCAACTATAGATGCAAAAGGACCAACTAAAACACATCACAAAGATACATTGTCTATGAAGAAACGAGCCTGCCACACTCATATTGTCAATAACAACCTAATGAATCGGAAGGGGAAAATGTCTCAATCTGCAGATTCCTAGAGAAAATAGCCACATGAAGTCCACCAACAACCAGATAGTCGAAGCCAAATAATATATTTATTGCATTTTTACTCGCTTAAAGCCCTCACTTAGTTTTGTTAGTATGTTGACAAACATGGAGAAGGTTATTCACTAAACAGTTCAGAAGATAAGAATGACACGAGGCTAAATTACTTATTTTTCATATTTACACCAAAAGAAAGAGTACAATTGTGAAACTGAATCATTATTTTTTGGCAGAACCCCCCTCCCCCTCCCCTTAAAACAAAGTACTAAAATCAATTAATGCAACAAAATAGAAAAATGACTAACACGAATACCAGCAAATGCTCCTTATTCTTTGATTTCGCACATATAACCAGGAGTATGTCGACTTGTTCTTTTCTATAATATGCCTTGGTTTTTTCTGATGTATCAACTAAAACATAATGACCTAATACCAAGAGGTACAAAAAACTGTGTAAAATAGAGATCCATGATACAGACTTCAAACAGAAATTTCTATAGTTGAGTATAGTTACAGAGTAAAAATCACAAACTCACGCATAAATTCCAACTAATGCAATAACCAAGAAAATCTGAAACAACTGGAGTAATGCCTGTGCTATGGAAGGAGTAAGCTGTGCATTTGCATACCAATAGTACAAAACCTATCGATACAGCTAGAACATGATCTGTTTAGAGAATGAGTGCACATACCTGGCAGCGAGTAACCAACATTTAGCAAATGTTGTTTTGTTTTCCTCTGATTATTTAATTGAAGTTTTGAGACAATGATCCTCCTCTTCTTCTTGTCTCAGTCTGTTGTAGTTGAGGTCCTCGACCACTGTGTTGGTTGTATGCTCCATGTACCTGATAGCTTCAATAACTACAGTCTTCTGCTATTTCACTATCCATGGGATGGAACTCCAGTTCTCTTCAGGGTATTCACCGGTGAGACAGTGACCAGGCAACAACACTGCCCAGATGCAGAGCCCAATGTGAATTCGGTGACCACGGTAAGTGAGAGAACAAAACCAGCCTGACAGATGTGAAAGAGGAGTTCACTTAGCTATTTTAAAATGTACCATAAAGATCTCTTAGGCAAGAATCCTTGTCTAGCTTTATTCCATCACACAACCACCTCTATCTTATGTCACGCTATCAATCTCAATATAGAAATGGGTAATCACTTCGCAACCCAATTCATATTTGAACCGGAAGCAACAAACTGCATTTGTTCTTAATAGTGAGATGTCAAATTCCGTAAGATTTGAATTACCACTTAAGTCGGGTTGTACTATAGTAGAACTGGCAATACTAATAGTGTTAGTTGTTCATACCACTTCTAAACAATAAATACCAAAATTAAATAGAGACAACAATAATCAATGAGAGATGTAGAAATTTACCCTTTCTTGTTTGCTTCCAAAAGGATAGATAGAAGGGCAGTTATGTAAACTGGAGTAATTTTGACAATTTAAAGCCCTGGGTTTAAATAATCGACATGAGAAGTACCTTCAGAAAGAGAGAAGAACAATGAAATCTGTGAGTAAGCCAAATTTCTAGTAATATATGAAAATTCATGGAAACAAGCAGGGCCAGACCGCAGTCTTAGCAATAGATGACATTACCTCCTGGCCGCCAATGCAACAACCGTCTCGTTGGGCTCAACTTGACAATGTGGATTATCATTAAGGTATGCTTTACCATTGGTCATTCCATCAACTTGACAATGGATCATCTCAGATGCTAGACCAAAAACATAGGACTGAATTATATAAATTGGTGTGCAAATAGATTTTCTCCACTTGCCTAAAATCAGATAAATATGCTGGTTTTTGCAAGTACAATTTCAGGTTACACTTCTACATATAACCATCACACTCTATCAGGTTTGTTGAAACAATTGTTCTCTGATTGAACAAAAAGAAATCTAGAAAGATATCAGATCGTTTAAGCTTGCAAGACCTTAACACTGAACCTTTACTCAAACAACCACATCATTGGGCAACAGGCTGCTAAAAACTTACTATGAACACCGGTAACTTGCAGGGACAACAAATTCAGACAAGTATACAAGCAAACAATGTCCATTTGTCATTCAGCGGGTACCATTACATTCAGGAGGAGCACATACTGCATGCATGATTTAGAGAGGTTCTCGCCTATGAACTTTACCCATGTTTTCATATTGGTTTAACCAATGTTTACACAAGTTTTCTCCTGTGAATGCAGAGCTCTGCTATTCCTAATCAGGAAAATATATTCAGTGTGGCCACCTGACGAGGGGTTAACTCGACAAATGTCCTATATGAAGGACTTAGGATCGCGGAGATAGGGCGTCGGATGAACTCGAAGGTAAAGTTAGTCGAAATAGGTGTGTGTCGAAAGTAAACTTGGGTGTTCAACCTGGCTTGCTTTCAATCTGTCCTACACCGTCCCCTCCTGGCCCCTATATATAGATGGTAGGGTCCGATACAGATTACAATATCGTCATACGGTAAAGACTCATATTCGACTATCATTACAATTGGGCCTAGCTATACGGGCCTCAGGGGTACCCAACTAACGGGCTCTATTAGCTATACCCTTGTCAGTAGCCCCTGAGATTCTACCAGAATTGTAGATTCGGGTTGAATCTCTAATCTTCAAATCTTCAACTTGATCAATTCTTCAACTTTATCTTCAAATCTTCGACTTGGTCTTTCGACTTATGATAATTTGCTCGCAAGGGGTCTTGATGAACAAGCCTGACAACTCTGATGGATCAAGAGGTCAGTTAACTGTCGGAACAGATACTTGTCACCTACTTCAAATTCAATCCCCTTGGACTTGAATTCGGGATACCGGTCAAACCCACTCTTTTGCCGCATTTAGGACTTACAAAGAATGAATCCCAGTGGTTCTCAAGGTACCCAGTGCGTCCACCAGGATTTTCTTCGCGTCGTAGACATGGATACATACCAGTAGAGCGCATCCATGTGCGTATACCAGGCCACACAGGACGGATCCCGGGGTCTTACCTACGTGACAAGTCACAGCATTCGAGTTGCGTTGCGATAACGCAACTCGAGAATCTCATGTCGCAGTCAAATTTCGACTGAAAATATTCGGGTTTCTTCAACCATAAAACTCGCTCCTGATGGGAGTAACACTCCTTCACTTCTCCAATTATAATGCTTTGCCAAGAAATATCGTCGGGTGCGCGCTCAGCGCTCCCGATGGGAGTAGCCCCCGAGGCTATACTCGAAAGAGATTTTTTCGAGTATAGGCTCGAAATAGAGTGCAATCCACCATACTCCAACTCGAAATATTTCAACTTCGAGATACTTCAACTTCAAGATATCCTAAGAACGCCTTGTCGTCGAATATGCTTCCTCAACTCAATTAAAGATTGCCAATTACCATCTTTTAAGAGTAGTAGCCCCCAAGGCTATTATCAAAAAATCTTTCACACATAATCTTCTCTAAGAAGTTTTGCATTTGTCGGCGCCATTTTCTGTTCAATAATATATCCTTTATGACATCAATGACTACGTCACTCTGTATCATTGCGAACCGTTGTATGGGCAGTACTGTAAATTCCGCAATTTTTGACCGTTAGTGGGCTGCCATTTCCGCTCTTTGCGCCACGTCTCGGCCCACGATCCTTCTCCCAGAAGATATATAAAGGGCATAGTGGGGGATTTTTACTGTTTACCAGCTCGTTTCCTCCACCGCCTCCATTGCTGATCTCCTCTGCTTCCTTCTCGCATTCATAGTCCCCAAGCGCACTTCGTGCATTAGATGCGCGTGAAACACCTGGCCACCAAGAACACCATGGCCAAGACCTCTTCCTCCACCAGCTGGGTGCGCTCCACCATCACGAAGAAGGATGTGGAAAAAGCCAGGACGGACGGCCTCATCGCCGCCCAAGATTCCATACGATTTCCAAGTACTGAACGGATCCCAGAGCCCCCCGAGTGGTTATCGGGTGATGTTCCTCGCTTTCCTCCTCCGTGGTCTTTCTCTTCCCGCCCACGAGTTCCTTCGTGGTCTTGTTTTTGTTTATGGTGTGCAGCTTCACCAGCTCACACCTAACTCTCTTCTACATATTGCGTGTTTCGTGACTCTTTGCGAGTCATTCCTGGGCATTGAGCCCCATTTTCTCCTCTGGAGGTCGATCTTTCGCCTCCGCCCCAATGTTGCTTTACGCAAAAAACCTGAACTGGGTGGAGCTGTTGTGTCGGTGTGTCCTGAGGCACAATATCTTGAATTTTCCATGGCCGCGTCTGTCCAAGGGTGGAGAACCAAGTGGTTCTACATCAAAGACCGCAAGGCCGCTCCTGAAGATCAATATGGTCTAGCACCTTTCGAAGCCTTTAAGGAAGTGAAGAAATTGGCTTCGTGGGATGCACTTCCCTCCGATGACGAGGTAGCACAAGTTCTTCCCCTTCTATCTCGCATTCAAGCTTTGAAAGGAGGCCAAGGAGGAGCTTTATCGGGTATCCAACTCATGGCGTTCTTCATACAACGTCGAGTTCAACCCTTGCAACACCGCCTCACCAAGTTCTGGAATTACTCTGGCTTGGAAGATCCTACTCGAGTCTCTGAAGATTTAATAGAGAAAAAAGATATCGACAAGCGAGTTAGAAGTCTTACCAAGCTCACCAAGGATCATGCGGTTGCTGACTTAATCGCTGATTACTTCGACTCCATGCACCCTTTACCCGAGGTATTCATCTTTATGTTTCACTAGTTGTCGATTTTTGCTTTTTTCGACTTACATTTGCCTTTGCACTCTGCTAACTTGTTTATTTATATGTAGGATCACCAATTCCTTGTTTCGCACCCTCCTCTTCCAGAGGCAGGGCCTCTTCCAGCTGAACTGGCCTCATCTGTATCTGAAGCCCCCGAGGCTGACGATAATCAAAACGGGGATGATGCCGAAGAGTCAGAAGAGGAAATAAGCTCATCGACATCGTCTCCCTCCATGCCTGCTGAAGATACTGGTGTCGACAAGAAGAGGAAGGAAGTCAAAGAATTTGCTTCTTTGAGTTCTACAGCGGCTGCGGCAGCTGATAAGACCTTTGCTCCTGCAGAAGATGAGGAGTACTTCGACCTCCTGGCATCGTAAGTATTTTTTATTCGAGTTCCTCAATTGTACTTCTCTCGCCTTGTTTCCATCATGTTACTCATAAGTTCCTTGCTTCTTGTAGAGATGATGAAGAGCCGTCAGAACCTGCTATAGGTTCTCCTCTAATTCCTACAGCTGTTGATGATGAGCCCCTGGCCCAAAAAATTGCGCCCCGGGTTACGAGGGCCTCTGTAAAGAAGGTTCCTGTTCCCCGAAACCCCAAGCGGTCGAAGAAGGCTAAAGAACCCGAAGTTTCTCTGGAAGCCCATGAATCCGTAGCTTCCCCTCATGATGTAAGTAACTTTTCTCGTATTCATTCTCCTTTGCATACACTTGCGCTCTTATACTCTCTGTTCTCTTAGGCTTTGTTGAGCAGATTCGTCGCCTTGGGCACTGAATGTGCTGAGTACCTAAAGGTTGCGCAAGCTTTCAAAGGTACGATTTTGACGTCGAGTCCTTACTTTTCTTCTGTGCCTTATCCTTTGCTATTTATCTAATTCCTTGTCGTCCTCTTTTGCAGCTGCTTTATCAACAGCCAATGCTCGAATTGCGTTGCTTGAAGCGGAGCTTGATGCTTCACGAAAAGCTTATGATGTGGCGGCCGCTGCTAAAGCGAATGCTGAGAAGTCGCAGAAAGCCACGCTTGGCAAGGCGAAGAAAGCCAAAAAAGCTCTAGCTGAAGCCAACAAGGAGCATGCTCAACGAGAGCAAGCCGTGGCGGAGCGTCTTCACGCCATGTCTACTGCCTCTGAAAGTAAGTGCTTTGCCTTGTCTTCTGTTTTCGTCTTCCGTTGCCCTGATGTGTTTGTTGACACTTGTCTCTTCTTTTCTTTTCTATTGCTCAGAATTCACCGGGGTATCTCCGTCGTCCTTACCAACGGACGATGATCCTCTTATGGACGCAGTTAACCTACTCGAGGAAAACTGGATATCTATCCAGGAGACTTTTGAGTTAGTTAGCCGCGTTTTATCACGGCTGTTTGCCGGCTTGTGGCCGAAGAAAAGGGCGACAGTTCTGAAGGGTAACTTGACTGAACTTACCAAGTCCTTCGATACTACTGAAGACCCCACTCTCCAACTGAAAGGCCTTTCCATTAAGCACGGCGCTGAGGGTGCTATTGCGCTTTCTCTCGCTCATGGGATGAATTTTGACTGGGAGAGGGTTAGCTCCCCTCATGGCCACACCCGTGACGAGATGAAGGTTTTCTTCGAGAAGGCGAAGAAGTTGGCACCTGCATTGCTGACAACTATTTCTCCTTCGGCGGCCTCTGCGGTGCCTGCTGCACCAGCTTCAGCGGCGAAAAATCCAGTACCACCATCGTCTTCTGGCGAGGAAGCTGCCATGCCCTCCTCTGCTACAGAACACAATGCTGAGGTGGCGTAGACTCGGCTTTCTTTGTAGTTCCTTAGTTTTTCTCCTTTTATATGCAAGAAACTCTAGTTGCGTGCAACCCGAGAACCTTAATCATAGGGTCTTGCACTTATGTAAATATGTTTCCAGCGTATGAAGTATTATACTGTTTCTCTGAAATGTTTTTCTCCTTTCTTTTCCTTTTTTGGCTTACAGTCGACGCGCGCCAATGAACCTTTGACTCATGTTCCTGCTCCTTCCTCTGATCGTGGATTCGATCCTCAGATTTCGTCGACTCCTAGTCGATGCGGTCAATGCGCAGCGTATTCTTCCAGGATATCTGACCTTGAGGCTCGCCTTTCTTTGGCCAAATGTCAAGCACAGATGGCTATTAAAAAGGCTAGCCAAGCAAGTAGCTATATGAAGAAAATATCTTCCCTTGAGGAAAAGGTCTCCGGTTTGATGGCTAAGGTTGTTCATAATGAAGAATGCGAATCTTTCATTCTTGGCATTGTCGAGTCTGCCTGCGAGATGTTGCGATGTGAGTCTTCTTTCGACTTCTCCTTTCCCTATCTGTGCACTGCTGTTGTTGTGACATCTTTTGGCCATCGTAGGTACTTGTTTGGATTTCGCTGCTGAGGAACGTCGAGTTGCTGAGCGAAACACGGCTCTGGAGAAAATGTCGACTAGCTGTGAGACTTTATGGTCTGATCCTCGACGCCGGAGCGCCATTGTACTGTGTCAAGACCGTGCCCAGCATATTGGCGAGTCAGTTGATGGTTGCCGGCGAGCTCTCACAACTATGCACTCCGTTATGCTTCCTCGTAATCCTTTGCCTCCAACTTTCACACTTCTTCTTGATACTTTCAGATCCAGCCATCGTATTCATAGGTTGATAGAACTGAACTTAGTGGCTGGTGCCAATTTTGCTCTTGGGTGGATATGTAAGTGGCATCCCAGGCTGAATTATAGCACAATGTCTCTGAGTTTGGCTCCAGGTGGTGCTAGCCTTTGGGTACATATGGAGAACACGCTGCAACCTGCCCGAAGACTCATAGCGAGACTTCTAGAGGTGGATGCTGCGTTTTTCCGTGAGTACCACTATTTAGACCCTTTAGGCGTAGATGATTCTAGCAACCCGATGTTGTAACATGTTTTTTGTATGTATGTAACGCGAGAGTATTTCATTTTACGACTTGTATGTCAGAAAAGTTTATCCTCAGAGCGTTTTTTGTGCGTTTACCGCATTTCTTCCTTCGAAAGACTCGTAAACTCGAATATGAGGAACGTTTCGTCTTTATTATACTTTGTAATGTAAGATACAAGGGGTGACCCAAGAGATCCGGCCTGTGGCCTATGTTCTGGATCTAGAGGGCATTGCCCCTGGTATAACTCATGGCTTTTGCAGCCTTTATTGTCCTACTCTATTGTCTTATTATGCTTATGCTGTCGTGGCTTTTGCTTTTCCCTCTGTGCCTGTGTCTTCTTCTGATTCTCTTACTCATGGTTTCTTCGTTTCGGGCTCTGCGACGCGTCCTTCGAGTAGCTTGACGTCCTCTGTAGTCACGCTTTTTGCCTTTTCTGCATGGTTGGCTATTACGCCAAAATTTTGCGCCATCTTGTGGAACTCCCTGTCGCAGAGATCTGAAACTTCAAAACTTCCTTTTACTATAATTATTCCTCTTGGTCCTGGCATCTTAAGTACCAGATATGTATAGTGGGGTACTGCCATGAATCGCGAAAATGCGGGTCGCCCGAGGATCGCGTGATATTGAGATGGCCAGTCCATGACTTCGAAATCTAGCTTTTCTCTTCTATAGTTTTGTCGGTTGCCGAAGCAAACATTGAGTGCTATTCGAACCAGTGGGTAATTGGCACTTCCTGGTACGATTCCATGGAAGGAGCAATCTGTTGGCTTTAGGAACTCTAGTGATATGTGCATTGCTCGGAGTGTTTTCGCGTATATCAAGTTGATTCCACTCCCTGCATCCATGAATATTCTGTCGACATCATATGCGCCTGATTTGAGCTTTGAGTACCAAAGGCGCGTTTCCCGGCCGAGGTACTATTATAGGGTGATCTTCTCTGTTGAACTCTATTGGTTGCTCTGACCAGTGTAGATACTCCGTTGTAGCTGGAGGTGATATGACTGCTAAGTTGACTTGTCGAGTTATGCTCTTCTCTTCTTTGTTTGACTTGGGTACAGGCTGTATCATTGATATGATGTGTCCTTTTGATGGTACATACCCTTCGTCGTCGTCCTGTCCCTGATTTTGCTGGTCTTGCCCTTGAGGCGTTCCATTGTTTCCTTGCTGCTTTGCTGGAGGGTTGTTACTTCCTTCAAATCCTTGTCGCCTTGCTTCGATTTGCTTATTTACTGCTGCCTCTTGAAGTTTTAAAAATGTTGTGCAATCTTTTATTGCATGCCTTGATACTCGCTTCCCATCGACGAACGCTGAGTGTATATGACAAGGTCCGTAGAGCATGTCTTCTGGCGAGGGGTTGTATTCTCTGGATTCTCTTACGGGGAATTTTTTATAGTCCTCTTCTTCGATCACTTCCTTGATAGCTGTTGTCTCTGTATCCTGCGGCGACTTGGCTATGAGGGCCATAGTTGTCAAAATTTCTGGACAGTCTTCTTTGACTTCCATATCTGTTTCTTCTATCATCTTCTGGAGATCGCGTCCTTTTGTTGTTGCACACGTCTTCTCCATCTGCGAATCTATTTGCTGTGTCCATGAGGTCTGACACTGTTTTCGGCTTGATTCTACCCATCTCCTCGACTAGGTCTCTTCGTCTTAATCCAATTATGAACGCATCTATTGCTCTTTCGTCTGAAACTTCGACTGCCGAATTTTTGATAAGGCTCCATCTTTGGATGTATGCCCGTAGAGTTTCGTCGCGTTGTTGCACACATGCTTTGACTTCTTCTATTAATGCTGGTCGTTTGTATGTCGACCTGAAGTTGCTTGTAAATTGCTTTGTGAGGTCTTCCCAGCTTCCAATAGATTCTTTCTCTAGTTTGCTCAACCATGACCTTGCTGCGCCGGTGAGGTGTAGTTGCAAACTTTGCATTGTTGTTTCTTTGGTTCCTCCTAATATTTGAACTGCTTGTAAGTAATCTGCGAGCCATGATTGTGGTTCCTGTGATCCATCGTATTTTTGCTGATCATGAGGTAGCTTGAATCCCTTGGGAACTGGAGTGGTGCGAACCCTGCGGGTAAAGCATGATGCCCCCATCTCTTTTTCATCGTCTTCATAGTCGCGTTTTTCATTTGGGGATCGTGATCTTCGGGTTCCATCGTGCTGCTTTGGTGATTGCAATCGAGATCGGTGTTTACTGCTTCTGCGCCGAGGACTATTGTGACTGCGAGGTGACCTTGCTTTGTGCACTTCCTTGTGATGATATACTTCTTCTCCTTTTGCTGATAGCTTGTGTCCCACCATGTTGAGTCCGTTTAATGCTGCTCTATGCATATGTTCTCTAGGATCTCCTGGACTTGGTCGAGTTGTAAGTAGATATGCTTGCGCTGCCACTAGTGCTGCTTCGGGAGTTTTTGGTAGGATGTTCCCCTGCTTGTCGACCGATAGGAAGGACGAGTCGAGGTTTTTAGAAATACTTTGCCCGTCGGAGTACTCGAGGTTGTCGTACCTTGAACCATGTCGGCGATTTTTCCTTGCGTTGCTGTATGATGCGTCACTTTGTGCTTTTCGAGTAGCTTCGCTGGCTGCAATGGCTGAATCTTTTCTTCTTTGTATCTCTGTTTTCTCCTTTTCTAATTGCTTGGCCTGCTGCCTTAGGGCGTAATGATACCCCAAAAGCAAGTTTTTACTGGAACTTGGTGGTATTGGCGTGCCGTGTTCTACGGCTTCTCTTATTATCCTCCATTCGTCGACTGATAGTCGAATTTTTTCCCTGGTTGTAAGGGATTCTGGTGTTTGCCCTTCTGCTAGGTGATTTGCTCCTGTGTCGATATTTGCTGGGTTTAGCACTGGATTATCATTTTCGTCGAATTCTTCTGAGTTATCTCTTATAATGGTGAGCACCTGGCACTGTTTGCCGGTGTAACCCTTGAAGCTTGAGAAGATCGGGTTACTATCCTCAGAAAGCTCTAATCCTGTCTTCCATGTATCTGTTGACTTGTCTGCGATTTCGTCGAGGCAGATCGTGAGATCTTCGAGTTGGACTTCTATGTCAAAATTTCCCTTTTCTCCATTGTCTTCTGTGATCTTTCCTTTTTGCACTTCCTCTGGGCTGACTGGCGAGTTTACCTCGCCGGAAGAGCCTTCAGAATATTCCATCACTACTGTTGTTTTGGGCTCACTTGCCGACGGATCTTGTTTCGTCGGATCTGAAAGGCGAGATGAACCCGACGGTCTAATGAGGATGTTTAAGCTTCCGATTGTCAGCTCCATCTCTTGATTTTCGTCGACTTTTGTACTGCTGTTGGCTAAAAGCGAAAAAGCCATCGAATTCATGATTCCAACGCCCAAGTTCCCCACGGTCGGCGCCGATTGACGAGGGGTTAACTCGACAAATGTCCTAGATGAAGGACTTAGGATCGGGGAGATAGGGCGTCGGATGAACTCGAAGGTAAAGTTAGTCGAAATAGGTGTGTGTCGAAAGTAAACTTGGGTGTTCAACCTGGCTTGCTTTCAATCTGTCCTACACCGTCCCCTCCTAGCCCCTATATATAGATGGCCAGGTCTCAAGGATCGCGTAGGGTCCGATACAGATTACAATATCGACATACGGTAAAGACTCGTATTCGACTATCATTACAATTGGGCCTAGCTATACGGGCCTCAGGGGTACCCAACTAACGGGCTCTATTAGCTATACCCTTGTCACCACCATAGTAATAGAGGAGGTAATAATACACGACAAAGAGGGACATCATACTTTTGGAAATAGATTTATATACCAATGGTCCATTTCCAGGATGATGCACTGCTTACACAGGAACAAGTTACAAGTGATAAGTTAACTAACGACACAAGTACTGAAATAAAAAATGCAGAAATGCTCCCGCTTTGGGATGACATGATGAACCCGTCGAATTCTACATACTGGAACTCATGGCTCAACTGGGTTATGTGATCTGTGGGAACACTCTTGAAAATTAAAACACCTGCATCTTCTGATGCTTTGCAGGGCATAGAAGAATCCACATTTTTAAAATCATTCTATTGTTAAAACCACACCCTTATATGCTTTTTGGAAAATAAGTTAGAACCATTTTTACCTAGAAGCAGCCATGAATTGTGTATACCTCTATTTCTGTAGAATATGTACAGAGAGAGATCGATGGTTTATACATCTATTTCTGTAGGAGATATATATCCAATATCATTGGTTTCTATTACTGCTGGTTTTGTTGCTGCTCTCGTCCTTGTACTAATTTGATTCACAAGTTGTTCTCCTGCACTTGTCCTGCCATTGGTTCTTGCAGAAAGTAGAAAGAAAATTGTCAGAGATGAAGAGAGACACAGGAGAGGTTCTGCCCAAGAACGAAGCACCTCGCACATGGGGGCGAGATTGAATAGGAACAACCATCACCTTGTTGGAGATGGAGGAGGGCGCCACCATGCAAAGTCTCCTCCGATGCACGCCCCTGACAACCAGCCCCGATGCACCACCACGCCGAATTCTGGCCGGCCGCACAGCCAGGAACACCGGCGAGGTGCCCTGGTGCAGACCCGCAAGATCTGGGCGCCCGTGGTCAGGGAGGTGCAGCACGCCATGCTCAGGGCCTCTCGGGTAGGGCTGGGTCATTGTGGGGGTACAGGAGGCCGCCGTGCGAGCTCCGTGTCGCCTTCACCCGATGGGGAGAGACCTGTGGTGGCGGCCGCCTGGACACCGCGAGCCTGGCCGCCCCCAGCACACTCCGGGTTGGGCTCGTGGTAGACGATGAGGCCTCCATGGTCGTTGGCCTCCATCTCGCCCCCTTCTCTTGCAGGAACCCTAGAAAAATTTAGATCAGATCGCCGCCACACAATGAGAAGGATAGGGAAATTGAGGAGGGATTGGGAGACGATATGGTTTCGAGATGAACGGCGAGGAACACGTATAGGAGGCTCGCTACCCACAGCGGCAGTGGCGCTGTAGCAAGCGTAACCGCCGGCGCATCGCCGTCCGCCACGAGCGTACGGGCTGGTGAGAGAAGGACAAAATGAGCCATGAAATGTCTATTTTGCCTCTGACCCGTGGCAGAACCACAAGTATGCCACTGCGTTTCTCTCCTATACCTTCCACTTGCACCAAAGAGGAAATGTGGGCGTCCCCTGCACAAAGCAGGCCCACCTTTCAATGGGGCTGGCTAGATCAACTCGTGTGAAAGAAGAAAATAGAGGGAGAATGGACGGCCAAGATCAAGTAGACCATCTAAATCCGAATCCGACGGTGTGGACCGCCTGTGGCCTCAGAGGGCCTGGGAACTCTGGGTGTCTGGCGGCTATATTTTGATGAATTAGTTCTAGTTTGTTAGGGATATTTAGTTTTGGTTCGAGATATAAACCGGGACTAAAGGTGTCTGCGGCCATCTGCGGCCGATGCCAGATCCTTTAGTCTCGGTTGGTGTCTCCTACTGGTACTTGTTGCTTGTTGCGTGGTGAATGACCAGCCCGTTGGGAACCCCAAGAGGAAGGTGTGATGAGTATAGCAGCAGATTTTCCCTCAGTTAAGAAACCAAGGTTTATCGTTCAGGAGAAGAGCAAACAATATGACTGAAGGTGATGCTTGCTAGTTTGCAATAGCTTCGAACAATTTATATATGGCGCCTTGTCCAAGCTTTGCTTGCTAGCTGCAACGCGGAACCTGCACACAACACAACCAAGTACTTTGCTCCCAACTTGCGATGAGGTTGTCAATCTCACCGGTTTGCTTGAAACAAAGGTTATGAGCGTATCGAGTGGAAAACAGTAGAAGTATGCGAGTAAAGTAAACAGTGCGAGTAAAGTAAACAGGTGATAGCAATATGATGGAAATAGGACCGGGGTCCACAGTTCACTAGTAGTGTCTCTCCATAAGATAAATAACACATGCTGGGTAAACAAATTACAGTTGGGCAATTGATAGAATAAAGATAAACGTGATATGTCAAGAAGATCCCTATGCGATTTACTCTGGGCATTACAACAAAATACATAGACCGCCATCCAACTGTATCTATGACTAATAATCGACTTATGGCGAATCAATCCGAGAACTCCACAAGTATTAAGTTGCGAACAACAGATAATTGCATTAAGCAAAGTGTGTAATGTAAATAAAGCATATGCCCTTGAGCATATAAATGTTGTTTTCTCCCTAGTAGCAACAGCACATCTATAACCTTAGAGGTTTTTGTCACTCCCCCAGATTAAATAGAGGCATGAACCCACTATCGAGCATAAACACCCCCTCTTGGAGTCACTAGCAACTACTCGGCCAAGATAGCTACTAACAATGGAGAGCATGCAAGATCATAAACCACATAGAGATAACATAAGATATATTTTAGTATAGCAACTCAATCATAACACCAATATTCATCGGATCCCAACAAACCAAACATGTAGAATTACATAACGGTGATCTCAATCATATAGGGCAGCTCATGAGATCTAAACATGAAGCACATGGTGGAGAAGACAACCATCTAGCTACTGCTATGGACCCATAGTCCAAGGTAGACTACTCACTCATCGCTCTGGAGGCAAGCATGGCGATGAAGAAGACCTCCGGTGGCGATTCCCCTCTCCGTCAGGGTGCCGGGAAAAGCTTCTGGACCCTCCCGATCTTTGGGTCGACTGCGGCAGCGGATCACGATGTGTTCTGGAAAATTGATCGGGTACTTAGGTTTTTTTCCGTTGGGGGGTCTTTATAGGCGAAGGGGCATCGTCAGAAGTGGACTGAGGTGGCCTCACACGTAGGGGGCGTGGCCAGGGCCTAGGCCACGCCGCCCTGGTGTGTGGCCCCCTTGTGGCCCCACTCCGTCTCCTCTTCAGATCTCTGGAAGCTTCCGGGAAAAATAAGACTTCAGGAACTTGTTTCGTCCAATTCCGAGAATATTTCCTGTGTATCACTTCTGAAACACAAAAATAGCAGAAAACAGGGAACTGACACTGTGGCGGCTTGTTAATAGGTTAGTTCCGGAAAATGCATAAAAGTGCCACGAAGTGTAACGAAATAGTAGGCAAATGGTGTAAAAACAAGCATGGAGCATAAAAAATTATAGATACGTTGGAAACGTATCAAGCATCCCCAAGCTTAACTCCTGCTCGTCCTCGAGTAGGTAAGTGATAACAAAAGAATAATTTTTTAGGTGACATGCACCTACACAATCTTGATCATAAATGTAAGCATTTGTGAGTTGGGATCATAAGAACTTAAAACATGGGCATGAAGATATAATCTTGACAATAAAGAACGTAGCAACCATGTTGTAAACATGAAAATGAACACAAACAAAAGATCATGAAAATGAAACAATGAAAGTCAAACGTGTGTTCAAATCATAAGGAAAAACATACAAATGGTTTTTAGCTTGTCCTTCATAGAGAGCAAAACATAAATGCATAGGATACCTTCAAGTTTAAGAGGGCGACTAGATACAAATAATTTGAGAACAATTGAAACCAACAATATGAATCAATCAATGAAAACTTTGGGACAATGCACATTATACTAAGAATGACAACTATGCTCTCTTATGGTGCATAAAGAAAGAAGGTGGTGACTCAACATACAAGTAAAAGAAAGGCCCTTCGCAGAGGGAAGCAGTGATTGCAAGTTTTATAGACCTTCAAAAATTATGTTACTTACCGGCTTTGAGCTCTCATTGCCCCCATCATAAGCATCTTGAACGGTTAAAGTTAATGCGAGAACAATTATGATGCATATGCTTGATAAATCATAAGTTGAAAACCTCGTGTCCCGTGAATATGAGTACCCAAACCTCATGCTACTCCACTTAGAGTCCCAAGCAAGGCTCTTGTCATTGTAAGTATATATGTATCATCGAAAACCCAACGGGGTACCTCCGTGCCTGATGACATGGAACAAGCCCACATCAAAATGACAGGACAAGCAGACAATGAACACCTCGACATCTCTTTTATTTACCAATTGTATAGCTTTTTATTTTGAGATGCGTCGTCGAATGTCCACCATGGGTATGCTACAAATTTCCACCATGAATTATGCATGGCTTAGATTGGCAGCCCAGGCGTTTCCCTAACACATATACAAACTCCATGATCCCCACAAGATTCCCAACTCATTTCACACCGTGGGCATCCATAAACAAAAGATCACGATATCAACTCAAATAAGAAGTGCAATGTTGAAAGCTTGCCCCATGATAGCATGGTTGGGCTAGAATCCAACTTACAACTTGCAAGCATAACAACTTAACATAAAAGACCACAATGTCAAATTTTTAAGAACAAGAAAAAGTAAAGTGTGCCTTCCGGTTCGTGAGAGCTTTACTGACCAATTTTCGCATAACACTGGTAAGAGTTTAATTTGAAGAGAAGATAAAAGCAAGTCAATTTTACTTGGAATAGCAAATTGCTAGTAGGTATGTATGGTGGACACTTTGGAAAACTTGGTTTTTAGGAGTTGGATGCACGAGTAGAGCTCATACTCAGTACAAGGCGAGGGCTAGCAAAAGACTGGGAGCGACCAACTAATAGAGCAATAATAGCCATAATCATGCAAAGCGACAAAGCGACATTAAAAGAAGCATAAGATGGCATCAAAAGTCAAAAACTAAATGATCATAGAGGCTATTGGCGACTTTGTAAGAGTCTAACATGTGTGAGCATGCGCCAAGTCAACCCAACTAAAGCATCAAGGAGAAAACCAAAATAATGCTTCCATACAATAAAAACAATGCATGAATTTTTCAAAGGCTCATTAAGCAATCTCAGTTATTTGAGACAAGTCATGCTACAGCAAAACTACTAAGCATACTATCAAAAAGACATCAAGCATGACATGAAAAAGCCTAAGCCACAGTCTACCCAAGCTCCTTCTTGTACCACTATTTTGCATAAAGCTTTTTCTCTTTTCCAACACCATTTGAAATTTTTAGAGACACCTCTTTTGATGAAAACCAATAAAGATCAGAGGCAAAAATACACCTTGATGAAAAGATATGACAAGGTCTGAACGCAAATCAAGGCAAAAACGAAAACCAACAGCAGTAGCGGAAAAAGAAGAACACCCGGTGAAATTGTAAGAATGAAAAACGGAGTGTTCTTGGCAAACAAAAACGAGTACATCTCCTCCAAAGGAAATTTGTTGGGGTCCAACCATTTATTGCAGCAAACAAAACTAAACTAACTAAGAAAACTAAAACAACTGACGCTCCAAGAAAAACACATAGTGCATGAAGCAATAAAAATATAGTGTCTTGAAAGGTGACCTAATTTTTGCCGATGAAGAAGGGGTGCCTCGGGGGCATCCCCAAGCTTTGACGCTTGTACTTCTTGGATATTTCTTGGGGTGATGCATGGGAATCCCCAAGCTTGAGCTTTTGTCCATTCTTCAACTCATCTCATCATTCCAACCCCTACACTTGAAAACTTCCTTCATACAAAACTAAACACAATTCTATTAGCAACATTAGTGCAAGCATAACATATAATCAACCTCTTCTTGCTTCAGGTTTCAACCCAAAACCACCACATATATAGCATATACTACTGTAGCAACTTCCCCAAAAGTTCCGTGATCAAAATAACTCAAAAGAAAGCGGTAAAGCGACAAACACAAATATTGGCAGAAATCAGTCAAAACAGAACAGCTGACAAAGGTTGAATTTTTGAGGGGTTTTCTGTTGCTCAAATCAAGAAGTGTTAAACTAATGAAAGTTTGGATATAACTTGGGTCATATGCACAAGAAATCGCAGATCCAAAAGATATACAGAGAATTTATACGAATTTTTACGGTGCAGCACCAAAAACAGTTTCAGGACAGCAACATCCCCAAATCTTACCTCACTCGAATTAGAGGCTTCTCTTGGCACAACAACAAAATAAAAAGGATAAAGAGCGGTCATTACAGTAGTAATGACTTCTAATACTCAAATAAAAGAAAAAGTACTGGAAATAAAACGTTGGGTTATCTCCCAAGAGTGCTTTTCTTTAACGCCTTTGAGCTAGGCGCAAAAAATTGCGAATCAAGTTATAATGAAAGGGGGATCAGGATCCACTATAGGAATAAAGAAATGAATACTATCCAATTGAGGTTTTGAGTATCCCTTGTAGTCACGCTTTGGTACACTATTTTCATCAAAAAGATTTTTAGGACAAATCCAACTAAAATTAGTTACCAAGGCATTATGAATTCCTACGAGTTTACAAGGTATTGGCATTCTAGAATCTTCATTGGGTGTACCAACAATTTCAATAGGCGAGCCAAGCTTATTAAACTTCTTAAAAACTTTCCTAGCCTTATTGGCAACATCTTTAAATTCTAAGCGCAAAGTTTCCAAGATAAAAGCTTTCTTTTCGGGATCCTCAATTTCATGAAGCTTAAGGAACATGTATTGCATAAAAGGATTAAGGCTAGCAAACCTAGTTTCCAACATGCGAATCAAATAAGCAGAAGCAACTTCAATACTAGGAGCTAGCTCAACCAAAGATTTTTCCTCAACTTCCTTATGCATACTAATGTGATTAAAGAACTCCTAAATGTTACTTTTTCCAATAATTAAACCACTACCTACTGAGAGGTCCTCCAGAACATACTTAGGGAACAACATGATGAACTAAAAGTAAAGAAATAACAACTACCAAGCATTCTAATTTTTTTGGGTTTTTGATATAAAACGATGCAGGTAAAAATAAAGTAAAGCAAAACAATAAAACAAAGTAAAGGATGTGTGTGTGAAAAACTCCCCTTGCAGAGGTCTTCCACTCTTCCCTGGCAACGGCACCAGAAAGAGCTGTTGCTTGTTGCGTGGTGACTGACCAGCCCGTTGGAAACCCCAAGAGGAAGGTGTGATGAGTATAGCAGCAAATTTTCCCTCAGTTAAGAAACCAAGGTTTATCGTTCAGGAGAAGAGCAAACAATACGACTGAAGGTGATGCTTGCTAGTTTCCGACAGCTTCGGGCAATTTATATATGGCGCCTCATCCAAGCTTTGCTTGCTAGCTGCAATGTGGAACCTGCACACAACACAACCAAGTACTTTGCTCCCAACTTGCGATGAGGTTGTCAATCTCACCGGTTTGCTTGAAACAAAGGTTATGAGCGTATCGAGTGGAAAACAGTAGAAGTATGCGAGTAAAGTAAACAGGTGATAGCAATATGATGGAAATAGGACCGGGGTCCACAGTTCACTAGTGGTGTCTCTCCATAAGATAAATAACACATGCTGGGTAAACAAATTATAGTTGGGCAATTGATAGAATAAAGATAAACGTGATATGTCAAGAAGATCACGATGCGATTTACTCTGGGCATTACAACAAAATACATAGACCGCCATCCAACTGCATCTATGACTAATAATCCACTTGTGGCGAATCAATCCGAGAACTCCACAAGTATTAAGTTGCGAACAACAGATAATTGCATTAAGCAAAGTGTGTAATGTAAACAAAGCATATGCCCTTGAGCATATGAATGTTGTTTTCTCCCTAGTAGCAACAACACATCTACAACCTTAGAGGTTTCTGTCACTCCCCTAGATTAAATAGAGGCATGAACCCACTATCGAGCATAAACACCCCCTCTTGGAGTCACTAGCAACTACTCGGCCAAGATAGCTACTAACAACGGAGAGCATGCAAGATCTAGAGATAACATAAGATATATTTCAGTATAGCAACTCAATCATAACACCAATATTCATCGGATCCCAACAAACCAACATCATAGAATTACATAACGGTGATCTCAATCATGTAGGGCAGCTCATGAGATCTAAACATGAAGCACATGGTGGAGAAGACAACCATCTAGCTACTGCTATGGACCCATAGTCCAAGGTAGACTACTCACTTATCGCTCCAGAGGCAAGCATGGCGATGAAGAAGACCTCTAATGGCGATTCCCCTCTCCGACAGGGTGCCGGGAAGAGCTTCTGGACCCTCCCGATCTTCGGGTCGATGGTGGCGGTGGATCGCGATGTGTTCTGGAAAATTGATCGGGTACTTAGGTTTTTTCCATCGGGGGGTCTTTATAGGCGAAGGGGCATCATCAGAAGTGGACCGAGGTGGCCTCACACGTAGGAGGCACGGCCAGGGCCTGGGCCACGCCGCCCTGGTGTGTGGCCCCCTCATGGCCCCACTCTGTCTCCTCTTTGAATCTCTGGAAGCTTCCGGGAAAAATAAGAATTCAGGAACTTGTTTCGTCCAATTCCGAGAATATTTCCTGTGTATCACTTCTGAAACACAAAAACAGCAGAAAACAGGGAACTGGCACTGTGGCGGCTTGTTAATAGGTTAGTTCTGGAAAATGCATAAAAGTGCCACGAAATGTAACGAAACAGTAGGCAAATGGTGTAAAAACAAGCATAGAGCATCAAAAATTATAGATATGTTGGAGACGTATCAGTACTAAAGGTCCCCTTTTTTGCACCGGTTCATGGCTCAAACTGGGACTAAAAGGTAGTGACCTTTAGCACCGGTTTGAGCCATGAACCGATGTAAAAGGGGACCTTTAGCACCAGTTTGAGTCACAAACCGGTGCTAAAGGGTTGAGGCTCATTTTTGTTTAACGAGTTGTAACTAGAAGGTCTGGTTGTTAGTATCTGTGCATATACTTGTCTTGTACTCTACGTTAAAAAGAGATAGATACCGAGGCTGTTCGGTATAGATTAGATTGACACCGAGGTTGTTCAGTGGTTATGCTGTTGAGATTGTACTCTGTATCCCTGCTATATATATGACACCCAATCGCAGCCCTAGAGGCATTGCCAAACCCTAAACATTCTCTAAATTTCACAAGGTATCAGAGCCTTCTTCCTCCACCATGTCAGGCTCAAGTTCGTCCACCCCTGCCCCGATCTCCGTGCCGCAAGCCGGCTCTGTGACGGAGAAGCTCGGCGGTGAAAACTACCAGCTCTGGAAGGCGCAGGTGATGCCGCCTCTGCGGGAGCGCCAGCTGATCGGCTTCCTCGACCGCAAGGCCAATATACCGTCTGAGGTGATCGACGTGCAAGTCAAGAACGACAAGGGCAAGAAGGAGATGCAAGTCGTCCCCAACCCCGCGTATGCCACGTGGGTCGCCTGGGACCAGCAGGTCCTCGGATTCCTGCTCTCATCGCTCACCAGAGGAGGCCTGATCCAAGTGTCTGCCCTGGAACACTCATCTGAGGTGTGGGCGGCACTCACGGCGATGTGTTCATCGCAGACCCGGGCGCAGGTGATGCAGATCCGGATGCAACTCGCAGGCACCCAGAAGCACGAGATGCACGTCTCGGAGTACTTTGCGCAGATGAGGAGCCTCGGCGATGCCATGGTGTCTGTCGGGAAGAAGATGGATGACGATGACCTGGCGGCGTACATCCTCGACGGGCTGGATGCGGAGTGGAATCCGCTCATCACCTCTGAAAGGATAAGGATGTCGCCTAGAGGGGGGGTGAATAGGCGATTTAAAACTTTTACAAGTGGCTTGACAAATGTGGAATAAAACTAACATTTAATTTGCCAAGCAAACAAAACCTAAATAAACTAGGTTCACCTATGTGCACCAACAACTTATGCTAGACAAGATAAGCAACTATGTGATAGCAAGATATATAAACTTCAAGCACGAAAGCTATCACAAAGTAAATTGCATAAGTAAATGAGCTCGGGTATAGAAATAACCGAGGCACGCGGAGACAACGATGTATCCCAAAGTTCACACCCTTGCGAGTGCTAATCTCCGTTGGAGCGGTGTGGAGGCACAAGGCTCCCCAAATGCCACAGAGGCTCACCGTAATCTCCTCGAGCCCTCCCACCAAGATGGAAGACCCGACCACTATGGGACACTTGAGGGCGGTCACCGAACCCGTACAAGCTTGGGGCAATCTCCACAACTCAATTGGAGGCTCCCAAGAATCACCACTGAGGCACCACAAAGCTTGGGAAGATCTCCACAACTTAATTGGAGGTCCCCAAGGAATTGCCACGGAGGCACCACAAAGCTTGGGAAGATCTCCACAACTTAATTGGAGGTCCCCAAGTAACCACTAAGCCACTAAGCCATCTAGGGTTCCAAGAACCCAAGAGTAAAAAGCTCAATGAACTTTCACTACCGAATCTCCGAGGAGAACTCAAACCGATGCACCAAATGCAATGGCAAGAACACACGAAGTGCTCAAATCCTTCTCTCCCAAATCCTACCAAAGCAACAAATGCTATGGAGGGATATGAGAGGAAGAACAAGGAGGAAATCAACAAATAACTCCAAGATCTAGATCCAATAGGTTCCCCTCACATAGAGGAGATAATGATTGGTGGAAATGTAGATCTAGATCTCCTCTCACTTTTCCCTCAAAAAGATGCAAGAAACGTGGGAGGGATGGGGAGGAAGGGCAAGCTCTTCAAGGTCAACAATGGAGGAGAGAGAAAATGGAAGAGCCAACCTCCAAATTAGGAAGAAGGGGCTTTATATAGCCCTCGCACGAAATCTGACCGTTACGGGAACTTCAACCCGGAAATTTTGGCCTCGGGGGCGGAATTTCCGGCCCGGGGGCGGAATTTCCGCCCCCCTTATAAAATTTCCGGCCCAAATTTCCGCCCCCTACTGCAGGTTGCACCACAAAAGACTTAGCAGAATTTCGCAGGGCCGTAAATTATGAAATTTCCGCCTCCCGAAAATTCCGGTCTCGGGGGCGGAATTTCTGGCCCTGGGGAAAACATCAGTACGAAAACGGCTGTAACTTTTGCATCCGGACTCTATTTTTGATGATCTTGGGCTCGTTGGAATCACCACAATGAGCTCTACAACTTCATCCATATAAACATCATAGTCCAACAAAGGAGGATGAAGCCAAAAGATAAAATGTTTGACTTAGCTATAAAGAAGAACCGGTAAAATCTCCAAACACCAAAAACGCAATAAGAGTTCCATACAAAATCCATTTTTGATGACCTAGAGCTTGTCATGGAAATAACCACAAGCTCTAGAACCTCACAAGGATAAAAGCCAAATAAGAACCAAGAAATATAATGCCAAGTATGCAAAGGTTTGAGCTCTCTCCGAACAATACAATTAAGTTACTCACTCGAGAGCCCCTCTTGATAGTACGGCTACCAATCCTATAACCTGGTCTCCAAACTAACATACGAGACCGGTAGAAGAGAAAACCTGTCAAGAACAAACCTTTGCTTTGTGCAATCCACTTGAACTAGAGCTAGATGGTGACGATCTTGATCTCCTTATGTTGGACTACCTTTCTTGATTGCGCTTGCTTGGTGAAGTCTTGCGGATTGCTCCCCCATACTTCACTATGAGAGAGACACTAGTAGAAATATCTTCACATGTCCATTACCACCAAATGGACACCGAGCTTCAAGCAAATGATATCTTCTAGATGCCTATCTTGAACTTGCGCCTCAACTTGATCAATCATTGCACTTCATCTTCTTCCTTCATAATGATGATGTCTTGAGAATGCACATGAGATCTCACTCCATCTTATTCTTCAAGACACACTCTATATAGGCTCAACTCCCTTGATCATCACATAGACTTCTTTATTTGCAACTTCTTACAACCTTGAAACCAACAAATGGCTCAAGCGTTGTCTACGGACAAGTCCTACAAATAAAACTCGATGCAAACATTAGTCCATAGGGATTGTCATTAATTACCAAAACCACACATGGGGGCAAATGCTCTTTCAATCTCCCCCATTTTGGTAACTGATGACAATCTCTTTGAGAGGGTTTATATAATGAATTTAAAGGACTAAGATGGTTACACTAACATCAAATACTACAAAAGTATGTGATGTTAGTAGAACCATCATATATAGAGCAAACTCCCCCACAATCTATGCACGTGTGAATGAACTTGAATGTCATTGCATATATTGCTAACCAATGTTGTTGGTGGAGTTTCCACTATATATACTCAACCATGCAAAGCATGCAAGGCAAAAGCTTAAGAACAAAACAAAAGCATGAAATCCAATTCCCTTTAAACCCTCGAAACTTCTCCCCCATTGGCATCCATTGCCAAAATGGGCAGAAAGGCTTAGAAGGCCAATATAGTGAGAGTTCCTCCTCAAGGTGTGCATGGCACAAAAAGGTGACAACACATGCACAAATTCAAGGACAAAATTTGGAGGAAATCAAACTATATTGAGGATCAAAGATTGCAAATAAATAGGATGACATGATGGTTAAACTTCCAACAGATGAAGATAGCAATTAAAAGATCCAAATAGCGAGTCAAATAAAGATATTATGAGAAGACCAAAACAATGCTCTAAATAATATGAAGAAGCTCCCCAAGGTTTGTGCACAATATATTCCATTTGAATTAAAGTATAAGGTGCACAAACATGGAATCATCACTCCCTCGATATTATTCAAAATATAATGATACCAAGTGACATCAAATACTATGATAACCACAAAATGGTGCTTTAAAATGAAATGAGGAAGCTCCCCAAGGTACATGCACAAGATAGAATGTTTGCATTTGAATACAATTTGCACAACATGGAATCCTCACTCCCTCAATACCATTTAAAAGGAACCATTAGCAAGAGACCATAGAAAAGAAATCAAGATTAACACTTGCATCAAGGAAATAGTTGAGAAACAAATAAGGAACCAACATATTAAACGGCTCAACCAAAGGAATGTGTGATAGGAATGACAAAGCATATTATAAGACTAGTACAAAGATGTACATAGAGCATCCACATAGTCCTCAATGAATGATATTGCTTAGCATTCCATCCCAACACACAAGGCTTAAAAAGATATCAAATAAGGAGATATCATCTCTCATGTGTATAAGTTTCTAAGTAGACAACATCACAAAGATAATTATCACAAAGAAACATGTACACATAAAATAGATACAAAGAATAGAACATGATATCCATACAAGTTCATGCAATATACCAATGAGATTTTTTCTTTTAAAGCATGGCCAAAGGCTCAATTTATCTTATTGCATATTGAAGAACTTCAACCACAAACATATCAAAGACATCACAAATATCAACAAGGTAAGAAGATAGTTGGGATGTTTTGAGAAAAGCAACAAGTATCACGAATAAGTATACCAAAAGAAAGAACTAAATTTGCACTTTCATCAATATTGCACATGTGAGGAACTTGAGGAAATGATATGCAATAAAATTGCTAGATAGATATATTTGGGAAGAGTTCCCCAAAATATGCACTCATCTCAAATTACTTACATTTACAATAAAGAGGTTTCATTAAGATCATTGCAAATAAAGATTTTCATGCCATGAAATGACCCACATAAGGTTAGATGCTAGAAAATTATGCATGAATAAGATACTTGTTACCGAGATATCATTGGAAGGATGTAGTAGATAGGAGTTCTTCAATAATCCTAGCTTGCCACAAATTATCAATTAGTCACTGCTTCATCCTTATTATTGAGACAAGCACCAATATATCTCCCATGTACCTAAAACATATTCAAGTACAATATGGTCCCCAAACTCATTGGGTCCAAAGTAGTTAGAGACACTACAATATATAGGATAAGCTCCACATAAATATGTGCATATAGATATGAACTTGAATTTCATGCACATCTTAGCCAATTTAGGATTTATTGGAGTTTACCCTATATATTGGATCAAAGAAAGCAAAGCATGCCATAAAATATGTAGTAAGTAAATATGCATGCTAAAAACTTTCAAGAGCCAAAGGGAGATACAATTTGGACGAAACACCAAGAAGACCAAAGAGTCACACGAAGGTGTGAAAACCCAAAAGTTGTCCAAATTATATCAAAGGATCAATTCAACACAATATTGACTCCAAAGTTCACCAAGTGAACAAAGCAAACGCCAATGAGCATAAAGGATCACTAAAAGACACATGCCCAATGACTTATCTCATTTTAAGAATATAGAGAAAAATCAAGAAAAGAGATAGCCATTCTCCCAAAGAGAGCAAGGTTCCAACAAACAAACCAAACTCTCCACTCTTTTTATGATGGCGCACTAAGTACCAAAAAGAAAAGATTTGTCTTCCAACAATAACCAATACCAATTGAAATAAGCCGCAAGAGTATGTTATAGAAAATATAGGAGAGCTTCCCCAAGATTAGTGCATTATTTATGATTTTGCATTTGAATACAAAATACACACAAATGGGATCATCATCTCTACCTACATTAAAAATAACACAAAACAAGTTCAACAAAATCAAATGGACTCACAAGAGTTAAGGAAGACAAAGGGGAAAAAACAAATACATTTCTTGGCAAGAGATAAGGTAATTAAAAGCAATAGCCAATGTAAAGATGATCAATATATATATACCACAAGACAAAGTACCAATTGTTCAAGGACAAGAGGTATTTAGAGTTATTAATTTCCTGGTGGTATTTTACACATAAATCCAAGATCATCTTCACAACAAGAAGCATATGAAAAGGATAAGAATTAAACACCATGCTAAAGCAAATATTCTTGATAGACTCAAATAGTTAAACAATCACGCAAAGCAATGATTAGCACAACTTAAAGTAAATGGTTTTCCAATTTTGATGTAGAATTCCACGATTTAGGAAAACCCTACCAAGAATGCATCTCACAAACAAGATCCAAAACAAGAGCAATAAAACAATTTGGAAAGTTGAAACTTGTTTGAGCAAACATGTCACATAGAAGAAAGATAATTTGCAATATCAACACTATGTGACACAACCTCAAATATACACATTTTATTGGTTTGTAGTATGCACAAAGCATATTACTCCCCCATAATGTGATAAAGCATTTATTTTCACAAGAGGCAAATAAAATTCAATATGAGAAGATTAATGGATATTATAGAATTTGAATTTCATGAACATGACATACCACATAGAGACTAGATAAATTCAAATAACAACACTAAGTGGTATTCCTCATGTGCACACATATTTAGGATTGTGAAGTGCCAAAGCATATCACTCCCCCCAAAAATGGGATAGTCCACTAGTCTCTCAAAAGAGCCAAATAATATAAAATAAGATGCAATAGGCTCAAATACAAACACACATACATGGTGTGCAAACCCACAAGTACATACTTGATTAATCAAAATAAAACAAGTAGGTAGCACAACATATACCAACACATGTAATGAAACACAACCAACACATGCAAAAGGGGCGAGTAACTTTCAATGTAGATAAGTTGAGTACATGTTACCGCAAAGAGGAACATTGGATATATGATATAAACAAGATAATCCAATTGACTTGACTTGAGACAATATATTGATAAAGATCCCTTAATTCTTCATGATATAGCCAAGTCTCCAATGCCCTCCAACAAACACCTATTGATCAAGTTTTGGTGTGATGGTCCCCAACCAAGTTGGGTCCTAAGAGGTTAGTCACAATAGGCTTGGCCATCCAAATGGTTCTTTTCTTGACACCACATTGAGTACCAACAAATTTGGCAAACACATTGCCAACCTTATCCTTGCAAAGGGAATAAGCATCATCAATTATGATAGGGTTGGATGAGTTACCCATAGTGCATGAAGAAGAAAGGTGACCCTTCTCACGGCATATGTAGCAAGTTCTTTTCTTCACCTTCTTCTCACTTGATTTCTCCACATTGGGAGAATTAGCTTGATTGACCTTGGGAAGTGACCTTTCTACAACTTGAGGTTGAGCATGGCCTTGAAATTGAGGCCGCTTCCCTTGTTGCTTTTCAACTAGTGCCTTCTTCTTCAAAGGGCAAGATCTAACATGGTGCCCTTCAATTTTGCACTTGAAGCAAACAATCTTGGCCGGATCTTTCACTTGTCCTTGGCCCTTCTTCTTCTTGATCATATTGGACTTCTTCTTGTTGTTGGAGATAAATCCAAGTCCACACTTGTCATTGGGGGATTTTTGCACACTCAACATATTGTCGAGTTTGGTTTTCCCTTCATGACTCTTTACCAAGTCTTTCTTCAATGAAGTGACTTGGGCCTTGAGCTCTTCGATTTCCTCTACATGGTTAGTAATAACACAAGTACTAGAGGAAATAGAAGCTTCATTGTTAGAGCAACAAGGCAAGGAAAGTAATTCGTCACAAGATGTAGCAATATTATGAGTGGATGAATTACTAGGACTAGCACTTGGTAATATAGCATTTTGAGAAGTGCAAATGTCCACATGAGGCTCACTAGATGTTACCTTTGACATAATAGCCTCATGAGCTAACTTTAGCCTATCATGGGAAGCTAGAAGATCCTCATGGGAGCTTGAGAGCTTTCCATGGCTTTCTTCCAATTTCCCATAATTGCTAGTTAGCAAATCAAGTTGAGCCCTTAGCTCAACATTCTCCTTCAAAATAGATGCTTCACAAGAATTAGAGTTAGTTGCACAAGCATCATCATTAATGGAAATAGGAGAAGGCAATTTAGTAAGCTCATTTGAGTTTGAAGCTTTAAGTTGCTCATGCGACTCGGTGGGAATAATGGGCTTACTCGAAACGACCCTAGAGTCATTTTTAAGAAGCTCAAAATTCTCAAGGAGTATAGCGTGAGTAACTTCAAGCTCATTATATTTTATTTCTAAAGCATTTGCCACCTCAAATGCTCCTTCATAGGATTTCTTTACTTTAGACAATTCTAGAGTAAAGGTCTCCTCAAGAGATTCTTTGGTGGTTTGTGCTTCTTCAAGAGCTTCTTTTAGATCCGCGATCTCATCCTTGTAATCACGGGCATGATCTTGCATTTTAAAGATGGTATTTTCATGCTCCTCAATAATTTTATTACTCTCGGTGGCAATAGCTAAAATCTTATAGAAGTAATAGCAAGCAATTTTATTCTTATGAATAGCATGAAAAATCATTTCACTCTTCTCAATTAAAAAAGCAAGATCATCATCCTCTTCTTCATTATCCTCATTATCATCATCACTAGATATATTGGGTTCCAAAGTAGGAGATACCTTTGAAGCCCTAGCCATAAGGCAAATGTGGGAAGCACTAGATGATGATGAATAAATACTTGAAGCTCCAAGAGAGACCATGTCTTGGCCAATAGAATTTCCGGTTTCCTCTACATTGTTAGACACACAACAACTAGAGGAACTAGAGGTATTTATATCATGGAAACAAGACGAAGTGAGCATATCATTATGAGATGTGTTCAAGGAGCATACACATGATATGCAAGGACTATCAATACAAGCATGTAAAGCATTTATGGTGCTAGAAGTGTTTAAGTCCAAAGATGAATCATGGCAATGAGATAGAGATGAATGATCATCACAAGTAAGCTCACTATCAACATTGCAATTTCCATCACCACTCACCATAGAGTTACCTTGTGTCTTGCTACACTTTGGTGAAGTGGAAGAGAGTTCATCACGACCAGAAGTGGAGGGAATACAATCATCCTCAATCTTGTTGGACATATCATATTTGTCTTGAAGCTTTGTCCAAAACTCATGAGCGCTACGGAAAGGCATGATTGCAAGAATAACTGCATCACTCACAAAATCAACAAGCACATTAGTAGCTCGAGAATTAAGATAAGAGTTTCTCTTCTCCTCTAAAGATAGACTTTGGGGATCCTTAGGAGGAGAGAAACCCATATCTAAAATTCTCTCTATATTTGGGTCCATATCTCGAAAGTGGATAAGCATGCAAGTTTTCCATATATCATAATTAGTGCCATCAAATATAAAAGTGTGATTGTGCACTAATCCCCTAGCCGACATCTTTGCTCTCAAGGCGGTGAAGCCTAAAAATGAGAGACCCGCTCTGATACAAAATGAAAGGATAAGGATGTCGCCTAGAGGGGGGGGGGGTGAATAGGCGATTTAAAACTTTTACGAGTGGCTTGACAAATGCGGAATAAAACTAACATTTAATTTGTCAAGCAAACAAAACCTAAATAAACTAGGTTCACCTATGTGCACCAACAACTTATGCTAGACAAGATAAGCAACTATGTGATAGCAAGATATATAAACTTCAAGCACGAAGGCTATCACAAAGTAAATTGCATAAGTAAATGAGCTCGGGTATAGAAATAACCGAGGCACGCGGAGACAACGATGTATCCCGAAGTTCACACCCTTGCGAGTGCTAATCTCCGTTGGAGCGGTGTGGAGGCACAAGGCTCCCCAAACGCCACGGAGGCTCACCGTAATCTCCTCGAGCCCTCCCACCAAGATGGAAGACCCGACCACTATGGGACACTTGTGGGCGGTCACCGAACCCGTACAAGCTTGGGGCAATCTCCACAACTCAATTGGAGGCTCCCAAGAATCGCCACTGAGGCACCACAAAGCTTGGGAAGATCTCCACAACTTAATTGGAGGTCCCCAAGGAATTGCCACGGAGGCACCACAAAGCTTGGGAAGATCTCCACAACTTAATTGGAGGTCCCCAAGTAACCACTAAGCCACTAAGACGTCTAGGGTTCCAAGAACCCAAGAGTAAAAAGCTCAATGAACTTTCACTACCGAATCTCCGAGGAGAACTCAAACCGATGCACCAAATGCAATGGCAAGAACACACGAAGTGCTCAAATCCTTCTCTCCCAAATCCTACCAAAGCAACAAATGCTATGGAGGGATATGAGAGGAAGAACAAGGAGGAAATCCACAAATAACTCCAAGATCTAGATCCAATAGGTTCCCCTCACATAGAGGAGATAATGATTGGTGGAAATGTAGATCTAGATCTCCTCTCACTTTTCCCTCAAAAAGATGCAAGAAACGTGGGAGGGATGGGGAGGAAGGGCAAGCTCTTCAAGGTCAACAATGGAGGAGAGAGAAAATGGAAGAGCCAACCTCCAAATGAGGAAGAAGGGGCTTTATATAGCCCTCGCACGAAATCTGACCATTACAGGAACTTTAACCCGGAAATTCTGGCCTCGGGGGCGGAATTTCTGGCCCGGGGGCGGAATTTCTGCCCCCCTTATAAAATTTCCAACCCAAATTTCTGCCCCCTACTGCAGGTTGCACCACAAAAGACTTAGCAGAATTTCGCAGGGCTGGAAATTATGGAATTTCCGCCCCCCGGAAATTCTGGTCTCGGGGGCGGAATTTCCGGCCCTGGGGAAAACATCAGTACGAAAACGGCTATAACTTTTGCATCCGGACTCTGTTTTTGATGATCTTGGGCTCGTTGGAATCACCACAATGAGCTCTACAACTTCATCCATATAAACATCATAGTCCAACAAAGGAGGATGAAGCCAAAAGATAAAAGATTTGACTTAGCTATAAAGAAGAACCGGTAAAACCTCCAAACACCAAAAACGCAATAAGAGTTCCATACAAAATCCATTTTTGATGACCTAGAGCTTGTCATGGAAATAAACACAAGCTCTAGAACCTCACAAGGATAAAAGACAAATAAGAACCAAGAAAGATAATGCCAAGTATGCAAAGGTTTGAGCTCTCTCCGAACGATACAATTAAGTTACTCACTCGAGAGCCCCTCTTGATAGTACGGCTACCAATCCTATAACCCGGTCTCCAAACTAACACACGAGACCGGTAGAAGAGAAAACCTATCAAGAACAAACCTTTGCCTTGTGCAATCCACTTGAACTAGAGCTAGATGGTGACGATCTTGATCTCCTCAAGTTGGACTACCTTTCTTGATTGCGCTTGCTTGGTGAAGTCTTGCGGATTGCTCCCCCATACTTCACTATGGGAGAGACACTAGTAGAAATATCTTTACATGTCCATTACCACCAAATGGACACCGAGCTTCAAGCAAATGATATCTTCTAGATGTCTATCTTGAACTTGATCCTCAACTTGATCAATCATTGCACTTCATCTTCTTCCTTCATAATGATGATGTCTTGAGAATGCACATGAGATATCACTCCATCTTATTCCTCAAGACACACTCTATATAGGCTCAACTCCCTTGATCATCACATAGACTTCTTTATTTGCAACTTCTTACAACCTTGAAACCAACAAATGGCTCAAGCGTTGTCTACGGACAAGTCCTACAAATAAAACTCGATGCAAACATTAGTCCATAGGGATTGTCATTAATTACCAAAACCACACATGGGGGCAAATGCTCTTTCAACCTCTATGACCACGAGGGCGGACACGGTCTCCCTCTCCGAGCTCTACGTGCATCTCCTGAACTTCGAGACCCGCCTCGATGTCTAGAACGGTAGGACACTTGGAGCAGGTGCTGGCTCCTTCAGCTTCGGCGGTGGCAGCCACCCAGGAGGGGCAGGCGGCATCTCCTCTATCAACATGGCTTCACGTGGTGGTGGCCGTTCAGGCTATCGTGGCGGCGGCCGCGGAGGTGGCTGATGGCGTGTAGATGGCCGCCCAATTGGGAACCCCAAGAGGAAGGTATGATGAGCATAGCAGCAAGTCTTCCCTCATTATGAAACCAAGGTTTATCAAACCAGTAGGAGAAAGAACCAACTTCTGAAGGTTGATGCTCGCTGGCTTGGCGACAACTCCAGACAATTTATATATGGCGCCTTATCTGGGGCGTAGCTTTGCACCAGCAGCAACATAGAACCTGCACACAACACAACCAAGTACTTTGCCACTACTTACAGTGAGGTTGTCAATCTCACTGGTTTGCTGTAAACAAATGATTAAACGTATCATGTGATAAAACATAGTAGTTTGCGAGAATATAAATAATGCAAGTAAATAGTAAACGGTAATAAGAATGTAAAAGAATGGACCAGGGTCCACAGTTTACTAGAGGTGTCTCTCCATAAGATAAATAACATGCTAGGTAAATAAATTATAGTTGGGCAATTGACAGAATAAAGAAAGCATACAAATGTCATGAGGATCACTATGAGATTCACTTGGGCATTACAACATAATACATAGACCGTAATCCAACTGCATCTATGACTAATAATCCACTCGCCGGATGTCATCCGAGCAACCGTTGGGTATTAAGTTGCAAGCAACAGATTATCGTCTTAAGCAAAGTGTGTAATGTAAACAATACAAATGTTCTTGAACACAAGATTGTTATTTTTACCCTAGTAGCAACAACATATCTACAACTTTAGAGGTTGTTGTCACTCCCCCAAGTTACCAGAGGCATGAACCCACTATCGAGCATAACTACTCCCTCTTGGAGACACTAGCATCTACTCGGCCAAGATATCTACTAGCAACGGAGAGCATGCAAGATCATAAACAACATATAGATGATAAATCAATAAATCAACTTGACAAAGTACTCAATATTCATCGGATCCCAACAAACACAATATGTAGAATTACATAACGATGATCTTGATCATGATAGGCAGCTCACAAGATCTAAACATGAAGCACATGGAGGAGAAGACATCTATCTAGCTACTGCTATGGACCCATAGTCCAAGGTAGACTACTCACACATCACTCCGGAGGCAGGCATGGTGATGTAGAAGGTCTCTGGTGGTGATTCCCCTCTCCGGCAGAGTGCCGAGAAGAGCTTCTAGACCCTCCCAATCTTGCGTCGACGACGGCGGCGGCTTGCAGTATGTTTCGTGGAAAATTGATCGGTCCTCTAGGGTTTTCCCGTCGAGGAGAATATATAGGCGGAAGGGCGGCATGAGGAGGTGGGCTAGGTGGCCCCACCACCTGGTGGCACGAACCAGGAGCTGGCCGCGCCACCCTATGGTGTGGCTGGCCCCTGGCTCCCCTCCATCTCTGCTTTGGACTCCGTCTCATGTCGGAAAAAATAGGAACTTCGGCTTTTGTTTCGTCCAATTCCGATAATATTTCCTATGTAGCTTTTGTGAAATACAAAAACAGCAGAAAACAGGGAACTCGCACCGTGGCATCTCGTTAATAGGTTAGGTCCAGAAAATGCATAAAAACGCCATGAAGTGTAACAAAACACAAAGCAAATGGTGCATAAACAAGCATGGAGCATCAAAAATTATAGATACGTTTGAGACGTATCAGTGGCCGTGGACGCAATGATGGTGGATGAGGCGGTGGCAATGGGGCGGCTTCAACAACAACTCTGCACGCCCCAACAGCCAGCAACCGTTTGACGCGAACGGCAACCCACGCCCACAGTGCCAGGTGTGCACCAAGTATGAGCACACGGCGATCAAGTGCTGGAAGCACTTCAACAAAGACTACAACGGTGAAGAAAAGCCAGCTGGTTCAGGATCAGCCTCTGCATACGGGGTCGACACCAACTGGTACCTCGATACCAGAGCCATTGACCATGTCACCAGCGATCTAGAGAAGCTCACCGTGGGTGACAGGTACCACGGACATGAGCAGATCCACGCTGCAAACGGATCAGGTTTGGATATTAGTCATATTGGTCAAGCTATTATTCGTACCCCTTGTGAAAAACATCTCAAATTGAAAAATGTCCTCCATTCTCCTCAAGCCTCCAAAAGCCTTGTTTCAGCTCATAAACTAGCATGTGATAACGATGCATTTGTTGAAATTCATCCCCACAATTTTTTTGTCAAGGAGCAGGGCACGAGGAGAACCATTCATCACGGTAGATGTCAAGGAGGCTTCTACCCCTTTGCGCCGAGTACTTCTTCCTCGGCAAAACAAGCTTTTGGAGTCAATAAACCATCGACCGCTCGGTGGCATAGTCGGTTAGGGCATCCCTCGTATGAGATTGTTCAACGAATACTTAGCCAAAATAAACTTCCTTCTTCAAACGATGATTCAACAAATTTTATTTGTGATGCGTGTCAAAAGGGGAAGAGTCATCAACTCCCCTATCCAAAATCTAGTACTGTGTCTAGTGCTCCTTTAGAGCTTATTTTTTCTGATGTGTGGGGTCAAGCTTGTACTTCGTTTGGAGGGTACAAGTATTATGTAAGCTTCGTTGATGACTATAGCAAGTTTACATGGATATACCTTCTCAAAAATAAATCTGATGTGTTTGCTCGATTTCATGACTTCCAAAATCATGTTGAACGTCTCTTTGACAAAAAGATTATTGCTCTCCAATCCGATTGGGGAGGTGAGTATCAAAAGCTTAATCAGTTTTTCCAACGCATAGGCATAGAGCACCATGTTTCTTGCCCATATGCTCACCAGCAAAATGGATCAGCCGAGAGGAAACACAGACATATTGTGGAAGTTGGCCTCTCTCTTTTGGCTCATGCTAGCATGCCTCTGAAATTTTGGGACGAGGCGTTTCTCACTGCCACCTTCCTTATAAACCGTGTTCCTAGCAAAGTTATACACCATGCCACGCCACTAGAACATCTCTTTAAACGAAAACCTGAGTATTCCTTCCTTCGCACGTTTGGATGTGCATGTTGGCCCAATTTATGCCCATACAATTCACACAAACTCCAATTTCGTTCTATACGGTGTGCTTTCTTGGGCTACAGTAATTTACACAAAGGCTATAAGTGCCTGGACATCTCTAGTGGTCGCATATATATTTCTCGAGATGTGTGTGGCATCTAAATTTTATGAATTATGTTTTCATTTTAATATGGATTTCAGCACATGTGTTGTTTCTTCCTTACAAATTTGTTTGAGTTAATATACACTAGACTTGTTGAAAACATGTCCATGTTTGAGTTAATATGAAACCATATGATATCATTGAAAACTTTTGCATTTTAAAATATACTTGTAAATGTAAAATTAATTACTACAGAAAGCACCAGTTTCCCTGATTTTTTAGATAAGTAGTACTAGCGTGGAAGTGGATTTTTGTTTCTAATTATTAATGGAAGAGAATGAATATCACAGGCAGAGTCTGGTACTGGAGGCATTGATCGGCCATGATGTATGGGCCAGTCAACAAACGCTGTTCGGCCTAGATTGAGTTAGAACTGCGCCAGTATGGTGTGAAGGCCCATCTTGTTCAGACCAGAGCAGACCACCGAGAGAGGTCAGAGGCGGAGGGGCCTGCCGGCGGCGGCGATTGCTGGCGGCGGAGTTATTCGACGAGGGCGGTCATTCGGTCCATATCAGGTGAAGAATCTCTTTTCTCCTATTCTCTTGGTTACGGATCAGATGGTCGCCACTTGACTATCTGCGTACTGCGCAGAACTGAATCTTGTTGCAACTCAGGCGACCTGATGAGCAGAGCTACAAGATGTTTGAACTGAAGCAGGATCAACCCACGCCCATCCTTCACAAGTTTGAACTGTGGACCAATAATCTAATGTCATGTGGATCTGAAATCTGCTGTCATGATGGAGCAGCCCTCCAACACACTCTGATATCTGCAGAGCAGAAGAAGCTCAGCAAAATCTCAACAGCAGAGCAGTAGTAAGCCACTCACCCTATTTTATCCTTCTGGAGCAGGCACCTAAATGAGCTTAATTTGGTACAGGATACTCTTGCTCCTTGGCAAAGAAGATGCTGTGTGCAACAAGATTGTGGCAATCATAGATCACAGGGCATTCTCTTTCCACGCGTAATGTTATGGTCCATGTCTTCAATAATTGCTTTCATGTAGTCTTCTTACTGCTAAGTATACCTGGGCATTATTTTGGGCCGGGCCGGGTCGGGTCAAGAAAAAGTCCGATTCAATTTTCTGCAGCCCAGGCCCGGCCCAGCCCGACTGTTGGGCCGCATTTTCCTGCCCAGGCCCGGCCCGTCGGGCTAAAAAATCATCAGGCCGTCGGGCCATCGGGCCGGGCCTTCAGTAAATCTTTGTTTTTTCCTGCCCAGGCCCAGCCCGTTACTCCTATCGGGCCAAAAAATCCTGCCCAGGCCTGGCCTGACAGCATGCTTTGGCCCGCCGGGCCGGGCCGGTTGGGCCGGGCTGCCCATGCCCAGCTATACTGCTAAGCTTAATATACAACATAATAACAATACACCTAGTTGTCATACGGCAGCATCTACATAGTTTGCCTACCGTCGAAAAACCTTAAGAACAATAAATTATCTGCTAAAAGGGAAGCCACCTACAGTAAATCAGAAAATAGAACCGAATGAACAATAGTGACGTCTGGGCCCATTCGTAGCCCTCACTATAATTTGCACCTATTTCCTCTTCATTGAGAAAAAAATCTGGTGGTGTAGATAGATAGAACCAGTCATTGAGGCAGCAACAGACCACACAATTTCTTGCACGCTCTTATCGCTTTCCTCTCGTATTCTTCTTGCAGGAGAGCTGGGTTGTTGCAATTTGCAGTACACTCCGAATCTACCTGGTTCCACCATACAAAGTAAATCATTTTTCATAGGAGTGTAAGTAAATCTGTGTGCAGGACCTAGATCGCACCAATCGGCTGGAATTACCCATGTCCTGAGATAAAAATCTCCTCAATCCAAAGGACTGGCAACATCTGAATCTCGCCGTCACTACAACGCCACAGCTGTGATTCTCCAGGTAGAAAACATCTTTTCCTCCTGCATGATTACTGTCTTTAGTGAGATAGACCATAAGGTGGTTAGATTTCATGGTTAATTACACACTTTATTTTTTTTGTTGATAAAACGCAAAAAGCCTTTGTGTTTCCATCATTCAAAAGATAGAAGAATTTGTCTTAAACAGTAACACAGGACTGCTGGATTAGTGCCAAGCGTCAACCATTTAAAGCTTAAAAAAATTAGTTATCTGTTCTCTAGAGTATCCATTAACAAAAGCGCATTCTTTTGAAATAAATAAACAAATTTGCAACAGATGGTCCAACCCAAACTGTGTCGTCCAGTCAGCCACCGTCCGTGCACCACGGTCGATCACACGTCCAACTATTTAGTGAAAACTTTCAATTAATTTGGAAGATCATGCTAAAGTTTCAACACAACAAAGTGAGCCTTTCTTCTATGAAGCTTTCATCGTCCCAGTTTTAAACATTTGGAAGCAGAGAAATGCCATATTTTTTTACAACATCATCCCATGTTTAGCATCCTGGTCTTTCCTCTTTTAGATAGACATTTACCTTCTTTCTTACAAAATGAAGGATGAGTCTGCGGCTTCTCTTAGTGTAATTCAACTTTTTTTAAGCGGTAGTGATCATCTTTTTGTAATTCTTCCCCAAGTGCAAGTATCACAAAGCTACATTTATTTTGTCAAAATTATCACACAACGGTCACACTTTATTTAGTGCAGTTCTTCATAGGTTTCAGTGTAGTTTTGAAAACTGTTACATGCTGCAATGTGCTGATTCTTGGAATGTGACACGTTAAAAATGTGCTTTGTTGGATGAGTCGTGCTAAAGTGTGGTTCTGTGAAATATTTTTTCTTTAAGGGGTAGTATTTCTTAAATCTTTACTCTGCCTTTCATGATTGTTAATCTAGGAGCTAGGTCTAATAGCCTCATAAATAATGAACTTTATCTTGTTTTAGGTGTATTTTGTTTGTAACTGCAAATGGATTGCCATGCTATTAGTGAACTGGAGCGTATCCTATCTGATGAAAGTGCAGAACCGCAAGCCCTACCATTGTCACTTTTGGAGCACATCACCAATAATTTCTCTGATGACAAAAGGATTGGCCATGGTGGCTTTGCAGTGGTTTATAAGGTATGATATGATAACTGTTAGATGCGCGCTTGTCTTGATTACAGTTTATCTGAAAACTTAATTTGACACTGCCAAACATGTTCGCTTATAGGGAATGCTGAACAATGGCACAGTTGCTGTGAAGAAACTGTTCCAAACACTTGATATTGATGAGAAGAGATTCATCAAAGAGGTTCTCTGTCTTATGAAGGCAAAGCACACAAATATAGTACGGTTCCTGGGATATTGCTCTGACACACAAGGGAAAATGCTAAACTTTGAGGGAAAGCTTGTTTTGGCAGATGTACGACAAAGGTTACTCTGCTTTGAATATCTACCTAAAGGGAGTCTGGATAAGCAAATCACCGGTATTATTATGTAGCACATATTTGGTTCAAGCATTCATGCATCTAGGTTTCAATGACTAAGGACTTTCTCCTCTCAAATGCATACTAACCCAATTTTCTCCTCTCCTGTTTTGTAGATGCATCCTGTGGACTTGAATGGACAAAGCGCTATAAAATTGTTAATGGAATTTGTGACGGTTTGTATCATCTTCACCGAATGCACATCGTTCACTTAGATCTTAAACCAGAAAACATATTGCTAGACGATAATATGATACCAAAAATTGCTGATTTTGGTCTCTCGAGGTGCTTTGATGAAAAGCAAAGCCGGGCTGTTGCTTCAGAAGTGATTGGAACTATGTAAGGTTGCTATGACTTTGGAAGCTCTTTTTTTACACATTTATAAAAAATATTGATCTCTTTTCCCATTAATCAATTAAGTCATATGATTGATGCAGGGGGTATTTGGCACCAGAATTCTTATTTGGTGGCAGACAGATCTCATTCAAATCAGATATATATAGTCTTGGTATTATTATAATAGGCATACTAACAGGAGAGAACGGATATCCATGTCCTGATATTGACTATGTAAGACAAGTTAGTTCCATTATAAGTCTTGATTGTGATTCTCTTCACGTTATGAATCCACAGCCTTTAGATCTTCTGGATTAATCTTTACCCCAGAGATTATAAAAATAGTCTTAACCATTCTTCTGCTTAGACGTAGCATAATATCTCTGGAAGCACATAGTGACACAAAGCACGAATCAGCTTCAAAAGAAGCAAACATCTTTTCTGTTGGTATCAAAGTAACCGTAAAATTTCTAAATATGTGGAAGTAGTGATGTGTTTTCATAATGGATCTACTGGTTACCGACATCAAAGTAGATTTGTAATATGTTACCATAGCGATGAATGTTAAATTATGTCAAGTACAAAGTGAGGCACATCTCCTTATCCCTATTGTTTTGCAGTGTGTCGCTGGAATCACTGTACACGCCATTACCTATCGTTTACCTATCTAAAACTTTTCATGTTTAGCTAGGCTCGAGCGTTTGGTGCATAGCTTGCTGTCCGATACAGATATTAGTACCGGTGGCCTGTTGCCTCCGGGTGGCATAGTGCTTTGCTATCTTCCGCGAGTTCTATAGAAATATATGCTGCTCCGTTTTGTTAAACATGACACACGATGGCAATTTTGCAGGTACTCGAGAGGTGGAGAAATAGGTTGGAGAAATCACAACGAGACACACAACTCGTACAAGTACGAGTATGCACTGAGATAGCGATAGATTGCACTAACTTTAATCCAGAGAAAAGACCAGATATACAACATATAATTGATAGGCTTGGTGCAACGAAAAATGTGGACAAGTCTGCTACGAAAATTGGGGCGAGTAGTAGTTCCTCGTTAGCGCAGGTAATGTCAGAGATGACACATTATGGGGATACTGCATTTTATCCAAGCTAATATTTTCACACAATATGGTATTACATCTTTTTTTCAGCTGGTTTGCACTTTCTGCAAGGGGGAGTTTTGTTAAAAAACAATATATTATTTGGGTTTAATTTACAATAACCCTAAACTTAATTAGGTTACAAACATATACCGTATCTCAAAATTTATATTCTAAGAGGTTATTGTTGGGAAGTGAGCAAGCTGAGTGAGCAACTGTATTCCAAAGGGGGCCAGAGGCCTATACATGTACAGGTGTGAGACAATATGCAAAGAGCCCCTTATACAATGGGGATATACAAGAAAGGAGATAACAGTTATGACCATGATATCTGTTCTGATATTGCCCTGTACTTACAAATATCAAATTTTTGCAGGCAACTGTGCCCCCATCTGGTCTTGCAATTCGTCTCGAGAATACAATGGATAATGAGGTGAAGAAGTCTGCGGAAGAACTGTACAATATAACAATTCAAAGCCGACGTTTCAGTTCCATGCTGGAAAATTGCTTTAATGTACAGCGTGTTACTGACATACGAGAAACAACATCGGATGTGGAAGAAGCACTAATCATCGGGAGGATTGAAGAAAAGCAGAAAATTGTGGCTTCTTTATCTGGGCGCATCACACCAGAATTCACTGTCCTTCCAATATATGGCATTGGAGGTATTGGCAAGACAACCTTGGCTCAGTTAGTTTTCAATGATTCTCAGTTTATAGGCTACTCTCGGGTGTGGGTCTATGTGTCCCAAAATCTTGATTTGAATAGAATTGGAAACTCTATAATATCGCAGCTATCAGAAGTGAGATATGTAACTGAGAAGCAGATGATACATAATCACCTCAGAAAGCTACTTGGTAGTAAGAAGATTCTTATCATCTTAGATGATTTGTGGGAGAGGAATCCAGATACACTAAAAAATTTAAAGGCTATGCTAAGGCTTGGTGGGGGCAGCATGGTGACAGTTATTGTAACCACAAGAGATGAAGCCATTGCAAGGGAGATTTGTCATTCAGTTGAGCCATACAAGCTAGACACTTTAACAGTTAAAATGTGCTGGGCAATAATAAAACAGAAAACTGCCTTTAAAGATCGAGTCGACAAGAAACAATTGAAGCATATAGGAAGGGAGATTGCAACCAAGTGTGGAGGTGTGGCTTTAGCTGCTCAATCACTTGGATACACATTGAACGGCAAGACGTCTGATGAATGGGAGTCAGTGAGGGACAATTACATTTGGGATGTATCAAGTTCGAAGGACCCATCATCCAGAAACCATGAAGTGCTTGCGTCTTTGCTGTTAAGCTATACCCATATGCCTGAATGGTTGAAGTTGTGCTTTTCCTATTGTGCAGTCTTTCCAAAAGGTCACCTTATCGTGAAATGTGATCTAATTTTCCAATGGATAGCTCTTGGATTAACCGAGCAATCTAGTATATTTGATTCTATGCAGCTCTGCGAGAAATATATTACACAACTTTTGGGGATGTCCTTCCTTCAATATTCAAAGACACAACCTCTGGTGAGTTTATCATAATTCTAGCTATTCTTTTCAACCTTATGTATTCAAACTCACACAGAGTTTGTGATATCTCTTGCAGCAAAACAATTCTAGAGCATATGCCCGCGTTGCTATTTTCTTTTCAGACATTGCTTTATTTTCTGAAAAATCACAAAATGTCCATATTCCACAAATGTCTGAGGCTATGCTCACTAAGAAAAATCTGTGACAAAATAATCATTTGTGAACTGTACAAAGGAGACAATTTGTGCACACATGGTTACTCTGCCAATTTTTATCTATTTCTTTCAGATAAAATAATGCAATTTTTTCTAGTGCTCATATGCTAATACAACATGTAGCGTGAATTATTTTTTCAAAATATGCAAGTGAAATTAGGTGCTAACGAGTGTATATGCCCATGTGCGGATGTGCCACAAATATATATCTGTGTTCTGAAACTCCCTTAGAAAAAAAATGATGTTTGACATGTATATTTGTCACTACACTTGATTGGCTGTATGAAGTTAGTCATTGTTATCCATATTTGTAAATTGAGATCAGTGGATCACCTGCATGTCTGTGGATATGGATGACAATTGCTGGCCCGCATGCCATCATCTTACATAGAGAGCTAATTACAAACTAGCATGCCTGTTCTATCGCCAAGCAGTGTCCAGTTAATGTGTCGTAATGGTGATCTTTGTTGACCTAGTTTAGCTCTAATTAATGAGCTAGTCTAGGCAACTATGTAGAATGGTGACTTATTTGATATAAGCATCACATATTTGGGACCCATAGTGTAATTTACTCTATAATGAAATATATACATTCCTTAGGCCATGAAGCTGGCTAGCTACTGTGGTACTTCCTCTCGTTGATTGACCTGAATTAATGTTTATTTAGTGCAGTATTGTACTAGCTTCTAGTTAACATGTAATTATTTAAGTTTTAACCTTTTGTACGTGATCTCCTACGCATAAGTTTGACTACTACATGATCTTTCAAGAACCTATCCAGCTATACTTTGGTTGATACTATACTCACAATGTCCAAATATTATTCCAAATGCTCTTGAAAAACACATCTGCCTCCTGGGTCACCGGCAACTCCGGAGGCCCCCAAATCTCTGCCACATCGCCACCACGGTACGACATACCTCCTCTTGATCTTTTCTCTCTCTCGCCACGACTGGAGGAAACGCTACATGATGGACGGCGGCAGCAAGGTCCTCGATCCCTCAGCTTTATCTTGCTGCGAGTCCCCTTGCACAGCAGCGACACCGGTGATTATAGGCCTACATCTGGTGTGTGAGGGGATCTTCCGGCATGGGTAGCTCCTCTGGTGGTGTGCCGGGTGGTGGCATGCGGTGATTTCTCCAGACTTGGCAACCTCGTCTGGCTGGCCATATTTTATCTGCCAAGGCAGTGGTCTATTGTTCGTTTCGGAGTAGGCACTTGCTGTTGTCGGATACGACGAGATGGTGGCTGGTGCGGACCCTTTTAGGACAGATCTGGATTTTGTGGACGTGTGATACTGTGCACGAGATTGGCAGACTAGCTTGCACTATGGGTTCTAATATGGTACTGTCATGTCAATGCTAGCCACGAGTTACCTTGGCCGGAATAGCAGACGTGTGGACGTCAGTGAGCCTTGGAGTCTTTTTTTTTTGAAGCTAAACCTTGGAGTCTTCTTTAGACATGTTATGGATCTCATTGTTGGCCTTCTCGCTGCTGAGTTAGCGTGGTCTTCTGCTTTTGAGGTGTGTGGTGCTTTCGGCGCACATGTCCTGCTACAGTTTGTCAAGACCGAGTTGTATGCTATGTAGACTTGGCAAGTGGTGGAGGCATCACTGGGGGTCTACCGTTTGCTGGTGCTTTTCGAGCTCTACGGGGTGAAAAACCAATGATCTGAACTTCATTAGATAGATACAACAATGACGGTGTGTGTTTGTCTTTTTGGAGGTGTTGCTTTGGAGGACCAATCTCGCAGTCTTAGTATCGCCAAAGGCGGGGGAATAAAGTTGCTTTGGAGGTGTTGCTTTGGAGGACCAATCTCGCAGTCATGTTCTTCGTTCTGTTACCTTTTGTGTAATAATTTGCTCATGTGCATCTTTGAGACCTCCACAGGCTCTTACTCTCATATTATTGCAGGGGACAGGTGCTTTTTTGTACCATCATGAATTCATGATGCAATAGTGTGGTGTCTATTTCCAATTTTTTTTTGGAAAATACCTTGTAGACTTTTTCTGTTAAATATACTGCTCCACTTATACTGGTTGGAGTGACTAGTAACTGTGCACACACGAAGCACTTGCACAACATATAAATATCTCCTGCATTTATCATTTATACTTGTGGAAGATAAGTATAAAAATCACGTATTTTTCATGCACTTATAAGAATAGATAGTTTATATTAAATCAAACATATTACTAGCACAAGAAATATTAAGTTGCATTTATACATAATTTTGTATGCAAACATTTCAAGTTTAAAATATTACTCCAAAAAAATTTAGATAACATGCACATGTTGAGAGCAACTACGTTTTGTAGATATGCAATGTAAATATTTATGCAAGCACAGAAAAATAAAAAACTCGTGCATACAATAGGACAAACTTGTTAGGAGAAAATAAGTACAATTAAGAGGCTAATAAATATATTAGCGATTGGAGGAGGGCATACCAATTGTGCATAAACATTGGATGGATAATTATGCAATTGGAGGAGGGTATGAGATATTTATTTTATTGATAAAAATACATTAATATGAAACGAAATAAATTAAGATCTAACACAATTATGGGTTTTTGCTGCAGACTGATGGACGACAGGACAAAGATGTTACATTGTTCATGATGCATGACCTAGTCCACGATCTCGCAACAGTGATCTTGGCCGATCAACTTAATGATAAGGGCAATGTCGGCGGAAACAGATGCCGTTATGCATTGCTCACAGATTGTAGCAAGCCATTGCAGGTGTCCGTGTCTTCTCCTGGAATTTTGAAGGCGTTGCATTTTCTGGACTGTGGCAAGATACCGCTCTGTGTTGATGCATTTTCACCAGCTGAGTGCCTACATGTCTTAGATTTAAGTGAATGCTTTATAATGAAGTTACCTAATTCTATTGGTCAACTCAAGCACTTAAGGTTTCTTCGTGCTCCACGGATTCTAGACCGGACGATCCCCAATTGTATCACCGAGCTTCTAGAATTAAATTACCTCAACCTTAGATGCTCTCCTAATATCTCAGCATTGCCAGAGTCAATTGGTGATATGAAAAGTCTGATGCATCTTGATTTATCAGGTTGCCATGGAATACGTGAACTCCCAGTATCTTTCACAGAGCTCAAGCAGTTAGTGCATCTGGATTTATCACATTGCCACATGTCTATATCGGAAGCTTTTGGTGGCTTTACTAAACTTCAATATTTGAATTTATCAGTTCAATTTGGTACAGACGCAAATACTATCAGAGTGCTGGCAGAGGTTATCGGTAATCTAATGAAACTCAGATATCTAAATCTATCAGGGTGCATGAAGGTCATTGCTCCATTAGAAGACCAAATTAACAGTTTGCTGGACTCTATCAGTACCCTTTCCAATCTAGAGCACCTGGACTTGTCTGAGAATGAACTTTCCAGCATACCAGAAAGTATGGGCAACCTCAGGAAACTTCATACATTGGACCTCTTGGGATGCTACGAACTAAGGAAGCTTCCCGATAGTATGGTCAATATGGTTAGTCTTAAGGTTCTAAATGTGAATAGCTCGGTTAAATTGGATGAACCTGTGCTCTCTCTGTTAAATGCTGCCTCGTTGCCACATTTTGTAGTGCAGGCTTCAAGTGCTAATTGTAGTAGCAATATCATCCGTCTTCGGCCTACAAATCCTGTTGAGCTGGTGATAGATAGACTTGAAAATGTTAAGTCTGCAGAAGAGGCACAGAGTATAAAATTGATAGAGAAGCAAAAAATTGAAAGGCTAACATTTCAGTGGACTGCATATGCTGGAAGGTTTGTGGGTGACAAAGAGGTGTTGGACAAACTAGTGCCACCAAGCAGTGTACAGATATTACATATAACTGGCTACATTAGTGCGAACACTCCTGATTGGCTTATGGGTATTAGGCAGTATCTCCCTAATCTTTTTAAGATAGATTTGTGTGATTTTCCTAACTGCAACAACCTACCACCACTCGGTCAACTACCAAATTTACAATTGCTGAGTCTCTGCCATATGAAGGGCTTGGTGGAGTGGAATACAACATATTCGAGGGGAGATTATGAGCTCTTATTCCCAAAGCTTAAGAAGTTGACCATGAAGCATTGTGCCAAGTTGAGGATAAACCCATGTCTGCCTAGATCTATCTCTTTGAGCATAGTAGAATGTGATAATATACTATCACACTGGGGAGAGAGCACATCACATATGGGTGCTTCCCCCTCCTCTCCAATAACTGATCTTTATGTTGGTGACAGCAATGTGCCCTTGCATCAGTGGAGATTGCTTCATCAACTCCCTGCCCTCCGTAATTTAATTATCACCGGTTGCAGTGACCTGACCACCTCTCCAAAGATTATCCACCAACTCTCCTCCCTCCAATCATTGTCCTTGCGGCTAGGATGCAGTGACCAAGCAGAACTGCCATGTTGGTTGTCTGAACTGGCATCTCTTCGGGAGCTGTATATATGTCACCCAAAGCTAGAGAAACTGAATGAAAACACAAGGCAGCTCACACAACTACAGGCACTAAGTCTGTCCGAGTGCAGAACCATGACATCACTACCTGAGTGGTTAGGAGAACTAACCTCTCTCAAGAATTTGGAGATCGAACACTGTGAGGGGATCAGGTCCTTGCCGAACAGCATACGACAACTGTCTAAGCTTCAATATCTAAAAATTCATGGCTGCCCTATATTAATGAAGTGGTGTGAATCAATGGAGAACAAGATGAAGCTTGCTCACATTAGAGATAAGGTATGCCCGCGAGGCTATCTGTTCTATTGCTTTCATTCTCGCATTGACTAGTGACAACTCTTTCTTTAACCACAAACATATACGCACATACCATGAGTATCTTTGCATAATCATTATAAGTGCCCAATGAGAAATCCACTTTTTTTTCTCTCTATTTGACACGTCATGTGTCTAGATTACTGGGTAAAATACTCTGTTGTTCTGATTATATTTGATTCTGTTGGCTCAGTTCTTACCAAGACCAGCTAACTTACTCGAAGAAGACATAGATTATACATTTCCAGAGACAACCAACAGCCTAGTTACTTCAACTGAGCCAATGGTCATTGAAGAGACCATTGACCTGACTAACATGAAAGATGTTGGCGACAGTTCTGCAGCTTCCATCCAAGGTACTGTGATTGATGATGAGGTGCATCCAGATCTGGTGTATAGTGCTGTGATGAACATGCCTGGCTTCACAGAGGAAGCTTTGCTTGTTGCCGTATCTCATTTGATGGACAATATTGCCCAGGGCTCTGCCTATATGGGTATGCAGGAGAAGGACCGAGTATTGTGGCTCATGAACTTTCTGCAGAAGCATTACTGAGTTTTAACTCCTGCTGGTTGGTGCTAATGGAGTATTTTGTACTTTGCTGTTACTAGTGAAGATAGATGAAATTTCGAAATTGCACGTGCAAAAAAGCATTACAATATTGTTGTGGATGGAAGGTTATAGCCTGTTGGTGTACAGTGATACAAAATCTTGGAGTTATTATCAGTTTAGGTGATCACCTGTATACATTTGCCCTGGAATGTGTTGCTTTGCTCCATGGACAATCGGATGTTATGTTTTGAAAATTGAGATGCCACCGATGCACATTGTTCAGTTTCCTATCATACTCCTTTGCAGAGAAGAACTGATGCCCAAATGATAAACAATGGCAGTAATTTTTTTAGTGTTGATGTTATAACCGGGAGTGGTGAACTGGTGATCGTGATTACTTATTGGACTTGCTCCGTCTTGATGCGATTTGTAGCATTCTGAACAAGTTACTCCATTTTGCTCTGCGTTTCTTATTGGATTATCGTTTTTCATGTTGCACCCTATTGTCGCCTCCAACCTGTTCGTGGAGTTGCTCTAACAGGTTTTGCTATGCACACCATCATGCTTGATTTTCGGTGCAAAAGGAGAAAAAATTATGCAATTTGCATTGCTGGCCTGGAAGCAGAGTAATCATTCCTCACGTTCTTATCTAGTTTCTGTTAAACACTTTCAGGTTCAGAAGTAATGGACGTTCGGTCTGTGAATGCTGCCTGTAGCTTCCGGCGTGTGCGCTAGGCACGGCGACATGCCAATTCTGTTACTTCCTCCGATCGGAAATAACTGTCGGTCACTTAGTACAAATTTTATACTAAATTAGTATAAAATCTTTGACAGTTATTTCTGATCGGAGGGAGTAGTTTTTTTCCATTACGCTAGCTGGGAGCATGTCGTGGCCATGCGATGGCACGGTAGAATTGGATGGTAGCTCATTTATCGGATTCTTTTATTCAGAGTTTCAGTAACAGTGAAGCTGCAATCTTCAGCGCCAAAACGTTGTCTTGGTCTTACACCTCGTGTGTGTTCAAGCTGCAATTTTGAACATATTAGTGAAAGAAACATGGTCAAAGATGGGAACAGCCGAAAGAATTAGGCATTTTTCACCTGGCTGTGCGCTACAAGATCTGAAGGACTCGAGCGTAGGCATTTCATAGATAATTCTTGTAATAGCTGAGCATGCAAATATTCAGTAGGAATTAAATGACGGCTACCACCCAAATATAGAGCAATCCACAGACCACAGACCATGTTGTGAGACCCACGCAAAAGACATTCATGTAAGAAAGAAACATTCTAGATGGTTTTGTTATTCTTCATGAACGGTTCATGAGTTGCACTGGAAAAAATGGGGTGATATTGAAAATTGGCTTGAAAAGGCTATGATATTGTCAAATGCTCATTTTTACAACAAGCTCTAAGAATGAAAGACTTCTCGAAAAAGTGGCCTTCTATGATTCATAATTTTGTGTTTGTAGTTAGTGTGCCTATTAAAAGTCAATGATGAAATTGGACGATATCCATTAAAGGATTATTACAACAGGGAGACTCATTATCATCAATGTCATTTAATATAGTGGTTGATATTTTGTTGCCATGATTGAATGCACAAAAATCAATGACCAAATGGAAGGTATAGATCCTCATCTTGTAGATGGAGGCCTATCCATTCTTCAGTATGCTAACAATATGATTCTATTTATGAAATGACCTTGAAAAAACAAAAAATCTGAACTTAATTTTATCAGCATTCGAGCAACTTTTGGACTAAAAATAAACTTCTAATGAGCGAATTATTTTTCTTGGGGAAGCCCAAGAAGAGGCTGCACTCTATACTGAATTATCCGATTGTGAGCAAGATCAATTTTCTATTAAGTATTTGTGTATCCCGATATATTACAGGAGACTCACAAATGCCAAATGGAAATATGTCAAGGACCGCCTGCAAAAAAGACTTAGTAGATGGAAATGAAAACCACTTTCTCTTGGCGGAAGATTAGTTCTCATATACTCAGTACTAAGTAATATGATACTATTATGATTTCTTTCTTCCTGATACCCAAAGAAGTTCTACATAGATTGAATTATTTACAATCGAGGTTCTTTTTACAAGGGAACGATAATGAGAACAAGAAATATCAATTGGAAATATCGAATGTGGTTTGTCATCCCAAAGATCAGGAAGGACTGTATATTCATTACCTAGGGATAAAAAACTCATCCCTCCTCACTAATAGCTATTAAGCTACTAAGCAAGATTGGGGTTGATAACCACACGTGTAAGGGTTTAATTATAGTACGTTTCGATAAATAATAAGTGTTAAACCTACTAGGAGCTGAAGGAATTACTTCATAAGTTTGGCAAAGTAACAATAAAATATGCAAAAAATTGGTATTTTTATTGTATAAGGTGCATGTAACTAAAAACAAGTAAAGTAAAATGCAAGAAAATAAAGAACAAGTAAAAGCTATTTTCATAGAAAGAAAAATCCTCTGTGCAGCAAGAGGAAAATCTTAGGTGTGCACTTATACGAGTCAAACATGATCAAGGGCAGCATGGATTAACCTAGCCCATAGATTTCTACAAGAATATGGTAAATATCTTGTCAAGTTCTTTTCTCTTTGGACGGAGCCATACAAAGGTGTATGCATTATCATGAGTAATTATACCCCTTGTGATTGATCCAAGACCATTATCGTGAGCAAACAAAGGATTTATTGATACAAAAGTTCAACGACTGCTGCAAGTTTTAAGGTCCCTGAGCAAGAACCTGCTATTCAAATTTAAAGTTTGGAACGTGGTTTCTATCAACTCCACCATTTCTCCTCTTATATTTACTCTAAGATGCAATCATGTGAGCCCGTAAACATGAATTAATAAACAATCACCACTTGTATATTACCACCATGAAAACCACATCACAGTATATAACTTAACCAAATATTTAGAACATACTATACATAAATCATGGCTAAGTCATCCTAAGTCCTCTGAAACATGGGGTACTACTTACAACAATGAGACATGACAATGATCAGTGCTATAATGAATGCAACGCAATATGAACATATAACTTCACAATCTCAATAATCCAAACACAAACATGCACAAGGTACCACAAAACTGTTCCGAGGTTCAGATCTACAAAAACTATTAGGGGATTCAGCGTGGGCATAAAAACAGATACCATAAGCCCGAAGACCCATACCTGAATCCATATAGTCTGAACCTAGAAAACCCAAACACTATATCGGGTTGCAGTTGTAGAAAACCAGATTTCATCTCCATCTCCACTACTTATAAAAAAGCAAACTTGACAGGCAAATACAATCTCGACCGTTCATTCATTCGCGTCTATCAAAGAGTTGAGATTTCTTTGTTCTCCCCTCTCGAAAATAAGGCGACCCGCACACAGCAACCTCCCACGCAGGCACGCTCCGGATCGTCTAATCCCGATGATCAGCTAACCCTCAAAACTGCCTCCGCTAATTGCTCCGCGATTGCCCTATTTCTCCTGGATCGAGGCTTCTTCCACGCGATCCATGCCCCGTGCCGGCGTGTTCTCTGCCTCCTCAAGCATGCTCCACACCCAGCTCCGGCGAGCTCCCCATACCGCCCGCCCTGTTGCCGGAGCTGGCATGCCCTCCAACACTTTCTCTCGGATTCGCCCCTAAGTCCCGACTACAATCTCCATCGGCATGTTTCCACCAAAGGAAAATCCTGCAAGGATTCACCTCGATCCTACACCTCCAGGACTCAGTCCCTAATAATTACATCGTCCTCCTGACCAGCCTAAAGGAGGCCACACACATGGCGCCATCAAGTTCTCAAATACCCCCATCCGTTGAGGCTACCTTCGAGATCCGGGACAGGATGGAGCTGATCTAGGAGGTTTCACTGCTCGAGCATTGGCTTGACCTCCACCTTGCACGCGACCTCCCCACCGCCGTCAGACCTCCAGCATGCTGGACCGCACCAGCAGGTGGGCTGTGGGCATCAAGCTTGCTGCACAGCACCAGCCCTTACGCTCTGCTTCTGTATGATGTTTTGTAGAGTGTACTGGCTGAGTTGTCATCTTTAATATATACAAACTGATCCAAGTTCCATGTTTTCTACAGGAACCTACTTCCGTATTTTTCTCAGAGCATGTCAATTAATTTCTTAGCCCTTACGCACTTCATTGCAAAAGTGAGATTTTGATAGCCCTTGTGTACTTCACATCATGGACACATGCATACTCTTTCAGCGTGAGCATGTAGATAATTTTTTGCAGCTTGAAGAGATCCCTTTGAGCGAATGCATGTGCCATCTGTGAGCCTGGCAGTCATACCAAATTTAATGTCTATTAATTCAGCACTATATGTTCCTCTTCTGTTATGTGGGGAAAGACTTATACACGAAAGCTTACTGCTGCAACGGCTGAACCATAGGAGTAACAAGATATCTTCAGATTTAGAGTTAGGGTTGCAGAATCAGAGTTTGCATCTTGTACGTGTGTGTTTAGGAGTCCAAGAGGGTTTTGAGTCCTATACTATATAAACACAAGGATTGTAACCTTTTTAATCAAGCAATAAGAAATCTATTTCTCATCCCGTTTCTCCTCTCTCATCCCCGATCTCCAAACCTGCGCCGTCTCGGCGACACGGCGACCAAACCCAGATGACGAAAGTCGGCGAAGGAGCGCCCGCCGACCTCGCACAGCTACCCGTTACGCTCATTATCGCGAGGGCGTAACAACTTGGTATCAGATTCCATGGCTTCCGATTCTGAGAAAGACGATTCTAAGCAGGACAATGTTGAGCGACAGCTCAGGCTGCTTCTCGAATGGCTCACCGCGATAGAACAAAGCCAGCAGGAATCGCTTGAGCATCAGAGGAGCAACAATGAGTTCCAGAAGGATGTCACGCAGAGCATTGCTGAACTGAATCGCAATATGGTGGTTACCACGACCCGTCTCACCACGCTGGAAACAGCAAAGGGATCGCCACCACCACCTGCCCAGCTAAACGCACCGGCATCCGCATCGCTGGCTCCTGGGGTACCTCGACTTGGAGCTCCTGGGATGTACTGGTTGAGTTGTCATCTTTAATATATACAAACTGATCCAAGTTCCATGTTTTCTACAGGAACCTACTTCCGTATTTTTCTCTGAGCATGTCAATTAATTTTTTAGCCCTTACGCACTCCATTGCAAAAGTGAGATTTTGATAGCCCTTATGTACTTCACATCATGGACACATGTATACTCTTTCAGCGTGAGCATGTAGATATTTTTTTGCAGCTTGAAGAGATCCCTTTGAGCGAATGCATGTGCCATCTGTGAGCCTGGCAGTCATACCAAATTTAATGTCTATTAATTCAGCACTATATGTTCCTCTTCCAATTTGTATTCCAACAGGGTAGTATGGAGGCTGAGGCCATCGATTCTAGAATATCTGTTTGAAAATGTTGTTGCAATTTTAATCATGTTTAATGTATGATTAGACACCGACAGAACTTCTTTTGGTGGCAGATAATTTTCTTTACTTCTGAATATCGCTAGGAGCATTTTGATACTCTTATGAATCTTGTTCTCAAACGGTTGAGTTATATTAATATCTTTTTGGCATGGCTTTTCAGCTCAAGATGTTTGTGTCATGTGATTCAAATATATTGTTGTATATTATCATATTTTTCATACTCAATATATACCTTCATCATATTAGAGTATCTGACATTTTATTGCTAGACATCCATCTTATGCCTTAATTTTTGCAGACTGAATAAATGTCAAAGGCAATAATTATTGGACAACCAACTCTGATACATAGAATCGTTATCAAGGTAACTGGCCTCCATTGCAACATTGCCCAACCTGATTTTATTCTAAGCAGCGGAAAATAAGAACTATGCGACAGGTAAGTGTGTTCTGCTTTGCATATGTAATCTCCTTTATTTATCTGGTATGCAATATTTCATATCACTTCTGTAATCATTAGGTCCGTATTTGTGATATAAAGAAACTTGAGCTCAAGTCTACTTCTGGCCTAGCTCATGTATAGGTTTCTTTAATTGGGATATTCTCCGCGAACTGGAAATAAGATAGTGACATCATCTTAAGGACATCAAAATTCGTGTCTGTGATTATATTTTTTTTATTTCTTCATTCTCTCCTCGGGGTTTGATATTGCGGTGAGCTCTGATCACTTGCAATAACCTCAAATAATTTGGTACTGGATGGATATGAGGTAATTCAACCACACTTCCTGCCGTATTTTTGTTTCAAACTCTTCTCATTTATTTTCCCCTTATGGCTTCCGTGGAGCAGGTATAGCACCTCTGCGGCACTGAGCAATCAGAGGCAGAGGCTGTAGAGGCAAGTCATGGCTGACTGTGAAGAGGCAGCAACGACAGATAGGTGCTTCAACATGGCTTCAAGACCAGCGGAGGGGAAGGAGGCAACGTTCCAAGCATTGATGAACGACGTGCTCAGCCCCGGCGACGTTCCAAGCATTGATGAACGACGTGCTCAGCCCCTACTTGTGCCGCTTTGTACTTGTTTTCTTTGATGACATTCTTATCTACAGTTCATCTTGGGCGGAGCACCTGCAGCACATGGCCATCATCTTCAACGAGCTTCGAGCGCATCATATACACCTCAAGCGCTCAAAGTGCTCGTTTGGCATGACCTCTGTCGCGTATCTAGGACACGTCATCTCGGTGGAGGGCGTCACGATGGATGCTGACAAGGTCGCGGTGGTCACGGCATGGCCAACACCGCAGCCACCTCGGGCCCTACGCGGTTTCCTGGGTCTCGCCGGCTACTACCGGAAATTCATCCGGGAATTCGGCCTCATCGCCGCGCCCCTGACACGCCTTCTACGCCACGACGCTTTCTCTTGTGACGCTGAGACGACCGAGGCATTCCAGACCCTTAAGCAGGCCCTTATGACAGGGCTAGTCCTCCAGATGCCGGACTTCGACAAGCTGTTCATTGTGGACTGTGATGCCTCGGGCACGGGGTTTGGCGCCGTCCTTCACCAGGGCGATGGGCCGCTGGCCTTCTTCAGCCACCCGTTTGCCGCCCGTCATCACAAACTCGCGGCGTATGAGCGTGAGCTCATTGGGTTGGTCCAAGCTGTGCGCCACTGGCGGCCTTATCTGTGGGGGCGAGCCTTTCGCATTCGCATGGATCACTACAGCCTCAAGTTCTTGTTGGACCAGCGCCTCTCCACCGTACCGCAGCACCAGTGGATCAGCAAGCTCTTTGGCTTTGACTTCACCATCGATTATCATCCGGGCTGTCTCAACACGGTCGCCGATGCCCTGTTGTCATGGGAATTTAGAGACAGTAGCCATGGGGTGGCTTATCGAAGGGGCTCGACGGTGGTGACGATGGATCCGGCTCGGGATTGTGCCAATGGAGACACCTCGGCTTATCTAGGTTTAGGGCCTTCCCGGGTGGAGGTAAAGCCCCTACTTCCTGCCTGCTTCGTATTATCTAGACAGTAGTGATTACAGTGCTCCTTGAGTTGTTTGGGCTAGAGGAGGAAGAAGAAGATTGGATCCCCTTAGACTAAGGGTCCAGGCCCCCTTATATAGGCAGGGGCCTGGTTACAGGTTAGGTAGCGATTCGGCTGGCTGTCGGCTCCTTCGTGGCCATGTCTTCGGCATGATCCTCCGGCCTGCTCTGATGAAGGAGCTTTATAAAGCGCCTTTTCCCTGGACCGGCATCTGGGAGGCATATGCCCTCCCTTTTGCCTCGGATCCCATCGTGGGGAAGGGTCCTTGATCGCTGATTGGCTGGGTCCGGTCGTGGCGCTCGTCACTCCCATCCTTTGCCTCTGTCGTTCTTGTCGGGGCTAGCCCACTTTTGGCAAAATAGCTGTTGGGAGGCTTTTGTCTTCATCTCCCGGCTCTGGCTCTCCTCGGTGGAGTCGCTAGCTAGCTGCTCGCGCAGCTGGCCTTTTGGGCGGAGCCGGTCTTCTCATCCTAGCGCTGTGGAGGCTCCTGGGACGCCAGCCGGCAGGTAGCTCGGCTCTTGGCATGCCCCATAAGTCATCCCCACGACACTAGCCCCCGAAACTGCCGAAGTCTCATGAGTTAGCATAGGGCTTCGGCGGGTTCTTCTCCTCGCCAAAGTTTTGTTTGTTTCTGTCGAAGTCCCAGGATTCTCCATCTGGCCTGGAAGCCATTATCCTCGAGGTCAAGTCCTGCGGAGTGTTGCCAGCCATCTCAGGACAAGCTGGTTCCGAGACCGACCCGGCTGGCGACCGCCACATGGTCGTCCACCGCTGTCCGACTCCTTGGGACTTGCTCCCTTGGGGGCTGGACCGATGCACCACCTGTCCGCGCGCCATTGCATCACGTCCAATCGGCCCCGGCCCTATGATCCTTTGCGGCAACCGCAGCGGTTGCCCGATCTTTATGCGGTCATGGCTCGTGATGAAAGGGGTCGGTTGCCAGCCCATCGTGGGCGTAATGCGCAACTGACCCGCCCCCTCACTTTTAAATTGGGAACCGTTCCTGAAGTAGAGCACCGGTCGCCCGCTTCTCTTCTTCCTTCGGCATTCGCTCCACCCGAAATCCTTCGCTCCCAAGCTTTGTCCCCACAGGATTAGGGTTTTCCGCTTGCTCCATCACCATTCCGCTCATCCAGATCCGCACTCGGATGGCTCCCAAAGCATCCCGGCCCAAGGGGAAGGGCACGGCCTCGAACAAGGATGCCGCTCCACCCGCCTTGCCAAAGGGATCCCGGGAAGGCTCTTGGGTGAAGGAGAAACAGATCGAGCTGCTACGCCGAGGTCGAGTGCTTCCGCCCGCGGATCTCGTGGCCTGCCGTCCTGCCGGCGACGAGCGAGTCCCCACTCCTGGGCCGAGGGAGAGTGTGGTCTTCTATGACCATTTCCCCCGGGGCTTCGCGCTTCCCGCCAACAGCTTCCTGCGCCGATTCCTGGATCACTTTCGCCTGCAGCCGCACCACATCGGGGCAAACACGATGATGACGTTGGCCCGGTTTGCGACCCTTTGCGAGGCGTAGTTGGGTATCTGGCCCAACGTTGAGCTGTTCCGCCGGCTGATTTACTTAAAGACCCAGATGGTGGACACGGTCCCAGTGATATGTGGTACTGCCTCCTTCTATGCGCGCAAGACCGTGGACTTCCTAGGCATAAAGGGGAAAGAGTCTTGCAAGAAGTGGTAGCGCTCCTTCTTCTATGTGAAGAATCTGATGGAGGGCACAGACCACATCAATCTGCCGCCCTTTTATGTGAACGGGCATGAGCGGGACACCTGGAGTGCTCCTCTACCTCGTCCTGCACCAGAGATGGAGAAGATTCTCCAGCGGATCTCCACTTTGCAGACGGAGGGCGGCCTATAGCCACCCGACCTCCTGCTCGCCTTTCTGGTTGCCCACGTGTTGCCTCTCCAGCGCCGCTCGCACAAGATGTGCTTCCTGGGATCAATATAGTTTTAATTGAAAATGGCAAACTAGTTAATAGTTTGGATAGTTAAAATAATTAATTTTAAAAATAGAAAATAGTTTTGAATTAGTTATTCAATTTCAAAAACTTTTCATATTCATAGTTTTATCAGATTCTAAAATATACAAAAAGAATATTAATCAATATAGTTTTAATTGAAAATGGAAAACTAGTTAATAGTTTGGACAGTTAAAATAATTAATTTTGAAAATAGAAAATAGTTTTGAATTAGTTATTCAATTTCAAACACTTTTCATTTTCATAGTTTTGTCAAATTCTAAAATATGCAAAAAGAATATTAATCAATATAGTTTTTAATTGAAAATGGCAAAATAGTTAATAGTTTGTATAGTTAAAATAATTAATTTTGAAAATAGAAAATAGTTTTGAATTAGTTATTCAATTTCAAACACTTTTCATTTTCATAGTTTTGTCAAATTCTAAAATATGTAAAAAGAATATTAATCAATATAGTTTTTAAGTGAAAATGGCAAAATAGTTAATAGTTTGGATAGTTAAAATAATTAATTTTGAAAATAGAAAATAGTTTTGAATTAGTTATTCAATTTCAAACACTTTTCATTTTCATAGTTTTGTCAAATTCTAAAATATGCAAAAAGAATATTAATCAATATAGTTTTTAATTGAAAATGGCAAAATAGTTAATAGTTTGGATAGTTAAAATAATTAATTTTGAAAATAGAAAATAGTTTTGAATTAGTTATTCAATTTCAAACACTTTTCATTTTCATGGTTTTGTCAAATTCTAAAATATACAGAAGTTATTCAATTCAAATTTCAAATAAAATAGATTTGAAATGAAATCTAGAAAAATTCAAAGTTGGCGCGCATTTATTGAACCTTTAGTCCCGGCTGGAGCCACCAACCGGGACTAAAGGGGTGGGCTCGGGCGCGAACTGGAACTGCCCCCCAAAAACCCTTTAGTCCCGGTTGGTGGCTCCAGCCGGGACTAAAGGCCCCCCTTTAGTCCCGGTTGAAGCCACCAACCGGGACTAAAGGGGGGTGGTATATAAGCCGCGCCCCCCTTCCTCTTCTTCCCAACACTTAGCCATTTTGCAAATCGACGCGCGCGAGGAGTTCTTCTCTGGATCATTGCGGTCGCCGCATTGATTGCCGCCGCCGTCGCCGCTCCGCTGCCGCCCGCCCCAGCCACTCCCCGCCACGCCCGCCCCGGCCACTCCCCGAGCTCGCCGCCGGCCCTCGAGCTCGCCGCCGACGCGCCCTACTGCAAGCCCGCGCCGTCCCCTATAGGTAATTAAGAAAAAAGGTTAATTAGAATTATATTTAGTTAGGGTTAGAATTTAGGGTTAGTATTTAGTTAGGGTTATTATTTAGTTAGGGTTAGTATTTAGTTAGGGTTAGAATTTAGTTATAGTTAGTATTTAATTAGGGTTAGAATTTATTTTGTTAATTAGGGTTAGTAGTTAGGGTTAGTATTTAGAAAAAAGTGTTAGGGTTAGAATTATATTATGGAAAAAAGTGTCAGCGTTAGAATTATATTATGGAAAAAAGTGTTAGGGTTAGAATTATATTTTTGCAAATACAAATGGAATTATTTTGCATATAGAAATAGAATTATTTTGCAAACAGAAATAGAGTTAAATAGAAATAGAATTACTTTGCAAATAGAAATAGAGTTAAATAGAATAGAAATAGCAAATAGAAATAGAGTTAAATAGAAATAGAGTTAAATAGAAATAGAATGACTTTGCAAATAGAAATAGAGTTAAATAGAAATAGAGTTAAATAGAATAGAAATAGCAAATAGAAATAGAGTTAAATAGAAATAGAGTTAAATAGAATAGAAATAGCAAATACAAATAAGTTAGTGTAACGACCCAGGATTTTGGCAAATTTTGGGGGGAAATTTTCGTTTTTATTTTGCTTGTGTTGATTGGAAATTCACAGGAATTTAAAACTTTTTGAGTTTATTTGAAAGCTTTGTTTGAAAACTATTTAAAATCCTCTATTTATCTCCCGAAGAACTCCTTTGAGAAAAGCAAATGTCCAAAATATTATTTTCTTCTTTCAAAACCTATGCAAGCTACTTGCAAAGGATACCTCCTAAAATGATTCTCCTGTCTCAAAGGTTTGCATTGCAAAAGGTGTTTTGAAAACAATTTGTAAATAATATTTTTTTTAAAGTGTTATCCTCTTATTTTTAAAAGGATTATTTCAAAACCCTATTTCTACTTTAGTTCATGCAAACAAGCCCTTTGTCTAAATTATAGAGTTTTATTTGGAAAATTGTTTTAATTATAAAAACATGTTTGCTAATGTTTTAAAAGGTTATTTTAAATTTTATAAAACTTTTGCAATTGGTTTGAAGTCATTTGAATTTTTAAAATGCAAAAGTTACAAAAGGAATAAGAAAAACAGAAAAGGAAAAGAAGAGAAGAAATAAAAACATGAAACTAGACCCAGGGCACCATTTTGGCCCAGCTCCAGAAGAGGCCCGAGGCCCAGCCGGACTTACCCGAAGGGGTACGATCCCTTTCCCTACTCCCCGCTGACGAGTGGGACCCACTCGTCAGGGTCCTCTTCAACCTCCGGCTTTACTCCTCCACTGGAAACGTCGCCGTTGATTCCGTGCCCGTTTCCCCCACGATCCCCTGCCGTTTTGACAATAGCCCACGCCTATAAATAGCTCCCTCTCCCCTCTCCTTTTCCCCTTTTCTCTCTCGCCCGAAACGCCTCTAGGAGGAAGAAATTGCTCGCCGGATTCCTTAGCATCTGCGAGCATCCCCGCTCGATTCCGACGCCCCCAGGTAACCCCGCCGCCCCTTTCAAGTCCCAACCAACTCATCTCCTCCGTGCGCATCCCCTCACCCCTTTTTCTCTTCTAGATTCCCAGATAGACGCTGACGCCATAGACCTCTGCAAGCCACCTCTGCCCGCCGCAGCTCCAGCGGGATCTCTGCAGCGCTCCTAGAAGTAATCGACGACGCCGACCAAGTTTTCGAGCTCACCGTGTCTTCCTAATCATCGTCGTGACATCGCCGCTATCCAGATCACGCCGGAAGCTCGCCGGAGCTCGACGTCTGGCCGCATCTCCGGTGACCTCGCCGGAACCCTAGCCTCTCTGTAAGCTCTCTCTCTCCTTTCTCTGAGGACCGTCAGATCGAGATCTTGTGGCCCAGAACAAGCCACTTACCAAACGGGTACGGAGCGATTTGGATCGCCCGATCTCCTTTAAATCCGACGGCTGTCAAACGTGATCCAGCCGAATCGGTATCAACCAATCAGAATCAGCCATGTGCCAGCTTCTGGTTAAAACGAAAATCAAATAGAAGTTTGAAACCTGATTTGATCCAAATCTTTGAAAAATCATAACTTTTGATCTGTAACTCGAAAAATAACAAATAATATCTCGTTAGAATCCTTGAGACTTCTAGAATCCACCAGTACCATAAAATATTATATTTTATCGGTTCAAATTGAAACTATTTGCAAATTGGATTCAAACCATCTGTTAGCTGGTTTAATTCGTATCTTTAGTTCTGTTAGTCCAAAAATTACAATTTTGTAGTCTTTGGAAAGCCCTTGATCTGTAGAACACTCTGGAACTAGAAACTTTCAAATTTGATACGTGCACACACTTTGTGCATTCAAATTTGTCCAAATCACTATTTTGGTGATAATTCAATTTCTAAAATTTATTTTAGAACAATTCCAATTGCAGTGACTTTGTTTTACTGCAAGCTACCCAGTAGCATCACTCCCATATCTGATTGAAACACTTCACAATTATTCAAATTCTAATATGAGAATTTGAGTAGTTCCTATATAGATAAATTCTATTCCTATTTCAATTAGTGATTCCTTTTACCATAGCAAATCTCATAACCATACCTAGTCATCAATATTATCTGAATAACATCTTGATCAAGATCATATCTACTTAGACCTATCTTGTATAGCTCACACATATTCAAATTACAATAGTGTTGTTTGAGTAAAGTGTGATGCGTCTCAATCATAGATACTATTCTTACTATCTTTGGTGTTGATCTAATCAACATTATAGTACCCAACCGATACTCCTTGTACTCAATAGAAACCTTAAACCATAATCTCACATGTTATCTACCCATACTCAATCATCTGCCCACTTGATCCTGATTTCATGTGTAGAGCTATTCAACTAACAAATGAGTTAATTGAGTAACTCAATGTTTCAGGAACCCTAGCCCATTGCCTAAGTGTAATATATACTATTTAAAGGATAAATGTTGTTACACTTATTCAAATAGTATTGTGGTCGCACTATCCCACACCTATGTGATCATTTCACATGAGCTAATCTAAAACTCATTCATGCTTAAATAAAGCATAAAGACTTTATCACTTATATCTTGTTTAGCCCAATTTTCTCCAATCATGTTGATCTTTCCCAACTAAGCTCTTAAATCTATATCTCACAATTCATATTTCCTTTGCCAAATCTTTCTATCATAACATCTTGAATAATCTAATTTGTTAAACAAACACTTTTCAATTGTTTGATTTGTTTGATTGTGTTTGTATGGATTGTTTATGGTATGCTATTTCTTGTGCTATAGTTGGTGCGAAGAGCTACGTGCTTAGTTGAGAAAAGTGGGAAGATCGTATTCTTCAAAAAGGCAAGTGACACACATGTTCCCTACCCACTTTACTTATGCATTAGTGTATTCACCTCTTGTAGTATGCATGATAGGTGTTTTACTCAACTGTTTTATCAAATGCTTAGATCCTAGTAGTGTATAGCAAACCCCTCAAACCCCTCCTGTTAGGATGCTGATTACCTTGTTAACTTGATGCCATGCTAAGATCACTTGAAAAGTGTTTTGTGAAAAGTTAAGAACTTCAACTAAAATGAAACACCTGGGTGGAATGGTTTGATAAGATGAGGCGAGGTAGGTGGGTTCGGGGATGCAAGCCTCATAAGAGGATGTGGGAACCGAATGCCGCTTGGGATGGCCACCCAGGAATAAAGAGATGGCTATGTCTTCCATGCTTATTGTACTTCCAGTGCAGCCTTATGACATTATGGGCTCTGTCTTGACTGATTTGAATGTGGGAGTACAACTTGTCAGCAAGAAGTGGTGGTAGTCAAATTATAGGTTGGGAACGGTGCTTGCCAAGTTAGTTGTCCTCTCCTTCTAAAAGGTCTCGTTTCATTTTATGTATGGGCATAAAATGAATCGTAAGGTGAAAGTGCACAACCCTTGCAAGGTGTTTTAAATCTAATCGATTAGCCGTGTCCTCGGTTATGGACAATTGAGTCTCTAGACATGGAATGTACGGAAGAATCTCATCACCAATTCTGAATTATTAAAATTTTGTCTAGAAACCCTAGGCCGGAACTAAGGACCATACACTCCGAGGGGTGGTGGTGCCTGAGGTTCCAAACTTTGTTGAGTTACGCCCAGAACTACATACCGGCCAGTATGTAGTGTATGGGGGTTGTCTTGACCCTTGAAAATAAAATTTGTTGAAAGAAAGTATTAAATGGTTTATAGGATAAAATTGGCTTTATGCAAATCAGCCTTTGAGATCCACCAGCCAAATGTCATGTAGTATAGTCTTTCCACAAAATGCCACCAAATATGTGTCATTTGCCAGTACATCATTGTACTGACCCCTCTGGGGCTGCATATTCAAACGTGCAGGTTTTATTTCGAGTAAGGAACCAGGAGTAGGATCTCGAGCTTACATTCCAACACGTCTGCCTGTGGCACTTGATGAAGATGGAAGCTCACTGCAACTATGCTTTATGCTGTGTACTCGTAAGGTTGAATACCTATGTAACCGGATTTACGTTGTAATATTGATGCTATTGCAATGATTACTTATTTTGTACTGTGGTGCTATCTACTGATCCAGGGAATGGCACAAATACACAGGAGTTCTGCCTTTAGTAAAAGGTGGGGCGTTACAGAATGGTATCAGAGCATAGTGTTTCCTGTAGGATCGAGACCCTAGGTTTGGAATTAGAAATAGGAAGACCCTAGGATAAAAATCTCTATCTCATCTTGCTTCTATTAAAAAAATTTTTTTTTTATGGATTGTTTACCTCTTGAAAACTCCTTGTATTTCTCCCCTACTTCATTTCAAATGATTTCCCTAGATGACCCACTCACCGAATCCATCAAGAAAGGACAAAGGATGATCATACCCCTTCAACAAATATCATCTTGAGATCAATTGGATTCGATGTCAACTACTAAAAGCCCAGTGATGACTATGACCCTGAAGAGTGAGACTGAGTCTCCCAAAGCCTTGAAGAACCTCATGTTAAGCATGGGTATGCAAGGAGAAGCTGTTTACAAAGGATTTCCCGTGATTGAGGAAGGTGAAGAATATTGGTGGGTGCAACTGCACCTATACAAGAACAAGGAAGATGACCATAAGAAGATGGGACTTTGGATGTTCACCAACTCCGAGATGTATCCATCATCTCTAGACTCAGCAAGATGTGCTGCTTGGTCAGCCATAAAGGAACTTGGAGAAAGACTCAAGTGGAGACTTCATAATACTCAGCAAGACCTCAAAGAAGAAAAGGAAGACACTACTACATTGAAGGAAACCATAAACCAACTTCAATGTGACATGGAAAAGCTAGTATCTGAACTTAGTGTTCAAGGAGACCTCATCAAAACCAAGGATGAGCAAATTACCAATCTACTGAAGCACCTGGACCAGAACAAATGATCTGCTTAGAAGAGTACCAAGAAACCTTAGTTGGACCTCCATTTAGGAAATTTTAATAAGCAACGACGTGTAATAAACGTTATGGTCATACCGACTTGTGGATGATCGTACCTACCCATTTGTTTGAAAACTAGTTCGATTGTTATGATGAATGTTTGTTAGACACTGCTTGTAGGATAAATTGTTTTGATCTGTTTTATTTTGGGTAGGATTTTTCTTCCTTAGATCTTTTCTATCTAATCCTTATCTATGCTAAGACCTAAACTTGTCCCAAAACCCAAACCAAAGTTTTCTCAACGACAGAACAACTACAATGACCCTCAGTTGGAAATAAGGATACATAGTACAACAACAAGAGGTAGTGTTTCAAGTACAAGAGACTGGAATATTACGCAAGAGGTTGCACAAAGGATGATATCCAAGACTCCAGTAAGCTAGGATATCTGAAGGATACCTCGCAAACAATAAGAAGACACCCCAAGGTGTAGCTAATGTGGAAGTAATACTATTCAACCACCTTGTGCAAGAAAGGTGGAAAGGACAAACAGAGCAATGGAAAGAGCAAACAGAGCAATGGAAAGAGCAAACAGAGCAATGGAAAGGATTTTATTTTCTCTTAAATGGCAAACCAAAGGATCTACAACTTAAGGATTTTTTTTACCATGAGCTTTGTTGAAAACCTCTAGCTAGGAACGATAGATTTTGTTTTCAAATTTCAAAATAGAATTTTGGAACTTGGTTCCATTTTCAACAAAACTTTTTGTTTAAAAGCTAGTGAGGTTGACCAAGAGTTAGAATGCGAGATGCACCAAACCAAATACAAGGTAATGATTGAATGCGACATGGATTCGCGCCCATGATGACTACTCATATTATTCACTCTTGTAGGAGGAATGGTGAATCTAGAGAGACATACCTACATGAGAGACGACGATGTTAGACCTTAACCTTAGGAGGATATTATGTTACATCCCTTATAGTGAGCCAGTGTGGCCAAAAACGTAGGAATACGGTGAGAACTTGGACTTTTGAACGGCTACATGAATCAGAAACGTTTTGCTCAGTGGACTTTGAATACGAAGACTGTTCGGCTTCGACTGCTACCTGTTTGACTACCTCCCTGAGCCTATAAAAGAGAAGTCACTCCTCTACAGAGAGTCACAACAAAGACAACCACCACTACCTGTGAGATTTCCTCCGGATTCCAAAGCTTTACGCCACCGAAGTCTACCCCATCCCGATCTGCGATGTTATGAAGCAACTCTCTGAATCCCTGAAACTACTTACCAGCCCATGAGAGCTTTGTTAGATCCCTATATTCTTGCAAAGGAATTCATCTTCGAGACACGATCAAGTTGTTCAGCGCCTTTCAACAACTATGAAGACGGTTGCTAAAGGAATTCTTAAGGACCATCTGGTACCTATGGCAAGTAGCACGACTTGCTCCGGTAACTTGAAAAGATTCAACAATGCTGGTTATAAGGCGACCTTCCGTCCCTTAAAGGTGCAAGAACCTCTTTCAGAGTCCACCTTGTTTACCCCTATGAAATGCATGAGAAGACTGCAAAGAAATGCCATCCTAATTCATTTGGATGTGTGGTCTCATCATGTTCATGGGGCAAGCATGCAGTACTTGGCACTGGAATATCTTTTGAGATTCAGTAATGAAAATCAGCTAAAAAGCAACAAGAAGTATGGTGATAGCCTGTATGCTATCTTGGCCTTGGTGAGGACCGACCAAGAAAAGGGTAGATACACATTCTTGGAAGATGTGCAACAACCAGGAAGGTTACCAGAACAAAATGGTATCGATGAAAATTCAAGAGCAAAATGATATAAGGAAACAACCATAAGATGAAGAACCTCTAAGGATAATGATAAGAAAGTTGAGATGATGAGAGGATACCCTCTCAGCTTGGTTCTCTGAATGACCCCAAAGAGGAGACAACTCAGCTTGGTCCTCTGATTGAACCAAAGAGTGACCCCTCAGAGTCCAAAGTAGTTCAACAACTACCCCGTTGAATAGAAAGCTCTACAATAGAGTAAGGTTACCTCAAGCAACCCCATAAGGAAGGTTGGTGCCGGATTTGTGAATAGACACCCACCTATTATAAATGACGATGTGGACTACCTTGTTGAAGACAACGCGATGGATGATATCTGCTTATCACCAGAATTGGATGGAACCCTTGGTGTACCCACTTTCGAACCTAGTTGTGGATATTAAAACTTCTGAGAAGAACGATTCAAGGAAAATGGCACAATAGCGAATGCAAGCTGGGAACAAAATGCAAGTGCCTAAGGAAGCATCAAGATGCCACCAAGAAGATTTTTCTTTTAAGGGTGGTAGCCACCCAGATACCTAAACCCAGACAACCTAATACCTACTTTCTTTCTAGCCTCTCCAATCTCGGGGACGAGATTTCTTTAAGGGTGGTAGTCTGTAACGACCCAGGATTTTGGCAAATTTTGGGGGAAAATTTTCGTTTTTATTTTGCTTGTGTTGATTGGAAATTCACAGGAATTTAAAACTTTTTGAGTTTATTTGAATGCTTTGTTTGAAAACTATTTAAAATCCTCTATTTATCTCCTGAAGAACTCCTTTGAGAAAAGCAAATGTCCAAAATATTATTTTCTTCTTTCAAAACCTATGCAAGCTACTTGCAAAGGATACCTCCTAAAATGATTCTCCTGTCTCAAAGGTTTGCATTGCAAAAGGTGTTTTGAAAACAATTTGTAAATAATTTTTTTTAAAGTGTTATCCTCTTATTTTTAAAAGGATTATTTCAAAACCCTATTTCTACTTTAGTTCATGCAAACAAGCCCTTTGTCTAAATTATAGAGTTTTATTTGGAAAATTGTTTTAATTATAAAAACATGTTTGCTACTGTTTTAAAAGGTTATTTTAAATTTTATAAAACTTTTGCAATTGGTTTGAAGTCATTTGAATTTTTAAAATGCAAAAGTTACAAAAGGAATAAGAAAAACAGAAAAGGAAAAGAAGAGAAGAAATAAAAACATGAAACTAGACCCAGGGCACCGTTTCGGCCCAGCTCCAGAAGAGGCCCGAGGCCCAGCCGGACTTACCCGAAGGGGTACGATCCCTTTCCCTACTCCCCGCTGACGAGTGGGACCCACTCGTCAGGGTCCTCTTCAACCTCCGGCTTTACTCCTCCACTGGAAACGTCGCCGTTGATTCCGCGCCCGTTTCCCCCATGATCCCCTGCCGTTTTGACAATAGCCCACGCCTATAAATAGCTCCCTCTCCCCTCTCCTTTTCCCCTTTTCTCTCTCGCCCGAAACGCCTCCAGGAGGAAGAAATTGCTCGCCGGATTCCTTAGCATCTGCGAGCATCCCCGCTCGATTCCGACGCCCCCAGGTAACCCCGCCGCCCCTTTCAAGTCCCAACCAACTCATCTCCTCCGTGCGCATCCCCTCACCCCTTTTTCTCTTCTAGATTCCCAGATAGACGCTGACGCCATAGACCTCTGCAAGCCACCTCTGCCCGCCGCAGCTCCAGCGGGATCTCTGCAGCGCTCCTAGAAGTAATCGACGACGCCGACCAAGTTTTCGAGCTCACCGTGTCTTCCTGATCATCGTCGTGACATCGCCGCTATCCAGATCACGCCGGAAGCTCGCCGGAGCTCGACGTCTGGCCGCATCTCCGGTGACCTCGCCGGAACCCTAGACTCTCTGTAAGCTCTCTCTCTCCTTTCTCTGAGGACCGTCAGATCGAGATCTTGTGGCCCAGAACAAGCCACTTACCGAACGGGTACGGAGCGATTTGGATCGCCCAATCTCCTTTAAATCCAACGGCTCTCAAACGTGATCTAGCCGAATTGGTATCAACCAATCAGAATCAGCCACGTGTCAGCTTCTGGTTAAAACAAAAATCAAATAGAAGTTTGAAACCTGATTTGATCCAAATCTTTGAAAAATCATAACTTTTGATCTGTAACTCGAAAAATAACAAATAATATCTCGTTAGAATCCTTGAGACTTCTAGAATCCACCAGTACCATAAAATATTATATTTTATCGGTTCAAATTGAAACTATTTGCAAATTGGATTCAAACCATCTGTTAGCTGGTTTAATTCGTATCTTTAGTTCTGTTAGTCCAAAAATTACAATTTTGTAGTCTTTGGAAAGCCCTTGATCTGTAGAACACTCTGGAACTAGAAACTTTCAAATTTGATACGTGCACACACTTTGTGCATTCAAATTTGTCCAAATCACTATTTTGGTGATAATTCAATTTCTAAAATTTATTTTAGAACAATTCCAATTGCAGTGACTTTGTTTTACTGCAAGCTACCCAGTAGCATCACTCCCATATCTGATTGAAACACTTCACAATTATTCAAATTCTAATATGAGAATTTGAGTAGTTCCTATATAGATAAATTCTATTCCTATTTCAATTAGTGATTCCTTTTACCATAGCAAATCTCATAACCATACCTAGTCATCAATATTATCTGAATAACATCTTGATCAAGATCATATCTACTTAGACCTATCTTGTATAGCTCACACATATTCAAATTACAATAGTGTTGTTTGAGTAAAGTGTGATGCGTCTCAATCATAGATACTATTCTTACTATCTTTGGTGTTGATCTAATCAACATTATAGTACCCAACCGATACTCCTTGTACTCAATAGAAACCTTAAACCATAATCTCACATGTTATCTACCCATACTCAATCATCTGCCCACTTGATCCTGATTTCATGTGTAGAGCTATTCAACTAACAAATGAGTTAATTGAGTAACTCAATGTTTCAGGAACCCTAGCCCATTGCCTAAGTGTAATATATACTATTTAAAGGATAAATGTTGTTACACTTATTCAAATAGTATTGTGGTCGCACTATCCCACACCTATGTGATCATTTCACATGAGCTAATCTAAAACTCATTCATGCTTAAATAAAGCATAAAGACTTTATCACTTATATCTTGTTTAGCCCAATTTTCTCCAATCATGTTGATCTTTCCCAACTAAGCTCTTAAATCTATATCTCACAATTCATATTTCCTTTGCCAAATCTTTCTATCATAACATCTTGAATAATCTAATTTGTTAAACAAACACTTTTCAATTGTTTGATTTGTTTGATTGTGTTTGTATGGATTGTTTATGGTATGCTATTTCTTGTGCTATAGTTGGTGCGAAGAGCTACGTGCTTAGTTGAGAAAAGTGGGAAGATCGTATTCTTCAAAAAGGCAAGTGACACACATGTTCCCTACCCACTTTACTTATGCATTAGTGTATTCACCTCTTGTAGTATGCATGATAGGTGTTTTACTCAACTGTTTTATCAAATGCTTAGATCCTAGTAGTGTATAGCAAACCCCTCAAACCCCTCCTGTTAGGATGCTGATTACCTTGTTAACTTGATGCCATGCTAAGATCACTTGAAAAGTGTTTTGTGAAAAGTTAAGAACTTCAACTAAAATGAAACACCTGGGTGGAATGGTTTGATAAGATGAGGCGAGGTAGGTGGGTTCGGGGATGCAAGCCTCATAAGAGGATGTGGGAACCGAATGCCGCTCGGGATGGCCACCCAGGAATAAAGAGATGGCTATGTCTTCCATGCTTATTGTACTTCCAGTGCAGCCTTATGACATTATGGGCTCTTTCTTGACTGATTTGAATGTGGGAGTACAACTTGTCGGCAAGAAGTGGTGGTAGTCAAATTATAGGTTGGGAACGGTGCTTGCCAAGTTAGTTGTCCTCTCCTTCTAAAAGGTCTCGTTTCATTTTATGTATGGGCATAAAATGAATCGTAAGGTGAAAGTGCACAACCCTTGCAAGGTGTTTTAAATCTAATCGATTAGCCGTGTCCTCGGTTATGGACAATTGAGTCTCTAGACATGGAATGTACGGAAGAATCTCATCACCAATTCTGAATTATTAAAATTTTGTCTAGAAACCCTAGGCCGGAACTAAGGACCATACACTCCGAGGGGTGGTGGTGCCTGAGGTTCCAAACTTTGTTGAGTTACGCCCAGAACTACATACCGGCCAGTATGTAGTGTATGGGGGTTGTCTTGACCCTTGAAAATAAAATTTGTTGAAAGAAAGTATTAAATGGTTTATAGGATAAAATTGGCTTTATGCAAATCAGCCTTTGAGATCCACCAGCCAAATGTCATGTAGTATAGTCTTTCCACAAAATGCCACCAAATATGTGTCATTTGCCAGTACATCATTGTACTGACCCCTCTGGGGCTGCATATTCAAACGTGCAGGTTTTATTTCGAGTAAGGAACCAGGAGTAGGATCTCGAGCTTACATTCCAACACGTCTGCCTGTGGCACTTGATGAAGATGGAAGCTCACTGCAACTATGCTTTATGCTGTGTACTCGTAAGGTTGAATACCTATGTAACCGGATTTACGTTGTAATATTGATGCTATTGCAATGATTACTTATTTTGTACTGTGGTGCTATCTACTGATCCAGGGAATGGCACAAATACACAGGAGTTCTGCCTTTAGTAAAAGGTGGGGCGTTACAGTTAGAAAAAATAGAATTACTTTCCAAATAGAAATAGAGTTAAATAGAAATAGAATTACTTTGCAAATAGAAATAGAGTTAAATAGAAATAGAGTTAAATAGAATAGAAATAGCAAATAGAAATAGAGTTAAATAGAATAGAAATAGCAAATAGAAATAAGTTAGTAGAAATAAGTTAGAAAAAATAGCAAATAGAAATAAGTTAGTAGAAATAGAATTACTTTGCAAATAGAAATAGAATTAAATAGAAATAGAATTATTTTGCAAATAGAAATAGAATTACTTTGCAAATAGAAATAGAATTACTTTGCAAATAGAAATAGAATTACTTTGCAAATAGAAATAGAAATAGAATTACTTTGCAAATAGAAATAGAATTACTTTGCAAATAGAAATAGAATTATTTTGTAAATAGAAATAGAATTACTTTGCAAATAGAAATAGAAATAGAATTATTTTGCAAATAGAAATAGAATTACTTTGCAAATAGAAATAGAATTACTTTGCAAATAGAAATAGAATTATTTTGCAAATAGAAATAGAATTTATTAGTTAATCAAATGTCGGTATTTTGCAGAAACTATGGATCCACATAGCAGGAACCTCGAAGAGGAAGAACTTCTCGAAGATATAATCAAAGACGCCCCCGACATTGAATCAGCTGAATCTCCGTCGTCGTTTCTGAACCCCTCCGGAGATGGAATGGAGGTCGACTGACACGAAGATGAAGCCGACGGGGCAGGAGATAGCTCCAATGATGGAGAAGGGGATAGCTCCACTGATGGAGAAGCCGGTGGACAAGCCGGTGGAGAAATAACAAAGTCCGGCGAGGTATTCATATGAAGTTTGACAATCACTTGTAATATGTGAAAAATATTGGAGATAGCTCTATATTGTATACTTGTACATTCATTTGACGAATGTTTCTCCCTCTTAGGCCTCCGCATCGAGCAAAGCTACGAAACGAGGCCCGACTAAAAAGTTGGATGCACGGACGCATTACACCTTTGAGGTGATATTGCCTACGGGCGAACCAAAGCTTCATAAGAATGTTGCTGACACATTCAAGAAGCAATGCGGAGTTCTCGTTAGGGATCACGTCCCGATCAACGTTCGGGAGTGGAACAAGCGCAAAGGGGCAGCCGATAGTGACCATGTCGCCGAAAGGTACAAAGATAATCTTTGGAATGATCTCACGTCACATTTCAACCTGCCAGAATGTGAGAATGGAGACGCCGCAAATAAACTGAGGGCCAAAGTCAAGCAGTGGACTCTAAAGAAGATGGCCGAACTGTTCCGTAGCTGGAAGAAGAAGCTATGGAAAAACTATCGGAAGACAAAGAAAGTGCCAGTATTCGAGGGGTATCTAGCCAAGCAGGCAAATCACTGGAAGGCATTTCAAGAGTACAAGGAGTCAGAAGATGCCAAGGCATTATCAGAAAAGAACAAGAAAAATGCCGATAAGAAGAAATATCACCACACGCTGGGGCCAGGGGGCTATGAGACTGCCATCCCAAAGTGGGATAAGAAAGAGCAAGATCTTCTAGCTAAAGGCATCATACCTGAACCCATTCGTGATGAGTGGGAATGGAGAGCAAGAAATTGGTTCCTTGCGCATGGTGGTTCGTATGATGAAGAAACAGGGGACCTCATCTGCAGTGACGGTCTTAGGATACCCAGGGAGAATTGGAAAAAGATAGTGAAAGAAATTAAAGAGGGAAAAAGACAGTTCACTGCAGATAGAGAGAAAGATTTGCTCACACTGGTCCTCGGCAATGACGAACATGGAGGACGAACGCAAGGCTTCGGTCCTTCTTACCCGTGGTGGCTTGGGTTTGCCAGAGACCAAGACACTTACAGAAGCCGAGTGAGAGCAAAGAAGCGACAGCAGGATGAGGAGAATGACAAGTTCAACCAGTTGCTTGCCAGGCTTAACGAGCAACAGAAGCAGATTGATGAGCTTAGAGGAGTAGCGCGCCAGGAAGATCCTGCACTCGATATTACCGGCGCCCCATCTAAGCGGAAAAGCAGCATGGCTGAATCTGAGGCCCCGCCCAACGATGCACGAAGAATGATACAGGGCGGTCCCAGCTACCCCGTGGATGGAATCAAGGAGTCAACATCATGTGAACTCCATCAGAAATTCAAGAACATATCCATGAAGGTGGCCGTCGGACAAGCTTTACCTTCTGGCCCTGATGCACGCTGGCATGGCCGTGAGATTCCAGCTGGCTTTGCTAAAGTCGGGGTGGATGAAATCATGGCGGGGTTTCATGATATGGAGCTTGACATAGCTGGACCTAAAGATGAGAGGACACTCGGAGAAGTACTGGGTGGAGTCATCCTATGGGACAAGAACTACATCAAGCTTCCAGGCTCGGCCCCAAGGACAACACCGCCTCCGAATCGTCGCAGGTCAGCTACACCTCCATCACCTCCAAGCCCTCCACATGATGACGGCCACCACAACACGAGTCCATCTCGATCACCACCGCCGGACTTGGGTCGGCCGTCTTCGCCGCCGCCCGCTAAGGATACTAAGCGGAAGTGTGCCAGCAAGAACGCTTCGTCGATGAGTTCTAAGCGATGGAGCTCCCCAAAGCGCAAACTGTCACCCCTCCCAAAGGTACCTCATGCTAATCTTCCTATCAGACCTTATGATCGTACCGACGAGGAAAACACCAGGATAGCAAAGGAACATTATGATGCACAGATGAAAAAGAAGGAACCCGAGCCCCACCCGGAATACACCGAGAAGCAAATAGCATATGCAAAATACTTCATGACCCTTCCATCACAGTATGACTTACACCATAAGCCTGACGACTATACACGCACATTGCAGAAGGAAGGGAAAAAGAGCAGATCACGTGCAAGTGCAAGTGGGAGCAAATCAAGTTCAACTACAAGCAAAAAAAGATTAGACGTTCCTCAGCTTGGACAACAGGCCAAACAGTCAATCCCACCCCTCAGGGTGTTACCCGAGAATGTTCTCTCTCTACTGCAGGGGCAAGATTTGGAATTAGCAAAGAAATGGGCGGCTGAATGGGGTATCCTGGTTGAAGACGTTCTGGCTTCCCAAGACAACAGGTTACCCATGGCTGTGGTAGCCCCTAAGCCACAGTTTGTCATGGGAGCGCCTTTGGTCAGCAAAGATAAGTTTGATGATCTCCCAACAAATATGCGTTACTTGCATACATGGTACTTAAGTGAATCAAAGAATGGGAGAATGATGATCGTGGCGCGTGTCCCACGGGAGTACTACGGCCGCCCCGAAAACATCCATATCGACTTTGATGAACTCTTCCAGATGTACAATGCCGACGCCCTCGACAAATCGCTTATGAGTTGCTATTGTCTGTAAGTTTTTCAATTTGTTGTCTACATATAACTTGTTTAGTTAATTCAATTCATTGTCTACATATAACTTGTTCCGTTCTGACTTGTACTCTATTATGCAGAATGAAGATTCTGGAATGTAAAAGTAGGAACATCCTAAATATTGGGTTTATTGACCCAGATAAAATACATATAGCGACGCTAACTGATAAACCCAAGGAGACGGAGGAAAACCTTCTAAGGTTTCTAACAGATCAAAATTTCTGTGACCACATACTGTTTCCATACAACTTCAAGTGAGGGTCTTACTCTGTTGTGTCCATTCACTTATAAGTGTAATTGATAAGTTACTGACACACATATATATATATACATGTGCAGCTATCACTGGATTCTGTTGGACATTCAAATTGATAAGGGAAGAGTTGATGCCTTCGACCCATTATCGAGACCCTTGGAACAGTTCCAAAGCCTGTAGGACATGCTCCAAGGGTAATTTCAATCATTCTTGCGCTCTATCGGTCTCTTTCGATGATTTTCTGATATATCAATTAATGAAAAACTTAGCAAATCATTTTCCTTGTCGGGCAGGGTTTGGAAGCGGTTCAAGTGCGTGACTGACGGTATCGAGCATGAGAAGCTGACCTTTAGAGCGGCTCAGGTAAGTAGTAGTATGATATACTTCTATTTTCAATACATTTATGATGCTAGATTATTATTTTGATTATATATATTCTATTCTCATAAAGTGCGACCAGCAGCCACGGGGGACGCATCTATGCGGATACTATGTTTGCGAGACCATTCGCACATTTACCTCTGAGCACAAGGATTACAGATACGATGTAAGCAATGAACATTCACACCTCTATTTTTACCCGTCATTCTTTGTTATCATGATTGATATTCATATTCATCTCCTCTTCTTATATAGTACACGGCCATGAGGGAGAAGTACCTACCAGAGCAACGCGCGATTGCTGTTGCAGAGGAGCTAGCGAACTTTCTGAAGATGGAAGCTATAGATGACAAAGGACGATTTAATGTAGCTAGGGGCCATTACTGATGTTGGTCCATGTAATCGAATAGACGGGCTCTAGTCCCGATAATTCTGATCTCCATATAATTGTATATATATGCTCGCTTGTAAGATAAATTAATCTTATATATATGCATAAACTAATTCCCGAACACCAAACCAGGCACCAAACGAGGCATCACGTTAATCCCCCAAACACGTAAACCCTAAAACCCTAAAGCAAAAAATAAAATCTGTAGATGCCTTTAGTCCCGGTCTATGTTACAAACCGGGACTAAAGGTCCTGGCCCTGGATGCGTTCGGAGGCGCCCACGTGGACACCCTCCAGTCCCGGCTGGTAACCGGGCCGGGACTAAAGGTTTAGCCTTTAGTCCCGCCTCTGGAGTCCCGGTTTGCAAACTGGGACTAAAGGCCTTTACGGGTCGGGACTGGAGGCCCTGTCCCCACTAGTGGTACGTACCAAAATGATACTGGGCCCCAAAAACCTACCAAAGAGCTCTAGTTGAGGCCGATTTGAAACCCGATCAACCGACTCATTCGGTCCAACAACCTAAAACCAGATGATACTTCATGCATGCATATTTGACCTCTGTTCATGTAACCTTATCCAATTGCCTAGCCTTTCGACCTTAGCACTATAAATATTCTCCTATGGCTTAGATCTAAAACTAGACAAATATGAAAACATAAGCTACTTGTTATTTGTCTCTCTTCCCATGGTGAACCCACCTATCCAAATTTAATATTGAGTTGTACAAGGTTCTTGCCGGCATAATCATTGGTAAGTTCTCATGACCCTCTCTGGGCGTTCATCGCTCTTAGATTGGGATCCGAGGGAACATCTATCCTAATCTGTCCTTCGCAAAGGATTCTATATTGGATCGGTGGCCACCGACTGGAAAAATCATCTTTGTTCATGTTGTATGCGTGCTCATCATGTTCATAGCTTTGATTCTGTCGTTTTTTTGTGGTCTTCCCCTTTCCCTTTGCCCCCTCCTGCCACGAATTCCTAAAGATTGAGGCAACCTAGAGGTTCACCCTTATACCTCAAGGTGGAGTTGATATGCAAGAGTCTAGAACTAGGCAAATGTTGCCGCATTGGTAGTCGGCATGATGTAACTTCATCTACCTCTAGAATTATTTATGGATCTTGATAATTGTAGTTACATTCTACCTGTTTAGTCAAGACATTGTTTTGATGTTGGCTTAATGAGACAGGGTTATAAATTAAACCTAATATTATAGACAATTGTTGCTATTTGTACTTGAAATATATGTGTCTTGTTTCCTTTATTAACAAGTTATTTATTTAGAATGTTGAAGCAAAGTCTATATATAATAATATGAAGGGTTAATTAGATAGATGTCACTATAAATATTGGTTATTAGAGAAACATCACTACAACTTTCGTCTTTTAAAAAACGCCACTGCAATTTGATATCCGTTCTATAGACATCATTATGCCCACTTAAACACACATAAAGGTCAATATTGTTAGGAATAGATAAGTTGTATTCCATAGGGGCCAAAGGCCACAATATGTAGTACATGTACAGGTGTGAAATATGCAGGAAACACCCTAACTATTAGAGAAACTACAATATACAAATATAGCTCTAACACCCCCCCCTCAAACTCATGGTGGATCCACAACACTGAGTTTGGAGAGAAAGAAAGTATGCTACGCTCTAGTTTGTGCCTTTGTAAAGAAATCCGCTAACTGCAACTCTGAAGGCACATAGTGGAGTGCAATCACCTGATCCTGCACATTAGCATGTGTGTAAAAGGCATCAACACCAATATGCTTGGTAAGCTCATGCTTTACCGGATCACGTGCAATACTGATAGCACCTGTACTGTCAAACAAAAGTGGAGTGGGTATCGTAATAGAGACCCCAAAGTCAGCAAGTAACCACCGCAACCAGGTCACCTCAGTAGTCAACAAGGCCATAGCTCGCAACTCAGTCTCTATACTCGAACGAGAAACTGCGGTCTATTTCTTCGTCTTCCATGCAATGAGCGAACCACCAAGAAACACACAGTAAGCAGAAAGCGCACGATGATCCATAGGATCGCTCGCCCACGTAGCATCCGAGTAGGCCTGGAGCTGGAGAGAGCTAGAACGAGGGAAGAAAAGACGACGAGTGATCGTGCCATGAAGGTAGCGCAGAACATGAAGGAGATGACTATAGTGAACAGTGGTAGGAGCTGAGACAGACTGACTCAGAATATGAATAGGATAAGGGATGTCGGGATGAGTGACAGCAAGATAGACAAGACTCCCAAGAAAATGACGATAACGTGTCGGGTCCGGAAGAGGATCACCATAACTGGCACGAAGCTAGACATTGAGCTCCATAGGAGTCTCAACAGTGCGCTCATTCCCAAGAGCAGCACGAGCAAGAAGATCCTAGATATACTTTTCCTGGGAGATAGAAAAACCATCAGAAGTGGAGGAAACCTCAATCCCAAGAAAGTAGTGAAGAGGACCAAGATGAGTCATAAGAAACTGGTCACGAAGACGGGCCTTAACAAAGGCAATATACTCAGAATCATCACCAGTGATGATCATATCGTCAACATAGAGTAGAAGAAGAGTGCGTCCACGTGGAGAAATGTGAACAAACAGCGCAGGATCATGAGCTCTAGGGGAGAAACCAGCAGCTGTCACCACAGAGGCGAAACGCTCAAACCAGGTGTGAGGGGCCTATTTCAGGCCATAAAGATAGCGCTGAAGACGGCAAACCATCCCATCAGGAACAGAATACCCCGGAGGAGGCTGCATATAAACCTCCTCACGCAGCTCACCATTGAGAAAGGCATTCTGAATATCAAGCTAAGACACAGACCAGTGGCGAACAGAGGCGACAGCAAGAAGAGTGCGCATAGTGGTCATATGAGCCACAGGAGCAAAAGTCTCATCATAGTCACGGCCCTGCTCCTGCTAAAAGCCATGAGCCACAAGACGCGCTTTATAGCGCTCAAGAGATCCATCAGAGCAGGTCTTAATTTTGTAGACCCACTTGGACATGATGGGACAAACACCGGGAGGAGGAGAAACAAGATCCCAAGTGCCAGTGCGCTCAAGCGTAGCAATCTCCTCGGCCATGGCAAGCTGCCATTCGGGATGACGCTCAACATCCCGATAAGAAGTCAGCTCGAGGGCAACAGAAAGACCGTACTGACTAGGAGAGTAACAATCAGGTGGACGACGCTGATGAGCAGGAAGAGGAGAGGGAATCTCATCAGAAGAGGAAGACTCATCAGAAGAAGAGGAAGAGGGGACATTAGGAGGAGTATCCGGAATGGTAGAACGCCGAGAATAATGAAAGGGAAAAGGAGACAACGAAGAGGTGGATGGGATGTCAAAAGAGGAAGGAGGGGAATCAGGTGATGAGGAGGACGATGGGGTCGAAGGCGAGGCATCGGCAATAATGGGTCCTAAAGAAGGATAAATAGGAATAGAAGGAGGTGTGTCAGGAAAAAGTAGAAAAGATATATCCTCTACCGGGTAGGTCAAGGAAATGGGGCGAGGATAGAAAGGACACGTCTTATCAAACATGATGTCATGAGAGATGCGCATCCGACGACCAACAGGATCCCAACACCGATAGCCCTTATGCTCATCACTGTATCCAAGAAAAACACACTCAACAGACTGAGCGGTCAGTTTGGTGCATTCGTGAGGGGCAAGGAGACCATAGGAAAGGCAACCAACCAAATGAAGCATCAAGTAATCAGGAGAACGACCGGAGAGACGCTCGAGAGGAATGCCAGCTTGTAAGGCGGCAGAAGGCTAAATGTTAATGAGATAAACTGATGTAGAGACAGCCTCAGCCCAAAAATGCGGCGGAAGAGAAGAAGCAATCATCATGGCATGAGTGGTCTCAAGAAGATAACGATGCTTACGCTTAGCAATGCTATTCTGAGCATGGGCGCCCGGACAGGAGAACTGAGCAAGAGTGCCTTGCTTAGCAAGAACACCACGCAACTGCTTGGAGATATACTCACCAGCAGAGTCAGCATGGAACTGATACGTCCATATTGCAACACTATTTTGTATCATAATTTACTGTTATTCATCGATATATTTCATATTTAGATATGATACTTATGTTATTTCCTTTGTGATCACATGTTTGATGATCACTGGAGGATTTGCTGTCGGAGTCAAGATTCTGCTGGAAAAGGACCGTCAAGACACCATATTTTGGAAGATCAGAAAAATTCTAGAAAAATACCAGAAAATTCTATTTTACCAAAAGACTCCGAAAGCCAGAAGGAGAAGGAGTGTAACAACCCAAAAAATTTGTAATCCATTTCCTCTTATTCAAGTGCCAAATTTTGGACCAAGATAAAACTTTTTCATCTCTTATCGCATGCATGCATAGTATTTAAATAATTGTTGTTCTATGATTTCATGTGTGTTATAAATTGTTGTGCATTGTTTGGATAAGCCACACCTAACTAGCAGAAGCATGAGAAAAGAACCATAAAAACTAAAGAAACCAGAAACAAAAGAAATAAAGAAAAGAGAAGAAAAGATTGATCTAGAAAATGTTATTGACTACCCTACTTTGGACTCTTAGATTAAGCAATCTGTAAATGAATTAAGTGTGTGGTCAGTTGGTTGACCTTGACCAAACTACATACTTACTTGACCTAGAAAGTTCAAACAAAAATTCAAATAAGAACCCCACTCAAACATCTGCCAAAGTTTGAATCTTATACATAGACCATTCCCATATCTATTTATTTTTTGACCAAACCATCATCTCTAGACCAAACCAACATATGCCTAGGACCCCTATCTGCTACTGAATAGAACCCAATTGGAAAATTTTCAAATTTTGAAACTTTGTCTCTTGCGGGCATTGCATCAAACACCTGGTGTGCAGATTTCAACCAAGTCAATGGCACTAGTGCAAACAGGGGAGGCATGGCCTCTCCTGCACGCCCACGCTCGCCGAGTCCGTGCCCTGCGTCGCCTCAACGTCCCCCGCCATCCCCTGCCTTAGCTCGTGCCAAGCCACGACGGAGAAGGACGAAGAAAGTCACCACCGTCACCTCATGCGCCCCGGCAGTTCCACTGCTCCCCTCGTCACCCTGCCGCACCATCATGTCTCCTACGTCATGCCAGCACCACTGGACAACCCCATGTCGCGCTAGAGCCCCTGTGGCCATGAGACGGCGTCGGAAACACTAGCCCGTGCCCATACTGGCCACCCCCGTTCCCGGTCTCTCCGGCCTATAAAATGGCCCTCTGAGCACACCATTGAGCTCACACAATCCCCAGCACCCTCCCAGACATCATTTCCCTCTCCAGCTCTCTCTCGGTGGCCATAGCCGTCGACGCCGGCAAGGTTCGGAGCGCGGGTGGCGCCACCGTGTCTGGCCGCCGTTCGAGGAACGGACTGTGGGAGGTGGACGAGAAGAGCCTCCGCAACCTTTTCTGCTACATCATCACCACCCTCTCCTTCCTCTACACCGCTCCCCATCGACGTCCTCTTCCCAGTACCGCCGGTGAGTTCCGCCTCTGTCTCGGGGAAGAAGACCCCGAGCGTACCGGTTCGATAAGTCGTCCTGGCAGGCGGGCCCCCTTGGTCAGCCCGGTTGGAATTTTTTTCGCTGTCTCTCTCACCACGGGAAGGAGTGCGGGCCGGCCTAGTTTAGCTGGTGTGTCCGGCCCAGATTTAAAAAAAAGGGTTATTTGATTTTCGATTTTAGGAAAAACTCATTCAGATGCTTTCTTATATTTAATTTTCCTGGAGTTCTACCGATTCAAATTTAGCAAATTAAAATGTTCTGGAAACCTTAGAACATAAGCTATCCATTAAAAGTGGTTTCAACACAATTAGATTTACATGGTGGTTGCAGTAAAAATAACAAAACAGGAGCTTTTCCACCTTAGAAAATCCATATCAATTCAAATAAAATTCCTAAAAATACAAATCCAACTTTAGAAATTCACAATTAGTGATACCCATCTGCCTATAGCATTAGATCCCATGTTTGCACCTTTTAAGTGAAATGCTATTTATCTATATGTTTAAGTAAGCATTGCCATATAGGATTTTATTAAACTCAAGTCTATAATCGAAATTTTTATGGAACCCTTATTGTTAAACCACATTTCCAAATATCTATCTGTAGGTATTAATCTTAGTTCATGTGGACTTGTAGAAGGTATTTGGAAAGTTAATACTACTTGGTAGTGATTAGAAACTCGCACTTACCCACCTATTTCCAAATAATGAAAACAAATGAAAACCAACCTCAACTAGTGTGATATGTTTTTACCTCTGTTTGAAAACACGTGGGCATGCTTGAAGTGTTGTTTGTACTGGTTTGGTGATTGTGTGCATTTTTGTGTATCATGTTAGACGCTAGTGTTACCGGAGACGAGCCCGAGGGAGGATATTATCAAGAAGAAGAAGAAGGCTACCCCGGACACTTTGCCAACCAAGGCAAGCCATCTTTTGAATCATAATCCAATACCTAGATTTCAACTTGCATATTTACTTGCTTTCCAAATTAAATTGCATGATTGAATTGCTAGAGTAGAATAATAGTTGTGTAGTGATATCTTGCTTAACAAGAGCATCAAACCGAGTTTATCCAATATCCCCCTTAGTTGCAGCATCACTCGTAGTAGCTGCTTAGTCGCTAATAAAATTGAGGTCTTATATAGGGGAAACCTATTTGAACGTGGTGACTTGAACTTGAAAGCTTGAAATGGGAGACTACTCATACTTGGTGGTTTTCTGAAAGAAAATAATCTTGACTAAGGACTAGGGAATGTATTTTGAAATGATAATAAGTGATGTACTATATGAGCCAACCATACCGTACGACCACATTACCCCTAAATGGGAAGGGGCTTAGTTCGTAGCTTGTTTACCCTAGTATGGGAGCCCTTGTATCATCCTTTATAGAAGTGCACCGTGCGTGGGTACTTCCGAACCGGGTGGAAATCTCCATTCATGCAGCATCCTGTAACGGGCAAAACTAGAGACGCCGAAATGGAGATGTCCGTGTCTCGGGCTCTAGGAAAGGATCCTATCCTAGAGTGAACAAGTGAAAGAGTTTGTTTGATTATCTGAAACTCGCATACTTGGTGTATGACGAACCGTGGATTTCTCCCGACAGATTTATCAAATCTTGTGGGTAAAGTGTACCCCTCTGCAGAGGTTTCAAAACTATTCGAATAGCCGCGTCCACGGTCATGGACAGTAGGCAAGCTGTACTTGACTTTTGTCAAGAATGTTAACAACTTATGGTGAACTTGGTGAATGACTTGACTTGACATTAATGTTGACCAACACTTGAAGTTCCTCTTTAGATTGAACTTAGAGAATTAAATCTTCTTCTCTACTAATGAACATTCTTGGGAAAGTAAACTAGCTTTTGCAAATAAACTTAGTGCTTAGTCCACCATATCAACCTTGCATATCTACTTCATCATTTTGTTTATAAGATGGTTTGCGAGTGCATCCAATGTACTCATGGCTGTGTCCCTGGCTATCAACTTGGCCAGACTATGGGGAAGATTATCCGGAGGAAGGTTATGAAGATGAGTACTAGAACTAAGATCATCTCCTGAGTCGCCATTGCCTGTAGGGTGAAGGCATGGACCCGAAGACGTTATTTCCGCTGCTATATTGTGTTGTAATATGAACTTGGTCACTATGACCATTTGTATTTGAACTATTCGTATTGTAATGTCTATGGAACTGGTTACCAACTACGTTATGTGTATCACAACAATGATTCTGGGATTGTGGTGGAGTACATAACGGGCACTTTGAATTTCTGGAAATTCGGGTGTTACAAGTTGGTATCAGAGCCTAGGCTGACCATAGGAGACCTTAGTTAGAATGGGCGTTAGATGAAACCTTTATAAAAGCAAAGAGATAAGTAATGGTTTAAAATTGCTTTGTCTTTTCCTCTCTATTTACAAAGCTTTGTACATGATTCAGTTTTTGCCTACTTAAAATTTTGCACACTTGAGTTGGTCACTAACTTAATCTAATCTAAAATTTTGTAGATGGCCCCGCTGTTCACTGAGCAATACCAGTTAGGGCATGGTGGTAGCCTTGTTTTCGAGCGCGACCTCACTACCCTGACCTTGTTCCTGGATCGTCTGTATCCGGAGTTCAAGGGAGCCGTGCTCAATGAGCACCCGGATGGAGATCTTCGGTGGCTTATCAGGGCAAGTTGCCGTGGCAAGAAGGGAGATTTAAGTTCTCCAAGGATCAAGTTTGAGCTTGTGGAGAACACTTGGGCCAATGGTTTGGTCCGAGGTATGCAGGAGATGCTTGCTGATACGTTGCAAACGTATCTATAATTTTTGATGCTCCATGCTTGTTTTATACCAATTGCTATATGTTTTGTCTACACTTTGTGATACTTTTATGATTTATTTGGACTAACCTACTAATAGTTGCAAAAGTGCACAATGTTCTTGTTTTACACTTTGATGTGTAGGAATTACCAAGAATACAAGTGGAAACCTTATTGGAGTCAAATTGGGACTTTCCAGAAATCTGTACCAGAACTTTTTTCGAAGATGGTCACGTTACGGGTCAAATACGGCATCAAACGGAAAACTCTTCAAAAACAAAGTTGTAGGGAATTTTACGGCGAATGTTCTGGACATAAAATTCACCTGATTCCGAGTCCGGACGGCCGAGATGAGCCCGCTCCATTGCAGACCAGGCCTGGGCCGCGCGAGCTATGTGGGAGAAGGCCCTGGTCGCCTCCTGACGATGCCCCTTCGCCTATATAAAGCCTCGGGACAAAAAACCCTAAAGGATTCGGCAATTTTCCAGAAAGAGTTCCGCAGCTCCGCCGCCGTCACCGACGAATTTCGGGGGACAAAAGTCTCTGTTCCGGCACCCTGCCGGGACTGGGAAGTGCCCCCGGAGCCATCTCCATCGGTCTCCATCGCCATCTCGGCCGTCTCCATCGACCTCACCGCCATCTCCATCAACCTTGCTGTCTCCTATGATGAGGAGGGAGTAGTTCATCCCCGGGGCTGAGGGCTCTACCGGTAGCTATGTGGTTCACCTCTCTCTCCCATGATGTGATCTTTATGTGATCGTGAGCTTTGTATCATGTTGAACAAGTACATGTTATTATTCAGATATTTTGTGTACTCTAGTGATGTTATTAAAGTAATCTATTCCTCCTGTTATGGTGTAACGGTGACAGTGCGTGCACCATGGTGGTACTTGGTTTAGGCTATGATTGTGATCCCTTGTGGATTATGAGAATAATTATTGCTATGATAGTTTGAGTGATTTATTCCTCCTTTCATGGTGTAAAGGTGAGAGTGTGTGCACCGTGTTAGTACTTGGTCTAAGTTGCAATGATTTCTATCTTGAATTGTGATCTGATTTGGATATCTCTATGAGTGGTGTTTGTCAAGTACTTGATGAACTTTAAGGGGTGCTTCTGTAGCCACTACACAGTGATTAGTGTTATTCAATAGGAGAGTAGTTCAGAGTACCTTAGTAAGAGAAGTTACTTGTTCATTCATGTTACATTGTTGGGAGTGTGTCCACTAGTGAAAGTATGATCCCTAGGCCTTGTTTCCAAGCTTTGCATACCGTTTACTTGCTATTTTATTACTTGTTTGCTCGCAGCGATATTTATTTCACATCACGTTTGCTACTTATAATCATATATACCGCTTGTATTTCACTATCTCTTCGCCGAACTAGTGCACCTATACATCTGACAAGTGTATTGGGTGTGTTGGGGACACAAGAGACTTTCTGTATCGTAATTGCAGGGTTGCTTGAGAGGGATAGCTTTGACCTCTAACCTCCCTGAGTTTGATAAACCTTGGGTGATCCACTTAAGGGAAACTTGCTGCTGTTCTACAAACCTCTGCACTTGGAGGCCCAACAAGTGTCTACAAGAATAGAAGTGCGTAGACATCAAGCTCTTTTCTGGCGCCGTTGCCGGGGAGGTAAGGTAAAAGGTACTCGCATCCTCCTGTGTGAGTGCTCAAAGTTATTTCCTTTAGATTCTACAATTACATCTTTTTGTTTCTTGTTTTTATTTTCACTAGTTAGGCTTAATGGAAAACAATGAGTTCTGTAGTCTTTTTCCTGAGTTTAGATATGAAGTGTTTGAAGGGAAAATTGAAAAACCTTTGGAGCTTAATTTGCATGCTAATAGTGTTGTTAGTATGAATGCTTTGAACACCGTTGTTGATAATGCTATAGAAGAGTCTAAGCTTGGGGAGGCTGGTTTTGTTAAGCATGATATTTTTAGCTCCCCAGCTTTAGTGGAGAAAGTTTGCTCTGATGATATTTTATCTCCCATATGTGATGTTCCTTCTTATGATGATATGTTTGATGAGTATGCTTTGCGACATAGTAGTTCTCTAGCTTGTGATAATGAGTATAATATTTTCAATTCACCTACTATTGAGGATAAAATTAGTTATGATTACAATATGCCTCCTATTTATGATGACTATGGTGATGAGAATAATTATTCTATTGAATTTGCTCCTGCTACTATTGTTCCTGTGGTGAGTATTAATTCTTTTGTGCATGTGGCTCATGATAGGGATGTTTTATGTAATAGTTATATTGTTAATTCTATTCATGATGCTACTGAAAGTTATTATGAGAGAGGGAAACATGGTTTGATGGATCTCAACAATATTAAGTTTCCCCTCTTTATGTTGCAAATCTTGAAGTGGCACTTGTTTTATCTATCCATGCTTGCTACTATGTGCCTCATTGATTTATTTTCTTACAAGATTCCTATGCATAGGAAGTGGTTCAGATATAAATGTCTTTCACATTTGCTTTTTGATGCTCTCTATTGCTTTAAGTTCCTATATGGTGCCTTTGCCTCAAGCTTTTATATGGCGCCCACATGAGCATCTTTGCAAATTATTGCGCCTAGCTCAAAGGCGTTAAAGAAAAGCACTCTTGGGAGATAACCCATTGTTTTATTTTCAGTACTTTTTCTTTTATTTGAGTCTTGGAAGTTATTACTACTGTAATAACCGCTCCTTATCCTTTTTATTTCGTTGTTGTGCCAAGAGAAGCCTCTAATTTGAGTGAGGTAAGATTTGGGGATGTTGCTGTCCTGAAACAGTTTTCGGTGCTGCACCGTAAAAATTCGTGAAAATTCTCTGTATATCTTTTGGACCTGCGATTTCTTGTGCATATGCCCCAGGTTATATCCAAACTTTTCTTAGTTGAACACTTTTTGATTTGAGCAACAGAAAATCCTTCAAAAATTCGACCTTTGTCAGCTGTTCAGTTTTGACAGATTTCTGCCAATATTTGTGTTTGCCACTTTATCGCTTTCTTTTGAGTTCTTTTTATCATGGAACTTTTGGGGAAGTTGCTACAGTAGTATATGCTATATATGTGGTGGTTTTAGGTTGAAACCTGAAGCAAAAAGAGGTTGAATATATGTTATGCTTACACTAATGTTGCTAATAGAATTGTGTTTAGTTTTGTATGAAGGAAGTTTTCAAGTGTAGGGATTGGAGAATGATGAGATGAGTTGAAGAATGGACAAAAGCTCAAGCTTGGGGATGCCCATGCATCACCCCAAGAAATATCCAAGAAGTACAAGCGTCAAAGCTTGGGGATGCCCCCGAGGCACCCCTTCTTCATCGGCAAAAATCAGGTCACCTTTCAAAACACTATATTTTTATTGCTTCATGCACTATGTGTTTTTCTTGGAGCGTAAGTTGTTTTAGTTTTCTTAGTTAGTTTAGTTTTGTTTGCTGCAATAAATGGTTTGATCACATCATGTTTCTTTTGGAGGAGATGAACTCATTTTCATTTGCCAAGAACACTCCATTTTTCATTCTTACAATTTTACCGGGTGTTCTTCTTTTTCTGCTACTGCTTTTGGTTTTCGTTTTCGCCTTGATTTGCGTTCAGATCTTTTCATATCTTTTCATCAAGGTGTATTTTTGCCTCTGATCTTCATTGGTTTTCATCAAAAGAGGTATCTTTAAAAATTTCAAATGGTGTTGGAAAAGAGAAAAAGCTTTATGCAAAATAGTGGTACAAGAAGGAGCTTGTGTAGACTGCGGCCTAGGCTTTTTCATGTCATGCTTGATATCTTTTTGATAGTATGCTTAGTGGTTTTGCTGTAGCATGACTTGTCTCAAATAACTGAGATTGCTTAATGAGCCTTTGAAAAAAATCATGCGTTGTTTTTATTGTATGGAAGCATTATTTTGGTTTTCTCCTTGATGCTTTATTTGGGTTGACTTGGCGCATGCTCACACATGTTAGACTCTTACAAAGTCGGCAATTGCCTTCATGATCATTTAGTTTTTGACTTTTGATGCCATCTTATGTTTCTTTTAATGTCGCTTTGTCGCTTTGCATGATTATGGCCATTATTGCTCTCTTAGTTGGTCGCTCCCAGTCTTTTGCTAGCCCTCACCTTGTACTGAGTATGAGCTCTACTCGTGCATCCAACTCCTAAAAGCCAAAGTTTTCCAAAGTGTCCACCATACATACCTACTAGCAATTTGCTATTCCAAGTAAATTTGACTTGCTTTTATATTCTCTTCAAATTAAACTCTTACCAGTGTTATGCGAAATTCGGTCAGTAAAGCTCTCACGAACCGGAAGGCACACTTTACTTTTTCCTGTTCTTAAAATTTTGACATTGTGGTCTCTTATGCTGAGTTGTTATGCTTGCAAGTTGTAAGTTGGATTCTAGCCCAGCCATGCTGTCATGGGCAAGCTTTCAACATTGCACATCTTAATTGAGTTGATATCGTGATCTTTTGTTTATGGATGCCCGCGGTGTGAAATGAATTGGGAATCTTGTAGGGATCATGGAGTTTGTATATGTGTTAGGGAAACACCGGGCCGCCAATCTAAGCCATGCATAATTCATGGTGGAAATTTGTAGCATACCCATGGTGAACATTCGACGACGCATCTCACAATAAAAAGCTAAACAATATAGCAAATAAAAGAGATGTCGAGGTGTTCATTGTCTGCTTGTCCTGTCATTTTGGTGTGGGCTTGTTCCATGTCATCGGGCACGGAGGTACCCCATTGGCGGTTCTCAATGATATGCATATACTTACAATGACAAGAGCCTTGCTTGGGACTCTAAGTAAAGTAGCATGAGGTTTGGGTACTCGTATTCACGGGACACGAGGTTTTCAACTTATGATTTGTCAAGCATATGCATCATAATTGTTCTCGCATTAACTTTAACCATTCAAGATGCTTATGATGGGGGCAATGAGAGCTCAAAGCCGGTAAGTACCATAATTTTTGAAGGTTATAAAACTTGCAATCACTGCTTCCCTCTGCGAAGGGCCTTTCTTTTACTTTTATGTTGAGTCACCACCTTCTATCTTTATGCACCATTAAGAGAGCATAATTGTCATTCTTAGTGTGATATGCATTGTCCCAAAGTTCATTGATTGATTCATGATCATGGTTTCACTTGTTCTTAAATTATTTGTATCTAGTCGCCCTCTTAAACTTGAAGGTGTCCTATGCATTTATGTTTTGCTCTCTTTAAAGGACAAGCTGAAAACCATTTGTATGTTTTTCCTTATGATTTGAACACACGTTTGACTTTCATTGTTTCATTACCATGATCTTTTGTTTGTGTTCATTTGCATGTTTACAACATGGTTGCTAAGTTCTTATTGTCATGATTATATCTTTCATGCCCACGTTTTAAGTTCTTATGATCCCAGCTCACAATGCTTACATATATGATCAAGATTGTGTAGGTGCATGTCACCTCAAAAATTATTCTTTTGTTATCACTTACCTACTCGAGGACGAGCAGGAGTTAAGCTTGGGGATGTTGATACGTTGCAAACGTATCTATAATTTTTGATGCTCCATGCTTGTTTTATACCAATTGCTATATGTTTTGTCTACACTTTGTGATACTTTTATGATTTATTTGGACTAACCTACTAATAGTTGCAAAAGTGCACAATGTTCTTGTTTTACACTTTGATGTGTAGGAATTACCAAGAATACAAGTGGAAACCTTATTGGAGTCAAATTGGGACTTTCCAGAAATCTGTACCAGAACTTTTTTCGAAGATGGTCACGTTACGGGTCAAAGACGGCATCAAACGGAAAACTCTTCAAAAACAAAGTTGTAGGGAATTTTACGGCGAATGTTCTGGACATAAAATTCACCTGATTCTGAGTCCGGACGGCCGAGATGAGCCCGCTCCATTGCAGACCAGGTCTAGGCCACGCGAGCTATGTGGGAGAAGGCCCTGGTCGCCTCCTGACGATGCCCCTTCGCCTATATAAAGCCTCGGGACAGAAAACCCTAAAGGATTCGGCAATTTTCCAGAAAGAGTTCCGCAGCTCCGCCGCCATCACCGACGAATTTCGGGGGACAGAAGTCTCTGTTCCGGCACCCTGCCGGGACTGGGAAGTGCCCCCGGAGCCATCTCCATCGGTCTCCATCGCCGTCTCTGCCGTCTCCATCGACCTCACCGCCATCTCCATCAACCTTGCTGTCTCCTATGATGAGGAGGGAGTAGTTCATCCCCGGGGCTGAGGGCTCTACCGGTAGCTATGTGGTTCACCTCTCTCTCCCATGATGTGATCTTTATGTGATCGTGAGCTTTGTATCATGTTGAACAAGTACATGTTATTATTCAGATATTTTGTGTACTCTAGTGATGTTATTAAAGTAATCTATTCCTCCTGTTATGGTGTAACGGTGACAGTGCGTGCACCATGGTGGTACTTGGTTTAGGCTATGATTGTGATCCCTTGTGGATTATGAGAATAATTATTGCTATGATAGTTTGAGTGATTTATTCCTCCTTTCATGGTGTAAAGGTGAGAGTGTGTGCACCGTGTTAGTACTTGGTCTAAGTTGCAATGATTTCTATCTTGAATTGTGATCTGATTTGGATATCTCTATGAGTGGTGTTTGTCAAGTACTTGATGAACTTTAAGGGGTGCTTCTGTAGCCACTACACAGTGATTAGTGTTATTCAATAGGAGAGTAGTTCAGAGTACCTTAGCAAGAGAAGTTACTTGTTCATTCATGTTACATTGTTGGGAGTGTGTCCACTAGTGAAAGTATGATCCCTAGGCCTTGTTTCCAAGCTTTGCATACCGTTTACTTGCTATTTTATTACTTGTTTGCTCGCAGCGATATTTATTTCACATCACGTTTGCTACTTATAATCATATATACCGCTTGTATTTCACTATCTCTTCGCCGAACTAGTGCACCTATACATCTGACAAGTGTATTGGGTGTGTTGGGGACACAAGAGACTTTCTGTGTCGTAATTGCAGGGTTGCTTGAGAGGGATAGCTTTGACCTCTAACCTCCCTGAGTTCGATAAACCATGGGTGATCCACTTAAGGGAAACTTGCTGCTGTTCTACAAACCTCTGCACTTGGAGGCCCAACAAGTGTCTACAAGAATAGAAGTGCGTAGACATCACTTGCCCGCTTATGCGGACTGCATGTTGAGGAGGTCCAGGTGGAGCGCTTTAGGAACTTTGCTCGGCGTGATGCGGAGGGGCGTCCCGCAAACATGCCGGGGCACAATGAGCCGAGTTTATATATAGATCACATGGACTTCTTGCTATACTCCACCCAGTAGGAGGCAGATCGTGCCCGTACCAAGGCCAACCTTGAGCACTTCGCACTTGTGGAGGCAAGGAGCACCATCAGGATCCTTGCCAAGGATCGCAAGAGCCTTCGCCGCTAGTGCCAGGAAAAGGATGAGACCATTGAAGAGTTGAAGGCCAAGGTGGCTGAGCTGACTGAGTACATTGGAGATCTAGAGAACCACCTTGGTGAGGAGGAAGGCATTGACCTCCGCAAGGAGGATAATGCCCTCATTAGCGACGAGGATGATTTCATGGAGGACCTGGATGATCAGGAAGATGATGAGGATGCTGGATTCATCGAGGATGAGGAGGATGACCCCGAGGAGCCTGATGTTTAGAGTGGAGATCCAAGTGTTATCTAGTTATGAGTTCACTTTAAGTCACTTCGTGTAGGTGTGAGTTGTATCCCCCTCTCTAGTAGATGAGTCGCAATGGTTTGATGTAAACCATTTGTAATGTGTGAACTCGTATGTGTGGCATGTTGGATGTTTGTTGAATGAAATATGAATTTGGTCCTTAAGGCCTTAGTAATACTAAATTGCATCATTGGTTTTACATTCAGAACTTAGCAATTAGTTTTTCCCTCTTGTCTTACACACATTATCTTCAGATGCCGCGAGTACCCCCACCCCCGAACCCGGAAGTAGCACAACTGCTAAGGTTGATCATGGAAGATCGGGAAGCAGCCCGAGCTGAGCGCCAAGCTAACTTGGCCACTCTTTAGTAGCTAACCCAGATGGCAATGAACCACAACAATGGCAATGGAAATGGCCATGGTGAAGGAGAGAACAATGGCAATGGTGATCACCGATCCAAGTTAAGGAGTTTCTAAAACACCAATCCACCCATGTTCACTAAGTCTGAAGAACCCTTAGATGCTGATGATTGGCTTCGTACAATGGAGAACAATCTAGAAGTTGCCGGAGTGGGCGAGAATGAGAAGGTCTTGTACACCACCCACTATCTTGCGGGAGCTGCAAGATCTTGGTGGGATAGCACCCGTGCAATGCAAGCCCAAGGGTATGTGATGCCTTGGGAGGAGTTCAAGAGCAAGTTCAGCAAAGCCCACATTCCTTTGGGATTAGTTAAAAGGATGAGAGATGAGTTCAGAAATCTGAAGCAAGGTTCCCTATCTGTGGTTGACTACCGTGACAAGTTCCTTACCTTGTCTAGGTATGCCCCAGATGACACCAACACCAATGAAAAGAAGCAATAAAGGTTTCTGAATGGACTTCATGATGAGATGCAATGTGTCTTGGTCAGCATTCCCTTTGCAGACCTTGAGTCATTGGTTGACTCTGCCATTCAGATAGAAGGCAAACTCAAGCAAGCTGCAGAGAACCGCAAGCGCTGGATGATGTATCAGGGCAATTCAAGCAACTCGCAGAAGCCAAGGGGAAATCCACCTATGGGTTTTGCCCCTCGACCTATGAGGCCATCTGCACCTGCTCCACATCCCAACTTCCCCAACCATGTTACCGGCAACAACTTCAACCGTACACCTCCAAGACCTAATGGCAAAAACTTCAACTCCAACACTCCAAGGCCAAATGGCACACCTGCGCTACCCAAGTCTGGTGACAAGTCTGGTGTTACTTGTTATGAGTGCGGAATCAAGGGGCACTACTCCAATGAATGCCCAAAGAAGCTGAATGACGCATCCAAGACCATTGCTCCTGCTCAGCAACAACGCCGTGTTGGAAATGGCAAGAACTATCCACCAAGGAACCAGCCTCACCCCCGAGGCCGTTTGAACCACATGAATGTTGAAGAAGCTCAGGAAGCAACCGATGTTGTGCTTGGTATGTTCCCTATTAACTCAGTTCCTGCAAGAGTTCTGTTTGATTCTGGAGCTTCACACTCATTTGTCACTAAGTTATTTGCGGATAAAAGTGGACTTCAACAAACACCCCTGAAAAATACCATGTCTGTACAAATACCCGGGTCAATAACAAAGGCTAGTTGGACCTGCTTGGCAGTGCCCATAGAAATCCATGGGATAGCATTCATAGCCAGTTTGATTGTGTTAGGAACCAAGGGATTGGAAGTAGTCTTGGGTATGGATTGGATGTCTCAACATCAAGGAATTATAGATTGTGCCAAAAAGACCATCACTATGAAGAGCAGCACTGGAATTGTAGTAACACATGTGTCAGTCAAACCACCCCAAATCACCAGATGTCATAAGAGTATCTCAGGACCAACCCTGGAGCAAGTCCCCATTGTCTGTGAATACTCGGATGTTTTTCCCGACGAGCTACCCGGAATGCCACCGGATCGGGATATTGAGTTTATCATTGAGCTTATCCCTAGAACTGGACCTATATCCCAACGACCCTATCGTATGCACCCCGCTGAACTAGTGGAGTTAAAGAAGAAATTGGATGACCTTTTGAGTAAGGGATTGATTCAGCCAAGTTCATCCGCTTGGAGATCACCCATCTTGTTTGTGGATAAAAGTGACGGTTCCAGCCGACTGTGCACTGATTACCGCAAGCTAAATAATGTTACCATCAAGAATAAGTATCCTCTCCCAAAGATTGATGATCTGTTTGACCAATTGACTGGAGCTCAAGTTTTCTCAAAGATAAACCTTAGAACTGGATACCATCAACTGAAGATCTGTGCAACCTATATACCTAAAACCGCCTTCACTACCCGATACGGATTGTATGAGTACACCGTAATGTCCTTTGGATTAACCAATGCCCCTGCCTATTTCATGAATCTCACGAATAAGGTTTTCATGGAGTTTTTGGATAAGTTTGTTGTTGTCTTCATTGATGACATTCTTATTTACTCCAAGTCTGAAGAGGAGCATGCAACTCATTTGAGATTAATCTTAGAGACCCTAAGAGAGCATCAGCTATATGCCAAGTTTAGTAAATATGAGTTTTGGTTAAAGGAAGTTGGATTCTTAGGCCATGTATTGTCAGCTGGAGGAGTTTCAGTGGACCCAAAGAAGATCAAATCAGTCGTGGAATGGGAAGCCCCTACCACTCAAACTGAAGTTAGAGGTTTTCTCGGATTAGCAGGATATTACCGCAAATTTGTTGAAGGATTTTCAAGTATTGCCAGACCCATGACCCAACTGTTGAAGAAGGACAAGAAGTTTGAATGGACCCCTAAGTGTGAAGAGAGTTTTCAAGAGCTCAAGAAGCGATTGGTAACCGCACCCATTCTAACCATGCCCGATATCACCAAGAACTTTGATGTCTATTGCGATGCCTTCAAACTTGGACTTGGTTGTGTGTTAATGCAAGAAGGCAAGGTCATAGCATACCTCTCCCGGCAGCTTCAACCTCATGAAGAAAACTATCCAACCCATGATCTGGAGTTAGCAGCCGTAGTTCTAGCTTTGAAGACCTGGAGGCATTATCTTATGGGTAACCACTGCGAGATCTACACTGACCACAAGAGTTTGAAGTATATTTTCACTCAGAAGGAGTTAAACATAAGGCAAAGAAGATGGATAGAGTTAATCAAGGATTATGATCTTGAAATTCATTATCACCCCGGGAAGGCCAATGTAGTGGCCGACACATTGAGTAGAAAGCCATGCACCTTGAATATGATGATCAAAGAAGAGCAACCCATGTTGCACCAAGAGTTTGAAAAATTTGGATTAGAACTAGTCAGTCAAGGATTCTTAGCCAACCTTGAGTTTCAACCCACCTTGATGAGCCAAATCAAAGAAGCCCAGAAGGAAAATGAGAGTATTGACGGAATTAAGCGCAGAATTAGTTCCGGCAAGGTGCCAGGATTTGAGGAAGATGATCAAGGAGTTCTCTAGTATAAAGGACGTATTTGTGTGCCTGCTGATTCAGAACTGAAGGAAGTCATTATGAAGGAAGCCCATGAGACACCTTACTCCATCCATCCCAGTAGAACCAAGATGTATCAAGATTTAAAGGAACAGTTTTGGTGGCATGGAATGAAGCGTGAGATTGCATCATTCATATCCAAGTATGATATTTGTCAACGAGTCAAGGCTTAACATCAACATCCTGCTGGACTGCTGCAACCCTTGCAAGTTCCGGAATGGAAGTGGGAATGAGTTGGAATGGATTTCATCACTGGATTTCCAAGGTCTAGCCGCGGAAATGACTCTATCTGGGTCATTGTGGATAGACTGACCAAAGTTACCCACTTTATTCCTGTCAAGACCAATTATACCTCAGGACAACTGGCAGACCTCTATTTATCCAGAATTGTTAGTTTGCATGGAGTCCCTAAAACCATAGTTTCTGATCGAGGTACCCAATTCACCTCAAGATTTTGGAGAAGTTTGCATCAAGCCTTGGGAACCAAATTAGCCTTTAGCACAGCTTACCACCCCCAGACTGATGGACAGACTGAAAGAGTGAATCAAATACTTGAAGATATGTTGCGAGCCTACGTTCTAGCCTATGGAGCTAAGTGGGAAGATTGTCTGCCTTTCGCAGAATTTTCCTACAACAACAGTTATCAAGCCAGTTTGCAAATGGCCCCCTTTGAAGCTTTATATGGAAGAAAGTGTCGTACCCCTTTGAATTGGTCTGAAACTAGAGACAGTAAGATATTTGGACCAGACATACTGCAAGAAGCTGAAGAGAAGGTTCGCATGATTCGTGAGTACCTCAAGGCAGCCCAGTCTAGACAGAAGAGTTATGCTGACAAGAGACGTAGAGAACTGACTTTCAAGATTGGAGATTTTGTCTATCTTAGAGTGTCACCCCTCAAGGGAATGCAGAGATTCCAAGTAAAAGGAAAGCTTGCACTAAGGTATATTGGACCCTTCAAGATACTAGGCCGTAGAGGAGAAGTGTCTTATCAGTTGGAAATGCCCCCTCAATTGTCTAAAGTGCATGATGTTTTTCACGTGTCTCTACTTCGGAAATGTCTTGAAGTTCCTGAGAAGCCAGAAATCTTCAAGAATATTGATCACCATTCGGTGGACATCAATAAGGATTTGACCTATCGTGAAGTGCCTATCCATATCCTCGAGAAAGCCTATCGAACCACTCGAACCCGAAGCATCAAGTTTCTGAAAGTTCAGTGGAGCAATCACACCGAAGATGAAGCCACTTGGGAATGAGAAGATTACCTTCAGAAAGAATTTCCCAATCTTTTCAGTTCTTAGTCAGTGAATCTCGAGGACGAGATTCTTTTTAAGGGGGGAAGATTGTAACAACCCAAAAATTTGTAATCCATTTCCTCTTATTCAAGAGCCAAATTTTGGACCAAGATAAAACTTTTTCATCTCTTATCGCATGCATGCATAGTATTTAAATAATTGTTGTTCTATGATTTCATGTGTGTTATAAATTGTTGTGCATTGTTTGGATAAGCCACACCTAACTAGTAGAAGCATGAGAAAAGAACCACAAAAACTAAAGAAACCAGAAACAAAAGAAATAAAGAAAAGAGAAGAAAAGATTGATCTAGAAAATGTTATTGACTACCCTACTTTGGACTCTTAGATTAAGCAATCTGTAAATCAATTAAGTGTGTGGTCAGTTGGTTGAGCTTGACCAAACTACATACTTACTTGACCTAGAAAGTTCAAACAAAAATTCAAATCAGAACCCCACTCAAACATCTGCCAAAGTTTGAATCTTATACATAGACCATTCCCATATCTATTTCTTTTTCGACCAAACCATCATCTCTAGACCAAACCAACATATGCCTAGGATCCCTATCTGCTACTGAACAGAACCCAATTGGAAATTTTTCAAATTTTGAAACTTTGTCTCTTGTAGGCATTGCATCAAACACCTGGTGTGCAGATTTCAACCAAGTCAATGGCACTAGTGCAAACAGTGGAGGCATGACCTCTCCTGCACGCCCACGCTCGCCGAGTCCGTGCCCTGCATCGCCTCAATGTCCCCCGCCATCCCCTGCCTTAGCTCGTGACAAGCCACGACGGAGAAGGACGAAGAAAGTCACCACCGTCACCTCATGCGCCCCCGCAGTTCCACTGCTCCCCTCGTCACCCTGCCGCGCCATCACGTCACCTATGTCACGCCAGCACCACTGGACAACCCCATGTCGCGCTAGAGCCCCTGTGGCCACGAGACGGCGTCGGAAACCCAAGCCCGTGCCCATACTGGCCACCCCCGTTCTCGGTCTCTCCGGCCTATAAAACGGCCCTCCGAGCACACCATTGAGCTCACACAATCCCCAGCACCCTCCCAGACATCATTTCCCTCTCCAGCTCTCTCTCGGTGGCCATAGCCGTCGACGCCGGCAAGGTTCGGAGCGCGGGTGGCGCCACCGTGTCTGGCCGCCGTTCGAGGAACGGACTGTGGGAGGTGGACGAGAAGAGCCTTCGCGACCTTTTCTGCTACTTCATCACCACCCTCTCCTTCCTCTACACTGCTCCCCATCGCTGTCCTCTTCCCAGTACTGCCGGTGAGTTCCACCTCTGTCTCGAGGAAGAAGACCCCGAGCGTACCGGTTCGATAAGTCGTCCTGGCAGGCGGGCCCCCTTGGTCAGCCCGGTTGGAATTTTTTTTCCGCTGTCTCTCTCACCGTGGGAAGGAGTGTGGGCTGGCCCAGTTTAGCTAGTGTGTCCGGCCCAGATTTAAAAAAAGGGTTATTTGATTTTCGATTTTAGGAAAAACTCATTCAGATGCTTTCTTATATTTAATTTTCCCGGAGTTCTACCGATTCAAATTTAGCAAATTAAAATGTTCTGGAAACCTTAGAACATAAGCTATCCATTAAAAGTGGTTTCAACACAATTAGATTTACATGGTGGTTGCAGTAAAAATAACAAAACAGGAGCTTTTCCACCTTAGAAAATCCATATCAATTCAAATAAAATTCCTAAAAATACATATCCAACTTTAGAAATTCACAATTAGTGATACCCATCTGCCTATAGCATTAGATCCCATGTTTGCACCTTTTAAGTGAAATGCTATTTATCTATATGTTTAAGTAAGCATTGCCATATAGGATTTTATTAAACTCAAGTCTATAATCGAAATTTTTATGGAACCCTTATTGTTAAACCACATTTCCAAATATCTATATGTAGGAATTAATCTTAGTTCATGTGGACTTGTAGAAGGTATTTGGAAAGTTAATACTACTTGGTAGTGATTAGAAACTCGCACTTACCCACCTATTTCCAAATAATGAAAACAAATGAAAACCAACCTCAACTAGTGTGATATGTTTTTACCTCTGTTTGAAAACACGTGGGCATGCTTGAAGTGTTGTTTGTACTGGTTTGGTGATTGTGTGCATTTTTGTGTATCGTGTTAGACGCTAGTGTTACCGGAGACTAGCCCGAGGGAGGATATTATCAAGAAGAAGAAGAAGAAGAAGAAGGCTACCCCGGACACTTTGCCAACCAAGGCAAGCCATCTTTTGAATCATAATCCAATACCTATATTTCAACTTGCATATTTACTTGCTTTCCAAATTAAATTGCATGATTGAATTGCTAGAGTAGAATAATAGTTGTGTAGTGATATCTTGCTTAACAAGAGCATGAAACCGAGTTTATCCAATATCCCCCTTAGTTGTAGCATCACTCGTAGTAGCTGCTTAGTCGCTAATAAAATTGAGGTCATATATAGGGGAAACCTATTTGACGTGGTGACTTGAACTTGAAAGCTTGAAATGGGAGACTACTCATACTTGGTAGTTTTCTGAAAGAAAATAATCTTGACTAAGGACTAGGGAATGTATTTTGAAATGATAATAAGTGATGTACTATGTGATCCAACCATACCATATGACCACAATACCCCTAAATGGGAAGGGGCTTAGTCCGTAGCTTGTTTACCCTAGTATGGGAGCCCTTGTATCATCCTTTATAGAAGTGCACCGTGCGCGGGTACTTCCGAACTGGGTGGAAATCTCCATTCATGCAGCATCCTGTAATGGGCAAAACTAGAGACGCCGAAACGGAGATGTCCATGTCTCGGGCTCTAGGAAAGGATCCTATACTAGAGTGAACAAGTGAAAGAGTTCGTTTGATTATCTGAAACTCGCATACTTGGTCTATGACGAACCGTGGATTTCTCCCGGTAGATTTATCAAATCTTGTGGGTAAAGTGTACCCCTCTGCAGAGGTTTCAAAACTATTCAAATAGCCGCGTCCGCGGTCATGGACAGTTGGCAAGCTGTACTTGACTTTTGTCAAGAATGTTAACAACTTATGGTGAACTTGGTGAATGACTTGACTTGACATTGATGTTGACCAACACTTGAAGTTCCTCTTTAGATTGAACTTAGAGAATTAAATCTTCTTCTCTACTAATGAACATTCTTGGGAAAGTAAACTAGTTTTTGCAAATAAACTTAGTGCTTAGTCCACCATATCAACCTTGCATATCTACTTCATCATTTTGTTTATAAGATGGTTTGCGAGTGCATCCAATGTACTCATGGCTGTGTCCCTAGCTATCAACTTGGCCAGACTATGGGGAAGATTATCCGGAGGAAGGTTATGACGATGAGTACCAGAACTAAGATCATCTCCTGAGTCGCCATTGCCTGTAGGCTGAAGGCATGGACCCGAAGACGTTATTTCCGCTGCTATATTGTGTTGTAATATGAACTTGGTCACTATGACCATTTGTATTTGAACTATTCGTATTGTAATGTCTATGGAACTGGTTACCAACTACGTTATGTGTATCACAAGAATGATTCTGGGATTGTGGTGGAGTACATAACAGGCACTTTGAATTTCTGGAAATTCGGGTGTTACAAGGAGAGAGGATCCAGGGGGCGGCCTCACGCACAGGGGGCGCGCCCTGACCCCTAGCCACGCCGGCCCTGTGTGAGGCCACCCTAGCCCACATCTGGTCTCGCCCCTTCGCGTACTTCATCGTCCCCGAAAACCTAAGTCAAGTGGGGGGGAGGGGGGCTCAGAGAGAGACACAGCCACCTCTGCGGGGTGGAAAACACTAGAGAGAGAAAAGCTCTCCAGTAGGGAGAAATCTGCCGAGGAAATTCCTTCCTAGAGAGGGGAGATCGTTGCCATCGTCATCATGATCGCACCGGACTTCATCGGGATCATCATCATCATCTCCATCACCAGCACCTTCGTCTCCACCATCACCATGCCATCCCGCTGTAACATCTTGAGTTGGATCTTGTTATATTCATAGGGGAAACTTTCCCGGTGTTGATTACTCTTGTAGTTGATGCTATTGAGTAGAACCATTGAATTAAGGTTTATATTCAGATTGTTATTTACCATTATTTCACGTCTGATCATGATCCATATGATGTCTTGTGAGTAGTTCATTTAGTTCTTGAGGACATGGGAGAAGTCAAGATGTTAGTAGTGAATTATTGTTGAGAAATATTTAATGGTTTGATATTGTTGTGGTGCTATTTCACTAGTGGTGTCATGTGAACGTCGACTACATTGGGAAACCATTGCACCAGGGAGCATAGGATCTTAGAATTTAAGGCTGTGGTTAGATTTATCTTAATTACTTTCTTGTATTTGCGGATGCTTGCAAGGGGTATAATCACAAGTGTGTATTTATCCTAGTAAGGGTAGTGCGCTAGCACACGTTTATCCCCATAACACCTATCAAACCAATAAAGACTATTAACGGTATGAAGCGAAAGCTCTTGACAGAAACTCCCGTGTGTCCTCGAGAACGTTTGGTTATTATAAGTTACACAACCGCCTTGTCCTTTGCTAAAGAAAGGATTGGGCCACTTGCTACAATTATTACTACTATATTTTATTTACTCGCACTTTATTTACTTGTATTACCAAATACCCCGGAAAACCTGTTTGCTAGTATTTACAGTGAATCCTTGATCAAAACCACTTATCAACACCTTCTGCTGCTCGTTGGGTTCAACACTCTTATTTAACAAAAGTACTACGATACACCTCCTATACTTATGGGTCATCAAGACTATTTTCTGGCGCCGTTGCCAGGGAGTGAAGCGCTATTGAAGAGTGGAATTGGTAAAGGTAACCGTCGCTGTGAGTATTGTTTTTATTTTTGTCTTTTACTTTTATTTTACTTTGCTATGGAGAATTCTCCATTTGGTTTCCTATTTGGAAACACATCTACTACTGCTGCACATGTGGATGAACCACCACCGCCACCACCTGCTGAAATTGATCCTTTTAAAATACCTATGAAAATTGTTGGGCGTATTATGGATAACGGCTATTCAGGAGATGGAACTATCTATCCGGGTGATCACTTATTATTTATACATGAATTATGCGAGTTGTTCAGGTGTGTAGGTATTTCACCAAGCCAGGTCAAGAAGAAGCTATTCTCTTTATCATTGAAAGGCAGAGCTGAGGAGTGGTATCGACTGCTCCAAGATGGTCCATCTATGGCATGGGAGGACATTGTACCTCTCTTTTATTCCAAGTTTTATCCTCCAAGTGAAATCTATAAAGATTGTAATCAGATATATAATTTTTGGCCTCATGATGGAGAGAGTATTGCCCAAGCGTGGGGGAGATTGAAGTTACTAATGCTCAAATGCCCCATTCATGAGCTCCCCAATAATATTGTTCTTGATAATTTTTATGCGTAGCTTACTCTTCCTGATAAGGATTACTTGGATGCTTCTTGCTTTGGATCATTTACTCATATGAAAGAAGATGCTAAGTGGAAACTTCTTGACCGTATACAAGAGAATGCTGAAGGATGGGAAAACAACAAAGGTAGGAAGTCAGGTATAAACTATGATTATGAATGCATTAAATATTTTATGGGAACCGATGACTTTCATAGTGTTAGCACTGCTTATGGTCTTGATTCACAAATACTTGCTAATTGTCTTAAGGCCTTTGCCTCTTATCTTGATGTTCCAAAGAAAGATTGGAACAAATATCATGCGCCTTATAAAGACTCTATTAGTCATATACCTGCTACAGCTACTGAAGTTTGTACTATTGATAGCATTGTGCCTGAACCTTATTTTGAGAAGACACCTTTCCCTGCTAAGGTAAAGAAGTATTCTACTTTGGTAAGTGTGTCTAATAAAAGTACTAAGAAAGCTACAGAACCTGATGAGCAAATTACTATTAAGTCTCCTGTAGCTATATTGAAGGATCTTGTTACTAAAGATGTAGGGGATGAATATATTCTTTTTTGTGAAGATGCTTCTAACATTCTCTCACATCCTAAAAAGCATAGGAAAACAAGTGTTCCTGTTATTTCTGTCAGGATTGGAGATCATTGCTATTATGGTTTATGTGATATTGGTGCTAGTGCAAGTGCTATTCCTTTAAAGCTTTACAAAGAAATTATGCATGAGATTGGTGCTTGTGAACTTGAAGATATTGATGTGGTTATTCAGCTTGCTAACAGAGAGACTGTTTGGCCTCTTGGTATTATTCGAGATGTGGAAGTTTTTTGCGGTAAGACTAAATACCCTACTGATTTTCTAGTACTTGGTAAGGAGGCTAGTAAAACTTGTCTTATTATTTTTGGTAGACCATTTTTTAACACTTGTGGCGCCGTGATAGATTGTAAGAAGGAGAATTTTTTTACTAAGTTTAATGGAGAGTCTTATGAGTTTAATTTTTCCAAGTTTGCTAAGACTTCTTATGAAAATGACACGCCTAATGAAAATTTTCGAGTTGAACAGCTTGCTTCTATTGCTCTTGCTCCTAATAATGCCTTGCAGCAATTCATGGAAGATCACGAAAGTGATGTTTTCAGTAAGGAAAGAGAAGAGATTGACGATATTCTTCTTCGTCAACCACCATTAATCAAGCATAATCTACCTGTGGAGGATCTTGGTACCACTTTGCCACCTAAGGAAGATCCTGTGTTTGAATTAAAGCCTTTGCCTGATAATCTTAAATATGCTTACATAGATGATAATAAAATATATCCTATTATTATTAGCTCTAAACTTTCAGGAAAGGAAGAAGAAAGATTATTGGAGATATTGAGGAAACACCGAGGAGCTATGGGATATACTCTTGATGATTTAAAAGGGATTTCTCCCACTTTATGTCAGCATGCCATTAATATGGAGAAAGATGCGAAGCCAGTCGTGGAGCATCAACGCCGCCTAATTCCAAAGATGAAGAATGTGGTAAGAAATGAGGTATTAAAACTCCTTGATGCTAGTATTATTTATCCTATTGCTGATAGTAGATGGGTTAGTCCTATTCATTGTGTTCCTAAGAAAGGAGGTATGACTGTTGTGCCTAATGAGAATAACGAGCTTATTCCTCAAAGGGTAGTAGTTGGTTATAGGATGTGCATTGATTATAGGAAGGTAAACAAAGTTACTAAGAAAGATCATTATCCTTTACCATTTATAGATCAGATGCTAGAAAGGTTATCTAAGAAAACTCATTTTTGTTTCCTTGATGGTTATTCTGGTTTTTCTCAAATTGCTGTTAAAAAGGAAGATCAAGAGAAAACCACTTTTACTTGTCCTTATGGAACTTATGCTTATAGACGTATGCCGTTTGGTTTATGCAATGCTCCTGCTACTTTTCAAAGATGCATGTCTGCTATTTTTCATGGCTTTTGTGAAGAGATTGTGGAGGTCTTCATGGACGATTTCTCCATCTATGGAACTTCTTTTGATAATTGTTTGCACAACCTTGATAAAGTTTTGCAGAGATGCGAAGAAACTAACCTTGTTCTTAATTGGGAGAAATGCCACTTTATGCAGAGCGGCGTGGGGCTCGGCGGCAATCCTCGCGGGCCTCCCCAGTATCTCCGGCAGGGGAGGCGATGTAGCCCTGGAGGGCCCCAGCTCGGTGGAGGTCGTCCCTCTCTCGCCGTTGGGCTCGGGGCCTGTCCCCGAGCTGGGCGGTGCAGTGGTTCTTGCTGGTGGTGCCTCCGGGGTGGTGGTGGTCCTGGCTACAGCGGGGGTAGTAGGTGATGCCCCCATCATCTCTGGTGTGCCCCCTGCGCTAGGGGGCTCGGTCGCGCTAGGAGCTGTAGTGGCTCCCACGGCGGGCTGCGCATCCGTGGATGCGCGATCTTCTTCTTCTCCGGTGGCGCGCGGCGGCATCGCTGGTGCGGCAGCGGTTGTCGGGTTGGGGCCCGGCGTGGTCTGCCCGGTCTTCCTCCTCTTCTTCTCTTCCTTCTTCTCCTCGGCGTCCCTGGAGAGAGCAGGGGGAAGAAAGATTAGGAAAAAAGGTAAGTCAAAGAAAAGAGATCTCTATGCAGGAACACTCACGAGGCGTCTCGCTCGACCCATCCTCTTTTGCTCGGGAGGCCAGAGGATGCCGGAGGTGGGGCGGAGGATTCGCCCGCCGGCTTCTTGCCGTAGGAGGCCTCAGCCTCAGGCCGCCGGCTGGCGCGTTCATCATTGAACTTGGAGCGGCGCTCTATCTCCAGGCGGGCATGGCACCCCTTCTCCTCCAGGTCTTGCGAGGAGGACACGTCGATGTCTCCACCGGTGGGCTGGTCTGGCAAGGAGGAGCCATTGTCGGAGGAATCTGAGAGCACCACTGTGCCCTCGGGGCGCCTCCGGCGGACCAGCTGCTCGCCAGACTCCGTGTCATCATCGTCAAGGTCTCCAGAGGCTATGGGCCCTGCTCTCCTAGCTGCCGAGTCCTGCTCCGAGCTTGCCGCTGGTGCGCTCAGGAGGGGGCCAGGCACAACGCCGTCGGCGAGGAACAGGCCCCAGGCGTTGAACTTCAAGACCCCCGCCATAACACGGCTGGTCTCCCGAGCGCCCAGACTGTAGATTGGGAGGGCAGTGCACGGGATGGCGGGGATGGCAGCGGAAGAGAAGAAAGCTCTTATTACCTCCTCCCGAGCGTCGGCGTTGAGCTCACTGACGTGGAGCCTGAGGTCGTCCCCGGACCTGTGCCTCCAGATCTCCTGGCGGTGGTCCTACAGGGGGGCGATGCGTCAGGTGACGAACTCCACCCCGACCATGGTCCCCGTAACACCGACCTTCCGGAGATCTCGGATCCGCGGGCGGAGCATCTTTAGGGCTTCCTCAGGAAGGGCCTCGCTGGCCCAGGTGGTGAGCTTGACGGGAGGGGTCCCAGTGACGAGGAAGAGCTCCGATTCTTCGAGGATGTCTACGAAGAACCAGCGGCTCCAAAAGTCCTCGACTTTCTTCATCCACTTTCAAGTTGATGAAGTCGCCCTCTGTCCCGGCGGTGGTGATGAAGGAGACGCATCCAGAACTCTGGTTCAGCCCAGAGGATCGGAGAGAGAAAAGGTGGCAAAAGTACGCCACCGACGGCCTGATGCCGATCCATGCCTCGCAGGCGTAGGCGAAGACCGCCAACAAGGTGACGGACTTGGGATGCAGGTGGATCGCCTGGATCCCATAAGTCTCCAGGATCACTAGGAAGAAGGGGGAGAACGACGGCACCAGGCCGGCAAAGACGGAGAAGAGGAAGAAGGGTTGCACCGTCGCGGGCAGAGTGTCCTGCGGCGCGCGGCCGTGCCAGATGCGGGTGGCGCCCCATTCGTTGTTGTTGCTCCCGACCATCTCTCGGACGGTCTGGAGCTCGCGGCTGCTCTTGATGCGGGATTCGAGCAGGGGCGCCGCCGGTCGCGGCGCCGCTCCAGAAGACCTCGCTGCTCCGACGGCCTGGCGCGGTGCCATTGCTCTGGGCGGGGGCGAGTTGCAGCGAGAAGATTGGAAGCTAGGAGGGATTGGATGCACATGATCTTCGGAAGGGAAGTGGCGGCGGTGGTGTGCTGTGGGAAAGAGGAAGGAGCCTTCTCTGCCAAGCTTTTATGGGGGCGGCCAGGGCGCGGTTTCTGAAGCGTCACCCTTGATGCGACGGTTCGAAAAATGCCCGTTACCCCACCCACTATGCACGATCTCCACGCCGCTTCGCTTCACCAACTACGAGGGCGTCACGTGCCCACGACCTCCGCTTCTTCACATGGTCCTCTGACCGCGCAGTTGACGCGTGCCGTTGGAGGGCCCAGCAGCTTCTGGGGCCCCCGGCCCTTCGCTCCCTCAAGAGGGCGCGTTCGCGGGCCAGGCTCCCGGGGGCTACTATCGGTGTTCTGGATACCAGGTTATCCCGGTCCACCTGCTCCTGGGCCCCATCATCGGCCCATCTTCAGCCCAAGGGAAGGACAACGACCCAAGCTACGGAGAAGACCCTCACGAGGAGGTGCCTCGTGAGGAGAACGACGACCAAAACTGCTAAGGACCAGAAGACCTCCTCACGAGCCCCTGCTGGTGAGGAGAGGAAGTACGCCCACGTCAGCTCAGCGCGTTTGCGTACAGAGCAAGAAGATAACGGGCAGAAGACCGCGTACCGCCCACGCTACCCCCGACAGGGAGGGGACCAACTTTCGCCGTGCCTGCCCAAAGCGGCACAGTGGTTGTTGGCCACCCCCCCTAAAAATAGCGTGGACGGTGCAGGGCGCCAGAGGAAGACGTCAGCTTCCTCCACCCACTCCGGTGGACTGGTGCCACTATTCTACGAAGACTACGTCCACGGAAGAATAGAGTCTACAGCTATCCTCCCTCCTTGGCCGTGTGTGGCAACCCATTCCCCAAGAAGATAAGGGGAAGGAGGACCTGGACGCTATAAAAGGAGGGAGAGGCCACCCCTTAGAGGGGATGGAATCTTCATCTTCTTCAGGCTGCTAGCTAGGCACGCAGGTTCTTCAACCTCTGGCCAGTTAGAGCTTTGTAACCAAGACCTTGTACTCCTCGCGAGGTGTCGCGTTGCAATACAAGGACAGAAAATAGGGGTTTTACCTCACCACGAGGGCCCTGAACCTGGGTAAAGCTCAGCGTCTCTCTCTGCAGTGCGTAGTGCGTTCGACGACTCGAGGCTTTCGTCACCGTGTTTCGTTGCGATCCAAGATCTCCCACGTTCAACCCCCTGCGTTCGAATCCTTGGGTCCGTCGCGTGGTACCCCGTGTTCTTGCGACACAAAATCCATCGACAAACATATGCTGTCATCGACCAGAGCTACATTTGAAGAATTCCAAATACCTAATTCTACTGCAACCAATTTGCAAGATAATCAGTATGGTCTCACCACTGGATATGCAATTAATCATAAGAATGCTAGTATGACAGATCATTTTTATCCACCACCGGATTAAGCTAACCATAGACTGATATAAGTTGACAGAATAGTCACCACTGAAAAAAAAAACAGAAAACACCATCAGCAGGATTTATAGGCCGTTTGCCAAGACAAAATGTGCTCCTCAAAGCATCCATATCAGCAAAACAAATCCCAGCAGGATCAACAGAAATCATCAACTGATGATCAATAACGGAGCCAATAATGGCCAGGTCCAAAGGCACCGGAGGAGAAACTGTGCATCGCCCAATATCAACTGACCCGCCGAGACTTCGCCACATACAGGATGGACAAAATTGTCCGCCTCCCCAATAATCTGCCGGTGATGCTAAGAAAGGAGGCCACAAACCAGAATGAGGAACGACTCCAAAGACCAGCAACTCGATAGCTTCTCATAAAAATCCTGCATCAGTAGAAAAACAAATCTTAATTAGGAACCAAAAAGCAACCTTTCAAAGCCAGAGAGCAAAAGCAAGAAACAAAAGAAGAAATCAAAACATCAAGACAATGGAGTAGAAGAAGCCCCAACCAATGCACCCCCGCACAAAGCAATCTTGATCTGAAAATAAATAAACCTAAGGAAAAGGGTGGATACACACAAAAGGTAGTATTTCTAATAGCTAAGAAATTGTGTAAGTAATCAATACATGGACTTTCATAGGAAATCCATGACAATAGATGTAAAAACCACACAGAAACTACAGAGTACAAACTTTCTCATACCAAAAAAAAGAGAACAAACTTTCTATATCAGATACATGCTTCATTTATAATACTCTAGGTGTGATGTTCTTACAAATAACAAAATAAGCATGTGTGTACTACAATCCTTCGAAAATAGCACAATATTACTGACCAAAACAACCAAATTTGTAGACAAACAGTGGACAAACACTACTATAGTCCCTTCATGATATTGAGCCATATCTAGTACTCAAGGTAAGCTTCTACTTACGTTTAAAAAAAAGGTAAGCTTTTACTCATTCTACAGACTGAATAGACTTCTCCCCTGACAGTATTCCTTTAATTTTTGCAAGCCTGTCAGCATGCACTGCTTCGTTTGGATCCACTGGGTGAGCATTTCCATTAGCTGTAGTTGTGGCATCTCCCATCTGAACATCACCGGCTGGTTCTGTGCTAGTTGTACCCACATTAGCAGTCTGGTCACCTTATAAAGCTGGTCCACTATTAGGGTTAGAACCCCAACTTGTGCCATCAGAACCAAGGCATGGTCTCATCTTTCTATGCTAGTTACATTGGAGATGCAGAAGGCCCGTGACCCAAGACGTAAAGACAAAAAGTGATCAATATTTTGATCACAAGAAAACTATTGTACCTCGTTAACGATGGTCCATTGCATCTCAAGAGGAAGCTGAGCGAAGTCATCAAACTTCGTTCCGATTAGGATTGGAATAGCCGTCTGCCAGATGTAAAAAGAATATGTATGTTCAGTACAGTACACAACCATGAACAAGGTTTCATTATTCAGCTAGAGATGCGAATCCAGCTATAGCATTGGTGACAAGTAGCATGCAGGGAATAAAATCCAAAGAACCGAAGAGAAATTACAGCAATGCACCAACCTTATTCCACTTCCTCGCCCTCTCGTACCAATCTATAATACTGCAACAATCAAATTAAAAGAAGCAATAAGCACCTAGTGACGAAACAATCCAATGAACTCAGAATTAGTGATCTCAGCCTGCAATGCTGTGAAAATGATCTGGATATAAACTAACTTGGTGAGCATGCAGCGGCTGGTGAGATCGAACATGAACAGGATGGCCACGGCATCCTTGCACGCGATCGGGACGTGGTCGGCGGACTGGCTGTCTCCTGCCACATCCCAGATGTTGAAGGCTAGCCTGACGCCCCAAACCGCCAGCGTCTTGTCCATCAGATTCAGTCCGCTCACTTGCAGGCCGTTCTGCTCCTCCCCATCTCCGACATACTTAACCTGCAGAGATCAATGGCCATGGCGAGAATGTTCAGTTAACTAAATCGACATGCTATTTTCAGAGTTTCGGCATTGTACGGGCTGAATGGTTAAATTATTTTGCCTTCGCGGTCTTTGAGCTAAAAAATGGTGAATTTGTGATGCATTTCAAGGCTGGTGCCAGGTCCGCACTTCGTTGGTTTCTTGGTCAAAATCTGAAGGTGCCAATGAAATTGCACAGCCTAGCATGCTGCGAGAAGGAAATGTCTGTATAGGTCCGTTGTACCACCAACATAGGAATTATTAGTTGGGCTTGAAAAAGAAAAGCACGGGCATAACAAACCAGCTAATCGGGGCAAACAAGGAAAGATGGAGAAGAGCAGCAAGAAGTTGATACTTACCATGAAGCTGGTCTTGTCGATCTGGCAATCCCCGAGCAGGCTGACCTTGAGGCCGATGACGTCCTTGACGTCCGCCGCGTTGGCGTCGGGCGCCGCGCAGCCATCGTTGTCGGCCGCGACAGGGGTCAGCACGTCCCCGTGGGCGTGCGGCGGGCCGAGCCGGCGGTACCGGCCGCCGCCGCCCCCGCTGCAGGAGGAGCAGGCAAGCAGCTGGTCTCAGATGAGGCGCACGACCCTGATGGCGACGGCGAGGCGGAGCAGGCGCGCCCACCGGAGGTCGAGCCGCAGCCGACTCTCGCTTACTCTCTGGCAAGGTCCTGTTCGACTGGGAGTTCCAGGAGCGAGCGGCGACGGCGGTGGTTCGGGAGCAGGCGGCGACGGTGGCGGCGGGAGGCCGAGAAGGAAGGAAGGGCTCCGCGTGGAACGGTGGTCAGCCGGCTTGACGACATCGCCCACGGCATGGATTGAAGGAAGAGGAGGACGGATGCGTAGGGTGGGGAGGGAGAAGAGATAGCGGTGAGTATTTTTTACCGATCCACCAAAGTGGGATTAGGCTGAGGGTGGGTCTAGAGGCGATTTAGACAAAAATAACCCAAACTTGAAACGATTTCAAATAATAAACCATCGGCCAAACTATTTCAAAAAAATAACCTCTTTTAGCTTCGCCATTCACGGTGGCGAAGCAGGCGTTCTTGCGTCGCCACAGGCAGTGGCGAAGCAGTTATGTGCGTCGCCACTCACGGTGGCGAAGCAGGTGTTCTTGCGTCGCCACTCTGAGTGGCGAAGCACAATGGCCTGCTTCGCCACTCTTAGTGGCGAAGCACTTTAGGGTTAGGGTTTGGAGCCCAGCCCCGAGCTGGCCTCCTCACTCACTTCCTTCCTCATCTTTTCAGAGCAAAGGCGGCTCTCTCTCCCCCTCTCAATCCTCCCACCCAAATCGAAGCTTTTCTCCGTGGATTTCTCCTTCCCCAAGTCTCCTAAGGTACTCTCCATCATTTCCCATTGATTTGACCCATTGGAATTTGCATATTTGGTTTTGAATCCCCAAATCTTGGAAATCCTAGAAATATTGATTTACCCAAATTGCAATGTTAATTAGGTCAATGTTGGCTTGTATGATGTGTATGAAGTATTTTAGTGTAGATTGGTAGGTTAGGGTAAGGGTTTGTGAGGTTAGGGTTTGTTGTTATGTTAGGGTTAGGGTTAGGATTTTCTTGTTATGTTAGGGTTAGGGTTAGGGTTTTATTGTTATGAAGTATGATGTGATGAGTAAATATTGGCATAGGTACTTATTAATTTTTTTACCTTATTGTTGATAATAAAAAATAGGTATGGCGAGAATTGTTCATGTTCATCATGTTGACAAGGAAGCATATTTGAAAGGCAATATAGAGCCCGACCCGGATGAGCTTGACTTGGTGTTCGAGCGTACTCCTACGTACGCCGAGGTCTTGGAACAAGTTAGAATAGAGTTGAATTGGATGGACCCTAGTGATGTTGTTGAGTTGGAAGGTAGGCACAACGCCGGATTTGGCATGCACTTCCGTTGGAAGATAATGCGTATCAACTCCGAGCAACGTTGGGGTGCATACAAGGAGGTGGTGGCCGAATCTCTCGACAAGGCTCTTGAGTTATTTGCCACCAAAAAGGTTGGTGGTACTTTGCATGTGGACTTGAACCGGAGTGCCTCCCGGGTTGATGCTAGGAATTCTCCACCGAACCACCAAGAAGAAATGACGGATGGAAGGCCAATTTCAAAGGAGGCACTATCGTTGGAAGAGGAGGATGATGAGTGGGGGGATGATGATAATGATATTGAGCTTCATGACCACAATGTTGGAGATTTGGATATGTACTACACGCAAGAAAACATGGACCATGACATCCCGTACTCGCGATGCTATGCATCGGACTCGGATGACGATGGTCCCGAAGAAGAAGTTGATGAGGAAGGGTTCACGGCCAAGGAGGCCGAAGTCCACGAGAAGGTATTGGGACGAGATCATCGGATACCATTGTTCCGTGATCTTAGTCTCGCGGATGAAGCCACGGTTGACGGCGGCGAGGGTATAGTGCTTGGACCAAGGCCTACTTCTTACCGGGATGGCAGTCATGAGAGTTATGGTATATCAAAAGGCTTGATGTTCAAAACCTTGCTGGAATTTAAACAATGGATCAAAGACTTCTCGGTTAAGTATCATCGTCCCTATACGGTGCTTCACTCAGACGTGAAGAAGCGTTACACTGTTAAGTGCGAGGAGGATCGATGTCCTTGGATTGTGCGTGCAAGACCATGGAAGGGAGGACCCGATTGGCGCATAACAAGTTGTGTGCCAACTCACATGTGTCGCGGAAAGAGGGTGGATGGCAAAGCAGTAAAGCACGATCACCGACAACTCACCTCCGAGTTCATCGCATATAGACTTTCCAACCAAATCTCGTCACTTCCAACAATGAGCATCAAGACAGTCATGGAGCTTGTAAAAGCTCTCTTTCACTACGATGTGAAATACGGCAAGGCATGGAAAGCGAAGCAAGCTGCATTCAGGATGTTGTATGGTGATTGGGAAGAAGCATACAACCGAATTCCTCGGTTGTTGTTAGCAATGGCCGATGCAAACCCGGGCATGGTTCATGTGGTAGAGCCTTATGGACAGGAAACAAGGATTTACAATGAAAGAACTGTCCGAGTATTTGGCCGTGCATTTTGGGCTTTCCAGCAATGCATGAAAGCTTTTGAGCATTGTAGACCGGTAATCTCCGTTGATGGGACATTTCTGACCGGGCAATATAGGGGGACTCTCTTGGTTGCAATAGCAAATGATGCCAACAACCGTTTGGTTCCTTTGGCATTTGCTTTCGTTGAGGCGGAGAACAATAATAACTGGCAGTGGTTTTTTCACCATTTGAGGACCAAGGTATTACCGCCACAAAGGGAAATTTGTGTCATCTCAGATCGGCATCAAGGAATTCTCGCAGCGGTAAATATTGAAATACCAGGGCATGCTCCTTTGCACCATAGATGGTGCATGAGGCATTTCTGTTCAAACTTCTATAGGGCATGTGGTAGCAAGGAGTTGACCGATGATCTTCAAGATTGTTGTCTCGCTTTCACTGACCGGCGTTTCGCAAACTTGTACATCAAATTGACCTCAAACAGAAAGCTCGATGCTAAGGGTCAAGCATTTCTCACTAGGCACATCCAAGATAGAACAAAGTGGGCAAGAGCCTACGATGAAAATGGTCGGAGGTACGGTCAAATGACAAGCAATATGGCAGAGTGCTTCAACAAGGTGCTCAAGGGTGTCCGTGCATTGCCCGTGACGGCAATTGTGCGATACACATTCGACAAGTTGAATGAGTATTTTTTGAAGTACTCAGATGAAACAGAAATGCAGATTGCGGGAGACAATACGCAAAACCACAAATACGAGTACCCACCCAAAGTTGACGAGTGGAGGATATTTCAGTCTCGTAAGGCGGATTCTGAAGTTGCCACCGTTTATGATAACGAAGAGCTCATTTATCAAGTGAACGAGCCCGGAGGAACCACGGCCGACGGTGTCCAACACGGAGGCCGAGCTTTCAAGGTCTCGCTAAGGACTTGCGAGTGCACATGTGCGAGGCCATCTTTGGTCCATCTCGCTTGCTCGCATTTGCTAACGGCGGCTCGGGTGCGTCATTTGGACTACAATCACCCTCTCACCGTGAGAGAGTCAGAGTTCTCCATCACGACGACCAAGAAAACATGGGCTCCTAGATTTAACCCATACCTAGACCAATCACAGTGGCCCGAGTATCATGGAATCCAACTCTGGCCCCATCCGTCATGGAAGGTTGTTAAACGTGGAAGACGTCAGACAAAGCGTTTTAGGGGTGACATGGATGGATGGGGTCGTGGTGGTGCGAGAGAATCAGGAAATGACCAATTTCAAGAGCCATGTGATAGAGCTCGTTGTGGAAAGTGTAATGGTCATGGACACAATGCTAGGACATGTACCCAAAGGAAAAGAGCAAAGAGAAATGACCTGAACGCAAGCCAACCCATGAGTAGTCAACAAGGTGGTTCAAGCCACCAAGATGTTCCAAGCCAACAAAGGAGTACCCAACAAAGTGGTCCAAGCCACCAAGATGTTCCTAGCCCAAGCCAACAAAGTACCCAACAAAGTGGTCCAAGCCAACAAAGGAGTACCCAACAAAGTGGTCCAAGCCACCAAGATGGTCCAAGCCCAAGCCAACAAAGGAGTAACCAACATAGTGTTGCAAGCCAACAAAGTGGTCCTAGCCACCGAGGTGGTCGAAGTCACGGAGGTGGTCCAAGCTATCGTAATCCTAGGCAACAAAGAGGAAGACAACTAGGTCTTAGAGGAGTCCGTGGTGTAAATCGAACTAGTATGATAGGATATCTACAAGGACCATTTCCGTATGTACTTTTATTTTGTGCTCTACAATTTCTAAATTTGAGATAATATTTTACATTTTGTGTGTACTAACTTTTATCTCCACTCTTATTGTAGATATGGCGGGGAGTCAAGCCAACAAGGAGGGGGATCAGACCTTCAATGAGTCATGGAGGAAGGTGATGGAGATGGATGCGGCCGAGAGGAAGAAGAAAGAGGCAACACAAATGAGGATGGAAGAAGATCAACAATTGAGGGTTCGTGAGGAAAGAATGAGGAGAGAAAGAGAAGAGCAACGTCAGAAGGAGCTTGCGGAGGGGGTAATAAAGAGCATTCGTGAGTACGACGAGATAATGAAGAGAGCCTACGATAAGATAAGCAACATGGAAGTAGAGATGGAGAGGGAGAGAAAGGTGAGTGGGACGGGACATAGCTCAACTCAAGGTCACAAGGAGGACGAAGATGTTCAAAATGAGGCTTTGAGGAGAGTGAAGGAACAAGATGCGGCCAAGAAAGTGGAAGAAAGAAAGAGGAAGCTGAAAGAGGAAGCTGAAAAAGAGGAAGCGGAGCGGAAAAGGTGGCAGGAAATGCGGTGGGAACGAGAAGCGCGTGAGTTGAAGCAGCGCGCCAAAGCACTTAAAGAGAAGAGAGAACGAGAAGCGCGTGACTTGAAGCAGCGCCAGGCTGTTTGGGCGGCGCACCTAGCAAGGATGGAGAAGGAAGAAGAAGAGAAGAAGAGGGAGAAGAAGGAACGTTTTGAAAGGGTGGCTGCCGAGGCGCGTGCCATTAGGGAGGAGAAGGAAGAAGAAGAGAAGAAGAGGAAGGCCATGGCGAAGGCGAAGGCAAAGGGACCATGCTTGAGCGAATAGAGCATTCGTGAATTCGGACATGTATTTAACTATTGCATGTGAACCTTGTCATTTTGAATTATGTCAGAACCTTGTGTGAATGTATGCATATTATTATTTCAAACTATGTGTGAACCTTGTGTATCACTTGATTTTGAAGATAAAGTTGACACAAGTTAAAGTTGCTTCATTTTTTCATAGTTTTTGAGCATTTTTTCGAGTCCAGGCTTGCTTCGCCACTCCCAGTGGCGACGCAGCTCTGCTTCGCCACTCCCAGTGGCGACGCAGCGGTGCTTCGCCACTCCCAGTGGCGACGCAGCCTTTGCGTGCTGCGCTGCGGCCGGGCGCAGCTGCCTACTGTGCTTCGCCACTCATAGTGGCGACGCACGCCTGCTTCGCCACGCCCAGTGGCGACGCAAGCCTGGATATATGAAATCAGCTCAAATCTTCTTTTGAATATCATATATCACATATCAAACAAGATCATATATCAAAGAAGATCGTATATCATATATCAAAGAAGATCAAGCTCACAATTTCATATATCATATATCAAAGAAGATCAAGCTCACAATATCATATTTCATATATGAGCATATCAAAGAAGATCAAGCTCACAATATCATATATCATATATGATCATATCAAAGAAGAACAAGCTCACAATATCATATATCATTTATCATATATGATCATATCAAAGAAGATCAAGCTCACAATATCATTTATCATATATGATCATATCAAAGAAGATCAAGCTCACAATATCATATATCATATATGATCATATCAAAGAAGATCAAGCTCACAATATCATATATCATATATCCAAGAAGATCATATATGAAATTCGAGCACATGATCATATCCAAACATCAAGCTCATAGTTCAAATATTACATAGCCAAACCCAGTGTCCGTCATACACAAGCACAAGTTCATACACAAGCTAGATAGGATAAAACCTAAACTTCTACTTTCTTCCACGCTTCCCTCCTCCCCTACGCGGAGCGATCTTCTTCCGTGCCTCCAACACATAATTGTCATCGTCGGAATCGGAGACTTCTTCCGTGACCACCTTCTTCTTTGTCTTCTCCTTAAAATCATGTGGTGTGTACTTGTCCCTATGTACACCTTTGTTCTTTCTCTTCGATGGTAGGGGATCCTCTTGTTCCTCTTCATCCTCTTGTTCCGGCGTGGATTCATCATCCGCGGAATCCGATATGGCATGAGACTGGGACGACGACGGCGTTGATGCAATCTCAGGATCACGGCAACCAAGAAGGTTTCCTAATCTCCGTAACTTCTGGCCCTGACGCTATAAGAAGAAAATAATTGTCAAAAGTATAAAACACCGCAAGTAGGGTTAAAAGGAAAAGCACCGGAAGTAGTCACATGCATTGTAATGGTCTCATGGTCTTAAAGTTTGAAAAGAAACTAGCAACATGTAGTATTTGGCATTTAGCAATGGCTAGGCAATGGTCTTAAAGTTTCAAAATAAACTAGCAATGGCTATCACAAATTTATAAGAACTCAAAAGCAAGGCATTTAGCAATGGCTAGGCAATGGCTACTGCATTATCCAGCATTTCACCATTCATGAGTAGAATATGTTCTCCGGCAAATTAATACCTTCACAAATTCTCGCAATCTTGAATAGCCATCTTTGTGCTCCGGAATTTCCAAAGCCACCTCGAATTCAGCAGCTTGCTTCTGGACCTCCGAGCGCTAGCATGTATATGAATATGTAAAGACACAAGTGGCAAGTTGAGATAGTAGTGAGATTCCAAAAAGAAGAACAAGCTTACCACAAAGTTAATCGCTGAAGCAAAAGGGACTTGGCGCCCCTCTCTGACAAGCTTATTGTAAGCAAGATTGCCAAGCTGGTCGAACGGCAAAGGTTCTTCCAAAATCTCATCCGTGTAGGCATCCGGAAGAAGCTGCAAACGAGTCCGAGGTTGAAACCAACGGAGATAGTTGTTGAAAGCCTCATCAGAATGGTCCGCTATATTTATTCCTTTTGCCCGCTTAGTCTCCGTCACACGTTGTTGAAACGTCTTGATATGCATCTTGTGAATATTGGGCCAATCTGTCTTCTGACATTTGATCCTGTCATAGCTGCACAATAAAAATAGCACACTGTCAACAAACAAGAATTACATTACACAATGGCGGAACGGCGGAATTATGATTCATACCGGTGAAGCTGACGATCCGTGTCCTCATACATCGGCGGGTACTCTTGATAAAGATCAAACTGCCGCATAACCCGCTGCGTCAAGTGAAGCTCAACAGCCCACATGCATATCAACGGGCAACGCATATGAAACAGAGCTTGTTCAGCCATGCAAGCAGGGTTAATCTCCCAGGTAGCGTCACCATAAGAAGTCGCCCCGTAAGAATATCCTTTGCCATATGGTTGCCATATCACCTACAACATGCCCAATAATGAAGATCCTAAATACCCGAGACAAGATCATATATCAAAGAAGATCATATATCATATATCAAAGAAGATCATATATCATATATCAAAGAAGATCAAGCTCACAATATCATATATCATATATCATATATCAAAGAAGATCATATATCATATATCAAAGAAGATCATATCAAAGAAAGATCAAGCTCACAATATCATATATCATATATCAAAGAAGATCATATCAAAGAAGATCAAGCTCACAATATCATATATCATATATATGACAAGTTCAGAGTGAGGGAATAGAGTTATTTTACCTGCTCAGGGGTTAGGTTGTCAAACTCGTTGGTGTATTGTCGATATGCTTGTTCTGGGTCAGAAGTGAACTCAGAATGCTGGTCCCAATAGTAAGCAAGCGTGGGATACCGGTGGCGGTCGTCACCATCGTCCCAGTCTCTACGAGGACCAACTTTCGGCCGTCCAACAGGGAACCGTTCCCAACTCCACACCGAAAGAAGAAGTAGGGAACCAGCAATACAAGCTTGTGGCTCTGTCCTACAACAAGCATCGTCAAGCTGCAGAAGGTATGAAAGCAAACATCAATAACTGGAATGTAGCCAAAATGGAGAGCAAATGTACGGAGTGGACAAAACAACTCATTACCTGACGATACAACCAAGCCAATGCAGCAGTGCCCCAGCTCCACTTCTTATCCATGACGGTGAGCGCCTTCAGCCAATGCCAGTGCGCGGTCTTCCCACTAGTGTCATTGAACAGACTCCGTGTGATAACATACCACACGTACACGCGGGCGTAGATCTTGACGAGATCCTCATCGGCATCCTCAGGGCACGTACCGAAGTTATCTGAGATCCATTTGAAAGTTGCCCCCGCGGGGACCCTCAACTTTACTCCTTTATCGTTGAAAGTATCCCCGGGGCACGCCCCAATAAGATCTAGCATCTTCCCGCGCCAATCATCACAGGATGTATCAATGCAAAGAGGAGCCCCCTCGATGGGGAGCGCAAGTATCATCGCCATGTCCTCCAGCGTGATCGTCATCTCGCCGGTCCGGAGGTGAAAGGTGTGGGTCTCCGGCCTCCACCGGTCCACAAGCGCGGTGATCGCGGCAGGATTGACGTTGAGTGTCGTCCGGGTGACCATATGGATGAACGGTAGAAGCCCTAGATTGCGGATGTAGGGGGTGTACCGCTCATCATAGTTCATCGCCGTTGACGTCATCTGGTTGTACCTCAGTCGCAATGGTCCAAAAATCTGCACGGTGACGAACATGCATGCATGGTGTCACATACCAATTCACGCTTAAGAATATTACATTTGAGTACTTGGTTTTATAATTACCATATTCTTCTCGGACATCTTATAGGCACGGTGCTTAACATCAACTTCACCCTCGAGAATGCTTTCATTACTTAAATCCTCCATCCTAAACAATCCGACTATAATGTGAGCATATAAATTGGACATCACAAGTAATCTTAATTTGCTAGTTCAATAACAACAAACATAAATCAATCACACATATCCACCACACAAATCCATCCATATGAATCAAACACACATATCCATCCATTTGAATCTACCATACAAGTCCACCACACAAATCCATCCATATGAATCAAACACACAAATCACTAACTAGGATTCACAAATTCATCCATCTAAAACATCTATTTAGAAGATCCATGCATCACTACCATGCATCCATACAACCATATCACTAACTATGAACACAATATCACTAACTATGAATCAAACACACACAATATCACTACCATAATATCCATGAATCAAACACACAATATCACTAACTATGAATCAAACACACAAATCACTACCATACAACCATATCAATCCATGCATCACTAAGTAGGATTCAAAGAAGGGGATTAGAGAAGGGGAAGAGGGAGAAGAGCAAGGAGATTGGAGGGAGAGTACCTTGGTGAAGATCTTGAGCAAGGGGAAGAGGGAGAAGATCTTGTTCTTGGTGAAGATCTTGAGCAAGAGCAAGGGGAAGTGTCCCAGCCGCCGCCGCAATGGAGAGGGAGAGAGAGGTGGGGAGGGAGAAGTGAGGAGAGAGGGGCCGGTCGGGCGCGTGAGGGAGTTTTGCTAACCCTATTATGCTTCGCCACTGTGCGTGGCGACGCACGCACACCTGCTTCGCCACCCTGGGTGGCGACGCACAATCGGCTTCGCCACTAACCGTGGCGACGCAGCATCATCTGCTTCGCCACTAGGAATGGCGACGCCAAAATGGGTTATTGGCGTAAAATACTTTCGCGTATGGTTTATTTTTTAAATTTGTATCAAGTTTAGGTTATTTCTGTTTAAATCCTCGGGTCTAGAAGCAGTCCGAAGCTATTTTATCACGGTCATAGAAGGGAGGCCAGGGTAAGAAAAACTGAGTCCAACAATAAAAATGTACAGCCTAGATCGCTTCTTCTCCAGATCCTACGGCTGTAAACACGAGCGTGAAAGGAGCTCTCAGCATGCTGGCTCAGCCTCAAGCTTAAAGCTTAGAATAATTAATGAGTCTTTGACAAAGCGCCAAATCTCATCACCAATCATAGATCATATAGAGCTAAGAGATTTGCAAATTATGCCCTTAAAACCGGGATGGAGGGAGTACTTGAGAGTTTTTTAAGTACATCCTCTACTACATTTTGAAGATCTATATGGTAGACTGACCTTGCAATATATTCCCAAGTTAAAGTACACATTCCTAAGTAAAGAATGGTTACCAACTAAATACTTTTGAGAAGAAGCCAAAAACAAAATGAAGAAAGAATCAAAGTTGGTGAGGAAACACCTGTATGCTCAGCGCAACACCTGTGCATCATGCGAACTAGCTAATCATGGGAGGTTGTTCACTCTCACTATATATGTATAAAGTGTGAACTATTCGGTCGTTGATTAAAATGTGAACTATTTTTTATTGATGGTAGAATAATATTCTATACATGGCTTGTACTGATTTCTGAAAGTGTTCCGTACTGCTTGTATGACAACAGTTCATTTCCCATTCGCAAACCGTGAACTACTTCTTTAACTTATGTACTGATATTTGTTTTCAGTTTCTTAAACGCTTATCAGAATTATCGGTCTTGATCGGATTCAGCTACCTCAAAATTGGCTTATAAGTGAGGTTTTTTGCGGTCAATATTTGGTCAAATCATTCTATGCTCATCTGGAAAAAAAATTATTTGAACTCCTATTCGACTTCTGAATTGAATGATTCTTGTTATGCTGGAAAGATAGATACAATTTGCTACCTAAGAAAACTAAAAAGATAAAAAGTTACAAGGAATAGTAGTAGGGAGAAAGCTTTCATTGTCTTTTTTTTTGTATCAAGTGAACTTCTATATATCTTCGTGTGCGATTCTGTGAACTCTGGTGTGACACGTGCACTTCCCAAAATAAGATTGGCCACGGTCACCCTTTTTTCGTGCCCACACAGGTCGGCTCTCGAAGCAACTACCGATGACATAATTATTTTTTGCACATATCGATAGGAGCGGCATAGAGTAGATGAAACTTTTTCAGTCCGCCATATGCCTTACTCGTGGCTCACATTTGGCACTGATGGTGTTTGTGGGAGCCCGGACTAGCTATCCCGAGCATCCAATATGCATTTTGTTCACGATCCCATAATTAGTATGAGTCGATAACAGAAATATCATCCGTTATAAGTACCACATAAATGTTTTACAAATGTCACATGACCAAGTGTCTTACATAAAAGCCTCGATGGATAAGTTCAAAAACATTCATGGCAGCGAAAACTTCAAAAGTGTCATCGGACCCGTGTCAAGCCTTGACCCTATAGACAAGTGACTGGGAGAGCGTCCTTGTTTGCTTAGTTATTACCGAACCCTACTTTATCCTCAAACTCCTCCATATAATTTGACCAAGTTAATAGTTAGAGATAAAAACTATGAGTATATTTGAATTGTACTCGCAAACCACCTAATTAAAAGATAATGTGGGATATGCAGATTATAGCAAGGATAGAATCTAATCTATGTCTTGTTTTATCTGAAAACATAGTTTCTCTTGTCGATATGGTGTCTTAATATATTTATTGAAAAACATTTTAAAACAAGTTTTCTTATTAAAACCACTAGGATGGGGTAACACTTTTTTCCAACCTAGGACATACATTCATGACCTTTATCAACAGCTCCGGCAGTACCCTCCAGGTACTCCGATCAACAACCTTTCTTTTTTCAAAATTACTTTTATAAAATAAAACCAACATTGGGCTAAGCGCAGTCATCCCAGCCATCCATGACTACGGACACAGTTATTCGAATACATTTACACTCTGCAGAGGTTGTACACTTTCCCCATAAGATTTGGATACTTATCATGTAGGCGTCCTCCCCGCCTAACAACGTATGCAATGACAAGCATCCATTCGAAGCCTTTCTCTTGCCTACTCTAGTATAGGAAACCTCCGTATGAGTTTCATTCCATAACCAAACCGACTCCAAACCGCCACGTTAGGAAGCTCATAATAATCATTCAGACCATAGGCAACTAAGGTGTATTGCCTCATACACTATGCAACCTGGCTATGAGGGATTTTTTGCCCTCATAGGAGTGTGAAGTGTCCCATACTAAAACAAGAAAACTACAAGCTAAGACATGTACGAAGTGTCCCAATGGCTATGCACTGGATCTGTACGTTGTCTTATCTCCAACCATTGGAGCAGTGGGATGTCATGGATTCTTGGTGCAACCGTTTGGAGACGGTCGCACGGGACTTACTCATCAAATTCGCTGTTGGCAGCGTGATAATAGGATTACGTCCTCTTATGATATCATGTTAGCTTGGTCTTTTATTTTCCGCCGGCTGATTCATGTAGCCATGTTGGCTGATCCATGACTTGTAATAAGTACTCTAAAACTTTGTAATAACTTAATAAAGCATCCATATGCATCAATTTGATGCAGAGGCTGGGGTTATCGCCCCCATTTTGAAAAAAAGCTAAGACATGTCCCATTCCAGGGTAATGTGGTGGCATGGGGTAATTGTTCCAGCAGATTCCAGGGTAATGTGGTGGCATGGGGTAATTGTTCCAACTCCATGGCAACCAAATTTGTCTTTCTAGAACTCTATTTAGAAAACTCACACTTGGAAAAGGACAACCTTTCCAGGGGTTTTCAAGAACATTTTAAGGAATCATTCAAGGGGTTCCCAACCTATGGTTTTTGCTCAACTAAACTAGGGTTATAAAGATAGTATGATGCTAATAATCACACCACTAACGAAAGTGTAAGTAGGTTTCAAAGAGGGGTGTCATCCTACTCGATGATAATCATGTGAATTATGGAGCCAAGTCGATAACTCCTCTTCTTCTTCAGCAATGTTTGAATCTAACACTGCAGTAGATAACAAACCATGACATACAACACACAATGCACTCAAGAAAATTTGAACACAATGAAAGTTGAAATAAATACATTGTAGGCCCACAGATGGCTAGTTAATTTCTTTATCAAATTTTCAATTAATTCTACTCATCTTAATAAGGACCTGCACACAAAATAGAAACTTGCAATCTCATCAAAACACTGTTATGAATCAATCCAGAGAGTGCACTTTATACTACAGATAATTAATGACAGGAGGAGTTCAAAAAAATTGAGTTGGTTCCAAAATTATCTTTACGTGTTATTTAAAATTCTGTTGCACAAATAACAAACAATCTAGTAACATGGCTTCCAGGGATACAAGTCAAACTAGCATGCACCAAAGTTTCCAAACGATAGATATCACTTCACTGAATCCAAAAAAATTGGAACCACATTTTTATGACTTGCAGATATTTATTTGTTACTTTTTCTATTGAGTAAAAACTATGTTTTAGGGCTTAGTTAGCTAGAAAATCTCTGTTGGTCAAATTTTTTATCCCATGTGACAAGAAAGATATAACAGTACATGATTACAGGAAATCAGATTAACTCCAAAAAAATCATTTTAGCCTTTTCACTAAAATTCACACAAGGCATTCAAGCATGCAAATGGTTTTTAAGACCATTTAAAATATGCAGATCTGTTTACACCTAAAATCACTTGCATCAAACAAGTACCTTAATAAAATACTCCCTCGGATCGGAATTAAGTGCCGACACTTAGTATAAATTTTGTATTAAGTTAGTACAAATTTACCGACACTTAACTCTGGTTGGAGGGAGTAACATTAGAAATTGGTTTCATGTAATTTGGATCAATGAAACTCCTGATATTGTCTTTCGAATGTTTCGAGCATATTTTGGTAGGTTAATTCTAAGATATTGACCATAATTATTCTGGAAATGGGACTTGTCCTTCATGTTCAACAAAACACCTAGGCACACGTGAAATTCATATTGGAGGATTTTGAAACATTTTTCCATTTTTGTTTGAATGAATTTTAAACTGCATGCAAACAAATTTGGGAAAGGATAAATATTTTTCCACAAAAAAGAAAGTGGGCTAATATGAGCGGACCCGGGAAGCATATATAGTGCCAGGAAGGCCCAGTCTGCCTCTCCGACATGCGTGTGTGGGAGTTCAAACAAGCAGTGTTCGCTTAAATTCAAAAGAGATCGACGGTAGTGGGGAGGTGATACGTCCATTTTGCATCACTATTTTATATCATAATTTGCTGTTATTCTTTGATATATTTCATATTTAGAGATGATACTTATGTTGTTTCCTCTGTTTTTACATGTTTGATGATTATTGGAGAGCTTGCTGCTAGAGTCAGGATTCTGCTGCGAAAAGGACCGTCAAGACACCATATTTCTGAAGATCAGCAATTCTAGGAAAATGCCCAGAAATTCATATTTCATCGGAAGACGGAAGTAGCCAGAAGGAGAGGGCGAGGTGAGCGGCTAGGGGTCCACACCACCAGGTGGTGCGGGCCAGGCCTAGGCCGTGCCACCCAGTGGTGCGGCCACCCTGGCCCACCTAGGCCAGCGCCCCCTCATGTATATCATCTACCCGAAAACCTAAGACCGAGGGGGGATCAGAGATAGACTCTGTCGCCTCTACGGGGCAGAAAACACACAAAGAGAGAAAGCTCTCCGACAGGCAGAAATCTGCCGAGGAAATTCCTTTCCGGAGAGGGGAGATCGTCGCCATCGTCATCGCCATCGATCTAGACTTCATCGGGATTATCATCATCACCAGCACCTTCATCACCGTCATCACCATGCTATCTCACTGTAACATCTTGGGTTGAATCTTGTCAAATTCTTAGGGAAACTTTTCCGGTGTTGATTACTCTTGTAGTTGATGCTATTGAGTGGAACCGTTGAATTAAGGTTTATGTTCAGATTGTTATTTACCATTATTTCACCTCTAATCATGATCCATATGATGTCTTGTGAGTAGTTCGTTTAGTTCTTGAGGACATGGGAGAAGTCAAGATGTTAGTAGTGAAACTATGTTGAGTAATATTTAATGGTTTGATATTTATGTTGTGGTGCTATTCTACTAGTGTTGTCATGTGAACGTCTACTACATGATACTTCACCTTTATGGGACTAGTGGAATGCATTGTGTATTTGGCTACTCATTGTGGGGTTACCGGAGCAATAGAAACCTAAACCCCCGTTAGGAAACCATTGCGCCAGGGAGTATAGGATCTCAGAGTTTAAGGTTGTGGTTAGATTTATCTTAATTACTTTCTTGTAGTTGCGGATGCTTACAATGGGTATAATCACAATTGTGTATTAATCGAAGTTGGGGTAGTGCACTAGCATAGGTTCACCCCCATAACACCTATCAAACCAACAAAGATTACTTGGCTGCAAGAAGCAAAAGCACTTGACAGAAACTCCCGTGTATCCTCAGAAACATTTGGTAATCATAAGTTACACAACCGGCTTGTCCTTTGCTCTAAAAAGGATTGGGCCGCTCGCAGCAATTATTATTATGATCTTTTATTTACTTGCATTACTAAATACCCCTAAAAACCCGTTTGCTAGTATTTACAGTAAATCCTTGATCAGAACTGCTTGTCAACACCTTCTGCTCCTCGTTGGGTTCGACACTCTTATTTATTGAAAGTACTACGATACACCCCCTATACTTGTGGGTCATCAAGACTATTTTCTGGCGCCGTTGCTAGGGAGTGAAGCGCTATTGAAGAGCGGAATTGGTAAAGGTAACTTTCGCTGTGAGTATTGTTTTTATTTCTGTCTTTTATTTTATTTTATTATGGAGAAGTCTCCATTTGGTTCCCTATTTGGGAACACTATTGCCTCTATTACAGTAGTGGATAAACCGCCGCCTGCTCAATTGGATCCTTTTAAAATACCTATGAAAATTGTTGAACGTGTTATGAATAATTGCTATTCAGAAGATGGAACTGTCCATCCGGGTGATCATTTACTCTTTATACATGAATTATGTGAGTTGTTCAAGTGTGCAGGTATTTTATCAAGCCAGGTTAAGAGAAAGCTATTCTCTTTATCACTGAAGGGTAGAGCTGCGGAATAGTATAGGATGCTAAAGGATGGCCGATCTATTGGCTGGGAGGAAATTGTACTTCTCATTTATTCTAAATTCTATCCTCCAAGTGAGATTCATAAAGATTGAAACCAAATTTATAATTTTTAGCCTCATGATGGAGAGGGCATTGCCCAAGCGTGGGGGGAGATTGAAGTCACTTATGCTCAAATGTCCCATTCATGAGCTCCCCAGTAATATTGTGATTAATAACTTCTATGCAAGGCTTTCTCTTCACGACAAAGATTTATTGGATGCTTCTTGCTCTGGATAATTTACACGTGAGAAAGAAGAAGCTAAATGGGATCTTCTTGACCATATTCAGGAAAATACTGAAGGATGGGAGAACAACAAAGGTAGAAAGTCAGGTATAAATTATGATTATGAATGCATTAAAGCTTTTATGGGAACCGATGACTTTCATAATGTTAGTGCTGTTTATGGTCTTGATTCTCAAATACTTGCTAACTATTTTAAGGCTTTTGCCTCTTACCTTGATGTTCCAAAGAAAGATTGGAGCAAGTACCATGCACCTTATAAAGATGCTATTAGTTGTGTTCCTGCTAGAATTACTGAAGTTTGTACTGTTCATCGCATTTTGCCTGAGCCTTATTTTGAGAAAGTGCCTTTCCCTGCTAAGGTAATGGAGCATTCTATGTTAACTAGTGTACTTAATAAAAGTGCAAAGAAAGCTTTAGAACCTGATGAGCAAATAACTATTAAACCTGTAGTAGCAATAGTTAAGGACCTTGTTACTAAAAATGTAGAAGATGGGCATATTATCTTTTGTGAAGATGCTTCTAACATTGTTTCACATCCTAGTAGATCTAGAAAAACAAGTGTTCATGTGCTTTATGTCAGGATTGGTGATCATTGTGATTATGGATTATGCGATATTGGTGCAAGCTCAAGTGCTATTCCCTATGAGCTTTACAAAGAAATCGTGCATGAAATTGGTTCTTGTGAACTGGAAGATATTGATGTGGTTATTCAGCTTGCTAATACATAAACTATCTCTCCAATTAGTATTGTTAGAGATGTGGAAGTTTTATGCGATAAGACTAAATATCCTGCTGATTTTCTAGTACTTGGTTTAGCTGCTAGTAAAACTTGCCCTATTATTTTTGGTAGACCCTTTTTGAATACTTGTGGCACTGTTATAGATTGTAAGAAGGAGAAAATTTTGACTAAGTTTGATGGAGAATCTTATGAGTTCAATTTTTCTAAGTTTACTAGAGCTCCTTATGAAACTGATTTGTCTAAAGAATATTTCAGAGTTGAACAGCTTGCCTCTATTGCTCTTGCTCCTAACGATGCTTTGCAGCAATATATGGAGGACCATGAAAGTGAGATCATCAGGGAAGAAAGAAACGAGATTGACAAAATTCTTCTTCGTTAACCCAAGCTGCTTAAACATAATTTACCTATGGAGGATTTCGGTACCACTTTGCCACCTAAGGAAGATCCTGTTTTTGATTTGAAGCCTTTACCTGATGATCTTAAATATGCTTATATTGATGATAATAAAATATATCCTGTTATTATTAGTTCTAAACTTTCAGGGAAGGAAGAAGAAAGGTTACTGGAAATATTGAGAAAACACCGAGGATCTATGGGATATACACTTGATGATTTAAAGGGATTTCTCCTACTATATGTCAGCATGCTATTAATATGGAGCTAGATGCAAAGCCAGTTGTTGAATATCAATGCTGTTTAATTCCTAAGATGAAGGAAGTGGTAAGAAATGAGGTATTGAAGCTCCTTGATGCTGGTATTATTTATACTATTGCTAATAGTAGATATGTTAGTCATGTTCATTGTATTCCCAAGAAAGGAGGAATTACTGTTGTGCCTAATGAGAATAACAAGATTATTCCTCAGAGGGTAGTAGTTGGTTATAGGATGTGCATTGATTTTAGAAAGTTAAATAAAGTTACTAAGAAATATCATTATCCTTTATGTTTAATGATCAAATGTTAGAGAGGTTATCTAAGAAAACTCTTTTTTGTTTTCTTGATGGTTATTCTGATTTCTCTCAGATTGCTGTTAAAAAGCAAGATCAAGAGAAAACCACTTTTACTTGTCCTTATGGAACTTATGCTTATAGAAGTATGCCTTTTGGTTTGTGCAATGCTCCTACTACTTTTCAAAGATGCATGTCTGCTATTTTTCATGGATTTTGTGAAGAAATTGTGGAGGTATTCATGGATGATTTCTTTGTCTATAGAACTTCTTTTGATAATTTTTTGCACAATCTTGATAAAGTTCTGCAGAGATGTGAAGAAACTAATCTTGTTCTTAATTGGGAGAAATGCCACTTTATGGTGAATGAAGGAATTGTTCTTGGACATAAAATTTCTGAAAGAGGTATTGAAGTTCACAGAGCCAAACTTGACGAGAAAATGCCCTGTCCTATGGATGTTAAAGGTATTCATAGTATTCTTGGTCATGCTGGTTTTTAATCTTACTAATATTCTTCCAAAAGATGTACCACTTGTTTTTGATGATGATTGTAAAGAAGCTTTTGAAACTCTTAAGAAGGCTTTAACTACTGCTCCTATTGTCCAATCACCTGATTGGAATTTGCCCTTTGAAATTATGTGTGATGCTAGTGATTTTGCTGTGGGTGCTGTTCTTGGATAGTGCGTAGATAAGAAGTTGAATGTTATTCATTATGCTAGTAAGACTCTTGATGCTTCTCAAAAGAATTATGCTACTACTGAGAAAGAGTTTCTTGCTGTTGTTTTTGCATATGATAAGTTTAGACCTTATATTATTGATTCGAAAGTTACTATTCATACTGATCATGCTGCTATTAGGTATCTTATGGCAAAGAAAGATGCTAAGCCTAGGCTTATTAGATGGGTGTTGCTTTTACAAGAGTTTGATTTGCATATTGTAGATAGGAAAGGTGTTGAAAATCCTGTTGCTGATAATTTGTCTAGATTGGAAAACATTTCTTTTGATCCTATTCATGTTAATGATAGTTTTCCAAATGAATAATTGGCTACAATAAAGTTAACCTCACGAGAGAGTCCTTGGTAGGCTGATTATCCTAACTTTATTGTTTCCAAGTATTTGCCTCCAACCTTTATAGCTCAGCAAAGAAGGAAATTCTTTTATGACTTGAGGCATTATTTTTGGGATGACCCACACATATATAAAGAATGAGTGGGTGGTATTATGCGAAGATGTGTTCCAGAATATGAACAACAAGAAATATTGAGGAAATGCCCTGGTAGTGCTTATGGAGGACATCATGCTGGAGATAGAACTACACAAAAGGTTCTACAATCAGTTTTTTATTGGCCTACCCTTTTTAAAGGTGCAAGAAAGTTTATTTTATCTTGTGATGAATGCCAAAGAGTTGGTAATATTTCTAGACGCAATGAAATGCCTATGAATTATTCTCTTGTTATTGAACCATTTGACTGTTGGGGATTTGACTTTATGGGTCCTTTTCCTCCTTTAGAAGGTTATACTCATATACTTATTGTTGTTGATTATGTTAATAAGTGGGTAGAAGCTATACCTACGAAGAGTGCCGATGGTGAGTCCTCACTAAAGATGCTTAAGGATGTTATTTTTCCTAGGTTTGGTATGCCTATATATCTTACGAATGATGGACTCTAGTAGAGAAAAGCTTATAGCCAACATGACTACCCCTGGCGCATATGACACATGTTCGCCGGCGGTAAAATTACCCTTGGCGCATAAGTATACATTCGCCAGCGATAATGAGTTATCGCTGGCGCATACAAAACCTGTTCACCGGCGATACTAGGTGGTGGGCCCACCATAGTTGGGATGACACTTAGGAATTGTTATCGCCGATGCATAGCACCACGGTGTGCCGGGGGTAACGGACTTACCGCCGGTGAATACAGAGCTATGCGCCAGGGATAAGGTGGGCTCGGCCCACCCTGCCAGGCTGATTTTATCCCTGGCGAATCCACAAAGAATGCACCGGCGATAAAGGACTTATCCCTGGTGCGTATTGGCCTATGCGCCAGGGATAACCTGGGATATTTTTCCAGCCAACCCACTCCTTACTCCTTTACCTACCACCACCACCCATCTCCCTCCCTCACTTATTGCCTATTGCAACTCGAGCCAAACCACTTGCAAGCACATTCCCCCACTTCCCTCCTCTCAATTTAGCTATTTTAACCAATAATATTTGATTTATCTTAACCAATCTCTTCCTACCCACATGCACTCACCCTTTACCAAATTAGATCTCTGCCAAATACATGCATACTTGTAGATCTAGATCTAGAACTTCATAGGAATGGTTGACACGTAAATATACATACCGATCTAATAGGTACGTACATAACAAGAGAGAAAGACATGATGGCCTGAGATTGAGTTGCCGATGTTTTGCCAGAATGTTGATTACCTTCCATTCCGGCAAATTTATGACTCTCCACATGACCTTTTTAGGGAAGCTCATGCCGAAATTTTCTGTGATAACCGAGTCGATTGTTCTAATGAATTCTCTTATTGTAATAGGCAACAATGGTGTTCACGATGAGAGAAAGTGATGTGGATAGATACGTGCAATGCGCAATGGCCGAGATGCATCGAGATAACGACATGTATATAAGGTGTCCATGCCGAAGATGCAAACTAGGGTCCATGTTCACCCCCTCTTCAAGAACGGTGAAGGAGCACCTGCTTAGGTCTAGTTTCATGGAGGACCACACCCAGTGGATGGGTGATGATAACCAAGATGATAATCATGACCAAGATGGGGCGACGAGATCAGAAAATGAGGAAGACAGCAATGAAGACGACAAAGAGGATGCCACCCACGATGATGAAGAAGAAGTGGAAAATATAGAAGTCGAGGATAGGAGTACCCCGCTAACCGCAGCCATGCGGGACCCTCACTTTCAAGAACTTCTTATGAACAACATATCGACTGGCGCCAGAGCTGGTGATAGAAAGAAATCTAAGCTAGCACAATTGGAGATACACTCGAGAACTCCATTGTACGATGCACCTGGTCGCAAGCCGGAGGAGAACCACTTGAGAGTAGCTCTCGATCTTCTAGAGATGAAGGCAAGACATGGATGGTCCGACTCGAGCGTGGACGACCTCTTCCTATGGCTGAAGAAGCGCTTTCCTAAAGATAACACGTGTGCCAGTAGTCTAAATGAGGGCAAGAAAATCGTGTGCCCTCTCGATTTGCCGCACACAAAATACCACGCCTGTGTCAATGACTGCATAATTTATCAGAATGAGCACGCGGACGAGACCACATGCCTAATGTGCGAAGCTGATCGGTACAAGAGAGGGACCAAGAAGGCTCCTCGAAAAGTTTTGTGGTACATCCTACTAAGGCACCGTCTATAGTGGTACTTCATGGACCCCAAGGAAGCAAAGCTCATGCTCTAGCATGCGGATAGAAAGGCAGCGATGTTGCTTGATCCAAAATGGGTTGAAGAGCCAGTGCTGACGCACCCTTCGGATGCAAGCCAGTGGAGAGCATTAGACGAGGAGTACTACGAAGAATTCGGGAGAGATCCAAGGAACATCAGGCTTGGTGCGAGCACCGATGGACTCAATCCGTTTGGGAACCAGAGCAGCAAACACAGCACCTGGCTGGTGTTTGTATGGATGTACAACATCCCCCCTAGCTATGCCTGAAGAAGTACATACACATGAGTATGCTAATTCAAGGGCCGACATAGCCAGAGAGTGATATCAACCTGTATCTCGATTTGTTGAAGGAAGAGCTAGACACCTTGTTGGAGGAAGGGGTAGAAACATGGGACGCCCACAAGGAAGAAACTTTCTGTCTCAAAGCCGCGCTGCTCACGATGGTGCAGGACTATCTTGGATACAGATATATTGCATGCCAGGTGTGCCACGAACACAAGGCTTGTGTGAGGTGCATGGAATTGATGCCATTTCTACAGCTGGGTAAGGATCCCGGATCTTCAAAAACCGTCTACATGAGGCATCGAATGTGGTTACCCAAGAACGATCCATGGAGAAGGCGTGGAGATCTTTTCAACGGTAAAGATGAGCTCGAAGGACCTCCACCTAAGAGGAGCGATGTAGAGATCGATATTTTGTTGAAAGATTGGAAAAATTGCCCTCCCTCGGAAAAGATAATAAAGAAGCGAAAGTGAGGAGAGAAGAAGAACAAGACTGAAGTGGAACCGGTCATGGGTGTATGGAAATGGAGGTCTGTGTTTTGGGACTTGCCATACTGGAAGATCCTCGGTATGCCTCATTGCCTTGATGTCATGCATATCATGAAGAATGTGTGAGAGAGCTTGCTTGGCACTCTGTTCAACATGCCGGATAGGACCAAAGATGGGCCAAAAGCGAGAAATGACCTCATGGCCCTAAATATAAGGAAAGAGCTTCACTTACCAGCTATGGAGGAGATCAACAAGGGCAAATCATGCAGCCTCGTCCCCTCCTGCTTTACTCTAAGTCCCAACGAGCTAGACCAGATGTTCAAGTGCCTCCTGGGAGTCAGATTTCCCTTAGGCTACGCAGGGCTCATAAGCAGATACCTGGATCCAAACAAAAAAATCTTCAGCAGGATGAAGTCTCATGACTGTCATGTCATGATGACACAGATACTTCCGGTAGCAATCCGAGGGATAATGGAACCGCACGTCCATCAAACACTTACTGGGCTCTGTCACTTTTTCAATGTCATCACTCGAAAGTCGATAAGCATGAAGAAACTAGGGAGGCTGCAGGAAGATATCATCACCATCATAAATGAGCTTGAGATGTACTTCCCGCCCACATTCTTTGACATCATGGTCCATCTGCTGGTCCAAATAGTGGATGATATCGAGGATCTCGGGCCTACATTCTTGCACAACATGATGACATTAGAAAGAATGAATGGGATCATCAAAGCATATGTTCGTAATAGGGCACATCCAGATGGAAGCATCGTCCAGGGCTTTCTCACCAAAGAGTCACTAGTAGAAAAACCCTTATAGGTGGGATGCAATTTTGTGGCGCACTAGCCAGCAGTGCGCCACAGAAATTATTTCTATGGTACACCAGGCCAGGTGCGCCACAAAAATACAACATTTCTATGGCGCACCAGGAGACCATGTGCCACAGAAATTGGGTGGGGCCTACTCCCTGCCAGGCCCAATCATTGATTCCACTAATTCTATGGCGCACTGGACCTGATGCGCCACAGAATTTGGACATTCTATGGCGCATCAGGTCAAGTGCGCCACAGAATTAGGACATTCTGTGGCGCACCAGTGTCAGTGCGCCATAGAATTAGTGTAATTCTGTGGAGCACTTGACCTGATACACCACAAAATTAGCTCGTCCCACACCTTTAAAGTGCCAACCTCCCACACTCCCAAGCCATTCATCTTCCTCTCCTCCATCTAGATCTAGTTCTAGCTCCCTTCCCTCTCATCCCATTTTGGCCATAGTTTTCACTTTCTTTGGTACTTATTGAACTTACTTTGGTTGATATATAATTGGCGGTGAGGAGAAGCCTCTCCATACTCTCTCCTCCTCTCCAACTCATCGATCACGGTCTTGTCTCGGTATCGAATCTACAAGGTGAGTATTTGGAGGGGACATGCATGCGCATGTCGATCTTGTGTATGGATGATTGTTGCATGTGAAGCGCTTGTGTGTGTGCCGGTGTGGTGCATGGATGTTTGTCGAGATGTTGATTCATTTCCGTTTCGGCAAATTTTTGCACTACCCATACGTCCTACCTTTAGGAGAGGTCATGCCGAATTTTTCCGCTCTATGTATACCTTTAGGAGAGGTCCATGCATGTGTGTGCATGTGTTGCGGTTCAAATTTTCTGCTCTATGTATACCATTTGCAGACAACCATGGTCCTCTCGATGAGTTCTGCTCGAATTAGTAGATACAAGAAAGACATGAAGGAGGACATGATTCGGAATAATAGGCGCCAGATAAGATGTCCGTGTCGATCATGCAAACTCGAGCGCTGGATCAACCCTGATTCCAGACAACTGGAGGAGCACCTGCTGAGCCGCGGTTTCATGTAGGACAACCAGGTGTGGCCGGCCCCAACAAATGGTGCGCATTAAGACCATGGTGGCGAGTGAGATGACGAAGCACCACATGTCGGTGGAGAATATCATCATGAGGAAGAAGTCGGCGGAGAAGATCATCATGAAGTAGAAGTTGCCGGCGGAGAAGATCATGATGAAGAAGAAGCTTCTGGCACGACTCCACTAATTTTGGCCTTGTGGGACTCTCATGTTCAAGATCTGCTCCTCCAGGAGACGAGCAACGACAGAGCTGCAGCCAGAGAGAGAGCCAAGCTGGCGCAAATGGAGAAAGATGGAATGACTCCGATATTTCCTGGGTGCCATCCGCAGGATACGCGCTTGCATGTAACGCTTGATTGTCTGCAGATGAAGACGCAGAACAAATGGACCGATTCCAGCTTTAGCAAGAACATGAAATTCTGGCACGATCGTCTCCCAGAGGGGAACACATTGCCAAGTAGTATTGAGGAGGCCAAAAAAGTTGTGTGCCCTCTTGACCTACCGCACGAAAGATACCACGCCTGCATCAATGATTGCGTGATTTATCGGGGGGAGTACAAGGACATGACCACATGTCCGGTGTGCGGCCACGGACGGTACAAGGTTGGGAACGAGAAGGTACCTCAAAAAGTGGTATGGTACTTTCCTATCACTCCCCGTCTGCAGCGATATTTCGTGGACCCTAAGGAAGTAAAGCTCATGCAATGGCACGCGGAAAGGGAGAAGCCCGAAGAAGATCCGGAGATGGGCTATATGCTGACACACCCTTCAGACGCTGGCCAGTGGGAAGCATTGGACATCGCCTTCCCTAGGTTCGGGGGTGACGGAAGGAACATCAGGCTGGGTATGAGCACCGATGGACTCAATCCATTTGGCAACCAGAGTAGCACGCATAGCACCTGGCCTGTGTTTGTATGGCCTTACAACCTACCCCCGTGGCTGTGCACCAAGCAAAGGTACATAAACCTGAGTATTCTCATTCAGGGGCCGAAACAACCAGGTGTCGACATGCATTTGTATCTCGGGCTGCTGAAAGAGGATTTAGACACATTGTGGAAGACGCCACTCTGTACGTGGGACGCCTACAGTAGAACTTATTTTGATATGAGAGCCGAGCTGATCACGACGGTCATGGACTATCCTAGTTGCGCATACGTATCTGCCCAGGTCAGCCACGGATTCTATGGCTGTGTGAAGTGCATGGACGAGACCCCGCATCTACAGCTACCAAGGGATCCCAGGTCCTCGAAAACTGTGTACCCAGGTGCTCGAAGGTGGCTTCGCTTGGATCACCCGTGGAGAAAACGCAGTGATCTGTTCAATGGTAAAGATTAGCCTGATGGACCCTCACGACAGAGGAGCGGTGCAGAAATCGACGATCTTCTAAAAAATTGGAAGGAGTGCCCAGCGCCGGGAAAGAAGCGACCGAAGTCAGAGCTGCTGCTCGGCGTATGGAAAGCGAGGTCTATTTTCCACGACTTGGAGTACTGGAAGGTCCTCCACATGCCCCATAGCCTCGATGTCATGCACATTACGAAGAACGTTACCGAGAGTCTGCTTGGCACTCTTTGCAACTCGGAAAAATCCAAGGATGGGCCAAAAGCAAGATACGATCTGAAACATTTTGGCATCAGAAAAGCTCTTCAAGCCCCCGATACTGATGACAACGACGACGATGATGATGATGATCAGACGGAAGGGACTCAACATCTCCGCAAAAGGGCTAAGAAGAACGTGGTGGTGCTTCCTGCTACCTGCTTCACAATGAGTTCGGAGGAGCTCGAGCAGTTTTTAAGGTGCCTCCTACGAGTGAAACTTCCTCATGGTTACTCGGGGAATATAAGCAGATATCTGGACGTAGCGAAGAAGAGGTTCACTGGGATGAAGTCTCACGATTGTCACATGCTCATGACGTAGATACTTCCCATTGTGATCCAAGGGATAATGGACGAGCATGTCCGTGATACGCTGTTTGGCCTTTGCAACTTCTTTGACGTTATCACCAGGAAGTCGATCGGCGTGAGGCAGCTCAAGATGCTACAGGAAGAGATCGTGGTGATACTATGTGAGCTTGAGATTTACTTCCTGCCCGCATTCTGTGATATATGTGTCCATCTCCTTCTCCATGTCGTTGATGACATCAGGCAGCTCGGCTCGACGTTCCTCCATAACATGATGCCTTTCGAAAGGCAGAACTATGTCATGAAAGGATACGTTCGCAACAGGGCCCGTCCAGACGCAAGCATGGCCAAGGGGTTCCTAACCTATGAGGGCATCTCCTTCTGCCAGAATTATCTAAGCACCGAGGACAACCAGGATCATGTTGGCCTGCCCACCAGGACACACCTCGGCAGGCTCGCTGGAGTCGGTCACCGCGAGGGCTACCGCTCAGTCCATGTCGGCATTGTCAATCGACGCGACGACTTTGAAAGGTCTCACTGGGTCGCGCTACAACACTTAAAATTGGTCGAACCTTTTGTGCAAGAGAGCACAAAAGTATAATTGAGCAGAATTACATCGATATGGGCCGGCCAAGGAAGATGGGAGACGTAACCAAAGAGCACAACTCCAGCTTCATGCTTTGGTTTAAGCAAAGTCAACTGCTTCAAGCACAGAGCAGAAGGCCTTCTACCGAAGATGAAAAACTCATATACACCTTATCACAGGGCCCCGGGCATAATGTAAGGACCTACCAGGGGTACAACATCAATGGTTACAGATTCTATACCAAGGAAAAGGATAGAAATAGTGAAAATCAAAACTCAGGAGTAACTATGCTATCATACGCCGATGACGAGACTAGTGTCAAGGAAAGATTTTTTTGGAAGGATCGAGGAGATATGGGAGCTCAATTACTGTGGAGAGACGGTGCCAATGTTCCGTGTGAGATGGGCCAAGAAGGTCGAAAAAGAAGGCCGATATTTCACCACCATGGTTATACCGGATGCCAAATCGAAGAACGCATCCGCGAAAAATGAGCCATGGGTACTCGGTAGCCAAGTTGACCAATGCTTCTTCATCACTGACTCGTCGAGGCCTAGCCGTGTTGTCGTGAGGAGGGGCAAGAGGAGCATCATAGGAATGGAAGGAGATGCAAATGAGGAAGACTTGGACAAGAACGGTGAAGTTGGAAATGGTAGTGCCAGAGTACCACAACCTCCTCCCCCCGATCAACCTCCAGGCACAGATGATGACGACGTTATGGTCCTTGGGAATTGCATCAGTTGGCTTATGACATGGCCGAAGAACTAGATTTGTCTGGGGGGGGGGTCTTCCGAGTGTCAGGCGCAACATCGGCGCCACCTCCCCTATCATCCGGCCCAAGGTCGTCCGGCCCGGCGCCGGCCCACCCTTAAGGAACCGGCGGTCACTGCCGCCACTACCCTGAAGGAACCGGCAGTCGCCTCCACCACCTGAAAGGAACCGGCGGTCGCCGCCGCCACTACCCGAAAGGAACCGGTGGTCGCCACTGCCACCCGAAAGGAACCAGCGATCGCCGCTACCACCACATGCCACCAACAGCTGTTGGGAAAGCTTCCGCAACGACCGTCGACCAAACGCAAGGTACACCAAGCGGCGGCATCGCAACCGCCACCACCTAACTTCTAGGACATGGTGCCACTTGATGGCAACGATGATGATGACATCGATGCCTACATCAACACTGGCGCCTACAGCCAAGATATGTACATGCCTCATATGGATGAAGAAGCCTTCTGCACTCATGGTGATCAACTTGGTCATCCCACTACAGTCATGCAGTGCCTGACCTTCACGGGTATTTCTCTGCAAGACACTCCTCCGGAGGCTGGCAATCCAGCTCAAGTCAAGCCGGCTACCATTTTTAGCCCTAACACGCTATATAAGATGATCGTCGGGGAACCACGCGAATCAACCCCAGCACCCCAAGCTCCACCATCAGTGCCACCAGCACCCCAAGCAACCCAAGCACCCGTTGCACCACCATCATCACCACCAGCACTCCAAGCAACCCCACCATTAGCACCACCAGCACCCGAAGCACCCCCAGCAGGTCAGGTGAAGAAGCCAAGGAAGAGAGGAAATAAGAAGGGTGCATCTTTGAGCCAGACTCTTCCTAAGAAGATGCGGGCCGACGACATGGTACCACGGACACCGGGTGGCTTGCCCCGGCTTCATGAAGCTGGTAAACTGATACCGCGTGAGGACCTTGAACACCTTGCAAGTGGACCAATGATCAGTTTGCAGCAAAATATTCAGTTTCTAGAGAGCCTCCTTCTTCAAGACAAGGATCCAAATTACTCGGTGTTCATGGTCACGGTGCCAGCAGCAGACCCGAACTTCGTCCAAGCATACCCTGCGGATATCTTCTTCATAGCGTTCGAGGACGTCTTCAATCTATTTAACTGGAAATGGCTCGACTATAACTTGGTTCGCCTATACGCGATCAATCTTCAGATGAAGATCAAGAGAGAGAGACCCCCCAACGTTGCGGTAGCAGATCCCTACTACATGCATGATAGCTAGCTGGTGGATGGCTCAAGCACATGGACCGCGGCGGTGCGGTACCTCCAGAGCTTCATGCTCATGAACAAAGAGAAGAACACCATTCTTCTGCCTATCTTTCCTCAGTAAGTACACATTCACTCTCGGCCGTCGTAACTTATGCTTTCTTATATATTTCTTCCATTGCCGATCATTTCCAATATTCCATTTAAATTGCATGTGTTGAGCAGGGACACATACTGCACACTCGTCGTTCTTTGCCCGAAGTGGTCACTAGCCCAGTATTTTGACTCGTCGAGTACGACGATGAAGAAAGACTACAATAGAATAAGGAGTGTTCTCGATGAGGCTATCCTTTTCTACTCTAAAAATGGAGGCACCTTCCACGAGAAGGGGAAATTTATCAGGCCGAACACTAAAGAGCAGGGGTTCAAGCACGTGATCAACTTCCCTTGCATCAAGCAGCCAGATGACAACATGAAGGAGGCCTTCTATGTCCTCCATCACCTTAAAGGGTTTGTTGCAGATGCAGAGATGATGCGTCTGCCACCTAGTAAGTGAGACCCCAAAAAAATGGCGGGGGAGATCAGCGATGCTGATCTTAGAGAAGATTTCCATCGCATCCAAGTAAAGCTATCGGAAATTATCGTAGAAGATGTATGCAATCGATCGGGGCTCTTACACCAACTCAGAGGGTTGTGTAAGAGGGATATAGAAGAATGCCTACATAGGCTAGGTGATGGAAGGACGTGGACGACAAAGGACATGTACAAACCATTCCCGGAGCCCACGAACAAGACGTCTCATTGATCGAGAGGCCGGTGTGCCTACTGTGTTGTAAACTAAACTTGCTTAGTGTCATTGTTGGACTTCAATTACTATTGTAGTCGATGTCATTGAACGTGATTACTTTTGTGATACCGATGCTATATGACTTTTAGATTTATTATTATTTCCTTGGTTTAATTCTTGTGAATATGTATGCATGTGAACCCTCTAATTCTTTCCATTGCATTATATACTAATATGCCTTGTGTCCATAGAGATGACGTGGTATGTTGTGTTCGAGGGGCGGGTTCCAGGAGTCTATGAGGAGTGGATAGACTGCAAGAAACAGGTGCACAAGTTCAGCGGCAACTGCTACAAAGGCTACCCGACTCAACAAGAGGCGGTTGCCAAGTGGAGGAAGCACCAGTCAAACAAGAGCAAGATGAAGACCTTCATTGTGCTCTCGCTCTTGCTCACCATCGTCGGAGAGGTACTCTATTTCATCCTAGTGTAGGCGGTGGCCGGTGTCACTTCATTTAATTTGTATCTTGAGATGATGCACTTAATTTGCATGGATTATGAGTTGTATGGAGATATATATGTATGATGAGTTGTATATGCATGGAGCTATATGAAATCTGTTAATATTCTATATGAAATGAGTTGTATATGGAGATATATAATTGTGCTATATGAAATCTGTTGATATATCTATATACTGCTATATTATATCTGTTAAAACCTGTATATCTACACCAGACAGAATAAGTTTTGTATAAAACCTGTAATATTTTTGTGGCGCACTACAATGTAATTCTGTGGCGCATTATGGCATGGTGCGCCACAGAATTCCTTATTTCTGTGGCGCACGTACTGGTGCACCACAGAATGCTTATTTTTGTGGCGAAGATTCTGTGGAGCACCACCCATGCGCCACAAAATACATATATTGGTGCGCCACAGAAGAGGTTTTCCCTACTAGTGAGTGCATCTCTTTCTGCAAGAACTATCTAAATGAGGAGAACACACTAGTTTGTCGCACACAAAATACCACGCCTGTGTCAACGACTGCATAATTTATCAGAATGAGCACGCGGACAAGACCACATGCCCAGTGTGCGAAGCTGATCGGTACAAGAGAGGGATCAAGAAGGCTCCTCGAAAAGTTGTGTGGTATGTCCTGCTAAGGCACCGTCTACAGTGGTACTTCACGGACCCCAAGGAAGCAAAGCTCATGCTCTGGCACGCGGATAGAAAGGCAGCGATGTTGCTTGATCCAAAATGGGTTAAAGAGCCAGTGCTGACGCACCCTTTGGATGCAAGCCAGTGGAGAGCATTAGACGAGGAGTACTACAAAGAATTCGTGAGAGATCCAAGGAACATCAGGCTTGGTTTGAGCACCGATGGACTCAATCCGTTTGGGAACCAGAGTAGCATTCACAGCACCTGGCCGGTGTTTGTATGGATGTACAACATCCCCCCTGGCTATGCATGAAGAAGAAGTACATACACATAAGTATGCTAATTCAAGGGCCGACATAGCCAGGGAGCGATATCAACATGTATCTCATTTTGTTGAAGGAAGAGCTAGACACCTTGTGGGAGGAAGGGGTAGAAACATGGGACGCCCACAAGGAAGAAACTTTCTGTCTCAAAGTCGCGCTGCTCACGATGGTGTAGGACTATCTTGGATACGGATATATTGCATGCCAGGTGTGCCACGAACACAAGGCTTATGTGAGTTACATGGAATTGATGCCATTTCTACAGCTGGATAAGGATCCCGGATCTTCAAAAACCGTCTACATGAGGCATCGAATGTGGTTACCCAAGAACGATCCCTAGAGAAGGCGTGGAGATCTTTTCAACGGTAAAGATGAGCTCAAAGGACCTCCACCTAAGAGGACGATGTAGAGATTGATATTTTGTTGAAAGATTGGAAAAATTGCCCTCCGCTGGAAAAGATAATAAAGAAGCAAAAGCAAGGAGAGAAGAAGAACAAGGCTGAAGTGGAACCGCTCATGGGTGTATGGAAATGGAGGTCCGTGTTTTGGGACTTGCTGTACTGGAAGATCCTCGGTATGCCTCATTGCCTTGATGTCATGCACATCATGAAGAATATGTGCGAGAACTTGCTCGGCACTCTGTTCAACATGCCGGATAGGACCAAAGATGGGCCAAAAGCGAGAAATGACCTCATGGCCCTAAATATAAGGAAAGAGCTTTACTTACCGCCTGTGGAGGAGATCAACAAGGGCAAATCATGCAGCATCATCCCCTCCTGCTTTACTCTAAGTCCCAACGAGCTAGACCAGATGTTCAAGTGCCTCCTGGGAGTCAGATTTCCCTTAGGCTACGCAGGGCTCATAAGCAGATACCTGGACCCAAACAAAAAAATCTTCAGCGGGATGAAGTCTCATGACTGTCACGTCATGATGACACAAATACTTCTGGTAGCAATCTGAGGGATAATGGAACCGCACGTCCATCAAACACTTACTGGGATCTGTCACTTTTTTGACGTCATCAATTGAAAGTCGATAAGAGTGAAGAAACTAGGGAGGCTGCAGGAAGAGATCATCACCGTCATAAACGAGCTTGAGATGTACTTCCCACCCGCATTCTTTGACATCATGGTCCATCTGCTGGTCCAAATAGTGGATGATATCGAGGATCTCGGACCTACATTCTTGCACAACATGATGGCGTTAAAAGGAATGAATGGGAACATCAAAGCATACATTCATAATAGGGCACATCTAGATGGAAGCATCATTCAGGGCTTTCTCACCGAAGAATGCATCTCTTTCTGCAAGAACTATCTAAATGAGGAGAACACACTGGTTGGTTTGCCCGCAAACAAGCACCTTGGCAGGTTTGAGGGAGTAGGCCACAACATTGGCAAGAGGGCAATGGATGTGGACTGCTCTGGTCAGAGAGCCGACTTCAATATGGCCCACTTAGTAGCGCTACAACACATTGAAGATCTCAAACCTTGGGTGGAAGAGCATAAAACTATGATTAAGAACAGTGCACGCAAGCCGATGATGGAAGAAGAGATATTTAGAGCACACAACTCCTTTTTCGCACGCTGGTTCAAAGACCAAATCGATGCCAATCCCCCACCAATGAACTCTGAGAGCGACAGAATGTTACTCGCCTTGTCATATGGACACGCACCCAACCTCATGACTTATCAAGCATACGACATCAACGGGTACACATTCTACACGAAGGAAAGAGACAAAGGAGATGATTATCAGAGCTCGTCTGTAACGATGGTGTCTTACATGTGTGAAGAGAAGAAAAGATACTACAGAAAGATTGAGGAAATCTGGGAGCTCAACTACATCGGTGAGAAGCTTCCGATGTTCCATGTCAGATGGACTACAAACATCACAAAAGAAGACGAATATTTCACCACTATGTGTATGCCCAAAGCCAACAAATCCAAGACAAGAACCCTACCATGCAAAATGAGCCATGGGTACTGGCTAGGCATGTGGAGCAATGCTTCTTCATAACCGACCCATCCAGGCCTAGTCGTGTTGTTGTAAGGAGTGGAAAAAGGGCCCTCGTCAGAATGGATGGAGTCACCAACGAGCAAGACTTTGATGAAATGATGGAAGAATCCGATGAAGATGATGCAACATACACCAAAAGAAGAAGTAGGATCACGCTACCTAGGACAGGTGTTCCGTACACAAGAAGGAGTCGCGATATGGGGGTCAAGTATTCAACAACGATGACCAAGAAAGGCAATTCACTGAGACGAAGATGAGTGTGATGCATGCAAACGCTAATGATATGTATCGATCACCAATTAATGATGTATAAGTTTACAACACATATGATTATATTATCCTTGTCTTATGCCCATATATTTATCACATATTTCTTAGTCACAATAAATAAAGTTTGGAAACAAAAAAATAAAAAACAAAGAAAAAAATAAAAAACACATGATTATATTTATCAATTGTAGCCAGCATGACTATATTTATCATTTATATTTTCCTTTTTCTTAGTCACAATAATTATAGTTAGGAAAGTAAAAAAGAAAAAAACAAAGCAAAAGAAAAAACAAAGAAACCGAAAAAAAAGCAAAAGGAAAAAACAAAGAAAAAGAAAAAACAATGGCGATTTTATCCCTGGCGAATATCACCCTCAATTCGCCAGGGGTAATTAGCTGGTGGGTCCCAGTCTTAGTTTATCGCCGGCGAACAACACCCTGAATTCACTAGGGAAATTCTCGCAGCCCCACTGGTCATAGGGTTAGTTCTTGCCCCTGGCAAATTCTGTGTCTTATGCCCATATTCGCCAGGGGTAAACTAACACTGGCCTATACCGTTTCGGCCCTCTCTCCATCCTCTCGATCCCCACTCAAACCCTAACTCCCTCGCTCCGCCCACGCACGCCTGCCTGGAGGTCCTCGCCGCCACGCGCGCCACCAGAGCCCACCTGCACTGCCTACAGGTCCTTGCCGCCATCGGAGCCCACGTGCGCCTGCACCGCCTAGAGGTCCTCACCGCCACTGGAGCCCACACGTGCCACCGGAGCCTACGCGTGCCTACACCGCCACCGGAACCCACACGGCTTACACCGATAGTTTTAGTTTAGCCTCTGAGTTTGAATTCAGCTGTAGCCTGGTGCATATATGACCTATACAAATTCACTGCTATACATGTTAAAATATGATTATGTTGGCCTATCTGTTTCTGCATGTTTTTTTAGTAATGATTATCATATCTATTCTCAGATAAGTAGGCCAAAAGTAAGTGTTGTAGCATTTTTCTTTGCTTCAATTATGTAATCTTGCACACTATCTTATTTATCTTTTCTACTTAGGTAGCAGATAAGTGTTGTAGCATTTTTCTTTGCTCTGTAAGTTAGCTCACTTAATAGCAGTTAAAGGGCATGTAACTGAAAAAATTCAACAGCCATATTAAAACTGTGAAATTTCTGTCTATGTGTACTAGGAACATGGCTGTGAATTTCTGTCTATGTGTACATGGAAGTGTATTGGGAACATGGCTGAGAATTTTTGTCTATGTGTACTTGGAAGTGTACTAGGAACATGGCTATGAAATTTCTGTCTATGTGTATGTTGTGCAGGTACATTGAGTGCCAATGTTTCACTGGAATGTTGATTAACTTCCATTCCGATGAATTTCTGGCACTCCGGCATGACCATTTTTAGCAAAGGTCATGCCGAATTTTTGCCGTGAAAATTTGTTTTGCTATTTCTTGTCTTTTGTCTAAAAACTCTTATCTCTTGTGTAGAAATGTCATCTTCTGGAAACCGGAACGTCGATGGCAACGTTGCCGAGTCGTCTTCTTGGCAATCGGATATGGAAGAGCACTACAAGCTCATGGCCCTGGAGTCATAGCTAGAAGATGCTGAATATCGGCCTAGTGATGATGACGATGCTGATGATGATGCCGATGCTGGTGATGACTATGAGAGGAGGGTCATCGACCAGGAAACCACTGATAGTGGCATCAGCGTAGGTGGCTCTGAGACATCTAGCCAGGCGAACAGAAGAGTTCAGAAGAAGCAGCACCCAAACCTTGTCGCCGCCCAGTGGGACACATTCACATTGGTTGACCCCACTAGTGGTATTCCTAAGGAGCCAGTAAAATTCGCGAAGGGGTACGGCCTCCAGTTGGCAGTAATCCTTCGTGACGTCGTCAACATCAATGAGACGAACCTCCGAAGTAAGGACCATCTGTGCGTCCAGCTAATCTCGAGGCTGCACGCATGGTACGAGTTCCCTCTGGAGTACAGAAACCAGGATCTAAAGAAGAATATTGTGAACAGATATGCCCTCACTAGGTTCACCAAACACCTTAGCAGTTATAAAACTATGCTCAGGGAAATGATTGCTGATCATGAGCCTTTTGAAGAGGTCCATCACCACTTTCCGCGGATGACGGAAGATGACTTCAAGGTCTTCCTTGCAAATGAAGCTGATGATTTCACCAAGGCGCAAAGCAAATGGGGGAAGGACCTCGCAGAGAAGAACATTGGGCATGACCATCTCGGTTGCCGTGGTTATGACAGCAAGAAGCCAAAATGGGACAAGGAGGACCAGGCATACATAGAGCAGGGCATCGAGAACCCCTACGATAGGTATGAGAACCCGCTGTTTAGGGCATTTGTCAGGTCCCGGTACCATAAAGAAATGGAAACTAGGAAACTCGTCATGGACCCCAAGGTGGTGCAGGGTGTAGTTTTGTGCATGGACCCAAAGGTGGCGGAAGTCGAGAAAGTAGTGGTAAGAAATTTACAAGATTGTTAAGTCCATTGCAAGCAAGTAGCACACAATTCTAAAATTGTTCATGTTGTCTTTTCTGCAGTAAGCACAAATACAAGTAGCTGATTCCACCGGCTCCTCATCCCAGGCATCGACAGGAAAAGTCCCATGGGACAATCCTTACGTAAGGGGCATAAATATCGCAAAGGAGCAGCCGCCATTGAAGAGGCCACACTTAGGCCGTGTCACCGGCGCTGGAGCAGGTCGCAAGCACTTTGCCTATGGCTTGGCTGAGCCTAGCACCAAGGAGTCGCGACAGGCGAAGAAGAGCCAAGACACGTCAGAGACAGAGGCCCTCAAGAGAAAGATCATAGACTTGGAAACAAACATGGAAAGGAGGGTCGAGGAGAAAACTGTTGCGAAGGTTAATGAAATCATGCCCGACCTCGCCCAGAGGATCGCCACTTATATCGTGGGAGGCCAAATGGGGCCATTACCGTTGCTGAGCTTAGGCACCAGCAACTCGAACAAAAAGGCGCCGCAGGCTCAAAGTGAACCACAACATGATTCACACGCTGCAATGGTGACTTCGGAGGGCAGCAACATAGGTGCTGGCCATACGGAGGACTCGCCGGCCATGGTGGCTAGCAGCCCCTCCATCACTTGCATGCCCGCCGGTCCATCGACGCTTGCCAAGCTCGATGCCCTCACGGTAATAAATTAAGCCTCCTCTGCAAGCAGTCAATTACTTCATCGCCGCCACTCTCTTTTGAAATACGTGTTGTGTTTCTGCAGGAGAGCTCGACACAATGCACCTTGCTACTGAAACTGGACAACCAGTTCAAGGACGTGGAGAAGGGAAACATCTTGATGCCACTCAGCTGGTAGTACCACAGCAACCCTATGCCCGATAGCATGCACCGGGTTCAGGTGGCACATGTGTTTCCATTCTGCCATGAGTTGGATCCTCCTAACCAACCAGCGGACGCCAAAAGCGAGCTGAAGATCGGACAACTGAAGAACCACATCTTGCTATGGCTGAAAGCCCTGATTTGGCTAAACACTGCCTTAAGGTCGGAGGCAAGCCAAGAAAGGGTCACTCCACCGGTTGCATCGGCGGCATCGAGCCAAGCAAGGTCACTCTGCCCTCTGTGCCGGAGGCAAGGGAAGAAAGGCCCGACACTCCACCCGCTTATGATCCTCCCAAGCATGATGGCGCAATGGATATTGACCAGGCTCCCATCGATATGTAACGCCCCACCTTTTACTAAAGGCAGAACTCCTGTGTATCTGTGCCATTCCCTGGATCAGTAGATAGCACCACAGTACAAAATGAGAAATCATTGCAATAGCATCAATATTACAACGTAATTCCAGTTACATAGGTCTTCTACCTTATGAGTACACAGCATAAAGCATAGATTGCAGTGAGCTTCCATCTTCATCAAGTGCCACAGGCAGACGTGTTGGAATGTAAGCTCGAGATCCTACTCCTGGTTCCTTACTCGAAATAAAACCTGCACGTTTGAATATGCAGCCCCAGAGGGGTCAGTACAATGATGTACTGGCAAATGACACATATTTGGTGGCATTTTGTGGAAAGACTATACTACATGACATTTGGCTGGTGGATCTCAAAGGCTGATTTGCATAAAGCCAATTTTATCCTATAAACCATTTAATACTTTCTTTCAACAAATTTTATTTTCAAGGGTCAAGACAACCCCCATACACTACATACTGGCCGGTATGTAGTTCTGGGCGTAACTCAACAAAGTTTGGAACCTCAGGCACCACCACCCCTCGGAGTGTATGGTCCTTAGTTCCGGCCTAGGGTTTCTAGACAAAATTTTAATAATTCAGAATTGGTGATGAGATTATTCCGTACATTCCATGTCTAGAGACTCAATTGTCCATAACCGAGGACATGGCTAATCGATTAGATTTAAAACACCTTGCAAGGGTTGTGCACTTTCACCTTACGATTCATTTTATGCCCATACATAAAATGAAACGAGACCTTTTAGAAGGAGAGGACAACTAACTTGGCAAGCACCGTTCCCAACCTATAATTTGACTACCACCACTTCTTGCCGACAAGTTGTACTCCCACATTCAAATCAGTCAAGACAGAGCCCATAATGTCATAAGGCTGCACTGGAAGTACAATAAGCATGGAAGACATAGCCATCTCTTTATTCCTGGGTGGCCATCCCGAGCGGTATTCGGTTCCCACATCCTCTTATGAGGCTTGCGTCCCCGAACCCACCTACCTCGCCTCATCTTATCAAACCATTCCACCCAGGTGTTTCATTTTAGTTGAAGTTCTTAACTTTTCACAAAACACTTTTCAAGTGATCTTAGCATGGCATCAAGTTAACAAGGTAATCAGCATCCTAACAGGAGGGGTTTGAGGGGTTTGCTATACACTACTAGGATCTAAGCATTTGATAAAACAGTTGAGTAAAACACCTATCATGCATACTACAAGAGGTGAATACACTAATGCATAAGTAAAGTGGGTAGGGAACATGTGTGTCACTTGCCTTTTTGGAGATCACGACGTTCCACTTCTCTCAACTAAGCACGTAGCTCTTCGCACAAACTATAGCACAAGAAATAGCATACCATAAACAATCCATACAAACACAATCAAACAAATCAAACAATTGAAAAGTGTTTGTTTAACAATTTGGTTTTATTGATATGTTATGATAAGAAAGATACGGCAAAGGGAATATGAATTGTGAGGTATGGGTTTTGAGAGCTTAACTGGGGAAGATCAATATGATTTGAGAGAGAGAATTGGATTAGGCAAATATAATTGACGAAGTTTTTATGCTTTATCAAAGCATATAAGAGTTTTAGGAATAGCTCATGTGTAATAGATTACACAAGAGTCAATTGTGCAACTACAACACTATTGAGTAAATGTGACAAAAATTACTCTTAAATAGCATCTGTTGCACTTAGGAACTAGGCTAGGTTTTAAGAATGCTTGAACTACTCAATTAGCACATTTGCAAGTTGAATAGTTCAATACATGTGAACATAACTAAGTAGGCATTGGATTGTGATGGTCAAGTGATTGGAAAAGATTGATCCTCCAAGATTACAATGTAATGATAATAATCCTAGGCTTGGCATAGGCATGAATGGAGTTTAGAATAATCTCATGTGAATATATTCACATAGGTACAGAATAGTGCAACAGAACACTATGAATAAAGTGTGACAACACTTATTCATATTAGTATAAGTTACACATAGGATTGGGTGTGTATGATTGATATTTGAAGACTTGGTTCAAATGGTTTATTGATCAACATGGTGTATAACACATACTATGGTATGGGTTATAACAACTCCACATTAATAGAACCTAAGTTTGAGGTGAATTCATATTCTACTCAAGTAGCATAATTGCAATTGAATATATATATGAATTAGACAAAATATAATGAGTAAGATCTTTATGCTTTATTAAAGCATATTGGATCTTGGAATATCTCAAATGGGTAAATCACATAAGAGACAAAATAGTGCAATAGCAATACTATTGAATAAGTGTGACAACAATTATTCTTAAATAGTACATGTTACACTTAAGCTTAGGCTAGGATTTTTATAACATTGAAGTACTCAATTAACTCAAATGCACATTGAATAGTTCAATACAAGGCTAAGATTGAGTAGGCAGAAGTAAATGGCTATAGGTAATGGATATGTATAGATGATATTTGAAAACATGGCTTAAGGTTCCTAATGAGTAAATGAGATTGGGTTAAGTACTATGATGTTGATTTGATCAATACCATAGTAGCAAAGGTAGAAACTAAGATTGAAAGTATCACGCTTTACTCAAATGACACATTTGTAATTTGAATAAGTGGGTACTATATAAGATTGGTCTAAGTGAATATGATCTTGATCAAGATGTTGTTTAGATAGACATGACATTGGATCAAAGTGATCTCAAGATGATATTAGATAGTTAGGTGTGATCATAGGGTTTTCTAAAGTAGAAGGAATCATTGATTGAAATAGAAATAGAATTAGTCTATATAGGAACTACTCAAATTCTCATATTAGAATTTGAATAATTGCGAAATGGTTCAACAATTTTGGGAGTGATGCTACTGGATACCTTGCAGTAATACAAAGTCACTGCAAGTAGATTCATTCTAAAATAAATTTTAGAACTCAAGATATGGTCAAATTAGTGATTTGGACAAATTTGAATGCACAAAGTGTGTGCACGTATCAAATTTGACTTTTCTTGATCCTATGATGTTCTACAAGTTGATAGGATTCCAAAGACTACAAATTTGTAATTTTTGGACATCTAGAACAAAAGATATGAATTAATTAGGTTAACAGAAGGTTTGATTCCAATTTGAAATTAGTTTCAAATTGAACCCATAAAATATAAGATGTTATAGTTCTACTGGATTCTAAAAGTCTCAAGGATTCCAACGGTATCTTATTTGCAAATTTTGGACTTACAGAATATTTTATATTGATTTTACAAGATCAGTACAGAATCTGAGATTTGGATTTCGAATTTGAATTCATTTTGACGAGTTTGACTGGGGGCTGATCCTAGGCGTGACGCGTGGCGCGTTGTGATTCGCCCATACTGCTTCGGGCGGATCGGCACCGTGGGCCGTTAGATTTCATTTGATCTGGGCGGTCGGGATTTGCTTGTACCCCTTCGGTTAAGTGGGTAGATCTGGGCCACTGGGTTCAGATCCGACGGTAGACCGAGACAGAGGAGAAAGAGGCTCACCTAGTTAGGTTTCCGGCGAGTCGCCGGCGAGGTCTGTGCACTGGAGGTGGTCGTCGGCGAAGCTCCGGTGGTCCAAATCGACGGGGAGATGCGGACGATGTGCGGAGGAGGACTGCGAGCTCGTATGCTTGGTCGACGTCAATGACTGCGTCCTGGAGGAGCAGTGAGGTGCGACTGGAGATGGTCCCTGGCCGTTGGGCGCTTCGGTTGATGGCGTGGTCGTCGTTCTGGGGCTTCCTAAGTCGAACCAAGTTGAGATGCGTGAGTGCGCGGAAGAGGGAGAGAGGGGGAAGCAGATAGGAGTGGCGGAATGGTTGGGATTCACCAGAATTTGGAGTTTCGTGCTCCCAGTAATGGCGGAACCTAGGTATTAGATTATCTGGGTTTAGGTATCTGGGTGGCTACCACCCTTAAAAGAAAAATCTTCTTGGTGGCATCTTGATGCTTCCTTAGGCACTTGCATTTTGTTCCCAGCTTGCATTCGCTGTTGTGCCATTTTCCTTGAATTGTTCTTCTCAGAAGTTTTAATATCCACAACTAGGTTCGAAAGTGGGTACACCAAGGGTTCCATCCAATTCTGGTGATAAGCAGATATCATCCATCGCGTTGTCTTCAACAAGGTAGTCCACATCGTCATTTATAATAGGCGGGTGTCTATTCACAAATCCGGCACCAACCTTCCTTATGGGGTTGCTTGAGGTAACCTTACTCTATTATAGAGCTTTCTATCCAACGGGGTAGTTGTTGAACTACTTTGGACACTGAGGAGTCACTCTTTGGTTCAATCAGGGGACCAAGATGAGTTGTCTCCTCTTTGGGTCATTCAGAAGACCAAGCTGAGAGGGTATCCTCTCATCATCTCAACTTTCTTATCATCATCCTTAGAGGTTCTTCATCTTATGGTTGCTTCCTTATACCATTCTGATCTTCAATTTTCCACAATACCATTTTGTTCTGGAAACTTTCCTGGTTGTTGTACATCTTCCAAGAATGTGTATCTAGCCTTTTCTTGGTTGGTCCTCACCAAGGCCAAGATGGCATACAGGCTATCATCATACTCCTTGTTGCTTTTTAGCTGATTTTTATTCCAAGAATCTCAAAAGATATTTAGTGCCAAGCACTGCATGCTTGCCCCTCGAACATGATGAGACCACACATCCCAATGAATTAGGATGGCATCTCTCTGTAGTCTTCTCAAGCATTTCATAGGGGTAAACAAGGTGGACTCTGTAAGAGGTACTTGCACCTTTAAGGGACGGAAGATTGCCTTATAACCAGCATTGTTGAACCCATTCAAGTTACCGGAGCAAGTCGTGCTACTTGCCACAGGTATCAGATGGTCCTTAAGAATTCCTTTAGCAACCGTCTTCATAGTTGTTGAAAGGCGCTGAACAACTTAATCGTATCTCGAAGATGAATTCCTTTGCAAGAATATAGGGATCTAACAAAGCTCTCATGGGCTGGTAAGTAGTTTCAGGGATTCAGAGAGTTGCTTCATAACATCGCAGATCGGGATGGGGTAGACTTCGGTGGCGTAAAGCTTTGGAATCCGGAGGAAATCTCACAGGTAGTGGTGGTTGTCTTTGTTGTGACTCTCTGGAGAGGAGTGACCTCCCTTTTATAGGCTCAGGGAGGTAGTCGAACAGGCAGCAGCCAAAGCTGAACAGTCTTCGCATTCAAAGCCCACTGAGCAAAACGTTTCTGATTCGTGTAGTCGTTCAAAACAAAAATGTCCTCACCGTATTCCTACGTTTTGGCCACTGGCTCACTATAAGGGATGTAATATATTATCCTCCTAAGGTTAAGGTTTAACATCGTCGTCTCTCATGTAGGTATGTCTCTCTAGATTCACCATTCCTCATACAAGAGCGAACAATATGAGTAGTCGTCATGGGCGCGAATCCATGTCGCACTCAATCATTACCTTGTATTTGGTTTGGTGCATCTCGCATTCTAACTCTTGGTCAACCTCACTAGCTTTTAAACAAAAAGTTTTGTTGAAAATGGAACCAAGTTCCAAAATTCTATTTTGAAATTTGAAAACAAAATCTATCGTTCCTAGCTAGAGGTTTTCAACAAAGCTCATGGTAAAAAAAATCCTTAAGTTGTAGATCCTTTGGTTTGCCATTTAAGAGAAAATAAAATCCTTTCCATTGCTCTGTTTGCTCTTTCCATTGCTCTGTTTGCTCTTTCCATTGCTCTGTTTGTCCTTTCCACCTTTCTTGCACAAGGTGGTTGAATAGTATTACTTCCACATTAGCTACACCTTGGGGTGTCTTCTTATTGTTTGCGAGGTATCCTTCAGATATCCTAGCTTACTGGAGTCTTGGATATCATCCTTTGTGCAACCTCTTGCGTAATATTCCAGTCTCTTGTACTTGAAACACTACCTCTTGTTGTTGTACTATGTATCCTTATTTCCAACTGAGGGTCATTGTAGTTGTTCTGTCGTTGAGAAAACTTTGGTTTGGGTTTTGGGACAAGTTTAGGTCTTAGCATAGATAAGGATTAGATAGAAAAGATCTAAGGAAGAAAAATCCTACCCAAAATATAACAGATCAAAACAATTCATCTTACAAACAACATCTAACAAACATTCATCAAATCAAGCAAACTAGTTTTAAACGAACAGGGAGGTACGATCATCCACAAGTCGGTATGACCATAACGTTTATTACACATCGTTGCTTATTAAAATTTCCTAAATGGAGGTCTAACTAAGGCTTCTTAGTACTCTCCAAAGCAGATCCATTGTTCTGTTCCAGCTGCTTCAGTAGATTGGCAATCTGTTCATCCTTGGTGGCGATGAGGTCTCCTTGAACACTAAGTTTAGATACTAGCTTTTCCATGTCACCTTGAAGTTGACTTATGGTGGTCTTCAGTGCAGTAGTATCTTCCTTTTCTTCCTTGAGGTCCTGCTGCGTATTGTGAAGTCTCCACTTGAGTCTTTCTCCAAGTTCCTTTATGGCTGACCAAGCAGCACATCTTGCTGAGTCTAGAAATGATGGATACATCTCAGAGTTGGTGAACATCCAAAGTCCCATCTTCTTGTGGTCATCTTCCTTGTTCTTGTATAAATGAAGCTGCACCCACCAATATTCTTCACCTTCATCCATCACGGGAAATCCTTTGTAAACAGCTTCTCCTTGCATTCCCATACTTAACATGAGGTTCTTTAATGCTTTGGGAAACTCAGTCTCACTCTTCAGGGTCATGGTCATCAATGGGCTTTTAGTAGTTGACATCGAATCCAATTGATCTCAAGATGATATTTGTTGAAAGGGTATGATCATCCTTTGTCCTTTCTTGATGGATTCGGTGAGTGGGTCATCTAGGGAAATCATTTGAAATGAAGTAGGGGAGAAATACAAGGAGTTTTCAAGAGGTAAACAATCCATAAATTTTTTTTTATAGAAGCAAGATGAGATAGAGATTTTTATCCTAGGGTCTTCCTATTTCTAATTCCAAACCTAGGGTCTCGATCCTACAGGCAACACTATGCTCTGATACCATTCTGTAACGCCCCACCTTTTACTAAAGGCAGAACTCCTGTGTATCTGTGCCATTCCCTAGATCAGTAGATAGCACCACAGTACAAAATGAGAAATCATTGCAATAGCATCAATATTACAACGTAATTCCAGTTACATAGGTCTTCTACCTTATGAGTACACAGCATAAAGCATAGATTGCAGTGAGCTTCCATCTTCATCAAGTGCCACAGGCAGACGTGTTGGAATGTAAGCTCGAGATCCTACTCCTGGTTCCTTACTCGAAATAAAACCTGCACGTTTGAATATGCAGCCCCAGAGGGGTCAGTACAATGATGTACTGGCAAATAACACATATTTGGTGGCATTTTGTGGAAAGACTATACTACATGACATTTAGCTGGTGGATCTCAAAGGCTGATTTGCATAAAGCCAATTTTATCCTATAAACCATTTAATACTTTCTTTCAACAAATTTTATTTTCAAGGGTCAAGACAACCCCCATACACTACATACTGGCCGGTATGTAGTTCTGGGCGTAACTCAACAAAGTTTGGAACCTCAGGCACCACCACCCCTCGGAGTGTATGGTCCTTAGTTCCGGCCTAGGGTTTCTAGACAAAATTTTAATAATTCAGAATTGGTGATGAGATTCTTCCGTACATTCCATGTCTAGAGACTCAATTGTCCATAACCGAGGACACGGCTAATCGATTAGATTTAAAACACCTTGCAAGGGTTGTGCACTTTCACCTTATGATTCATTTTATGCCCATACATAAAATGAAACGAGACCTTTTAGAAGGAGAGGACAACTAACTTGGCAAGCACCGTTCCCAACCTATAATTTGACTACCACCACTTCTTGCCGACAAGTTGTACTCCCACATTCAAATCAGTCAAGACAGAGCCCATAATGTCATAAGGCTGCACTGGAAGTACAATAAGCATGGAAGACATAGCCATCTCTTTATTCCTGGGTGGCCATCCCGAGCGGTATTCGGTTCCCACATCCTCTTATGAGGCTTGCGTCCCCGAACCCACCTACCTCGCCTCATCTTATCAAACCATTCCACCCAGGTGTTTCATTTTAGTTGAAGTTCTTAACTTTTCACAAAACACTTTTCAAGTGATCTTAGCATGGCATCAAGTTAACAAGGTAATCAGCATCCTAACAGGAGGGGTTTGAGGGGTTTGCTATACACTACTAGGATCTAAGCATTTGATAAAACAGTTGAGTAAAACACCTATCATGCATACTACAAGAGGTGAATACACTAATGCATAAGTAAAGTGGGTAGGGAACATGTGTGTCACTTGCCTTTTTGGAGATCACGACGTTCCACTTCTCTCAACTAAGCACGTAGCTCTTCGCACAAACTATAGCACAAGAAATAGCATACCATAAACAATCCATACAAACACAATCAAACAAATCAAACAATTGAAAAGTGTTTGTTTAATAATTTGGTTTTATTGATATGTTATGATAAGAAAGATATGGCAAAGGGAATATGAATTGTGAGGTATGGGTTTTGAGAGCTTAACAGGGGAAGATCAATATGATTTGAGAGAGAGAATTGGATTAGGCAAATATAATTGACGAAGTTTTTATGCTTTATCAAAGCATATAAGAGTTTTAGGAATAGCTCATGTGTAATAGATTACACAAGAGTCAATTGTGCAACTACAACACTATTGAGTAAATGTGACAAAAATTACTCTTAAATAGCATCTGTTGCACTTAGGAACTAGGCTAGGTTTTAAGAATGCTTGAACTACTCAATTAGCACATTTGCAAGTTGAATAGTTCAATACATGTGAACATAACTAAGTAGGCATTGGATTGTGACGGTCAAGTGATTGGAAAAGATTGATCCTCCAAGATTACAATGTAATGATAATAATCCTGGGCTTGGCATAGGCATGAATGGAGTTTAGAATAATCTCATGTGAATATATTCACATAGGTACAGAATAGTGCAACAGAACACTATGAATAAAGTGTGACAACACTTATTCATATTAGTATAAGTTACACATAGGATTGGGTGTGTATGATTGATATTTGAAGACTTGGTTCAAATGGTTTATTGATCAACATGGTGTATAACACATACTATGGTATGGGTTATAACAACTCCACATTAATAGAACCTAAGTTTGAGGTGAATTCATATTCTACTCAAGTAGCATAATTGCAATTGAATATATATATGAATTAGACAAAATATAATGAGTAAGATCTTTATGCTTTATTAAAGCATATTGGATCTTGGAATATCTCAAATGGGTAAATCACATAAGAGACAAAATAGTGCAATAGCAATACTATTGAATAAGTGTGACAACAATTATTCTTAAATAGTACATGTTACACTTAAGCTTAGGCTAGGATTTTTATAACATTGAAGTACTCAATTAACTCAAATGCACATTGAATAGTTCAATACAAGGCTAAGATTGAGTAGGCAGAAGTAAATGGCTATAGGTAATGGATATGTATAGATGATATTTGAAAACATGGCTTAAGGTTCCTAATGAGTAAATGAGATTGGGTTAAGTACTATGATGTTGATTTGATCAATACCATAGTAGCAAAGGTAGAAACTAAGATTGAAAGTATCACGCTTTACTCAAATGACACATTTGTAATTTGAATAAGTGGGTACTATATAAGATTGGTCTAAGTGAATATGATCTTGATCAAGATGTTGTTTAGATAGACATGACATTGGATCAAAGTGATCTCAAGATGATATTAGATAGTTAGGTGTGATCATAGGGTTTTCTAAAGTAGAAGGAATCATTGATTGAAATAGAAATAGAATTAGTCTATATAGGAACTACTCAAATTCTCATATTAGAATTTGAATAATTGCGAAATGGTTCAACAATTTTGGGAGTGATGCTACTGGATACCTTGCAGTAATACAAAGTCACTGCAAGTAGATTCATTCTAAAATAAATTTTAGAACTCAAGATATGGTCAAATTAGTGATTTGGACAAATTTGAATGCACAAAGTGTGTGCACGTATCAAATTTGACTTTTCTTGATCCTATGATGTTCTACAAGTTGATAGGATTCCAAAGACTACAAATTTGTAAATTTTGGACATCTAGAACAAAAGATATGAATTAATTAGGTTAACAGAAGGTTTGATTCCAATTTGAAATTAGTTTCAAATTGAACCCATAAAATATAAGATGTTATAGTTCTACTGGATTCTAAAAGTCTCAAGGATTCCAACGGTATCTTATTTGCAAATTTTGGACTTACAGAATATTTTATATTGATTTTACAAGATCAGTACAGAATCTGAGATTTGGATTTCGAATTTGAATTCATTTTGACGAGTTTGACTGGGGGCTGATCCTAGGCGTGACGCGTGGCGCGTTGTGATTCGCCCATACCGCTTCGGGCGGATCGGCACCGTGGGCCGTTAGATTTCATTTGATCTGGGCGGTCGGGATTTGCTTGTACCCCTTCGGTTAAGTGGGTAGATCTGGGCCACTGGGTTCAGATCCGACGGTAGACCGAGACAGAGGAGAAAGAGGCTCACCTAGTTAGGTTTCCGGTGAGTCGCCGGCGAGGTCTGTGCACTGGAGGTGGTCGTCGGCGAAGCTCTGGTGGTCCAAATCGACGGGGAGATGCAGACGATGTGCGGAGGAGGACTGCGAGCTCGTATGCTTGGTCGACGTCGACGACTGCGTCCTGGAGGAGCAGTGAGGTGCAACTGGAGATGGTCCCTGGCCGTTGGGCGCTTCGGTTGATGGCGTGGTCGTCGTTCTGGGGCTTCCTAAGTCGAACCAAGTTGAGATGCGTGAGTGCGCGGAAGAGGGAGAGAGGGGGAAGCAGATAGGAGTGGCGGAATGGTCGGGATTCACCAGAATTTGGAGTTTCGTGCTCCCAGTAATGGCGGAATCCGGCGAGGGATTTCTCTCTGATGGTGGCATCGATTGGGGAGAGGTGAAAGGGAGAAAGGAAGGTGAGCGCGGGGTACTTATAGGTCGGGGATTGATGGCCATTACTCGCGAGAAATTAGTGGGGGCGTTACTCCGGCGAGTTCTGTTTCCAGAGAGAAGAGAGGAAACGGTGGAGGTGATGATGCTGACATGCGGGTCCCGCCGGGCAGTGACAGAGAGAGGGGGAGAAGGATACCCGTTCGGGATTTGACTAGATGGACCGTGGGCTAAAACTAGGGCCGGGCCAGATTGGCTCCCCGGGGCCTTTCTCTATTTTTATTTTGTTTTCTTCTTTTCCTTTTCTGTTTTCTTATTTCTTTTGTATCTTTTGCAAAAATGCTTCAAATCAACTCAAACCACTTTCAGAAATTTCCTAAAATTCAAAGTATCAAAGTGGGACAGTAAGAAACAGGTTTTTAAAATAAAATAAGATTTTCCAATAAAACTTTATGAACTTGGCAAAAGGGACTTTGCTTGCCTAACAAAAACAGAACTAGGGTTTGAGAATAAATCTTTTGAAATAAGAGATAATACTTTATAAAGTAATGTTTGAAATTATCTTTCTAACTTAGTTTTTAAAGTACAATCTTTACTAAATAAAACACATTTGTGATTCACTCCTTTGCAAGCAAGCTTGCATAGGTTTGAATAAAGAATGGAAAATAGTATTTTGATACTTGATCTTTCTCAAAGAAGTTCTTCAAGAAATAAATAGAGGATTTTAAATAGTTTTCAAACAAAGCTTTCAAATAAACTCAAAAAGTTTTTAAATCCCTGTGAATTTTCAATCAACACAAGCAAAATAAAAACGAAAATTTTCCCCCAAAATTTGATAAAATCTTGGGTCGTTACACGATACTTTTATCGCTGATTTGGAGACCGATGATGCTCCTCGACATGTACCTGATCAAGGCCGTGGTCCTCTAGCGAAGAAGCTGATGTTCAGTTCTCAGGAAATGCCAGAGGAACAAGCTGCAGCCTTCACTGTGTCGCCACAATCTATGATTTCGCCAAGGAGGAGATGCAACAAGAAGGCACTCCCTTCTGCAACAAGAAGAAGGAGAGGAAGCAGAAGAAGAAAGGTGAAGCAGCCTCTACCTCTGTGCGCCCAGCGGCTCGGGTTCTCGACAGGTTGTCGACCCCTTGGAGGAAGATGCATTATCTTGGTTCACCGATGCTACCGAGTGAGATTCCCAAAGATATGGGGGGCAGCATCAAGGATGTGCATGACAGCATCATGTATCTAGAGGACGAACTTCTCAGAGAGAAAAATCCTGGGTACCCAGTACATGTGGTCAAGGTGCCCACCAATGTGGGCTTTGTGGATGGGTACCCATGGGATCTTTTCTTTATTAGATTCGAAGACATCTTCAGGCTCTTGCACATGTTCCGGATGGACAAAAGCTTGGTCTGCTTGATATCGCTCAGCATGGCGCATGATATCATCATAGAGAGAAGAGGAAGGATTGTGATAATGGACCCCTTCTACATGGATGAGCTATTTCTCGGCACCCCTTGGAATCGGGCGATTGTCTCAAAGTACATCGAGGATTTCATGGTAGCCAACAAGGATAAGGACTGCTTTCTCATGCCCTACTTCCCCGAGTAAGTAGTCCTTTGCTGCCTGTCGGTACATTAATTCTTCCATAAATTTTCTTTATCTAAGGATCACTTGTTGTTTTGCGTAGAGGAATTCACTGTACCCTCCTCGTCGTGCACCCATATGAATCGGGAGTGGTTTACCTAGACTTGGGGAGTGCGAATCGCAAGGACTACACTGAGATTAAGGGTGTTCTTGATAAAGCCTTCAACGGCTTCGTCCCTAAGGCCGATCGCCCCCTCAAAAAGCAGAAAAAATACAAGGATGCTTCTCCGTCTTCCACAAAACTGAGTTCTGCTGCCACAAGCAGGCTGAGCCAGATAGTGGGCTGGAGGCCTGGTACGCCATCCTACATATGAGGGATGTCATCAAAACAGAACAAGATCTCTTGGTGCCAGAAAGACTCCAAAAAGCTAGCATAGACATGGCAAACGCCACCGATGCACAAGTGTGAGCTGAGTTTCGTGCCATTCAATGGACCATTTGCTCGATCATTTTGAGGGATGTGACCAAGAAGGTTGGCTTGTTCCATGCCGGCTTCACACCACCGCCAAATGCAGAAATCGAGACCCGCTTAGAGTTGTGCTATGACACGAGGACATTCAACATGCTCGACAGAATCCATCCCTTCCCGCCAAAACCCAAAACTTAGAGTTAGTTTATAAACTTTATTTATTGCAGAACTTGTTACTTTTAATAAATTTTGCTGCACAACTTTCATGCTTCATTACTTAACCACTAACTTTTTCCTTGTGTGTAGATGACGTGGTATGTCGTGTACAAGGGCAAGGTTCCTGGAGTCTACGACGACTGGAAAGAATGTAGGAGGCAGGTACACCATTTCAGCGGCAACAGCTACAAGGGATACAACACTTTGGCGGATGCGGAAACTAGATATGCCAACTATCTAGCATGAGAGAGGACGAGGGAGATGGAGAGGAGCCGGATGACCACCTTCCTCGTGATGATGCTCACCGCTGCCACTGTCTTTCTTTTCTATGTGTTCCTTGTTTAGCTACTTTGTGTACTCTCCCAAACAAGACTTGTAAATCTGGATCAAGAATTGGTGCAACTTGTTTAGCTACTTCTTATCTATTATGTGTGTAAGTCCGAATCAAGACTTTGTGCAACTTGTGAATATTGGAGTCTTGATCACTTGTGTGTAATATTGGAGTCTTGATCACTTGTAAATATGATTCCTTGTTTTGCTACTGTTATTCTATGTATTATCTGCTGTATATATACTATATAGATTTTTATTTTTTTGCTACTGTAATTATTTTTGCTGGTGCATAGAATTATTATCCCTGGCGCATTGCCCTATTCGCCAGCGATAATAGCATCTACTGCTGGCGCATAGCAACATTCGCCAGTGAAACAAGTTACCCCTGGCAAATTTTGCTATGCGCCAGCAGGAGATGCTATTATCACCGGCGAATAGGTCAATGCGCTAGGGATAAGGCATTACCACCGGCATTAGGGTTGCTGGCGAGTTGGAATTCGCTGGGATAGGCGTTTTTGGTGCGCCGGTGGTAGGCTTTTCCCTACTAGTGGGAGGTTCTCATTTTATTCATGGCGGTTTTAGAAAGACTCTTGGTAGATATGACATTAATGATAGAATTGCTTCTGCTTATCATCCCCAAACTAGTGGGCAAGTACAGCTATCGAATAGGGAGATCAAGTCTATCTTGCAGAAGACTGTTAATAGATCTAGGAAAAACTGGGCTAGCAAGTTGAAAGATGCTTTATGGGCTTATAGAACTACTTATAAGAACCCCATGGGCATGTCTCCTTACAAAATGGTTTACAGAAAAGCATGTCACTTGCCCTTAGAATTAGAACACAAAGCTTTTTGGGCAGTGAAAGAGCTTAATAGGGATTTTAAACTTGCCGGTAAGAAAAGGTTGCTTGATTTGAGTTCCTTAGACAAGTGGAGAAGTGAAGCTTATGAGAATGCCAGACTTTTTAAAGAGAAAGTCAAGCAATGGTATTATAGGAGAATTCTTAAGAGAGAATTTCATGTTGGTGAGAAAGTTCTATTGCATAGGTCTCGTCTCAGATTTTTTGCCAGAAAATTACTCTCAAAATGGGAAGGACCCTTTATTATTGAAGAGGTGTATCGTTCATGTGCGATAAAGATTGCTTTGCTTAAAGATAACACTACACAAGTGGTGAATGGGCAAAGACTCAAGCATTATATTTATGGAGATTCTTATAATGAAGATGTCGATGTTATTCAAGTGGTGACTCCAGAAGAATTCATCAAAGAACATATGTAGGAAACTGCAGAGTCTGTTTTCAAATAGGTAACAGTTCCAGTCTAGAAAACGTTCACGTTAAACTTTCTACTCATACTTTTGTTATTTTTATTAAATATGAAAAATTACGAGATGAAAACAAGTTGGAAACAGAGCTCGGAGGCCCCACACCACCTGGTGGCATGGGCCCCCTGCTGGCCGCGCCACCCTGTGGTGTGTTCGCCTTGGAGCTCATTTTCATCCTAGTTTCCTCCTGTTCCATTGTTTCGATGTTTAATTTTTGCCTATATAACACTTGGATTGCCCGAGATCTGTATATTGTGTTCTTGTGGTGTTTTTGTTTTGATCCATTCCTGTCAGGAGTTGTTCCCAGTTTTAGAAACATCATGGCCTCTGCCAACAACGACAAGGAGAAGACGCCTTCAGAAGATGATCACCAAGACCCCAAGCTGAAGGAAGAGGTTGAGAGTGAAGCTGAAGAAGAAGAATTAGAAGAAGAGCACCATTCGTGCACTCACTTTGTCATCGCAAGCATTGGGGTGGTGACGAACCCTAACAAGTTCAAGAGGAGCGCATGGATAAGCACTGGAGGGGGTGTTCCACGCCACACCTTATCTCCATGGACATCTTCTTCAGGCAACAACCCCTTTCATACTCTAATACATGAGCGTCAATTCCAAAGGGTGCCTAAATCAAGATTACCCTTAAGATGGGATATAGATCGTTCTAACAATGCAGGGAAAGAAAGCTCCAAGTGTGAAGAAGAGTGGGGAAATAATTCCAAGAGCTGGGATTCACAGTCCGACATGTTCATGAGCCGTATTGAGCATAATTTGGAGATGATTCGTAATCTCACCTACAAGATTGATGAGTTGAAGGAACTGATTGAGAAGCTTATTAAAGACTCACCACCACCACCAAAGGAGTAATTCGTCATTGGTATTGGCATCCCCTTGGCTTGTTCCAAGCTTGGGGGAGTGCTGCGGTATCACATCATTACCTTTTACCCATTTACTTTTCAAGTAGATTCATATCATGAATAGAGAAGTTATCATATAGGATGATTTGCAGTGTGGAAGTATCCTCCTTTAGTTGGTTACCTATGTATCCCTTGGTGTGAGTTGCAGTTATGAATTATTAATGAGAAGTCTTATCATTTACTTTCTGCACACTTTATTTTAGTTTGCAATGTTTCTTATATGATTAGTCTTGTTGATTAGCATTGGTGTCACCTTGGGAGCATGAGTAAAGCTAGTTGGTTTTGGCAAACTTAGCAATGGTCAGTAGCAGCAATACTTTGAGGCTTGAGTAGAAAAGAGGGGAATACATGTAGATACATCATTTCAGCTTTCCTTCATGATTGGCTCATAAGCATTAGTATTCTCAAGTTAAGATCGTTTGTACTTTCAAGGAAGTTTGCATGATTGTTTTCTATCACATGTATGTTTGTTTGTTTCATTCTACTCTTATGCTTGCTACCCAACCTTGCTAGCCAAAAACCTGTACTGAGAGGGAATACTTCTCGTGCATCCAACTCCCAAAAACCAAGTTACTTCCAAAGAGTCCACTATAAATTCTTACGCATGGTATTTCAAGCCATTCCAAGTAAATTTTCATGTGCTACCTTTCAAAAACCTTCAAATACTTCTCATTTTGTGACACTGTTTTTAGCTCATGAGGACGTAGTGGTTGAGTTTGTTATCTTCCATACTAAATTGAGTACCCCTCAACTTGCATGCTTCATCTGCTCGTCACTAATTTTGCAAGGGAGCTGGTCAGACCATTATAACAAAAAAAAGAAAAAAAAGAAAAAGGCACTCCTCCATGGTATGTGAAAGTTGGTGGGCACTCGATGGAATTGGTTAGCCATGGTTTGTGAAAGGAAAAGTGGGGAGGAGTGCCAAGCTATAAAAGAGCACAAATGTGCCAATTAATCAAACATTTCGGAACCGCTCTCACTTGTTTAGTATGGAAGATAGCAAGAACTCCGTTGCTAGTCGTTGATAGAAACAACCACCTCTCAAAACAACTTTTATCTCAGTTTTACAACTGAAAAGCTCTAGCACATGTTTAATCCCTGCTTTCCTCTACGCAGGGCCTATCTTTTACTTTTACATTGAGTCAACCTATTCCCCTCTATCTCAAGCAAGCATTTGAGTTGTTGTGTTTCAATCATCCATATGTTGATTTGTTCAATCATGTTTACTGTCTTCCTTTGTTTAGTATGATGCTTTTATCTGAAAGAATATATCTTTGAAAGCTATCAATGATTGTAAAGAGATTGTTATGATTGAGCATGTGATTTTTGCTATATAAGCTCTGATATAAAAGGCTCCAATCAAAATATAAGTACAATCTGTTCATTGTTCTTTGACCAAGAACAAAGGTTTGCCATCACCAATCATGATTTACCTTGTGCATCTTTATTGTGATTCCCTTTACTTATTGCAAGTCAAGTTATATGAAGGGAAGTTGATGTCTATTATGACTTGTGCCTTGGTAAGTGTGATGCTTCTTGTCCGTATTTTGTTTATCGACACTTCACTCCATAAACCTGTGGTCATGTTTACCGAGCTCAGTTTTTGCTTGGGGACAAGCGAGGTCTAAGCTTGGGGGGTTGATATGTCCATTTTGCATCACTATTTTATATCATAGTTTGCTGTTATTCATTGATATATTTCATATTTAGAGATGATACTTATGTTGTTTCCTCTGTTTTTACATGTTTGATGATTATTGGAGAGCTTCCTGCCGGAGTCAGGATTCTGCTGGGAAAAGGACCATCAAGACACCATATTTTTGAAGATCACCAATTCTAGGAAAATACCTAGAAATTCATATTTCATCGGAAGACGGAAGTAGCCAGAAGGAGAGGGCGAGGTGAGCGGCTAGGGGCCCACACCACCAGGTGGCATGGGCCAGGCCTAGGCCACGCCACCAAGTGGTGTGGCCGCCCTGGCCCACCTCTGCCAGCGCCCCCTCGCGTATATCATCTCTCGAAAAAGCTAAGACCAAGGAGGGGACCAGAGATAGACTCCGCCGCCTCTGCGGGGCAAAAAACACACAGAGAGAAAGCTCTCTGGCAGGCAAAAATTTGCTGGGGAAATTCCTTTTCGGAGAGGGGAGATCATCGCCATCGTCATCGCCATCGAGCTGGACTTCATTGGGATCATCATCGTCATCATCATCATCATCATCATCATCACCAGCACCTTCATCACCATCATCACCACGCCATCTCGCTGTAACATCTTCGGTTGAATCTTGTCAAATTCTTAGGGGAAACTTTCCGGGTGTTGATTACTCTTGTAGTTGATGCTATTGAGTGGAACCGTTGAAATAAGGTTTATGTTCAGATTGTTATTTACAATTATTTCACCTCTGGTCATGATCCATATGATGTCTTGTGAGTAGTTCATTTAGTTCTTGAGGACATGGGAGAAGTCAAGATGTTAGTAGTGAAACTATGTTGAGTAATATTTAATGGTTTGATATTTATGTTGTGGTGCTATTCTACTAGTGGTATCATGTAAACGTCGACTACATGATACTTCACCTTTATGGGCCTAGTGGAATGCATTGTGTATTTGGCTACTAATTGTGGGGTTGCCGGAGCAACAAAAACCTAAACCCCCGTTAGGAAACCATTGCACCAGGGAGTGTAGGATCTCAGAGTTTAAGGTTGTGGTTAGATTTATCTTAGTTACTTTCTTGTAGTTGCGGATGCTTGCAAGGGGTATAATCACAAGTGTGTATTAGTCCAAGTTGGGGTAGTGCATTAGCATAGGTTCACCCCCATAACACCTATCAAACCAATGAAGATTACTTGGTTGCATGAAGCAAAAGCACTTGACAGAAACTCCCGTTTGTCCTCAGGAACGTTTGGTAATCATAAGTTACACAACCGGCTTGTCCTTTGCTCTAAAAAGGATTGGGCCGCTCGCAGCAATTATTATTATTATTGTCTTTTATTTACTCATAATTTATTTACTTGCATTACTAAATACCCCTGAAAACCCGTTTGCTAGTATTTACATTGAATCCCTGATCAAAACTGCTTGTCAACACCTTCTGCTCCTCGTTGGGTTTGTCACTCTTATTTATCAAAAGTACTATGATACACCCCTATACTTGTGGGTCATCAGGAGGACGAAACGGTATGGGACAATGTTAGCTGCTTGATTAAAATGAGATCAACGATGCTTGATCACCGTCTCTGTGCAGCCGTTCTCTCTCCTCATGTGAGAACTAGAGGATGGAGAGCTTGGCTAGCTCACCTAGGGATGCTCCATGTCGATGGAAAGGCGACAAAATGGTTGCAGGAGGTCACGATGGTCCTAGGGTTGTCTTTGTGTGCCTGTAGATTCTTGGAAACATCAGCGGCATTCTCCTTTGAAACAAGATGGTGGCAGCGGACTCCAAAGTTCCTAATACAAACGAGTGGCACTAGCAGAGCGATCAGGAGATAGGGAGCACAATGGTGCAAAAAAGGGGTCAGGGTTGGTTGCGATGGATGGCAACCTTCTTTGGAAGTTCACATACTCGAGAGAGAAAAATGAGCTCTCCTAGGCTTCTCTGAGAGATTTCAAGTTAGGGTCTAGGAACTAAAAGACACAATGCTGGGGAGTGAAATGAGACAATGGAGAGGGATAGAGGAGGCATGTGGCCAGTTCTCTATGTAGTGGTGTTCCTCGATAAACTTTGTCCATTTGGGAAGGGGGAGAGGGAGATGGGCGCTCTAATTGGTCAATTGAGGCGGTGAAGGGCATGATAGGGTGGCATGAGAGTGGCTGTCGGATAGGAATAGAGAGAGGGGAGTGGATCTCCACTATTTTTTTTGTCTTGGGACCCTGATGGAAGTAATTCTACTCTTTGAATTTGCCACTTGTTGGGACTCAAAGCGCAGAGTAATGCAATAAGAGAAGTTTTCCTCACAAGAGTGACTCAAGGGTTTATATCAAACTCTCAAGAAAAATGGTGATTGTTCTTGTATTCTTCAAGTAGCCTACAACATCAAACAACAGGTTCTGTCACCAACTAAATTGAGTGGTTGTTTGGCACTCGTACCTTGCAAGTTTTACAAAAGTTAAATTAATAGGTAAAGGTATTTTTGTATTTTTGTAATGATAATAACTAAAAGAAAAACAGCAAGTAAACTAGTGTAGAAAGTTTTGTTGTGGATAAAAGCGGACTATGATTTTTTTGACCGAAAAACCATAGGGGAAGCCCCTATGGTACAATTTTTGTATTAACATGTACAAAAAAGAGTACACAAACATGGTGGATGAGTGTAACAACCCAAATTTTTGAGAAATAGAAATAAATAGATTTATTAAAATACCAAATTTTGGAGACAACAAAAACTTTTATTTGGAATACAAGATTAATTTATTATCTTGTAAAACTTGTGAATTTGAGCATTTGCTCCCAGGCTTCAAATAAAAAGAGTATGAGAAGGGTTTTAAAACAAGGGATTTCTATTTTCGTGCCCTCAGGTCGTTAGTTGTACTCAGTTTTCCCCAGCTCGTTAGTTTTTCCTCAGTTTTCCCCTCGCTCTAGTTTGAAACCCCTCGCGGTCGCTCGGATGGGAGGGTTGCGGTCTGGTCAGAGGCCTTGACCGTTACTGGTGACGGCTAGGGAGCCGCGGTGGTTGTGGATTGACTGATGCTTTTGAATGGTACTGACGGGTAGGGTTAGGAGACACGTCGGAGCAGCCATCCATCTATCGCTGACATGTGGGCTGTTTTATTTCCTGATTGTATACACGGTGCTGCCAATGACAAATGGGGCCGCTCTATAGGGCTGCCGCAGCCAATGACCAGTGGGGTCGTGTATTTTTTAGGAAAAGACATATATTGCCGCTCTGTGGGGCTGCCGCAGCCAATGACCAGTGGGGTCGTCTATTTATTTAGAGAAAATCATATATTGCCGCTCTGTGGGGCCTTCGCAGCCAATGACCGCTGGGGTCGTCTATTTATTTAGAGAAAATCATATAGAGCCGCTCTGTGGGGCCTTCGCAGCCAATGACCGCTGGGGTCATCTATTTATTTAGAGAAAATCATATAGAGCTGCTCTGTGGGGCCGCCTCAGCCAATGACCAGTGGGGTCGTGTATTTTTCAGGAAAAGACATGTATTGCCGCTCTGTGGGGCTGCCGCAACCAATGACCAGTGGGGTCGTCTATTTATTTACAGAAAATCATATATTGCCGCTCTGTGGGGCCTCCGCAGCCAATGACCGCTGGGGTCGTCTATTTATTTAGAGAAAATCATATAGAGCCGCTCTGTGGGGCCGCCTCAGCCAATGACCGCTGGGGTCGCCCTTAGTGAAAAGGCATATATCCGTGCTTTTAGTTAGAGAGAAGCAACAAGTTCGCTAATTAATTTTTCTTAAGCTAGACCCAGCAGGTGACTATTTTCGCAGCTTAATCTAAAGTGAATCTTGTGCTAAACAAGTTCGCTAATTAAAGTGCATCTCATTAGTCATCGGAGAACCGCTGGCAGCTCGTTCCCCACCCTCGGACGGAGCAGCCATCGCCGGCGCCTCGTCGCGCCGCCGGCTCTGTTCCCCGGCGGCGTCGGACGGACTGCGGCGCTGCACGTCAACCACGGCTCCAGCACTTGTTTCGTCCGCACGCATTGTACCCACCGCAGGAAAGTCCGCTGCAAGCAGATCCGCCGCCCACGACGACTGGGATTTGCTCCGCCGCAAGCAGATCCGCCGCCCATGACGACCTCCGCTTCCGCCTCCCCCGCCCCCTAATCGATTCGGTTCCCGTAATTTATTTGGAGTTTGCAGCTGCGAAATAGTCCTCAATGTCTGGTCGTAGCGGGTACACCGGCGAGGGTGGGGATTCGATCATGTCGTGGCCACGTTCTACTTCTCCTACCTCGTCGGAAGTGCAGGTATCTAGCTTGTGCTCTCTGTACTACCATTGAGTTTGAAGTGCCGCCATGGCCTGTTGGAGTGATTTCAGTTGTTCTTTTTTTCCATTATTGTTACAGTTCGCCAGGCAAGCCGATGATCCATGGTACATTGCATACCAAGATGAATCAACCCAGTGGTGTAGCCAGAGGATGGATTTGGAGGAGAAGGTGGCCAATTTAGGTGATGAATTGGCCCGTAAAAACCTGATGATATTCGAGCTGAAGCGTACTGTGGAGGAAGAAAAGAAGAATTCAGAGCTTATTCGCAAGGAGAAGTTGATACTTGAGACAGATCTTGCCTTATTTGATCAAGTGGTAGAAAATCTAGAACATGAACTTCAAGTGATGGGAGAGGCGAAAAGTAGATTCATCTGGGCAGTTTTATTAGGTGTCATCCCTGTTCTAGCAGTTATGTGGTTGTGGTAGATGATTTAGATAGTATAGAATTGTTATTCAGTAGATGGCTCTAACCACTGTATTTTGGTGTGGCTCTAACCACTGTATTTTGTCGTACAATTTCCTAGTTGTGCTAAGTAATGCGCGCGATAATTTTCATGCATGAACATCTTATAAAAGTGAAGGGATCCCAAAAGTGAAAGCATGTACCAGCCTCTCGGATCAAATACATATCAATCTTCCCAATCAAGTTGGGATAGAATTCAAATCATACATTCGGATGTACAGGGACACATCGAGAAAGTGGAGAAGCTTTTTTTGACACGGAGGTAGTAGTTCAAACAATTTTATCCCAAATTAAAATTGAAAAATACAAATTTATCATAATTTTTCCCAATTTGTGGCGTCGAACACGGCCGCGCACCGATGGGCTAGAAGGGCCAGGACTACGGGCGGCTGAGGAGCTGGATCTGCGCCATCCGCAAACTCGGACATGGAGGAGGTCTGGATCTGCGCCATCGCAACGATGTTGTGGATGATGGCTTCAATCGTCTTGTCATCTATGACCACTATGGACACGGCCGCCGTCTTGGTGTCCATCAGCAGCAGATCTGACGAGGGTAACGGAAGTGAGACATCGGCAGACTCCGACATTGAAGGTTGGATCTGTGCCGTCGCAGCGATGTTGTAGGTCGCAGCGATGTTGTTGGCGATGGCTTCAAGACGATCGTTGAGCACTGTCGACACGGCCACCGTCTTGGTGTTCTTCATCATCAACAAATCTGAGAAGATAAACGAAAAGTGAGACAGAGAGAGACATTTCAACTATTTCTGAGGGTTAGATCCTCACCGGCACTCTTAGATCCACGCCGCCGCACGGTTAGATCCACGCCGCCGCACGCACGGTTAGATCCGCGCCGCCGCACGCACGCATGGTTAGATCCGCGCCGCCGCACGCACGCACGGTTAGATCCGCGCCGCCGCACGCACGCACGGTTAGATCCGCGCCACCGGACGCTGCAGATCCGCGCCGCCGCGACCGCCAGAGTAAGAGAGGAAGATGCGACTGGAATATGCGATTGCCAGGGTTGGTAGGTATGTGCTCTGCAGATCCGCGCCGCCGTGACCGCCAGGGTTGACAGGCCGTCCGATCATAAATGATCCAACAGTGCAAGCGTGCGTTGAGCTATCAACCAACCAAGATTTGTGTGAAATACATCTCGACCAATCAGAGATCAGCCAGTGAGTACAAGGGAGGAAAACTGAGTAGAACTAAGAGGGGGAAAAGTGAGGAAATGTTTATCGGAAGGGCAAAACTGAGTAGGACTGAATAAAACAAGTGGACCCGGAGGGGGAAAACTGAGTAAAACTAAGTAAAACAGGGGCACCCAAATAATAAAGGGAGTAAGGGAAATTGAAGCTTTTGGCATAAATTTTTTTAGATTGTGTTATTTGAACAATATAGTACATTTTGGCCGACGTGATATTGTTTGCAATTCAAAGATACACAAGTGTGACGAATTTGGACTCATTTGGACAAAGTTTGTAAGCATTGTGGGCATTTGGGAGGTGTGTTGAGTAGAAAGCCCTGCATCTTCATAGCTAGTAGCTCATGGACTAGGAAGTGGTTTTGGGAAAGGGAAACTTCATATCTCTATATATCCTTTTCCATTATTATTTCTCTAGGTTGTAGGTAACATAACAAGACTCCATGGGAAGGTTCCACCATGTTTTGAATTATTATGAATTAAAATAAACCCAAAACTATATTTTTTGAGTTTAGTCACTAAGAGGGGGAAAAGTGAGGAAACCTCAAGCGATGAACTATAGCTAGTAGCTCATGGACTAGAAACTTATTCAAGCAAATAACACGTATATTCCCTACATTATTGTGATTATTCAACATACAAACTTGGGAACGTCACACTAGTTCGAATTCAATACAAAGGGACCCCCAATACAAATTGTTCATACAAATTCAAATTAATTATTCAAAATAAAATCTTTCTATTGCTCCTGGTGTGACTCGCTGGGTCCACCACCTTACTCCGGGTAACCCTACCAGGGATATTACCGGTGTCTACCTTCCTTTTGCCTTCTTTCTTGTTCTTCTTCTTCTTCTCTTCGGGTTGTGCCAAGACCGAGACAACCATATCATACGAAGCTTGTGCTCTTTCTTCTAATGCATTTTCTTCAAATGCTTCAAGCAGCTGTCGATCCATTGCTTCAAAGGCCTCTCGATCCATCTGTTCCCTCTGCTCTCGATCCATCGGTTCAAGCAGCTCTCGATCCATCTGTTCCCTCTGCTCTCGATCCATCGGTTCAAGCAGCTCTCGATCCATCGGTTCAATCTGCTCTGGATCCATCGGTTCAAGCAGCTCATGATCCATTGCTTCAATCTCGCCATGATCCATTGCTTCAATCTCCTCATGTTGAATTGCTTCTTTATTCTAATCTGCATTTGCTGCTCCCGCCTGATCTTCCATTCCAAAAGCTGGGTCAACTGGATTTTTACAAAGCCTAGCAATGTGTCCAGGGATTCCACAACGTTTGCACTTACGTCATCGAATCGGTGGACCACCCTCTGCACTAGCTCTGATCCTATTCTTCCTCGGCCTACCTGCCGGTCTAGTCAAAACTGGAGAGTACAGTTTGAAGCCTGGATCGACTTTCATCCATTGGTCTTTTCCCAACAAGGTAGGAACATTCATAGCATATGCAGCCCTAAATTTGGCAACAGAGAAATACTCTGACACATACTGATCAACTTCACCTTCTGCACCCGCTATAACACTCATGAAAAACAATGCGTGTATGCAGGGTATCCCACGGATCTGCCATCGCCTACAATGGCATGTCCTATCAACCAAACTCACTGGATACCTCCACTGCCTGTTTTTACTATCAGTGTAGGTTACCTCAGCCTCCATTCCTTTTCTGATGCATTTCATCTTCAATTGTTTTGCCCTGGCATGCAAAGACTTAATCAAAGATGGGAGCATGAGATGGCCAACATATTTTGTGGCTGCAATTCTTTGATGCAGATCAATTTTTATCATGATCATCTGCCTAATCTTATCAAATATTTGCCACAGCATAAGCCCTTTCAATGACTTGACCTTTGCATTGAAACTCTCCGCAAGGTTACTTGTTACATAGTCTACCTTGCAAATTTCATTGAATTGGCTTCTTGACCACAACCTACCATGATGTTCATCCAAGTACTCCTTCACCCCAGTTTTTTGTTTATACAACACTTCCAAATGAAACAGATGCTTCCTAATGCTGCATGTGTATGCAGCTGGCCATAGGTTGTCAGTATAAACTTTACCCTTGAATTTCTTTGTAAAATTCTGTACCAAGTGTCGCATACATTCCCTATGCTCCACTCCAGGGAATACTGCTTCTACTGCACTCTCCAAACCTTTGCAAGCGTCTGTGTGGATAGTAAGTCCTGGTGGATGACCTATAAGGTCGCGCAAATTCTGCAGAAACCAAGTCCAACTTTCCTCTGACTCAACCTCCAAAACTCCATAAGCAACAGGGAACATCCAACTGTGTCCATCAATTGCAGTAGCAGCAACTAGCTGTCCTTTAAACCTGCCATGAAGAGCTGTTGCATCCACGGCCAAATAAGGCCTGCAACCGTCCAGAAAGCCTTTCCAGCAAGCTTTGAAACTAACAAAAGCCCTTCTAAAACATTCCTTCTGCATCATCCTCCCGCTTTTCAATTTGTAGGGAATTGTATGCTTGTCTATCGCTACAACACTGCCTGGACTAGCCATCTCCACTTCAGCTTTGAAAGTGTAAAGCAACTGAAAGCTTTCATTCCATGGACCATTTATCCTGTCAAGAGCCATTTCCTTTGCATAGAACATCCTCATGTAAGGTATGTTTATAGTAAACTTATCAGATATCAATTTTATGAGTGCTGTTGGACCAAGTGTTAGAGTTTCTCTCAGCCAATCTATGATTGCATCTGCCAACCACCTAGTCTTCGCTAGCTTTGATTTCTCCTCTGGCGCTCCCGCTCGAGGTGGACAAGTATGGCCGATCAAGTTCTTCTTTATCTGAAACATAATTATAAGGGATGTCAGTAACAGTTAACAAATTTTACACCGTGATCTAAAATACACAACTGGTTGGCGTAGTACCTGAACCACGGTGCTTCTGAGCATTGTGGATGCATGCAGCCTCCACCTACACCTCTTGTATGGGCACTTAACTGTGAACCTACCTGGCTCACTTTTAATAACCTCATAATCATTCTTGGTGAGAATGCAATATGTAGTAATTGCATTACGGCAGTCCGTCATCGTTTGAAATACGGTGCCTTCTGCAAGCTAAGGATCCTCCCTGTTCCACTCAATTGTTGGCAAGTCATCGTCTTCGTAATCGGCTAAAACAAGGCTGTCATTGTTCTCATCCTTCTCTTCATCATCAGTGTCATCAAATCTGGCACCTTGTGCAATATCTTCCATGTATTGATCCTCCATTGCCTGCTTACTGCATCGATCTACCAATTCAGGAAACATCAACTCATCCTCATCATCTTGAGGAGACGGATCCTCAATCTCTGCATCGTCCTCCATATCGACCGCAGGAACAATCTGGCTACCACTAGCACTGGGGACAGATGGTGCTGCTGTGGACCTACAAGGAGCGGGGCGGCGCACAGGATTAGCAGAGGCAGCAACACTAGAGAGACATGATGCCTGACCACCTGATGATGCCCCAACACCAGATGATGCCTGGAACCTGTCCACATGGATTCGAATTTTACCGACACGACAAGAATCATTTAAAGCAAAAAGAATTCCCAGATCGTCGTCGGAAATTAGTGGAACAAATCTTCCCTCCGTGCTGTTGAAATATAGGAAATCAACTGAATCACCAGCGCCCCAGGGGTACAGAGCGCAGATGTTATCTTTTAAATCCCTCAATGAGATGGTAGTTGCAACCACCGCTAGGATGTAAAATCCGGTCACATTGCGTTCAGAATCACGCAAAAAGCTAGTATCCAGCCTAACCACCAGCCGAAAAGCCAGCGCTGGATCAATCCTATTCGAAAAGCAACGCAGTTAGTTGAGCAACAACGATTCACGCTCAAAAACTGCGTACTCTTAATTCACATAGGCAGACGATGCTTACCCAGATGGAATCCATGCGTTAGATCCCTCCGATTCCCAATCTTCTCCGCTGTTGAGGGGCATAATCGGCACATTAGACGGATGTACAAACTCTACCTCCATAGGGGTAGATCTAGATCTAGTGGAGGCGGAGCCCTCTCCGCCTCCCGGGGGAGGTGGTGGGGGCGGGGCCGGCTCGGTGGCGGACGACGCCATAAGGTAGGAGGGCAGGACGACGTGGCGGCAAAGGGGCGGTGTGTGAGCTCTTCCAGTCTCGGGCGGAGGGGAAAGCTTTGGGTGAGTGACAGACCGCCAGTCCGACGTGTCTCATTGGGTCAACAGTCAACACAATTCAAAAGCAACGGTCCACTCACAACCACCGCGGCTCCCTAGCCGTCACCGGTAACGGTCTAAGGCCTCTGACCAGACCGCAACCCTCCCGTCCGAGCGACCGCGAGGGGTTTCAAACTAGAGCGAGGGGAAAACTAAGGAAAAACTAACGAGCTGGGGAAAACTGAGTACAACTAACGACCTGCGGGCACGAAAATAGATCTCCCTTAAAACAAATCCTTTGAGCCCAAAGTTTTAAATAAAGATTTTTGTTAAATTGAAATAGTTTTCTCACTATTAAATTTTGTGCATGGTTACATGCTACACCCATTTGGGTCAATGGCCAAACCAAAATTTAGTCAAGCAATCACAAACAAATAGAAAAGAATCAAATACAATAAAGGGTGAAACAAAAATCAACTTGGAACTCTATTTAATATTCTACCAAAGTTTGAATTCAAATAAGGGGTCATTCCCAACTCCATGTTATCTCCAAGAAAACCAACACTTTTGGACCAATTAAACCTTTTTGCACTTCATATTGCATGTATGCATGGAATTTCAATATAGGTTTTTTTATGATTTCATGTGGGTTTTAAATTGTTGTGAAATGTTTAGTTAATTCAAACTTAACCAATGGAAGCATTAGAGAAGAACCACAAAGATCAAAAGAACCAGAAGCAAGAGAAATAAAGAAAAAGAGAAGAAAAGATGATCTAGAAAAAGTTAACCACTACCCTACTTTGGACACTTAGAATAAGAAATCTGTAACTCAAGCAAAGGTGTGGTCACTTAGTTGAGCTTGACCATATCACATACTAACTCAACCAAGAAGTTTCCAGCAAAAACTCAAAACCTAACCTCTTTCAAAATATGTCCAAAGTTTGAATCTGAATCAGAAACCATACTTCAAATTGGAAATAAGATTTTTTGCAAAACCTCATATTTCTTCATAACAAAAATATTTCTAGAATCCCTATCCAATATAATGACCAACCCAATTGGAAATTTTCAAAAATTCAAATTTTGATTTCATGCGGACATTGTATCGAATAGTTGGTGGGCGAAATCCAGGAAAAATCCAAGCTACTGTAGCCAACGCTGTTCACGCTTGCCCAAACCCTGTAGCCATGCTCGGGGACATCTCTTGGTCGAGCCCCAGCCTCCCCTACCCCGACCACGGCCGTGAGACAGGGAAGAACAGAGGAGAACCACCGCCCGGACCCCTCACTTGCCCCCTCTACACCAGACCACCCCGCCGCCTGCAAACGCGCCAGCGAGTGCCTGCAACCCTCCACAGTGCTCCGCCGAAAGCCCCGACCGCCCCTCTCCTTCGTTAGCCGACACCGGCCGCGCTCACTCCGCAGATCCCCTCGCCCCGTGCTCCCTCTCCCGCCTATATAAATCCGCCATTCTTCCCTGAAAAGGTTCGCACCATCACCAGGAACCTCCTAGACATAATCTCCTCGCTAGTTGCTCGCAGGTTTGAGCCCGCCGGAGCCGGCCGAGCTCCGGAGCACCCTGACGTTCCCGGCGTTCCAGCCCCGACCTCAAGATGCCGCCTAGACGTGGTGGAAGAGGAGGAGCTCCTCCACCGGACTGCAGCTCGCCGTCGCCTCCCGTCCTCTCTGCATCGAGCCCCGCCTCCGAGCTGTTCTCCTGCAACGCCGGTGAGGCTCGATCCTGTAGCACGAGGAAGATGACCCCGATACCGTTTCGATTTAATTCGGTCCTGACAGCTGGGCCCCCGCTGTCAGGCCAGTTTGCTATTTTTTTCCTTGCCACCCGCCAGCCTGCAGCCTAGTGGGCCGGCCCAACTCAGTCTGTGTGTCCAGCCCGGATTAAAAAAAAAGGGATATTCGATTTCCGATTTTTGAAAAATGCATTCAGATGCTTTAGTATATTTAATTTTCCCGGAGATCTACCGATCCAAATTTAGCAAATGAAAATGTTCTGGAAACCTTAAAACATAAGCTATCCAATAAAAGTGGTTTCAACACAATTAGATTTACAGAGTGGTTGCAGTAAAAATAACAAAACAGGAGTTTTTCCACCTTAGAAAATTCATATCAATTCAAATTTAAATTCCCGAAGATTCATAGGTTCAAATTTAGCAAATAAGATGTCGTTGGAAAGCTTGTAAAATGCCCTACACTATAGAACTGGTTAGAATTCAAAATAAGTTAGGAATTTAATTAGATGTGAATAGTGTGACCATAGCTTTGTTAATCATAGAGTATTCCTAGAAATTTAATTAAGCCTCCGAAAATCATGAAATTTAAATTGTGAAATCACCAATGACCTTCCTCACTGTTAGTCAACCCAAATCAACTCCAAACCCTATTAGTGTTATCAATTAGATCCTACCCAACTCTAGTTAGCCACATAAAATGATAGATTCCTATTGCACACTTAGAATTAATTTGCCCTCTTACCAATTCACTTAGTTAATCCCTCCCACTTGAACTTGTCTTAGTAACCCTAAATCAATACCAATGCTTAGAAAGGGAACAACATATGACACTTAGTAGAAACTTTAACTTGCACACTTGATGAAAACTTAGAAGCAAAACTTATAATCCAACCCCATAAAATGCAACATGAAGGCTATTGTTAGCAAACAAAGATGTGTGCTTGGTGTGTTGTTAGCATTGTGTAGTGATTGTGTGCCTTGTGTTTATTCATTATTAGACGCTAGTGTTGCCGAGGAGGATATTGGAGGGGATTATTACCAAGAAGAAGAAGAATACCCCGGACACTTTGCCAACCAAGGCAAGCCATCTTTTGATTCATACTCCCAATGCCTAGTTTTAATATTGCATTCTACTTGTTTTAAGTAAATTGCATGATTGAATTGCTAGAGTAGAATGATAGGAGTGTAGTGGTGCCTTGTTTATCAAGAGCATCAAGTTGAGTTTATCCAACCCTATTTAGTAGTATCATCACTCAATGTAGTTGCTTAGTCGCTAATAAAAGTTGATGCTATCTCTGGAGGAACCCCATTTGAAAGGTGGTGACTTGAACTTGAAACTTGAAATGGGAGATTGCTCCTACATAATGGCTTTATGAAAGAAATTAATCTTGACTAAGAACTATGAAATATATTTCTCAAATGACAATGAGTGATGTACATGGGAGCCAACCATACCGTACGACCACATTACCCCTATATGGGAAGGGGCTTAGTCCGTAGCTTGTTTATCTTAGTATGGGAGGCCTTGTATCAAATCTTTATGGAAGGACACCGTGCGCGGCTACTTCTGAACCAGGTGGATTCCACTAACCCGGTCTCCGGGATGGCCAGAACTAGAGGCTCTGGAGCGGGGATTCCGTACCCCGGGCTCTAGGGAAGGATCCTATACTAGGGTGAGCAAGTGAAAGAGTTTGTTTGATTATCTGAACCTCGCATACTTTGCGTATGTCAATCCGTGGACTTCTCCCGGTAGATATATCGATTCTTGTGGGTAAAGTGTACCCCTCTGCAGAGGTTTTCAAACTATTCGAATAGCCGCATCCGCGGTCATGGACAGTTGGCTAACTCTACTTGACTTTTGTCAAAGATAAAAATCACAATGGTGAACCTGGTGAATGACTTGACTTGACCATGATGTTGACACACTTGAAGTTCCTTTAGATGAACTTAGAGAACTAAACCTCTTTTCTACTAATGAACATCCTTGGGAAATAAAGCTAGCATTTTGCAAATAACCCTAGTGCTTAGTCCACCATATCAACCATGCATATCTCTTTCCCCACTTTGTTTATAAGATGGTTGGCGAGTGCATCCAATGTACTCATGGCTGTGTCCCTGGCTATTAACTTGGCCAGACTTGAAGGAGCAAGATCAAGAAGGAAGGAATCATTGACAGCTTTGCGAATTAGGCTCGTTTCCTACTGTCTGCTCTGCCTGTGCGGTTGAAGCTTGACAATAGGGACCCAAGGTGTTATTCCGCTGCATATTGATGTATTGTAAGGTTTGGTCTGTGCGACCACCTATGTAATTCCCTTTATTTACTATTAATGGCTATGACTGTGATATCAACTACGTTATGTAAATCACAACATTGATTCTGGGATTGTGATGGATTACATAACGGGCACTTCGAATTTGTTATCAAATTTGAGGTCATCACAAGTTGGTATCAGAGCCTAGGCTGACTCTAGGAAACCCTAGTTAGCATGGTCGTTAGAAAATGATATCTCTGATATCACAAGTTTGGTATCAGGACTATCATGACCTTAGGAGACCTTAGTTAGTATGGTCGTTAGCTAAGAAAGTGATATTTTGTCAAACACTTATTTCTACAGAAGAAACTTAATTGCTTTGGTATCCAAAGCCAATCTTATACTCCCATCTTATTCACTTCAAATATCTTACACTCTCAACTTATACTCTCAAGAGATTTTGACAAAGAATTTATTTACCTCTTTAATTACAAAGTCTTTTCAAAGATTTGTTTTACTCTATTCCTCATCTATTTCAAATATATACTATGGATGATATACCGACCTAAGACCGAAGGACTTTTGGATGAAAAGATGAGGGACTTAATATTTTTCAAGACTTCAACCTTGGATGTTAACTACAACTGCTACCATCGAAAGAGAGTCTCTTCACCTGATCCAGAAATCTTCCAACAAGAGTCAACCCTATGGGACAAAGACTTCAAGAGCAAAGAAAGAGTGATCAAAAATGATGAAGACCCAGCAAACCTTTTGACCCACAGGATTTATAGGAAATGCTCAGTTGATTTCATTGAGCTGCCCTTACCTCACGATTATTAAGTGTGCTTAGTGCCTTGTGTGTATGAATGATTGATTTGATTTGTGATGTGCTACTCATATGCCATCCGGCAACATGTAGCAACCACCCCAACAGCTTGTTTTCTCAAAAGTGTTCTAGTAGTCTTGTTTTATCTCTTTGTGAAACCAGACCTATAATCCCCAAGACCCTTTTTTTATGAAGTCCTATGCTTTAAAGCCAAATACTTTGTTTTTGAAAAGTGTGATTGTTTGTTGAAAATGCTATGTGATTGATGAATATGTGTTTTGGCCCGTATGGCCTTATCACATTTTGGGTGTACCCAATCTTTCTATCTCGATAGGAATCAATATACACTACATCTCTTATCTGTTAATCTCATTTCCCAATCTATCTCAATCTTAACTTGTGAATCTCGGGATGAGATTCTTTTTAAGGGGGGAAGATTGTAACAACCCAAATTTTTGAGAAATAGAAATAAATAGATTTATTAAAATACCAAATTTTGGAGACAACAAAAACTTTTATTTGGAATACAAGATTAATTTATTATCTTGTAAAACTTGTGAATTTGAGCATTTGCTCCCAGGCTTCAAATAAAAAGAGTATGAGAAGGGTTTTAAAACAAATCCTTTGAGCCCAAAGTTTTAAATAAAGATTTTTGTTAAATTGAAGTAGTTTTCTCACTATTAAATTTTGTGCATGGTTACATGCTACACCCATTTGGGTCAATGGCCAAACCAAAATTTAGTCAAGCAATCACAAACAAATTGAAAAGAATCAAATACAATAAAGGGTGAAACAAAAATCAACTTGGAACTCTATTTAATATTCTACCAAAGTTTGAATTCAAATAAGGGGTCATTCCCAACTCCATGTTATCTCCAAGAAAACCAACACTTTTGGACCAATTAAACCTTTTTGCACTTCATATTGCATGTATGCATGGAATTTCAATATAGGTTTTTTTATGATTTCATGTGGGTTTTAAATTGTTGTGAAATGTTTAGTTAATTCAAACTTAACCAATGGAAGCATTAGAGAAGAACCACAAAGATCAAAAGAACCAGAAGCAAGAGAAATAAAGAAATAGAGAAGAAAAGATGATCTAGAAAAAGTTAACCACTACCCTACTTTGGACACTTAGAATAAGAAATCTGTAACTCAAGCAAAGGTGTGGTTAGTTAGTTGAGCTTGACCATATCACATACTAACTCAACCAAGAAGTTTCCAGCAAAAACTCAAACCCTAACCTCTTTCAAAATCTGTCCAAAGTTTGAATCTGAATCAGAAACCATACTTCAAATTGGAAATAAGATTTTTTGCAAAACCTCATATTTCTTCATAACAAAAATATTTCTGGAATCCCTATCCAATATAATGACCAACCCAATTGGAAATTTTCAAAAATTCAAATTTTGATTTCATGCGGACATTGTATCGAACACTTGGTGGGCGAAATCCAGGAAAAATCCAAGCTACTGTGGCCAACGCTGTTCACCCTTGCCCAAACCCTGTAGCCATGCTCGGGGACATCTCTTGGTCGAGCCCCAGCCTCCCCTGCCCCGACCACGGCCATGAGACAGGGAAGAACAGAGGAGAACCACCGCCCGGACCCCTCACTTGCCCCCTCTGCACCAGACCACCCCGCCGCCTGCAAAGGCACCAGCGAGTGCCTGCAACCCTCCACAGCGCTCCGCCGAAAGCCCCGACCGCCCCTCTCCTTCGTTAGCCGACACCGGCCGCGCTCTCTCCGCAGATCACCTCGCCCCGTGCTCCCTCTCCCGCCTATATAAATCCGCCATTCTTCCCTGAAAAGGTTCGCGCCATCACCAGGAACCTCCTAGACATAATCTCCTCGCTAGTTGCTCGCAGGTTTGAGCCCGCCGGAGCCGGCCGAGCTCCGGAGCACCCTGACGTTCCTGGCGTTCCAGCCCCGACCTCAAGATGCCGCCTGGACATGGTGGAAGAGGAGGAGCTCCTCCGCCGGACTGCAGCTCACCGTCGCCTCCTGTAACAACTTAGAAATTGTAATCCACATCTTATTAAATAAAGTGCCAAATTTTGGACCAAGATAAAACTTTTTACTCATTATGGTATGCATACATGCCTTTTCTTTATTTGTATTTCTATGATTTTATGTGTGTTATTTTTGATTGAGCATTGGGTAGATCATTCCAAGTGAACTAACAGAATCAATTGAGAAGGTTTATAAGAACCAAAGCAACCAGAAATAAAAATAAGTAAGAAAGAGATAAAGTTAATAGGATCTAGGATTTGTTATTGACTACACCACTTTGAGACCTTAGATTAAGAATTCTGTAACTCAAATCAGTGATTGGTCAACTAGTTGAGCTTAACCAAGTTATGGACTAACTCAACCAACAAAGATCTACCAAAATTTCAAACCAGAACACCACTCAAACTTGAGCCAAAGTTTGAATCTAAAACAGAAACCATATCAAATTTGAAATATAAATTTTTGCAAAACTCAATCTTTCACTGTGACAAAAATATGCCTGGGTACCTTATCCAGTATGATGAGCACCCAAAGTGGAAAAATTTGAAAAATCAAATTTTGAGTTCTTGCGGGCATTTCATCGAGCACTGGCAGAAGCAAATCGAGTGAGATCAACTTCACTAGTGCAGCACTGTTCTGGCTCGACCAAGTGCTGTAGCCATGCTCTCTGGCCTCCCCTCGATCGACTCCAGCTCCCCCAACCCCGACCCAAGCCAGGAGAAGCGGAGGGACGGCGAGGTTTGCACCCAGGGCCCCCTCCCAGCAACCCTCCTCCCTGCACGATGCCGACCAGCTTGGAGGCGCCAGAGGAGACCCACAGCACCCCGCGGCCGAACCAGCAACCCCCCAGCATGCGAGCGTGGCCGCCATGACCGGAGAACGCTGGAAACGCCGCCAGGGCCCCCGTGCAGACGAGCTTCTGGCCGCGCTTGTCCCCGTCGCTCCGGCCTATAAAAGGCCCCGCCGATCAAACGCAGAGATGCACCTCACTCCCAGCTCCCTCCCAGACATCGCTGCTCACTCCCTCTCACCCTAGTTCGCCGTAGCCAGCCTCGCCGGCGTAGTACTGGACGCGAGAAGCGCTGCCGCGTTCGACCACCTGGAGGCCAGCTGCTGCAGGGAATCGGAGGAGGAGGAGCACCACAGCCGATGCCGCGCACCGCCGTCAAGTTCTGCATCCCCTACGTCTCGCCATCGCCGTCGAACGATCTACACTGCTCGCAGGTGAGCTTCCGCCGTGCTGAGGAAGACGATGCACGTGAGCCGTCCGATCTTAATCCGACGCTAGCATACCGATTCGGGAATCGTTAAGTGAGCTGACATCGCGACCCCACCTGTCAGCTCCCTTTTTTATTCTTTTCCCCCCGCGCGAAACGGTATGGGCCGGCCCGTTCGGCTTTGTTATGAATAGGGCCCGGCTCGTTTCAGTTTCGGTCCGTTTCGTTTTTAAATAAATTCCCGCCCGTTTTATTTATTTCAAATAACTTTCAGATGCTATTTTCAAACTTTAATTCCTAGAGTTTTATAAATCCAAATCTAGCAAATAAATATTCATTGGAAAGCTTAGAAAATACTCTACACAATAGTACTGGTTAGAATTCAAAATAAGTTAAGAATTAAATTAGATATGAATAGTGTGACCATAGCTTGTTTAATAATGAAAGATTTCTAGAAAATTATTTAAGCTATCAAAAATCATGAAAATTAAAATGAGAACTCACTAATGACCCCTCTTACTGTTAGTCAACACTAATCAACCCCAAACCCTATTAGTGTGATCCATTAGACCCTAATTCCATCCTATTTTGGTAGCATAAAATGATAGATCACTATTGCACACTTAGAGTTATTTGCCCTCAATGCCAAATTCACCTAGTGGATCCATCCCAATTAAACTTGTCCTAGTAACCCCAACTCAACTCCAATGCTGCACAAGTGGACCACCTATGCCACTTAGTAAAGAATCTAGCTTGCACACTTGAAGAAAATTTAGAAGCAAAACCTACAATCCCACACCATAAAGTGCAACATGAATTAAAATACAACATGAATTAGAATACACCATGAATGATTTTGTGAGCAAACAAAGAGGTGTGCTTGGTGTGTTGTTAGAATGGTATAGTGATTGTGTGTTTTGTGTTTATTCGTTATTAGACGCTAGTGTTGCCGAGGAGGATATTGGAGGGAATTATTATCAAGAAGAAGAGGAAGAATACCCCGGACACTTTACCAACCAAGGCAAGCCATCTTTTGATTCATACTTCCAATGCCTAGTTTTAAGATTTGCATTCTACTTGTTTTACTTAAATTGCATGATTGAATTGCTAGAGTAGAATGATAGAAGTAAAGTGGTATCTTGCTTAGCAAGAGCATCAAGATGAGTTTATCCAACTATAGCTTGGTAGTATCATCACTCCATGTAGTTGCTTAGTCGCTAATAAAATTGAGGCCATCTATAAGGGGAACTCTATTTGAAAGGAGTGACTTGAACTTGAAACTTGAATTGGAGGTTGCTCCTATATAATGGCTTTTGAAAGAAACTAATCTTGACTAAGAACTATGAAATGTATTTCTCAATGACAACGAGTGATGTACTATGGGAGCCAATTATACCGTACAACCACATTACCCCTATATGGGAAGGGGCTTAGTCCGTAGTTTGTTTATCTTAGTATGGGAGGCCTTGCATCAAAGCTTCATGGAAGGACACCGTGAACGGTTACTTCTGGACCAGGTGGATTCCACTAACCCGGCTTCCGGGATGGGCAGAACTAGAGGCACCGGAGCGGGAGATTCCGTATCCCGGGCTCTAGGGAAGGATCCTATACTAGGATGAGCAAGTGAAAGAGTTTGTTTGATTATCTGAACCTCGCATACTTTGTGTATGTCGAACCGGGGATTTCTCCCGGCAGATGTATCGAATCTTGTGGGTAAAGTGTACCCCTCTGCAGAGGTTTTCAAACTATTCGAATAGCCGCGTCCGCGGTCATGGACGGTTGGTGAGCTGTACTTGACTTTTGTCAGGACTAAAAGTGACAATGGTGAACTTGGTGAATGACTTGACTTGACAATGATGTTGACACACTTGAAGTCCTCTTTAGATTGAACCTAGAGAACTAAACTTCTTTTCTACAAATGAACATTCTTGGGAAATAAAACTAGCTTTTGCAAATAAACTTAGTGCTTAGTCCACTATACCAAACCTTGCATATCTACTTCATCTTTTCCTTTATAAGATGGTTTGCGAGTGCATCCAATGTACTCACGGCTGTGTCCCTGGCTATCAACTTGGCCAGACTATGGGGAAGAATACCAGGAGGAAGGGTATGAAGAAGAGTACCAGAACTAAGCTCGTCTCCATGAGTCGCCATTGCCTGTAGGTTGAAGGCATGGACCCGAAGACGTTATTTCCGCTGCTATATTGTGTTGTAATATGACTTGGTCTGTATGACCATTGTATTTGAACCATCGTATTGTAATGCCTATGGAACTGGTTACCAACTACGTTATGTATATCGCAATAATGATTCTGGGATTGCGGTGGAATACATAACGGGCACTTCGAATTTGTTATCAAATTTGAGGTCGTCACAAGTTGGTATCAGAGCCTAGGTTGACCATAGGAGACCTTAGTTAGAATGGGCGTTCAATGAACATTTGATAAAAGCAAAGATACAAGAACGGTTGCAAAAATTGCTTAGTCTTTCCTCTCTAGTTGCAAAGTTTTATACATACTTCAGTTTTTCCTACTTAAAATTTTGCACACTTGAGTTGATCACTAACTTGAACCAATCTAAAATTTTGTAGATGGCCCTGGAGTTCGTTGAGCACTACCAGTTGGGCCAGGGTGGCAGCCTCTGTTTTGAGCGCAACCTCACCACCTTGACCTTGTTCCTGGATCGTCTGTATCCGGAATTCAAGGGAGCCGTGCTCAATGAGCACCCAGATGGAGAGCTACGATGGCTGGTCCGAGCCAGTTGCCGTGGCAAGAAGGGGAAATTGAATTCTCCGAGGATCAAGTTTGAGCTTGTGGAGAACACTTGGGCCGATGGTTTGGTCCGAGCGATGCAGGAGATGCACGCCCGCTTGTGCGGACTGCACGTTGAGGAGGTCCAGGGAGGACGCTTCAAGGACTTTGCTCGGCGTGATGCGGATGGACGTCCCGCAAACATGCCCGGGCAGAATGAGCCAAGTACCTACATCGATCACATGGACTTCTTGCTGTACTCCACTCAGCAGGAGGCCGATCTTGCCCGTACCAAGGCCAATCTTGAGCACTTCGCATTGGTGGATGCGAGGAACACTATCAGGATTCTTGCGAAGGAGCACAAGAGCCTTCGTCGCCAGCACGATGAGAAGGATCAGGACATTGAGGAGTTGAAGGCCAATGTGGCGGAGTTGACTGAGTACATTGAGAGTCTGGAGGATCACCTTGGTGAGGAGGAAGGCATTGATCTCCGCAAGGAGGATAATGCCCTCGTTAGTGATGAGGATGACTTCATGGAGGACCTTGATGATTCGGAAGATGGTGGGCACAATGGATTCATTGTGAGTGATGAGGAGGAAGACCCCGAGGAGCCCGCTGTTTAGATTCGAGATCCATGTGTTATCTAGCTATGAGTTTCACTTTATGTTTCACTTCGTGTAGGTGTGAGTTGTATCCCCCTCTCTATTAGACGAGTCGCAATGGTTTGAGGTAAACCATTTGTATTGTGTGAACTCGTATGTGTGATATGTTTGTTGAGTGTTGAATGAAATATGAATTTGGCTCTTAAGGCCTTAGTAAGACAAAATTGCATCATCCATATTACCTTTAATCTTAGCAAATCAGCTTTTCCCTCTTGTCTTACACACCTTATCTTCAGATGCCGCGAGCACCCCCACCCCCGAACCCGGAAATGGCCGAACTGCTAAGGTTTATCATGGAAGACCGGGAAGCAGCCCGAGCTGAGCGCCAAGCTAACTTGGCCACTCTTCAGCAGATAACTCAGATGGCAATGAACCACAACAATGGCAATGGCCATGGCAATGGTGAAGGAGAAAACCATGGCAATGGGGATCACCGATCCAAGTTGAGGAATTTCCAGAACACCAACCCTCCTATGTTCACTAAGTCTGAAGAGCCCTTAGATGCCGATGATTGGCTTCGCACTATGGAAAACAACTTGGCCGTCGCCGAAGTTGGGGAGAATGAGAAGGTGTTATACACCACCCACTATCTTGCTGGAGCAGCGAGAGCTTGGTGGGACAGCACCCGTGCAATGCAAGCCCCAGGGTATGTGATGCCTTGGGAGGAGTTCAAGAGCAAGTTTAGCAAAGCCCATGTCCCTTTGGGATTGGTTAAAAGGATGAGAGATGAGTTCAGAAATCTGAAGCAAGGTTCCCTGTCTGTGGTGGATTACCGTGACAAGTTCCTTACCTTGTCTAGGTATGCCCCAGATGACACCAACACCACTGAAAAGAAGCAAGAACGGTTTCTGGATGGACTTCATGATGAGATGCAATGTGTCTTGGTCAGCATTCACTTTGCCGACCTGGAATCATTGGTTGATTCTGCCATTCAGATGGAAGGCAAACTCAAGCAAGCTACCGAGAACCGCAAGCGCCGTATGATGTATCAAGGCAACTCGAGCAACTCGCAGAAGCCAAGGGGAAATGCACCAATGGGTTTCGCCCCTAGACCAATGAGGCCGTCTGCACCTGCTCCACGTCCCAACTATCCCAACCGTCAGCCCGGCAACAACTTCAACCGTGCACCCCCAAGACCCAGTGGCAACAACTCCAACACTAATGCTCCGAGGCCCAATGGCGCCTCTGTGTTACCCAAGACTGGTGACAAGTCTGGTATTACATGTTATGAGTGTGGACTCAAAGGGCATTACTCCAATGAGTGCCCCAAGAAGCTGAATGATGCATCCAAGACCCCTGCCCCTGTTCAACAACAGCGCCGTATGGGAAATGGCAAGAACTATCCACCAAGGAACCAGCCTCGCTCTCAAGGCCGTTTGAATCACATGAATGTTGAAGAAGCTCAGGAAGCAACCGACGTTGTGCTTGGTATGTTCCCTGTTAACTCAGTTCTTGCAAGAGTTCTGTTTGATTCTGGAGCTTCGCACTCATTTGTTACCCAATTATTCGTTGATAAAAGTGGACTTCAACCCACACCCTTGAAAGATGTCATGTCTGTGCAAATTCCTGGGTCAGTAACCAAAGCCAGTTGTACCTGCTTGGCAGTACCTATAGAAATTCATGGGATAGCTTTCTTAGCCAATTTGATAGTATTGGGAACCAAAGGTTTGGAGGTAGTTCTTGGTATGAATTGGATGTCCCTCCACCAAGGAGTGATAGATTGTGCCAAGAAGACCATCACCATGAAGAGTAGCAATGGAATAATAGTCAAGCATGTGTCCGTAAAACCAACCCAAACCACCCGATGTCATAAGAGTATCTCAGGGCCAACCATAGAAGAAGTTCCCATCGTCTGTGAATACCCGGATGTTTTTCCCGATGAGCTACCCGGAATGCCACCGGATCGGGATATTGAGTTTATCATTGAGCTTATCCCCGGAACTGGATCAATAGCCCAACGACCCTATCGTATGAACCCAGCTGAATTAGTTGAGTTGAAGAAGCAATTGGATGACCTTTTGAGTAAAGGATTGATTCAGCCAAGTTCTTCTGCTTGGTGATCACCCGTTCTGTTTGTGGATAAAAGTGACGGTTCTAGCCGACTGTGCACTGATTACCGTAAGCTAAACGATGTGACCATCAAGAACAAGTATCCTCTCCCGAAGATTGAAGATTTGTTTGACCAATTGACTGGAGCAAGAGTCTTCTCAAAGATAGATCTTAGAACCGGATACCACCAACTGAAGATCCGTGCAACGGATATCCCCAAAACAGCCTTCACTACCCGATACGGATTGTATGAGTACACCGTAATGTCATTTGGATTGACCAATGCCCCTGCTTATTTTATGAACCTCATGAATAAGGTTTTTATGGAGTTCTTGGATAAGTTTGTTGTTGTTTTCATTGACGACATTCTTATCTACTCCAAATCCGAAGAAGAGCATGCAAACCATTTGAGATTAATTTTAGAAACCCTAAGGGAGCATCAGCTGTATGCCAAGTTCAGCAAATGTGAGTTCTGGTTGAAGGAAGTTGGATTCTTAGGCCATGTGTTATCAGCCAGAGGAATATCTGTAGACCCTAAGAAGATCAAATCAGTCATGGAATGGGAAGCCCCTACCACTCAGACTGAAGTTAGAGGTTTTCTCGGATTAGCGGGATATTACCGCAAGTTTGTTGAAGGATTTTCCAGCATTGCCCGTCCAATGACTCAACTGTTGAAGAAAGACAAGAAGTTTGAATGGACCCCTAAGTGTGAAGAGAGTTTCCAAGAGCTCAAGAAGCGATTGGTGACCGCCCCCATCCTAACCATGCCCGATATCACCAAACACTTTGATGTCTATTGCGACGCTTCCAAACTTGGACTTGGTTGCGTATTGATGCAAGAAGGCAAGGTCATAGCTTACCTCTCTCGACAGCTTCGACCTCATGAAGAAAATTATCCAACTCATGATTTAGAGTTAGCAGCCGTGGTTCTAGCTCTGAAGACCTGGAGGCACTATCTGATGGGCAACCGTTGTGAGATCTACACCGATCACAAGAGTTTGAAGTATATTTTTACCCAGAAGGAGTTGAACATGAGGCAAAGGAGATGGATAGAGTTGATCAAGGATTATGATTTGGAAATCCACTATCACCCCGGTAAGGCCAATGTGGTGGCCGATGCATTGAGTAGGAAGCCGTGTTCATTGAATATGAGGATCAAAGAAGAGCAACCCATGTTGCACCAAGAGTTTGAAAAATTTGGATTGGAACTAGTCAGTCAAGGATTCTTAGCCAACCTTGAGTTTCAACCCACCTTGATGAGCCAAATCAAAGAAGCCTAGAAGGGAAATGAGTGTATTGACGGAATCAAGCGCATAATTGGTTTCGGCAAGGTGCCAGGATTTGAGGAAGATGATCAAGGAGTTCTTTGGTATAAAGGCCGTATTTGTGTGCCCGCTGATTCAGAATTGAAGGAAGTAATTATGAAAGAAGCCCATGAGACACCTTACTCCATCCACCCCGGTGGAACCAAGATGTACCAAGATTTGAAGGAACAATTTTGGTGGCATGGAATGAAGCGTGAGATTGCATCGTTCATCTCTAAGTGTGATATTTGTCAAAGAGTCAAGGCTAAACATCAACGTCCTGCAGGATTGCTGCAACCTTTGCAAGTTCCGAAATGGAAGTGGGAATCTGTTGGAATGGATTTCATCACTGGATTTCCAAGGTCTAGCCGTGGAAATGACTCTATCTGGGTCATCGTAAATAGACTGACCAAAGTAGCCCACTTTATCCCTGTCAAGACCACTTACAACTCGGGATAGCTAGTAGATTTGTATCTCTCCTGAATTGTCAGTTTGCATGGAGTCCCTAAAACCATAGTTTCCGATCGAGGAACCCAATTCACCTCAAGATTTTGGAAAAGTTTGCATCAAGCCTTGGGAACCAAATTAGCTTTTAGTACAGCGTACCACCCTCAGACGGATGGACAGACTGAAAGAGTGAATCAAATACTTGAAGATATGCTAAGAGCCTGTGTTCTAGCATATGGAGCTAAGTGGGAAGATTGTCTGCCTTTCGTGGAGTTTTCCTACAACAACAGTTATCAAGCCAGTTTGCAAATGGCCCCATTTGAAGCTTTGTACGGAAGAAGGTGTCGTACCCCTTTGAACTGGTCAGAAACCGGAGATAGTCAGATATTTGGACCGGACATTCTGCAAGAAGCCGAGGAGAAAGTTCGCATGATTCGTGAATACCTAAAGGCAGCCCAGTCGAGGCAGAAGAGTTATGCAGACAAGAGACGCAGAGAACTGACCTTCCAGATTGGAGATTTTGTGTATCTCAAAGTATCACCTCTCAAGGGAATGCAGAGATTCCAAGTAAAAGGAAAGCTAGCACCAAGATATATTGGACCCTTCAAGATACTAGACCGCAGAAGAGAGGTGTCTTATCAGTTGGAAATGCCCCCTGAATTGTCTGAAGTGCACGATGTCTTTCACGTGTCTTTACTTCGGAAATGTCTTGAAGTTCCGGAGAAGCCAGAATTTTGCAAGAATATTGATTACCGCTCGGTGGACATCAACAAGGATTTGACATACCGTGAAGTACCTACCCGTATTCTCGAGGAAGCTTATCGAACCACTCGAACCCGAAGTATCAAGTTTCTGAAAGTTCAGTGGAGTAACCACACCGAAGAGGAAGCTACTTGGGAACGAGAAGATGACCTTCAGAAAGAGTTTCCCAATCTTTTCAGTTCTTAACTAGTGAATCTCGGGGACGAGATTCTTTTTAAGGGGGGAAGATTGTAACAACTTAGAAATTGTAATCCACATCTTATTAAATAAAGTGCCAAATTTTGGACCAAGATAAAACTTTTTACTCATTATGGTATGCATACATGCCTTTTCTTTATTTGTATTTCTATGATTTTATGTGTGTTATTTTTGATTGAGCATTGGGTAGATCATTCCAAGTGAACTAACAGAATCAATTGAGAAGGTTTATAAGAACCAAAGCAACCAGAAATAAAAATAAGTAAGAAAGAGATAAAGTTAATAGGATCTAGGATTTGTTATTGACTACACCACTTTGAGACCTTAGATTAAGAATTCTGTAACTCAAATCAGTGATTGGTCAACTAGTTGAGCTTAACCAAGTTATGGACTAACTCAACCAACAAAGATCTACCAAAATTTCAAACCAGAACACCACTCAAACTTGAGCCAAAGTTTGAATCTGAAACAGAAACCATATCAAATTTGAAATATAAATTTTTGCAAAACTCAATCTTTCACTGTGACAAAAATATGCCTGGGTACCTTATCCAGTATGATGAGCACCCAAAGTGGAAAAATTTGAAAAATCAAATTTTGAGTTCTTGCAGGCATTTCATCGAGCACTGGCAGAAGCAAATCGAGTGAGATCAACTTCACTGGTGCAGCACTGTTCTGGCTCGACCAAGTGCTGTAGCCATGCTCTCTGGCCTCCCCTCGATCGATTCCAGCTCCCCCAACCCCGACCCAAGCCAGGAGAAGCGGAGGGACGGCGAGGTTTGCACCCAGGGCCCCCTCCCAGCAACCCTCCTCCCTGCACGATGCCGACCAGCTTGGAGGCGCCAGAGGAGACCCACAGCACCCCGCGGCCGAACCAGCAACCCCCCAGCACGCGAGCGTGGCCGCCGTGACCGGAGAACGCTGCAAACGCCGCCAGGGCCCCCATGCAGACGAGCTTCTGGCCGCGCTTGTCCCCGTCGCTCCGGCCTATAAAAGGCCCCGCCGATCAAACGCAGAGACGCACCTCACTCCCAGCTCGCTCCCAGACATCGCCGCTCACTCCCTCTCGCCCTAGTTCGCCGTAGCCAGCCTCGCCGGCGCAGTACTGGACGCGAGAAGCGCCGCCGCGTTCGACCACCTGGAGGCCAGCTGCTGCAGGGAATCGGAGGAGGAGGAGCACCGCAGCCAATCCCGCGCACCGCCGTCAAGTTCTGCATCCCCTACGTCTCGCCATCGCCGTCGAACGATCTACACTGCTCGTAGGTGAGCTTCCGCCGTGCTAAGGAAGACGATGCACGTGAGCCGTCCGATCTTAATCCGACGCTAGCATACCGATTCGGGAATCGTTAAGTGAGCTGACATCGCGACCCCACCTGTCAGCTCCCCTTTTTATTCTTTTTCCCCCGCGCGAAACGGTATGGGCCGGCCCGTTCGGCTTTGTTATGAATAGGGCCCGGCTCGTTTCAGTTTCGGTCCGTTTCATTTTTAAATAAATTCCCGCCCGTTTTATTTATTTCAAATAACTTTCAGATGCTATTTTCAAACTTTAATTCCTAGAGTTTTATAAATCCAAATCTAGCAAATAAATATTCATTGGAAAGCTTAGAAAATACTCTACACAATAGTACTGGTTAGAATTCAAAATAAGTTAAGAATTAAATTAGATATGAATAGTGTGACCATAGCTTGTTTAATAATGAAAGATTTCTAGAAAATTATTTAAGCTATCAAAAATCATGGAAATTAAAATGAGAACTCACTAATGACCCCTCTTACTGTTAGTCAACACTAATCAACCCCAAACCCTATTAGTGTGATCCATTAGACCCTAATTCCATCCTATTTTGGTAGCATAAAATGATAGATCACTATTGCACACTTAGAGTTATTTGCCCTCAATGCCAAATTCACCTAGTGGATCCATCCCAATTAAACTTGTCCTAGTAACCCCAACTCAACTCCAATGCTGCACAAGTGGACCACCTATGCCACTTAGTAAAGAATCTAGCTTGCACACTTGAAGAAAATTTAGAAGCAAAACCTACAATCCCACACCATAAAGTGCAACATGAATTAAAATACAACATGAATTAGAATACACCATGAATGCTTTTGTGAGCAAACAAAGAGGTGTGCTTCGTGTGTTGTTAGAATGGTATAGTGATTGTGTGTTTTGTGTTTATTTGTTATTAGACGCTAGTGTTGCCGAGGAGGATATTGGAGGGAATTATTATCAAGAAGAAGAGGAAGAATACCCCGGACACTTTGCCAACCAAGGCAAGCCATCTTTTGATTCATACTTCCAATGCCTAGTTTTAAGATTTGCATTCTACTTGTTTTACTTAAATTGCATGATTGAATTGCTAGAGTAGAATGATAGAAGTAAAGTGGTATCTTGCTTAGCAAGAGCATCAAGATGAGTTTATCCAACTATAGCTTGGTAGTATCATCACTCCATGTAGTTGCTTAGTCGCTAATAAAATTGAGGCCATCTATAAGGGGAACTCTATTTGAAAGGAGTGACTTGAACTTGAAACTTGAATTGGAGGTTGCTCCTATATAATGGCTTTTGAAAGAAACTAATCTTGACTAAGAACTATGAAATGTATTTCTCAATGACAACGAGTGATGTACTATGGGAGCCAATTATACCGTACGACCACATTACCCCTATATGGGAAGGGGCTTAGTCCGTAGTTTGTTTATCTTAGTATGGGAGGCCTTGCATCAAAGCTTCATGGAAGGACACCGTGAACGGTTACTTCTGGACCAGGTGGATTCCACTAACCCGGCTTCCGGGATGGGCAGAACTAGAGGCGCCGGAGCGGGAGATTCCGTATCCCGGGCTCTAGGGAAGGATCCTATACTAGGATGAGCAAGTGAAAGAGTTTGTTTGATTATCTGAACCTCGCATACTTTGTGTATGTCGAACCGGGGATTTCTCCCGGCAGATGTATCGAATCTTGTGGGTAAAGTGTACCCCTCTGCAGAGGTTTTCAAACTATTCGAATAGCCGCGTCCGCGGTCATGGACGGTTGGTGAGCTGTACTTGACTTTTGTCAGGACTAAAAGTGACAATGGTGAACTTGGTGAATGACTTGACTTGACAATGATGTTGACACACTTGAAGTCCTCTTTAGATTGAACCTATAGAATTATAAACTTCTTTTCTACAAATGAACATTCTTGGGAAATAAAACTAGCTTTTGCAAATAAACTTAGTGCTTAGTCCACTATACCAAACCTTGCATATCTACTTCATCTTTTCCTTTATAAGATGGTTTGCGAGTGCATCCAATGTACTCACGGCTGTGTCCCTGGCTATCAACTTGGCCAGACTATGGGGAAGAATACCAGGAGGAAGGGTATGAAGAAGAGTACCAGAACTAAGCTCGTCTCCATGAGTCGCCATTGCCTGTAGGTTGAAGGCATGGACCCGAAGACGTTATTTCCGCTGCTATATTGTGTTGTAATATGACTTGGTCTGTATTACCATTGTATTTGAACCATCGTATTGTAATGCCTATGGAACTGGTTACCAACTACGTTATGTATATCGCAACAATGATTCTGGGATTGCGGTGGAATACATAACGGGCACTTCGAATTTGTTATCAAATTTGAGGTCGTCACACCTCCCGTCCTCTCTGCATCGAGCCCCGCCTCCGAGCTGTTCTCCTGCAACGCCGGTGAGGCTCGATCCTGTAGCACGAGGAAGATGACCCCGATACCGTTTCGATTTAATTCGGTCCTGACAGCTGGGCCCCCGCTGTCAGGCCAGTTTGCTATTTTTTTTCCTTGCCACCCACCAGCCTGCAGCCTAGTGGGCCGGCCCAACTCAGTCCGTGTGTCCAGCCCGGATTAAAAAAAAGGGATATTCGATTTCCGATTTTTGAAAAACGCATTCAGATGCTTTAGTATATTTAATTTTCCCGGAGATCTACCGATCCAAATTTAGCAAATGAAAATGTTCTGGAAACCTTAGAACATAAGCTATCCAATAAAAGTGGTTTCAATGCAATTATATTTACAGAGTGGTTGCAGTAAAAATAACAAAACAGGAGTTTTTCCACCTTAGAAAATTCATATCAATTCAAATTTAAATTCCTGAAGATTCATAGGTTCAAATTTAGCAAATAAGATGTCGTTGGAAAGCTTGTAAAATGCCCTACACTATAGAACTGGTTAGAATTCAAAATAAGTTAGGAATTTAATTAGATGTGAATAGTGTGACCATAGCTTTGTTAATCATAGAGTATTCCTAGAAATTTAATTAAGCCTCCGAAAATCATGAAATTTAAATTGTGAAATCACCAATGACCTTCCTTACTGTTAGTCAACCCAAATCAACTCCAAACCCTATTAGTGTTATCAATTAGATCCTACCCAACTCTAGTTAGCCACATAAAATGATAGATTCCTATTGCACACTTAGAATTAATTTGCCCTCTTACCAATTCACTTAGTTAATCCCTCCCACTTGAACTTGTCTTAGTAACCCTAAATCAATACCAATGCTTAGAAAGGGAACAACATATGACACTTAGTAGAAACTTTAACTTGCACACTTGATAAAAACTTAGAAGCAAAACTTATAATCCAACCCCATAAAATGCAACATGAAGGCTATTGTTAGCAAACAAAGATGTGTGCTTGGTGTGTTGTTAGCATTGTGTAGTGATTGTGTGCCTTGTGTTTATTCGTTATTAGACGCTAGTGTTGCCGAGGAGGATATTGGAGGGGATTATTACCAAGAAGAAGAAGAATACCCCGGACACTTTGCCAACCAAGGCAAGCCATCTTTTGATTCATACTCCCAATGCCTAGTTTTAATATTGCATTCTACTTGTTTTAAGTAAATTGCATGATTGAATTGCTAGAGTAGAATGATAGGAGTGTAGTGGTGCCTTGTTTATCAAGAGCATCAAGTTGAGTTTATCCAACCCTATTTAGTAGTATCATCACTCAATGTAGTTGCTTAGTCGCTAATAAAAGTTGATGCTATCTCTGGAGGAACCCCATTTGAAAGGTGGTGACTTGAACTTGAAACTTGAAATGGGAGATTGCTCCTACATAATGGCTTTATGAAAGAAATTAATCTTGACTAAGAACTATGAAATATATTTCTCAAATGACAACGACTGATGTACATGGGAGCCAACCATACCGTACGACCACATTACCCCTATATGGGAAGGGGCTTAGTCCGTAGCTTGTTTATCTTAGTATGGGAGGCCTTGTATCAAATCTTTATGGAAGGACACCGTGCGCGGCTACTTCTGAACCAGGTGGATTCCACTAACCCGGTCTCCGGGATGGCCAGAACTAGAGGCTCCTGAGCGGGGATTCCGTACCCCGGGCTCTAGGGAAGGATCCTATGCTAGGGTGAGCAAGTGAAAGAGTTTGTTTGATTATCTGAACCTCGCATACTTTGCGTATGTCGATCCGTGGACTTCTCCCGGCAGATGTATCGATTCTTGTGGGTAAAGTGTACCCCTCTGCAGAGGTTTTCAAACTATTCGAATAGCCACGTCCGCGGTCATGGACAGTTGGCTAATTCTACTTGACTTTTGTCAAAGATAAAAATCACAATGGTGAACCTGGTGAATGACTTGACTTGACCATGATGTTGACACACTTGAAGTTCCTTTAGATGAACTTAGAGAACTAAACCTCTTTTCTACTAATGAACATCCTTGGGAAATAAAGCTAGCATTTTGCAAATAACCCTAGTGCTTAGTCCACCATATCAACCATGCATATCTCTTTCCCCACTTTATTTATAAGATGGTTTGCGAGTGCATCCAATGTACTCATGGCTGTGTCCCTGGCTATTAACTTGGCCAGACTTGAAGGAGCAAGATCAAGAAGGAAGGACTCATTGACGGCTTTGCGAATTAGGCTCGTTTCCTACTGTCTGCTCTGCCTGTGCGGTTGAAGCTTGACAATAGGGACCCAAAGTGTTATTCCGCTGCATATTGATGTATTGTAAGGTTTGGTCTGTGCGACCACCTATGTAATTCCCTTTATTTACTATTAATGGCTATGACTGTGATATCAACTACGTTATGTAAATCACAACATTGATTCTGGGATTGTGATGGATTACATAACGGGCACTTCGAATTTGTTATCAAATTTGAGGTCGTCACAATGAGGATCATAGTTTCACTTGATCTCTCATAAAAACATGGTGGTGGTGATAGCACAAAAGTTAAATAGGAGCATGCAAACATACAATAGTTCATTGATAAGCATTAACATGAGCATCACGTTCTAGCATAGAATTGATGCAACACAACTCCCTAATACTCATTCAACAAGGTAAAAATTCCTCAAGTGAAATTAACGAACTAATAGAGTATTGACTTTAGATCTGTAACATGATGTTAACCACAAATATGCTAACTTTGAGCCAAAAAGCCATCCTCTTGTCACTAGACAACAAAAAGCATAAGCATACCTTTCTCTCTAGTGAGGTAATCATCGGAAAGGTAAAAACCAAGGCAGCACCTAGAATTTTAGTCACTTTCATATGCATATCACCAGATTACTTCTCCTAATGCACACATCTCCCACACGCATTTTAGCATACTAGTTTGATAAGAAAAAAGCATACGTGAATGAGGTAACATATACATCTATCAATGCATCAAAAACAACTATCAACTTGCATCTCATAAATCAACTCAATAACAAAAAATCCACCATAGGGGTAATATAAATATGGTCACAATCATAATAGGATACTCATGTGACTCTAGTTAGTGAAGCACAATAGAGAGATTGATATAAGTTACTTCCACAATCCCATAGTCCAGGGATGAATTACTCCCTCTTTATCATGATGATGAAGGATATGATGTAGATAGATGCAAAGGGGCAACCAGGTGTGGCCCTGACATTGTCTCCCCTCCTATCCTTGCAGGCTTCGGATCTGTATTGTGTATTCTCTTTTTGTCCGCTATCCCATCGCAAAATAGCCTAGGGGGATCATATATATAGTCGGTTTTAGATCAAGGTAATTCCGTAGAGGCGAAGAAACTTGGAAAAGGGCCCATGAGGGGGAAGTTGGGGCCCACCATGTGGCCAGCAAGTGGGACCGCGTGGCCCCTCCTCTTTCATGCCTTCACAGTGACTTCTTCTTCTCACGATCTTTGGTTCCTTGAAAATATGATGTGGCAAAAAGGTTGAATCTGTTCTGCACCCAAAAGGTCCATGAAACTAAAAAATTCGCAAAAACTGGGTTTCCTATTTTGCAAAGTTAAAACCAAAACAAATAGGATTGTTTAGAAAATCATTGGAATCAATGAAAGACATGTCCAGGTCCTCAATAAACTCTCAAATATAAAGAAATATGGTCCAATAAACTACAAAGTTTATGGATGCATTTTACATGCATTAGACCCGAGGAGAGAAAAGAGAGGGAAGAGAGGTGGAGCTAGCCACTACCAATGACAAGTGGGGCCAAGGAGAGGGAGTGGGGTCCAAGAACTTACTAGTGGAGTGGCTTGTGTGCGTATGAGGTCGAGGCAAAAAAATTGTAACCAAAATAAAAAACAATTAGGTGATGGGGATAGAGTAGATGCTAAATATTGATTAGGGTTCAAAACCTAGTAAGAGTAATGTGTGCCAAGCTTCAAAATGCACCATCAAGAGCATGGATAGGTAGTATAGATCAAGATGAAGAGAAGTATGGCATATAATTTCCCCTACTGAATATATTTCAAAATAAGTGTGATCAAAATGATAACACAAAGATCACATGGTCTCTGATTAGAGAAGGGTCAAAGACAGGGCAAGAACAGTGAGTAAATGGCCTCAAATGATGAAATGACAGTGGACCGAGTGAAAGATTAGATGGCAGGAAAGATGTTTAGGAAGGTCCATTGCCTTGGAGGTCTGATTTAAGAAATTTTGACAAGTCTAGAGTTATGGTAATCATTAACAAAAATGAAGATTGTGTGCATATAGCACGAAGCTGTGGCCCATGGCGCCATGCTCATGACGCCCTGAATAATGGAGCCATGGCATCTTGGGCCACATCGTCATGCTATTGGGCATGACTCCTTTCCTGAGAGCGTCATAAAAACAATTTATTTTCTTGATAAATTTATTTTGTATAAAACTTCTGAGAGTAGGTTAATCATCCTTCGATCCACGGTTCTGACGAAGATTTCCGCGTGCCGATAGTACGGGAAAATGATCTCCCGCTTGGACAGTTGGTCAAGGACTCCTAGTCGATAGGGTTTGGCGGATGACAAATTTTGTTCCCTAAATTTTTGCTACCTCGTGGGAAGTGGTGGAACAAGGCCGCAACACTTTCCCCTAGCAGTTGGAACTATAGATTTCCCTCTCTATCAGGTACAAAGGTATGTAGGTTTTCTCCTGGTGAAATGTAATTTGCTAGATTTTCTCTAGAGTAACAAGATTATTAGAGCGAAAATTTTCAACCATGCAATATGCTTAGAGATCAAATGCGGCATGTTTCGATGGAAGTATCAACAAAACCGAATCATGTTATAATTACATGACTCGCATGAGACACCAGTTACAATTCCACATGGCAAGCAGCTTCTCAGGGCTAGTTGTCTGTAGACCGTCAATACGTAGGACAAAGACAGATCACAATTGTAGGACTAAAAGGTTCAGGATCCTAGGATCGCGCCGATAATGACACTTTCATCTTAGCAAACATCACATGGCGCTGCGACTGACAAAAGTTACAATAGGTTAGAGCTTTGTCCGTCTCCTAGTCCTTAACGTAACTGACACATGAACTCTGAAGCAAAATATTTAGTTTAGGAACAAGGACAAAAATTATACTCGACCTAACACAAGCCCGTTGGTCCAGTCTACGAATGTAACCTAACATGCATGCATCTTGGGGCAACGAAGTTTCCGTTTATCCATCTACTGCACTGCTATACACTCTTGGATTTCTTTTAAGAAAAAGACGCCATTAATTCCTACTTTTTTGCTTGTCTGCAGCTGGCTTCTCGTCACACATGGATTAGTAACATGGTTATACGCATCTGTATTTATCCTGTTTTTTACTGTAATTCCATCCTACGTGGCAAGTAGGCTACTTATAGAGTCATAGTCCCGAGTCAAGTCAGCAGAGAGAGTCGCCATCATTTCCTCTTCCGCCGACAGGACAGGATCGGAGCAGCCATGGCTTTCCCTTCGCTTCGTGAGCTGTGGAGCAACTGGTCCATCCAGATCCTGGTGCTCTTCAGCCTCGTGTTGCAGGTCGCCCTCTTCCTCTTAGCAAGGATCCGCAGACGACGCGGTGCCCACTGCGCGCTGCGGTTCCTGCTCTGGCTGGTGTACCAGCTGTCGGACTTCACCGTCACCTTCGCGCTGGGCCACCTCTCCATCAATGGCGCGCACCCAATCGTGGCCTTATGGGTGCCATTCCTCCTGCTGCACCTGGGAGGCCCCGACAACATCACCGCCTACTCCCTGGAGGACACCAAGCTCTGGCATCGCCACCTGCTGTCTGCCATACTCCAGGTCATCGGAGCCTTGTACGTCCTCTACGAGAGCACGGCGGCGGAGCTCCGGCATTCCTCCGTGCTGATGCTGGCCGTGGGCACCGTCAAATACGTGGAGAAGACGAGGGCACTCATGCGCAGCAACCTCGACACCATCCGAGGATCCGTCAGGAAGCAGCCACCTGCCATACACGGGCACATACACCCTCAGGATAACGTTCACGATGGCAACGAAGAACTGAACGAGGAGTCCATGGTGCGGCGAGCCCACTCGCTGTTCCACATCTGCAAGCGCGACATTGTCGATTATCCGGTCATCGAGGATGACTGGAAAGGCCAAGATAGCATCGACACAATGGTGGTCGGGGTCGACAAGGACGTCAGGATCTGGAACTTGATGGAGAACGAGCTCTCCCTCATGTACGATGTGCTGTATACCAAGGCAGCGGTCATCCACACCTGGCTCGGCTACACGGTGCGTCTCGACTCGCCCCTCGCTATTGTCGCTTCGCTGATGCTGTTTAGGCTCGCCGCCGGCAAGGACGCCCGCCGCGAAGAAGCTGACGTGGTGATCACCTACGTCTTGTATGGCGGCGCGCTGTTCATGGAGACGACGTCTCTGCTGAACGCGCTAGGCTCCTCCTGGACATTTGCCTTCTTGAGTACCACAACATGCCGCTGGCTTCGGCGCGCAGCTCTCTGCACCAAAAGATGGGACCGGCTCAGGTGGTTAGTTCTGAACCTTCACCATCTTGTCTGGATAGGAGGAGGAAGCCGGTACACATCAAGGAGGTGGTCAGGTACCATGGGGCAGTTCAACATGCTGCACTTCTGCACTCGCTCTCAGAGTGCTCTGCTCGGCAAGGTGGCCAAGATGGTCGGCCTAGGACTCCATGAGTGGCGGAACACGGGGAATTACTCATGGGACACTAAGATGACCAAGGACGTCAAGGCTCGTATCTCCCACCATATGGAAAATTTGTACAACGAAGGGGAAGCCATCAATTCACTGGGCATGCTCAGGAACAGGTGGGGCGAGGAGCCACTGGTTCGCAACGGCCTGTTCCGAGGCATACTCAAGCACTCGCTCGGAGTTGAGTTCCAGGAGTGCATCATCATCTGGCACATCGGCACCGACGTTTTCCTCGCCATGATCGAGTGGGACGACGAGGCGTCAGACGATGTGAAGGCGATCAGGATGATATCCAACTACATGATGTTCCTCCTCGTGGAACAACCCGACATGCTCCCAGGCCTCTCTCAGAACAAGCTGTACCAACGAACCTGCGAAAATCTGGCCACTGCTTGGCAAAAAAACGACATGAGCGTGTGTGCCAAGCTCAAGAACCTGTTCCGCCTGCACGATGATCCCACTTCTACTTCCAGGGTCGCCGATAGAGAGAAGCTCGCAAGAACCATATATGATACGTATAAGAACAGAGGCTTCAGCAAGGACTCTCCTCGACTTCCCTATGTAGCTAAACTTGCCGAGGAACTGCTAAGGGTGGAGGAAAACGAGTGGGCTGACTCGCTGAAGTTGGTCCTTGATGTGTGGACCGATTTACTTTTCTACGCAAGCCACAAATGCAGCAGGAAGGCCCATGCCGACAAGCTCAGCAGTGGCGGTGAGTTGACGACCATCCTCTGGCTTATGGCAGAACACTTCTACCAGCTTCAGCAGGATAGGCTTAGCGAAAAGGAAAATCTCAAGTTGCAAAAAATGAAGAGGAAAAGCTCATCTTAAAAAGCCATCACTAAGGTAGGGATCGTTAATTATTGTTATGACAACGCAGCAGCATTATTTCCTTTATATTCCATGTAAGTTGTTTGTATCATCTCTTGCGTCCCCCTTCTTGAATACTATAAAGTTGCCCATGCATTCTTTTTTATGGTCTAGAGCATAAAGCTCATCTTCTTGTTTCCAGGCCATCCTACCCTTCCAGATCACTGCAGTGAGCAAACGAGACGGCAGATATATCATGAAACAACAAACACCATTAATGGTGCATAAACAGTTAGAGTAAACGAGCTCTAACCTGATTAGCTAGTTCGCAGGATGCAATTGTCATGACCCAACCCACACTGGTGGAAAAAATGCCTTCAATCCCGGTTTGTAAAGACCATTAATCCCGGTTTCCGCAACCGGGACTAACCATGCGGGACTAAAGGCTCTAGCCTTTAGTCCCGGTTGCTTACGAGCCGGGACCAATGGTCCTCCACGTGGCCCGGGTCATGTGCAGCGGCTGGAGGACCTTTGGTCCCGGTTCGTAACAGGGACCGGGACTAAAGGTCCATTCGGAATAAAATTGTATTTTCTGTTTCAGAATTTCTGTATTATCTGTATTTCTTTATTTCTCTATTTCTCTATTATCTAATCATCTCTATTCTCATAACTCATATCAAATTAGATACTTATGGCTCTCACTCCATATCTCATATCAAATTACAAGTACTTGTGGTCCTCACTTTCCGGTCGGTCACCCATCCTCACATTGCTCCACCCTTAGCACGCTTAACTTCTCCATTCCTTCCCTACTAGCTTCCAAGACTGCGCTCGCGACTTCTTGATAATGGTATGGTACCAATCCTATTAACATATACACTTTGGTAATATATAATATTACTTTTTCAAATTCCAAATAAATTCACAAAATAAGAAACAATGATTACGAATAATAAGCACCAATGAATTTCAAATACTCTTTATATATAATTTAATTATTAATTTTTAGATGATTAAAATATTCAAAAAAGCCAAAATACTTGAAAAATCACAAATTCGAAAATTAATAGACTTTGTTAACCGAAACAAAGGGCGTACATTTTTCCAAACATACTCATCCAACATGCTCAAATGAAGTACATTTTCCAAGCAAGCTCATCCAACATTTTTCCATACATAATTATTCACCTAATTTTTAAGGTTAAGACGATCAACATGGCTATTGTAGCCCTTTAGCTTCCAGAATCTCCTAGCTATCTCAAAGCCTAGGCGAGCGTCTAAAGCGGCATATTTTAGTTGGTTGAAGCTCAATGGAACTTTTTCCCAACCAAAAATTAGTTCATCTTCTTCATCATCTTCTTCTTCTTCTCCTTCTTCTCCCTTCTTCTTGTAGTTCTTCTCCTTCTTCTTCTTGTCCTTCTTCTTCTTGTTGTCCCTCTTCTTCTTCTCAAGATGTGTCCCAATAATAGCATTGGCCAAATCATATAGACTCGGCGTTGGCTTGCTAGTGGGGTTTGGGACAACTTGTTGAAGATCATACGCGGACGGAATAACAATTCCGTATGGCCTTAGCTTGCGCAGATCGTTGTCGATAGCCACACCACAAAACTTGATGGTGGTGTCCTTCAAGAAGTCCTTGAGTAGTTGTGGCATGCCATTGGCCTTGCAAATTTGAAAGACCAATATCTCGGACTCCACCGAGAGTTGAAGGACGGCGGCACGTTGAGGGTGCGCGTGAGTGGTGAACTCACAGTCCAAGCCCACGCACTTGACCGGTGCGTCGTCGAGGAACCGGCGCTTGACCATGCGGATCCACTTCTCCACCCTCGAAGCACGGAGAGTCTCCGTGATGGTGAAGTTCATCTCTTCGATGACCACATAGTAGATCCGAGACCGGGGCCAATGTTGCTCCTACATTGTCGTCGAGGGAGAGAGATCTCGCGGGCGCCGGCGGTATGTGGTGATGTGTAGGAGATGTTTTGGGGAAGAAAAGGCTAGGGATATGTTTTGGGGGAAGAAGATGATCAAATATGAGTTCTTTATATAGTGAAAGAGGGAAGATGAGGAGCACACCGGCGTTGTGTGAATGCAGGCAAGTTTCAAGGTCATCGGCGCCGGTTCCCGATCGTCGCTCGTAATGTCGATCGATATCCGAAGCATCGTCGATCGATAACTGGCGCGAAGTGGGCGGTTCATTTAAACGGGTCATTGGTCCCTGCTCGTGGAACGAACCGGGACTAAAGGATGACCTTTAGTCCCAGTTTGTGCCATGAGCCGGGACTAAAGGCCCATGGGGCATTAGTCCCGGCTGTTAGATGAAACCGGGACTGAAGATCCCTTTTGAACCGGGACTAATGCCCTCTGGCCCACATTTTCAAATGAACCGGGACTGATGGACCCTTTAGCCGCGGATCGAATTTGGTCCGAGACAAATGGGACGAATGGAAGCCCGTTTTTCCACTAGTGCCATAGCTACCGTGACGAATGCCCAGAGAAGCCCAAGGCCCACGAGCTGCGTCCCGCTATCTACTTAAGCTGGTTATATCGGGCTAATCACTTTGCGGTCACTAAGTTTATTGCTACAGGCTTACAGGTACCTTTATTCGCTACAATCACTTTGCGTTACCGCAAGTTCATAGGGTCAATAGCTGAGAGGGTCTTTTTTGGGTCAAATTCGAATAGCCCAAAAAGTACCATTGAAAAGTTTGAACACAAATATCTCCGTTACGGTGCCCAATCGGTGCTCCACTTGGCAGGAAACCCCGTTATTGCTTTGCCCCTGTGGCTTCCAAGTAGATCTTCTTCGTGGCGCACTTCGTCCACGTTATCTTTCCACTCTCTCCCTACCCATTGTTCTTCTAGCTCCTGCTCCCGCTCGCCTCCCCGGAGGAGGAGAGATCTTAGAGTACCACAGCATTGCTGGCGCCACGCAGGGGACATGGCCACGAGGTTGAACATGGGTTCTCCTCATGGAGGATCTGGCAAGATCGGGATCGGGATCTGGGAAGATCTGGAGGAGGCTGTTCTCGTGGTTGAGAAGTGGGGGCGGAAGCTACTGATCATGCAGGCACACCTGGCTTTGCCAGAGTAGAGAGTGCATGTTTCTGGAGAAACCTAGCTTGTAAGTACAAGCTATGCAATGTCTGAATTATCTCTGAATTTGCATATATACGTTAAGTCTATATTCACTCTTTTGTTTTGCAAATTATGTAAATCGACTGATTGCTGGTATCATTATCCACTTTCTCCTCGTAGTCTTGTTGGTCTTCATTATTTTCCTCCATAATAGAGTCCATCATTTGGAAGTAGTTCTTCTGAATGAAAAATCTTTTGTCACTCCCAGACTTGGCCAAGTGCTAAATACATTTCTGAAAACCTCGATCAGCATTGTGTATTATTGGTGTTTCCACATCACCAACATTTTCTGGGGCCAAAGCCTCCACAACCTCTGGTTGAAGAGTTGGAGGAATCTGGTAGATAACACTTGGTTTTAGATCAGCAGAGCAGGAGACCTCAACATCAGCAGATGCTTTCCCAATTTTTTGATAAGGAACAGTAATATCAGGTACTCATTCTTTACTAGTATCTCTAAGCCTCTGGCTTCCATCAATTCAAGCAGCTCTCTGAACCCCCATTATTGTTACCCTGACATTTGATTCTTGGAGGAGCAGAGGAAGAGCCATTTTCATCGTTCCCTCTAATCCTTTGCATTTTTAAAGTGCCTTTGCCATCTTCACTCTAATGCTCACCAGTTGCATTTGCAGTTGCAGCCCCAGGTTGACCACCTATATCTACCACCTCTCTGGTATTCTGGAACTCATAGAAACCTTTGTTGATATCACTAATCCGCATGTTTGGAACCACAACTGAGCTAGATCCATAGTGCCTATGTTAGCTCAAACATAGGAGAAACCTCGATTGTAAGTAATAGCTATGTAAAAAATGAATTCTCTCTGAATTTGTATATATACGCTGAATTCTCTCTGAATTTGCATATATACGCTGAATCCTCTTATGTTTTGCAAAAAATTTAAATGACATAACTGAAGAAACAAAGCAGAGACATAACAAAATATGATAGTAAGTAGGACTATACATAACTGAAGAAACGTAACTTTCTACTACATATAATCATTCCATTACTTGGTCTTACAGATAATTATAACACAACAAAATATGTCATAGTCAATCGCACTACACATAGTTGAGGATATACAACTTGGCTTTACAAAAATTCATACTAGTGTTCGTGAACTTCAATTTAAAAGTAGAACACTTCAAGGTAACTAGGGAGGTGGCATTCCCAACCTCCCACCCAAGGCTCAGTTGGGGGAGCCCAGGGCAATGTTGGGACGATCCACATTGGTGCCTCCCACTAATTGTAATACGAATCTTTGTATATCATTTTTGCTCCTATTGTCGGAGCTCCTCTATTGATGTGCATACGGCTCCAATCTAGCACTGGCAGATAGTAGGGACGAGCTTGATGGTATATAGCAAACACACAGTCTGGTTGGAACAAGGACAAACTTTGTTCAGCAGATTGACCACCATGTTCAACATCATCAGGGGCTGTTCATGGAAGATTGGGTAGTTGATTCCAACAAAAAGTGAAAGCCCCTGCAGATTATCCTGCCCGATCCATACTAGCCCATCAACAGGATCGCCGTTTTCCTGGTCAAGATTAAAGGCACACCTAACAAAAACCTGGCACCGTAGACTAGGATAGATGCTCAACTGTATCCCATCTTCAAACTGTGCGGGAGCATTGGTGTGTCTATCACCATTGATATGAATCTAAAGTAGATCGAAGTGGCCATAGTGGCAAGAATTGGTTGCCAAGAACCAGGTAGGGCGTGAATCAAGCACAACTTCATCTGCATCTTCATCAACGTCTTTGGCCGGATTGACAAAAATTGCATCGCCGGCAACTGTAACACCCGCATCGCCAGCAACTACAACACCCCAATCGCCAGCAACTGCAGCGCCTTCAGCCGCATCACCAGCAACTGGATCTGCTTGAGCAGCAGCTATAACACCTGCATGGCCTTGAGGGAGTAGCTACATTATTCACATCTTTGATCTTTGGGGTAACTGTAAGAAGATAGAACTAACTGCAAATAGATAAGCCACAATACAACAATGCAGTAAGCAGATAGAACTAACTACAAATAGATAAGTCACAATACAACAATGCAGTAAGCAGATAGAACTAACTGTAAATTTAGGATTGGAACAGGGCATAACTCGCTAAAAGTATGTGGTTCCCAAACCAGAAAATCTCCTCGTGTTTCTGTAACCACATACACGCGGAACAGTTGTGTCCGAAGAACCAAATCGATAGAATGCATAGTTGTCGACATACCTACAAGGTGCAAGGTGGTAATTTTTTAGGATAACCTAGTCGTTGTCATGGGGACTGCTTCAATAGGCAATCAGTTTGTCAAAGATCACAATTGCTTCATAATGGCATTCCCACTATCATCTTCCATGTACGGGGTTTTGGTAATCTATATCTCCAGAAGCTGTTACTCACACTGCTTATACAAAAACATGAATGTTGGCCTTGGCGGACAATGTGGATAGATGGGCAAAACTCCAATATGTGTCAATAATGGGAGATCTATAGACACATCTCTGTATATGTGGTGGGTCTTCAAGAGGGCGTTGTCCATGACAAATGCCATCCAATCATCGTGACATCCTACCCAATGTCCTCCGCCTCCATCATGTCCATATACGTGTGCTCCTACCGTCTTCTTTTTTAACAACATAAAGATGGCGTGAATGCCCTGCAATTGGATTTGTTTGGAATTTTTATTATAAATAATCCTATGCACTCAAGGTGTTCGACAGAAGGAAAAGTATGCTTGAATATATGATAATCACATACAAGATGGAAAACTAAATCCATAAACCGTAACAAAAACAAGGGTCATGGGCAGAGTAACAGTGACACTACATTATTCCTGTTTTTGTATCTAAAAAGTTAATGCATGCAAGGTGTTTAACAGAATGCCCACTGAATTGCAAGAATATTGTTTGGATTTTTTTTTCAAATAATATTGTGCAGTCAAGGTGTTCGACCGAAGGAATACTATGCTTGAATATATCATAAGCACATACAAGATGGAAAAATAAATCCATAAACCATAACAAAAAAGGGGTCATGGGTAGAGTAACTATATTATTCCAAATTATTGTATCTAAAAAGTTGATGCATGCAAGATGTTCGACAGAATCATCAGTGGATTGGATGAACATAAATAGACACAAGATCAATATATAAAATAGGAAGAGTGAATCTAGTTGCTCTTACTTTTTCATCACCATCTTGTGGCCACGAGGCGGTGTCGCTGAGGAGCAGGACCGGCGCATGAAGTGGTAGATTTGGGGTCTCGCAAATGGCATGACACATACCAATCAAGCCGACAGCAAGGCGAGCAACACTTAAGATGTCCACCCGCTCGACTATGTTCTCAACTGATGGGTAGTGGAGATTGCCCCACCCCAGGGATTGGTGGTAGCGATCAGCAATGGGGCTTTTTGGATGCGGACGCAGACGCTTCCCCGACGGGGTTCATCCCACCCAGACATGAATTGTACCTGCAATGCGGGCGGCAGCGATGTGATGGAAAGGAGAGACGGTGATGTGATGGAAACGAGAGGCGGCAACCGGCGTGTGCAGAAGATTGGGAATGAGGCGATGAACCAAGGTTTCTGAAGATCGGAATTAGGGTGGGTGGGTGTGGTTGAAAGTCAACGGAACCAAAAAGAGATCTGGCTTTCGTCAACCGTCAAGTTGCTTCATGATGTAGATGTAAACGCCATCGAATCCATGAATCCAACGCCCAAGGTCCCCAAGGTAGGCGCCAATTGACGAGGGTGAATCTCGACAATGTCCTAGATGAAGGACTTTAGATCGGGGGAAGAGGGCATCGGATGAACTCGAATGTAAAGATCAGACAAACAAGGCAAAATGTCTGATGTTATTGAGATTTTTTTTGGTTACGAGCTAAATGTCAATGTGTCCCTGACCGGCCTTTCCTGGCCTTCTTTAGAGGTGGTCAGGTCTCAGAGTCCTGGTCGGGCTCTATACAAGTTCGCCACATACATCGGCTCATATCTGGGGCCTTAAATCCCATGGGCCTTAACCCGAATATATCCCAGGGGTACCAATGCCATGGGCCCTGCTAGACGTACCCATGTCAGTTATAGTATCCAATTTGAGTAGGAGAGTAGGATTTTTGCCTTGTGATTTGTGAAGATCTTGGATACTTCCTCCGTTCCATAAATCATGTCGTTTATATGGATGTATCTAGAGAATAAAATGTGTCTAGATATATCTATATTATCGACATGTTTTATGGAAGGGGGGAATACTATTTTTAAAGTAAAGAAAATTGTCGTGGCAAGTGGGGAATTATTGCTTGAGAAAATGAGTGTGGACTTTTGAGCTAGGAAGAGAACTTTCGAGGGAGAGAAACAATGAGAGTGAGAAGCTCAATAGAGAATATATTTCTTTGAGATATTGAGTGATTAAGAACTCTACTATTTTGCAGAGATGTGAGAAAGAGAACTTATATATGGAAGCTAATTTTATACCAACATTCTTTATAACAATATTCTTTATCAAGTAAGCATCATTAGAGAGAGTTGCTAATATACTTGTTGTTCACTATTTATCGTGTCCTAGTTAAAGAACACTAAACATCTTATATTTCTAAACGAAGGGAGTAGAAACTATGATTTTACCTAGAGAATATAACCTAGGTGAAACAGAAAAAGCTATAGGGAAAGACTTCATATCCGGTTTGCCTTAGTTTTTTTTAATGGAGGCATAGCCCCAACCTCTGCGTGGCTTGCCTTAGTTAAAGCACCGGTTGGGGAACTAGAGAAACCTGCCACAGAAGAGTTGTACATCTCTAATATTTTGCAGCTGATTTACATCTTTTTGCAGCACCATAAGGGGAGCTTGGCTTGATCCAAGCAGTTACAGGGAGATTTCTATCAGATATCAAAGAAGCCACCAACAGATTTCATAGGCGGACAAGCTCTTGAGGGTATGCGAATGTTTACTATTGATAGCTGACAGATTGTAGATATACTGTAGCTAAAAGTACAAGGTTCGTTTCTTCTGAGTTTGTTCGTTTTTCCTCTATGTAGTTTCATTAAGCTACCAGAAACTATGATTTTACCTAGATACATATACCCTAGCCATAGTGGCAAGAATTGGTTGCCAAGAACCAGGTAGGGAGTGAATCAAGCACAACTTCATCAGCATCTTCATCAACGTCTTTGGCCAGATTGACAGAAACTGCATCGCTAGCAACTGCAACACCCGCATCGCCAGCAACTACAACACCCCAATCGCCAACAACTGTAGCGTCTTCAGCCGCATCACCAGCAACTGTATCCGCTTGAGCAGCAGCTATAACACCAGCATGGCCTTGAGGGAGTAGCTACATTATTCACATCTTCGATCTTTGGGGTAACTGTAAGAAGATAGAACTAACTGTAAATAGATAAGCCACAATACAACAATGCAGTAAGCATATAGAACTAACTGTAAATAGATAAGCCACAATACAACAATGCAGTAAGCAGATAGAACTAACTGTAAATTTAGGATTGGAACAGGGCATAACTCGCTGAAAGTATGTGGTTCCCAAACCAGAAAATCTCCTCGTGTTTCTGTAACCACATACACGCGGAACAGTTGTGTCCGTGAACCAAATCGATAGAATGCACAGTTGTCGACATACCTACAAGGTGCAAGGTGGTAATTTTTGACGATAACCTAGTCGTTGTCATGGGGACTGCTTAAATAGGCAATCAGTTTGTTAAAGATCACAATTGCTTCATAATGGCATTCCCACTATCATCTTCCATGTACGGGGTTTTGGTAATCTATATCTCCAGAAGCTGTTACTCACACTGCTTATACAAAAACATGAATGTTGGCCTTGGCGGACAATGTGGATAGATGGGCAAAACTCCAATATGTGTCAATAATGGGAGATCTATAGACACATCTTTGTATATGTGGTGGATCTTCAAGAGGGCATTGTCCATGACAAATGCCATCCAATCATCGTGACATCCTACCCAATGTCCTCCGCCTCCATCATGGCCATATACGTGTGCTCATACCGTCTTCTTGTTTAACAGCATAAAGATGGCGTGAATGCCCTGCAATTGGATTTGTTTGGAATTTTTATTATAAATAATCCTATGCACTCAAGGTGTTCGACAGAAGGAAAAGTATGATTGAATATATGATAAGCACATACAAGATGGAAAACTAAATCCATAAACCGTAACAAAAACAAGGGTCATGGGCAGAGTAACAGTGACACTACATTATTCCTGTTTTTGTATCTAAAAAGTTAATGCATGCAAGGTGTTTACCAGAATGCCCACTGAATTGCATGAATATTGTTTGGATTTTTTTTACAAATAATATTGTGCAGTCAAGGTGTTCGACCGAAGGAAAACTATGCTTGAATATATCATAAGCACATACAAGATGGAAAAATAAATCCATAAACCGTAACAAAAAAGGGGTCATGGGTAGAGTAACTATATTATTCCAAATTATTGTATCTAAAAAGTTGATGCATGCAAGATGTTCGACAGAATCATCAGTGGATTGGATGAACATAAACAGACACAAGATCAATATATAAAATAGGAAGAGTGAATCTAGTTGCTCTTACTTTTTCATCACCATCTTGTGGCCACGAGGCGGTGTCGCTGAGTAGCAGGACCGGCGCATGAAGTGGTAGATTTGGGGTCTCGCGAATGGCACGACACATACCAATCATGCCGACAGCAAGGCAAGCAACGCTTAAGATGTCCACCCGCTCGACTATGTTCTCAACTGATGGGTAGTGGAGATTGCCCCACCCCAGAGATTGGTGGTAGCGATCAGCAATGGGGCTTTTTGGATACGGACGCAGACGCTTCCCCGATAGGGGTTCGTCCCACCCAGACATGAATTGTACCTGCAATGCGGGCGGCAGCGATGTGATGGAAAGGAGAGACGGTGATGTGATGGAAAGGAGAGGCGGCAACCGGCGTGTGCAGAAGATGGGGAATGAGGCGATGAACCAAGGTTTCTATAGATCGGAATTAGGGTGGGTGGGTGTGGTTGAAAGTCAATGGAACCAAAAGAGATCTGGCTTTCGTCAAACATCAAGTTGCTTCGTGATGTAGATGTAAACGCCATCGAATCCATGAATCCAACGCCCAAGGTCCCCAAGGTAGGCGCCAATTGACGAGGGTGAATCTCGACAATGTCCTAGATAAAGGACTTTAGATCAGGGGAAGAGGGCATCGGATGAACTTGAATGTAAAGATCAGACAAACAAGGCAAAACGTGTGATGTTATTGAGACAAAATTCGGGTTACGAGCTAAATGTCGATGTGTCCCTGACCGGCCTTTCCTGGCCCTCTTTAGAGGTGGTCAGGTCTCAGAGTCCTGGTCGGGCTCTATACAAATTCGCCACATACATTGGCTCATATCTGGGGCCTTAAATCCCATGGGCCTTAACCCGAATATATCCCAGGAGTACCAATGCCATGGGCCCTACTAGACGTACCCATGTCAGTTATAGTATCCAATTTGAGCAGGAGAGCAGGATTTTTGCCTTGTGATTTGTGAAGATCTTGGATACTTCCTCCGTTCCATAAATCATGTCATTTATATGGATGTATCTAGAGAATAAAACGTGTCTAGATATATCTATATTATCGACATGTTTTATGGAAGGGGGGAATACTATTTTTAACGTAAAGAAAATTGTCGTGGCAAGTGGGGAATTATTGCTTGAGAAAATGAGTGTGGACTTTTGAGCTAGGAAGAGAACTTTTGAGGGAGAGAAACAATGAGAGTGAGAAGCTCTATAGAGAACATATTTCTTTGAGATATTGAGTGATTAAGAACTCTACTATTTTGCAGAGACGTGAGAAAGAGATCTTTTATATGGGAGCTAATTTTATACCAACATTCTTTATAACAATATTCTTTATCAAGTAAGCATCATTAGAGAGAGTTGCTAATATACTTGTTGTTCACTATTTATCGTGTCCTAGTTAAAGAACACTAAACAATGGCGGGGATATGTGTATGTGTGGGGGGCCACTGCCCCCCCCCCCCCTCCTCCTCGTCAAACTTGGTAAAAATATAATATATGCATTTGCAGTTTACTACATTTTTTGTTGGATTTGTTTGCAGGTCAATGAGTATATTTTGTAGCTGTTTTAACTCATTTGACAAACATTTTTTGTTGCAGCACCCGAGAGGTGCTTGTCTTGATCTACAAAGAGATATACGCTATCAGACATTGAAGAAGCCACCAACAGATTTGAGAGGTGGAGAGGTTGTGGAGGGTGTGCGAATGTTTACTATGGAAAGCTAACATATTTTAGAGAGATTGCAGCTAAAAGTCTAATGCAGCGCAGCAGTGTGGCAATGACTATACGAACGAAGTTAGTTTCCTCTGAGTTGGTTCGGTTTTTCTCTATCTAGTTTCATTACACTACTACTCCCTCCGTTTAGAAATATAAGATGTTTTAGCTTTGTGAAGTGAGTGTATCTAGATATCTTTTAATGTATAGATTTGAACGAACCTATACACTAAAATATGTCTAAATATAATCACTTCACAAAGCTAAAACATCTTATATTTCTAAACGAAGGGAGTAGAAACTATGATTTTACCTAGAGAATATAACCTAGGTGAAACAGAAAAAGCTATAGGGAAAGACTTCATATCCGGTTTGCCTTAGTTTTTTTTAATGGAGGCATAGCCCCAACCTCTGCGTGGCTTGCCTTAGTTAAAGCACCGGTTGGGGAACTAGAGAAACCTGCCACAGAAGAGTTGTACATCTCTAATATTTTGCAGCTGATTTACATCTTTTTGCAGCACCATAAGGGGAGCTTGGCTTGATCCAAGCAGTTACAGGGAGATTTCTATCAGACATCAAAGAAGCCACCAACAGATTTCATAGGCGGACAAGCTCTTGAGGGTATGCGAATGTTTACTATTGATAGCTGACAGATTGTAGATATACTGTAGCTAAAAGTACAAGGTTCGTTTCTTCTGAGTTTGTTCGTTTTTCCTCTATGTAGTTTCATTAAGCTACTAGAAACTATGATTTTACCTAGATACATATACCCTAGCCAGGTGAAATACAAAAAACTATAGGGAAAGACTTCACCTTGTGCGTCCTCTAGTTAAATCATTGGCAGGGCTATGCGTGATGTCAGGGGGGAGCTGCCCTCCTCTCCCCTCAGACTTGGTACAAACTTAATGTTTACTTTTGTAATTGAGTACATTGTATGCCTTTGAAATATTTGCAAACATATGACCTCTTTTACCAAATTCACAACATAAATTACGGTGTGGACGCATGGTAATTATTGTTGCTTGTACTGCACCGGGAACCATTCTGCTAGTAATCGCTGCTATTGAATGTTGTTGCTACTACATACGCAGGAAGAACCACTAGTAGAAAACCAACCATTAGAGCCGGTTCTGCAGTTATTGTGTCCAGCTTAGGGCCATCTCTAAAGAGATCTAAGCTCCCTAGCTTTGAGCTCTTTTGGTTGACTGAAGTGTCGCTTTCATAGGGCCTACGTGCAAGCAAGTTACATGTATGGGTAAAAAATGTATAAATAGTAGTAATTTCTACCCATTAGATGTCATGTCGACAAAATTATTTTTACAAATAGTTGCTATCCGCTTGATATTTTTTGGCTTTTGAAAATAACTCCTACTTTCTCATTCATTTATGCTATGTACAGAGTCTAATATATGCTTAATATTCTTGGATATATACTACAAACGGTTACCTAGATATTATTTTTGCTGTCGAGCTAAATATTTTATTTACTCGTGCATCTCCATTATTTATTGGGCGTACTGTTGGACCTATGCGTGGGTGGGTGACAAGTGGGCTAGGACAAACATGGGATGTAGTAGACGTGTTAACCGTGTCCACCCCATCTTATTTTCAACCAAAACTTGGTCCAGAAATGGATGATTCGGGCCAGATAATGAACATTGGTCCGTTGAGTGGAGACGTTGTTACGCGGACCAAATCGGATAACTGTAGTCCGTTTGAAAACTACATGGTGACTGCAATAAACAAGCATCCGCTGACGAACAAACACCGAACATACGTCGTCCTAACCCTGATCAAGGCAGAAACGAAATATGTGCTGATAAAAAAACAACCGCACCATAAAATTTAAACGTTGGTACTGGAGGATGGCGCAGCAGAGCGCGCTAGGTCCATCTAGTAGCTTTAACAAGTGCTCTATTTGAGTCAGTTTCAAAAAATGGCTCCACTGCCCTAGCCCTCTGACGGCCAACATTAGTATTCGGAGCATTCAGAAAAGTTCAGAACTCCTGCTATATGAAATATTTAAGCAATATATATGGCTGCAGATATTATCAAGAGAGAGCATTAGATGATCTCAAGTATCAAGATACACACAAATCCGTGGATACTACAACAAGATTTGAAGCACAAGAGCTAGGGATCAGAGAAATCTCACCAAAGGCGGTGGAACGACATCTTGAAGGAGACAAGGAGGCCATATCCTCACAGCCCACATGAGGAGAATATCCAACATTGTAGCACCCTGCCTTATCAAAAGACACAACTCCTGTGTATCTGTGCTATTTTCTAGATCAGTAGATAGCACCACAGTACAAAATAAGTAATCATTGCAATAGCATCAACAATATAACGTAAATCCAGTTATATAGGTCTTCAACCTTACGAGTACACAACATAAAGCATAGATACAATGAGCCTCCATCTTCATCAAGTGCCACAGGCAGACATGTTGGAATGTAAGCTTGAGATCCTACTCCCGGTTTCTTACTCAAACAAAACCTGCACGTTTGAATATGCAGCCCTAGAGGGGTCAGTACAACAACGTACTGGCAAATGACACATATTTGGTGGCATTTGTGAAAAAGGCTATACTACATGACATCTGGCTTAGTGGATCTCAAAGACTAATTTGCAGAAAGCCACTTTTATCCTACAATCTCTGTAAAACTTTCTTTCAAAATTTTAGTTTATAAGGGTCAAATAACCCCTATACATTACATACTGGCCGGTATGTAGTTTCTGGGCGAAACTCAACATAGTTTTGGACCAACCAGACAACCATACCTTTTCGGGGCATGAGCCTGAGCTCCTCTAAGGTTTCTAGTCAAATTTTAAAGCATTCAAAAATGATGATGAGATTCTTCTGATCATTCCATGGCTAGAGACTCAATTGTCCATTCCAAGGACGCGGCTAATTGATGTCTACACACGCGTCTGTTCTTGTAGACAGTGTTGGGCCTCCAAGTGCAGAGGTTTGTAGAACAGCAGCAAGTTTCACTTAAGTGGATCACCCAAGATTTATAGAACTCAGGGAAGAAGAGGTCAAAGCTATCCCTCTCAAGCAACCCTGCAATTACGATACAGAAAGTCTCTTGTGTCCGCAACACACCCAATACACTTGTCAGATGTATAGGTGCACTAGTTCGGCGAAGAGATAGTGAAATACAAGTAGTAGTGATGATTATAAGTAGCAAATGTGATCTGAAATAAATATCGCTGCGAGCAAACATGTAACAAAATAGTAAGTAAATGGTGTGCAATGCTTGGAAACAAGGCCTAGGGATCATATTTTCACTAGTGGACACACTCCCAACAAATATAACATAATTGAACCAATAGATACTATCATCCATATGCAACTCAAAACAATTCTCCAATGGAAAACGAATACTAATCATGCGTAGGGCTACGAAGCACTCCTCAAAGTCCGTATGTACCCAAACTAGATTGTCCCACACTATCACCATGAATGCACTAGATGGTTCCAACAAACACCAACAATTCATAGAGACATTAACCAAAAAGATACACATGATGCACACACTAGTCACCTTTACACCATGATACGAGGTATCTCTGGAGAGTATAATAATTAAGCATAGGAGTAGCATAATATCTGAATAATAACATCTACCAATTCAACTAGATACAAAGCTCACGCTCACATAAAGATCACATCATGGGAGAGAGAGATGAACCACATAGCTACCATTAGAGCCCTTAGCCCCGGGGGAGAACTACTCCCTCCTCATCGTAGGAGACAGCAAGGTTGATGGAGATGGCAGTGAGGTCGATGGAGATGGTGGAGACGGCGATGGAGACCGAGGGAGATAGCTCCGGGGGCAATTCCCCATCCCGGCAGGGTGCCGGAACAGAGACTTCTATCCCCCGAAATTCGTCGGCGGCGGTGGCGGAGCTGCGGAACATGATACGTCCATTTTGCATCACTATTTTGTATCATAATTTACTGTTATTCATTGATATATTTCATATTTAGGGATGATACTTATGTTATTTCCTCTGTTTTTACATGTTGATGATCATTGGGGGATTTGCTGCCGGAGTCGGGATTCTGCTGGAAAAAGGACCATCAAGGGACCATATTTTGAAGATGAGGAAAATTCCAGAAAAATGCCAGGAAATTATATTTTATCAAAAGACTCTGGAAGCCAGAAGGAGGAGTCGAGACGAGCCAGGGGCAGTATCACGCACAGGGGGCGCGGCCTGGCCCCTGGCCGCGCCGGCCCTGTGTGAGGGTGCCCTGGCCCACTTCTGGTCTCGCCCCTTTGCGTACTTCATCGTCCCTAAAAACCTAAGTCAGGGGGGCTCAGAGTTAGACACAGCCGCCTCTACAGGGCAGAAAATACCAGAGAGAGAAAAGCTCTCCGGTAGGCAGAAATCTGCAGGGGAAATTCCTTCCTGGAGAGGGGAGATCGTCGCCATCGTCATCACCATCGCACCGGACTTCATCGGGATCATCATCATCATCATCTCCATCACCAGCACCTTCATCTCCACCATCACCACGCCATCCTGCTGTAACATCTTGAGTTGGATCTTGTTATATTCTTAGGGGAAACTTTCCCGATGTTGATTACTCTTGTAGTTGATGCTATTGAGTGAAACCATTGAATTAAGGTTTATGTTCAGATTGTTATTTACCATTATTTCACCTCTGATCATGATCCATATGATGTCTTGTGAGTAGTTCGTTTAGTTCTTGAGGACATGGGAGAAGTCAAGATGTTAGTAGTGAATTATTGTTGAGAAATATTTAATGGTTTGATAGTGTTGTGGTGCTATTTCACTAGTGGTGTCATATGAACGTCGACTACATGATACTTCACCATTTATGGGCCTAGTGAGATGCATTGTGTATTTGGCTACCAATTGTGGGGTTGCTAGAGTGACAGAAACCTAAACCTCCGTTGGGAAACCATTGCACCAGGGAGCGTAGGATCTTAGAGTTTTAGGCTGTGGTTAGATTTATCTTAATTACTTTCTTGTATTTGCGGATGCTTGCAAGGGGTATAATCACAAGTGTGTATTTATCCTAATAAGGGTAGTGCGCTAGCACAGGTTCACCCCCATAACACTTATCAAACCAATAAAGACTATTTAGCAGTATGAAGCGAAAGCTCTTGATAGAAACTCCCGTGAGTCCTCGAGAACGTTTGGTTATTATAAGTTACACAACCGGCTTGTCCTTTGCTAAAGAAAGGATTGGGCCACTTGTTACAATTGTTACTACTGTCTTTTATTTACTCGCACTTTACTTATTTGCTCTACCAAATACTCCTGAAAATCCGTTTGCTAGTATTTACAGTGAAACCTTGATCAAAACCACTAATCAACACCTTCTGCTCCTCGTTGGGTTCGACACTCTTATTTATCAAAAGTACTACGATACACCCCCTATACTTGTGGGTCATTAAGACTATTTTCTGGCGCCGTTGCTGGGGAGTGTAGCGCTATTGAAGAGTGGAATTGGTAAAGGTAACCGTCGCTATGAGTATTGTTTTTATTTTTGTCTTCTATTTTATTTTATTCTGCTATGGAGAATTCTCCATTTGGTTTCCTATTTGGGAACACTTCTACCACTACTGCACATGCGGATGAACCACCACCGCCACCACCTGCTGAAGTTGATCCTTTTAAAATACCTATGAAATTTGTTGGGCGTGTTATGGATAACTGCTATTCAGGAGATGGAACTGTCCATCCGGGTGATCATTTACTATTTCTACATGAATTATACGAGTTGTTCAGATGTGCAGGTATTTCACCAAGCCAGGTCAAGAAGAAGCTATTCTCTTTATCATTGAAAGGCAGAGCTGAGGAGTGGTATCGACTACTCCAAGATGGTCCATCTATGGCATGGGAGGACATTGTACCTCTCTTTTATTCCAAGTTTTATCCTCCAAGTGAAATTCACAAAGACCGTAATCGGATATATAATTTTTGGCCTCATGATGGAGAAAGTATTGCTCAAGAGTGGGGGAGATTGAAGTTACTAATGCTCAAATGCCCCATTCATGAGCTCCCCAATAATATTGTTATTGATAATTTTTATGCGCGGCTTACTCTTCCTGATAAGGATTATTTGGATGCTTCTTGCTTTGGATCATTTACTCATATGAAAGAAGATGCTAAGTGGAAACTTCTTGACCGTATACAAGAGAATGCTGAAGGATGGGAAAACGACAAAGGTAGGAAGTCAGGTATAAACTATGATTATGAATGCATTAAAACTTTTATTGGAACCAATGACTTTCATAGTGTTAGCATTGCTTATGGTCTTGATTCTCAAATACTTGCTAATTGTCTTAAGGCCTTTGCCTCTTATCTTGATATTCCAAAGAAAGATTGGAATAAATATCATGCGCCTTATAAAGATTCTATTAGTCATATTCCTGCTGCAGCTACTGAAGTATGTACTGTTGATAGCATTATGCCTGAACCTTATTTTGAGAAGACACCTTTCCCTGCTAAAGTAAAGAAGTATTCTACTTTGGTAAGTGTGTCTAATAAAAGTACTAAGAAAGCTATAGAACCTGATGAGCAAATTACTATTAAGTCTCCTGTAGCTATATTGAAAGATCTTGTTACTAAAGATGTAGGGGATGAATATATTCTCTTTTGTGAAGATGCTTCTAACATTCTCTCACATCCTAAAAAGTATAGTAAAACAAGTGTTCCTGTTATTTCTGTCAGGATTGGAGATCATTGCTATTATGGTTTATGTGATATTGGTGCTGGTGCAAGTGCTATTCCTTTAGAGCTTTATAAAGAAATTATGCACGAGATTGGCGCTTGTGAACTTGAAGATATTGATGTGGTTGTTCAGCTTGCTAACAGAGAGACTGTTTGGCCTCTTGGTATTGTTCGAGATGTGGAAGTTCTTTGTGGTAAGATGAAATACCCCACTGATTTTCTAGTACTTGGTAAGGAGGCTAGTAAAACTTATCCCATTATTTTTGGGAGACCCTTTTTGAACACCTGTGGTGCCGTGATAGACTGTAAGAAGGAGAAAATTTTCACTAAGTTTAATGGAGAGTCTTATGAGTTTAATTTTTCTAAGTTTGCTAAGACTTCTTATGAAAATGAAACGCCTAATGAAAATTTTCGAATTGAACAGCTTGCCTCTATTGCTCTTGCTCCTAATAATGCTTTGCAGCAATTCATGGAAGATCACGAAAGTGATGTTTTCAGTAAGGAAAGAGAAGAGATTGATGACATTTTCCTTCGTCAACAACCCTTAATCAAGCACAATTTGCCTATGGAGGATCTTGGTACCACTTTGCCGCCTAAGGAAGATCCTATATTTGAATTAAAGACTTTGCCTGATAATCTTAAATATGCCTATATAGATGATAAGAAAATATATCCTATTATTATTAGTTCTAAACTTTCAGGAAAGGAAGAAAAAAGATTATTAGAGATATTAAGGAAACACCGAGGAGCTATGGGATATACTCTTGATGACTTAAAAGGGATTTGCCCCACTTTATGTCAGCATGCTATTAATATGGAGAAAGATGCGAAGCCAGTTGTGGAGCATCAACGCCGCCTAATTCTAAAGATGAAGGATGTGGTAAGAAATGAGGTATTAAAGCTCCTTGATGCTGGTATTATTTATCCTATTGCTGATAGTAGATGGGTTAGTCATATTCATTGTGTTCCTAAGAAAGGAGGTATGACTGTTGTGCCTAATGAGAATAACGAGCTTATTCCTCAAAGGGTAGTAGTTGGTTATAGGATGTGCATTGATTATAGGAAGGTGAACAAAGTTACTAAGAAAGATCATTATCCTTTAACATTTATAGATCAAATGTTAGAAAGGTTATCTAAGAAGACTCATTTTTGTTTCCTTGACGGTTATTCTAGTTTTTCTTAAATTGCTGTTAAAAAGGAAGATCAAGAGAAAACCACGTTTACTTGTCCTTATGGAACTTATGCTTATAGACGTATGCCGTTTGGTTTGTGCAATGCTCCTGCTACTTTTCAAAGATGCATGTCTGCTATTTTTCATGGTTTTTGTGAGGAAATTGTGGAGGTCTTCATGGACGACTTCTCCATCTATGGAACTTCTTTTGGTAACTGTTTGCACAACCTTGATAAAGTTTTGCAGAGGTGCGAAGAAACTAACCTTGTTCTTAATTGGGAGAAATGCCACTTTATGGTGAATGAAGGAATTGTCCTTGGACATAAAATTTCTGAAAGAGATATTGAAGTTGACATAGCAAAAGTGGAAGCAATTGAGAAAATGCCCTGTCCCCGAGATGTTAAAGGTATTCGTAGTGTTCTTGGTCATGCTGGTTTTTATAGGAGGTTTATTAAAGATTTCTCTAAGATTTCAAAGCCTCTTACCAATCTTCTTCAAAAAGATGTATCATTTGTCTTTGATGATGATTGTAAGGAAGCTTTTGAAACTCTTAAGAAGGCTTTAACTACTGCTCCTATTGTTCAACCACCTGATTGGAATTTACCTTTTGAAATTATGTGTGATGCTAGTGATTTTGCTGTTGGTGCTATTCTTGGACAACGCGTAGATAATAAGTTGAATGTTATTCATTATGCTAGTAAGACTCTTGATGCTGCTCAGAAAAATTATGCTACCACTGAGAAAGAGTTTCTTGCTGTTGTTTTTGCATGTGATAAGTTTAGATCTTACATTGTTGATTCTAAAGTTACTATTCATACTGATCACGCTGCTATTAGATATCTTATGACTAAGAAAGATGCTCAGCCTAGGCTTATTAGATGGGTGTTGCTTTTACAAGAATTTGATTTGCATATCGTAGATAGGAAAGGTGCTGAAAATCCTATGGCTGACAACTTGTCTAGATTGGAAAACATTTCTTTTGATCTTATTCCTATTAATGATAGTTTTCCAAATGAACAGTTAGCTGCTGTAAACGTAACTTCGTGAGACCTTCCTTGGTATGCTGATTATGCTAACTTTATTGTTTCCAAGTATTTGCCTCCAACTTTTACAGCTCATTAAAGAAGAAAATTCTTCTATGACTTGAGGCATTACTTTTGGGATGACCCACACTTATATAAAGAAGGGGTTGATGGTATTATGCGAAGATGCTTACCGGAATATGAGCAACAAGAGATATTAAGAAAATGCCATAGCAGTGCTTATGGAGGGCATCAAGCTGGAGATAGAACCGCACAAAAGGTTCTACAATCAGGTTTTTATTGGCCAGCCCTTTTAAAGATGCTAGAAGGTATGTTTTATCTTGCGATGAATGTCAAAGAGTTGGTAATGTTTCTAGACGCAATAAAATGCCTATGAATTACACTCTTGTTATTGAACCGTTTGATTGTTGGGGATTTGACTTTATGGGTCCTTTTCCTCCTTCAAAAGGCTATACCCACATACTTGTTGTTGTTGATTATGTTACTAAATGGGTAGAAGCCATACCTACAAATAGTGCCAATGGTGAGACCTCGTTAAAAATGCTTAAAGATGTTATTTTTCCTAGGTTTGGTGTGCCTAGATATCTTATGACTGATAGAGGTTCTCATTTTATTCATGGTAGTTTTAGAAAAACTCTTGCTAAATATGATGTTAATCATAGAATTGCTTCTGTTTATCATCCCCAAACTAGTGGGCAGTGAAAGAGCTTAATAGAGATTTTAAACTAGCCGATAAGAAAAGGTTGTTAGATTTGAGTTCTCTAGATGAGTGGAGAAACGAAGCGTATGAGAATGATAGACTTTTCAAAGAGAAAGTCAAGCAATGTCATGACAAGAGAATTCTTAAGAGAGAGTTTCATGTTGGTGAGAAAGTTCTATTGTATAGGTCTCGTCTCAGATTTTTTGCAGGAAAATTACTCTCTAAATGGGAAGGACCATATGTTATTATTGAAGTGTACCGCTCAGGTGCTATTAAGATTGCTTCATTGAAAGATGACACAACACAAGTGGTGAATGGGCAAAGACTCAAACATTATATTACTGGAGATTCTTATAATGAAGATGTTGATGTAATTGAAACGGTTTCTCCAGAAGAATCCATCCAAGATAATTTACAGGAACCTGCAGAGTTCATTTTCGAATAGGTAACAATTCTAGTCAGAGAAGTTTCACAGAAAGCTCTTCCTTTAATATTTTTGCTATTTTTACTAAATATGAAAAATCACGAGACAAAAACGGGCAAGAAAAGGAGTCCGGGTGCTCCTCACACACAGGGGGCGTGGGTCCACCCCTGGCCGCGCCACCCTGGTGTGAGAACACCTCGGAACTCGTTTCCGTCCCGGTTTCCTCCTGTGATTTCCCCTCGATGTATAATTTTCGCCTATATAACCCCCCTGAGTACCCAAGGTCTGTATATCATTTTCTCGACGTGTTTTGTTTCGAGTTGTTTCTGTCAGGAGTTGATCTTAGTTTTGAGGGCACCATGGCTTCCTCAAACGACGACAAGGAGAAGGCACCTCCGGAAGATAACCACCAAGACCTTCAGCCAAAGGAAGAAGTTGAAAGTGAGACCAAGGAGGAAGATCAAGGTTCACGCACGGGCACCATCATCGCAAGCATTGGGGTCATGACAAGTCATGACAAGTTCAAGAGGAGTGCACGTATAAGAACCGGAGGGGGTGTGCCGCGTCACACCTTGGCTCCACGGACATCTCCGTCAGATCGTTCTAACAGTGTAGGGAAAGGAAGTTCCAAGATTGAAGAAGGATGGGGAAATAACTCCAAAAGTTGGGATTCTCTGGCTGATGGGTTCATAAACCGTATTGAGCATAATTCAGAGATAATTCGTAACCTCAGTCACAAGATCGATGACTTGAAAGATTTGATTGAGAAGCTCATTAAGGACTCACTTCCACCGCCAAACGAGTAATTCGTCATCGGTATAGGCATCCCCTTGGCTTGTTCCAAGCTTGGGGGAGTGCCGCGGTATCACATCATTACCTTTTCTCTTCAAGTAGAGTCATATCTTGAATAGAGAAGTTATCTTATAGAATAGTTTGCAGTTTGGAAGTATCCCCTTTAGTTGGTTATCTATGTATCCCTTGGTGTGAGTTGCGATAATGAAATATTAATGAGAAGTTTTATCGTTTACTTTCCGCACACTTCATTCTAGTCTGCAATCTCTCTTATACGACCAGTCTTGTTGATTATTATTGGTATCACTTTGGGAGCATGAGTAAATTTAGTTGGTTTTAGCAAACCTAGCTTGGTCAGTAGCAACATTACCTTGAGGTTTGAGTAGAAAAGAATAAAGAGGTGTTTGTAGTTACATCACTTCAGTTTACCCTTCATGTTTGGCTTATTAGCAATGTTATTCTCAAAGTCAAAATCGTTGTACCTTCAAGGGAGTTTGCATGATTATTCTTATTATATGTATGTTTGTTTGTTTCATACAACTCTTATGCTTGCTACCTAGCCTTGCTAGCCAAAAACGTGTACTGAGAGGGAATACTTCTTGTGCATCCAAATCCCAAAAGCCAAGTCACTTCCAAAGAGTCCACTATAAATTCCTATGCATGGTATTTCAAGCCATTCTAAGTAAATTTTCATGTGCTACCTTTCAAAAACCCTCAAACACTTCTCATTTTGTGCCACTGTTTTTAGCTCATGAGGATGTAGTGGATGGGTTTGTTATCTTTCATACTAAATTAAGTACCCCTCGACTAGGCAGCTTCATCTGCTCGTCATTATAATCTCAAAAAGAAAAAGAAAAAGAAAAGCACTCCTCCATGGTATGTGAAAGTTGGTTGGCACCCGATGGAATTGGTTAGCCATGGTTTGAGAAAGGAAAAGGTGGGGAGGAGTGCAAAGCTATAAAAGAGCACCAATGTGCCATTTAATCAAACATCTTAGAACCGCTCTCACTTGTTTAGTATGGAAGATATCAAGAACTCCGTTGCTAGTCGTTGACAAAAGCAACCACCTCTCAAAATAACTTTTTACCTCTGTTTTGCAAATGAAAAGCTCTAGCACATGTTTAATCCCTGCTTCCCTCTGCGAAGGTCCTATCTTTTACTTTTATGTTGAGTCAACCTATTTCCCTCTATCTCAAGCAAGCATTTGAGTTGTTATGTTTCACTCATCCATATGTTGATCCGTTTAATCATGTTTACTATCTTCCTTGTTTTGTACAATGCTTTTGTCTGAAGGAATATATCTTTGAAAGCTTTCTATGAATGCAAAAAGTTTGTTTTGTTGAGCATATGGTCTTTGCTATATTAGCTCTATTTTTAAAAGACTCCGTTCAAAAGAGAGAATAGCTTGTTCATCATTCTTTGACCAAGAACTAAGGCTCGCCATCGCCAATTATAATTTACTTTGTGCATCTTTATATGTGATTCACTTTTACTTATTGCAAGTCTATATCTTATAAAGGGAAGTTGCTGTCTATTATAATTTGTGCCTTGGTAAATGTGATGCTTCTTGTCCGTATTTTTTATTATCGGCACTTCACTCCATAAACCCGTGGTCATGTTTACCGAGTTTAGTTTTCGCTTGGGGACAAGCGAGGTCTAAGCTTGGGGGGTTGATACGTCCATTTTGCATCACTATTTTGTATCATAATTTACTGTTATTCATTGATATATTTCATATTTAGAGATGATACTTATGTTATTTCCTCTATTTTTACATGTTGATGATCATTGGAGGATTTGCTGCCGGAGTCGGGATTCTGCTGGAAAAAGGACCATCAAGGGACCATATTTTGAAGATAAGGAAAATTCCAGAAAAATGCCAGGAAATTATATTTTATCAAAAGACTTGATGGCTCGGTGATGATGGTGCCAGAAAACTTGATGGGCCCGAGTTGATGAAGTAAAATGATCGGCCAGTTGGAGAACCCCAAGAGAAGGTTTTGATGAATATAGTAGCAAGTTTTCCCTCAGTTAAAAAACCAAGGTTTATCGTCCAGGAGAAAAGCAGACAGTGACGGCTGAAGGTGATGCTTGCTAGTTTGCGACAGCTTCGGACAATTTATATATGGCGCCTCGTCCAAGCTTTACTTGCTAGCTGCAACGCGGAACCTGTACACACACAACCAAGTACTTTGCTCCCAACTTGCGATGAGGTTGTCAATCTCACCGGTTTGCTTGAAATAAAGGTTATGAGCGTATCGAGTGGAAAACAGTAGAGAATGCAAGTAAAGTAAATAGTGCGAGTAAAGTAAATAGGTGATAGCAATATGATGGAAATAGGACCGGGGTCCACGGTTCACTAGTGGTGTCTTTCCATAGATAAAATAACACATGCTGGGTAAACAAATTACAGTTGGGCAATTGATAGAATAAAGATAAACATGATATGTCAAGAAGATCACTATGAGATTTACTATGGGCATTACAACAAAATACATAGACCGCCATCCAACTACATCTATGACTAATAATCCACTCCCGGGGATATCAATCCGAACACCCCAAAAGTATTAAGTTGCGAACAACAGATAATTGCATTAAGCAAAGTGTGTAATGTAAACAAAGCATATGCCCTTGAGCATATGAATGCTGTTTTCTCCCTAGTAGCAACAACACATCTACCACCTTAGAGGTTTCTGTCACTCCCCCAGGTGAAATAGAGGCATGAACCCACTATCGAGCATAAATACCCCCTCTTGGAGTCACTAGCAACTACTCGGCCAAGATAGCTACTAACAACGGAGAGCATGCAAGATCATAAACAACATAGAGATAACAAAATATAATATTCAGTACAGCAACTCAATCATAAACACCAATATTCATTGAATCCCAACAAACCAAACATGTAGAATTACATAACGGTGATCTCAATCATGTAGGGCAGCTCATGAGATCTAAACATGAAGCACATGGTGGAGAAGACAACCATGTAGCTACTGCTATGGACCCATAGTCCAAGGTAGACTACTCACTCATCGCTCCGGAGGCAAGCATGGCGATGAAGAAGACCTCAGGTGGCGATTCCCCTCTCCGGCAGGGTGCCGGGAAGAGCTTCTGGACCCTCCCGATCTTCGGGTCGACGGCGGCGGCGGATTGCGATGTGTTCTGGAAAAGTGATCGGGTACTTAGGTTTCTTCCGTCGGAGGGTCTTTATAGGCGAAGGGGCGATGTCAGAGGGGGAGCCAGGCGCCCTCACGCGGGGCCCGCGCGGCCAGGGGCCTGGCCGCGCCACCCCTGCGTGTGGGGCCCTGGTGGCCCCTCTCCTTCTCTCCTTCGGATCTCTGGAAGCTTTCGGCTAAAATAAGACTTCAGGAACTTGTTTCGTCCAATTCCGAGAATATTTCCTGTGTATCACTTCTGAAATACAAAAATGGTAGAAAATAGGAAACTGGCACTGTGGCAACTCGTTAATAGGTTAGTTCCGGAAAATGCATAAAAGTGCCACGAAGTGTAACAAAACAATAGGCAAATGGTGTAAAAACAAGCATGGAGCATCAAAAATTATAGATTCGTTTGAGACGTATCAAGCATCCCCAAGCTTAACTCCTGCTCATCCTCGAGTAGGTAAGTGATAACAAAAGAATAATTTTTGAGGTGACATGCACCTACACAATCTTGATCATGTATGTAAGCATTTGTGAGCTGGGATCATAAGAACTTAAAACATGGGCATGAAGATATAATCATGACAATAAGAACTTAGCAACCATGTTGTAAACATGCAAATGAACACAAACAAAATATCATGAAAATGAAACAATGAAAGTCAAACGTGTGTTCAAATCATAAGGAAAAACATACAAATGGTTTTCAGCTTGTCCTTCAAAGAGAGCAAAACATAAATGCATAGGACACCTTCAAGTTTAAGAGGGCGACTAGATACAAATAATTTAAGAACAAGTGAAACCAACAATATGAATCAATCAATGAACTTTGGGACAATGCATATCACACTAAGAATGACAACTATGCTCTCTTAATGGTGCATAAAGAAAGAAGGTGGTGACTCAACATAAAAGTAGAAGAAAGGCCCTTCGCAGAGGGAAGCAGTGATTGCAAGTTTTATAACCTTCAAAAATTATGGTACTTATCGGCTTTGAGCTCTCATTGCCCCCATCATAAGCATCTTGAATGGTTAAAGTTAATGCGAGAACAATCATGATGCATATGCTTGACAAATCATAAGTTGAAAACCTCGTGCCCCGTGAATACGAGTTCCCAAACCTCATGCTACTTTACTTAGAGTCCCAAGCAAGGCTCTTGTCATTGTAAGTATATGCATATCATTGAGAACCGCCAATGGGGTACCTCCGTGCCCGATGACATGGAACAAGCCCACACCAAAATGACAGGACAAGTAGACAATGAACACCTCGACATCTCTTTATTTGCTATTTGTTTAGCTTTTTATTGTGAGATGCGTCGTCGTATGTTCACCATGGGTATGCTGCAAATTTCCACCATGAATTATGCATGGCTTAGATTGGCGGCCCGGCGTTTCCCTAACACATATACAAACTCCATGATCCCCACAAGATTCCCAATTCATTTCACACCGTGGGCATCCATAAACAAAAGATCACGATATCAACTCAAATAAGAAGTGCAATGTTGAAAGCTTGCCCCATGACAGCATGGATGGGCTAGAATCCAACTTACAACTTGCAAGCATAACAAATCAACATAAAAGACCACAATGTCAAAAAAATTAAAAATAGGAAAAAGTAAAGTGTGCCTTCCGGTTCATGAGAGCTTTACTGACCGAATTTCGCATAACACTGGTAAGAGTTTAATTTGAAGAGATAATAAAAGCAAGTCAAATTTACTTGGAATAGCAAATTGCTAGTAGGTATGTATGGTGGACACTTTGGAAAACTTTGGCTTTTAGGAGTTGGATGCACGAGTAGAGCTCATACTCAGTACAAGGCAAGGGCTAGCAAAAGACTGGGAGCGACCAACTAAGAGAGCAATAATGGCCATAATCATGCAAAGCGACAAAGCGACATTAAAAGATGCATAAGATGGCATCAAAAGTCAAAAACTAAATGATCATGAAGGCTATTGGCGACTTTGTATGAGTCTAACATGTGTGAGCATGCGCCAAGTCAACCCAAATAAAGCATAAAGGAGAAAACCAAAATAATGCTTCCATACAATAAAAACAACGCATGATTTTTTCAAAGGCTCATTAAGCAATCTCAGTTATTTGAGACAAGTTATGCTACAGCAAAACCACTAAGCATACTATCAAAAAGACATCAAGCATGACATGAAAAAGCCTAAGCCGCAGTCTACACAAGCTCCTTCTTGTACCACTATTTTGCACAAAGCTTTTTCTCTTTTCCAACACCATTTGAAATTTTTAAAGATACCTATTTTGATGAAAACCAATAAAGATTAGAGGCAAAAATACACCTTGATGAAAATATATGACAAGGTATGAATGCAAATCAAGGCGAAAATGAAAACCAAAAGCAGTAGCAGAAAAAGAAGAACGCTCGATTTTTAATAAGAGTGAAAACTAGAGCGTTCTTTGCAAATGAAAAGCAAGGCATCTTCTCCAAAGGAAATTTGTTGGGGTCCAACCATTTATTGCAGCAAACAAACAAACTAAACCAACTAAGAAAACTAAAACAACTGACGCTCCAAGAAAAACACATAGTGCATAAAGCAATAAAAATATAGTGTCTTGAAAGGTGACCTAATTTTTGCCGATGAAGAAGGGGTGCCTCGGGGGCATCCCCAAGCTTTGATGCTTGTACTTCTTGGATATTTCTTGGGGTGATGCATGGGCATCCCCAAGCTTGAGCTTTTGTCCATTCTTCAACTCATCTCATCATTCTCCAATCCCTACACTTGAAAACTTCCTTCATATAAAACTAAACACAATTCTATTAGCAACATTAGTGTAAGCATAACATATAATCAACCTCTTTTTGCTTCAGGTTTCAACTCAAAACCACCACATATATAGAAAATACTACTGTAGCAACCTCCCCAAAAGTTCCATGATCAAAAGAACTCAAAAGAAAGCGATAAAGTGGCAAACACAAATATTGGCAGAAATCTGTCAAAACTGAACAGCTGACAAAGGTCGAATTTTTGATGGGTTTTCTGTTGGTCAAATCAAAAAGTGTTCAACTAACAAAAGTTTGGATATAACCTGGGGCATATGCACAAGAAATCGCAGGTCCAAACGATAAACAGAGAATTTATACAAATTTTTACGGCGAAGCACAGAAAACAGTTTCAGGACAGCAACATCCCCAAATCTTTACCTCACTCAAATTAGAGGCTTCTCTTGGCACAAAAATGAAATAAAAAGGATAAGGAGTGGTCATTACAGTAGTAATGACTTACAAGACTCAAATAAAAGAAAAACTACTGAAAAGAAAACATTGGGTTATCTTCCAAGAGTGCTTTTCTTTAACGCCTTTGAGCTAGGCGCAGAAAATTGCGAATCAAGTATTTTCAGAAGAAGCATTAAGATCAATAGCAGAGGTCTTGTCAATAAGGTATTGTATTTCATCCACATAAGTTTTAGAAGACCCTTTGTGATCATGCTTTAGTACACTATTTTCATCAAAAAGATTTTTAGGACAGATCCAGTCAAAATTATTTTCGAAAGCTTCACACAATTCCAAAAGCTTGCAAGGTATAGGTATCTCGGCCCCTTCATCATTTGTACTAATAACCTTTATAGGTGAACCGAGTTTATTAAAACGTTTAAGAACTTTCCTAGCTTCAATAACGATATCTTTAAATTCTAAGCGCAAAGTTTCCAAGATAAAAGCTTTCTTTTCGGGATCCTCAATTTCATGAAGCTTAAGGAACATGTATTGCATAAAAGGATTAAGACTAGCAAACCTAGTTTCCAACATGTCAATTAAATAAACAGAAGCAACTTCAATACTAGGAGCAAGCTCAACCCAAGACTTTTCCTCAACTTTCTCATGCATACTAATGTGATTAAAGAACTCCTCAATGTTACTTTTGCCAATAATCGAACCACTACCTACTGAGAGGTCCTCCATAACGAACTTAGGGAACAACATGATGAACTAAAAGTAAAGAAATAACAACTACTAAGGATTCTATTTTTTTTTGGGTTTTTGATAAAAAACGATACAGGTAAAATAAATAAAGTAAAGCAAAACAATAAAACAAAGTAAAGGATGTGCGTGCGGAAACTCCCCTCGCAGAAGTCTTCCACTTTTCCCCGGCAATGGCGCCAGAAAACTTGTTGATGGCTCGGTGATGATGGTGCCAGAAAACTTGATGGGCCCAAGTTGATGAAGTAAAATGACCGGCCAGTTGGAGAACCCCAAGAGAAGGTTTTGATGAATATAGCAGTAAGTTTTCCCTCAGTTAAGAAACTAAGGTTTATCATCCAGGAGAAAAGCAGACAGTGACGGCAGAAGGTGATGCTTGCTAGTTTGTGATAGCTTTGGACAATTTATATATGGCGCCTCATCCAAGGTTTTCTTGCTAGCTGCAACGCGGAACCTGCACACACACAACCAAGTACTTTGCTCCCAACTTGCGATGAGGTTGACAATCTCACCGGTTTGCTTGAAACAAAGGTTATGAGCGTATCGAGTGGAAAACAGTAGAGAATGCAAGTAAAGTAAACAGTGCGAGTAAAGTAAACAGGTGATAGCAATATGATGGAAATAGGACCAGGGTCCACAGTTCACTAGTGGTGTCTCTCCATAGATAAAATAACACATGCTGGGTAAACAAATTACAGTTGGGCAATTGATAGAGTAAAGATAAACGTGATATGTCAAGAAGATCACTATGAGATTTACTCTGGGCATTACAACAAAATACATAGACCGCCATCCAACTGCATCTATGACTAATAATCCACTCCCGGGGATATCAATCCGAACACCCCAAAAGTATTAAGTTGCGAACAATAGATAATTGCATTAAGCAAAGTGTGTAATGTAAACAAAGCATATGCCCTTCAGCATATGAATGTTGTTTTCTCCCTAGTAGCAATAGCACATCTACCACCTTAGAGGTTTCTGTCACTCCCCCAGGTGAAATAGAGGCATGAACCCACTATCGAGCATAAATACCCCCTCTTGGAGTCACTAGCAACTACTCGGCCAAGATAGCTACTAACAACGGAGAGCATGCAAGATCATAAACAACATAGAGATAACAAAAGATAATATTCAGTACAGCAACTCAATCATAAACACCAATATTCATCGGATCCCAACAAACCAAACATGTAGAATTACATAACGGTGATCTTAATCATGTAGGACAGCTCATGAGATCTAAACATGAAGCACATGGTGGAGAAGACAACCATCTAGCTACTGCTATGGACCCATAGTCCAAGGTAGACTACTCACTCATCGCTCCGGAGGCAAGCATGGCGATGAAGAAGACCTCCGGTGGCGATTCCCCTCTCCGGCAGGGTGCCGGGAAGAGCTTCTAGACCCTCCCGATCTTCGGGTCGACGGCGGCGGCGGATCGCGATGTGTTCTGGAAAAGTGATCAGGTACTTAGGTTTTTTCCGTCGGGGGGTCTTTATAGGCGAAGGGGCGATGTCAGAGGGGGAGCCAGGCACCCTCATGCGAGGCCCGCGAGGCCAGGGGCCTGGCCATGCCACCCCTACGTGTGGGGCCCTGGTGGCCCCTCTCCTTCTCTCCTTCAGATCTCTGGAAGCTTCCGGGTAAAATAAGACTTCAGGAACTTGTTTCGTCCAATTCCGAGAATATTTCCTGTGTATCACTTCTGAAACACAAAAACAGTAGAAAACAGGAAACTGGCACTGTGGCAACTCGTTAATAGGTTAGTTCCGGAAAATGCATAAAAGTGCCATGAAGTGTAACGAAACAATAGGCAAATGGTGTAAAAACAAGCATGGAGCATCAAAAATTATAGATACGTTTGAGACGTATCAAGACTCTAGAAGCCAGAAGGAGGAGTCGAGAGGAGCCAGGGGCAGTCTCACGCACAGGGGGCGCGGCCTGGCCCCTGGCTGCGTCGGCCCTGTGTGAGGGCGCCCTGGACCACTTCTGGTCTCACCCCTTCGCGTACTTCATCGTCCCCGAAAACCTAAGTTAGGGGGGCTTAGAGTTAGACACAGCCGCCTCTGCGGAGCCGAAAACACCAGAGAGAGAAAAGCTCTCTGGCAGGCAGAAATCTGCCGGGGAAATTCCTTCCCGGAGAGGGGAGATCATCACCATCGTCATCACTATCGCACCGGACTTCATCGGGATCATCATCATCATCATCTCCATCACCAGCACCGTCATCTCCACCATCACCATGCCATCCCGCTGTAATATCTTGAGTTGGATCTTGTTATATTCTTAGGGGAAACTTTCCCGGTGTTGATTACTCTTGTAGTTGATGCTATTGAGTGGAACCATTGAATTAATGTTTATGTTCAGATTGTTATTTACCATTATTTCACCTCTGATCATGATCCATATGATGTCTTGTGAGTAGTTCATTTAGTTCTTGAGGATATGGGAGAAGTCAGGATGTTAGTAGTGAATTATTGTTGAGAAATATTTAATGGTTTGATATTGTTGTGGTGCTATTTCACTAGTGGTGTCATGTGAACGTCGACTACATGATACTTCACCATTTATGGGCCTAATGAGATGCATTGTGTATTTGGCTACAAATTGTGGGGTTGCTGGAGTGACAGAAACCTAAACCTCCGTTGGGAAACCATTGCACTAGGGAGCGTAGGATCTTTGAGTTTAAGGCTGTGGTTAGATTTATCTTAATTACTTTCTTGTCTTTGTGGATGCTTGCAAGGGGTATAATCACAAGTGTGTATTTATCCTAGTAAGGGTAGTGCGCTAGCACAGGTTCACCCCCATAACACTTATCAAACCAATAAAGACTATTTAGCAATATGAAGCGAAAGCTCTTGACAGAAACTCCCGTGAGTCCTCAAGAACGTTTGGTTATTATAAGTTACACAACCGTCTTGTCCTTTGCTAAAGAAAGGATTGGGCCACTTGCTGCAATTGTTACTACTGTCTTTTATTTACTCGCACTTTACTTATTTGCTCTACCAAATACTCCTGAAAACCTGTTTGCTAGTATTTCTCGTGAAACCTTGATCAAAACCACTAATCATCACCTTTTGCTCCTCATTGGGTTCGACACTCTTATTTATCGAAAGTACTACAATACACCCCCTATACTTGTGGGTCATCAGAACTCTTTCTAGAAATTTTCTGATTCCTTTAGGGTTTTCCGTCCCGAAGCTTTATATAGGCGAACGGGCATCGTCAGGGGGCTGCTAGGGCGCCCTCACATGTAGGGGGCGCGGCCAGGGCCTAGGCCGTGCCGCCCTATTATGTGGGGCCCTCGTGGCCCCACTCCATCTCCTCTTTGGTTCTCTGGAAGCTTCGGTGAATTTCTGAACGTTCGGGTTTTGTTTTGTCCAATTCCGACAATATTTCCTGTGTAGCTTTTCTGAAACACAAAAACTGCAGAAAACAGGGAACTGGCACGGTGGCATCTTATCAATAGGTTAGTTCCGCAAATCGCATAAAAATGCCATGAAGTGTAACGAAACACAAGGCAAATGGTGTAAAAACAAGCATGGAGCATCAAAAATTATAGATACGTTTGAGACGTATCAGCATCCCCAAGCTTAACTCCTGCTCATCCTCGAGTAGGTAAGTGATAACAAAAGAAATAATTTTTGAGGTGACATGCACCATCACAACTTTGATCATATAGGTAAAGCATTGAGTGCTGAGATCAAAGAACTTAAAACATGGGCATGAAAGACATAATCTTGATAATAGAAACTTGGCAACCATGTTATAATATGAAAAAGAACACAAACAAAAGATCATGAATAATGAAACAATGAAAGTCAAACGTGTGTTCAAATCATATGGAAAAACATAGTAAATGGTTTTCAGCTTATCCCTCATGGAATAGCAAAACATAAATGCATAGAACACCTTCAAGTTTATGAGGGCGACTAGATACAAGTAATTTAAGAACAAATGAAACCAACATCATGAATCAATCAATGAAAATTTTGGGACAATGCACATTATACTCAGAATGACAACTATGCTCTCTTAGATGGTGCATAAAGATAGAAGGTGGTGACTCAACATAAAAGTAAAAGAAAGGCCCTTCGCTGAGGGAAGCAGTGATTAAACATGTGCTGGAGCTTTTCATTTGTAAAACAGAGAGATAAAAATTGGTTTTGAGAGGTGATTGTCTTTGTCAACGACTGGCAATGGGGTTCTTACTATCTTCCATATAAAAATGAAGCTAGTTTTTGAGAGAGAGATTGGCACTTTTGTGCTCTTTTATAAAGCTTGGCACTCCTCCCCACCTTTTTTCCATTCTCAAACCATGGCTAACCGATTCCATCGGGTGCCTACCAACATTCACATACCATGGAGGAGTGCCTTTTTTCTTTCTTTTTTTCTCTTTTTTTCCTTTTTGGAATAAGACAATATGGAAGATAGAAAATCCGACCACTACGTCCCCATGAGCTTAAAATAGTGTCACAAAATGAGAAGTATGTTGAAGGTTTTTTGAAAGGTAGCACATGAAAATTTACTTGGAATGGCTTGCAAATACCATGCATAGGAATTTATAGTGGACGCAATGGCAAACTTCATTTTTGGGAGTTGGATGGACGATTAGAGCTCATACTCAGTACAAAATGAGGGCTAGCAAAAGACTGGGAGCGACCAACTAAGAGAGCAATAACGGCCATAATCATGCAAAGCGACAAAGCAACATTAAGAGAAGTATAAGATGGAATCAAAAGTCAAAAACTAAATGATCATAGAGGCTATTGGCGACATTGTAAGAGTCTAACATGTGTGAGCATACGCCAAGTCAACCCAAATAAAGCATCAAGGAGAAAACCAAAATAATGCTTCCAAATGATAAAAACAATGCATGATTTTTTCAAAGGCTCATTAAGCAATCTCAGTCATTTGAGACAAGTCATGCTACAGCAAAAATCACTAAGCATACTATCAAAATGACATCAAACATGACATGCAAAAGTCTAAGCCGCAGTCTAAACAAGCTCCTTTTTGTACCACTTTTTTGCATGAAACTTTTTCTCTTTTCCAACACCATTCAAACCTTTTTGAGGAAACTCTTTTGAGGGAAACCAACATATACCAGAGGTCCAAATATACCTTGATGCAAAGATAAAACAAGATCCAAACAAAAATCAAGGCGAAAAATGCAAGCTAAACGCAGTTCTAGAAAAAGAGAACACTCGTTGAACGATAAGAGTGAAAACTAGAGTGTTCTTGGCAAATGAAAAGCGAGTTCATCTCCTTCAAAAGAAACATGATGTGATCTAACCATTTATTGCAGCAAACAAAATAAAAGAAAACTGAAAATAAAAGCAACTAACGCTCCAAGAAAAATGCATAGTGCATAAAGCAATAAAAATATAGTGTCTTGAAAGGTGACCTGATTTTTGCCGATGAAGAAGGGGTGCCTCGGGGGCATCCCCAAGCTTTGACACTTGTACCTCTTGGATATTTCTTGGTGTTGCATGGGCATCCCCAAGCTTGAGCTTTTGTCCATTCTTCATCTCATCTCATCATTCTCCAATCCCTACACTTGAATACTTCCTTCATACAAAACTAAACACAATTCTATTAGCAACATTAGTGTAAGCATAACAATGAATCAACCCTTTTTGCTTCAGGTTTCAACTCAAAACCACCACATATCTCTACTACTTATAAAGGCACAAACTTGTTGGGATACATTTAATCACGACTGTCAAACACTGCTGATCTCACGGTCTAGATTTCTCCGATGTTGAGTACGACTCAACATAGCTCGCCCAATCTAGAGTTTTGAATCTCTATCTCTATCTCTACTACTTATAAAGGCACAAACTTGTTGGGATACATTTAATCACGACCGTCAAACACTGTTGATCTCACGGTCCAGATTTCTCCGATGTTGAGTATGACTCAACACAGCTCGCCCAATCTAGAGTTTTGAACGGCCTGCTAATTGCTCTGATTATTGCCTGATGTGTTCCATCGATTGCGCTCCTTCCATGTATCCTTGGTCGTTTCCGTTCCTCTCCTCCACCCACGCTATTCACAACGTCCTCTTCCGCCGCCTCATTGGAGGAGATCCCGTGGCTGGCATGCCCTGCTCTGTACCTCCAACATTATGCCATGGCTGGGCGGGCACCATCGCTTCCTTGCCTAGCATAGTTGACTCGCTGCACTGGGTCGCCGCGCCGCCACGCGCTGTCTTTTTACAGCACCTCTCATCGAGGCTGCCTGCCGGGTCGGTGAGTCCAACGCCGAGGATTTCAGCTACGCCCAACTCCACGCGCCAGGTCGGCAAGTATCACGCCAAGGACTTCAGCGATGCCCAGCTCCTCGCCATCGCTTTTAGATATGGAACACTTCGTTCTCTCATGTTAATTTCAGTTACCTGACATAATGTCAAGCAATTTTGTTTTTGGCTATCTAAAAACCTCGATGAAGTGTGAATTGTGGATTATTACACGGTGCTTCCCTGGTCCCTGCTATACCTGTGTCGTTGAACTTCACCTGCAAATCACATGCTCGCTTTTGGATCACATGCTAACACTAAATTCAGTAGGGATAGTTTTTTCCACAGTTTGGCTAGATGTGCTCGAGGTAGAGCCACTTCTTTTTTTTCTGTGAATTTTATTTGTGTCTTCAGATACGGGAGCATGATAAAGTGGCCAGTGTAGTCACTGCAGTAAACTTCAGTACATTTGCATGTTTAGCACACAATTGAAATTACAGACTTGTACTATCTATTGTCCATTCACTTATCCAATATGAGGATTATTTCTATGTTCTTAATCATGTCCAGGTTACTTTGGCCGTTGTGACTGAATCTAAAGCTTAGAACACATTATCAGATTCAAGAAAAGATTTGAAGGATCTCTATACAGGATTAAGAGTCAGCATGACCACGCAGCTTGCAAACTATTGTTTCTATAGGTTGGGCACAATATTTAGTCCATAGGTGACAACTTAGTTACTTTACACCTCTAATTATTTTTGCTTGGACATCATGCCCTTTAGTGCAGGATTTTCAACTTTGCGATATGTAAATAACCAAAAACTCATCCCAGTACTTTAAAGATATAGCTAATGAGACCATTGCTGAAAGTGAATAAATTGCATGTGGTCGTCATTATGATTTTATCATATAGCGGAATAATTGCTATATTTTCTTCCTAGGATACTCGGTTTATGCATGTTTTGCACTATGTGTTCCAAAAGACTTCTCTATTGATATACTTACAAAGTTCTTTATTTTTTAGTTGACCTGCAGTCCACCGAAGTATGCGAGAAATAGGATGACAAGATTTTTGAGATTGACCTGAATCCATTAGAGAGGAGGGCTAAGTAACTTCACACTATTTCCTTGAAACCACTCATAGCTTACTGTTGCCAAGATGGTTGCCAAGCTAGCACCCTCCCACATTTTTTGGCCGCTGTGTTACTTATTCTGGGTGTTCTATGACTTCTATCCAAATATAAAGGTACAATGGGCTCTAGGAGTGACTACCTCACGTATCTTTTATGGCATATATATCATTATTCCAGCGAGCGAGTTAATTGATTAATGAAATTTTAAGCTTAATTATTCTTTGATTGTGAATCCATAAGAACCTTGTGGGGTTTAATGCAGGATCTACCTAACAGTACTCTTGGAGTAACTGGTATCAGAAGCAGATTCAAAGTCTCGGATTGTTGTAATGCATTGTTCTTTTGAAGTAGTTCATGATGATGAAAATAAATTATCTGGTATTATTCATCATATTCTTTTGTATTATTCGGGTCTGGTAGTACCTTGTGGAACCAACTCCTTGGAAAAAAATTAAGGATAGTTAGCTTTGACTACTCGAATTGGTGATTGATTGTTCAATTGCAGGTTCTTCTTTGTTTAGATTTCTTTCAATTTGTGTTGGGACGAGCAAGACAATATATTTGCATGTGCATAACTAAGTTTGTTTTCCCCTTGGTAGATACATACATCAAATCCTCCTTTTTTTTGGTGATTCTGCATTTCAGATTATGTCGATGGTTCTGAATCTAATTAGATATGTCGATGCCCCAAGAATTAATCTATACATAAATCTAATAGAAATGTTTTCATTTCCACAAAACGCACGTGGACAGTGCATCATCTCCACCTTAGGCTACAATATTAGTTATGTATTGCTTTTCACTAATCTATCTGTGTGGGATACTTGTCATCCTCTTGTGCACATGAAGATCTTTGATGTTGATTAATCAGTTTGGCAAGACAGTGAATCAATCATATTGGTTCATACTTCTAAAGAAGTAGACCTAACTATTTATAAATACATTGTATAAATTTATTTTGCAAAACTTTTGGTTTGAGCTTTATAATTTTTTTGATTATGCTACACACATGCAAATAAAAGTGACACCATTTTCATTATAAATTTGTTGATGAGACGTGCGTTGCACATTCGTGCTTACTAGTAAAGTATAAACTACTGTAGAAACTTCCCCAAAAGTTCCGTGATCAAAAGAACTCAAAAAGAAAGCGATAAAGCGGCAAACACAAATATTGGCAGAAATCTGTCAAAACAGAACAGCTGACAAAGGTAGAATTTTAGAGGATCTTATGTTGCTCAAATCAAAAAGTGTTCAAATAATGAAAGTTTGGATATAACCTGGGGCATATGCACAAGAAATCGCAGGTCCAAAAGATATATAGAGAATTTTCACGAATTTTTACGGTGCAGCACCGAAAACTGTTTCAAGACAGCAACATCCCCAAATCTTACCTTACTCAAATTAGAGGCTTCTCTTGGCATAAAAACAAAATAAAAAGGATAAGGAGCGGTTATTACAGTAGTAATAACTTCCAAGACTCAAATAAAAGAAAAAGTATAGGAAATAAAACATTGGGTTATCTCCCAAGAGTGCTTTTCTTTAACGCCTTTGAGCTAGGCGCAGTAATTTGCAAAGATACTCATGTGGGCGCCATATAAGAGCTTGAGGCAAAGGCGCCATAAAGGAACTTAAAGCAAAAGAGAGCATCAAAAAGCAAGTATGAAACACATTTAAATCTAAACCACTTCTTATAAAAAATAGTCTTGTAAAGAGACAAGTCATAAAAGCGCAAAGCAAAAAGCATAGGAAGGCAAAACAAGTACAACTTCAAGAATTGCAGCATAAAGAGGGGAAATTCAATATTGTTGAGATCCATCAAACCATGTTTCCCTCTCTCATAATAACTTTCAGTAGCATCATGAATAGAACTAATAATATAACTATCACATAAAGCTTCCCTATCATGAGCCACATGCATAAAAGAATTAACACTCCACACATGAACAATCGGAGTAGGAGCAGATTCAACAGAATAATTATTCTGATCACCATAATCATCAAAAACAGGGGGCATATTGTAATCATAACTAATTTTCTCCTCAAAAGTAGGCAAACTGAAAATATTATACCCATCATAGACTAGAGGTTTAGTATCATCACAAGCAAGAGAACAGCTATTTCGCAAAGCATATTCATCAAACATATCATCATAAGAAGGAACATGGATAGTACTAATGGTACAACAATTATTAACCTTAGAATTGGTACCAAAAAGATTTTCAATATCAAAAGTAGAGTGCTTTTCCCAATCATGATCACTAACATAGGTAACAGGTATAGGAACATCACATAGGGGAGATAAAATATCATCAGAGAAAATTTTCTCCACTAAACCTGGGGAACTAAAAATATCATGCTTAACAAAACCAGCTTCCCCAAGCTTAGACTTTTCTATAGCATTAGCAACAACGGTATTCAAAGCATTCATACTAACAACACTATTAGCATGTAAATTAAGCTCCAAAGGTTTTTCAACTTTCTCTTCAAATCTAAACTCACGAAAAAGACTAAAGAACTCGTTATTTTCCATTAAGCCTAACTAGTGAAAATAAAAACAAGAAACAAAAAGATATAATTGCAGAATCTAAAGGAAATAACTTCGAGCACTCACCAGCAACTAAAAGACTTAATAGCCAAAGGATGTGAGTACCTTTTACCTTACCTCCCGGGCAACGGCGCCAAAAAAGCGCTTGATGTCTACACACACGTCTGTTCTTGTAGACAGTGTTGGGCCTCCAAGTGCAGAGGTTTGTAGAACAGCAGCAAGTTTCCCTTAGGTGGATCACCCAAGGTTTATCGAACTCAGGGAGGAAGAGGTCAAAGCTATCCCTCTCAAGCAACCTTGCAATTACGATACAGAAAGTCTCTTGTGTCCCCAACACACCCAATACACTTGTCAGATGTATAGGTGCACTAGTTTGGCAAAGAGATAGTGAAATACAAGTAGTAGTGATGATTATAAGTAGCAAATGTGATCTGAAATAAATATCGCTGCGAGCAAACATGTAACAAAACAGTAAGTAAATGATGTGCAATGCTTGGAAACAAGGCCTAGGGATCATACTTTCACTAGTGGACAAACTCCCAACAAATATAACATAATTGAACTAATAGATACTATCATCCATATGCAACTCAAAACAATTCTCCAATAGAAAATGAACACTAATCATGCATAGGGCTATGAAGCACTCCTCAAAGTCCGTATGTACCCAAACTAGATTGTCCCACACTATCACCATGAACGCACTAGATGGTTCCAACAAACACCAACAATTCATAGAGACATTAACCAAAAAGATACACATGATGCACACACTAGTCACCTTTACACCATGATACGAGGTATCTCCGGAGAGTATAATAATTAAGCATAGGAGTAGCATAATATCTGAATAATAACATCTACCAATTCAACTGGATACAAAGCTGACGATCACATAAAGATCACATCATGGGAGAGAGAGGTGAACCACATAGCTACCATAGAGCTCTTAGCCCTGGGGGAGAACTACTCCCTCCTCATAATAGGAGACAGCAAGGTTGATGGAGATAGCGGTGAGGTCGATGGAGATGGCGGAGACGGCGATGGAGACCGATGGAGATGGCTCCGGGGGCACTTCCCCGTCCCGGCAAGGTGCCGGAACAGAGACTTCTGTCCCCCAAAATTCATCGGCGGTGGCGGCGGAGCTGCGGAACTCTTTCTGGAAATTTGCCGATTCCTTTAGGATTTTCCGTCCCGAGGCTTTATATAGGCGAAGGGGCATCATCAGGGGGCTGCCAGGGTGCCCTCACACATAGGAGGCGCGGCCAGGGGCCAGGCCACGCCACCCTATTGTGTGGGGCCCTCGTGGCCCCACTCTGTCTCCTCTTCGGTTCTCTAGAAGCTTCGGTGAATTTCTGGACGTTCGGCTTTTGTTTCGTCGAATTCCGAGAATATTTCCTGTGTAGCTTTTCTGAAACACAAAAACAGCAGAAAACAGGGAATTGGCACTGTGGCATCTTGTCAATAGGTTAGTTCCGAAAATCGTATAAAAACGCCACAAAGTGTAACAAAACACAAGGCAAATGGTGTAAAAACAAGCATGGAGCATCAAAAATTATAGATATGTTTGAGACGTATCACTAATCGATTAGATTTTAATACCTTGCAAGGGTTGTGCACTTTCACCTTAAGAATTATTTTATCTCGAAGAATAAAATAATACAAGACCTTTCAGAAAAAGCATTCAACCAAACGGATCTGACCGTGCCCCCTATATTATGCTACCACCCTCTGTCAGTACCCATTGTTGAACCCTTAATCGTACTCAATCAAGCCAGAGCCCATAATTTCATAAGGTTGCACTGGAAGTATATCTAAACATGGAAGCCATATTAATCTCTTGAATCCTGAGTGGCAATCCCGAGCAGTATCTTGAGTTACACATTTGTATAAGCATTTGCCCCAGAACCCACCTACTCTGACCTCCTCTTATCAAACCACTCCACCCAAGTAGTTTATTTTAGTTGAAGTTGTTAATTTATTCACAAAACAACTTTAACAAGTGATCAAGCATAGCATCATATTTTTCAAAGTATTTAGCATCCTATCAAGTGGGTGTTTTGGGGATAGCTACTCACTACTAGGATCTAGCACTTTATAAAACAGTTGAATATTCTACCTATCATGCATACTACTGAAAACACTAATGCAGTGTAAAAGTAGGTAGAAGATATGTCTGTCACTTGTCTTTTTGAAGAATACAATCTTTCCACTTCTCCCAACTAAGCATGTAGCTCTTCGCACAAACTATATCACACAAATAGCAATACATAAACAAACCACACAAACACAATCAAACAAATCAAACAATTGAAAAGAGTTTGTTTAAAAATTTAGATTTATTGAGATGTTATGATAAGAAAGATATGGTAGAGGATCATGAATTGTGAGATACGAATTTGAGAGCTTAGTTGGGAAAGATCAACATGATTAGAGAGAATTGAACCAGGCAAAATATAATTTGATGAAGTCTTTATGCTTTATTAAAGCATGAACAAAATCTTGATAAGACTCATGTGAATTAACCCACACAAGTTTTAGATAGTGCAATAGCAATACTATTGAATAAGTGTGACAATAATTATTCTTAAATAGTATACATTACACTTAGGCATTTGGGCTAGGAAGATGAAGCATTGAAGTACTCAATTAACCCATATGCAAATTGAATAGTTCAACACAAATGAACAAGTTTAAGTAGGCATAGAATTGGGTATGAATGATTGACATTTGAGAACGTGGCTCAAAGTTTCATTGAATATTATGAAGTATGATCATGAGCTATGGTAGTAGAATTGAATCAACACCACAATAGCAAGAATAGAATCTATGATTAAGATGAATTCATATTCTACTCAAAAAGCAAAATTGGAGTTTGAATATGTATGAATCATGATATGGATCAAGATGATGTCTAAATGATATTTGATAGCTAACTAGGATCATAGGGTTTACTAAAGTAGAAAGAAACAATGTTGGAAGAATTATAGAATTATTTCTATGGTGGAATTACTCAAATCCTCATATTAGAATTTGAATAATTGTGAAGTGGTTCAAGAAAATATGGAAATGATGCTACTGGATAGCTTGCAGTAAAACAAAGCCACTGCAATTGGAATCATTCAAAAATACGTTATAGAATTCAAATTATGTTCAAAATAGTGATTTGGATAGATTTGCATGCACAAAGTGTGTGCACATATCAACTTTGAATTTTCTTGATCCTAAGATGTTCTACATGTTTAGAGGATTCCAGAGACTACCAATTCATAATTTTTGGACACTTGAATCAAAAGATATGATTTAAGCATGCTAATAGAAGAGTTTGATTCAATTTGAATATAGATCCAAATTGAATACTGAACCTATGAAATATAAGTGCACTATTGGATTCTACATGTTTCAAGGATTACATTGATATATTATTTGTTTTTTTTGGACCTATAGATCAAAAGATATGATTTTCTGAAGATTTGGATGAAATCTGAATAGAAAATCTAATTTGGATCTGTTTTAAATCCTGTGCTGACACATGTCGTGTTTTTACTCGCTGATACCGGTTTGTTTGGATCGACGTTGTGGACCGTCGGATTAAAAGAAGAGTGGACGCATCAGATTAAGAGTTACCCCTTCATTTTAAAATTAAAACAGAACCATAGATCTCAGATCCAACGGTTAGAGAGAAGAGGGAGAGGTGGCCTCACCGATGAGCTAGGGTTTCGGCCACCGGCGAGGGTCTGTGGCTCAAGCTCAAACTCCGGTGGTATTCCAGTGGGTCCTGGCGATGATGGAGGGCTAGACAATGATCGGCTAGACGAGGTTAAGAGGATGGTGTGCTCGGGGACGCCGATTGCTTCCTGATGCGAGGTGAAGGAGTGGCTGGAGTAGCTTCGGATGCCGGTGAGCTCCGGTCGTGGATACTCTTGTGGTTTTACTGCGAGATTAACCAAACGAAAAATGTCAAAGGGCGCACATGGGCAAGGGGAGAGAGGTGGTACTAGGCATGGGTGTCAAGGCCACCTGGGCTCACCGGATTTGCGAGGGAACGCCCGCAGGTGCTGGGAACTCTGGCGTGCGATTTCTCAGTCTGGCGGCGTTGCGGAAGAGAGAAAAGAGAGAGGAGAAGAGAGGAGGTCCAGGGCTTTATAGGGGGCGTTTCATGTGGAAGGGGGTAGGGTTGGGGGCGTGGAGGCGATCGGACGGCGTGGGTGGTGTCGGGCTCCTCTAGGTCTCCTAGACGGAGGTTGGTGGCGACCCTGACGAGTGGGCCCCGCTTTTCAATGGGTCGAGGGGCTGGCGGCGATAACGGTTCGGGATGGGGCATACTGGGCCGTGGGCTGCCTCCTGAACTGGGCTGAATAGGATCCCCGTGGCCCTTTTTTTGTTTTGTTTTCTTTTTCCTTTTTCCTATTTTCTGTTTTGTTCCCTATCTTTTGTAAAAATTGCATCAAATCAAATCAATTCCTAAATACTTCTAATAATCCAAGCAATTTCCTAAATCAGTAATAAAACAAGTTTTCAAGGATAAGATGTTTTTTAATAAATCTTTATGTGCATAGCAAGGAGGACTTGCTTGCATAAAATAATAGAATTAGGCTTTAGGAACAAATCTTTTGAAAATAGGAGAATAACACTTTATAAAATAATAATTGGGAATCATTCTCAATCATAGTTTTGAAATAACAACTTTATAAACACTTTTGAATTTCATTCCTTTGCAGGCAAGCTTGCATAGGTTTAAATAAGAGAAAGAAAATAACATTTTGATACTTGGTTTTCTCAAAGAAAGTTCTTCATGAAATATTAGGGAGTTTGAAATAGTTTTCAAAATAAAGCTTTCAAATAAACTCAAAAAGTTTTAAATCCCTTTGAATTTTCAATCAACACATACAAAACAAAAGCAAAAAATTTCCCCCAAAATTTGATAAAATCTTGGGATGTTACAGACTACCACCCTTAAAAGAAATCTCATCCCCGAGATTGGAGAGGCTAGAAAGAAAGTAGGTATTGGGTTTCCCATGTGGCTACCACCCTTAAAAGAAACTTTTGTAGGTAGTCTAGGTACTTGGGGTTCAACCAGAAACACCTTGGTGTTGACTTGGCACTGGGTCATCCTTTGAACCCATAGTTAGTCTTCATCATCATTTACAATAGGTGAGTGTCTATTCACAAATCTGGGCACCAACCTTTCTTATGGGGTTGCTTGAGGTAACCTTACCCTATTGCAGGTCTTTGCATCCGGCGGGGTAGTTGTTGAACTACTTTGGACACTGAAGAGTCACTCTTTGGGTCAATCAGAAGACCAAGTTGAGTTGTCTCCTCTTTGGGTCAATCAGAAGACCAAGCTGAGAGGGTATCTTCTCATCATCTCAACTTCCTTATTATCATCCTTAGGGGTTCTTCATCTTAGGGTTACTTCCTTATGATACCATTCTATTTCATCCTAGTAACTTTCCATGTTAGTAGAATTTTCTGATCTGGTAACTTTCAATGTGATACCATCCTATTCTCGTGGTTATCATTCTGTTTTTGTAATCTTCCGGGTTGGTGTACATCTTCCATTGTGAGTCTGCTTCAACAGTAAGCTTAGGGTTCATCCTTACCGTTTTCCTATGTTTTGGCAGCACTTGCCTACTATAAGGGGTATATTATGCTATCTTCCTAAGGTTAAGGCTTAACAACATCGTTTCTTGTAGGTATGTCTCTCTAGGTTTGTGTTTATTAAACCTCGTAATCTAACTCTTGGTCATCCTTACTGGTTTTGTCAAGAGTTTTCTTGGATATGGAACTAATGTTCCAGATCCTATTTTTGAATTTTCGAATTCAAAAATCTATCGTTCCTAGCTAGGGGTTTGCGACACAACTCATGGCAACAATCCTTAAGTTGTAGATCCTTAAGTTTGCCATTTAAGGAGAATTAAAATCCTTTCCATTGCTCTATTTGCTCTTTCCATTGCTCTGTTTGCTCTTTCAACCTTCCTTACATGAGGTGGTTGAATAGTATTACTTCCACATTAGCTACACCTTGGGGTGTCTTCTTATTGTACTTGTGGCATCCTTTAGCCATCCTAGCTTACTGGAGTCTTGGGGTATCATCCTTTGTGCACCCTCTTGCGTAATGTTCTACTCTCATGTACTTGGGACACTATCTCTTGTTGTTGTACTCTGCATCCTTATCTCCAATTGAGGGTTATTGTAGTTGTTCTGTCATTGAGAATACTTCGGTTTGTGTTTTAGGACAAGTTTAGGTCTTAGCATAGATGAGAATTAGATAGAAGGGATCTAAGGAAAAATTCCTACCCAAACATAACAGATCAAAACAATTTATCCTACAAGCAATATCTATTAAACATTCATCATATCAAGCAAACTAGTTCTAAAACACACATAACGTACGATCACCCACAAGTTGGTATGACCATAAATGTCTATTACACATCGTCGATTATTAAAATTCCTAAATGGGAGTCCAACTATAGCTTCTTGGTTCTCTTCTAGGTAGATTCATTGTTCTGGTCCAGCTGCTTCTGTAGATTGGTAATTTGCTCATCCTTGGTTTTGTTGAGGTCTCCTTGAACACTAAGTTCAGATTCCAACTTTTCCATGTCACCTTGAAGTTGGTTTATGGTTTCCTTCAATGTAGTAGTATCCTCCTTTTCTTCTTTGAGGTCCTTCTGGGTATTATGAAGTCTCCACTTGAGTCTTTCTCCCAGTTCCTTTATAGCTGACCATGCAGCACATCTTGCGGAGTCGAGGAATGATGGATACATCTCGGAGTTGGTAAACATCCAAAGTCCCATCTTATTGTGGTCGTCTTCCTTGTTCTTGTATAGGTGCAGTTGCACCCACCAATATTCTTCACCTTCATCCATCACAGTAAATCCTTTGTAAACAGCTTCTCCTTGTATTCCCATGCTTAACATGAGGTTCTTCAGGGCTTTGGGAAACTCAGTCTCACACTTCAGGGTCATGATCATCACTGGTCCTTTAATAGGTGACACTGAATAGTCATGATCATCACTGCTCCTTAAATAGGTGACACTGAATAGTCATGATCATCACTGTTCCTTAAATAGGTGACACTGAATAGTCATGATCATCACTGGTCTTTTCATGATGGATTCGGTGAGGTTAGGCATCTAAAAGTAGAAAGAAAAGTTGTGTAAAATAAATGAATGGGGTATGTCTTACAAGAAAGATTCAGACAAATAAGTAGATAAATTTTATTTTAGAAAACTGAATTGATTTTCTTTTTAAAGAGAGAGGAAAGAATCCTAAGGCTTCTTAGTCTATTCCAAACCTAGGGTCTCGATCCTATAGGCAACACTATGCTCTGATACCATTCTGTAGCACCCTGCCTTATCAAAAGATAGAACTCATGTGTATCTGTGCCATTCTCTGGATCAGTAGATAGCACCACAGTACAAAATAAGTAATCATTGCAATAGCATCAACAATATAACATAAATCCAGTTACATAGGTCTTCAACCTTACGAGTACACAACATAAAGCATAGTTGCAATGAGCCTCCATCTTCATCAAGTGCCACAGGCAGACATGTTGGAATGTAAGCTCGAGATCCTACTCCTGGTTCCTTACTCGAACAAAACCTGCACGTTCGAATATGCAGCCCCAGAGGGGTCAGTACAACAACATACTGGCAAATGACACATATTTGGTGGCATTTGTGAAAAAGGCTATACTACATGACATCTGGCTTAGTGGATCTCAAAGGCTAATTTGCAGAAAGCCACTTTTATCCTATAATCTCTGTAAAACTTTCTTTCAAAATTTTAGTTTATAAGGGTCAAATAACCCCCATACATTACATACTGGCCGATATGTAGTTTCTGAGCGAAACTCAACATAGTTTTGAACCAACCAGACAACCATACCTTTTCGGGGCATGAGCCTGAGCTCCTCTAAGGTTTCTAGTCAAATTTTAAAGCATTCAAAAACGATGATGAGATTCTTTCGATCATTCCATGGCTAGAGACTCAATTGTCCATTCCGAGGACGCGGCTAATCGATTAGATTTTAACACCTTGCAAGGGTTATGCACTTTCACCTTAAGAATTATTTTATCCCAAAGAATAAAATAATACAAGACCTTCCAGAAAAAGCATTTAACCAAATGGATCTGACCGTGCCCCCTATATTATGCTACCACCCTCTGTCAGTACCCATGGTTGAACCCTTAATCATACTCAATTAAGACAGAGCCCATAATGTCATAAGGTTGCACTAGAAGTACATCTAAACATGGAAGCCATCTTAATCTCTTGAATCCTGAGTGGCAATCCCGAGCAGTATCCTGAGTTACACATCTGTACAAGCATGTTCCCCAGAACCCACCTACTTCGACCTCCTCTTATCAAACCACTCCACCCAGGTAGTTCATTTTAGTTGAAGTTGTTAATCTATTCACAAAACAACTTTAACAAGTGATCAAGTATAGCATCATATTTTTCAAAGTATTTAGAATCCTATCAGGTGGGTGTTTTGGGGATAGCTACTCACTACTAGGATCTAGCACTTTAAAAATTGTTGAATATTCCACCTATCATGCATACTACTAAAAACACTAATGCAGTGTAAAAGTAGGTAGAAGATATGTGTGTCACTTGCCTTTTTGAAGAATACGATCTTTCCACTTCTCTCAACTAAGCACGTAGCTCTTCGCACAAACTATAGCACAGAAATAGTAATATATAAACAAACCATACAAACACAATCAAACAAATCAAACAATTGAAAAGAGTTTGTTTAACAATTTAGATATATTGAGATGTTATGATAAGAAAGATATGGTAGAGGATCATGAATTGTGAGATACGAATTTGAGAGCTTAGATGGGAAAGATCAACATGATTAGAGAGAATTGAACCAGGCAAAATATGATTTGATGAAGTTTTTATGCTTTATTAAAGCATGAACAAAATCTTGATAAGACTCATGTGAATTAACCCACACAAGTTTTAGATAGTGCAATAGCAATACTATTGAATAAGTGTGACAACAATTATCCTTAAATAGTATACATTACACTTAGGCATTTGGGCTAGGATTCATGAAGCATTGAAGTACTCAATTAACCCATTTGCAAATTGAATAGTTCAACACAAATGAACAAGTTTAAGTAGGCATAGAATTGGGTATGAATGATTGACATTTGAGAACATGGCTCAAAGGTTCATTGAATATTATGAAGTATGATCATGAGCTATGGTAGTAGAATTGAATCAACACCACAATAGCAAGAATAGAATCTATGATTAAGATGAATTCATATTCTACTCAAATAGCACAATTGCAGTTTGAATATGTATGAATCAAGATATGGATCAAGATGATGTCTAAATGATATTTGATAGCTAACTAGGATCATAGGGTTTACTAAAGTAGAAAGAAACAATGTTGGAAGAATTATAGAATTATTTCTATGGTGGAATTACTCAAATCCTCATATTAGAATTTGAATAATTGTGAAGTGGTTCAAGAAAATATGGAAATGATGCTACTAGATAGCTTGCAGTAAAACAAAGCCACTGCAATTGGAATCATTCAAAAATATGTTATAGAATTCAAATTATGTTCAAAATAGTGATTTGGATAGATTTGCATGCACAAAGTGTGTGCACATATCAACTTTGAATTTTCTTGATCCTAAGATGTTCTACATGTTTAGAGGATTCCAGAGACTACCAATTCATAATTTTTGGACACTTGAATCAAAAGATATGATTTAACCAAGCTAACAGAAGAGTTTGATTCAATTTGAATATAGATTCAAATTGAATACTGAACCTATGAAATATAAGTGCACAATTGGATTCTACATCTTTCAAGGATTCCATTGATATAATATTTGTTATTTTTGGACCTATAGATCAAAAGATATGATTTTCTGAAGATTTGGATGAAATCTGAATAGAAAATCTAAATTGAATCTGTTTTAAATCCGGTGCTGACATGTGTCGTGTTTTTACTCGCTGATACCGGTTTGTTTGGATCGACGTTGTGGACCGTCGGATTAAAAGAAGAGTGGACGCATCAGATTAAGAGATACCCCTTCGTTTTAAAATTAAAACAGAACCGTAGATCTTAGATCCAATGGTTAGAGAGAAGAGGGAGAGGTGGCCTCACCGGTGAGCTAGGGTTTTGGCCACCGGCGAGGGTCTGCGGCTTGAACTCGAACTCCGGCGGTATTCCAGTGGGTCCCGGTGATGTCGGACGGTTGGACAGTGATCGGCTAGACGAGGTGAAGAGGATGGTGTGCTCGGGGACGCCGATTGCTTCCTGATGCGAGGTGAAGGCGCGGCTGGAGCAGCTTCGGATGCCGGTGAGCTCCGGTCGTGGATACTCTCATCGTTTTAGTGCGAGATTAACCAAACGAAAAATGTCAAAGGATGCACACGGGCAAGGGGAGAGAGGTGGTACTAGGCATGGGCGTCAAGGTCACCTGGGCTCACCGGATTTGCGAGGGAACGCCCGCAGGTGCTAGAACTCTGGCGTGCGATTCCTCGGTCTGGCGGCGTTGCGGAAGAGAGAAAAGAGAGAGGAGAAGAGAGGAGGTCCGGGGCTTTATAGGGGGGCGTTTCGTGTGGAAGGGGGTAGGGTTGGGGGCGTGGAGGCGATCGGACGGCGCGGGTGGTGTCGGGCTCCTCCAGGTCTCCTGGACGGAGGTTGGTGGCGACCCTGATGAGTGGGCCCCGCTCGTCAGCGGGTCGAGGGGCTGGCGGCGGTAACGGTTCGGGACGGGGCATACTGGGCCGTGGGCTGCCTCGTAAACTGGGCTAAATAGGATCCCCGTGGCCCTTTTTCTTTTTCTGTTTTCTTTTCTTTTTCCTTTTGCTATTTTTTTTTCTTCCCTATCTTTTGCAAAAATTGCATCAAATCAAATCAATTCCTGAATACTTCTAATAATCCAAGCAATGTCCTAAATCAGTAATAAAACAAGTTTTCAAGGATAAGATGTTTTTCAATAAATCTTTATGTGCATAGCAAGGAGGACTTGCTTGCATAAAATAATAGAATTAGGGCTTTAGGAACAAATCTTTTGAAAATAGGAGAATAACACTTTATAAAATAATAATTGGGAATCATTCTCAATCATAGTTTTGAAATACCAACTTTATAAACACTTTTGAATTTCATTCCTTTGGAGGCAAGCTTGCATAGGTTTAAATAAGAGAAAGAAAATAACATTTTGATACTTGGTTTTCTAAAAGAAAGTTCTTCATGAAATATTAGGGATTTTGAAATAGTTTTCAAAATAAAGCTTTCAAATAAACTCAAAAAGTTTCAAATCCCTGTGAATTTTCAATCAACACATACAAAACAAAAGCAAAAAAAATCCCCCAAAATTTGATAAAATCTTGGGATGTTACAAACATAGAAGAGCATGAAACATTACAGGACTATCAATGATACGTAGGCTTGCATCTATGAATCTTATTTAACTGGTCTAGAGATACCCTGCAAAGACTAGATGTAATTGGTATCTTCACGATATTAATTTATTCCTTTTATCGTAAAAAGTTGACGGCCTCAAGTTGTGGTGCAGCAAGACTTAGCTAATTTTGTGGGCAATCATGAAACACTCGAGATTCTATTTCCGCGCTGCAGCTAGCTTTGTGTAGACTTTATGGTTCATGTCAGCAATGCTCCCATCAATGATAATATCAAGTCCATTGCTGACATTGTGTAAGATCTTGGTTTATTTATCAACTCGCTGAATATATCAGTGACTACACACAACGCAGATCGACATAGTCGAGCTTGATTTATTTATCTAGCTACTCGCTACATTGTGATTACACACAACACTGTCCCATGCAGCGAGCTTAGACAGATAGATAGTTGGTTAGACTAGATTGACCAGGTGATGTACAGCGTCACCCTGCCGCACGGTCCACGGATGTCTTTCGTGTCATTTCCTTCGAGGCGTGGGTTGAAGGTTACCCATCCATCCGCGATGTGGTCGTCGGGAGAGACGCTGTCCGCGTCCCACAGATCAACCGAGACTCGAAGCAAAGAGCAGAGCGCTGCGGGCATGGCCTTCCTCTCCAGATTTATGGATGTATATTTTCGTACGGGGACGTATTGGCTTCGGTCTTTCTCGAACAGCCTATAGTCCAGCGCTCCCCCGCAGTATGCCATCACGGTCGACGCAGTGATCTTGCCGTAGACGTCCGGCACAGCCTCGCCGTCGCCGTCCATCAGCACAACATGAGGGGTGGCCACCACGGCGTTGGTCACCACCGCGAAGTGAACCTCCACAGATCCACCACTCTGGCCCTTGACTTGCTCGCTGATCTGGATGCGGTCGTAGTCGCAGCTGGAGGCGTCGCGGGGGTTCCAGACCACCTGCCCGTGCGCCACCTCCTCGTCGAGGTGGACGTCGATGACACAGTAGTCGGCGCCGAAGATGGGGACGGCGTCAGTCGGCCAGGTGATGTCGACCCAACCGCCGGCTCCTACCGACTGGGCATTGCCCTTGTCCCGGTTGAACAACTCCACGGTACGGTAGCTGTCGGTGATGCTGATCTTCCCGTAGAGACTGTTGCCCTGGATGTTCTTTACCTGCACACCAACAACGTTCAGAATTGTTAGGCCTTGGGCGTCGACGTCCTTGCCACCGCCGCCAGCGGAGCGCCGCGGGCGCCCGATATTGCTCCTGCAGATTCCGATGAGCACCATGCCCAGCGCCGCCGCCGCATCACTGGCGTTCTGTATTCCCAGGTCGGAGAAGCGACGAAAGGGGTTTCGCCCTTCAGGGTCATTCACTCGGCTCCTCAGGGCTCCCGACAGTGCGCCCCAGCTCCGGATCAGGCTGATTTCCTGACTCGTCAACCGAGACTGCTCTCGTTCAGCTCGTGTGTTGCTCATAAGGGGATCCACACGGTTGGCGATGGTGTCGAACCTTGTAGACTCGATCAAGTTCACAATTAGTGTTCGCAGACGAAATCTCGTCTCCTGTTCTGTTCCTCTGAAATTGGCCAGGTGTTTGATAGCTTCTTCCACGGAAGGCCGGCCCAGAATCATGTCGTTCTGCTTGTAAAAAATAAACATATCAGCCGGAATGTGCTCCCATGCTACATGTAGCCCTTTTTAATTTTATAAAAAATAATTTTAAATTTCAGAGCAATCTAACAAAATATTATGATGCAGTCAATGTTGTTTCTTACAAGTATGCAAAACTCATGATATTTCAGTCTACACACAAATGAAAAACATCTGAATGTTTTTCTAGAGTTTTTTTTTGCAAATATGCAATACTCACTATACTTAGATCCACAACTTTGCTCATTTTATGTGTAAACAAAATAGAAAATACTTCGTATATGGAATAAAGGGATGTAAGTATGTGTTTGAGATTTTTTGGGGGGTTGGGTGTGTGGGAGGAGGGTGTACCAACGTGGTGAACCCATAGAGAGAGTAGATAGCAAGAAAAAAAAATACACGTCAAAGAAGTAGAATCATATTTTTATAGAAAACAGATGAATGATTATTATTATAAATTAGAAGAATAGAATAACCTACCACATTTAATGAGTGAATGCCGTTGTTTGTATAGCTCCCATTGAATGGCAGCCATGTCGCCCCATCTATCATATGTCGACTTCGGTTGTCATGGGGGAACTCAAACCAACTATTCACGTTGTTCCTGAAACCAATGACATACAAGTTGTCACTTCGCACTCGCAGACTCGCTACATAGTCCCCGAAAACCAGTTCTATATCAAATGTTTTGGGGTTGTCTTCCTCCGCAGTGAGCCTGTCCACCCCGTCAACAAGAGTGGGGTTATTCTCGTCTCGGATATCACGGCGCAGGTTTTTTATGAAACTTAGGAAGCGCCCCGAGTCTTTCGAGACGTCAAAAGTAACCATCTCCCCGCAAATCTGATACAAATAAGAATGAAGAATGTAAAGAAATTACAATTAATACTAGCTTAGACATGCATGAAAGATGAGGAAATCAAAGTATACTTCTCTGCAGGTTGGTTAACCCTCCGACTGTGTAGGAAGCTGCTTGTGTGGTGAAACCCATCCAACTTCCCTCCTCTATTTATACATGTTGGGTCGCTTTCTATTGCAGAATCACCTTGTGCTGTCTTTGCAATTTCTTTATTTTTCATGTCCATTTTGTAATGCGTGGATCCATTGAAGCTCGAAAAAAACTCAACTCGCTAACTGCAAGCGTGGTTCCTTGGGGTGGAACTTCCTACTCTACCTAGGTTCAAGTCCATGCTTGGCACCCGTGCTCGCATTTTTCCTAGATTTATTCTAAGATCTCATGAGCTATTTTTTCCTCTGGTAGACCATGGGCAAATGGTCACTTAATCAGTCTCAAAACTCGTCGGCTCAGTTCATAGGGTAGGGTTTGTGTGCATGTATATGAGCACCTTTATATGTATTGTGTTTCTGAAAAAAAACAACCTCCACTCAACATGGATCTCACTTTGATGAAGTAACGATATTCACAAATGATGACAGACGTCCTCAAGTAAACAATAGGGTCGGATATATTTGGGGCTGCTCACATTTAAGGTCCTCCGTGGTGTCCATAGGATGCAGCCGAAGTCAACAAATGGTTTCATTTGCCTCTGATGTTAGATTCTCGTTAACATGACATCTAAAGAAAACATATTTCCTTTAATCATACTAGTAATAATAGTATTTTTTGTAATTCTTTTTTTTGGCCGTGTGCATCCGTATTGTCACTAGGACACTGCGATGTTGTAGAGGCTGGGTGTAATTGGTATCTTCGTGATATTAATATATGCTCTTTATTGAAAAAAAAAATTCATTACAGAAGAGAAGGTATTTCAAACTGCTCATTCAAATGACATTTACGGTTATATAATATACATTCTCATATACATGAAAGCCAGTAGTTGACGCTTTTTTCTGTAAGTAGGAATATTTTGTGCTGCTCACCTACAAAACTTTGAAAATCCCTTATTCCTTGGCACTTTGTTTTAACTTGAATATCTCCAATCCTTAGTACATATGTTCAAGAATAAAGGCCTGTATCCTTAGTATCTATCTGTAAGAATAAAGGAGTTATGAATAAAGGAGATATATTCAAAGTTTCTCCTGGCATTCAACTTATAAGTCATACAATGAAGAGGCGGGGAACCTTCCTTCTCCACCTCCCGACCTAACCCATCTCCCTCCCCCGTGTGGCGGCGCATTGCGCCGCACCACAGAACCCAACACGGCCGCTCTCGGGCCCCCACCTCGACCTCCCTCCCCTTCTTCTTCTGCCGCCGGAGGTTTTGTCAAGAAATGCCTGCATGACACGGCGGCGGCTGGGCTCCCATTGGACGTGGCCTTGGCATATAAGGCGGCACCCGACCCTACTCCTCTAATTGCGGTGGCGCACAGAGGCGGTGTTCATAGTCTAGCGGTGGCCCATGGATCTGGGCCCTTCAGGGCCTGGTTGGCGGGACGCCTGTGCCTGCGCGTGGTTGTAGACTCTAGTTGCTACGCCCGCGCCACATGAGAGTCGGGGCAGCGGCCTCGGTCATGGTGGCGGAGGATTCCTTATGCTGGAGGCAGGGACGGAACTGCCTCACAAGGGCTAGGGCCAATTGACCCCAATGGAAAACATAAAACTTTCATTAGTTAGCACTATCTAGTGATTACTTAGTGAAGATGACCCCAGTTAAATAGAGGGAAAATAGGCATGACCACATCGGATTTCTTTCTTAGCTTCGTCCCAGGCTGGAGGTGGCCGGCCCAGTTGGGCCTGGTGTGGAGGATCTTGGGATCCCACCCCGAGTTCCAGCGGTGGTGATCCCGCCAACGATGGGTTCGGTTGACATGGCAGCCGGTGAAAACTGAGCCTCCGCGTCAGTCATGGCGGACGATGATGGCATCTCTTGAAGTCGTTCCTTTCATGAAGGCATGCCTTTGTTGTTCTCCTCGCTTGACTCGGGCTGCTCTAGGGGAAACCCTACATCCGAGGCTCCCGTATCGGATCATGGCGGCACTCCACGTTGTTACCCCTCTCGAGGGCATCATTTTTATAGCAGAGTTCAGCTGGAGTGTGATACGTCTCAAACGTATTTATAATTTTTGATGCCCCGTGCTTGTTTATACACCATTTGCTTTGTGTTTTGTTACACTTCATGGCGTTTTTATGCATTTTCCGGAACTAACCTATTAACAAGATGCCACAGTGCTAGTTCCCTATTTTCTGCTGTTTTTGTGTTTCAGAAAAGTTACACAGGAAATATTCTCGAAATTGGACGAAACAAAAGCCGAACCTTCTATTTTTTACCGAAGCTTCGCGAAGACCGAAGATGAGACGGAGGGGGGGGGGGCAGGAGCTAGGCTCACCACCAGGGGGCGCGGCCCAGCCCCTGGTTGCGCCCACCTGTGGTGAGACCACCTGGTCCCACTTCTGACGCTGCCCCTTTTCCTATAAAGTCTCCTCGACAGGAAAAACCTAGGGGACAAATCGCTTTTCTTCGAAACATACTGCAAGCCGCTGCCGTCGTCGAAACGAGATTGGGAGGATCTAGGAGCTCTTCCCGGCACCTTACCGGAGGGGGGAATCCCTGCCGGAGGCCTTCTCCACCACCATGGTCGCCTCCGGAGTGATGTGTGAGTAGTCTACCTTGGACTACGGGTCCATAGCAGTAGCTAGATGGTTATCTTCTCCACCATGTGCTTCATGTTTAGATCTTGTGAGCTGCCCTACATGATCAAGATCATCTTTATGTAATCATACATGTTGTGTTTGTTGGGATCCGATGAGTATTGGTACTATGTTAAGTTGATGTGCTGATTATATTTCTTATGTTATCTCTATGTTGTTTATGATCTTGCATGCTTTACGTTGCTAGTAGCTATCTTGGCCGAGTAGATGCTAGTGACTCCAAGAGGGAGTATTTATGCTCGATAGTTGGGTTCATGCCTCTATTTAATCTGGGGGAGTGACAGAAACCTCTAAGATTGTAGATGTGTTGTTGCCACTAGGGAGAAAACAACATTCTTGTGTCCAAGGATATTTGCTTTGTTTACATTACGCACTTTCCTTAATGCAATTATCGGTTGTCCGCAACTTAATACTCAAGGGGTACTCGGACGCCTCCCCGCGAGTGGATTTTTAGTCATAGATGCAGTTGGATGGCGGTCTATGTATTTTGTCGTAATGCCCAGAGTGAACCTCATACTAATCATCGTGACATGTGTACGTTATCTTTACTCTATCAATTGACCAACTGTAATTTGTTTACCCAGCATGTTATTATTTATCTTATGGAGAGACGCCACTAGTGAACTGTGAACCCCGGTCCAATTTACTTTATATTGCTTTACCATTTTACTATTACTCGCTCTATTTACTTTCTTGTATTACTATTATCCTTTTACCACTCGATACGCTCAATTCTTTGTTTACAGCAAATCGGTGAGATTGACAACCTCATCGTAAGTTGGGAGCAAAGTTCTTGGTTGTGTTGTGTGCAGGTTTCACGTTGCTGCTGGTGAAAAGCTACGCCTCGACAAGCAGTTTATCTGGCGCCCTTGTCCGGAGTGTCGCGAAGCTAGCAAGCATCACCTTTTGAAGTTTGGCTTTCTCCTACTGGTTCCATTTAACCTTGGTTTCACAACTGAGGGAAGACTTGCTACTGTGCTCATCATACTTTCCTCTTGGGGTTCCCAACAGGCTGTACTTACATGCCATCAGAGTGGTGCTGCTCTAGGGGAATACCCCAGATCTAGGTCTAACTGATCGAACGATGCCGATGCACGGCGCCATTCTTCCCCTTTGGAGCATCATTTTGGAGCAGTCACTAGATAGTGGTGGTTCTGAGGTGGAGCGACATGTCCCCTCCCGCATCAACGACTATGGGTGTTGACGGCGTGGCTGTAGGGCTCGATGGAGAGTGTGTGTTGTGTTGCATGGATCCGTCTGGTGCCGTGGTGGCATCAATGGCAAGCCTGGTGAGAGGCTTCGCTTCGGTCTAACAACCTGGAGTTTGGTTCGCGGAGAGAAGTGGAAGTGACATATGGAGCTTGCGCACAAGGTTCTTTCTTTGGTATTTTCATAGAGACGGCTATGGTGGCGGCCGAGGCAGAAGGCCATGTCTATTTCCATAGTGGTGTACTAGTTTGGTGGTGCTTTAACACTTATATTTGGTGCCTTCAGTTTGTATATGATTGTTGTCAGGCTTTTTTCTAGTCTTTATTAAATAAATGAAACAAAAGAAGATCCTAGGCATCTCTTCGATGCAGAGACTGGGCAGCCCACTTAAAAAAAACAATGATGACGCGGGTGGAGTGCATGGAGAAAGAGTGCCAGGGGAATGATTTGTTTACATGGCTACGTCTTACCGATGTGCGTTTTTTCTTCTTCTTTTCAAAAATTCAATTTTACTTGCCTGGTGTTCTATCTTTTTGTTTAAAGCAGTGGTGCATGTGCGGCCTTTTTCTCTTCTGAAGGTCAATTAAAGTTTTGTGGTGTTCTTATTGCTAAATACAAGCGTAAGTTCCACGCACACTGACTGAATAGACACAAAGGGGAAAGTGGAGCATATTGGTCACCAGCCGGTTGTGGGTAGGATATGCGTGAATCTAGAAATCGATTCTTATGTTCATACGCCCCATCTTCCACCTGTTTGGTACCATGGAGACGGGAATAACACTTGTACGCCCCTTCCAAAGGGATAATAAAGTAGAACAAATGCAATATCTATCGGGCAGCGCTAGGAATCGGGAGCCGATATCTAGCTTCCATCGGACTAGTGTCTGACCGCACGATTAGAAGCACGATGGACGTTGGATTTTAACTAGGGTCTGCGTGACTATTTCCTTGAAACAAGATTCTCGTAATAACTGCTCCCGTAATTCACTCCTCCCTTAATACCGCTAATTAAATTGGATGCTCAACAGAATTCTGTTTTGACGGAAACAAGAAAACGTTAGCAAAATTTGAGCCATGCAGATTTGCTTCCGTGAGAGGCAATTTTTTTCCTGATGTTATTTTTGCTTTCGTCGTAACTGAACTTTGCTTTCATTAGAACTGAATTTAGCTTTAATCTGAAAATATTTATTTTGAAATAGTTTGTTTTCGGTGTATCTAACTGCAGCTTCCGTGGAAAGTAAGTACATCATGTACAAATAGTGTCATGTGTAATGTGATATCAATTTCACAAAATGTTGGGGTGTACCAATCTATAGTTTGAACATTTCAAACAAATGCCCTAATGTTGAAAGCATACTTATACGGAACACGTATAAAGCAGAAGTTTCATTATTATACCTAGGAAGCATTAAGCACTACTGCTAGAAGCATGATTATTGTTCTAATAACATTTTGTTCTGATGTGCATGGAAGCATATGCTTGGATATTGTAAAACCTGCAGCATTTGTTTCTGTGTGAAAAGAAGCATGATTATTACACTTAGAGAAATTGTATTGCTTCATACGCTCAATCGACATATTTTCGACATCATATATATTTGCTTCCTTCAAATCGACAAAATATACAGATTTGTACTTTCATATCAGACGCTTTATACATGTTACAAATTTGCTTCATTTTCTTTGGTGTCATGGAGACATCAATCAATTCATTTTCCTTGGCATCATGGAGACATCACTCAAGAATGTACATCCCTCGACCGAGAAGCAACAAATCGACTCTTCACGAATGAATAACCTGGCTCAGACTCCATGGTAAAGGGACATGTGCTGCAAAAATGTAGGAAACATACTTATACTGAACAAAGCTAATCATAAGCATCAAATATGTAAAACATAGAAAGCATGGTTTATATTTGCCTCTGAATAAAGCATATACCCCTTTGACGAACAATGTGAGTGCATATTCAGAATTGTAATACTGCTGAATTAAGTCACCGCAAAACAAATTTTTAGCATACAATCTGGATCGCCATCCTTTGCCATGATGTGTGAAGTATGTAGAAGCAAACATTCAGAAGTTATGAAACGTATGGGCAATAATATGGAAGGGGGAAATACAAGCATCAATACATTCTACCATGTTGATATTTGAGTTTGCAGAAAACTATGTAGAAGCAAACATTCTGATGTTATGAAATGTGTGAAGATTGCTATGGAAGCATGCATAACAAAAAGCGTACAAATTTGTAAAGTTAATATACAGCATTGCTGCCAATTTATCTTGATGTGCACCCAGAACTTCACCATCATGATCACCACGTATCATAAATAATCAATACATATGTAAAAGGAAAAATATAGCTTAAAAAACATAATATTCAGAAATATTATGTTCTGGAAGCTACATTTGAGATGTGGGGAAGCAGACTCCTTCATTATTATATTATATACATCTCAAATTTGTTTGCTTCCACACATATTTAGTACAAGAAACTAGCAGTACAAAATATGATCACAGATTGGTTGTATGATTTGACTAGAAAGGTTTATCCCAAAATTCCAAATGGAAGAGGACTGTAGAAATTTCAGGAATATTCACACATCAAGAGCTGGGTTTAGCTTTTACCTTCTCTGCGCATCGAGTAGCCGTTGAATCGGACTGGTTGTGCCGTCTACCGCACGTACTTCTCTCGGCCGCCGGGCAGTCTGCCCCGTCGCCGTCTTCCTGCCGCTGAGCGTCATGCCTGCCGAGATGACATGGTGGAGGTGTAGGGCTGGAATCGGATCATGCGGCCTTGCCGGAGACAATGCGAGGCGCGAGAGAAGTGTTGCTAGCGGCGGCGGAAGCATAGCGAGGCGGGGGCGGTGCGGGGATGCGATCGATGGGAGCGGTTGTGCGTTCGCTAGATTAGGGAGTGTTTTGAGGGGAGACTGGCAGAATTAATTAAGGTGCGTAATAAGAACAAAAATTAAGGTGCGTAATTAGGGGGAGAGGTGGGCCAGATGCAAAATCAATGGTTGAAGGGAAACAAGATCAACGACGTTTAGGAGGTCCGATAATTTGTTTCCAATCGGAGCCCCATGGCTAGTGTTTTCCATATCTATTGTTCAAGTTTAATACTGAACATTAATTGTTCAAAGCTACTCGAAGAACATCAGTCATCCAGCCAACAAGTATCACCTGGTAATACTATTATCCAAACTAGCACGGTAGCCCTCGTAAATGTGAGAGCATCATATGTACTCCCTCCGTTTTAAAATATAAGATGTTTTAGTTTTGTGAAACAAATGTATTTGGACATCTTTTAATGTGTAGGTTCACTCGAATATACACACTAAAACGTGTCTAGATACATTTACTTTACAAACCTAAAACATCTTATATTTTGAAACGGAGGGAGTAGTTGGTTAATAGTGTTTAAGAAATAAATATATAGTTTCATTGCCGGTGGTGAAGTTTTGGCTCCCGAGTGCCAATGGTCCTAATATCTATACCATTGGTCCGTGCTCCGCGATTGATGATTCAGTCTTAAATGGGTGGGATACAGACTGTAGTAAATTAAGAATACACATGCACTGTCGGGTACGTTTCGTCGGCGGGTTCAATCGCACTAAGGTCTTTCACGATGCATTGTATCTTAGCGCGATATCCTAGGCAATGGTTTATTTTAAGAGACAACTATCACAATGCATTATCTCTTAAGTGTTGTATCTACATTAATTGATTTTGGGTACATGCATGTATGTGATTTGGCTAGGCATGCATTTTTACCTATGATACCGTGCAAGGGTTGTAGCTTAGCTAAGATACAACACTAATCTCTTTCATCATTAATTAGGATGCCACATCACCATTTTACCTATGATACTGTGCTAAGATACACTTATTGTGAAAGGCCTAATGCGCCGCGACGGTATGGAACCGGGATGGGAGACGGAGTTTGACGCGGTACACCTATACCCGCGGAACAAGATGATGTCAGCTACCTGGACCACGACACACGTCGCGTGGGTTCCGAATCTCACCAATTTTTTTTGAGATATCAAGAAAATTTGTTAGTTCGTCCAGCAGAGGGGTGAGTGGAGAGACACATCCGATGTTTGGAGAATAGCTGCTCGTGGCAGAAAGGGCTCGATTCCGCGCCATTCGAGCGGCGCGCGACCATGGTTCAGGTAGCTATATCAGGCCTTCAGTCGTCCGATTCGAGAGGAGGACTCGGAGGCACCAATGACCTCAAGAAACAAGATGGAGTTCCCGCTAGATCTAGTAGCAGGTTCATGTTTGATTTCACCATAGCTAGCTCTTATCTTTTGCAATACTCCCTCCGTCCTAAATTACCCTGCAATCTAAATTTAGTCAAAGTCAAACTTTGTTAACTTTGACTACGTGTACAAGAAAATATAAACATTTACAATATAAAATAGATATCGTTAGAATCATTATAAAAAATACTTTTATATTATATGTATTTGATTTTATAAGACTTTATATTTTAACAATATGTTTGGTCAAACTTTATCTAGTTTTATTTTGACTAAACCTAGAATGTAGGGTAAAAATAGACAGAGGGAGTATGTAACAGCATGGTCCTCTAGTCCTAAGTCGCTAGCTCCAGAACACCTGATGGGGCCACCTATCACCCCTTTTGCATTTAGCCAGGGCCTAGCCATGTATCCGCTGCACTAGTAGAAAACTAGCCTTTGGCCTGGATCCTTTAGTCCCGGCCTCCATCTGGGCCGGGACTAAAGGCCCGGCCACGTCGCCCCAAAATCGCAATGCCGCCCGGGAGGCTTTGGTCCCGGCCCGTAAGGAGCCTTTAGTCCCGGTTTGAGACACAAACCGGGACTAAAGGGCTACGCGCTGAGCGGCCCGCATGTGCGTCCCCTTTAGTCCCGGTTTGTGTCTCAAACCAGGACTAAAGGTCCCTGCCTATATATACTGCGCCACAGCCCCTCTCTCCCCTCTTCCTTGCATTTTTCTTGGATGGAAGAGTGTGGGTGTGTGCTAGCTCTCCTTTTTTCTTGGATGCACTAGAGGTGTTTGTTGAAATGTGTGTTAGAGCGATGCCGCTTCAGTTCACCGAACACAACTACGATATGAGATGCCCGAGCCACGTTTAAACCTCTTCCTCTTTATTTCCACTTATTCTAAAAGGTTAGCAACTATATTTTCTCGTTTAGACCGTGCGGTACTAATTTTTAGGATCGTGATTGTGTTTGATATACTGTCGTATGACGCAGATGAGCCATCCATGGATGTACGGTGATCGACGCATAGCCGCTTACTGAGAAGGCGTGCATTCTTTTCGAGATGCGGCCGATGCGAACAAGCATGGTGGTGGCTATATGTTTTGTCCATGTGTTGAATGTCGGAATGAGAAGGATTATGATACGTCTCAAACGTATCTATAATTTTTGATGCTCCATGCTTGTTTTTACACCATTTGCCTATTGTTTCGTTACACTTAGTGGCACTTTTATGCGTTTTCCGGAACTAACCTATTAACAAGTGCCACAGTGCTAGTTTCCTGTTTTCTGCTGTTTTTGTGTTTCAGAAGTGATACACAGGAAATATTCTCGGAATTGGACGAAACAAAAGCCAGAAGTCTTATTTTTCCCGGGAGCATCCAGACATCCGAAGAGACGAAGGAGAGGGGCCACCAAGCCTCCTCACACATGGCTCGCGCGGGCAAGGGTCTGGCCGCGCGGGGCCCATGTGTGGGAGCCTGGCTCCACCCCTGACATCGCCCCTTCGCCTATAAGAAGCCTCGGGATGGAAAACCCTAAAGGATTCGGCAATTTTCCAGAAACAGTTCCGCAGCTCCGCCGCCGTCGTCGATGAATTTCGGGGGACAGAAGTCTCTGTTCCGGCACCCTGCCGGGACGGGGAAGTGCCCCCGGAGCCATCTCCATCGGTCTCCATCGCCGTCTCCGCCGTCTCCATCGACCTCACCGCCATCTCCATCAACCTTGCTGTCTCCTATGATGAGGAGGGAGTAGTTCATCCCCGGGGCTGAGGGCTCTACCGGTAGCTATGTGGTTCACCTCTCTCTCCCATGATGTGATCTTTATGTGATCGTGAGCTTTGTATCATGTTGAACAAGTACATGTTATTATTCAGATATTTTGTGTACTCTAGTGATGTTATTAAAGTAATCTATTCCTCCTGCTATGGTGTAACGGTGACAGTGCGTGCATCATGGTGGTACTTGGTTTAGGCTATGATTGTGATCTCTTATGGATTATGAGAATAATTATTGCTATGATAGTTTGAGTGATCTATTCCTCCTTTCATGGTGTAAAGGTGAGAGTGTGTGCACCGTGTTAGTACTTGGTCTAAGTTGCAATGATTTCTATCTTGAATTGTGATCTGATTTGGATATCTCTATGAGTGGTGTTTGTCAAGTACTTGATGAACTTTAAGGGGTGCTTCTGTAGCCACTACGCAATGATTAGTGTTATTCAATAGGAGAGTAATTCAGAGTACCTTAGCAAGAGAAGTTACTTGTTCATTCATATTACATTGTTGGGAGTGTGTCCACTAGTGAAAGTATGATCCCTAGGCCTTGTTTCCAAGCATTGCATACCGTTTACTTGCTATTTTGTTACTTGTTTGCTCGCAGCGATATTTATTTCACATCACGTTTGCTACTTATAATCATCTATATCACTTGTATTTCACTATCTCTTCGCCGAACTAGTGCACCTATACATCTGACAAGTGTATTGGGTGTGTTGGGGACACAAGAGACTTTCTGTATCGTAATTGCAGGGTTGCTTGAGAGGGATAGCTTTGACCTCTAACCTCCCTGAGTTCGATAAACCTTGGGTGATCCACTTAAGGGAAACTTTCTGCTGTTATACAAACCTCTGCACTTGGAGGCCCAACAAGTGTCTACAAGAATAGAAGTGCGTAGACATCAAGCTCTTTTCTGGCGCCGTTGCCGGGGAGGTAAGGTAAAAGGTACTCGCATCCTCCTGTGTGAGTGCTCGGGGTTATTTCCTTTAGATTCTGCAATTACATCTTTTTGTTTCTTATTTTTATTTTCACTAGTTAGGCTTAATGGAAAACAAAGAGTTCTTTAGTCTTTTTCCTAATTTTAGATTTGAAGAGAAAATTGAAAATCTTTTGGAGCTTATTTCGCATAGCAATGTTATTAGTACGAATGCTTTGAATACTGTTAATGCTAATGCTATAGAAAAATCTAAGCTTGGGGAAGCTGGTTTTGTTGAGTATGATATTTTTGGTCCCCCAGCTTTAGTGGAGAAAGTTTCCTCTGATGATATTTTATCTCCCACATGTGATGTTTCTAACGATGCTTGTGCTCCTCATCCTTTTGAAATACCTATGAAGATTGTTGAACGTGTTAGGAATAACTGCTATTTAGGAGATGGAACTGTCCATCCTGGTGATCATTTGCTTTTTATACATGAATTATGCGAGTTGTTCCAGTGTGCAGGTATTTCAATGAACCAAGTTAAGAAGAAGCTATTCTCTTTTTTGCTGAAAGGCAGAGCTGAGGAATGGTATAAAACACTGAAGGATGGTCAATCTATTGACTGGGAGGAAATTGTGCATCTCTTTTATTCTAAATTCTATCCTTCTAGTCAGGTTTATAAAGATAGAAATTACATTTATAATTTTCATCCGCATGAGGGAGAAAGCATTGCCCAAGCTTGGGGAAGATTGAAGTTACTAATGTATAAATGTCCTATTCATGATCTTCCCTGTAATATTGTTATTGATAATTTTTATGCACGGCTTACTCTTCCTGATAAGGACTATTTGGATGCTTCTTGTTTTGGATCATTCACTCATATGAAGGAAGATGCTAAGTGGAAACTTCTTGACCGTATACAAGAGAATGCTGAAGGATGGGAAAACGACAAAGGTAAAGGATCAGGTATGAATTATGAGTTTGATTGCATTAAGTCTTTCGCTGAAACTGCTACTTTTCAAGAGCTTAGTGCTAAATATGGTCTTGATCCTCAAATTATGGTTGATTGCTTTAAAGCATTTGCTTCCCATATAAATGTTCCTAAAGGAAATGGGGACGTGTATCATGAACCTTTTAAGGATACTTGCATAGAAAGTGATATTGTTATTGATGATTGCAATAAACATGCTCAAACTTCTAAAAGTCCTATTTCTTATAAGCATGTTAATTTTTGCGGAGTACATAGACCTTGTGAACAGAGTTACAATAAGGAAGATTATTGCATCACTCACGCAAATGAAGAAACTAGTATGTGGCTCAAGGATCTAGATGTGCTTGGTGAATGGGTTTGTGAGCTTTATCCTTTTCTTTGTGAATTTTGCGGTGAAAAGGGGCACTTTAATTTTCAATGCCCTATTAATCGAACGAGTACCGCAGATTTGTATTGTGATGATAAGATTACTTCCAATCAGTATGATGAGCTTACTTTGTTTTTGAATTGTGAAGAGATATCTAGAAAGATTGTTTTGGTAGATATGAATGAGGTTGATACTAATAGCACCCTTCTTGGTTGTCATCTCTATTGTGCTAAAGACTGCCTCGCAAATACTTACTTACAAGATCTCATAAAACATGATGTTTTGCCAAGCTATGACAGGACTAATAGATGTTTCGATATTATTAATAGAGAGGAGGAATCCTCCAAAGTTTCTTCTGTTGTTTCTGTCAGCAAACCAGATTATGTGGAGAAGATGCCTTTCCCTCCTAAAGAATATGTGGAGAAGATGCCCTTCAAGTCTCTCCCTCCTAAAGGAGAGAGTAAGAAGAAGAAGAAGAAGAAGAAGAGGAGTAAGAGGCGAGAGGACATGGTATCTTCCCTTAAGCTTTATGATCCTGCTATAGATTATGATAATTCTGATTGGGATGATGTTCCTATGCCTGTTACCTATGTTAGTGATCATGATTGGGAAAAGCACTCTACTTTTGATATTGAAAATCTTTTTGGTACCAATTCTAAGGTTAACAATTGTTGTACCATTAGTGCTATCCATGTTCTTTCTTATGATGATATGTTTGATGAATATGCTTTGCGACATAGTAGTTCTCTATCTCTTGATGATACTAAGCCTCTCATTTATGATGATCAGTATAATGTTTTCAGTTCACCTACTCTTGAGGATGAAATTAGTTATGATTACAATATGCCTCCTGTTTTTGATGATTATGGTGATGAGAATAATTATTTTGTTGAATCTACTCCTACTACAATTGTTCATGTGGGGAGTATTAATTCTTTTATGCATGTGGCTCATGATAGGGATGCTTTATGTGATAGTTATGTTGTTAATTCTATTCATGATGCTACTGAAAGTTATTATGAGAGAGGGAAACATGGTTTGATGGATCTCAACAATATTGAGTTTCCCCTCTCTATGTTGCAATTTTTGAAGTTGTACTTATTTTGCCTGCCTATGCTTTTTGCTTTGCGCTTTCATGACTTGTCCCTTTACAAGACTATTTTTCATAGGAAGTGGTTCAGATATAAATGTCTTTCACATTTGCTTTTTGATGCTCTCTATTGCTTTAAGTTCCTATATGGCGCATTTGCTTCAAGCTCTTATATAGCGCCCACATGAGCATCTTTGCAAATTACTGCGCCTAGCTCAAAGGCGTTAAAGAAAAGCACTCTTGGGAGATAACCCAATGATTTTACTTTCAGTACTTTTTCTTTTATTTGAGTCTTGGAAGTTATTACTACTGTAATAACCGCTCCTTATCCTTTTTATTTCGTTTTTGTGCCAAGAGAAGCCTCTAATTTGAGTGAGGTAAAGATTTGGGGATGTTGCTGTCCTGAAACAGTTTTCGGTGCTGCACCGTAAAAATTCGTGAAAATTCTCTGTATATCTTTTGGACCTGCGATTTCTTGTGCATATGCCCCAGGTTGTATCCAAACTTTTCTTAGTTGAACACTTTCTGATTTGAGCAACGGAAAATCCCTCAAAAATTCGACCTTTGTCAGTTGTCCAGTTTTGACAGATTTCTGCCAATATTTGTTTTTGCCACTTTATCGCTTTCTTTTGAGTTCTTTTTGATCATGGAACTCTTGTGGAAGTTGCTACAGTAGTATATACTTTATATATGGTGGTTTTGGGTTGAAACCTGAAGCTAAAAGAGGTTGAATATATTTTATGCTTACACTAATGTTGCTAATAGAATTGTGTTTAGTTTTGTATGAAGGAAGTTTTCAAGTGTAGGGATTGGAGAATGATGAGATGAGATGAAGAATGGACAAAAGCTCAAGCTTGGGGATGCCCAGCACCCCAGGAAATATCCAAGAAGTACAAGCGTCAAAGCTTGGGGATGCCCCCGAGGCACCCCTTCTTCATCGGCAAAAATCAGGTCACCTTTCAAGACACTATATTTTTATTGCTTCATGCACTATGTGTTTTTCTTGGAGCGTCAGTTGTTTTAGTTTTCTTAGTTAGCTTAGTTTAGTTTGCTGTAATAAATGGTTAGATCACATCATGTTTCTTTTGGAGGAAATGAACTCGCTTTTCATTTGCCAAGAACACTCTAGTTTTTCACTCTTATCGTTTCAACGAGTGTTCTCTTTTTCTGCTACCGTATTTAGTTTGCTTTTTTTGCCTTGATTTGTGTTCAGATCTTTTCATATATTTTCATCAAGGTGTATTTTTGCCTCTGATCTTCATTGGTTTTCATCAAAAGAGGTATCTTTAAAAATTTCAAATGGTGTTGGAAAAGAGAAAAAGCTTTATGCAAAATAGTGGTACAAGAAGGTGCTTGTGTAGACTGCGGCTTAGGCTTTTTCATGTCATGCTTGATATCTTTTTGATAGTATGCTTAGTGGTTTTGCTGTAGCATGACTTGTCTCAAATAACTGAGATTGCTTAATGAGCCTTTGAAAAAAATCATGCGTTGTTTTTATTGTATGGAAGCATTATTTTGGTTTTCTCCTTGATGCTTTATTTGGGTTGACTTGGTGCATGCTCACACATGTTAGACTCTTACAAAGTCGCCATTAGCCTTTATGATCATTTAGTTTTTGACTTTTGATGCCATCGTATGCTTCTTTTAATGTCGCTTTGTCGCTTTGCATGATTATGGCCATTATTGCTCTCTTAGTTGGTCGCTCCCAGTCTTTTGCTAGCCCTCGCCTTGTACTGAGTATGAGCTCTACTCGTGCATCCAACTCCTAAAAGCCAAGTTTTCCATTGTGTCCACCATACATACCTACTAGCAATTTGCTATTCCAAGTAAAATTGACTTGCTTTTATATTCTCTTCAAATTAAACTCTTACCAGTGTTATGCGAAATTCGGTCAGTAAAGCTCTCACGAACCGGAAGGCACACTTTACTTTTTCCTGTTCTTAAAATTTTGACATTGTGGTCTCTTATGCTGAGTTGTTATGCTTGCAAGTTGTAAGTTGGATTCTACCCCAGCCATGCTGTCATGGGGCAAGCTTTCAACATTGCACTTCTATTTGAGTTGATATTGTGATCTTTTGTTTATGGATGCCCGCTATGGGAAATGAATTGGGAATCTTGTAGGGATCATGGAGTTTGTATATGTGTTAGGGAAACGCCGGGCCGCCAATCTAAGCCATGCATAATTCATGGTGGAAATTTGCAGCATACCCATGGTGAACATTCGACGACGCATCTCACAATAAAAAGCTAAACAATATAGCAAATAAAAGAGATGTCGAGGTGTTCATTGTCTGCTTGTCCTGTCATTTTGGTGTGGGCTTGTTCCATGTCATCGGGCACGGAGGTACCCCATTGGCGGTTCTCAATGATATGCATATACTTACAATGACAAGAGCCTTGCTTGGGACTCTAAGTAAAGTAGCAGAGTTTGGGTACTCGTATTCACGGGACACGAGGTTTTCAACTTATGATTTGTCAAGCATATGCATCATAATTGTTCTCGCATTAACTTTAACCATTCAAGATGCTTATGATGGGGGCAATGAGAGCTCAAAGCCGGTAAGTACCATAATTTTTGAAGGTTATAAAACTTGCAATCACTGCTTCCCTCTGCGAAGGGCCTTTCTTTTACTTTTATGTTGAGTCACCACCTTCTTTCTTTATGCACCATTAAGAGAGCATAGTTGTCATTCTTAGTGTGATATGCATTGTCCCAAGGTTCATTGATTGACTCATATTGTTGGTTTCACTTGTTCTTAAATTATTTGTATCTAGTCGCCCTCTTAAACTTTGAGGTGTCCTATGCATTTATGTTTTGCTCTCTTTGAAGGACAAGCTAAAAACCATTTGTATGTTTTTCCTTATGATTTGAACACACGTTTGACTTTCATTGTTTCATTATCATGATCTTTTGTTTGTGTTCATTTGCATGTTTACAACATGGTTGCTAAGTTCTTATTGTCATGATTATATCTTTCATGCCCATGTTTTAAGTTCTATTGATCCTAGCTCACCAATGCTTACATATATGATCAAGATTGTGTAGGTGCATGTCACCTCAAAAATTATTCTTTTGTTATCACTTACCTACTCGAGGACGAGCAGGAGTTAAGCTTGGGGATGCTTGATATGTCTCAAACGTATCTATAATTTTTGATGCTCCATGCTTGTTTTTACACCATTTGCCTATTGTTTCGTTACACTTAGTGGCACTTTTATGCATTTTCCGGAACTAACCTATTAACAAGTGCCACAGTGCCAGTTTCCTGTTTTCTGCTGTTTTTGTGTTTCAGAAGTGATACACAGGAAATATTCTCGGAATTGGATGAAACAAAAGCCAGAAGTCTTATTTTTCCCGGGAGCATCCAGACATCCGAAGAGACGAAGGAGAGGGGCCACCAGGCCTCCTCACACATGGCTCGCACGGGCAAGGGTCTGGCCACGCGGGGCCCGTGTGTGGGAGCCTGGCTCCACCCCTGACATCGCCCCTTCGCCTATAAGAAGCCTCGGGACGGAAAACCCTAAAGGATTCGGCAATTTTCCAGAAACAGTTCCGCAGCTCCGCCGCCGTCGTCGACGAATTTCGGGGGACAGAAGTCTCTGTTCCGGCACCCTGCCGGGACGGGGAAGTACCCCCGGAGCCATCTCCATCGGTCTCCATCGCCGTCTCCGCCGTCTCCATCGACCTCACCGCCATCTCCATCAACCTTGCTGTCTCCTATGATGAGGAGGGAGTAGTTCATCCCCGGGGCTGAGGGCTCTACCGGTAGCTATGTGGTTCACCTCTCTCTCCCATGATGTGATCTTTATGTGATCGTGAGCTTTGTATCATGTTGAACAAGTACATGTTATTATTCAGATATTTTGTGTACTCTAGTAATGTTATTAAAGTAATCTATTCCTCCTGCTATGGTGTAACGGTGACAGTGCGTGCATCATGGTGGTACTTGGTTTAGGCTATGATTGTGATCTCTTATGGATTATGAGAATAATTATTGCTATGATAGTTTGATTGATCTATTCCTCCTTTCATGGTGTAAAGGTGAGAGTGTGTGCACCGTGTTAGTACTTGGTCTAAGTTGCAATGATTTCTATCTTGAATTGTGATCTGATTTGGATATCTCTATGAGTGGTGTTTGTCAAGTACTTGATGAACTTTAAGGGGTGCTTCTGTAGCCACTACGCAATGATTAGTGTTATTCAATAGGAGAGTAATTCAGAGTACCTTAGCAAGAGAAGTTACTTGTTCATTCATGTTACATTGTTGGGAGTGTGTCCACTAGTGAAAGTATGATCCCTAGGCCTTGTTTCCAAGCATTGCATACCGTTTACTTGCTATTTTGTTACTTGTTTGCTCGCAGCGATATTTATTTCACATCACGTTTGCTACTTATAATCATCTATATCACTTGTATTTCACTATCTCTTCGCCGAACTAGTGCACCTATACATCTGACAAGTGTATTGGGTGTGTTGGGGACACAAGAGACTTTCTGTATCGTAATTGCAGGGTTGCTTGAGAGGGATAGCTTTGACCTCTAACCTCCTTGAGTTCGATAAACCTTGGGTGATCCACTTAAGGGAAACTTGCTGCTGTTCTACAAACCTCTGCACTTGGAGGCCCAACAAGTGTCTACAAGAATAGAAGTGCGTAGACATCAGATTACACTTCCTCAAGAGTCATTCAGAGCCACCTGCTTCGGTCCGGTTTTATGTCGGGCTATAATGTTTGGACCAAGCACGGAGAAAGAGGGGTTATGATGGAAGACGATGATGAAGAAGAAGAGAACGATGTTGACAACTACTGATCTATGTTCCCTGAGCATGCTGATACCGCAATGGAAGACAATGAAGAAGAAGATCAGGGTGAAGAACGGGAACCAGATGAGCCCGCTGATGATCTTGGCCGGGTCATTTCTGAAGCACGGTGAGGCTGCGACATAGAAAAGAAGAGGTTGCAGTTCGAGCAGATGTTACAGGACCACAACAAATTGTTGTACCCAACTTGTGAAGATGGCCAGAAGAAGCTGGGTAGCACACTGGAATTGCTGAAGTGGAAGGCAGAGACCGGTGTGACTGACTCGTCATTCGAAAAGTTGTTGGTACTGATGAAGAAGATGCTTCCAAGAAAGAACGAATTGCCCGCCAGCATGTACGAAGCAAAGAAGCTTGTCTGCCCTCTAGGATTAGACGTGCAAAAGATACATGCATGCCCTAATGACTGCATCCTCTACCGCGGTGAGAAGTATGAGAATATGGATAAATGCCCGGTATGCACTGCATTGCGGTATAAGATCAGAAAAGATGACCCTGGTGATATTGAGGGCGAGCCACCCAGGAAGAGGGTTCCTGCCAAGGTGATGTGGTATGCTCCTATAATACCACGGTTGAAACGTCTGTTCAGAAATAAAGATCATGCGAAGTTGTTGCGATGGCACATGGAAGATCGTATGAAAGACGATAAGTTGAGGCACCCCGCTGATGGTCGGCAGTGGAGAAAAATCGAGAGAGAGTTCCCGAGATTTGCAGGTGACGCAAGGAACTTATGGTTTGGTCTGAGTATAGATGGCATGAATCCTTTTGGGGAGCAGAGTTGCAGTCACAGCACCTGGCCCGTTACTCTATGTATCTACAACCTTCCTCCTTGGTTGTGCATGAAGCGGAAGTTCATTATGATGCCAGTGCTTATCCAAGGTCCAAAGCAACCCGGCAACGATATTGATGTGTACCTAAGGCCATTAGTTGATGAACTTTTACAGCTGTGGGCCGAACCAGGTGTACGTGTGTGGGACGAGCACAAACAAGAGGAATTTGACCTTCGAGCATTGCTTTTCGTAACCATCAATGATTGGCCTACTCTTAGTAATATTTCAGGACAGTCAAACAAGGGATACAATGCATGCACACACTGTTTGGATCAGACAGAAAGTATATATCTGGACAAATGTAGGAAGAATGTGTACCCGTACAATCGTCGTTTTCTTCCGCCCAAACATCCCTTAAAGAAAAAAGGCAAGCATTTGAATGGCAAGGCAGAACCCCGGGGGAAGCCTGTCATCCGTACTGGTGCTGAAGTATTTGATATGGTTAAAGATTTAAAAGTAATATTTGGAAAGGGTCCTGGCAGCCAACCTGTTCCTAACGGCCCTGATAAGCGCGTACCCATGTGGAAGAAGAAATCTATATTTTGGGAGCTACCCTACTGGGAAGTCCATGAGGTCCGCTCGGCAATCGACGTGATGCACCTAACAAAGAATCTCTGCGTGAATATTCTAGGCTTCCTAGGCTTGTATGGGAAGTCAAAAGATACACCGGAAGCACGGGAGGACCAGGAACGTCATAAAGGAAGAGATGGCATGCATCCAGGGCAGTTTCAAGGGCGTGCCAGCTACGCTCTTACTAAGGAAGAGAAGGAAATCTTCTTTGAAGTCCTTTTCAGTATCAAGGTCCCGACTGGCTTCTCATCGAATATAAAGGGAATCATAAATATAAAAGACAAAAAATTCCAAAACCTAAAGTCTCATGACTGCCACATTCTTATGACGCAATTGCTTCCAGTATCATTGAGGGGAATTCTACCGGAAAATGTTCGCCTGACAATTGTGAAGGTATGTGCATTCCTCAATGCAATTTCTCAGAAGGTAATCGATCGAGAAAGTCTATCAGGGTTACAGATTGATGTGGTCCAATGTCTGGTCAGCTTCGAGTTGTTGTTCCCGCCATCCTTCTTCAATATAATGACACACCTCCTAGTTCACCTAGTCGAAGAGATTAGAATTCTTGGTCCTGTGTTTCTACACAATATGTTCCCCTTCGAGAGGTTCATGGGAGTCTTAAAGAAATATGTTTGTAACCGTGCTAGGCCAGAAGGAAGCATCTCCAAGGGCTATGGAACAGAGGAGGTCATTGAGTTTTGTGTGGACTTTCTTCCTGACCTTAAGCCGATTGGTGTTCCTGAATCTCGGTATGAGGGTAGGCTGACAGGAAAAGGCACACTAGGAAGGAAAGCAAAAGTATGTATGGACGGACATTCTTTCTCTCAAGCACACTACATAGTTCTACACAATTCCACCGTGGTGGCTCCGTATATCGTGAGACACAAGAATATTCTACGCTCTGAAAACCCGGGGAAGGCTGACTCTTGGATTAAAGGGGAACACGAGAAGACTTTCGGCAGTTGGTTGCAGACACATCTCATGAATGACAACACCGTTGGAGATCAACTGTACTGTTTTGCCAGGCCACCATCTTCGACTATATGTACTTTCCAAGGGTACGAGATAAATGGGAATACATTTTACACGGTTGCCCAAGATAAAAAGAGCAACAACCAAAACAGTGGTGTCCGCTTTGATGCAACAGACGAGAATGGGCACTGTTTGGAAACATATTACGGGTACATAGAGGAGATATGGGAACTTGACTATGGACCTACTTTTAAGATCCCTTTGTTTCGGTGCAAATGGGTGAAGCTGACAGGAGGCGGGGTAGTTGTAGACCAAAAGTACGGCATGACAACAATGGATCTCAACAATCTTGCGTATATGGATGAACCATTCGTCCTAGCCAACGATGTCGCTCAGGTTTTCTATGTGAAGGACATGTCTACAAAAACGAGAAAAAGAAATCAGCAAAAGAAGACATCGTCCGATGAGCCAAAGCGCCACATAGTTCTTTTAGGGAAAAGAAACATCGTGGGAGTAGATGACAAGACAGACATGTCAGTAGATTATAATAAGTTTCATGAAATTCCGCCCTTCAAAGTGAAAACTGACCCAAGCATTCTACTGAATGATGAAGATTCTCCATGGCTACGACCCAGAAGAAAACAGAAATAATAGATAGGATTGTTGGTGCAATAATGTAATAATGTATTAAACCTTTTATGTAATGCATGATGAAGATTCTCCATGGCTACGACAGACACCGTTACATGGATGGCTAGATGTGAATAATGGTATGGATCGGTCATCACCGCTCTTTAGAAAAAAAGCCGGCTCACTAGTTCTTTTCCCGTCCTGCCCTTTATACACACCGTGCTGCGTCTTCCCAAAGCGCCTCCCCTCAAAGCCAAAACAAAAGCAATGGCCGCCGTCTCCCGCCTCAACCCCGTTTTATACATAAAGAATATTAATCAATATAGTTTTAATTGAAAATGGCAAACTAGTTAATAGTTTGGATAGTTGATGACCCACAAGTATAGGGGGTGTATCGTAGTACTTTCAATAAATAAGAGTGTCGAACCCAACGAGGAGCAGAAGGTGTTGATGAGCAGTTTTGATCAAGGAATCACTGTAAATACTAGCAAACAGGTTTTCAGGAGTATTTGGTATTACGAGTAAATAAAGTGCGAGTAAGTAAAAGACAGTAGTAACAATTGCAGCAAGTGGCCCAATCCTTTCTTCAGCAAAGGACAAGCCGGTTGTGTTCTTATAATAACCAAACGTTCTCGAGGACACATGGGAGGTTTCTGTCAAGAGCTTTCGCTTCATAGAGCCAATAGTATTTATTGGTTTGGTAAGTGTTATGGGGGTGAACCTGTGCTAGCGCACTACCCTTACTAGGATAAATACACACTTGTGATTATACCCCTTGCAAGCATCCGCAAATACAAAAAGGTAATTAAGATAAATCTAACCACAGCCTTAAACTCTAGGATCCTACGCTCCCTGGTGCAATGGTTTCCCAACGGAGGTTTAGGTTTCTGTCACTCTAGCAACCCCACAATCGGTCGCCAAATACACAATGCATCTCACTAGGCCCATAAATGGTGAAGTATCATGTAGTCGACGTTCACATGACACCACTAGTGAAATAGCACCACAATAATATCAAACCATTAAATATTTCTCAACAATAATTCACTACTAGCATCTTGACTTCTCCCATGTCCTCAAGAACTAAACGAACTACTCACAAGACATCATATGGATCATGATCAGAGGTGAAATAATGGTAAATAACAATCTGGACATAAACCTTAACTCAACGGTTCCACTCAATAACATCAACTACAAGAGTAATCAACACCGGGAAAGTTTCCCCTATGAATATAACAAGATCCAACTCAAGATGTTACAGCGGGATGGTGTGGTGATGGTGGAGATGAAGGTGCTGGTGATGGAGATGATGATGATGATGATCCCGATGAAGTCTGGTGTGATGGTGATGATGATGGTGACGATCTCCCCTCTCTGGGAAGGAATTTCCCCGGCAGATTTCTCTCTGCCGGAGAGCTTTCTCTCTCTGGTGTTCTCCGCCCCGCAGAGGCGGCTGTGTCTAACTCTGAACCCCCCCTGACTTAGGTTTTTGGGGACGATGATGTACGCGAAGGGAGGAGACCAGAGGTGGGCCAGGGTAGCCTCACGTGGGGCCCGCGCGGCCAGGGGGCTGGCCGCGCCGCCCTGGCGTGTGGGGGCCCCCTGGCCCCCCTCGACTCCTCCTTCTGGCTTCGTAGGTCTTCTGGGAAAATATAATTTCTGCGTGTTTTTCTGGAATTTTCCTGATCTTCAAAGTATGGTCTCTTGATGGTCATTTTTCCAGTAGAATCCTGACTCCGGCAGCAACTCCTCCAATGATCATCAAACATGTAAAAACAAAGGAAATAACATAAGTAACTTATCTAAATATGAAATATATCAATGAATAACAGTAAATTATGATACAAAATAGTGATGCAAATTGGACGTATCAACCCCCCCAAGCTTAGACCTCGCTTGTCCCCAAGCAAAACTAAACTCGGTAAACATGACCACAGGTTTATGGAGTGAGGTGTCGATAATCAAAATACGAACAAGAAGCATCACATTCACTAAGGCACAAATTATAATAGACATCAACTTCCCTTTATAAGATGTAAACTGGCAATAGGTAAAAGGGAATCACATGTAAAGATACACAAGGTAAATTATAATTGGCAATGGCAAACCTTAGTTCTTGGTCAAAGAATGGAGAACAAGCTATTCTCTCTTTTTAAACGGAGCCTTTTAGAACAGAGCTAATATAGCAAAGACTATATGCTCAACAAAGTAAACTTTCAAAGATATATTCCTTCAGACAAAAGCATTATACAAAACAAGGAAGATAATAAACATGATTAGACGGATCAACACATGGATGAGTGAAACATAACAACTCAAATGCTTGCTTGAGACAGAGGGAAATAGGTTGACTCAACATAAAAGTAAAAGATAGGCCCTTCGCAGAGGGAAGCCGGGATTAAACATGTGCTAGAGCTTTTCATTTGTAAAACAGAGGTAAAAGTTATTTTGAGAGGTGGTTGCTTTTGTCAACGACTAGCAACGGAGTTCTTGATATCTTCCATACTAAACAAGTGAGAGCGGTTCCGAGATGTTTAATTAGTTGGCACTTTGGTGCTCTTTTATAATTTTGCACTCCTCCCCACCTTTTTTCCTTTCTCAAACCATGGCTAACCAATTCCATCGGGTGCCGACCAACTTTCACATACCATTGGAGGAGTGCCTTCTTCTTTATTTTTAGATTATAATGGTCTTGAAGGGTTCGTAACATAGAAAACAAAATTTTTTCTACGCATGAACGCATAAACTGGCCAAGATACTCTACGAGATGGTAGCAACGGATACTCACCCTCGACGACCGTAAGCGGGGATTACGTTCCCGCATAAACGTTGACGATGGAGAGTTGGTGAAGACGCACGTAGTCGACGTAGTTGTTCACTTGACGTAGTCGATGTCGTGGTTCACTTGACGATCACAAGATCGTGTACCCGGCGCCACAAGTGGCAGCGCCCCCGTACTCGCACACACGTGCAGCTCGACGTCAACTCCTCCACGCTCTCGGTCCAGCGGGGCAGCGGAAGAAGGGATCCGCCGGACACTCCTCCACACACTTCTCCAAGTGTGTGAACTACGAACTACAATTCCGGCAGAGCTTCGCTAAGCTAAGACGGAAAGTGGGCAACAACTATGCAAGGGAGGGAGGATCAAGAAGTGTGTAACAAGGAAGAGAAGGGGGGGTTTATATAGAGGAGGAGGGCAGCCAAGGGGTGGCCGGCCAAGGGTCTCCCCCCCTCTTCATTGCCCCTTCTTCATTCCCTTTTATGGTGATTACTCCCTCATCAACATGAGGTAACCCCCATTTTAATGCATGACATTCATGCCAATTAAAATTCACACTTATTGATTTAATAAAACATTTTTATTTCTTTAATATTTGTTAATTCATTCAATTAACAAACATTAACAAATACACCCTTGAGTTATTTCGATATCCCGAAACAGTTTCGGTGCTTTTCAGAAACAACCCTTATGATGTCCTGTAATTCGATCGGAGTATCGTATCCACTCAAAAACGACGATGAGCCTTAAGTGTGTCACCCTACGGTTCGTGAATAACGTGGACATGATCGAGACTCCTCTCCGATCAATAATCAACAGCGGGATCTGGAAATCCATGATGACTCCCACTTACTCAACGATGAACTAGTGATCGTGTCAACCGGTAACAAACATAGTTAATTCCTTTTGTCTCGCGATATTATTACTTGTCCGAGATCTGATCATTTGGTATCAACCATACCTAGTTCGATCTCGTTCCCGACAAGTCTCTTTACTCGTTCCGTGATAATGCATTCCTGTGACCTAGTCACATGCTTGCAAGCGATTCTAATGCAATATCACCGAGAAGGGCCCAGAGAATATCTTCCCGTCATCGGGTCGGACAAATTCCACTCTTGATCCATGAGCCTCAACTAATACTTTCAGAGTACCCAAATCAACCTTTATAATCACCCTGTGACGGTGTGACGTTTGATATCATCAAAGCACTCTTCTGGTATCAGTGATTAACATGATCTCATGGTCTGAGGATTAGAACTATTTCGTATGAGTTTGATATAGCAATGAACTTGAAGACTTGATCGTTTTGCTATTCATACTATGGGTGTGAGTGTTCATCATATCAGTCTTCTAATGATATGACCTCATGATTAACAACATCCAATGTTCATGATCAGGAAACCTTGATCATCAGTTAATCAACGAGCTAGTATAAAAGAGAGGCTTTACTAGGAACCTTTTTAGTTTATTAATCACACAAGTATTAATGTTTCCGATTAATACAATTCTAGCATGAGAAATAAACATTTATCATAAACATGGAATATGATAATAACCACTTTATTATTGCCTCTCGGGCATATTCCCTTCAGTCTCCCACTTGCACTAGAGTCAATAATCTAGTTGATACTTGCGTATATAACACTTATGGCTTTCACGTGTTATCCGTACGCGTTGCAGTGGTTAATCTGATCTCCAGATCTGACACTTTCAGTTCTGTGTGTATTTGCATGTCTTTGCGTCTCTACGCATCACTCATTCTCAAATGAGATAGTTGGGTATAAATTTGGTCCTTAGGTGAGACCTTAGTTCCTTTAGCTAAAATTATGTTGTCACTATTGTCACACAATAGATCTTCATAGTAATAGCCCGCTTGGAACTACACCTAGTTTGATAACAAACTTCTTGACACAAATGCCCTCCTTTGCTACTTCTAAAGCAGCCATATACTCAACCTTTGTTGTAGAATCCATCACGATGTCTTAACTTTGGAACTCATCCAAATCCATCATGGAACTTCCTTCCATTACATTGTGCCACCTAAACATATAGCTAAAATTGAGATAAACTTAATTGTATCTTGTGACAAACTTAGTATCAATGTAACACTTTACAATGAACCATGTGTCACTTTGTCATATATATCCTTAGTCCTTCCAAAGCACATAAGGATATCTTTACTATTGTCCAGTGATCATCTTATGACATTTATCACTCTGGTATATGCTCATAATATTTAGAGCACAGGACATATCTGGATATGTACATATCACGGTATACATGATTGATCAAATCATTCATATGGCTTCACTCATCAAGTGTCAAAAACACCTGAATCTTGTTTCAACCTCTTCCATGCGGCAAGAACTTTTCTTGTCGTTTCCATATTGAACTTCATTCAATATTTCATCTATGTACTTTGGCATAACCATATTGGCCCCTCGATCTATCTACATAGACATCGAGACCAATATTTTGGTTTTGCCTAAGTCTTTCATTGAAATCTAATTTTAATGAAAATCTTAACCAGTGTCAATAAAAGATACATCATTTCCAATTAACAATATGTCTTCTACATAATGTAATAGAAATATGTCTCAGCGCTCCCACTTAATTTCTTACAAATGCAAGCATATTCATCGTATCCGATGAAACTAAACCTTTTAATTATTTCATCACGGTGAATATTCCAACTTCGCGATGCTTACTTCAACCATTGAAGTTTGCATGCCTTTTAGCATCCTTTGAATTTACAAAACCCATTGGACCATGTCATGTACATGTCCTAGGTAACCATTCTATTAGAAGAATGTTGTCTTGTTCGTTCAACTAACATATACCAAACTTGGCATATGTAGTGGTTGCTACAGTAATCCGTCCAGACAAAATATCACTATGAAAGATCAAATCTTGTCACAGTCAACTCCTTGAACACAATCGTAAACTCCTTTAACGATGTGTCGACTATTTCATAGATGTTAAACATCCATGTCTGTCTTTATAGATCCAATTACGTTCATTAGGCTTCATGCCTTCTGAGGGTCTTCCAAGTTCATAAACTTGGTTTCTTGTGTATGGAACTATCATGGATCTTATGGCTTCTAGCCAATTGACGGAGTCAGGGCCCATCATTGCTTGTTTGCATGCAGTCGGTTCATCATTGTCAAACAATAATGATTCATTCTCAAATCTAACTATTTGATTGTTACCCGACTCACGCGGTTCAATAGGAACTTTGATCTATGTGACCACAACCTTTGAGGTACGACAGCCATGCGCATTGTGGCGGCCTCTGGGACACTTCCCAGCGCTGCACTACTCAGCACATATAGCTTAGGTTCAACAACCTAATCAAAGTTCTATTGTCCTCCCACTTGACTTTTTGCGAAAAATTCCTTCTCAAGAAACTTGACTTTTTGGCGACAAACACTTTTGTCTTAGGTGTTCTGGAGGAATACCCAACATTTATTTTGGGATAACCTACAAAGACGTATTTATCCGACTTTGGTTGTAAACATTTTACATATGCCTAGCATACCAAAATTTTAGAAAAGACAACTTGGGTTTTATCCCATGCCATATCTCATATGGTGTCATTTCAATGGATCATGATGGCGCTCTTTTCAGTGTAAAAAGTGGTAGTCTCTAAAGCTTTATCCTTAAAATATAATGGCAGTTTTATAGATGACACCTTTGATCCAACGATGTCAAACAAAGTTTGATTTCATCTCTCAAACACTCCATACTCCTATGGTGTTTCGGGAAATACAAGTCTATGGAACGATTCCTCAACTTTTAGGTGTTTGCTAAACTTGTAACTCAAATATATTCCTTTATGATCAAATCATAAATTCTTAATTCTCTTGTTACAATGATTTTCAACTTCATCTAGAAATACTTTGAACAATATTCAAATATTTCATGCTTCTTCCTTATCAAGTAAATATACATATATATCTACTCAAATCATCGGTTAAAGTAAATGAAGTTCAAGAATTCACCACACACGGCTACACATAATGGACTATATACATCAACATGTACAATATCCAATAAGTTAGTCGTCCGTTCTTCTTTGGCCTACAAACGGAGTTTTAATCATCTCTAGGAAATTTTCACAAGCGTCAATTGATTCAAAATCAAAAGTCTCCAAAATCCCATCAACATGGAGTTTCTTCATGTTTACTTTCCAATATGATTTAAACGGTGGTGTCACTCATAAGTGATCTTCTAATCATTTGTCTTGAGACACTTTTAGCATCAGTGTTATGGATGTAATTTTTCCAACAAGATAAGCGTTCATCCATCTTTTATGAATGCGGTAATAATTTGAACAACCATTGTTCTCATAATACCAGAACAAAATAACAATTATTCAAACAAATCTTGAAGGCTAGGTTTAATTCCAACGAAACACAATAACACTTTATTTGTTTTCGATGAGAATCATCCCATATTCATTTGCTAGTTAATTAGGCCATTGTAGTTCTTGTATTGCGTTGTTCTGTATGACAGTTCATACCAACCAATTTAGTATCAAATACCCAAGAACCACATTGTTTTAACAAGCAACGAATACAACCATAACATGTATATCTTCTATATACCTGAGCTGGACATTTCCAGTCTTTTCTTTTCCGCCAGAATAAATTTTGGATTCTCTTTCAGCAATTCTTTTACTTAGAAGAATCTATCAACATCAATAGTGGCGACATACACATGGCACATAGTTCAAGGCATGATTAGTCAAACACTAATACCCTTGGACTCACACTTTGAAGTAGATCACCATAATCACATATTTGGCGTTCTTCCAAATTCCATTCTTTAGTAATCTATTAATGTAGTAAACATTTTACCTACATTTTTCCATTCATCCTATCATGACAACTTTCATGATCGAGCTACTATAGCTCATGAGAACGAATTGTGAGTATAATGTTAGTTCCTAAACTTTTTAGGAGATCTGGACGCCTAGCGTCTCCAATCTTCACAAATTCTCATACAATACGAGAACATGTGTCTTACTAAATTATACTCTATCACATTGCAACCAAACATCATTTCAGATATCAAAATATCTTCCACATATGATAGTTTATGAAACAATTCTTTCAACTCCTAGATAACCTTGATACTAAAAACAACTTTTGAATATCAAGGATCATGGAGGCAAGTGTGATACTTAGATACTAACACTAGAATTGTTACTCTTGATTTAATACTACTTATCAAACTTTATCGAGTAACAAGGGTTTGCTAAAAGTTTGCAATAGGACTTTAAACTTTAGATTGACATTCAAACAATACGATACCAGTTTGTAAAGTTAACATCCAGAATTCTATAGTTCTATTATCTCAATTATAGCTAATCGCAAGGTAGTAAATGGATGCCAATAACTACAACAAACTATGCAAATTCACTTAGATTTAGTTCATGATAAATTGAGTTCTATAATTCAAAATTACTAAATGAACTCCCACTTAAAAACAACATCCCTCTTAGTTTTCTTAAGTGATTACACGAACCAAATTCACTATACCGCAACCGATCATCACGTGCAACGGCATAGTTTCAAAGGCGAACATCACCATGTTCATCATATCAACCATATGACTCATGCTTAACCTTTCGGTTCGTGTTCCGAGGCCATGTCTGTACATGCTAGGCTCGCCAAGTAGAACCATAGCACTTGCGTGTGTAAAACTGTCTTACACCCGTCGTATGTGAACGTAGAGTCTATCACACCCGATCATCACGTGGTGTCTCGAAACGACGAACTTTCTTGACGGTGCATGCTATGGAAGAACACATTTTATCTTGATATTTATGTGAGAGGGATCATCGTATAATGCTACCGCGCGATCAAATCTAAGCAGAATAAGATGCATAAAAGGATAAACATCACATGCATATATAATGTGATATGATATGGTCCTTCACGCACTCGATCTCCATCTTGTGTGTCATGGCATGATCTCCATCATTCCACCGGCGTAGCACCAAGGTCCATGGTGCGCCAACTTGGTTGTCTTCCTCCATTACAATATATCACTTGGATATATATACGGCACGCAGGCCATTTAAATGTAAAGACAACCATATGGCTCCTGCCGGTTGTTTATAACTTACAAAAAGGATCATCGCATACAATTTGTAACATAAACAATTTAACCATATCACATCACATGCCCTGCAAAAATAAGTTAGACGCTTCTAATTTGTCTTGCATATTTTACGTGGTTTAGGGCTTTCTAGGAAGAACCGTTCTTACCTACGAACATGTAACCACAACGGTGATAAAAATATTATTAACAACTCTTTGTAAAATAGATCATAACTATAGTGGGAGAAACGTACACCCGCAAAGCCACATATGCCGAAGCATGTCAAGTGTGGGACAAGTCTCGTGAATGCGGTCACGTAAGGTTAGTCTCGGGCAGCTTCAATCCCACTATGCTACTATGATCCAAAATACCAAAAAATTACAATAACACGATCATCAACGCCCACATCCACATGTGTTCTAACCGTGCATAACAGCTACACATAGAGATGGCTCTGATAACACTGATGGGTTCGTAGCATAGAAAACAAAAAATTTTCTACGCATGAACGCATAAACTGGCCAAGATACTCTACGAGATGGTAGCAACGGATACTCACCCTCGACGACCGTAAGCGGGGATTACGTTCCCGCATAAACATTGACGATGGAGAGTTGGTGAAGACGCACGTAGTCGACGTAGTTGTTCACTTGACGTAGTCGATGTCGTGGTTCACTTGACGATCACAAGATCGTGTACCCGGCGCCACAAGTGGCAGCGCCCCCGTACTCGCACACACGTGCAGCTCGACGTCGACTCCTCCATGCCCTCGGTCCAGCGGGGCAGCAGAAGAAGGGATCCGCCGGACACTCCTCCACACACTTCTCCAAGTGTGTGAACTACGAACTACAATTCCGGCAGAGCTTCGCTAAGCTAAGACGGAAAGTGGGCAGCAACTATGCAAGGGAGGGAGGATCAAGAAGTGTGTAACAAGGAAGAGAAGGGGGGGTTTATATAGAGGAGGAGGGCAGCCAAGGGGTGGCCGGCCAAGGGTCTCCCCCCCTCTTCATTGCCCCTTCTTCATTCCCTTTTATGGTGATTACTCCCTCATCAACATGAGGTAACCCCCATTTTAATGCATGACATTCATGCCAATTAAAATTCACACTTATTGATTTAATAAAACATTTTTATTTCTTTAATATTTGTTAATTCATTCAATTAACAAACATTAACAAATACACCCTTGAGTTATTTCGATATCCTGAAACAGTTTCGGTGCTTTTCAGAAACAACCCTTATGCTGTCCTGTAATTCGATCGGAGTATCGTATCCACTCAAAAACGACGATGAGCCTTAAGTGTGTCACCCTACGGTTCGTGAATAACGTGGACATGATCGAGACTCCTCTCCGATCAATAATCAACAGCGGGATCTGGAAATCCATGATGACTCCCACTTACTCAACGATGAACTAGTGATCGTGTGAACCGGTAACGAACATAGTTAATTCCTTTTGTCTCGCGATATTATTACTTGTCCGAGATCTGATCATTTGGTATCAACCATACCTAGTTCGATCTCGTTCCCGACAAGTCTCTTTACTCGTTCCGTGATAATGCATTCCTGTGACCTAGTCACATGCTTGCAAGCGATTCTAATGCAATATCACCGAGAAGGGCCCAGAGAATATCTTCCCGTCATCGGGTCGGACAAATTCCACTCTTGATCCATGAGCCTCAACTAATACTTTCAGAGTACCCAAATCAACCTTTATAATCACCCTGTGATGGTGTGACGTTTGATATCATCAAAGCACTCTTCTGGTATCAGTGATTAACATGATCTCATGGTCTGAGGATTAGAACTATTTCGTATGAGTTTGATATAGCAATGAACTTGAAGACTTGATCGTTTTGCTATTCATACTATGGGTGTGAGTGTTCATCATATCAGTCTTCTAATGATATGACCTCATTATTAACAACATCCAATGTTCATGATCAGGAAACCTTGATCATCAGTTAATCAACGAGCTAGTATAAAAGAGAGGCTTTACTAGGAACCTTTTTAGTTTATTAATCACACAAGTATTAATGTTTCTGATTAATACAATTCTAGCATGAGAAATAAACATTTATCATAAACATGGAATATGATAATAACCACTTTATTATTGCCTCTCGGGCATATTCCCTTCAGGTCTGACCAGCTCCCTTTGCAAAATTAATGACGAGCAGATGAAGCTGCCTAGTCGAGGGGTACTTAATTTAGTATGGAAGATAACAAACCCATCCACTACGTCCTCATGAGCTAAAAACAGTGGCACAAAATGAGAAGCGTTTGAAGGGTTTTTGAAAGGTAGCACATGAAAATTTACTTGGAATGGCTTAAAATACCATGCATAGGAATTTATAGTGGACTCTTTGGAAGTGACTTAGCTATTGGGAGTTGGATGCACGAGAAGTATTTCCTCTCAGTACAGGTTTTTGGCTAGCAAGGCTGGGTAGCAAGCATAAGAGTTGCATGAAACAAACATACATACATATAATAAGAACAATCATGCAACCCCCTTGAAGGTACAACGATTTTAACTTTAAGAATATAAATGCTAAGGGAAAACTGAAGTGATATAACAAGCACTTCTTTATTCTTTTCTACTCAAACTTCAAGGTAAAGTTGCTACTGACCAAGCTAGGTTTGCCAAAACCAACTAAATCTACTCATGCTCCCAATGTGATACCAATACCAATCAACAAGATCAGTCATATAAGAGAGATTGCAGACTAACATAAAGTGTGCGAAAAGTAAACGATAAAACTTCTCATTAATATTTCATTACCGCAACTCACACCAAGGGATACATAGATAACTAACTAAGGAGGATACTTCCAACTGCAAACTATTCTATATGATAACTTCTCTATTCATGATAAGACTCTACTTGAAAAGTAAATGAGCAAAAGGTAATGATGTGATACCGCGGCACTCCCCCAAGCTTGGAACAAGCCAAGGGGATGCCTATACCGATGATGAATTACTCCTTTGGTGGTGGCGGTGCAACTTCATCATTGTCGTACTTCCAAGGCAGAGGTCCTCCATCAAAGAAGGATGTCTTGGTCTCCAAAATCCTAAAACTTGCAGCAGCACTCATTTGCTGGAATCTAGCTTCATACTCACAATTTTGGTTATGCACATCATAGAGTTGTGCTTGTAGTTGGCTAGTGGTCTCTTGGAGTGAGAGGATATCCTTCCAAAGCTCCGTAGTCTCCTTCTTGTACCTGGCAACAAGATCTTGATTAATCCTATAGATAATGTCCACCTCGCGTTCCGCCATCTTCTTGTATTTGAAAACTTCCTGTTCCAATGCTTCCATCCTCGCTTCGAGACTCCCTTCTCCCTTGGGTCCTTGAACATCTTTAATCTGCAACTCCCCATCCTTGAGTGACAACTCCTTCAGATGCATCTTCAGTTCCCTCATATACGGATTGACGGAATCCGCAGGAGGGTTCTCTTTGGATGAACCAGATGAAGACATTATAACTTCAAGGCCGAGGGCAAACCCTATTCGAAAACGAATTCTGCAGGTTCCTGCAGTTTGTCTTGGATGTAATCTTCCGGAGAAACTGTTTCAATAACATCAACATCTTCATTATAAGAATCTCCAGAAATATAATGTTTGAGTCTTTGCCCATTCACCACTTGTGTAGAATCATCTTTCAATGAAGCAATCTTAATAGCACCTGAGCGGTACACTTCCACAATAACATATGGTCCTTCCCATTTAGAGAGTAATTTTCCTGCAAAAAATCTGAGACGAGACCTATACAAGAGAACTTTCTCACCAACATGGAACTCTCTCTTAAGAATCCTCTTATCATGCCATTGCTTGACTTTCTCTTTGAAAAGTCTGGCATTCTCATATGCTTCGTTTCTCCACTCATCTAGAGAACTCAAATCTAACAACCTCTTCTCACCGGCTAGTTTAAAATCTCTATTAAGCTCTCTCACTGCCCAAAAAGCTTTGTGTTCTAATTCTAAGGGCAAGTGACACGCTTTTCCATAAACCATCTTATAAGGAGACATACCCATGGGGTTCTTATAAGCAGTTCTATAAGCCCATAAAGCGTCGTTTAACTTACTAGCCCAGTTTTTCCTAGATCTACTAACAGTCTTCTGCAAGATAGACTTGATCTCCCTATTTGAAAGCTCTACCTGCCCACTAGTTTGGGGATGATAAGCAGAAGCAATTCTATGATTGACATCATACTTAGCAAGAGTCTTTCTAAAACTACCGTGAATAAAATGAGAACCTCCGTCAGTCATAAGATATCTAGGCACTCCGAACCTAGGAAAAATAACATCCTTAAGCATCTTTAACGAAGTCTCACCATCGGCACTCTTTGTAGGTATGGCTTCTACCCATTTAGTGACATAATCTATAGCAACAAGTATATGGGTATAGCCTTTTGAAGGAGGAAAAGGACCCATAAAGTCAAATCCCCAACAATCAAACGGTTCAATAACAAGAGTGTAATTCATAGGCATCTCATTGTGTCTAGAAATATTACCAACTCTTTGACATTCATCGCAAGATAAAACATACCTCCTGGCATCCTTAAAGAGGGTTGGCCAATAAAAACCTGATTGTAGAACCTTCTGTGCGGTCCTATCTCCAGCATGATGCCCTCCATAAGCACTGCTATGGCATTTTCTTAATATCTCTTGTTGCTCATATTCCGGTACGCATCTTCTCATGATACCATCAACTCCTTCTTTATATAAATGTGGGTCATCCCAAAAATAATGCCTCAAATCATAAAAGAATTTTCTTCTTTGCTGAGCTGTAAAGGTTGGAGGCAAATACTTGGAAACAATAAAGTTAGCATAATCAGCATACCAAGGAAGGTCTCGTGAAGTTACATTAATTGCAGCCAACTGTTCATTTGGAAAACTATCATTAACAGGAATGGGATCAAAAGAAATATTTTCCAATCTAGACAAGTTGTCAGCCACAGGATTTTCAGCACCTTTCCTATCTACGATATGCAAATCAAACTCTTGTAAAAGCAACACCCATCTAATAAGCCTAGGCTTAGCATCCTTCTTAGTCATAAGATATCTAATAGCAGCGTGATCAGTATGAATAGTAACTTTAGAATCAACAATGTAAGATCTAAACTTATCACAAGCAAAAACAACAGCAAGAAACTCTTTCTCAGTAGTAGCATAATTCTTCTGAGCAGCATCAAGAGTCTTACTAGCATAATGAATAACATTTAACTAATTATATACGCGCTGTCCAAGAACAGCACCAACAGCAAAATCACTAGCATCACACATAATTTCAAAAGGTAAATTCCAATCAGGTGGTTGAACAATAGGAGCAGTAGTTAAAGCCTTCTTAAGAGTTTCAAAAGCTTCCTTACAATCATCATCAAAGACAAATGGTACATCCTTTTGAAGAAGATTAGTAAGAGGCTTTGAAATCTTAGAGAAATCTTTAATAAACCTCCTATAGAAACCAGCATGACCAAGAATACTACATATACCTTTAACATCTCTTGGACATGGCATTTTCTCGATTGCCTCCACTTTTGCTCTGTCAACTTCAATACCTCTTTCAGAGATTTTATGTCCAAGGACAATTCCTTCATTTACCATAAAGTGGCATTTCTCCCAATTAAGAACAAGGTTAGTTTCTTTGCACCTCTGCAAAACTTTATCAAGATTGTGCAAACAGTTATCAAAAGAAGTTCCATAGACGGAGAAATCGTCCATGAAGACCTCCACAATTTCTTCACAAAAACCATGAAAAATAGCAGACATACATCTTTGAAAGGTAGCAGGAGCATTGCATAAACCAAATGGCATACGTCTATAAGCATAAGTCCCATAAGGACAAGTAAAAGTGGTTTTCTCTTGATCATCTTTCTTAACAGCAATTTGAGAAAAACCAGAGTAACCATCAAGGAAACAAAAATGAGTCTTCTTAGACAACCTTTCTAGCATTTGATCTATAAACGGTAAAGGGTAATGATCCTTCTTAGTAACTTTGTTTACCTTCCTATAATCAATGCACATTCTATAACCAACAACTACCCTTTGAGGAATAAGCTCGTTATTCTCATTAGGTACAACAGTCATACCTCCTTTCTTAGGAACACAATGAATAGGGCTAACCCATATCCTATCAGCAATAGGATAAATGATACCAGCATCAAGGAGCTTTAATACCTCATTTCTTACCACATCCTTCATCTTGGGAATTAGGCGGCGTTGGTGCTCCACGACTGGCTTTGCATCTTTCTCCATATTAATGGCATGCTGACATAAAGTGGGAGAAATCCCTTTTAAATCATCCAGAGTATATCCCATAGCTCCTCGATGTTTCCTCAATATCTCCAATAATCTTTCTTCTTCCTTTCCTGAAAGTTTAGAACTAATAACAACAAGGTATATTTTCTTATCATCAATATAAGCATATTTGAGGTCATCAGGCAAAGGCTTTAATTCAAACACAGGATCTTCTTTAGGTGGCAAAGTGGTACCAAGATCCTCCACAGGTAGATTATGCTTGAGTAATGGTGGTTGACGAAGAAGAATATCGTCAATCTCTTCTCTTTCCTTGCTAAAAACATCACTTTCGTGATCTTCCATGAATTGCTGCAAGGCATTATTAGGGGCAAGAGCAATAGAAGCAAGCTGCTCAACTCGAAAATTTTCATTAGGCGTGTCATTTTCATAAGAAGTCTTAGCAAACTTGGAAAAATTAAACTCATAAGACTCTCCATTAAACTTAGTAAAAAATTTCTCCTTCTTACAATCTATTATGGCGCCACAAGTGTTCAAAAAGGGTCTACCAAAAATAATAGGACAAGTTTTACTAGCCTCCTTACCAAGTACTAGAAAATCAGTAGGGTATTTAGTCTTACCGCAAAGAACTTCCACATCTCGAACAATACCAAGAGGCCAAACAGTCTCTCGGTTAGCAAGCTGAACAACCACATCAATATCTTCAAGTTCACAAGCGCCAATCTCGTGCATGATTTCTTTATAAAGCTCTAAGGGAATAGCACTTGCACTAGCACCAATATCACATAAACCATAATAACAATGATCTCCAATCCTGACAGAGATAACAGGAACACTTGCTTTCCTGTGCTTTTTAGGGTGTGAAAGAATGTTAGAAGCATCTTCACAAAAAAGAATATATTCATCCCCTACATCTTTAGTAACAAGATCTTTCAATATAGCAACAGGGGACTTAATAGTAATTTGCTCATCAGGCTCTGCAGCTTTCTTAGTACTTTTATTAGACACACTTACCAAAGTATAATACTTTTTTACCTTAGCAGGGAAAGGTGTCTTCTCAATATAAGGTTCGGGCACGATGCTATCGACCGTACAAGCTTCAGTAGCTGCAGCAGGTATATGACTAATAGAATCTTTGTAAGGCGCATGATATTTGTTCCAATCTTTCTTTGGAACATCAATATAAGAGGCAAAGGCCTTAAGACAATTAGCAAGTATTTGGGAATCAAGACCATAAGCAGCGCTGACACTATGAAAGTCATTGGTTCCCATAAAAGATTTAATGCATTCATAATCATAGTTTATACCTGACTTCCTACCTTTGTCGTTTTCCCAACCTTCAGCATTTTCTTGTATACGGTCAAGAAGTTTCCACTTGGCATCTTCTTTCATATGAGTAAATGATCCAAAGCAAGAAGCATCCAAATAATCCTTATCAGGAAGAGTAAGCTGCACATAAAAATTATTAATAACAATATTATTGGGAAGCTCATGAATGGGGCATTTGAGCATTAGTAACTTCAACCTCCCCCACGCTTGGGCAATACTCTCTCCATCATGAGGCCAAAAATTATATATCCGATTACGGTCTTTATGAATTTCACTTGGAGGATAAAACTTGGAATAAAAGAGAGGCACAATATCCTCCCATGCCATAGATGGACCATCTTGGAGTAGTCGATACCACTCTTCAGCTCTGCCTTTCAATGATATAGAGAATAATTTCTTCTTGACCTGGCTTGGTGAAATACCTGCACATCTGAACAACTCGCATAATTCATGTATAAATAATAAATGATCACCCGGATGGACAGTTCCATCTCCTGAATAGCAGTTATCCATAATACGCCCACCAATTTTCATAGGTATTTTAAAAGGATCAATTTCAGCAGGCGGCGGTGGTGGTGATTCCTCTGCATGTGCAGTAGTAGTAGTAGTGTTTCCAAAAAGGAAACGAAATGGAGAGTTCTCCATAGCAGAATAAAGCAAAAGACAAAAATAAAACAATACTCACAGTGACGGTTACCTTTTCCAATTCCACTCTTCAATAGCGCTACACTCCCCGGCAACGGCGCCAGAAAATAGTCTTGATGATCCACAAGTATAGGGGGTGTATCGTAGTACTTTCAATAAATAAGAGTGTCGAACCCAACGAGGAGCAGAAGGTGTTGATGAGCAGTTTTGATCAAGGAATCACTGTAAATACTAGCAAACAGGTTTTCAGGAGTATTTGGTATTACGAGTAAATAAAGTGCGAGTAAGTAAAAGATAGTAGTAACAATTGCAGCAAGTGGCCCAATCCTTTCTTCAGCAAAGGACAAGCCGGTTGTGTTTTTATAATAACCAAACGTTCTCGAGGACACACGGGAGGTTTCTGTCAAGAGCTTTCGCTTCATAGAGCCAATTGTATTTATTGGTTTGGTAAGTGTTATGGTGGTGAACCTGTGCTAGCGCACTACTCTTACTAGGATAAATACACACTTGTGATTATACCCCTTGCAAGCATCCGCAAATACAAAAAGGTAATTAAGATAAATCTAACCACAGCCTTAAACTCTAGGATCCTACGCTCCCTGGTGCAATGGTTTCCCAACGGAGGTTTAGGTTTCTGTCACTCCAGCAACCCCACAATCGGTCGCCAAATACACAATGCATCTCACTAGGCCCATAAATGGTGAAGTATCATGTAGTCGACGTTCACATGACACCACTAGTGAAATAGCACCACAACAATATCAAACCATTAAATATTTCTCAACAATAATTCACTACTAGCATCTTGACTTCTCCCATGTCCTCAAGAACTAAACGAACTACTCACAAGACATCATATGGATCATGATCAGAGGTGAAATAATGGTAAATAACAATCTGGACATAAACCTTAACTCAACGGTTCCACTCAATAGCATCAACTACAAGAGTAATCAACACCGGGAAAGTTTCCCCTATGAATATAACAATATCCAACTCAAGATGTTACAGCGGGATGGTGTGGTGATGGTGGAGATGAAGGTGCTGGTGATGGAGATGATGATGATGATGATCCCGATGAAGTCCGGTGCGATAGTGATGACGATGGCAACGATCTCCCCTCTCCGGAAAGGAATTTCCCCGGCAGATTTCTCTCTGCCGGAGAGCTTTCTCTCTCTGGTGTTCTCCGCCCCGCAGAGGCGGCTGTGTCTAACTCTGACCCCCCCTTGACTTAGGTTTTCGGGGACGATGATGTACGCGAACGGAGGAGACCAGAGGTGGGCCAGGGTAGCCGCATGTGGGGCCCGCGCGGCCAGGGGGCTGGCTGCGCCGCCCTGGCGTGTGGGGGCCCCCTGGCCCCCCTCGACTCCTCCATCTGGCTTCGTAGGTCTTCTGGGAAAATATAATTTCTGGGTATTTTCTGGAATTTTCCTGATCTTCAAAGTATGGTCTCTTGATGGTCATTTTTCCAGCAGAATCCTGACTCCGGCAGCAACTCCTCCGATGATCATCAAACATGTAAAAACAAAGGAAATAACATAAGTAACTTATCTAAATATGAAATATATCAATGAATAACAGTAAATTATGATACAAAATAGTGATGCAAATTGGACGTATCAATAGTTAAAATAATTAATTTTGAAAATAGAAAATAGTTTTGAATTATTTATTTAATTTCAAACACTTTTCATTTTTATAGTTTTATCAGATTCTCAAATATGCAAAAAGAATATTAATAAACATAGTTTTTCATTGAAAATAGCTAAATAGTTAATAGTTTGGATAGTTAAAATAATTAATTTTGAAAATAAAAAATAGTTTTGAATTAGTTATTCAATTTCAAACACTTTTCATTTTCATAGTTTTTTCAAATTCTAAAACCTTTCAAAAGAATATTAATCAATATAGTTTTAATTGAAAATGGCTAAATAGTTAATAGTTTGGATAGTTAAAATAATTAATTTTGAAAATAGAAAATAGTTTTGAATTAGTTATTCAATTTCAAACACTTTTCATTTTCATAGTTTTTTCAAATTCTAAACTATACAGAAGTTATTCAATTCAAATTTCAAATAAAATAGTTTTGAAATGAAATCTGAAAAATTCAGAACTGGCGCGCATTTATTGCACCTTTAGTCCCGGCTGGAGCCACCAGCCGGGACTAAAGGGGGGGGGGCTAGGGCGCGAACTGGAACCGCCCCCAAAACCCTTTAGTCCCGGCTCGGGGTTTGAACCGGGACTAAAGGCCCCCCTTTAGTCCCGGTTGAAGCCCCAAGCCAGGACTAAAGGGGGGAGGGTATAAAAGCCCGCCCCTCCTCCTTCTTCCTCCTCTCACACACTTAGCGAAAATCTCGACGGAGCGCAGGAGAAACCGACGCCGAACATTGCGGTCGGAGAAATCCGTGGAGCCCGCCGTCGCCGCCCTCGCACTCGTCGTCTGAGCGCCGCCGCCCTTCGAGCCCACCATCAGAGCACCCGCGCGCCCCCGAGCTCACCGCCCCCATGACTCGCCGCTCCCGAGCGCGCGCCGCCCCTGAGCTCTCACCTCGCCCCCGACTCGCCGCCCCCGAGCTCACCGCCCCCGAGCTCGCCGCCGGCCCTCGAGCTCACCGCCGACGCCCCCTACTGCAAGCCCGCGCCATCCCCTGTAGGTAAAAGAAAGGTTAATTAGAATTATATTTAGTTAGGGTTAGTAATTAGGGTTAGTATTTAGAAAAAAGTTAGAAAAAATAGCAATAGCAAATAGAATTTTTAGATAGAATTTTTAGAAAAAATAGTAATAGCAAATAGCAAATAGAATTGTTAGAAAAAATAGCAATAGCAAATAGAATTTTTAGATAGAATTTTTAGATAGAATTTTTAGATAGAATTGTTAGAATTTATTATTTGTTAGTGTGTAATAGAAATAGCAAATAGAAATAAGTTAGAAAAAATAGCAAATAGCAAATAGAAAATAGAATTGTTAGAAAAAATAGCAATAGCAAATAGCAAATAGAATTTTTAGATAGAATTTTTTTAAAAATAGCAATAGCAAATAGCAAATAGAAATAAGTTAGAAAAAATAGAATTACTATGCAAATAGAAATAGAATTACTTTGCAATTAGAAATAGAATTATTTTGCAAATAGAAATAAGTTAGAAAACATAGAATTACTTTGCAAATAGAAATAGAATTAAATAGAAATAGAATTACTTTGCAAATAGAAATAGAATTACTTTGCAATTAGAAATAGAATTATTTTGCAAATAGAAATAAGTTAGAAAACATAGAATTACTTTGCAAATAGAAATAGAATTAAATAGAAATAGAATTACTTTGCAAATAGAAATAGAATTACTTTGCAAATAGAAATAGAATTACTTTGCAATTAGAAATAGAATTATTTTGCAAATAGAAATAAGTTAGAAAACATAAAATTACTTTGCAAATAGAAATAGAATTAAATAGAAATAGAATTACTTTGCAAATAGAAATAGAATTACTTCGCAATTAGAAATAGAATTATTTTGCAAATAGAAATAGAATTATTTTGCAAATAGTTAATCAAATGTCGGTATTTTGCAGAAACTATGGATCCACATAGCAGGAACCTCGAAGAGGAAGAACTTCTCGAAGATATAATCAAAGACGCCCCCGACATTGAACCAGCTGAATCTCCGTCGTCGTTTCTGAACCCCTCCGGAGATGGAATGGAGCTCGACCGACACGAAGATGAAGCCGACGGGGCAGGAGATAGCTCCAATGACGGAGAAGGGGATAGCTCCACTGATGGAGAAGCCGGTGGAGAAGCCGGTGGGGAAATAACAAAGTCCGGCGAGGTATTCATATGAAGTTCGGCAATCACTTGTAATATGTAAAAAATATTGGAGATAGCTCTATATTGTATACATATACATTCATTTGACGAATGTTTCTCCCTCTTAGGCCTCCACATCGAGCAAAGCTATGAAACGAGGCTCGACTAAAAAGTTGGATGCATGGACGCATTACACCTTTGAGGTGATATTGCCTACGGGCGAACCCAAGCTTCCTAAGAATGCTGCTGACACATTCAAGAAGCAATGCGGAGTTCTCGTTAGGGATCATGTCCTGATCAGCGTTCGGGAGTGGAACAAGCGCAAAGGGGCAGCCGATAGTGACTATGTCGCCGAAAGGTACAAAGATAATATTTGGAATGATCTCATGTCACATTTCAACCTGCCAGAATGTGAGAACGAAGACGCCGCAAAAAAACTGAGGGCCAAAGTCAAGCAGTGGACTCTAAAGAAGATGGCCAAACTGTTCCGTAGCTGGAAGAAGAAGCTATGGAAAAACTATCGGAAGACAAAGAAAGTGCCAGTATTCGAGGGGTATCTAGCCAAGCAGGCGAATCACTGGAAGGCATTTCAAGAGTACAAGGAGTCAGAAGATGCCAAGGCATTATCAGAAAAGAACAAGAAAAATGCCGACAAGAAGAAATATCACCACACGCTGGGGCCAGGGGGCTATGAGACTGCCATCCCAAAGTGGGATAAGAAAGAGCAAGATCTGCTAGCTAAAGGCATCATACCTGAACCCATCCGTGATGAGTGGGAATTGAGAGCAAGAAATTGGTTCCTTGCGCATGGTGGTTCGTACGACGAAGAAACAGGGGACCTCATCTGCAGTGACGGTCTTAGGATACCCAGGGAGAATTGGAAAAAGATAGTGAAAGAAATTAAAGAGGGAAAAAGATAGTTCACTGCAGATAGAGAGAAAGATTTGCTCACACTCGTCCTCGGCAATGACGAACATGGAGGACGAACGCGAGGCTTCGGTCCTTCTTACCCGTGGTAGCTTGGGTTTGCCAGAGACCAAGACACTTACAGAAGCCGAGCGAGAGCAAAGAAGCGATAGCAGGATGAGGAGAATGACAAGTTCAACCAGTTGCTTGCCAGGCTTAACGAGCAACATAAGCAGATTGATGCTTAGAGGAGTAGCGCGCCAGGAAGATCTTGCACTCGATATTACCGGTGCCCCATCTAAGCGGAAAAGCAGCGTGGCTGAATCTGAGGCCCCGCCCGACGATGCACGAAGAATGATAGAGGGCGGTCCCGGCTACCCCGTGGATGGAATCAAGGAGTCAACATCATGTGAACTCCATCAGAAATTCAAGAACATATCCATGAAGGTGGCCGTCGGACAAGCTTTACCTTCTGGCCCTGATGCACGCTGGCATGGCCCTGAGATTCCAGCTGGCTTTGCTAAAGTCGGGGTGGATGAAATCATGGCGGGGTTTCATGATATGGAGCTCGACATAGCTGGACCCGAAGATGAGAGGACACTCGGAGAAGTACTGGGTGGAGTCATCCTATGGGACAAGAACTACATCAAGCTTCCAGGCTCGGCCCCAAGGACAACACCGCCTCTGAGTCGTCGCAGGTCACCTACTCCTCCATCACCTCCAAGCCCTCCACATGACGATGGCCACCACAACATGAGTCCATCTCGATCACCGCCGCCGGACTTGGGTCGGCCGTCTCCACCGCCGCCCGCTAAGGATACTAAGCGGAAGCATGCCAGCAAGAACGCTCCGTCAATGAGTTCTAAGCGACGGAGCTCCCCAAAGTGCAAACTGTCGCCCCTCCCAAAGGTACCTCATACTAATCTTCCTATCAGACCTTATGATCGTACCGACGAGGAAAACACCAGGATAGCAAAGGAACATTATGATGCGCAGATGAAAAAGAAGGAACCCGAGCCCCGCCCGGAATACACCGAGAAGCAAATAGCATATGCAAAATACTTCATGACCCTTCCATCACAGTATGACTTACACCATAAGCCTGACGACTATACACGCACATTGCAGAAGGAAGGGCAAAAGAGCAGATCATGTGCAAGTGCAAGTGGGAGCAAATCAAGTTCAACTACAAGCAAAAAAAGATCAGACATTCCTCAGCTTGGACAACAGGCCAAACAGTCGATCCCACCCCTCAGGGTGTTACCTGAGAATGTTCCCTCTCTGGTGCAGGGGCAAGATTTGGAATTAGCAAAGAAGTGGGCGTCTGAATGGGGTATCCCGGTTGAAGACGTTCTGGCTTCCCAAGACGACAGGTTACCCAAGGCTGTGGTAGCCCCTAAGCCACAGTTTGTCATGGGAGCGCCTTTGGTTAGCAAAGATAAGTATGATGATCTCCCAACAAATATGCGTTACTTGCATACATGGTACTTAAGTGAATCAAAGAATGGGAGAACGATGATCGTGGCGCATGTCCCATGGGAGTACTATGGCCGCCCCGAAGACATCCATATCGACTTTGATGAACTCTTCCAGATGTACAATGCCGATGCCCTCGACAAATCGCTTATGAGTTGCTATTGTCTGTAAGTTTTTCAATTCGTTGTCTACATATAACTTGTTTATTAGTTAATTCAATTCATTGTCTACATATAACTTGTTCCGTTCTGACTTGTACTCTATTATGCAGAATGAAGATTCTGGAATGTAAAAGTAGGAACATCCTAAATATTGGGTTTATTGATCCAGATAAAATACATATAGCGACGCTAACTGATAAACCCAAGGAGACGGAGGAAAACCTTCTAAGGTTTCTAACAGATCAAAATTTCTGTGACCACATACTGTTTCCATACAACTTCAGGTGAGGGTCTTACTCTGTTGTGTCCATTCACTTATAAGTGTAATAGATAAGTTACTGACATATATATATATACATGTGAAGCTACCACTGGATTCTGTTGGACATTCAAATTGATAAGGGAAGAGTCGATGCCTTCGACCCATTATCGAGACCTTTGGAACAGTTCCAAAGCCTACAGGACATGCTCCAAGGGTAATTTCAATCATTCTTGCGCTCTATCAGTCTCTTTTGATGATTTTCTGATATATCAATTAATAAAAAACTTAGCAAATCATTTTCCTTGTCGGGCAGGGTTTGGAAGCGGTTCAAGTGCGTGACTGACGGTATCGAGCATGAGAAGCTGACCTTTAGAGCGGCTCAGGTAAGTAGTAGTATGATATACTTCTATTTTCAATACATTTATGATGCTAGATTATTATTTTGATTATATATATTCTATTCTCGTAAAGTGCGACCATCAGCCACGGGGGACGCATCTATGCGGATACTATGTTTGCGAGACCATTCGCACGTTTACCTCTGAGCACAAGGATTACAGATACGACGTAAGCAATGAACATTCACACCTCTATTTTTACCCGTCATTCTTTGTTATCATGATTGATATTCATACTCATCTCCTCTTCTTATATAGTACACGGCCATGAGGGAGAAGTACCTACCAGAGCAACGCGCGATTGCTGTTGCAGAGGAGCTAGCGACCTTTCTGAGGACGGAAGCTATAGATGACAAAGGACGATTTAGTGTCGCTAGGGGCCATTACTGATGTTGGTCCATGGAATCGAATAGACGGGCTTTAGTCCTGATAATTCTGATCTCCATATAATTGTATATATATGCTCGCTTGTAAGATAAATTAATCTTATATATATGCATAAACTAATTCCTGAACACCAAACAAGGCACCAAACGAGGCATCACGTTAATCCCCCGAACACCTGAAACCCTAAAACCCCTAAACCCTAAAACCCTAAAGCAAAAAACAAAAATCTGCATATGCCTTTAGTCCCGGTCTGTGTTACAAACCGGGACTAAAGGTCCTGGCCCTGATGCGCTCGGAGCCGCCCACATGGACACCCTCCAGTCCCGGCTGGTAACCGGGCCAGGACTAAAGGGTTAGCCTTTAGTCCCGCCTCTGGAGTCCCGGTTTGCAAACCGGGACTAAAGGCCTTTACGGGCCAGGACTGGAGGCCCTGTCCCCACTAGTGTGGGCCCCCTTCTTCCAGAAGCTGCCTGCAAAGATTTTCCAGCTCCCCACACCACCCACCTGCCCACATCCGTTGTATATGCAGCTCCTAAAAAAACAATAACATCATCCCAAGAAACAAGCCTCTCTACAACCCTATGGCCATGCAGCAAGTCCCACTTCACCACTGCTCCATGGATGTCACCCTAGAGATCACTTTGCAGCAGACTGGGGAAATGGTGCCGATGCTGGGCAGCCCAGATGAAATCATGCCGCAACACACTGTGCTACCGACAGTCTGTGGCAGACAAATTATCTTTGACAAATGGTGAAGTGTTGAACAGTGAAGATGCTACACGTTACAGAAGTATTGTTGGTGTTTTGCAGTATATCATGTATACTAGGCCATATATTGCTTTTTCAGTCAACAAGGTCTGTCAGTTTTTGCATGCCCCTACGACAGTTCATTGGACAGCAGTGAAATATATACTGAGATATCTTTGTAGTACTATCTCACTTGGATTGTGCCTGAGTAGGTATTCTTCCACTATTATTAGTGCCTTTTTAGATGCTGACTGGGGAGGCTATCCAGATGACAGGAGATCTACAGGTGGTTTTGCTGTATACTTGGGGTCAAATCTTATTTCCTGGAATGCTAGAAAGCAAGGTACTGTGTCCAGGTCTAGTACAGAGGCTGAGTATAAATCTCTTGCCAATGCAACGGCTGAAGTTATGTGGTTGCAAACATTGCTTGATGAGTTGGGAGTGGCACAGTCTAAAACAATAGTGCTATGGTGTGATAATATTGGAGCAACATATCTTTCTACTAATCATGTGTTTCGTTTCATGCTAAGACCGAGCATTTTGAGGTGGACTATCATTTTGTTCGTGAAAACATTACTCAAAAGTTATTGGACAAATGGTTTATATCATCGGGAGATCAGGTGGCTGATGGATTCACAAAGTCACTATCTACTAGACAATTTGAAATGTTTAGTCGCAATCTTAACTTAGATAAGTTATGATTGAGGGGAAGTGTTAAACATTGTATTGTAGTCTGCATAGGACTCTTCGCTTGCTATGTACAGACTCGATACCAACATGGATCGTGATCGCTGTAATCTCCTGTATGTTGTCTAATATAAATACACACCAGTGGCCCACATTTGGGTAGGGGCGGAGCGACGTGGAAGCTCTGGTGTCAATTGACACCGGTGACCTACAAAATTACTCAAAGGAATTGTCCTTGTACTAGCTTAATGACACCATTGATGTGCTATGCTCATGGTGCAATCTTAGTACTGACACCAGTGACTCACTTTTCTGGCTCCGCCCCTGCATCTGGTATCGCTCTCCATAACAAGTGATACATAGAGCTGCTACTTGGTGGTGATGGCACCAGAAAAGTGTTGATGGCGAGTTGATGTGGAAGCAGACGTCCTTGTGCGTGGTGCTTGACCAGCCCGTTGGGAACCCCAAGAGGAAGGTATGATGAGTGTAGCGGCTAGTTTTCCCTCAGTTAAGAAACCAAGGTTTAATATCGATCAGGAGAAGAGAGGCGATGACGACTGAAGGTGTTTGTGGAACCTGCACACACACAAAAAAATACTTTGTTCCCAACTTGCGATGAGGTTGTCAATCTCACCGGTTTGCTTGAAACAAAGGTTATGAGTGTATCGAGTGGAAAACAATATAGTATGCGAGTAAAGTAAACAATGCGGGAAAAGTAAACAGTTGATTGCAATATGATTAAAATAGGACCGGGGTCCACAGTTCACTAGTGGTGTCTCTCCATAGATAAAATAACATGCTGGGTAAACAAATTACAGTTGGGCAATTGATAGAATAGAGCTAACGTGATATGTCAAGAAGATCACTATGAGATTTACTCTGGGCATTACAACAAAATACATAGACCGCCATCCAGCTGCATCTATGACTAATAATCCACCCCCGGAGATATCATCCGAACACCCTAGAAGTATTAAGTTGCGAACAACAGATAATTGCATTAAGCAAAGTGTGTAATGTAAACAAAGCATATGCCCTTGAGCATATGAATGTTGTTTTCTCCCTAGTAGCAACAGCACATCTACCACCTTAGAGGTTTCTGTCACTCCCCCAGGTGAAATAGAGGCATGAACCCACTATCGAGCATAAATACCCCCTCTTGGAGTCACTAGCAACTACTCGGCCAAGATAGCTACTAACAACGGAGAGCATGCAAGATCATAAACAACATAGAGATAACAAAAGATATAATTCAGTACAGCAACTTAATCATAAACACCAATATTCATCGGATCCCAACAAACCAACATCATAGAATTACATAACAGTGATCTCAATCATGTATGGCAGCTCATGAGATCTAAACATGAAGCACATGGTGGAGAAGACAACCATCTAGCTACTGCTATGGACCCATAGTCCAAGGTAGACTACTCACTCATCGCTCCGGAGGCAATCATGGCGATGAAGGAGACCTCCGGTGGCGATTCCCCTCTCCGGCAGGGTGCCGGGAAGAGCTTCTGGACCCTCCCGATCTTCGGGTCGACGGCGGCGGCGGATCGCGATGTATTCTGGAAAACTGATCGGGCCCTTAGGTTTTTCTCGTCAGGGGGTATATGTAGGCGAAAGGGGGCTGTCAGAGGGTGGACCACGTGGCCTCACAAGGGGGTGGCGCGGCCAGGGGCCAGGCCGCGCCGCCCCTGTGTGTGGGGGCCTCGTGGCCCCCCTCCGTCAGGTCTTCGGATGTTTGAGGGCTCCCCGGTGAAATATGACTTCAGGAACTTGTTTCGTCCAATTCCGAGAATATTTCCTGTGTATCACTTCTGAAACACAAAAACAGCAGAAAACAGGAAACTGGCACTGTGGCACTTCGTTAATAGGTTAGTTCCGGAAAGTGTATAAAAATGCCACTAAGTGTAACGAAACAGTAGGCAAATGGTGTAAAACGAAGCATGGAGCATCAAAAATTATAGATACGTTTGAGACGTATCAAGCATCCCCAAGCTTAACTCCTGCTCATTCTCGAGTAGGTAAGTGATAACAAAAGAATAATTTTTGAGGTGACATGCACCTACACAATCTTGATCATATATGTAAGCATTGGTGAGCTGGGATCAATAGAACTTAAAACATGGCATGAAGATATAATCATGACAATAAGAACTTAGCAACCATGTTGTAAACATGCAAATGAACACAAACAAAAGATCATGATAATGAAACAATGAAAGTCAAACGTGTGTTCAAATCATAAGGAAAAACATACAAGTGGTTTTCAGCTTGTCCTTCAAAGAGAGCAAAACATAAATGCATAGGACACCTCAAAGTTTAAGAGGGCAACTAGATACAAATAATTTAAGAACAAGTGAAACCAACAATATGAGTCAATCAATGAACTTTGGGACAATGCATATCACACTAAGAATGACAACTATGCTCTCTTAATGGTGCATAAAGATAGAAGGTGCTGACTCAACATAAAAGTAAAAGAAAGGCCCTTCGCAGAGGGAAGCAGTGATTGCAAGTTTTATAACCTTCAAAAATTATGGTACTTACCGGCTTTGAGCTCTCATTGCCCCCATCATAAGCATCTTGAATGGTTAAAGTTAATGCGAGAACAATTATGATGCATATGCTTGAAAAATCATAAGTTGAAAACCTCATGTCCCGTGAATACGAGTACCCAAACTATGCTACTTTACTTAGAGTCCCAAGCAAGGCTCTTGTCATTGTAAGTATATGCATATCATTGAGAACCGCCAATGGGGTACCTCCGTGCCCGATGACATGGAATAAGCCCACACCAAAATGACAGGACAAGCAGACAATGAACACCTCGACATCTCTTTTATTTGCTATATTGTTTAGCTTTTTATTGTGAGATGCGTCATCGAATGTTCACCATGGGTATGCTGCAAATTTCCACCATGAATTATGCATGGCTTAGATTGGCGGCCCGGCGTTTCCCTAACACATATACAAACTCCATGATCCCTACAAGATTCCCAATTCATTTCCCATAGCGGGCATCCATAAACAAAAGATCACAATATCAACTCAAATAGAAGTGCAATGTTGAAAGCTTGCCCCATGACAGCATGGCTGGGCTAGAATCCAACTTACAACTTGCAAGCATAACAACTCAGCATAAGAGACCACAATGTCAAAATTTTAAGAACAGGAAAAAGTAAAGTGTGCCTTCCGGTTCGTGAGAGCTTTACTGACCGAATTTCGCATAACACTGGTAAGAGTTTAATTTGAAGAGAATATAAAAGCAAGTCAAATTTACTTGGAATAGCAAATTGCTAGTAGGTATGTATGGTGGACACAACGGAAAACTTGGCTTTTAGGAGTTGGATGCACGAGTAGAGCTCATACTCAGTACAAGGTGAGGGCTAGCAAAGGACTGGGAGCGACCAACTAAGAGAGCAATAATGGCCATAATCATGCAAAGCGACAAAGCGACATTAAAAGAAGCATACGATGGCATCAAAAGTCAAAAACTAAATGATCATGAAGGCTATGGCGACTTTGTAAGAGTCTAACATGTGTGAGCATGCACCAAGTCAACCCAAATAAAGCATCAAGGAGAAAACCAAAATAATGCTTCCATACAATAAAAACAACGCATGATTTTTTCAAAGGCTCATTAAGCAATCTCAGTTATTTGAGACAAGTCATGCTACAGCAAAACCACTAAGCATACTATCAAAAAGACATCTAGCATGACATGAAAAAGCCTAAGCCGCAGTCTACACAAGCTCCTTCTTGTACCACTATTTTGCACAAAGCTTTTTCTCTTTTCCAACACCATTTGAAATTTTTAAAGACACCTCTTTTGATGAAAACCAATAAAGATCAGAGGCAAAAATACACCTTGATGAAAAGATATGAAAAGATCTGAACGCAAATCAAGGCGAAAACGAAAACCAAAAGCAGTAGCAGAAAAAGTAGAACGCTTGATTTTAAATAAGAGTGAAAACTAGAGCGTTCTTTGCAAATGAAAACGAGTACATCTCCTCCAAAGGGAATTTGTTGGGGTCCAACCATTTATTGCAGCAAACAAACTAAACAAACCAACTAAGAAAACTAAAACAACTGACGCTCCAAGAAAAACACATAGTGCATGAAGCAATAAAAATATAGTGTTTTGAAAGGTGACCTGATTTTTGCCGATGAAGAAGGGGTGCCTCGGGGGCATCCCCAAGCTTTGACGCTTGTACTTCTTGGATATTTCTTGGGGTGCTGGGCATCCCCAAGCTTGAGCTTTTGTCCATTCTTCAACTCATCTCATCATTCTCCAATCCCTACACTTGAAAACTTCCTTCATACAAAACTAAACACAATTCTATTAGCAACATTAGTGTAAGCATAAAATATATTCAACCCTCTTTTAGCTTCAGGTTTCAACCCAAAACTACCACATATAAAGTATATACTACTGTAGCAACTTCCACAAGAGTTCCATGATCAAAAAGAACTTAAAAGAAAGCGATAAAGTGGCAAAAACGAATATTGGCAGAAATCTGTCAAAACTGAACAGCTGACAAAGGACGAATTTTTGAGGGATTTTCTATTGCTCAAATCAAAAAGTGTTCAACTAAGAAAAGTTTGGATATAACCTGGGGCATATGCACAAGAAATCGCAGGTCCAAAAGATAAACAGAGAATTTTCACAAATTTTTACGGTGCAGCACCGAAAACAGTTTCAGGACAGCAATAACCCCAAATCTTTACCTCACTCAAATTAGAGGCTTCTCTTGGCACAAAAACGAAATAAACAAGATAAGGAGCGGTCATTACAGTAGTAATGACTTCCAAGACTCAAATAAAAGAAAAAGTACTGAAAATAAAACATTGGGTTATCTCCCAAGAGTGCTTTTCTTTAACGCCTTTGAGCTAGGCGCAGAAAATTTGAGAAGATGCTCACATAATAAATATGAATTGAAGTAAAAGAGAGCATCAAGGAGCAAATATAAAACACATTTAAGTCTAACCCACTTCCTATGCATAGGAATCTTGTAAGAAAATAAATCAAAGAAGTGCATAGCCACAAGTATGGGTAGATAAAACAAGAGCAATTTCAAAACTTTCAATAAAAAGAGAGGTGTTTTAGTAACATGAGAATCCCAACAACCATATTTTCCTCTCTCATAATAATTTTCAGTAGCATCATGAACAAAATCAACAATATAAATATCACACTCACCCTCCTTTGTTAAGCATGGAGGGCGATCAAATAAGGTATTAGTTAGAGAGTTACTCTTATTGGGAGGTAGACATGGGTAGCTCCATTCTTCCTCCTCTTGGTCATCACTCTCCTCCTCTTTTTCATCCAATGAGCTTCCAGTTTCAGCAATTTCTTCTTCCATAGGCTGCTTCATGGCATTAGTCTCTTCCGTTGGAGAGCATCTATTAAGATATTTAAGAATATAGCCATTTCCTTCCTTGTAATTATCAAAGCAAAATGTAAGTATATCATAAACCTCATATTTATAAGGTGCATCATCAATATTTTCAAGCAAATAAGCAAGTTCGAATGCACCCTTCCAAGCAATAAATTCTTCAATTTGTTCCACATCATAAAAGTCGTAATTTCCATTAATATAAGAAGATATGGTAACATCATCATTATACTCACATTGAAAAGGGAGGTGTTTATACCTCCTACAACAACAAGATTCATCAAAGCAATAAGTAACATTATAAGTAGAGCACACATTTCTAGCAATGATATATAATCTATTGATTTGTTCCCATAAGTGTTTCCCTTTTTGTGACAAGCGGTGTTCATCATAATAATTTTGCTGCTCTTCCGTGAACCCACCTTGCCAAAATGAATTAGTTTCAAAGAAACCAACCATTGATAGAAAGCATGATAAAGCAAGACAATAACAGACCAACAAAAATAACAACTACCAAGGATTCTAATTTTTTTGGGTTTTTGATATAAAAGCAATGCAGGTAAAATAAAGTAAAGTAAAGCAAACAAATACCAAAGCAAAGAATGTGTGTGCGAAGAACTCCCCTCGCAGAAGTCTTCTCTCTTCCCCGGCAACGGCGCCAGAAAAGTAGCTGATCCCTACACAGGCGCCCGGTTGACGAGGGAAGTTATTCTTCTTCGCTCCCCGGCAACGGCGCCAGAAAAGTGGCTGCTACTTGGTGGTGATGGCGCCAGAAAAGTGTTGATGGCGAGTTGATGTGGAAGCAGACGTCCTTGTGCGTGGTGCTTGACCAGCCCGTTGGGAACCCCAAGAGGAAGGTATGCTGAGTGTAGCGGCTAGTTTTCCCTCAGTTAAGAAACCAAGGTTTAATATCGATCAGGAGAAGAGAGGCGATGACAACTGAAGGTGTTTGTGGAACCTGCACACACACAAACAAATACTTTGTTCCCAACTTGCGATGAGGTTGTCAATCTCACCGGTTTGCTTGAAACAAAGGTTATGAGTGTATCGAGTGGAAAACAATATAGTATGCGAGTAAAGTAAACAATGCGGGAAAAGTAAACAGTTGATTGCAATATGATTAAAATAGGACCGGGGTCCACAGTTCACTAGTGGTGTCTCTCCATAGATAAAATAACATGCTGGGTAAACAAATTACAGTTGGGCAATTGATAGAATAGAGCTAACGTGATATGTCAAGAAGATCACTATGAGATTTACTCTGGGCATTACAACAAAATACATAGACCGCCATCCAGCTGCATCTATGACTAATAATCCACCCCCGGGGATATCATCCGAACACCCTAGAAGTATTAAGTTGCGAACAACAGATAATTGCATTAAGCAAAGTGTGTAATGTAAACAAAGCATATGCTCTTGAGCATATGAATGTTGTTTTCTCCCTAGTAGCAATAGCACATCTACCACCTTAGAGGTTTCTGTCACTCCCCCAGGTGAAATAGAGGCATGAACCCACTATCGAGCATAAATACCCCCTCTTGGAGTCACTAGCAACTACTCGGCCAAGATAGCTACTAACAACGGATAGCATGCAAGATCATAAACAACATAGAGATAACAAAAGATATAATTCAGTACAGCAACTTAATCATAAACACCAATATTCATCGGATCCCAACAAACCAACATCATAGAATTACATAACAGTGATCTCAATCATGTATGGCAGCTCATGAGATCTAAACATGAAGCACATGGTGGAGAAGACAACCATCTAGCTACTGCTATGGACCCATAGTCCAAGGTAGACTACTCACTCAGCGCTCCGGAGGCAATCATGGCGATGAAGGAGACCTCTGGTGGCGATTCCCCTCTCCGGCAGGGTGCCGGGAAGAGCTTCTGGACCCTCCCGATCTTTGGGTCGACGGCGGCGGCGGATCGCGATGTATTCTGGAAAACTGATCGGGCCCTTAGGTTTTTCTCGTCAGGGGGTATATGTAGGCGAAAGGGGGCTGTCAGAGGGTGGACCATGTGGCCTCACAAGGGGGTGGCGCGGCCAGGGGCCAGGCCGCGCCGCCCCTGTGTGTGGGGGCCTCGTGGCCCCCCTCCGTCAGGTCTTCGGATGTTTGAGGGCTCCCCGGTGAAATATGACTTCAGGAACTTGTTTCGTCCAATTCCGAGAATATTTCCTGTGTATCACTTCTGAAACACAAAAACAGCAGAAAACAGGAAACTGGCACTGTGGCACTTCGTTAATAGGTTAGTTCCGGAAAGTGTATAAAAATGCCACTAAGTGTAACGAAACAGTAGGCAAATGGTGTAAAACGAAGCATGGAGCATCAAAAATTATAGATACGTTTGAGACGTATCAAGAGCTCATCTTCTTGTTTCCAGTCCATTGCACCATTAATTATGCATAAACAGTTAGAGTATACAAGCTCTCACCTGATTAGCTAGTTTGCAGTATGCAATCACTAGTAGAAAATAGGGCTTTCGTTTGGAGCTACCTGGAGCTTTAGCATGGGTTGTGCTACAAACCGGGAATAAAGGGGTGCATTAGCACCGGTTAGAGCGGCTAGGATGCCACAGGGAAGCCATGGGGCTTTAGCAGCGGTTCATAAGGAACCTTTAGCACCAGTTCGAGCCATGAATCGGTGCTAAAGGTGTTGCATCATCCGCGTGACATGCGTGAAACCTTTAGCACCGGTTTGTGGCTCAAACCGGTGCTAAAGTTACCCCTTTTGCACCGGTTTGTGGCACGGACCCATGCTAACGGTCCTGCCTATATATACACCTGCCCACCAACCCTCTCCTCTGTTTTTTTTCCTCTGCAAGGTGTGAGAGGTGTGTGCTAGTTTCTTTTTTCCTATGAACAAGGGGTGTTTGATGAAATGCCTGAGAGCATGATGCTACTTAAGTTCACACAAAATAAAAATGATATGAGGTGCCCGAGCGACACTTAGGCTTCCTCCTCGTTCTTTCATCCTCGATCGAGGTTAGCAACTCTATCCTTCATTTGTCATTGATACAATGCATGTTTCGATGTACATTAGTCATTTCACTATTTATGATGTTTTGTAATGGTTTTTGGTAAACTTAATTATATGATGCAGATGAACCGACTGCAATGGATGTACGGTGACCGACGCACTTCTGAGTACATTGAAGGCCTTCATAATTTTGGCGATGTGGCTCAGGCAAACATTCAGAATGGTTTTACGTGTTGTCCATGTGTTGACTATGAGAACAAGAAGGAATACTCTTCTTAAAAATTCCTTTGCTCCCACCTGCTTCGGAGAGGTTTCATGCCTAGCTATAATTGTTGGACCAAGCACGGAGAAAGAGGGGACAATGAAGAAGAAGAGGATGATGATATGTACCCTAAATACGGTGATACTGTGATGACTCCCAAGTGTAGGAGATCAATTGTAGTACCTTTCAAATATAAAAGGTTGTTAAACCCATGATGAGCTGATGGTATTGGTTAGAACGCTTGGTAAATAAAGAAATAAAAGTTGTAAATGTTTTTGGGATTTTTGAGTGTAAAGTTACAAGTAAATAAAAGGTGAAAATAAAATGCAATAAGTAAAAGCTCTTTGAAAGAGAAAGCCCAATTCTCTATGCAGCAAGAGGACAAGCTCAAGTGTGTGTGTGTTTCTTAAGTGGAAGACGTTCCCGAGGGCGGCATGGATTTACTTGGCTTAGAGATTTCCAAAATAGCACGGTGCATATCTTGTCTAGTTTTAATTTCTTCTCGGATGGAGCCTTAATTAAGTGCAGCCATATAAATGAACTATGCCCTTTATGATGGATCTCATGGCCATGCAAATGAGCAACACGAGAATTATTAAGACATAAAGTCCCACCATAGCTATAAACTCTAGGGTCCCCGATATGAATCCCCCCAATGCATTTTCATGTATTAGACAAAGGTAACTGTCCCCCGAAGTCCTACCCATTCCATTGCACCACGGTTTTGCCCTATGAGCCCATAAAGGTGAAGTGGTGTGCAGTCGATGTTCACACATCACCATCTAATACGTCGTAAATGTATCTATAATTTTTGATGCTCCATGCTTGTTTTACACCAATTGCTTTGTGTTTTGTTTACACTTCGTGGCATTTTTATGCATTTTTTGGAACTAACTTATTTACGAGATGCCACAGTGCCAGTTCCCTGTTTTCTGCTATTTTGTGTTTCAAAAAAGTTACACAAGAAATATTCTCAGAATTGGACGAAATGAAAGCCAAAGTTTCTATTTACCTGACACGAAGATGGAGTCCAGAGGAGAGATGCAGAAGGACAAAGGGTCAACCACACCATAGGGTGCCGTGGGCCACCCCCTGGCCACGCCACCAGGTGGTGTGACCACTTGGTCCACCTCCTGACATAGCCCTTCCGCCTATAAATTCCCTTTGATGGGAAAACCCAAAGGAGATGAACACTTTTCCACGAAATATACTGCAAGCTACCGCCATTGTTGTCCCGAGATCGGGAGGGTCCAGAAGCTCTTCCCAGCACCCTGCCAGAGAGGGGAATCATCAACAGAGGCCTTCTTCATCACCATGCCAGCCTCCGAAGTGATGTGTGAGTAGTCTACCTTGAACTACGGGTCCATAGCAGTAGCAAGATAGTTGTCTTCTCCTCCATGTGCTTCATGTTTAGATCTTGTGAGCTGCCTATCATGATCAAGATCATCGTTATGTAATTCTACTTGTTTTGTTTATTGGGATCCGATGAATATTGAGTACTATATCAAGTTGATTGTTGATTTATCATGTCTATCTATGTTATTTATGATCTTGCATGCTCTCCGTTGCTAGTAGATATCTTGGCCGAGTAGATGCTAGTGACTCCAAGAGGGAGTATTTATGTTCGATAGTGGGTTCATGCCTCTAGTAACCTGGGAGAGTGACAATAACTTCTAATGTTGTAGAGATGCTATTGCTACTAGGGAGAAAACAACAATCTTTTGTTCAAGGACATTTGTATTGTTTACATTACACACTTGCTTAAGGCAATAATCTATTGCTTGCAACTTAATACCCAATGGTTGTTCGGATGATATCCGGCGGGTGGATTATTAGTCATAGATGCAGTTGGATTACGGTCTATGTATTATGTTGTAATGCCCAAATAAATCTCATAGTGATCTTCATGACATGTATATGCATTGCTTTGCATTCTTTATTTTCTCATAGTGGTCTATGTATTATGTTGTAATTACTTTATGAAGAGACACCTCTAGTGAACGGTGGACCCCGGTCCATTCTTTTACATATATTACTTTCTACTGCAAGCACTGTTTACTTTCTGCAAGCATTACTTTATTTTACTGCAAACAAATATCATCTTCCACATGATACGTTTAATCCTTTGTTATCAACAAACCAGTGAGATTGACAACCTCACTTTAAGTTGGGGAAAAGTATTTTGGTTGTGTTCTGTGCAGGTTCCATGTTGCTGCTGGCGCCGACATCGCGCCATCAAAGACTCTTTCTGGCGCCATTATCAAAGTCAGCTAGCAACAACCTTCAGAAGTGATTTCTTTCTCCTACTGGTCGATTAAACCTTGGTATCAAAACTGAGGGAAAACTTACTGCTGTGCTCATCATACCTTCCTCTTGGGGTTTCCCAACTGGTCCTGTGAGATATCAAGACATTTTCTGGCGCCGTTGCCGGGGAGATAGAGGATTTCTACAAGGAGAGTCTCTCGCTTCCAATCTTTTTACTTAGTTATTGTTTTGCTTAGTTTCTTTACTTTATTTTTGTTTGCCAATTTTTATCAAAAATACAAAAAAAATTAGTTCCTTTTATAGTTGTTATTTTTGTTGGTCTGTTATTGTCTTGCTTTATCATGCTTTCTATCAATGGTTGGTTTCTTTGAAACTAGATCTTATTGGCAAGGTGGGTTCACGGAAGAACAAAAATATTATGAGGAACACCGCTTGTCACAAAAAGGGAAACACTTATGGGAACAAATTAATAAATTGTATATCATTGCTAGAAACATTTGCTCTACTTATGATGTTACTTATTGCCTTGATAAATCTTGTTACTTTAGGAGGTATAAACACCTCCCTTTTTAATGTGAGTATAATGATGATGTTACCATATGTTCTTATGTTAAGGGAAATTATGACTTTGATGATGTGGAACAAATTGAAGAATTTATTGCTTGGAAGGGTGCATTCGAACTTGCTTATTTGTTTGAAAATATTGATGATGCACCTTATAAATATGAGGTTTATGATATACTTAAATTTTTCTTTGATAATTATAAGGAAGAAAATGGCTATATTCTTAAATATCTTAATAGATGCTCTCCACCAACGGAAGAGACTAATGCCTTGCAGGAGCCTATAGAAGAAGAAATTGCTGAAACTGGAAGCTCATTGGATGAAAAAGAGGAGGTGAGTGATGATCAAGAGGAGGAAGAATGGAGCAGCTACCCATGTCTACCTCCCAATAAGAGTAACTCTTTAACTAATACCTTATTTGAACGCCCTCCATGCTTACCAAAGGAGGATGAGTGTGATATTTATGTTGTTGAGTTTGTTCATGATGCTACGGAAAATTATTATGAGAGAGGAAAATATGGTTGTTGGAATTTTCATGTTACTAAAACACCTCTCTTTATATTGAAAGTTCCGAAGTTGCTCTTGTTTTATCTACCCATGCTTGTTACTATGTGCTTCTTTGATTTTCCTATGCATAGGAAGTGGGTTAGACTTAAATGTGTTTCATATTTGCTCCTTTATGCTCTCTTTTGCATCAATTCATATTTTTTATGTGAGCATCTTCTCAAATTACTGCGCCTAGCTCAAAGGCGTTAAAGAAAAACACTCTTGGGCGATAACCCAATGTTTTCTTTTTAGTACTTTTTATTTTTGTTGAGTATTGGAAGTTATTACTACTGTAATCACCTCTCATTATCATTTTTATTTTGTTTTTGTGCCAAGAGCAACCTGTAATTGGAGGAAGGTAAGATTTGGGGAAGTTGCTGTCCTAAAACAGATTTCTGCATTGTACCGTAAAAATTCGTGAAAATTACCAGAACGTTATTTTGATCTGCAATTTCTAGTGCACATGCCCCAGGTTATTATCTAACTTTCATTAGTTTGCACTTTTCGATTTGAGCAACCGAAGATTTTCAAAAAAATTGATCTTTACCAGCTGTTCTGTTTTAACAGATTTCTGCCACTATTTGCATTTGCCTCTTGATCTCTTTCTTTTTGAGTTATTTTGATCACGGAACTTTTTGAGGAAGTTGCTACAGTAGCTTATATGTTAATATATGTTATACTTGAGTTGAAACTGAACCAAGAGTGGATTTACTATCTTGCATAAACTAATGTTGCTAATGAGAATTGTGTGAAGTTTTGTATGAAGGAAGTTTTCAAGTGTAGGGAAAGGAGAATGATGAGATGAGATGAAGTATGGACAAAAGCTCAAGCTTGGGGATTCCCATGTCACCCCAAGAAATATCCAAGAAGTACAAGCGTCAAAGCTTGGGGATGCCCCACGATACCCCTTCTTCATCAACAAAAATATCAGGTCATCTTTCAAGACACTATATTTTTATTGCTTCATATGCTATTTGTTTTTCTTGGAGCGTCTTTATTTTTTGCTTTCAGTTTTCTTTTGTTTTGTTTTCTGCAATAAATGGTTGGAACCCAACATGTTTCTTTTGGAGAAGATACACTCCGTTTTCATTGCCTAGAATACTCTAGTTTTCACTTCTATCGTTCAATGAGTGTTCTCTTTTTCTAGTACTGTCTTTAGCTCTTATTTTTCACCTTCGTTCTTGTTCAGAACTTGTTACACTAGTGGAAAAAAGGCTGTTAGTGGTGCACCAATTTGAACTATGCATGGCGCATATGGTATGCGCCACCATTGCCACGCCATTAGTACAAATATATCCATGGCGCATCTCAATATGCGCCACACATAGTTTGCCCTTCAGTGGCGCATATCCTATATGCGCCATTAGAATACTATACGTGGCGCATATTGCTATATGCGCCACTAAAGCCGGATGCGCCACTAGTCACAAAAAATATGCACCACTGATATTTCATACAGGTCCAAAAAAAAAATTTCTAATATTTATACACAGCAATACACAACAATATATATAGGTATATAGTATAACTACAGAATACACAACAATACAAAACAATATATCATCATCATCACAAATAATTAGAACCATTATAGTGACAAAGTTCCCAAATATTAGAAGTGTTAGAGCATACAACAAGTCCATGCATCTCACACATTACACACACTACACATTACAACAAGTTGATCATCATCTTTAGCCAAGTCCCAAACTACCAAAAGGCCGAGTAGACTACACCCGTAATGGTGAGCAAGACTGGGAGCACGATCATCAAGGTCTTCATCCGGTTCTTGTTTCTCCACTCCCCTAGGAGGTGGATCCTCCACCTAGCTTCCGCCAGCTCTCTTGTTGGGTACCCTTTGTAGCAGTTGCCGCTGAACTTGTTCACTTGCTTCTGGCAATCCTCCCACTCGTCGTAGACTCCTGGTACCCACCCTTTGTACACCACGTAGCATCTCGGCATCTCTGTAGACAAAGCCATATATATAGTATTCGAGCTAAGAAAAGAGTCATATATGTGGACAAAGCCATATATCATATACAACCGAAAGAATTAAAGGATTCACATGCATGTTGATAAAAGGAAAGTATTCGAGCTAAGAAAAGAGTTATATATAAGTATCCTGCATACAAAAGTAAATAAGTCCAACAATGACGCTTTCGACTAAGGCAAGTTATAAGTTTACATCTCACACACAGACACACACCGGAATGAGTTGCAGATGGTAAAGTTTATGACTCAAGCACACACGATTGACATACACGCGAAAACGGCTAGGAAGAATCATGAAGACTTTGGTTGACAGGGCTAGGGTAACGGTTTGTAGCAATCTTTCGTTGGCCATGTCCTAGTGTCACGCTATTTCCGGAGCCGGTCTTCGATCTCGCGCTTAGTCAATGGTCTGGCGCAGGACAAGGTTCCCCCCTCCCTTGTGATGACATCTTCTTGCAAGATAGTCGCAATCTGATTCTGGATGCAGAAGAAGTCATCCCTAAGTTCAGCGTCCTTGATCCTTGCATACTCTTCGGCCCATCCTCGGACACTAGATGGCGTCGTAAGACTATGTTCGTTCTGGACGATCTACCGCATGTGATGGAAGGCATAGAAGGCCTCCTTGACACTATTAGGCGGCTACTTGACACAGGGGAACTTGGTTACGTGCTTGAACATGTGTCTGCCATCCTTGACATTATCCACCCCCGCCCTGAAGTTGCCTCCTTTCTTGGCGTATCCCTCGAGAGCATCATCTAGAACACCCTTGATGTAGGCGTACTTTTTCGTCTTCGCCTCACTCCCTGAGTCTAAGTAGATGGCTACCGAGTATCTCGGGTCAATGAGGATCAATGTGCAGTATATGTCTCTACGCAAAACAGTTGAAACGAAAGAATGTTGGAAAAGGAGCTATCAAAAACTAAGAAATGACAAGTTATTATGGTGGCGAGCGAGTGTGCACTTACACGGGAAAGTAAGAAAGAAGACTCCTGTTGTCCAGCAGGAACTTCTGGAGGTACTCCTTTGTTCTGGAACGGTTCGCTGGATTCAACAACATGCCTTCACGCATGAAGTAGGGGTCCGCTATAGCGATGCCAGGGTTCTGCTCTCTGTTGACCTTCATCGCCTGCTGCGCGTATAGGCAGACCAAGTTATAGTCCAACCATTTGGCGTTGAAAAGCTTGAAGACGTCCTCGTACGATTTGAAGAAGATGTCCGCGGGGTGATCATCGACAAAGCCCACGTCCGCTGGAACCGTCACCGTGAAAACGAGGTACGATGGATTTGTTTCCTTAAGAAGGCCCTCCTCTAGAAACAGAATACCATGCATAAGGTTCACCATCGCTCCACTCGTGTTTGCGACCTGCTCATCAGTCATAATCGGTTTTCCAGCTTCATGAATTATGCCCTGCAAGGTGCCCTTAGCGGGTTGTGACATCGGGTCGTCCTGAACCCGGGGCCTCTTCTGACCAGCCGGCTGCTGGCTCGCAGACGGCTGATCCTTCTTGTTTCTCTTCCGGTGGTGCTTCTTCTGGATAGGATCACCGGTTGCCAACTACTCACCACGATCGATTGCTGATTTCCCACAAGTATAGGGGATCGTGTGTAGCCTTTTTGATAAGTAAGAGTGTCGAACCCAACGAGGAGCTAAAGGTAGGATAAATGTTCTCTCAAGTTCTATCAACCGCTGATACAACTCTACGCACACTAAACGTTTGCATCATCTACGAACTAAAACTAGAGCAACAATACGGGTATGAGAGATAACTTTGCAAGATAATAAATACAAGAAAGTAATTGTTAGTGCTGTAGCAATAAAATATACTAAGTAACCATAAACTAACAGTACCATGAGTGTGGAAAAGTGGTGGTAATAGTGGTGGCTTTGTCTAAGTTCAATTAGTGAATAAATCGGGTTCATTGTCTTCGATGCAGTTTTTCTATGTGGGAGAGGCTAAATATACAAGCACTTCCCTACTTGGAAATACAAGTACTATATGTTTGGATTGTTAGCAAGCATCCGCAAATACTAACAATGCATTAAGGTTTCCCCAACCATAGCCTTAAGTTAATGGTCCTCTTACTCCCATACGTGCAATGTTTCGGTTCGCGTCCTCAGGTTTTTGTCACTCCGACAGAACTACCCCTTCCTTTTGCACATACTACTAACCCTAAGATGTTTAATCCATGCACGCATAAATATAATGGACACCAAAGGATAGTACCATATCAACATACAACTCTAATGAACCAAAGACATTCAACAAATCAATCTAAGAACAAGTAAACTATGCAAACATGACATAGATCATAGGATAAATATTATAGCATCAAACACCATGTTTACATAGGACGGTACATAGGTGTGTGGGAGGATGAACCATTGCATAATAGGAGGAGTTGGTGATGGATATAGCGGTGAAGATGGCGGAGATGAGCAGCGAGGGGCGCGGGCGGTGGCGGCGTGGGGGACTCCCCCGCCGCCGGCATCATGGGGAGCACCGCCCCTTAGCCCCCTTCCTTCATGGCTTCATGGGAGCCCTCCCCCATAGAGATGGGACCCGTGGGGGAGCCGAAAACGTGGCTCTGGTGGCTGCAAATTCGTGGGTGGAGGTGTCTCCCACGAGCTAGGGTTCCTCCCTTTATATAGTCTCTCAGATTCCCGTCACCCCCTCTTGGGCCGCAGTAAATCGGGCCTAACTCAGCCGCTCGGACTCGGAATTAGGTGACTTTTATATCCAGAACGTTTGCCGTGAAATTCCCTACAACTTTGTAGTTGAAGATTTTTCCGTTTGACGCCGTCTTCGACCCGTAACGTGACCATCTTCGAAAAGAGTTCTGGCACATATTTCTAGAAAGTCCCAATTTGACTCCAACAAGGTTTCCACTTGTATTCTTGGTAATTCCTACACATCAAAGTGTAAAACAAGAACATTGTGTACTTTTGCAACTATTAGTAGGTTAGTCAAAATAAAGCATAAAAGTGCCACAAAGTGTAGACAAAACATATAGCAATTGGTGTAAAACAAGCATGGAGCATCAAAAATTATAGATACATTTGCAACATATCAACATCCCTAAGCTTAACTCCTACTCGTCCTCGAGTAGGTAAGTGACAAACAAAATAATTTTTGAGGTGACATGCAGCCAACACAATCTTGATCATCATAATTGTAAAAGCATTGCTAGCTGAGATCAAAATACTTTAAGCACAGGCATGATAGACATATTAAAACATATAACTCAGCATTATGTCACAACATGAAAAGTAACACAAACAAAAGATCATGAAAAATGATGCACTAAAAGTTATAAGATTGTCTCAATCGTAAAGAACCATAAGAGAATGATATTCAGCTTGTCCTTTATAGTGAAGCAAAACATAAATGCAAGGACACCTTCAACATTTAACAGGCAACTAGATACAAGTAATTTAGAACAAGCAATAGCATAATATGAATCAAGCAATAAATTTGGGACCATGCATATTGCACTAAGAATGACAACTATGCTCTTTTAAGGGTGCATAAAGTGAGAAGGTGAAGACTCAACATAAAAGGTAAAAGAAAGGTCCTTCGTAGAGGGAAGCATTGAGTAACTCATGTGCTAGAGGTTTTTATTTTGAATGAAACAGAAGTAAAATTGTTTTGAGGGGTGGTTGCTTTTTGTCAACGACTGGTAATAGAGCACTTGATATCTTCCATAATAAATTAGTTTGAGGGCCGTTCCGAAATATTAAGCATGTATATCATGCACATTTTATATAGCTTGACACTCCTCCCAACCATTCCTTTCACAAACCATGGCTAGCCGATTCCATCGGGTGCCTTCCAGACTTTCTCATACCTTGGAGGAGTGTCTATTTTTATTTATTTAGTTTGGTACTCCTCCCAACCTTTTTCATCCACAAACCATGGCTAACCGAATCCTCGAGTGCCTGCCAACATTCACATACCAATGAGGAGTACCAATTTTTTATATTTTTCACTTTTTTTTATTTTTAAATGATAGTGGTCTAACAGCCCCCGTGCAAAATTAATGACGAGCAGATGAAGCTGCCTAGTCGAGGGGTAACCAAGTTAATATGGAAGATACCAAGCCAAGCTACAACTTCCTCATGAGCTAAAAATAGTGTCACAAAATGAGAAGTTTTTTAAGGTTTTAAAGGTAGCACACGGATATTTGCTTTGGAGTGGCGGTGAAATACCACATGTAGGTAGATATTGTGGACACAATTGGCAAACTTGGCTTTTGGATATTGGATGCACGAGTAGAGCTCATACTCAGTACAAAGTGATGGCTAGCAAAAGAATGGGAGCGACCTTCTTAAGAGAGCAATAACAGCCATAATCATGCACAGCGACAAAAGTATTGATCAAAGCATAAAGTGGTATTGCAAGGTATAAACTAAATGATCATACATGCATTAGAAGACTTTTTTATAGTCATAACATGTTTAAGCATGTGCCAAGTCAACCCAATTAAAACAATCAAAGGAGAATACCACAAACCTATGCTTTATGATAAAAACAACGCATGATTCTTTCAATGACACATTAAGCACTCTCAGTTATTTGAGACAAGTCATGCTACAACACATAACACTAAGCATATAATGAAAACAACATCCAACATGACATGCCAAAGTATAAGCCACAGTCTAGACAGCTCCCTTTTTGCATCACTATTTGCATAAAATATTTTACTCGTTTCCAACACCAATAAACTTATTTGAAGCCATTTTAAAAGGTGATATTCATGAATATCAGAGAAAATATTATACCTAGCTATGAAGAACTAAAAAGTTCTGAAAAAACTGAAATAAAAACAAGAGCTAAACGCAGTACTAGCAAAAAGTAAACACTCGCAGGATAAAAAGAGTGAAAACTAGAGCGTTCATGACAATGAAAACGGAGCGTATCTCTCGCCAAAACAAAATGCTGGGGTCCAACCTTATTCAGCAGCAAACAAAACAAAACTAAACTGAAAACTAAAGTTAAGACGCTCCAAGAATAACACTTCTCATAGGAAGCAATAAAAATATAGTTTAATGAAAGATTACCTGATATCTTGTGATGAATGAGAGGATGCCTTGGGCGTCCCCAAGCTTTGACGCTTGTACTTTTTGGATATATCTTGGGGTAGCAGGGGCATCCCCAAGCTTGAGCTTTTGTCCATCATTCATCTCATTACATCATTCCTTCCCTCCACTTGAAAACTTCCTTCATACAAAACTTTACACAATCTTCATTAGCAACGTTAGTGTAATCAAAAATAATGAATCCAATTTGGTTCAGTTTCAACACAAGTCTAACAACCATTAAAACATTAGCTACTGTCACTACTTCTTTTAAAGCTCTTTCTTCATATAAGAACAGCAAAAGGGTAGGATTAAGGGGCAAATGCAAAAGTTGGCAAAAATCTGTCAAAACAGAAAAGTACAGAAAGAACGATTTTTTCGAAGAACTTTTGTTGCTCAAATGAAAAAGTGCAAAACTAATGAAAGTTGCATAATAACCCGAGGCAAGTGCACAAAAAATTGCTATGCAATCCAACGTTCTGGCTGGGAGATATGAATTTTTTGGTAAGCAGCACAGAATCTGTTTCGGGACAGCACCTTCCCCAAATCTTATTTCCTCTCTATTAGAGGCTATTCTTGGCACAAAAACAAAATAAAAAGGATAAGGAGGTTTATACAGAGGTAACAACTTCCAAGACTCAAACAAAACAAATGTAGCTGGTGTTTGATGCAAAGACAAATAAATAATAAGATACAGACGCTCCAAGTTTATTCAAGTTTCTATGTTGCTCAAAAAACAAAGTTTAAAGGTTTGCAAACTGAGGTTTTGTTGATGAAGAGGGATGCGGAGACATCCCCAAGCTTATGACTTTGGCCATTATTTAATATTTCTCTGTTTGGTGTTCCTTTATTCTCTGTGAAAAAACTTCAACACAAAAACTTTCCCATTCTTTTCTGCGGTTAGACATTAGTGCAATAGATAATATTTCCAAAGTGCTGCTATTAAACCAAATCAAATTTTGTTTTAGAGTTACAGAAAGGTTGCTTAAGTGGCCAACTTCTGAATAAAAGGTAAGACCCAAAAAGAATCAAATGAAACCACAAAGAAGCCACTCTTGCAACAAAAGTCAGAATCTGTCCAGAAAAACAGCAGCTGGAAAACGTAAATTTTAGGCGCACTTAAACATGTCAGAAATTTTTGCCAATTTTTGTGCGTGCAGAGGATTAAGTGATACATAATGCTTCTAAATTTCGTGACATTTCAAGTTTCCAGTAAAATATGAAAAATCGCGCAGTAGGCAGTAGATGCTGAAAACAGAAAAGCCATTTTTTACATATGTATCAACTAAGTCAAATGGGTAAAACTTGGTACTTTATTTTTGGTAAACTAAGAAACCAGAAGCTAAAAAAGATCTAAACATGCTAGCTACAGTGATGAAAACTACAAATGAAAATCAAAAGTAAAAACCAAATAAAATCAAAATAGAGAACCAAACAAAGAAGCAAAACAAAAGAAACTATTTTTATTGTTTTCAATTTATAAGTGAAAGTAAATAAGCAATAAAAACAAAATAAAGAGCCTAATAAAATTAAATAAGGTAAAACCAAGACATATAAAAGCAATTATAATACAAGTTAACACAATACATATTATATGGATGCGTAATATAGAGTATGAAGGAGACAACCTCATGTTAGTTGATGAATAGGGGGATGACTCGGGCATCCCCAAGCTTAGATGATTGTATCTTCTTGGACATGTTCTTGTGATGCACCTAAACATCCCCAAGCTTGATCTCTTGTGTCTTCTTGTTCATCTCATATCACCATATTGATTAGAACTTATAAGCTGCATCCACATAAAACTTCACAAAACTCATTAGTAGGGTTAGTACTCATTAAGTAAAATCTACTCATGTTCAAGCTTTGACAAGTTTAATTTGATATTACCTACTGTATACTAACCAATTTATAACATCTATCGATCAAATAAAGATTATAAACATTGAGTATAAGCACAATACTATATAAGCATGATAATCTGCCAAAACTGAACAGTCTGTAAGGATAACACTCAATGAGATAGTTAGGCAGATCAAATCGAAAAACTCCAAACTAAAGAAAGACAGATCATAATCTCAGGTTTATGCACAAAAAATTTCAGATCAAAATACTATTCTGAGATTTTTCACGATTTTTTACCGTGAAGCACACGAATCTGTCTAAACTGAACAGTCGGTGAAGATCGAATTTTTCGAGACAGCTACGTAACTCAAATAAGAAAAAATTAGTTTAATGAAAGAAAGATAATAAGAATTACTTTGCAGTCAAGAAATTTCAGGTCAATATCACGTTCTGGTGATTTTAAACATTTTATACGGTGAAGCACAAAAAATCTGTTTTTGGACAGCAAAGCAAAACTATCAACTTCCAAGTAACTAGGAACTACAATTATCACTTTACTTTTATGGTACAGAGGAATATATACAATATATACAATATACACAATATGTACAAGTTTTTAACTGAAAAGCTTCCATGGAAAGATTTGTTTTGGTTTCATAGGCGTGAACACAAGTGTTCAAGGTGGACCCCCACTTAACCATTACTCATCTTTCCAATCACTTTCCTTTTTGAAAACGTTTTTAGGTAACAAGTACAACTTTTTTTTGTAATTTGCATTCCCTATCCATACTAAGATAGAGAACAACTTAAAACTGGAAGTAAAAACTACTTAGAGATAAAGCAAACAAGTGCACACAAGAATATTCACCCACATGCTATTGCTCTCTGGCAACGGCGCTAGAAAGGGTCTTGATATCTCACAATTATAGGGGATCGTGTGTAGCATTTTTGATAAGTAAGAGTGTCGAACCCAATGAGGAGCTATAGGTAGGATAAATGTTCTCTCAAGTTCTATCAACCGCTGATACAACTCTACGCACACTAAACATTTGCATCATCTAGGAAATAAAACTAGAGCAACAATACGGGTATGAGAGATAGCTTTGCAAGATAATAAATACAAGAAAAAGTAATTATTAGTGTTATAGCAATAAAATATACAAAGTAACCATAAACTAACAGTACCATGAGTGTGGAAAAGTGGTGGTAATAGTAGTGGCTTTGTCTAAGTTCAATTAGTGAATAAATCAGGTTCATTGTCTTCGATGCAGTTTTCTATGTGGGACAGGCTAAATATATAAGCACTTCACTACTTGGAAATACAAGTACTATATGATTGGATTGTTAGCAAGCATCCGCAAATACTAACAATGCATTAAGGTTTCCCTAACCATAGCCTTAAGTTAATGGTCCTCTTACTCCCATACGTGCAACGTTCCAATTCGCATCCTCAGGTTTCTGTCAATCTGGCAGAACTACCCACTTCCTTTTACACATACTACTAACCCTAAGATGTTTAATCCATGCATGCATAAATATAATGGACACAAAAGGATGGTTCCATATCAACATACAACTCTAATGAACCAAAGACATTCAACAAATCAATCTAAGAACAAGTAAACTATGCAAATATGACATAGATCATAGGATAAATATTATAGCATCAAACACCAAGTTTACATAGGACGGTACAGAGGTGTGTGGGAGGATGAACCACTGCATAATAGGAGGAGTTGGTGATGGATATAGCGGTGAAGATGGCGAAGATGAGCAGAAAGGGGCGTGGGCGGCGGCGGCGTGGCAGCGGCGGCGCTGGCGGCGGCGCGGGGGACTCCCCCGCCACCGGCATCATGGGGGAGCGCCGCCCCTTAGCCCCTTCCTTCATGACTTCATGGGAGCCCTCCCCCATGGAGATGGGATCTATGGGGGAGGCGAAAGCATGGCTCTGGTGGCTGTAAATTCGTGGGTGGAGGTGTCTCCCACGAGCTAGGGTTCCTCCCTTTATATAGTCTCTCGGATTCCCGTCATCCCCTCTGGGGCTGCAGTAAATCGGGCCTAACTCGGCCGTCCGGACTCGGAATCAGGTGAATTTTATGTCTAGAACGTTTGCCGTGAAATTCCAGACAACTTTGTAGTTGAAGCGTTTTCCGTTTGACGCCGTCTTCAACCTGAAACGTGACCATCCTCGAAAAGAGTTCTGGCATAGATTTTTGGAAAGTCCCAATTTGACTCCAACAAGGTTTCCACTTGTATTCTTGGTAATTCCAACACATCAAAGTGTAAAACAAGAACATTGTGCACTTTTGCAACTATTAGTAGGTTAGTCCAAATAAATCATAAAAGTGCCACAAAGTGTAGACAAAATATATAGCAATTGATGTAAAACAAGCATGGAGCATCAAAAATTATAGATACGTTTGCACGTATCAGTTGCCAACTACTCACCGCCACTTGCCACCTTATGGAGTGTGTTGGGGCTGAAAATATTTTCCGTATTGACTTTAGGATTAGCGGCGCCAGCATCCGGAGGTGTCTCCTCTAGGGCACCATGGCAATCCAGATGCGTGCATGTTTTGGTGCAAGCATTTTGATCTTCGCGGACACGGTAGGGTTCTTCCATCTTTGGCATGAACAAAGAGTCGGTGGCGCCGGTGTTGAGCCACTTATCTGTGTTCTCATCATCGTTGATGTCTTCAACCAGTACTGGGTAGGATGCAGCGACGGCCTTGCCATGTGCTGCTGGTGCTGGCTGCGGTAAAGCGGCGGCCAACAACTTCTGGTGATGGGAGGTGTTGGCGGAGACAACTGGTTGTGGCTGCCGAGGCGGTGGCGCCATACGTGGTGGCGCTAGCTCAGTAACTGGTGCCAAACATGGTGGCGGCTCAGTAACTTTTTCCAAACAAGGCATGCGTGGCGGCAGCTGAGCAACTTGTTGTTCCTTCACAAGCCAAATCTGGGTCTTCGGCCATGTCAAGACCCAGCCAAAGCAACCCTCATGGGTCTTATGTTCATTGGCGCCTTGAGGTTGGGTGGGGGGCTCCATGTCTTCGCATCCCAGCAACACCCGAGCCAGCCGAACCTTGAACACCTCTGAGACCATCTCCTTGTGATGCATGATTGTGCTATTTGGCTGAATGATTGTGCCCTTGGCAACATCCTTCAGCTTGCCGTCCACAAAATACAAAAGTGTGCAAGGTGTGTCATTTGGGAAAACAAGTTTGCATGCATATCGTGAGATGTCGCTGGCTAGCTATAGTCATCAAAGGGAAAGGAAATGAAATGTGCTGACCGGAGTCATTACCTTGGAGATGGTATTGAGCTCGGATAATGTTGAGACACCGGTATCATTCTCCCGCCGAGATGCCTTACGATGAAGCACCGTCGGTTGCGCCTTAGCTGTGGCGGGAGGAGGCACCGGTGCGATCGGCTGCTCGGTGTTGGCGTCGGCGGGAGGTGGTGTCACCAGAGCAACCTCCGGGTGCGCGTTCATGTTGGCGCCGGTGGGAGGGGGCACCGGAGCGGCCGCCGGCTGTGCCTCGACATTGGCGGTATCGGGAGTCACCACATTTGGCGACATGTGCTAGATAGAGTTGCTGCCGGAGATGCTGGGCACCACTAGCGGCCCTCGTCGACCTGCCGCATTCTAAGCAGCAAGCCTCTCCCAGAGCTCATCGGGAATGATCTCGCGGAGCTTTTGTTGCACTTGCTCGGCAATCAGGTCCGGCATCTGCTCCCGGAGCCTTTCAACTTTGCATTTTTCACTTGCGGCCACCGCCACCGCTGTCGCGGCCTTCCTCTCTTTCTTTGTCTCGCGACCCTCTTTCTTGAAGTCGCGAACGTTGTCATACATACAATAGCTGGCCACGCGGCCAACTGAAGTCGGCAGCAAGGACTTGGCTCTCCCCTTGATCACGTTTATCGCCCTGTTGAAGGGCGTGTCCCACCGCGGTCCGCCGTCAACCCCTGGGATGAGCTCGCACTTAAAGCACAAGACCTTTCTTCGATTCTCTGCAGAGAAGGAAAGAGAGGGCCATTTAGAAATTTAGAACGCATATCGACTGGATCGAGATTCGCGGTAAATTCCTTACCAGCATTTTCTGGAACTTCCTCACATCATCGTCATCGGTAACAAATTCCTTGAGTTCAGGGTGGAGATAGTTGCGGGCACGGAAAAACTGCATCACCTGCTTGTCTGTGAATTTGTGCCACGGGTTCTCTTTCCCTAGACAGGCATACTCGGCATCCTCCTTTGCCCAAATGGCCTTCTTTCCTTGGTAACCGCTGCCTCCATAACGTTGGTTACCTATGTTGAGGTCCCATATACGCCTCCCCCACTCGGTCCATTCGATACCTTCTAGAGTGAGGCACGCATCCTTGAACTTGATGAACTCATCTTCGTCGAGCATCGTCTCGGCCTTCTTTATCTCCTCCCAACTTTTGCCGGTGAGAATCCTCTTCTTCACTCGGCTTTTCCAGCTGCTCAAGGCTGTGCTCATCCTCGTGAGGGCTAACTTGTTGACCTTGTTCCCTTTGAGGTTCTTGTTATCAAACGGCTCTGGGAACTTATACCAGTTGTGAAGCTTCCCAATGAGGAGCTCGTGCAACCGCGTATTGCCCTTAGCTCTTATGTTCTTCTGGTTGATGCTTATGCTCTCCCGCACGATGCACCCGAGCTGTATGCCGTACTGAGCGGCAAGCTTCGCAGGCTCCACGGGTAGGCCACTTAGTTTCACATACGTGAACTCTTCAAGCTTGGTGCCGAGTGCCGGCGGCGTCCGATCCTGCCTTTCCTTCTTCTTCTTCTTAGCGGCAGCGTCCGATCCACCGACGTCCATGCGGTCACCGCCTTGACTACTTGTGCCATCCTCCTCGTCGCCATTACTGCTTCTGGCGTTGTCGCCATCTTCGGCCTCGAAGTCATATTTGGACTCCGAGTCAACTTCATCGGCCACAGCTTCTTTGGCCTCCTCGTCAACTTCATCGACCGCAGCTTCTTCTGCCTCCTCGTCAGACCGGCTCAAGTCATCATCAAGCCGCCAAAACTTTAGGTTGGCTTTTCTTGCTTTATCTTTGACGCTCATGGGCAGAGAAGGGCCAGCCCCGATGTCTTTGTCTCTGCTCGACATGTCGGCACTTCATACAAAAAATGCAATAATTTAATTAGTACAAGTTAATTAAGCTAGAGTCGACCGAAAAATTTGGCATGACCATTCCTGTTTTTTTGACCTAGGAGTGCCCATTTCCCAACCGAAATGGAAGTGAAACGGGCAACTCATTTTGAAATAACCTGCAGCAATTCACATATACAAAGCACATATGATCGCAAATCACCTCCATATTTCGTCCATCACCAAAGTCTTACAACAAAAATAACGCATCAACAGAATGCAAATGGACAATAGCAGGAGGTTATATTGGTAGATTCAATTGCAAATGGACATAAGATTCACACTTGTCCACTTGTCATACAGGCTACAAGACCTATGGCTGAATGCATATATGAAACCTGCCATGCTAAATTGCTAACAGCTGCACAATGAGAACAACAGTAAATGGCTGGTAATATATGATATCTTTGATAATTTGCCAAAAAAAAAATAGCATCAGGCCAGGAACTGATTGACAAATTCAGCATATAAAAGTACAACAAGATTAATAGAAGCATGATTCACAAATTCACCAAATAAAAGCACAACAAGATTATTATCTTTATCATAGTGTCTCTTACAAGCTGGATGATGAACAAGATTATTATCTTTGTCATAGTGTCTCTTACAAGCTAAACATTTTATACTGCCACCTATCATATGGTGCTGATGATTCATTATGATCATAATAGCCGATGACTCTTATACATGCTTTTGCTTTAACATTGTCGATGCAGTGATGCACTCAGTATATGCAAACATAATTTTTATATGCACTCATATTCATATACATTGAAAACAAATTTTATCTGGCTTATATGATAGCTACATTTAGTGAAGTTTATCCAAAACAAGGTGATACTGAATTGTTACTGGTGCTGTCCATCTAAGCAGTACTTTTCTGATATGCCAATACACTGAGTAGCCAGAGCCAAATAATGTTTAGTGTGATTTTAAATTATTCGTGACCAAGCCCCTAGTAGGTCATACAGAGCCAAATATTAACCATGAGCAGAGTACTCTTTATGATGCAAAGTCAATGAAGTTCACAAAGCCAGAACAATAAATCATTACTACAAGGTTGCGAAAGATATAAAAAATATCAAACCCTATAACTCCTTCCTAGTCTCAAAACACTCCAACTGTGATTTATTTACAACCTACATAACAAGCCAGGTTAGATCAGCTGCCAATCTGTAGGGAAGGGCATGCCAACCTCAGAAGTACATATATGTTATTTTTAGAACAAACATCGTATACATTCAGTTCCTAGGAATCTTGCATTCATACAACTAAGACATTATTGCCATCATTTGTCAAACGGTTCGTAAACCCGATAAAATGAAGCTCTTAGTCACTGCATCAGATGTACAACATCTGCAAGTGTCGAATCGATCAAACATTTAAGCAGACACATGATCTACTAAAGAGACAAAACCTACAAGTTTATGGTGCAATTATGGACAATAAGATAATAAGCACACTCTGTCATGAATTTCAACAGAGCACATGTTAAACATCCAGAAAGTCCGGCAATCAAGGGTGCTCACTGCTTAGGAATACAAATAACACATTCAGTTGTTCACTATTTTTTTAGTTAAACAGTGATCCCACACTGCAATTAGAAACACTTTGTGTCATGTGCAAGACACCGAAGTTCCATAACCATAAAAGGGTTTCCTAACTTCTTTTAAAATTCGTGACTAAAGTTCTTGTTTTTTCTTCATGTCAAACTACTTTAAATATGACCAAGTTTGCAGAAAAATATATCAACACTTAGAACACATATTTAGTTTTATAAGATTCCTCATACAATCTATGTACTACATAGATGGGATGTTGTGAATATTGACAACCTTTTCTTTTAAATTCGGTGAAACTTAGAAAAGCTCAAACTACTACAAAACTAGAACTACAGTATTTTTTGCAATGCGGGGGGAGTAAACATGACCCAAATTTGAAGAAGAAACAACACCACAGTAGTGCGCCCTCTCGCCCTTACAGAAATCATGACAGACCTAAAGCCACCACAACAATTGGATCACAGATTCACCGCAAGTAGGGATGAAAGTGGAGCAGAAACTTTCTGACTTTTCCGCGAAAAAATGAAAACGGAATGAATATATGAAAACAAAAACAGAAATCTGCGGAACGGAAATGGAAATGGAATTTTTTTGGCGGAAATGGAAACGGAAATGGAACGGCGTTTTCCGGTGGAACAGAAGCAGAAAAGGAAGTTTCCTTTTCTGACTAATATGGAATTTCCATTTTATGGTTATTTTGCATGGCCAATCTAGCAGGTCTAATATATGACCTTTTCATATTGAACTATCAAAGCAACCCACCTCTACTCTCTAATTACACTGAGTAATCTTGACAGGTTTGGGGAACAAGTTTTTCGTTTTACTTAACTTGCTTGAGTTTTGCTGCATGATTCAGGTGGTCTTTTGATTTCGATAATCATCCTCTTTTTGTCCGTGTTCGTACCGTATTCATTCCATTTCTGTTTTCAGAAGTATCCGTTTTCATATTTGTTTTCGGTGTTTCTATATTCGTTTATGCTTCTGCATAAAAATATGAAAACAAATATGGCACCACTTAGTTCCGTCCGTTTCCGCTCCATTTTCATCCCTAGCCGCAAGCAAATGGTACCGCAGACCAGAGGGAGAGGGGCAGGAGGAGGAGGAGGGCAGCGGCTCCTCACCTTGCTAGGTCGAGTCATCGGATCAGAGCAGAGGAGGAGAGTTTGCCAGGGCCTTCCGCCGCCTGCTCCTGGAACCCTAGCTCCGCCTCGGCTCTAGGGTGGTGGGGTGCGAGCCAATGTTCCATCGCCGGGGGGTGGGGAAGGAGGAAAAACGATGAGGAGCCGGGCCGCGGTAGAGGACGCCTGTAACAACCCAGAAAAATCCCCAATATTAGAATTGCTTGTTATTTTATTTTTTCCGTCATTGCGACGTCATGCATCATCATGCATATATAACCTTGCATGTTTTGTTAAGCTCAAAATCATTTGGTACAAAACTATTTCTTATTTTTGCTTGTATGGTTTTATATTAAACCCTCCTATTCTTTTCTTATTTAAATTAATAGTAACAAAACCAAAATATTGGCAAACTTTAAATTTGTTTTAAATCTGCTTTGCAAAACTTTCCAAACCCTCTCGTTTGCTCCCTCTCCTTTGCCCCAAAATAATTCAGCAAGACAAAGAGAAGAAGAGAAAGAAATAGAAGAAAGAAGCCATGTTAAGATCATCTACTTTGGGTCCAGCAAGCTGCCTCTTTTCACCCTTTATTCCCAGCCTGGCCTTGTCGTCTTCCCGAGTCACGCAGGAGGCGTGCTCTCTGTTAAGGTCACGAGCACCACCACCATCTCACCTGCTCCCTCCATCTCCTTTTAATCCCCAGATCGATCCCAAGCAAACCCTAGCCTCTAACTCCAGTCACGCCACCACCACTCGCTCCTTCTCGTTCCCCTTCTCCTCTGCTATCTCCCTCTCTGTTTGCTACCTCCATGGAGAACGACCACCGCGCCGTCGGGCCGCCTTACTAGAGTGCCCGCCACCAAGCCGAAGCCACCAGGAGCTCCGCCTCCCCAATAGGAACGTCCCCGCCCAGTGAAGCAGACCAAAACAACTTCAAGCCTCTGAATCATCGCCGTCTTCCTCGTGGCTCGCCGCTGAAATTCACCGCCTGTGGTGACCCCCATCCTCTCCAACCACAGCTAAGACCTAACGGTGATCCCGTGCTCCTTTTCCCCCTCTCCGACCTCCATTTTGTGCCTCACCACTCCATCATGCTCCTCCTCGCCACAGTTGACTGCTGCGTGCCTTTGCAGGTGCTCTTCATCGGCCCAACTCTAGCGTCCAACCGAGTCAAGATCGTCACTTTTTGTTTCCCCGCTTCAGGGAGAAGCCAGAGCACTACATGCGTTCCTGTTCGTGCTGCATCGCCACTTCCCGGAGTTCTCTGTCCTCTCATCCGTGTCTCCAACCCGCTCGCTGTGACTGCTCCAAGGTTTAGTTCCGACAGGAACAACTTCATATGCATCCAATATAACCTACGGCTTCCTACTGTAATCACATCCAATCGGTAACTCAATTGGTCTGTTCCTTTGATTCAGCCCTGCAGATCTTGGGTTCGATCCCTGGGATACGGGATTAATCCCAACATTTTGTTGTTAGATCTGGTGCCAACTGGGCCTTAGCCCGAGATCGTTCCCCGCTGTCTCGCACCCTGATGACCCACAAGTATAGGGGGTGTATCGTAGTACTTTCGATAAATAAGAGTGTCGAACCCAACGAGGAGCAGAAGGTGTTGATGAGCGGTTTTGATCAAGGGATCACTGTAAATACTAGCAAACAGGTTTTCAGGAGTATTTGGTAATACGAGTAAATAAAGTGCGAGTAAATAAAAGACAGTAGTAACAATTGCAGCAAGTGGCCCAATCCTTTTTGTAGCAAAGGACAAGCCGGTTGTGTACTTATAATAACCAAATGTTCTCGAGGACACACGGGAGTTTCTGTCAAGAGCTTTCGCTTCATAGAGCCGATAGTATTTATTGGTTTGATAGGTGTTATGGGGGTGAACCTGTGCTAGCGCACTACCCTTACTAGGATAAATACACACTTGTGATTATACCCCTTACAAGCATCCGCAAATACAAGAAAGTAATTAAGATAAATCTAACCACAGCCTTAAACTTTAAGATCCTACGCTCCCTGGTGCAATGGTTTCCCAATGGAGGTTTAGGTTTCTGTCACTCCAGCAACCCCACAATCAGTAGCCAAATACACAATGCATCTCACTAGGCCCATAAATGGTGAAGTATCATGTAGTCGACGTTCACATGAAATCACTAGTGAAATAGCACCACAACAATATCAAACCATTAAATATTTCTCAACAATAATTCACTACTAACATCTTGACTTCTCCCATGTCCTCAAGAACTAAACGAACTACTCACAAGACATCATATGGATCATGATCAGAGGTGAAATAATGGTAAATAACAATCTGAACATAAACCTTAATTCAACGGTTCCACTCAATAGCATAAACTACAAAAGCAATCAACATCGGGAAAGTTTCCCCTATGAATATAACAAGATCCAAGTCAAGATGTTACAGCGGGATGGCGTGGTGATGGTGGAGGTGAAGGTGCTGGTGATGGAGATGATGATGATGATGATCCTGATGAAGTCTGGTGCGATGGTGATGACGATGGCGACGATCTCCCCTCTCCGGGAAGGAATTTCCCCGGCAGATTCTGCCTGCCGGAGAGCTTTTCTCTCTCTAGTGTTTTTTGCCCCGCAGAGGTGGCGGTGTCTAACTCTGAGCCCCCCCCTGACTTAGGTTTTTGGGGACGATGATGTACGTGGAGGGGGGAGACCAGAAGTTGGCCAGGGTGGCCTCACGTAGGGCTGGCGCGGCCAGGGGGCTGGCCGCGCCACTCTGGCGTGTGGGGCCCCCTGGCTCCTCTCGACTCCCCCTTCTGGCTTCCTGAGTCTTCTGGGAAAATATAATTTCTGGGTATTTTTCTGGAATTTTCCTGATCTTCGAAATATCGTATCTTGATGGTCCTTTTTCCAGCAGAATCCTGACTCCGGCAGCAACTCCTCCGATGATCATCAAACATGTGAAAGCAAAGGAAATAACTTATGTATCTTATCTAAATATGAAATATATCAATGAATAACAGTAAACTATGATACAAAATAGTGATGCAAATTGGATGTATCAACCCCCCAAGCTTATACCTCGCTTGTCCCCAAGCGAAAACTAAACTCGGTAAACATGACCACAGGTTTATGGAGTGAAGTGTCGATAATCAAAATACGGACAAGAAGCATCACATTTACCAAGGCACAAATTATGATAAACAGCAACTTCCCTTTATAAGATATAGACTTGCAATAGGTAAAAGGGAATCACATGTAAAGATGCACAAGGTAAACTATAATTGGCAATGGCAAACCTTAATTCTTGGTCAAAGAACGAAGAACAAACTATTCTCTCTTTTTAAATGGAGCCTTTTAAAACAGAGCTAATATAGCAAAGACTATATGCTCAACAAAGTAAACTTTTGCATTCATAGAAAGCTTTCAAAGATATATTCCTTCAGACAAAAGCATTATACAAAACAAGGAAGATAATAAACATGATTAAACTGATCAACATATGGATGAGTGAAACATAACAACTCAAATGCTTGCTTTAGATAGAGGGAAATAGGTTGACTCAACATAAAAGTGAAAGATAGGCCCTTCACTGAGGGAAGCAGGGATTAAACATGTGCTAGAGCTTTTCATTTGTAAAATAGGGGTAAAAAATTATTTTGAGAGGTGGTTGCTTTTGTCAACGACTAGCAACGGAGTTCTTGATATCTTCCATACTAAACAAGTGAGAGCGGTTCCGAGATGTTTGATTAATTGGCACTTTGGTGCTCTTTTATAGCTTTGCACTCCTCCCCACCTTTTTCCTTTCTCAAACCATGGCTAACCGATTCCATCGGGTGCCGACCAGCTTTCACATTCCATTGGAGGAGTGCCTTTTTTCTTTTCTTTTTGAGATTGTAATGGTCTGACCAGCTCCCTTGCAAAATTAATGACGAGCAGATGAAGCTATCTAGTCGAGGGGTACTTAATTTAGTATGGAAGATAACAAACCCATCCACTACGTCCTCATCAGCTAAAAATAGTGGCACAAAATGAGAAGTGTTTGAAGGTTTTTGAAAGGTAGCACATGAAAATTTACTTGGAATGGCTTAAAATACCATGCATAGGAATTTATAGTGGACTCTTTGGAAGTGACTTGGCTTTTGGGAATTGGATGCACGAGAAGTATTTCCTCTCAGTACAGGTTTTTGGCTAGCAAGGCTGGGTTGCAAGCATAAGAATTGCATGAAACAAACAAACACACGTATAATAAGAACAATCATGCAAACTCCCTTGAAGGTACAACGATTTTAACTTTAAGAATAACAATGCTTATAAGCCAAACATAAGGGAAAACTGAAGTGATATAACTGCAAGCACTTCTTTTTTCTTTTCTACTCGAACCTCAAGGTAAAGTTGCTACTGACCAAGCTAGGTTTGCCAAAACCAACTAAATCTACTCATGCTCCCAATGTGATACCAATACCAATCAACAAGACTAGTCATACAAGAGAGATTGCAGACTAACATAAAGTGTGCGAAAAGTAAACGATAAAGCTTCTCATTAATATTTTATTACCGCAACTCACACCAAGGGATACATAGATAACTAACTAAGGAGGATACTTCCAAACTGTAAACTATTCCATACGATAACTTCTCTATTCATGATATGACTCTACTTGAAAAGTAAATGAGCAAAAGGTAATGATGTGATACCGCGGCACTCCCCCAAGCTTGGAACAAGCCAAGGGGATGCCTATACCGATGACGAATTACTCCTTTGGCGGTGGCGGTGAATCTTCATCATTGTCGTACTTCCAAGGCAGAGGTCCTCCGTCAAGGAAGGATGTCTTGGTCTCCAAAATCCTGAAACTTGCAGCAGCACTCATTTGTTGAAATCTAGCTTCATACTGACAATTTTGGTTCTGCACGTCGTAAAGTTGTGCTTGTAATTGGCTAGTCGTCTCCTGGAGTGAGAGGACATCCTTCCAAAGCTCTGTAGTCTCCTTCTTGTACCTGGCAACAAGCTCTTGATTAATCATATAGATAATGTCCACCTCGCGTTCCGCCATCTTCCTGTATTTGAAAACTTCCTATTCCAGTGCTTCCATCCTTGCTTCGAGACTCCCTTCTCCCTTGGGTCCTTGAACGTCTTTAATCTGCAACTCCCCATCCTTGAGTGACAACTCCTTCAGATGCATCTTCAGCTCCCTCATATATGGATTGATGGAATCCGCAAGAGGGTTCTCTTTTGATGAACCGGACGAAGACATTATAACTCCAAAACTGAGGGCAATCCCAGATAGAAACAGCTCGAAACAAAACACGACGAGAAAACGATATACAGACCTCGGGGACTCCGGGGGGTTAAATAGGCAAAAATTATACATCAAAATGAAGTCACAGGAGGAAACCGGGACGGAAACGAGTTCCGGGGTGTTCTCACACATGGGTGGCGCGGCCAGGGGTGGGCCCGCGCCACCTGTGTGTGAGACACACACGGACTCTTTTTCCTGCCCGTTTTCATCTCGTGATTTTTCATATTTGGTAAAAACAGTAAAAATATTAAAAGAAGAACTTTTTGCGAAACTTTTCTGACTAGAACTGTTACCTATTCAAAAGCAAACTCTGCAGGTACCTGCAATTTGTCTTGGATGTAATCTTCCGGAGAAACTGTTTCAATAACATCAACATCTTCATTATAAGAATCTCCAGAAATATAATGCTTGAGTCTTTGTCCATTCACCACTTGTGTAGAATCATCTTTCAATGAAGCGATCTTAATAGCACCTGAGCGGTACACTTCCACAATAACATATGGTCCTTCCCATTTCGAAAGTAATTTTCCTGCAAAAAATCTGAGATGAGACCTATACAATAGGACTTTCTCACCAACATGAAACCCTCTCTTAAGAATTCTCTTATCATGTCATTGCTTGACTTTCTCTTTAAAAAGTCTGGCATTCTCATATGCTTCGTTTCTCCACTCATCTAGAGAACTCAAATCTAACAACCTTTTCTTACCGGCTAGTTTAAAATCTCTATTAAGCTCTCTCACTGCCCAAAAAGCTTTGTGTTCTAATTCTAAGGGCAAGTGACACGCTTTTCCGTAAACCATCTTATAAGGAGACATACCCATCGGGTTCTTATAAGTAGTTCTATAAGCCCATAAAGTGTCGTTTAACTTACTAGCCCAGTTTTTCCTAGATTTATTGACAGTCTTCTGCAAGATAGACTTGATCTCCCTATTTGAAAGCTCTACCTGCCGACTAGTTTGGGGATGATAAGCAGAAGCAATTCTATGATTGACATCATATTTAGCAAGAGTTTTTCTAAAACCACCATGAATAAAATGAGAACCTCCGTCAGTCATAAGATATCTAGGCACTCCGAACCTAGGAAAAATAACATCCTTAAGCATTTTTAACGAAGTCTCACCATCAGCACTCTTTGTAGGTATGGCTTCTACCCATTTAGTAACATAATCAACAGCAACAAGTATATGGGTATAGCCTTTTGAAGGAGGAAAAGGACCCATAAAGTCAAATCCCCAACAATCAAATGGTTCAATAACAAGCGTGTAACTCATAGGCATTTCATTGCATCTAGAAATATTTCCAACTCTTTGACATTCATCACAAGATAAAACATACCTTCTGGCATCCTTAAAGAGGGTTGGCCAATAAAAACCTGATTGTAGAACCTTCTGTGCGGTTCTATCTCCAGCATGATGCCCTTCGTAGGCACTACTATGGCATTTTCTTAATATCTCTTGTTGCTCATATTCCGATACACATCTTCTCATAATACCATCAACTCCTTCTTTATATAAATGTGGGTCATCCCAAAAATAATGCCTCAAATCATAAAAGAATTTTCTTCTTTGCTGAGCTGTAAAGGTCGGAGGCAAATACTTGGAAACAATAAAGTTAGCATAATCAGCATACCAAGGAAGGTCTCGCGAAGTTACATTTATTGCAGCCAACTGTTCATTTGGAAAACTATCATTAACAGGAATAGGATCAAAAGAAATATTTTCCAATCTAGACAAGTTGTCAGCCACGGGGTTTTCAGCACCTTTCCTATCTACGATATGCAAATCAAACTCTTGTAAAAGCAACACCCATCTAATAAGCCTAGTCTTAGCATCCTTCTTAGTCATGAGATATCTAATAGCAACGTGATCAGTATGAATAGTAACCTTAGAATCAACAATGTAAAATCTAAACTTATGACATGCAAAAACAACAGCAAGAAACTCTTTCTCAGTAGTAGCATAATTCTTTTGAGCAGCATCAAGAGTCTTACTAGCATAATGAATAACATTCAACTTATCTCAACGAGCTGTCCAAGAACAGCACCAACAGCAAAATCACTAGCATCACACATAATTTCAAAAGGTAAATTCCAATCAGGTGGTTGAACAATAGGAGTAGTAGTTAAAGCCTTCTTAAGAGTTTCAAAAGCTTCCTTACAATCATCATCAAAGACAAATGGTACATCCTTTTGAAGAAGATTAGTAAGAGGCTTTGAAATCTTAGAGAAATCTTTAATAAACCTCCTATAGAAACCAGCATGACCAAGAATACTATGAATACCTTTAATATCTCTTGGACAAGGCATTTTCTCAATTGCCTCCACTTTTGCTCTGTCAACTTCAATACCTCTTTCAGAAATTTTATGTCCAAGGACAATTCCTTCATTTACCATAAAGTGGCATTTCTCCCAATTAAGAACAAGGTTAGTTTCTTCACACCTCTGCAAAACTTTATCAAGGTTGTGCAAACAATTATCAAAAGAAGTTCCATAGATGAAGAAATCGTCCATGAAGACTTCCACAATTTCTTCACAAAAGCCATGAAAAATAGCAGACATGCATCTTTGAAAAGTAGCAGGAGCATTGCATAAACCAAACGGCATATGTCTATAAGCATAAGTTCCATAAGGACAAGTAAAAGTGGTTTTCTCTTGATCATCCTTCTTAACAGCAATTTTAGAAAAACCAGAATAACCATCAAGGAAACAAAAATTAGTCTTCTTAGACAACCTTTCTAGCATTTGATCTATAAATGGTAAAGGATAATGATCTTTCTTAGTAACTTTGTTTACCTTCCTATAATCAATGCACATTCTATAACCAACTACTACCCTTTGAGGAATAAGCTCGTTATTCTCATTAGGCACAACAGTCATACCTCCTTTCTTAGGAACACAATGAACAGGACTAACCCATCTACTATCAGCAATAGGATAAATGATACCAGCATCAAGGAGTTTTAATACCTCATTTCTTACCAGATCCTTTATCTTGGGAATTAGGCGGCATTGATGCTCCACGACTGGCTTTGCATCTTTCTCCATATTAATGGCATGCTGACATAAAGTGGGAGAAATCCCTTTTAAATCATCAAGGGTATATCCCATAGTTCCTCGGTGTTTCCTCAATATCTCCAATAATCTCTCTTCTTCCTTTCCTGAAAGTTTAGAGCTAATAATAACAGGATATATTTTCTTATCATCTATGTAAGCATATTTGAGGTCATCAGGCAAAGGCTTTAATTCAAACACAGGATCTTCTTTAGGCGGTAAAGTGGTACCAAGATCCTCCACAGGTAGATTATGTTTGAGTAATGGTGGTTGACAAAGAAGAATGTCGTCAATCTCTTCTCTTTCCTTGCTGAAAACATCACTTTCGTGATCTTCCATGAATTGCTGCAAGGCATTATTAGGGGCAAGAGCAATAGAAGCAAGCTGTTCAACTCGAAAATTTTCATTAGGCGTTTCATTTTCATAAGAAGTCTTAGCAAACTTGGAAAAATTAAACTCATAAGACTCTCCATTAAACTTAGTAAAAAATTTCTCCTTCTTACAATCTATCATGGCGCCACAAGTGTTCAAAAATGGTCGACCAAAAATAATAGGACAAGTTTTACTAGCCTCCTTACCAAGTACTAGAAAATTAGTAGGGTATTTAGTCTTACCGCATAGAACTTCCACATCTCTAACAATACCAAGAGGCCACACAGTCTCTCTATTAGCAAGTTGAACAACCACATCAATATCTTCAAGTTCGCAAGCACCAATCTCGTGCATGATTTCTTTGTAAAGCTCTAAAGGAATAGCACTTGCACTAGCACCAATATCACATAAACCATAATAGCAATGATCTCCAATCCTGACAGAAATAATGGGAACACTTGCTTTCCTATGCTTTTTAGAATGTGAAAGAATGTTAGAAGCATCTTCACAAAAGAGAATATATTCATCCCCAACATCTTTAGTAACAAGATCCTTCAATATAGCTACAGGAGACTTAATAGTAATTTGCTCATCAGGTTCTGCAGCTTTCTTAGTACTTTTATTAGACACACTTACCAAAGTAGAATACTTCTTTACCTTAGCAGGGAAAGGTGTCTTCTCAAAATAAGGTTCAGGCACAATGCTATCAACAGTACAAACTTCAGTAGCTGCAGCAGGAATATGACTAATAGAATCTTTATAAGGCGCATGATATTTGTTCCAATCTTTCTTTGGAACATCAAGATAAGAGGCAAAGGCCTTAAGACAATTAGCAAGTATTTGAGAATCAAGACCATAAGCAGCGCTGACACTATGAAAGTCATCGGTTCCCATAAAAGATTTAATGCATTCATAATCATAGTTTATACCTAACTTCCTACCTTTGTCGTTTTCCCAACCTTCAGCATTCTCTTGTATATGGTCAAGAAGTTTCCACTTAGCATCTTCTTTCATATGAGTAAATAATCCAAAGCAAGAAGCATCCAAATAATCCTTATCAGGAAGAGTAAGCCGTGCATAAAAATTATCAATAATAATATTATTGGGGAGCTCATGAATGGGGCATTTGAGCATTAGTAACTTCAATCTCCCCCACGCTTGGGCAATACTCTCTCCATCATGAGGCCAAAAATTATATATCCGGTTACGGTCTTTATGAATTTCACTTGGAGGATAAAACTTGGAATAAAAGAGAGGCACAATATCCTCCCATGCCATAGATGGACCATCTTGGAGTAGTCGATACCACTCTTCAGCTTTGCATTTCAATGATAATGAGAATAATTTCTTCTTCACCTGGCTTGGTGAAATACCTGCACATCTGAACAACTCACATAATTCATGTATAAATAATAAGTGATCACCCGGATGGACAGTTCCATCTCCTGAATAGCAGTTATCCATAATACGCCCAACAATTTTCATAGGTATTTTAAAAGGATCAATTTCAGCAGGCGGTGGCGGTGGTGGTTCCTCCTCATATGCAGCAGCAGCAGTAGTAGTAGTAGAAGTGTTTCCAAATAGGAAACCAAATGGAGAGTTCTCCATAGCAGAGTAAAATAAAAATAAAAGACAAAATAAAACAATACTCACAGCGACGGTTACCTTTACCAATTCCACTCTTCAATAGCGCTACACTCCCTGGCAACGGCGCCAGAAAATAGTCTTGATGACCCACAAGTATAGGGGGTGTATCGTAGTACTTTCAATAAATAAGAGTGTCGAACCCAACGAGGAGCAGAAGGTGTTGATGAGCGGTTTTGATCAAGGGATCACTGTAAATACTAGCAAACAGGTTTTCAGGAGTATTTGGTAATATGAGTAAATAAAGTGCGAGTAAATAAAAGAAAGTAGTAACAATTGCAGCAAGTGGCCCAATCCTTTCATTAGCAAAGGACAAGCCGGTTGTGTACTTATAATAACCAAATGTTCTCGAGGACACACGGGAGTTTCTGTCAAGAGCTTTCGCTTCATAGAGCCGATAGTATTTATTGGTTTGATAGGTGTTATGGGGGTGAACCTGTGCTAGCGCACTACCCTTACTAGGATAAATACACACTTGTGATTATACCCCTTGCAAGCATCCGCAAATACAAGAAAGTAATTAAGATAAATCTAACCACAGCCTTAAACTCTAAGATCCTACGCTCCCTGGTGCAATGGTTTCCCAACGGAGGTTTAGGTTTCTGTCACTCCAGCAACCCCACAATCAGTAGCCAAATATATAATGCATCTCACTAGGCCCATAAATGGTGAAGTATCATGTAGTCGACGTTCACATAACACCACTAGTGAAATAGCACCACAACAATATCAAACCATTAAATATTTCTCAACAATAATTCACTACTAACATCTTGACTTCTCCCATGTCCTCAAGAACTAAACGAACTACTCACAAGACATCATATGGATCATGATCAGAGGTGAAATAATGGTAAATAACAATCTGAACATAAACCTTAATTCAACGGTTCCACTCAATAGCATCAACTACAAGAGCAATCAACACCGGGAAAGTTTCCCCTATTAATATAACAAGATCCAACTCTAGATGTTACAGCGGGATGGCGTGGTGATGGTGGAGGTAAAGGTGCTGGTGATGGAGATGATGATGATGATGATCCCGATGAAGTCCGGTGCGATGGTGATGATGATGGCGACGATCTCCCCTCTTCGGGAAGGAATTTCCCCGGCAGATTATGCCTGCCGAAGAGCTTTTCTCTCTGGTGTTTTCCGCCCCGCAGAGGCGGCGGTGTCTAACTCTGAGCCCCCCCCCCCCCCGACTTAGGTTTTTGGGGACGATGATGTACGCGGAGGGGCGAGACCAGAAGTGGGCCAGGGTGGCCTAACGCAGGGCTGGCGCGGCTAGGGGGCTGGCCGTGCCACCCTGGCATGTGGGGCCCCCTGGCTCCTCTCGAATCCCCCTTCTGGCTTCCTGAGTCTTCTGGGAAAATACAATTTATGGGTATTTTTTTGGAATTTTCCTGATCTTCGAAATATGGTCTCTTGATGGTCCTTTTTCCAGCAGAATCCTGACTCCGGCAGCAACTCCTCCGATGATCATCAAACATGTGAAAGCAAATGAAATAACATAAGTATCTTATCTAAATATGAAATATATCAATGAGTAACAGTAAATTATGATACAAAATAGTGATGCAAATTGGATGTATCACGCCCCGCGCGGTCTCTTCTTTTTTGACGCCATCAAGATCTGGCCCAGTCGCGTGTCTAGCGCTGCAGTTAGTGAACCTGCTTCCAGATCCAGCCCAGCTGTGTCATTTTCCATTTTTTTTCTAAGAAAGAAGCCCTGCAAATATGCAAATCTTGTATTATTCATATCTTTTAAACCGTAACTCGAAATAAAAAGTATTTTATATGAATTTTTATCAGAAAAATGTGTAGAATCTGAATATGCCATCCATATACCTGTTTGCATCTTGTATCATATAGTGATGTGGTAATTTGCATCTCATCTAATAAGTAACATATGAAGTAATTGTGAAGTACCAATTATGGTTTCACCACTTCATTTAATTTTGTGTAGCTCACTCATATCTTGTTTTTCCATGCTAATCAACAATTAAATTGTCGTGTAGTTAAACAACATGAACCATATATGTTTGTATCGGGATTCCGATTCCGCTTAATTTTGATAAGTTGCATTGCATCATAATTGCCATGTCATGCATACATGCTTCACATGATCATGCTGATTCTTTTATCGTAGTAGTAAGTGTTGCATCCGTTGTTTGTTGTAGCGTTTTGCTTCTTCTCAGATAGGCCGATTCGTGGTGATGTGAGCAACGACAAGATCTTCGGGTGTTCTTCGACCATCTTTTCAGGCGAGCCCTTTTCTCTCTACCCATTTATTACTTTTGCTCTCACTAGCTCTATATTCTAGCCTTGTGTCACGATGCTTTTGTTCGAGTCACGTGTCCTATCCACCTGTTTATCCAAAGCAAAGCCATAGAACCTTCCATACATCCTATTACCCATGTGCTTGTTGTTTGAGTTAGCCTTGCGAGTCATAGGCATCTTCAGGTTGTTCGACTTGTTTTCTCTTATTGGGTTGGGAAGTTATCACATGCACTACTTTTTGGATATATGTTGTTAGAAATAATCATGGCTTACTTTATTGTTAATACTTAAAATTGAATTAAGCAGAGGCATCGGTGAGTCATTTTGCCAGTTTTACGATGGCTCACTTGTGTCCTCTAGGACCCCGAGATCGCATGAACTGTTCTGAGACTGAGCGCTCTAACCAAGCGTGGGTAGGTTTACGGGCCTCCCCTCGATCACTGCCAGAATCTACACACTTGTCCAGTGGCCACAACTAGTTTGAGGTTTTCCATTTGGGTTTTGCGTGCATGCAGCTCTTGTATCTTAATGGTCTGATTTATTTTGGGGGAAGCCCAAGAGTGCCTTGTAACCTCTTGTTTTGCTTCTGCATGCACGCATAGGATGTGGTACGTGCGTTTATCACTGCTGAAGTGGGTCGTCTCCCCGGAGTGGAGCCGGGCCTCGGAAGCCGTAGACACAAACAGCTAGGTCCGTCTCAGAGATTCGGCCGGACTCTTGATACGGGTTAAACTTAGTTAGGTGGCTTCCTGGACTTATTTGTAGTGAAGGAGAGTGCGAGTCGTGACTATCCTAATGGTGCACCTGTTTTTATTAAGGGTGCGAGACCTGCCTGAAGGATTGATCGTGCATTTGGGTACATTTGGGCACCTCTGCAGGGTTAAATCTTTTCGAAAAGCCATGCCCGCGGTTATGGATGACTTGGAGCTGTACTACTCGATCATAGAACAACTTGCACCTGCTTTTTCAATACTAATAAACTTGTATAGTAAGCTAGCACCACTACAACAATAAACCTGCAATAAAACTTGTTAACTGTGTGAGTGCCTTTGATATTGCTTCTTCGTGCGGGCGCGATGAGGTCATTCATCGGCCGGGTTATGTTTGTTGTAGTATTCTAGTTGGTTCTTTTATGCGCTCTCTTATCTTATCTATTTAGACGGAAGTTGTAGTGTGTTTCTGTAGTTTCTTTTGTTGCCGCTAAGTCCACCATATAGCCTGTAGGCGAGCACAGCTGAATTCCAGTCTCGTGAGTATGTGCCTCGGTACTCACCCTCGTTTTTCTTCTTTTTCCTTTCTCTTTCTTCCTCCTTTTTCGGCAACCGATGGCCTGATCTTCACAGGTATGGGAGCGACGACGTTAGCAAGTTTACCCTTCCGGCTTGGCCTGGGCAGGGTTATGGACGCCATCGTTTATCTTCAGGCCTCTTAGGCCCATTTATATTCTTGTCCGTACTCGGATACTATTTTGATTTATGTATGATTTGGATCTTTGTATTGTATATTTGGATATTTTTACTCATGGAGTCTTCATGGTTATATTATATTCTTTCGTGGGTTCCATCGTGTCGGGGGGATGACCCCCGGTAGGGTCAAGAGACTAGAAGGATGCAAGGACTGTGATTGACTTTGTACCGGTTGACCAAGCAAGGGTCTGCCGGGATATAATGGCATATGCTAGGCCGGGTTATATAAGTATCCCGGCCAGTATGTGGATATGCCGGATTAACCGGGATAGCAACTGAGGAGTGCCGACATATACTTGGATATACCGGCCTATCTATTTTGATGTGTTGTGCAGGAACAGGGAAGCCGGATTACCTGACCTCATAGGTCGTTGGTCCGGCATATAGGTCCGGGATATGGCCAACGGTCATATCCGGGATACAGAAGTCAGCTAAGATGTGATGTCCCTACAATCAAGGGGAGACTCTGCCAAGCATGGAGAAGGATCGGTATGACAGGGTGCACAATGGTGGTCTACCTACCCTCACTGTGCACAAGTACAGCCCTTACCTCACCAAGGTAGGGTCACAGTGCAAGGAGTACAAGGTACAGGGATATGGAGTCCCATCGAGAGCAATCAGGGAGGAAGTCAAGGGTCTCTGCCTTCGACAGCAAGTCCTGTTTGGAGTGTAGTTGGTGTCTCCTGGTCTTATGTGACCGTTGTAACCTTGGCCACCACTATATAAGGTGGCACGGGGAGTCCTAGCAGGAGGTTGGTCACTCTGTGTTCCTACACTTAGCAGTTCGTCTTCCTTCTCTAGCTGAAAGCTTGGAAGCACCATTGTTGTGTACTCCATCGATCCATATATACAACCAGTAGAGCAGGAGTAGGGGTGTTATCTCCTTACGAGAGCCCCGAACCTGGGTAGATCTGTGTTCCTTCCTGTCGTGCTTTTTAGCTCGTTACCCTCTCCCGAATCCTCCAGCATACAGTCGGCCCCCATTTAAGCCATCCTATGGCATATGTTGTTTCACCACGACGACATTTGGCGCCCACCGTGGGGCAGATGGATATGCTGGGCGGAGTGTTCATTCGGATGGGGTCTGTGATTGCAGCTTCAGGAGTGCGCGTGGTCTCTGGCCTCGTACAGAGGCTAAGCTCGCTCAGCTTCGTCAGTGACAACGCCGGATGTCTCGGCGGCCGGCCATTCCCTAGGGATGGCCGGATCATCTCTTTCGGTTCCCACGAGGTGTACGTGGGGACTGAGAGAGTGCGCAGGGAAAAGGTGCTGGTGGCGGCGGATCCTCCGTCGCATCGGCTGGCTCACGCTGAGCGTAGCGCTCGCTCAGCAGAGTCGGCCGAGATAATGATGGCCGGCAGATTGTGCCGGCAAAGTGGCGGCAGCAGCAGGAGATACTCCCCCGGAGCCGCCGAAGGTCAAGAGATCGGCACGTCCCCCATTGGAGCGTGTTGAGAACCTGGCCGGCACTTCCGCTGTGCCGGCAAAGGGTCAGGTGCTTCTTCCCATCATCGATCGGCTTCTTGAGCCGGTGCCATCCGGCGATGATCCGGAGCAGACAAGGGAGGTCCTGGAGTGATCTCGCCAGGCCCTCGTCGATGAGGCCCTGGCCATGCACCAGGAGCGCGAACGGTTTAACCGGCAACTCCGTGAGTATGAGGCAGCCCATGGTTTTACTCCAGTGGTAACCCGGCCTAGCCGGATAGATGAGGTTAGAACTAGAGGTAGAGATCTTAACACCGAGCTAGGCAAAGATGCTAGGGCTAAAAGTCATACTGCAACTAGTACTGTGCCTAAGGTAATTTATAGCTCACCAGTGAAGAACCTTAGAGCAGCAGCCGAGGTAGCTAAAGACTTATCTAATTTGTCCGGTGAAGCACTGCATGAGCAGCAAGCCCGGCTTAACCATCTTTTGTCTGAAGCTACTAAGCAGCAGGAGGCCTTCAGGAAGGCAAACCCAGGTGCCGGGGCATCCCAGTACATTGCGTCGGTGGGAGGTGCCGGCGCAAGGTCGAGGGGCGAGGCTTCGTCCCCGCATCCAAGTGCCCGGCGTGCCGGAAGTGTGACCTCTGGCCGCCGGGACAAGCAGATCCAAGTATATGATCCGGCAATTGCCGGAAAGCAGGCAGTAGTTCAGAAGAGTGCCGGCCAAGTTGACAAGAATGTCGGCCGCAAGAATGCTGGCCGGAATGTGCCGGCCGGGCAAGGGGCGGTTTCGGCCGGAGGTGGCCGGAGTATCAGTGCAGCCCGACATCAGCAGCAGGGCGCCGGAGGTACTGCGCAGCAGTGATACGTCTCAAACGTATCCATAATTTTTGATGCTCCATGCTTGTTTTTACACCATTTGCCTATTGTTTCGTTACACTTAGTGGCATTTTTATGCATTTTCCGGAACTAACCTATTAACGAAGTGCCACAGTGCCAGTTTCCTGTTTTCTGCTGTTTTTGTGTTTCAGAAGTGATACACAGGAAATATTCTCGGAATTGGACGAAACAAGTTCCTAAAGTCTTATTTTGCCCGGAACCTTCCAGAGATCCGAAGAGGAGTAGGAGGTGGGCCACAGGGGCCCCACACACACAGGTGGCGCGGCCAGGCCCCTGGCCGCGCCACCCATGTGTGAGGAGGCCCTGGCCCTCCTCTGACATCGCCCTTTCGCCTATAAGAAGCCTCGGGACGGAAAACCCTAAAGGAGTCGGCAATTTTCCAGAAACAGTTCCGCAGCTCCGCCGCCACCACCGACGAATTTCGGGGGACAGAAGTCTCTGTTCCGGCACCCTGCCGGGACGGGGAAGTGCCCCCGGAGCCATCTCCATCGGTCTCCATCACCGTCTCCGCCGTCTCCATCGACCTCACCGCCATCTCCATCAACCTTGCTGTCTCCTATGATGAGGAGAGAGTAGTTCATCCCCGGGGCTAAGGGCTCTACCGGTAGCTATGTGGTTCACCTCTCTCTCCCATGATGTGATCTTTATGTGATCGTGAGCTTTGTATCATGTTGAACAAGTACATGTTATTATTCAGATATTTTGTGTACTCTAGTGATATTATTAAAGTAATCTATTCCTCCTGTTATGGTGTAACGGTGACAGTGCGCGCATCATGGTGGTACTTGGTTTAGGCTATGATTGTGATCCCTTGTGGATTATGAGAATAATTATTGCTATGATAGTTTGAGTGATCTATTCCTCCTTTCATGGTGTAAAGGTGAGAGTGTGTGCACCGTGTTAGTACTTGGTCTAAGTTGCAATGATTTCTATCTTGAATTGTGATCTGATTTGGATATCTCTATGAGTGGTGTTTGTCAAGTACTTGATGAACTTTAAGGGGTGCTTCTGTAGCCACTACACAATGATTAGTGTTATTCAATAGGAGAGTAATTCAGAGTACCTTAGCAAAGAGAAGTTACTTGTTCAGTCATGTTATATTGTTGGGAGTGTGTCCACTAGTGAAAGTATGATCCCTAGGCCTTGTTTCCAAGCTTTGCATACCGTTTACTTGCTATTTTGTTACTTGTTTGCTTGCAGCGATATTTACTTTAAATCACGTTTGCTACTTATAATCATCACTACTGCTTGTATTTCACTATCTCTTCGCCGAACTAGTGCACCTATACATCTGACAAGTGTATTGGGTGTGTTGGGGACACAAGAGACTTTCTGTATCGTAATTGCAGGGTTGCTTGAGAGGGATAGCTTTGACCTCTAACCTCCCTGAGTTCGATAAACCTTGGGTGATCCACTTAAGGGAAACTTGCTGCTGTTCTACAAACCTCTGCACTTGGAGGCCCAACAAGTGTCTACAAGAATAGAAGTGCGTAGACATCAAGCTCTTTTCTGGCGCCGTTGCCGGGGAGGTAAGGTAAAAGGTACTCGCATCCTCCTGTGTGAGTGCTCGGAGTTATTTCCTTTAGATTCTGCAATTACATCTTTTTGTTTCTTATTTTTATTTTCACTAGTTAGGCTTAATGGAAAATAATGAGTTCTCTAGTCTTTTTCCTGAGTTTAGATATGAAGTGTTTGAAGAGAAAATTGAAAAACCTTTGGAGCTTAATTTGCATGCCAATAGTGTTGTTAGTATGAATGCTTTGAACCCCATTGTTGATAATTCTATAGAAGAGTCTAAGCTTGGGGAGGCTGGTTTTGTTAAGCATGATATTTTTAGCTCCCCGACTTTAGTGGAGAAAGTTTGCTCTGATGATATTTTATCTCCCATATGTGATGTTCCTTCTTATGATGATATGTTTGATGAGTATGCTTTGCGACATAGTAGTTCTCTAGCCTATGATGATCAGTATAATATTTTCAGTTCACCTACTATTGAGGATAAAATTAGTTATGATTACAATATGCCTCCTATTTATGATGATTATGGTGATGAGAATAATTATTCTGCTGAATCTGCTCCTACTACTATTGTTCCTGTGGTGAGTATTAATTCTTTTATGCATGTGGCTCATGATAGGGATGCTTTATGTGATAGTTATATTGTTAGTTCTATTCATGATGCTACTGAAAGTTATTATGAGAGAGGAAAACATGGTTTGATCGACCTCAATAATATTAAGTTTCCCCTCTTTATGTTGAAAATCTTGAAGTGGCACTTGTTTTATCTATCCATGCTTGCTACTATGTGCCTCGTTGATTTATTTTCTTACAAGACTACTTTTCATAGGAAGTGGTTTAGATTTAAATGTGTTTCATACATGCTTTTTGATGCTCTCTATTGCTTTAAGTTCCTATATGGCGCCTTTGCCTCAAGCTCTTATATGGCGCCCACATGAGCATCTTTGCAAATTACTGCGCCTAGCTCAAAGGCGTTAAAGAAAAGCACTCTTGGGAGATAACCCATTGTTTATTTTCAGCACTTTTTCTTTTATTTGAGTCTTGGAAGTTATTACTACTGTAATAACCACTCCTTATCCTTTTTATTTCGTTTTTGTGCCAAGAGAAGCCTCTAATTTGAGTAAGGTAAAGATTTGGGGATGTTGCTGTCCTGAAACTGTTTTCGGTGCTGCACCGTAAAAATTCGTATAAATTCTCTGTATATCTTTTGGACCTGCGATTTCTTGTGCATATGCCCCAGGTTATATCCAAACTTTTGTTAGTTGAACACTTTTTGATTTGAGGAACAGAAAATCCCTCACAAATTCGACCTTTTTCAGCTGTTCAGTTTTGACAGATTTCTGCCAATATTTGTGTTTGCCGCTTTATTGCTTTCTTTTTGAGTTCTTTTGATTATGGAACTTTTGGGGAAGTTGCTACAGTAGTATATGCTTTATATGTGGTGGTTTTGAGTTGAAACCTGAAGCAAAAAGAGGTTGATTATATGTTATGCTAACACTAATGTTGCTAATAGAATTGTGTTTAGTTTTGTATGAAGGAAGTTTTCAAGTGTAGGGATTGGAGAATTATGAGATGAGTTGAAAAATGGACAAAAGCTCAAGCTTGGGGATGCCCAGCACCCCAAGAAATATCTAAGAAGTACAAGCGTCAAAGCTTGGGGATGCCCCCGAGGCACCCCTTCTTCATCGGCAAAAATCAGGTCACCTTTCAAGACACTATATTTTTATTGCTTCATGCACTATGTGTTTTTCTTGGAGCGTCAGTTGTTTTAGTTTTCTTTATTAGTTTAGTTTTGTTTGCTGCAATAAATGGTTAGATCACATCATGTTTCTTTTGGAGGAGATGAACTCGCTTTTCATTTGCCAAGAACACTCTAGTTTTCACTTTTATCGTTTCAACGAGTGTTCTCTTTTTCTGCTACTGCGTTTAGTTTGCATTTTTCGCCTTGATTTTTGTTCAGATCTTCTTATATTTATTTATCAAGGTGTATTTTTGCCTCTGGACCATGTTGGTTTTCCTCAAAAGAGTTGGATTTAAAAATTTCAAATGGTGTTGGAAAAGAGAAAAAGCTTTGTGCAAAATAGTGGTACAAGAAGGAGCTTGTGTAGACTGTGGCTTAGGCTTTTTCATGTCATGCTTGATGTCTTTTTGATAGTATGCTTAGTGGTTTTGCTGTAGCATGACTTGTCTCAAATAACTGAGATTGCTTAATGAGCCTTTGAAAAAATCATGCGTTGTTTTTATTGTATGGAAGCATTATTTTGGTTTTCTCCTTGATGCTTTATTTGGGTTGACTTGGCGCATGCTCACACATGTTAGACTCTTACAAAGTCGCCAATAGCCTTCATGATCATTTAGTTTTTGACTTTTGATGCCATCGTATGCTTCTTTTAATGTCGCTTTGTCGCTTTGCATGATTATGGCCATTATTGCTCTCTTAGTTGGTCGCTCCCAGTCTTTTGCTAGCCCTCGCCTTGTACTGAGTATGAGCTCTACTCGTGCATCCAACTCCTAAGAGCCAAGTTTTCCATTGTGTCCACCATACATACCTACTAGCAATTTGCTATTCCAAGTAAATTTGACTTGCTTTTATATTCTCTTCAAATTAAACTCTTACCAGTGTTATGCGAAATTCGGTCAGTAAAGCTCTCACAAACCGGAAGGCACACTTTACTTTTTCCTGTTCTTAAAATTTTGACATTGTGGTCTCTTATGCTGAGTTGTTATGCTTGCAAGTTGTAAGTTGGATTCTAGCCCAGCCATGCTGTCATGGGCAAGCTTTCAACATTGCACATCTTAATTGAGTTGATATCGTGATCTTTTGTTTATGGATGCCCGCGGTGTGAAATGAATTGGGAATCTTGTAGGGATCATGGAGTTTGTATATGTGTTAGGGAAACGCCGGGCCGCCAATCTAAGCCATGCATAATTCATGGTGGAAATTTGCAGCATACCCATGGTGAACATTCGACGACGCATCTCACAATAAAAAGCTAAACAATATAGCAAATAAAAGAGATGTCGAGGTGTTCATTGTCTGCTTGTCCTGTCATTTTGGTGTGGGCTTGTTCCATGTCATCGGGCACGGAGGTACCCCATTGGCGGTTCTCAATGATATGCATATACTTACAATGACAAGAGCCTTGCTTGGGACTCTAAGTAAAGTAGCATGAGGTTTGGGTACTCGTATTCACGGGACACGAGGTTTTCAACTTATGATTTGTCAAGCATATGCATCATAATTGTTCTCGCATTAACTTTAACCATTCAAGATGCTTATGATGGGGGCAATGAGAGCTCAAAGCCGATAAGTACCATAATTTTTGAAGGTTATAAAACTTGCAATCACTGCTTCCCTCTGCGAAGGGCCTTTCTTTTACTTTTATGTTGAGTCACCACCTTCTTTCTTTATGCACCATTAAGAGAGCATAGTTGTCATTCTTAGTGTGATATGCATTGTCCCAAAGTTCATTGATTGACTCATATTGTTGGTTTCACTTGTGCTTAAATTATTTGTATCTAGTCACCCTCTTAAACCTTGAGGTGTCCTATGCATTTATGTTTTGCTCTTTTTGAAGGACAAGCTGAAAACCATTTGTATGTTTTTCCTTATGATTTGAACACACGTTTGACTTTCATTGTTTCATTATCATGATCTTTTGTTTGTGTTCATTTGCATGCACTACAACAGGAACCCCCCTACAGCAACGCATCGATGCATTGCTGAATGTCCATATAAGCGTTGGTAGCGTCTACACCAACGGATTTGGTATGCGTTGCCGTTGGTGGCGTTGCAAGGGTCTACAGCAATGCATATACATGCGTTGGTAATCGACATAGAGAAGCGTTGTAAGATAGCAACGTATATAGCTGGATCCCGACAACGCTTCATATGCGTTGGTGGTTGCTCCACATTAATGTATTTTAAAGCTTAGAACAGATGCTAGATAGCTCAAACAATGATGATCGTTTATATATGGTAAGCACCAATTATTTGTTAAATGTTGTGAGTGCACAGAAAATGTTATATAAAAAACAGAAAAACATCATATATTAAATCAACAGTGTAGATTTACAAAGAGCTTGATTCAATGGATATAAGCTCTGTATATCCGAAAATGACATTCTAAACTTAATCTACAACTATCGGGTAGTAGCACCATTCTCGAAACTTGCTCTCAGCATCACAGCCATGGCATCATCGGTTTATTTTGGCAATCTACATCAACAACACCAAATTGAGATAAGTGACCATTAGTAAGACCAAAAACCAAGTGAATAAATAGTGCACTTTAAATAGATGAAACATATAAAGGTTGAACGTATTGTGATAATTATTTTCCTGCATGAGCACTTCTTGAAACAATGAAGGGAGTTGATGCTTATCTTCTATGAACAGCAAGGTCAAATCAACAACAAGAAACCAAGAACTCTTTGTCATATATAAATTATCTATTCTTGCAGAATATTCTTGTGTGCCCTCTTCTTTCCTGATCCAACTAATTTCGTGGTTGTCCCATCAGCCCCACTCGTTGAGGAGAGCTTCCTTGGGAGGTGCAATCTTAATTGCACCAAGTAGCTTACTGCCTTCAATCTTTTGACTAAACCTGTTGTGGTTCACAAAGTAAACATTAAGTTAATATATCGGATAGGATAAAAGGTGTAGCTCAGTAGTTGCCTAAGCATTTTCTTGTGACTACACCTGGTATGGACTTACAGTAAAGGACTTTAAAAAAATATCAGATAGAACAAAAGATGGAGAGTAAGCATGTCTATGATTGGTGACTCAATGTGCAACATTCTGGAAGTAAATCTATAGAAAGTACAAAAGTTCATTATTCAGAAATAGCTGAAGTTAAACCAAAAATACACACGAAACTAAATTCAGATATACCTGCACACTTCAGAATGTATGCTAGTCCTTTTGAGATGCTTAAACTGATATATGTGAGGCCATAACAACCTCAGGACCAAAGACTTCAATACGCGGCAGTACGTGCTTTTTTTTGCGTGGCGCTGCAGTACGTGTTGCAGTACACAACTATGTAATAAGAATCTAGAAAATTACAGAATTTTAGGTCGTATTCGTCTCCTTCCTTGAGTATAAAGGGTTCTATTAAAGATATGAATAGAAGTCACCGCAGTTTCCCATATTTCTGTAGTCAACTAGTTATTCCCTTGACTAGCCTAGACAAATGCATATATACCATTGACGATCCATACAAAATCATGAAAGGCAAGATGTATATTTTGAGTTAATAAATTCTTTTGTTTCCAACATGTAAATCACCAGACTTAAGCAGGTCTGTAAAATATTTCTTCTATTGCATATATGAGAAAGAACACAACCGTAGCTTCCACACACAAAAAATTATTGCTAGGCACCTCATAAGCTACAGTATAATGAACACTCATGGATCATTTGAGCAAAACGAGCTAGACTTAGAAATCAACCACACAACTGTCAAACTGATGATACCGTAGAGACAAGTTAAACTTCAAACAAATTTTACACATCGCAAGAGAACCAATGAAGCTACATAGCGTGTCATGCTATAAAATTTGGGGTAACAGATCATGTAGTACCAAAATTTGTAAAAAAGAGCGATCAGATGTAGGATCTTGTCACCTGATTTTAAGGGAGAAGCCTGGTGGGGGTCGTGGATGGCAATTAGCACCCGTCGCAGGGGATCTGGGAGCAAGCGCGCCCCTCGTTGAGGGGTGGGATAGGCAGCAGGCACATACAGATCCACCAAGAACACCACCTGAAATAATGAACGGATCAAGCAAACAAGGTATCGCAGAGTGCAGATATTAGATGGGTGAGAGAGGAACTGATATTATCCAGATCCAAATTGGACTGCCGGACCTCCAGTGGTGTTTCTGCACACAGTGGTGTCCGTCATTGACCAGTTATGGATTAGTGTTTGGATCACTGGCTCGCAGCTTCCCGTGATGACGATTGACGAACCCTCAACATCTGAACCCATAACGCCAGTGCGGAGAACGAAACACGACCGACTGAACTCATAGACGCCATCCGTGATAGAGATCAACAAATGAACCCGAGGTGGAGATGCACACGCAGGCTTGTGAAGGTGGATGGCAGCGGCGGCCGGGGCGTAGCGGGAGGAGAAGATCTAGAAGGGCCGTATTACTAGTGGGAGAGATAATTGGGATTGATGGTCATATCAAGGGAGGGGGATTCGGGAAGTTATGGATCGTGGCTTATCTCTCCGCTCGCATAGGAAGTGGTGGAGTTGTTTCCTCAACGCATTGCAAGTCCGTTGCAAGGCATGCGTAGCCATAAGGGAGGTTGTGGTGTAGTGATGTTTACAACATGGTTGCTAAGTTCTTATTGTCATGATTATATCTTTCATGCCTATGTTTTAAGTTCTTTTGATCCCAGCTCACAACGCTTACATATATGATCAAGATTGTGTAGGTGCATGTCACCTTAAAAATTATTCTTTTGTTATCACTTACCTACTCGAGGACGAGCAGGAGTTAAGCTTGGGGATGCTGATACGTCTCAAACGTATCCATAATTTTTGATGCTTCATGCTTGTTTTTACACCATTTGCCTATTGTTTCGTTACACTTAGTGGCATTTTTATGCATTTTCCGGAACTAACCTATTAACGAAGTGCCACAGTGCCAGTTTCCTGTTTTCTGCTGTTTTTGTGTTTCAGAAGTGATACACAGGAAATATTCTCAGAATTGGACGAAACAAGTTCCTGAAGTCTTATTTTGCCCGGAAGCTTCCAGAGATCCGAAGAGGAGTAGGAGGTGGGCCACAGGGGCCCCACACACACAGGTGGCGCGGCCAGGCCCCTGGCCGCGCCACCCATGTGTGAGGAGGCCCTGGCCCTCCTCTGACATCGCCCTTTCGCCTATAAGAAGCCTCGGGACGGAAAACCCTAAAGGAGTCGGCAATTTTCCAGAAACAGTTCCGCAGCTCCGCCGCCACCACCGACTAATTTCGGGGGACAGAAGTCTCTGTTCCGGCACCCTGCCGGGACGGGGAAGTGCCCCCGGAGCCATCTCCATCGGTCTCCATCACCGTCTCCGCCGTCTCCATCGACCTCACCGCCATCTTCATCAACCTTGCTGTCTCCTATGATGAGGAGAGAGTAGTTCATCCCCGGGGCTGAGGGCTCTACCGGTAGCTATGTGGTTCACCTCTCTCTCCCATGATGTGATCTTTATGTGATCGTGAGCTTTGTATCATGTTGAACAAGTACATGTTATTATTCAGATATTTTGTGTACTCTAGTGATATTATTAAAGTAATCTATTCCTCCTGTTATGGTGTAACGGTGACAGTGCGTGCATCATGGTGGTACTTGGTTTAGGCTATGATTGTGATCCCTTGTGGATTATGAGAATAATTATTGCTATGATAGTTTGAGTGATCTATTCCTCCTTTCATGGTGTAAAGGTGAGAGTGTGTGCACCGTGTTAGTACTTGGTCTAAGTTGCAATGATTTCTATCTTAAATTGTGATCTGATTTGGATATCTCTATGAGTGGTGTTTGTCAAGTACTTGATGAACTTTAAGGGGTGCTTCTGTAGCCACTACACAATGATTAGTGTTATTCAATAGGAGAGTAATTCAGAGTACCTTAGCAAAGAGAAGTTACTTGTTCAGTCATGTTATATTGTTGGGAGTGTGTCCACTAGTGAAAGTATGATCCCTAGGCCTTGTTTCCAAGCTTTGCATACCGTTTACTTGCTATTTTGTTACTTGTTTGCTTGCAGCGATATTTACTTTAAATCACGTTTGCTACTTATAATCATCACTACTGCTTGTATTTCACTATCTCTTCGCCGAACTAGTGCACCTATACATCTGACAAGTGTATTGGGTGTGTTGGGGACACAAGAGACTTTCTGTATCGTAATTGCAGGGTTGCTTGAGAGGGATAGCTTTGACCTCTAACCTCCCTGAGTTCGATAAACCTTGGGTGATCCACTTAAGGGAAACTTGCTGCTGTTCTACAAACCTCTGCACTTGGAGGCCCAACAAGTGTCTACAAGAATAGAAGTGCGTAGACATCAAGCAGCAAGGTGCAGGTCAACCGGGACATCGAGAGGATGATGGGAATTCCGCCCTGGTCAGGGCGGGATATCAACAGCAGCATCAACAAGGCCGGCATAGCGAGCAATATCAGCCAGAGCAGCAGCAGGAAAAAGCGATCGCGGGCCCAATTGCGTCCTGGCTTGGACCTCGGTCCTTGGCAGCAAGTGATGCGCGCTTCAAGCTGGACAGGATTCACCAATCAAAGTTGGTGGAGAGGCAAGGAGCTCCGGGTCCTATGTGCTTTGGACCCCGGATTATGGGTGAGCCGGTACCTTACTATTTCCAGCTCGCGCGGGGCGCGAGGACATATAACGGCAGTACAAAGCCGGAAGATTGGTTGGAGGATTACTCCACCGCAGTGAACATTGCCGGAGGAAACCTCAGATGGGCGGTACGATATGTACCGCAAATGCTAGAGGGACCAGCCAGAATATGGCTAAATAATCTGCCGGCCGGAAGTATCAACGGCTGGGTTGATTTTGAAGAACAGTTTGTATCAAACTTCACCAGTACATACAAGAGGCCTAACCGGCCGTAGCAGCTGGCTAACTACCGGCAGGGAGTGAATGAGACCGATCGTGACTATCTGACCAGGTGGTGCACTTTGCGCAATTCCTACGAAGGAGTTGTGGAGCAGCAGGCAATCATGTGGTTTGCTCATGGGTGCCGACATGGCACCATGCTGTGGCAAAAGCTTCAGAGGGATATGCCGGCCACGTTGGCCGAGACAATCAGGATTGCTGATAGTTATGCTCTGGGAGACCCTATGCAGCCCACTCTTGATTCGCAAGGGCAGGGGCAGGCCCAGAGGAATGATAGCAACACCGGGAGACCAGGGCAGTTCTATCGCCCGGATAACTGGAACAAAAGGAGAGATGAGCGGCCGGATTTTCGGTATGGTCTGGCACAAGTAGCTGCTGTGGAGGAAGAGCAAGATGGAGCCGGCAGTAGCCAGCGCCCGAGATATGAGGGCTATCAGCAGCCTCAGCAGCAACAACCGCAGCAGCAAGCACAGTCCTTCCAAAAGAAGAACGTCTGGATCAACAAGAATGCCGGCGGAGCCACCGGACAGAAGAAGCAGTGGCCGAAGTATACCGTGGGTCTTGCCATGGACAAGCCTTGTGTGTTTCACACATTCCAGCCGGGAAAGCCGGCAAATCATTTGACGAGAAACTGTTCGTGGCTGGACGACATATTAGCAGGTTGTGCAGGTCCCTGGGGACCGGCTAGACCATCTGCCCCGGCAGCTCCATCGCCGTTGACAGGTGCAAATACAGTTGCAGTCCCACCCAGGCCGGCTAATCCCGGGAGTCAGAGCAACGCCGGAAATGCCGGCGTGAATCAAATAGACCAGAGCAGCAACCCGGGATATAATGCCGGAGGCCCAGGAGCAGGCCGGAATGAGTACAAGGAACATGATCAGAGCTACATGGTCTTTGAAACCGAAAAAACAGACAAGCAGAGCTTGTACCGGCGGTGTTTAGAGGTGAATGCCGTTATGTCGGCAGTCCCAAAGCTAATGTATTGGTCTGACCAAGCCATTGGCTGGGACAGGGCAGATCATCCCAAGATCATGCCAAACCCCGGCGGGTATGCTCTGGTGATGGATCCAACATTCGTCGGGCGGGCAAATAACGTGAGATTCAGCAAGGTCCTCATTGACAATGGAAGCAGCATCAACATCATGTATCGAGATACGATGCAGAAGCTGGGCATCAAGGAGAATATGCTGGAGCCAAGCAAGACCACGTTCCACGGCATTGTGCCGGGACTTTCGTGTGTGCCTATGGGCAAGATCCGGATGGATGTCATGTTTGGCAGCCGGGATAACTGCAGGGTGGAAAATCTCATGTTCGAGGTAGTTGATCTGGAAAGCCCCTACCATGCTTTGCTGGGGAGGCCGGCATTGGCCAAATTCATGGCCTCTACGCATGTGGCGTACCTGAAGATGAAGATGCCGGGGCCCGGAGGGACAATTACCATTGTTGGTGATTACAAGCGTTCGATGGCATGCGCCACAGCCGGGTCTAACCTGGCCGAGACTCTGATCATTGCAGAGGAAAGGAAGAGGCTCAAGTGAGCGGTAGAAATTGCTGAGACGGTCGTGGCCGGCAAATATATGCCGGGCATGGCGAATCCCGGCGGCAGTGCTTCTTTTCAAGTAGGCAAGGAAGTAAAAAAGGTGCCTCTGGATGAAGCTTTCCCGGAGCGCCATGCCCTGGTCGGGGCAAGTTTGGATCCCAAATAGGAAGGCAAGCTCATCAGCTTCCTCCGTGAGAATCGGGATATTTTGCATGGTCAACTTCAGACTTGCAAGGTGTGCCGAGGGAGCTGGCTGAGCACGCATTGCACGTGAGGCCGGATGCTAAGCCGGTGAAGCAGACGCTCCGGCGGAATGCCGGCGACAGAAGGAAAGCCATTTGGGACGAAGTGGCCAGGCTCTTAGCCTCCGGCTTTATCAAAGAAGTGCTTCACCCGGATTGGGTGTCTAATCTGGTCCTGGTGGAAAAGAAGAAAGATGAGCCCGCCATAGTAAAAGTATGGCGGATGTGTGTTGATTACACCAACTTGAATAAGGCATGTCCTAAAGATCCATTCCCGCTCCCTCGGATCGATCAAGTGATTGATTCCACAGCTGGATGTGAAATGTTATCGTTTGTTGATGCCTATTCTAGTTTCCACCAGATCCCCTTGTATGAGCCGGATCAAATAAAGACATCCTTTATTACCCCGTACAGGGCTTATTGTTATCTCACTATGCCGTTCGGTTTAAGAAATGCCGGGGCAACTTACCAAAGGTGTATGCAAAAATGTTTGCACGATCAAATAGATAAAAATGTGCAGGTATATGTCGATGATATCATCATAAAGACCAAGGAGAGCAAGACTCTCATAGATGATCTCCGGGAAACCTTTGGAAACCTAAGGAGATTCCGGATGAAGTTGAATCCGGCTAAGTGTACCTTCGGTGTGCCGGCGGGTAAGTTGCTCGGTTTCCTTGTTTCCAGCCGGGGTATTGAGGTGAATCCCGGCAAGATTCGGGCCATAGAGAAAATGAAGCCGCCGACAGATTTGAGGGAAGTACAAAAGTTCACTGGGTGCCTTGCATCCCTGAGCCATTTCATAAGCCGGCTAGGAGAGAAGGCACTGCCGTTATATCAGCTGATGAAGAAGTCTGACACATTTGTCTGGACTACGCAAGCAGATGCAGCTTTCAAGGAATTAAAGCAGATGTTGTCAACAGCGCCGGTATTAGCGTCCCCAATGCCCCGGGAGCCAATGTTGCTCTATATAGCAGCAACCAACAGGGTTGTCAGTGCCGTGGTGGTAGTAGAGCGAGAGGAAGGAGACAAAACCGTGCAGCGGCCGGTATATTATTTGAGCGAAGTCCTCTCCACCTCGAAGCAAAACTACCCCCACTATCAGAAGATGACTTATGGTGTCTATATGGCGGCCAAGAAGCTCAAGCATTACTTCCAAGAGCATCCAATCCGGGTAGTGGCCGAGGCCCCTATCTCGGAAATCATAAGCAACAAGGATGCCAGTGGCCGGATAGCCAAATGGGCAATAGAGTTGTCACCATATACACCACAATATGACAAGAGAGATACAATCAAGTCCCAGGTGTTGGCTGACTTCTTTATTGACTGGGCCGAGATACAATATGAGCCATCATTGCCAGATGCAAACTATTGGAGGATGCATTTCGATGGGTCCAAGACAATCCATGGCTTGGGTGCCGGCATAGTTCTCAGTTCACCAAAGAATGATCAATTGAGATATGTCCTGCAGATTCATTTTGCAGCATCAAATAATGTGGCGGAATATGAGGCACTTGTGCATGGCCTGAAAGTGTCTAAGGACATAGGAATCCGCCGGATTATGTGCTTCGGTGATTCTGACTTAGTGATTCAGCAGTGTTCTGGTATATGGGATGCGCATGATGCGAACATGGGATCCTACCGTTTCCTGGTGCAGTAGTTAAGTGGTTACTTTGAAGGTTGTGAGTTCCGGCATGTTCTCCGGGCTCAGAATGACGCAGCCGATGCATTGTCCAAGCTGGGATCTTCCAGAGATTCGATCCCGCCCGGCATTTCTTTAGAGCATCTGAGGAAGCCATCAATCAAGCCCTCGCCGGAGTCATTGTCCATTTATGTCCCGCCAGGTCCAGAGGAAGCAGTTCCGATGGAGATAGATGCTGGAGCTAGGTCAGATAACCCGGGGACTGTATCCTCAGTCCCAGGGACTGAGCCGACATACGCTGTGAGTGCGGTATTCCGGAGCCAAGCTAAGGGCAAGGGCAAAATATATCAAGAGGTTGTGCCGGTATACCCGGGGACTGCTCCGGCATACCCGGGGACTGATTCATCAGTCCCGGGGACTTCGCAGCCCGTGGAGATCGATTATGTGTCGGTCGAAATGATGGAGATAGATCAGGCAGTGTTCACTGTCAGGGAAGTGCCCTTATGGGCACGTCCTATTATGAATTTCTTGGTGGATGGTCAGGTCCCGGCGGATGAAACCGAGGCACGCCGGATTGCAAGGAGATCCAAAGGGTATACCATCATAAACAAAGAGATCTACAAAAGAAGTGTCACCGGAGTATTGCAGAGATGTGTCGAATCTGCGGAAGGCCTGGAGATGCTCCGGGAAATTCATCAGGGGGAGTGTGGCCACCATGCTTCATCCAGAGCATTGGTGGCAAAGGTATTCCGGCATGGCTTTTATTGGCCGACGGCACTGCAAGAGGCGGAAGATTTGGTCCGGAAATGCAATGGGTGTCAAAGATATGCCCACTAGATTCATCAGCCGGCATCTGCGTTGAAGACTATCCCGATAACCTGGCCCTTTGCTGTTTGGGGCCTGGATATGGTCGGGGCTTTTAAGCCGGCAAGAGGAAAGATGACCCATATCCTGGTCATGGTGGACAAGTTCACCAAATGGATTGAAGTGAAGCCCATAAGCAAGTGTGATGGTCACACTGCAGTAAAATTCTTAAAAGATATAATCCTGAGATATGGTGTTCCCCATGGCATCATCACGGACAATGGGTCAAACTTTGCCCAGGGACCATTTTCCAGATTTTGTGAGGAGGTGGGAATCCGGCTAGACATTGCGTCGGTCGCTCACCCTTGCACCAATGGCCAAGTAGAGAGGTCAAATGGACTAGTGCTGTCCGGCATAAAACCCCGGCTGATAGAGCCACTGGAGAAAACTCCGGGATGTTGGCTAGATGAGCTGCCAGCAGTGTTGTGGAGTTTAAGAACAACTCCGAATAGGTCAACAGGCTACACACCATTTTTCCTGGTGTATGGAGCAGAAGCTGTGCTTCCAACAGATGTAATACATGATGCACCAAGAGTAGCGCTATATACCGAGGAGGAGGCTAAAGCAGCCAGGGAAAACGATGTTGATCTGCTAGAGGAAGCAAGAGAAATAACTCTGTCAAGAACAGCAGTATATCAGCAGAACCTCAGACGCTATCATGCGCAGAAGGTAAATCCTAGGAGATTCCAAGAGGGAGATCTGGTACTCCGGCTAAGGCAAGGAACAGAGGGCCGGCATAAGTTGACTCCTCCTTGGGAGGGGCCATTCATTGTGAGCAGAGCTCTGCACAATGATGCCTAATATCTTATAGATGCGCAGGCCCCCAAGAAGGATAAGGCGGACAGGTCCGGAGAAGAAACCAAGAGACCATGGAACATAGCGCTACTCCGCCCCTTCTACTCCTGAGCAGCACAATATATGTATTTCCATATTTTGCTTTGTGTGCCGGCCTTTTATGCCGGCACGAGGCTAATGAATAAAATGTCGGCATCCCGAAGAGAGCGGGCACTGCCTCCGAGATATGCTGTTGTTTATTTACAATTTTTGTTATATGCCGGCTGGCTTGACTCAAATATTTCCTATGTCGGCCTAGTAATGTGTCGGCAACAAAGGCCGCTCTTCGACTCAGCTGCTGTCCGAAACCCGGCTTCATGGCTAGCAAGAGTAGATGCCGGAAATTGTCTACACATGGAAAACGACTAAGGAAATGTAAAGCAAGCGAACCAACATTTGAAATGTCGGATGATTTGAAGTCTAAGTTTCAAAGTTAAAGTACTGTATGTTCAACGAAGCAACCTTGAGACTCATACGTCGAAAGCCAATTAAGGTAGACAAGTAGCCAAGGTTGTGAAATTGAGGAAACAGGAAAACAAACTCGGTGACTTAGTCAAAAGATGATCCGGCATTAATAACAAGCAAATCGAGATAAAAGTTGTTCAGGTAGCAAACCAGAGGAAGTTAAACGTATATATTACATCTGCACCCGGCATACCGGGGATCTGATAAAACTTAAAGTTTTTGTGCTGCAAAGTCAAGGAGCAGGGGCAGAAGCAGAGCCGCCGGCTGGTGGAGCTGTAGCAGTGGAAGTGTCGGCTTCAGGAGTGCTGGATCCAGCAGATGGAATGGATGCATCACCTCCGCCTGGGACAGATGCCTGTTCCGGAGCATCAGTGTCGGCCTCTTCAGTTTCCTCTTCGTCCTGGCTGGAGTCGGAGCCCTCGGCATCAGCAGCATCCTTGGCATCGTCCGCTGTCTTCTCCGGCTCGCGGATGTCCTGGACAAAGACATCAGTGTCGGCATAGTCCACATAGCTATGGGCCAGTTCCCGCCGACGCCGGATGTGTTCCGGATCCGTGGTCCAGATGGATCCTTCGCGCACTGTGCGCAAAGTCTCCAAATCAGCTTTTTCATACCAGGACAAGAAGTAGCTGAGAGCTTCATCAGCTCCAACCCTCGCGCCGGAATCTCGCCACTCCCAGAGGCGGACCTTCGCAAGCTGCAGATCGTTGCCGAGGTCGACAGGATCAGAGGGAGTCCTTTGTCCCGGCCAGAGGGTAGAGAATGCCTCCTGGGCGCCATAGAAGAGTTCTTCAGTATACAGGGTCATGGCCTCCTTCCGGGACTGCAGGACCAGCAGCTGCTCCGACATGTCCCAGTTGGGCAAGTCAACCGGAACACCCCGGCTTTCTCGGTACAACTGCAGAGCCCTCTCAACGTCAGCGACGGAAGCGGGAAACATGTCTGCGGAATAGAAACAATGTTAGCAAGAGGGAAGTATGTCGGCATAGATGGTATGCCGGAAATAATTATAGTATGTCTGGAGGGAATAAGGAAAAAGGGATTTGAAGCTTACGGGCGAGGTCAGCATTGAGCTGAGCAACTGTAACCTCCCACTTAGTTGTCTGCTCCTTCAGGCTATCCAGTTCAGCGTGGGCGTCGGAGGCATCAGTCTCGGAGGTGACGAGCAGGGCCTCAGTTTTCTTCAGCAGGCCCTCCTTCTGCTCCTTCTCCTCCAGCAGATCGGCAATCCGACCCTTCAGCTGCTCTACCTCGGCCTTGTGAGCAGCATCCCGGTCATCCAGTTGCTTGGCCACATCCACTGAGGACACACAGTCCTGGTGGCGTGCCTCCAGTGCAGCTTTGTCATCTGAAAAAATTTGAAGTTAAAAGGATTTGAAGTCAGATAACAGTGACAAGAGATAAAGGATTTGAAGTATAAAGTATCTATCCGGGTAACAGCAAGCTCCAGCATACCTGTGAGCTCCTTCACTCTCTTGACAAGCTCGGTGACTTGAGCTTCGGCACCAGCTGCGGTATGACGGAAAAAAGTTATGTGTCGGCATATTAAGGTGTGCCGGCAGAAAGGTCTATGAAGAACAAGGGAGGAAGGGTGTTCGGCATATAGCAGTATGTCAGCGAGGATTACCTTTCTTGGACAGCTCCAGCCGAAGCTTGCTATGCTCGTCGGATAACTTCCGATGCTCGCATACCAAGTCATGAAACATGTCGGCCCGTGCATTGTTCATGCGCTGCAAAAGTGATAGGATTTGAAGTATCAGCAGAGAAATTTAGCATGGTAATTAAGTTGAAGATTCTATCAAATGAGCATTTGTCGATGGATTTCGTGTCGCAAGAACACGGGGTACCACGCGACGGACCCAAGGATTCGAACGCAGGGGGCTGAACGTGTGAGATCTTGGATCGCAACGAAACACGGTGACGGAAGCCTCGATTGTCGGACGCACAACACACTGCAGAGAGGGAGACCGAGCCTTACCCAGGTTCAGGGCCCTCGTGGTGAGGTAAAACCCCTACTTCCTGCCTTCTTGTATTACGACGCGACACCTCGCGAGGAGTACAAGGCCTTGGTTACAAAGCTCTAGCTGGCCAGAGGTTGAAGAACCTGCGTGCCCAGCTAGCCGCTTGCCGAAGATGAAGATTAGATCAGCCTCTATCCCCCCCCGGTAGGGGTGGCCTCCTCCCCCCCTTTTATAGCGCCAAGGTCCTCCTTCCCCTTATCTTCTTGGGGAAGGGGTTGCCACACACGGCCAAGGAGGGAGGACAGCTGTAGACTATGTCCTTCTGTAGACTTGGTCTTCGTAGGGTAGCGGCGCCGGTCCACAGGAGTGGGTGGAGGAAGCTGACGTCCTCCTCTGGCGCCCTGCACCGTCCATGCTATATTTAGGGGGGTGGCCAACTGCCACTGTGCCGCTTTGGACAGGCACAGAGAAAGTTGGTCTCCTCCCTGTCGGGGGTAGCGTGGGCGGTACGCGGTCTTCTGCCCGCTAGCTTCTTGCTCTGCACGCCAATCGTGCTGAGCTGGCGTAAGCATGCGTCCTCTCCTCACCAGCTGGGGCTCGTGAGGAGGTCTTCTGGTCCTTAGCCGTTTCTGTCGTCGTTCTCCTCACGAGGCGCCTCCTCGTGAGGGTCTTCTCCGTAGATTGGATCGTCGATTCTGGAGGTGGGCCGATGACGTGGTCCAGAAGCAGGTGGACCGGGGTACCCCGGTATCCATTCCACCGACAGTAGCCCCTGGGAGCTCGGCCCGTGAACGCGCCCTCTCGAGGGAGCGAAGGGCCGGGGGCCCCAGAAGCTGCTGGGCCCTCCAACGGCACGCGTCAACCGTGCGGTCAGAGGACCATGTGAAGAAGCAGAGACCCTGGACGCGTGGCGCGGCCGCAACTGGCGAGACGGAACGGCGGGCGACGCTACGGTCCCCGAAGCGTCAACCCGTCATAATGATGTGTCGCTTGACTGCAGAGCGCCGCGCCAACGCTTCGATTCCCGCGCGAGGATTTGACGCATCGACGCCAGACGCTCCCCTTAAATAGGTTCTCCTCGAGACCTCCGGCACTTCACCTCCTTCCTCCAGTGCCACCTCTGCTCCCTCGCCCCACGCTCATGGATCCCTCCAACTCCTCCGCCACCGTGGGATCGAGCTCCGGGGCGAAGCGCCGCGGGCGCCCCATGGGCAGCGGGAAGAAAGCGAAGGTCCCGGCCCAGTGGACGCCCAGCGCCGGCGGCCACCTCCGCATTGGCGCGCCGCAGCAAGGCGAGGCGAGCCGTGCCGCCGCGGGGACCTCCGGCGCCCTGACCCTCAGGGGTCTTGCGCGTGGAGGCGCCTTGAACCTGCCGTCGCCGCTGGCGGCGGCTCCTGCTCCCCGCGCCTCGGGGAGCATCGATCGGGCCCTCCGGGAGGCGGAGGCCGCCCTGGGCCCCCCTGCTGCAGATCTTCCGGCGCCGCCGGTGAACGGAGTGGTCGCCACTCCGCGCCCCTTGGCGGCGGCGCTGCTGGGACCCCTCATCGCCCCGGGGTCCCGCTTCTTGGAGCTCCTCGTCGTCGTCGACGCCCCGGGCTTCAGCTCCCTCCGGCTGCCCGACGCTGTCTGGAGGGCGATTCACGCCCACGGCCCAGCCGCCGGGGAGATCGCCCTGGGGGAGCAAAGCAGGCCAGATCTCTTCTGGCCTGTAGACATCCTCTTTGGGGCGAACGGCAACGTCGTCCTCTCCGGCCGCTGGAGGCCCTTTGCCCTCGGCTGTCGCCTCCGCGTCGGCGACCGCCTAATCTTCCGCTTCAGGCTGGGGACCCTGGAGGCTACGGTGCGGATCTTCACCGCTGACGGCGTCCGCCGCACCTACCCCCAGCTCCCGGCGCAGTGAAGAGGAGGCGCGGGCGTGGTAGTCTTCTGGGTAGGGGAGCTAGTCTCCTCCCCTCTTTTGCCTTGTAGTTCTTGCCGGCGGGGAATGCCCCGCCGTGCTCCGCTCCTTCCCCCGCTGGGGGTAATTTAATGAAATCCAGTTTTTGATCCACCTGCTTCTCCTCATTGTCCCGGTCGTTTGCTTCGCTCGAGAGCCCTAGCGAGCTGTTGGCATTGACAGGAAGCCTCCCTTTGCCCTAGAGCTCGAGACGGGGTCGGCGTTGGCGACGCATTGGACGATTCCTGAGAGAAGAAGTTGAAGAAAGAGTTGGAAAACAAAAAACCCCAAATCCCCAAAAACGGAAAAACAAATCGACAAAACAAACGAAAAAAGAAGGCGAATAAGATGCCCCTGTGACCGGCACAGGGACCTTCTCCGTCGTGGAGGAGCGCGGCACTATCTGTGCCAGCAGCTAAGAGCAAATTGTCGCGCGTGGCGATTCACGGGGCCTTCCTCGTCGTTGAGGGAAGCTGGACCCTCACGGACGTGAAAACGTCGACGCTTAAGAGAGCCCAGAGACCGTCGACACCCCACAAGGATTGCTCATGAGGTGAAGGGCCTGGCGCGGACCTCCGGATCTGCGTCTCCTTCGCAAGATTTATCGGAGCGGCCTTAGTCTTCATTAATCCTGCCACGTTAGGCCTTCCTCTAGAGAGGGAATCTTCCTGCGGATGCTAGCGCATCGACGCGTCTTTGCTCCCTCGTGAGGGTTGCTCACGAGGGGTAGGTCCTTAGCGGGTGCCTTGGGCACACCTTGGACTTTTTCTCGAAGATTTTTTATTTTCTGGAGTACTTCGCGAGGAACTAAGCACCATGGGCATCCAGAGGTGATCGTTAACGGGGCCATCGCCCCCGACCAGAGCTCGCTCCCTTCGGGTTTTTCGGGCTTGCTATTTTCCGGGCGAAGGCCCCAGCATAGACACCGTGCCTAGCCCCCTTCCGCGAGGAGCACAACAGAAAATAAATGGACTTCATGCCATTTTGATGTCATGCCGAAGCAGAGGCGCTACGTTGCGCGATAACTTAATATCAGTGCTTAAGAGCAGATTGAGCTGATACAAGTGCCGTGAAAACGGTCTTTTTCTCCTCGTGAGGAACCTAGGGGTAGAACTTTCGCAGATGAGCTATGTTCCACGGGTTCCCCACTGGCTCGCCTTCTGCGGTTTCCAGCCGCGCCGAGCCTGGCCTGGCGATGTGCGTCACCTTGAAGGGCCCTTCCCACATTGGAGACAGCTTGTGCAGGCCCTCGCGAGAGAGTATTCTCCTCAGCACCAGATCGCCGACCTCCAGAGTCCTTGCTCGAACATGGCGGCTATGGTAGCGGCGTAGTCCTTGCTGGTACCTCGCGGCGCGGAGCGCGGCTTGGCACCGAGCTTCCTCGAGCAGGAGGAGGCGATCCTTGATGAGGTCCTCTTGGCGAATTTCGTCGAAGGCGAGCACTCTTGGCGACCCGAACTTGATGTCGGTGGGAAGAACAACCTCCGCCCCATAGACCAGGAAGAAAGGGGTTTCTCCGGTGGGCTTGGTGGCGGTAGTCCTGAGGGACCACAAGATGGACTGGAGGTTGTCTAACCATTTTTTGCCGCAGGCTTCGAGCTTGGCATTGAAGCTTTTCGTCTTGAGTCCTCTGAGCACTTCAGCGTTAGCACGCTCGGCTTGGCCATTGCCCCGGGGATAGGCGACGGAGGCGAAGCAGATCTTGATGCCGACCGATGCACAGTAGTCCCGGAACAGTCCGCTGGTGAACTGGCTGCCGTTGTCGGTGATTATGCGGTTAGGCACACCAAAACGACATACCAGCCCACGGATGAACTTGACTGCGGACCTCGCGGGGATCGTGCACACCGGTTCCACCTCCACCCACTTGGTGAACTTGTCGATGGCGACGTAGAGGTAGCGATAGCCCCCTTGCGCTCTGGGGAATGGACCGAGGATGTCCAGACCCCAAACGGCAAAGGGCCAGGTGAGTGGGATGGTTCGCAGTTCTTGCGCCGGCTGATGTATCTGCTTGGCGTGGAACTGGCACGCCTCACACCTCTTGACCATCTCCGCTGCATCCCCGAGCGCTGAAGGCCAGTAGAAGCCACTTCGATATGCCTTGGCGGCCAGAGTTGCAGCAGAGGCATGATGGCCGCACTCGCCGGCATGGATGTCCCTTAGAAGCTCTTGGCCTTGGTGAGTAGATATGCACTTTAGAGCGACGCCATTTGGGCGACGCCGGTACAAGTCACCGTCCTTGACGCAGTAGCCCGAAGCTTTCCGCACAATCCTCTCGGCCTCCTCTTCATCCTCAGGAAGCCTGCTGCTGGTGAGGTAGGCCTTGAGCTCGATGATCCAATCCACTCCCTCCTGCCAAGCCAATGCCAGAAGGACGCGGTCACCCGAAGGAGGCCCGCAATCCGGAGCTCCCTGCCCCGGCGGTGGCGGCAAAGCAGAGGGAGGAGGGGAATTGGATGTTGGTGGAGAGGCGGACGGTTTGAAGAGACGCTCCTCGAAGACGCCGGCGGGCTGCGCCAGGCGATGAGAGGCGCGCTTGGCGATCTCGTCGGCCTCCACATTTTCTCCCCTTGGGATGTGCCTCAGCTCCAAGCCTTGGAAACGCTTTTCCATCTTTCGATGCTCCTCGAGATAAGCCGCCATGTGCTCATCCCTTGGAGTGTAGCTCTTGTTCGAGAAGTTCACAACCAACTGTGAATCTCCCTTGACGACGAGACGCTTGATGCCCAAAGCGTTTGCCGCCCTTAAGCCGGCGAGTAGTCCTTCGTACTCCGCGATGTTGTTGGAGACCTTGTTCTCAGGCTTGAAGCAGAGCTGCACAGCATAGAAGAGCTTGTCTCCAGAGGGAGAAGTTAGGACAGCACCCGCTCCCGCACCGGGGAGGTTGAAGGCACCGTCGAAGTGCATGACCCAGAGTCCTGGGGCCTCCTCTCCAGGGAGAGTTGACTCCACCTCCGGAGGCTCATTGACGAATGGATCAGTCCATTCTGCAGTGAACTCGGCCAAAGCCTTGCTCTTAATTACCTTTGTAGTTTCGAAGGAGATCTCGAAAGGCTGAAGTTCCACGGCCCACTCAGCCACCCGCCCGGTGACATTGGGGTTGCGCAGGACGGTTTCCAGGGGCCGATCGGTCACGACCTTAATCGGGTGACCCTGGAAGTAATGGCGTAGCTTCCGCGAGGCGATGAGCAAGGTGTAGAGCAGCTTTTGCTGCATAGTGTAGCGCTCCCGCGCGTCGCGCAGTACCGTGCTGACGAAGTACACAGGCCTTTGTACCTTGACGACACCCTCGGAAGGCTCCTCCTCAGGAGGCTTTTGAGCATTGCTCTGAAAGAGCGGCTCGGCCGGTGAAGATCCCTCGGGCGGCTCCTCTCGAGGGGCGGAAGGTGAAGCGGCCTCTTCCTCGCGAGGAGCCCCCGAGCTTGGAGGAGTGACCTCCTCCTTGGCGATTACCTTGACGCCTCGCTCCGCGACGAGAACAGCGCTTGCAGTCCTTGGAGTTGCCGCGATGTAGAGTAGCAAGGGCTCGCAGGGGGCTGGGGCAACCATGATCGGTGGGCTCGTGAGGTACCTTTTTAACTCGGCGAAGGCCTTGTCGGCTTCCGGAGTCCACTCGAACTTCCCGGTGCGCTTCATGAGCTTGAAGAAGGGCAAGGCTTTTTCCCCACTCCTCGCAATGAAGCGCCCCAGGGCTGCCATGCACCCCGCGAGGCGTTGCATTTCCTTGAGATTGCGCGGAGGACGCATTTCTTCGATGGCCTTGACCTTGTCGGGGTTCGCCTCTATCCCGCGGTTGGACACGAGGAACCCCAACAGCTTTCCCGACGGCACGCCAAAGGCGCACTTGGCGGGGTTGAGCTTGATGTTCACCTTTCTCAGGTTGACGAATGTTTCCTCCAGGTCCTCGATGAAGGTGTGACCCTCGCGAGTCTTGACGACGATGTCGTCGACGTAGGCTTCCGCATTCCTTCCCATCTGAGCCCCCAGGGCCTTACGCATGAGCCTTTGGAATGTAGCTCCTGCGTTCTTCAGGCCGAAGGGCATGCAGACGTAGTAGTACACCCCACAGGGCGTGATGAAGGCGGTCTTCTCTTCGTCCTCCTTTGCCATCTTGATCTGATGATAGCCAGAGAAAGCATCCAAGAAGCAAAGGAGGTCGCAGCCGGTGGTGGAATCGACGATTTGATCTATCCTCGGGAGAGGGTAAGGGTCCTTGGGACAGACCTTGTTGAGACTTGTGAAGTCCACGCAGAGGCGCCCACTGCCGTTAGCCTTTGGGACGACCACCGGATTAGCAATCCAGGTGGGGTGGGCCACCTCGCGTATCAACTTGGCATTCTTCAGCTTCTCTATCTCCTTGACGATGAAGTCTTGCTTCTCTTGCGCTTGCTTCCTAGTCTTCTGTTTCACGGGGTGTGCCTGAGGGCACACGGCTAAGTGGTGCTCAATCACCTCCCTGGGAACTCCGGGCATATCCGACGGAGTCCAAGCGAACATGTCAGAATTCGCCCGCAGGAAGGTGACGAGCGCGCTTTCCTATTTGGGGGAAAGCCCTGCCCCGATGGTGACGAAGTTTTCGCAGCCCCCAGCCTACAGCAGGACCTTCTTGACTACCGAGCGCTCTTGGGTAAACTGGGGCCTCCTGCCTGAGGGTACTGCAGCTTCCCCAATGCTCATGTCCATCATTGGATGGTCCAGGTCCCTGCTTGGAGGAGGCGATGCTGAGGCAGCGAACCTCTTCCCCGTCGAACCCAGAAGGGGGGGCTCGAGAGAGGCCTTCTTCGCAGCAGCTCGCTCTTGGGATACGAGCTGCTTCTTCCTCACGAGGTCGCCGGAGTGTTCCAGTAGATCTTCGTCGGCGGGGAACATGGTGGCGGCCTCGCGGTAGACATGCTCAACTGATCGGAGAGCATCCTTCTCATTGCAGCGCACGGTGATCGTGCCGCTGGCGCCCGGAATCTTGAGGACGTTGAAGCCATGGTGCGTTGCTGCCATAAACCTTGCCAAGGCTGGGTAGCCGAGGATGGCATTGTATGGCAGGGCGATGTAGGCGACATCGAAGTCGAGGCTTTCTGTCCTGTAGTTATCCCGGGTGCCGAAGGTGACGGGCAGGCTTACCTGCCCAATCGGCGTTGTAGATCCCTTGGTTACCCCGAAGAACGGCCGAGTTGGCATGAGCCGGTGGTAAGGCACCTGCATTTTTTCGAAGATCTCAACAGAGATGATATTGAGGCCCGCCCCCCCGTCGATGAGGGTGCGATTGACGGCGACGTTGTTGATGGTTGGCGTGCACAAGAGGGGGATTGTGCCCACGCCCCTTGTGGAAGCCGGATGATCCTCCTCGTCGAAGCTAATCTTGCACGTCGACCACTTCATCAGGCGATGGCCGATGTTGGTTTGTGCCGCCGCGATCTCTCGCGACAGCTGCTTGAAGTGCCGATTTGACAGAGGAGCCTGAGCTCCACCCAGGAGGCACGCGACGAAGTCTCGCGGCTCTTGATAGCCCCCCTGGTTCTCCTCCCGACGATCGTTTGCCGGTGGGGGCAGCGGCAGCGGCTCGGGATCGTCTCGAGACAGACCCCCACGGCGGCGACCTTCCTCGCGGTCGTCGTCGCGGCGATCGCCCCAGGATCCACTCTTGCCGTTGCTGCGGCAACCCCCGTGACGCTTGGCGACGCCGTTTTCCTCGTGAAACTTCCGGACAATCCAACAATCCTCGGTATTGTGGGTGTCCTTCTTGTGGATAATGCAGAAGCGGCGACGTCGACCTTTATCGCGATCGGAGCGGTCCCCGCGGCGTTGCTTATGATCTGGCTCCGCCGCGAGGACGGCAGCCTCCTTACGCTTTGGGTCCTTGGACTTCGGCTTTGGGGGAGGCGCCTCCGGCAGATTGTGCACGAAGAGCCTCCCCTCCTCAGCCTTGGCGCAGCGGTCGGCAATCTCGAAGAGCCGGACGACGGAAGTCAGCTCATCATTCACAGACAGCTTCTCCCTCATCTTGATGTCGGAGACGCCCGTGGAGAATGCGGAAATGACCTCCTCGTTGGAGATCCTGGGAATCTTGTTCCTCACCTGACTGAAGCGCTGGATATATTGACGAAGCGTCTCGCCCTTGTACTGACGCACCGCTTTAAGATCATTCTTAGTCGCGGGGCGCTCGTACGTGGGCATGAAGTTGGCAACGAACTGACGACATAAATCCTTCCACGACGTCACAGATTCATGAGGAAGATTCATGAGCCAAGTTCGCGGAGCGTCCTTGAGGGCCATGGGGAACCAATTGGCCATGGCGCGCTGATCTCCACGCGCAGCCTGGACGGCGACGACGTAGAGTTGGAGGAATTCGACAGGATTTGTGGTCCCGTCGTAATGCGCGCTGATGTCTGGCTTGAACTTGTCAGGCCAGACGACGTAGCGCTGCTGGCGAGTGAGGGCAAGACACCCGGGATTGTAGATCAGTACGCCGGGGGTCCTGACATTCTTGCCAGCTTCGCCGATGTCATCGATGGCGCGGTAATGATTTTCGCGGCGGCGCTCGAGGGAGACGCGTGCGTCTTCTGGAGCGCGTTGGACGATTTGGCAGCTGGGCTCCCCGCGCGGCGAAGATGCGGCGCGGGAGACCACCCTCCTGGCCTTGTTGGCCATCCCATCTCCGGCGCCCGGGGCGTGATGCCCCGCCGCCGGATCTGGGCTTCCCGCGCCCTGGGCTCCTCCCAAGGCCGGGTCTTCGTTGGCGATGGCGACGAGCTCGGCGATTCGAGCGCGCCACCCCTCACACCCGTCGTCGGTGGGTTGATAGCGCAGTAGCTCCTGCGCCATGGCGAGTGCCTGCGCAGGAGACAGCTGACTCCCAGAACGAGCGCGAGAAGTGGTGGTGGCGGTGAAGGAGAGCGAAGGCTCTGTCCGCCCGGACGGGAGGTAGGAAGACTCCAGATCTTCGTCCTCTTCCTCCTCGGCCGAGGCCCCACGACGACGGAAGATGGGCTCGGTTTGCCCCCGAGCAGCGTTGCGACGGCGAAGACGCTCGAGCCTTGCGTTGGCGTCGGCCATGTCGAAGCAGATCTAGAAGAAAACACACCACAACCCCCTACCTGGCGCGCCAAATGTCGATGGATTTCGTGTCGCAAGAACACGGGGTACCACGCGACGGACCCAAGGATTCGAACGCAGGGGGCTGAACGTGTGAGATCTTGGATCGCAATGAAACACGGTGACGGAAGCCTCGATTGTCGGACGCACAATGCACTGCAGAGAGGGAGACCGAGCCTTACCCAGGTTCAGGGCCCTCATGGTGAGGTAAAACCCCTACTTCCTGCCTTCTTGTATTACGACGCGACACCTCGCGAGGAGTACAAGGCCTTGGTTACAAAGCTCTAGCTGGCCAGAGGTTGAAGAACCTGCGTGCCTAGCTAGCCGCTTGCCGAAGATGAAGATTAGATCAGCCTCTATCCCCCCCCGGTAGGGGTGGCCTCCTCCCCCCTTTTATAGCGCCAAGGTCCTCCTTCCCCTTATCTTCTTGGGGAAGGGGTTGCCACACACGGCCAAGGAGGGAGGACAGCTATAGACTATGTCCTTCTGTAGACTTGGTCTTCGTAGGGTAGCGGCGCCGGTCCACAGGAGTGGGTGGAGGAAGCTGACGTCCTCCTCTGGCGCCCTGCACCGTCCATGCTATATTTAGGGGGGTGGCCAACTGCCACTGTGCCGCTTTGGACAGGCACAGAGAAAGTTGGTCTCCTCCCTGTCGGGGGTAGCGTGGGCGGTACGTGGTCTTCTGCCCGCTAGCTTCTTGCTCTGCACGCCAATCGTGCTGAGCTGGCGTAAGCATGCGTCCTCTCCTCACCAGCTGGGGCTCGTGAGGAGGTCTTCTGGTCCTTAGCCGTTTCTGTCGTCGTTCTCCTCACGAGGTGCCTCCTCGTGAGGGTCTTCTCCGTAGATTGGATCATCGATTCTGGAGGTGGGCCAATGACGTGGTCCAGAAGCAGGTGGACCGGGGTACCCCGGTATCCATTCCACCGACAGCATTCTTTTCAAGACCCGGCACAGGTGCTGCGCACCTATCCCGGCCCTCGGTGACTAGGATTTGAAGCTCGAAACGAGCTTATATCTCGGTCATGAGGATTTGAAAAGAGTTTAAGTCGTTAATCTGTTAGAGACCCGGCACAGGTGCTGCACACCTATCCCGGCCCTCGGTGACTAGGATTTGAAGCTCGGATCGAGCTCATATGTCGGCAGTGAATTCGAGAGCGGCAAATTAAAAGAGTGTAGGAAAATCCCGGATGTCCGTATCCCGGACAGCCGACATTTTCGGGGACTGGGGATATGTGTATAGATAAAGAGGACTTACGTTGGTGGCATCGGCCAATTGGTGAAGTCTCTGCTGGAGGCTGAGGAGCTCGCAGGCAATCGGAATGGGCTTCGCGGCCAGGGCGTCGGCGGGGTTGCCAGTGGCCGAGGCTTCGGCCATCTTCTTGCTCCTGGAATCCGCGGTGTCCATGTTGCCGGCGTCATTCCACTTGACGCAGTGCTCCTTCAGAGACCCGAGACTCTTGTCGCTTTTCGTCTCCAGGGGGACGCGGCCCTCGAGTTCCGGCGTGTCGAAGAAGTTGGTCCGGTACCCAGGGCGGGTTGCTGCCCTGCCAAGGTGCAGGGCCAAAGCAGAGCTGGTCCGGGATGCTGCCTTGGAAGGAGCAGTGGCGGCAGATGGTGTGCCGGACTTGGTCGGCTGAATCTTCAGTATGCCGGACTTGGCCGGAGCAGAGATCTTGACCGGGACGGAGGTCTTGGCCGGCGCAGCGGTCCTGGCTGGTGCTGGAGTCTTGTCAGCAGTTGGAGTCCTGGGCGCAGGTTGTTCCGGCGCGGCCGGTGCATCTTGGCCAGCAGAGGCAGGATCCGGAATAGTCCGAACTTCCGGCACTGCAGGGCCTTTGCCCTTGATGTCTGTGCCGGCGCTCTTGTTGCTTGCGCCAGCATCTTCAGTTGTGCCGGCGTCGCCGGTGGGCGCGCCGGAGTCCCGGGCTTCCTGGTGGGCTCCTGTGTCCATGTGGACATCAGGAGCCGAAGGTTCCTGTTGAGCCCCCGAGTCCATGTGGACGTCGGGGGCAGAGATATCTTGTTCCGGCGGAGGATCGACCTTCGCCGGGGAGGTGGTCTTGTCTGGCGCAGGCGAAGATGCCGGCGCCGGGGAGGTCGTGTGGCTTGCCGAGGGTATGTCGGAGGTGGAAGTTTCCGCAGGCTTGGTCATCTTGGGGCCGCCACTCGAACTAGAAGCTTGTTCCGGCGCAAGAGGAGCCCTGAAAGAGAGAAAACACCAAGTTAGTAATCAAGGCAAGAGATATGTCGGAAATGACGCAAGGAAAAGAGACTTACCCTGAGGCAACAAGCCTCTTTTTCTTCTGAACGGGCACGCCAACCTTCTGTCTTTTCTGCTGCTGGGGTGTGTCGGCCTGGGGCTTCACCCCTCGCTTCCGGCCGGCACGTCCGCCGGTGGAAGGAGGTCCCTGGTTCAGAGGGGTGGCATCGACAACCATGTTGTCCGGGATAGCTGAGGACGGCATTGGAAACTCATAAGCAATAGGTGTTTCTGGAAAGGCATATGCGAGTGGCATCGGGTCATAGTACAGCAGGATTTCCTCATCAGAATCACTCTCACTCCGGTCTTGAGTACAATGCCGGGATGAAGAGGCCTTACCCGCGGTAGCTGCAGCTCGGGTGTTCCGGGGTAGCTTGTCCCAGTGATCCGGATCCTCAGCATCCGCAATAGTGCGGTCCGCCGCGATCTGAATCCGGGAGTTCTCCATGGCTTGGAAGCTAAATTTCTATATAGGAGCAAGGTCAATTGATCAAACCAGGGAATATGGCGGCCAATAGCAATGTATCGGCCAAGCATGATATATGTCGGACAAGAAAGTATGTATCTATATGCCGGAAAAGAAAGTATGTATCGGTCAAAGAGTTTACCATTGGGGCGGGCCGATCCCGGCTGTATGGTTCAAGTCCCCAAGCGAAGGTGGCCTGAGAGGACTTGCAGACGTCCTTGATCCGCCGCAGAACGTCGGCCGGAGTCAGCTCATGAGTAGAGTGCCGGGTGGGGTCCATGGGCCCGCTCATCTGGCAGATCTTATGAGACCGGCGCTGCAAAGGAGAGACGCGCCGGCTGATGAAGCAGGCCACTAAGTCTTGCAGGGTGAGGCTGGCATCCCGTAGGTCACTCTTGACCTGATGAAGGGCGTTAACCGAGACCACAGAGGACTTCGGATTGTAGGTCCAATTCTTCATGGCCAAAGGTGGCTCGTCCACAAATGGCGGCAAGTTGAGCATATCCACGTCGGTGGTGTTCTTGACGTAGAAGAAGCTCTTCTGCCACTTCTTGCAGGATTCGAGGAGTTCCACCTTGGGGAAATCCGAGCCCTTCCGGGACATGATGGTGGCCGCGCCGCAAAGAGTCATGGGACGGTCCTTCTTCTCCTGGGCTGTCTCCGGCGGGTCGTCCTTGCTCCGGGGCGGTTCTTGAACGACTTGCTTCCGTAGTTGGAAGTACCTCGCCCAACCTTGAGCAAAGGGCTCTATGCCGGCGAACCCTTCGCAGAATGCAACGAAGGCAGAAAGGATCATCACGGCGTTTGCCGGGATATGATGAGGCTGCAGACCATAGACGTCGAGGAAGTCCCGGAAAAAGTCCGATGCCGGCAGGCCGAAGCCCCGCTCGAAGTGGGCGATGAAGACGACTCGTTCGCCGGGTTCTGGTGCCGGCGCAATCTCTCCCGCGGGTAGCCGGCATGCGACGCCCTCCGGCACTCTCCTGGTGGAGGTGACCCAGGATATGTCGGCAGGGGTGACCTCCGACCCCTCCCAGCCGGAGCGTCCTTGGGCTCGGGCCGAGGTATCCTCCTCTGAGGCCGAGGTACCTGTCATGCTCGATGAAGCCATCGGGATGGCCGGTACAAGGCGTGATAGCCGAAGTCCCGTGGTGTTATCCCTATCAAGGCCGGAGAAAAGAGGGAGGTTAGTCTCTCCGGCATACAGCTCTCACCAATGTCAGCAGAAATAGGAGATCTACTGAGGCAGTTAAAACCGGAAATAAACGTGGATATAATTCCGACGGAAGAACAGCGGTGTACTTCAAAGGGATGTCACTGGCAATGCAAAATCGAGTCAAGCAGATGTCAAGCAGAGAAGCTACCACAGATTCAAGCTAGCAGGGCTATCGTGGTAAGAGGCAGGAGGAATGAAGAACAAGAATAGAAGAACAGAAGCTCACCGAAGCTTGGCCGGCGGCGGTGGAACGACGGTGAGTGTGCAGACGAAGATCCGATCTCTCAGCAATGTTGCAGAGAGGAGCGGCGGCGTTGACGATGACGATGCTAGACGTCGGCGAGAGGAGGCGCCGGCGTGCCGGTGGGTGACGGCGGTGGCTTCCAGCTACTGTTCCTCGGTCCGGCGGTGAAGCGCAAAGGGCAGAGGAACGGAGGAAGAAGAAGGCACTGTGGGGGTAAAAAGAGCAAGTTACCCCCACCCCTGTATTTATATCGAAGAGGTCTGGGGTCGTGGGGATCATGGGCAGTGCTCCACTACCCCGACCGTTCCCGCAGTAATTCGCCAAGTGGCGGCGCGGAGTGGGGCGGTGGCTATTGTAACCGTGCCATGACGCAATGATGGAGAGGAGTAACTGGACTGTGAACCGTCACGTCGTGTGACCGTTCGAGGTGGCAGGGCAGTTGCAAGTTTCGATGCAAACTGTTGGGCCTGGCTTCTCGAGGAAGACTCGTCTATATGTCGGCATAACTGCCCAAAGGAACATGTTTCTTCCGGAATACCCTCAGGGCCGGCCGGATTAACTTTTGGAAAGGGAGCGGTAGCCGGCATATGGCGGATGACCCGGCATATAATCCGATCGCCGGGATATAATGAAAGGAAAATATGTTGAACCTGTCAAGGCTCCACAGTTATGACTGGGGAACCTCGGCAGCTTCGGGGACTAGTGTCGGGGGGATGACCCCCGGTAGGGTCAAGAGACTAGAAGGATGCAAGGACTGTGATTGACTTTGTACCGGTTGACCAAGCAAGGGTCTGCCGGGATATAATGGCATATGCTAGGCCGGGTTATATAAGTATCCCGACCAGTATGTGGATATGCCGGATTAACCGGGATAGCAACTGAGGAGTGCCGACATATACTTGGATATGCCGGCCTATCTATTTTGATGTGTTGTGCAGGAACAGGGAAGCCGGATTACCCGACCTCATAGGTCGTTGGTCCGGCATATAGGTCCGGGATATGGCCAACGGTCATATCCGGGATATAGAAGTCAGCTAAGATGTCATGTCCCTACAATCAAGGGGAGACTCTGCCAAGCATGGAGAAGGATCGGTATGACAAGGTGCACAGTGGTGGTCTACCTACCCTCACTGTGCACAAGTACAGCCCTTACCTCACCAAGGTAGGGTCACAGTGCAAGGAGTACAAGGTACAGGGATATGGAGTCCCATCGAGAGCAATCAGGGAGGAAGTCAAGGGTCTCTGCCTTCGACAGCAAGTCCTGTTTGGAGTGTAGTTGGTGTCTCCTGGTCTTATGTGACCGTTGTAACCTTGGCCACCACTATATAAGGTGGCACAGGGAGTCCTAGCAGGAGGTTGGTCACTCTGTGTTCCTACACTTAGCAGTTCGTCTTCCTTCTCTAGCTGAAAGCTTGGAAGCACCATTGTTGTGTACTCCATCGATCCATATATACAACCAGTAGAGCAGGAGTAGGGGTGTTATCTCCTTACGAGAGCCTCGAACCTGGTTAGATCTGTGTTCCTTCCTGTCGTGCTTTTTAGCTCGTTCCCCTCTCCCGAATCCTCCAGCATACAGTCGGCCCCCATTTAAGCCATCCTATGACATATGTTGTTTCACCACGACGACACATCGTGAACTTGTGTAACTGTTGCTACCTTGATTCCACCCGCATCGCGTGCACGCTGCAATGTGCACGAGGTGCTTGGTGGTGCGTTTCCAAAGCGACATCATGTAGATTGTGGCTTGATTGCTATAATCTGCAAGGTGCCGGTTTTGGGGCATTACAAGTGGTATCAGAGCCCAGGTTTTGTCGATACCCACGGGTCCAGCGTGCCTGTAGGATAACCTAGCCAACGGAAGTTGTTGAGTCTAGTGTCAAAACTATTTTGCTAAAAATGCGTTGGATAGATCTAAGTAGGTATGCATTTTTCTCCTTACCTTTGTGCTTCTCCTCTCTTACCTTCGTGAGTTTGAGTCCTCTCTCTTACCTTCTCCTTTGAGTTTTAGGTTCCTGCATGGGTGGACGATCTCTTGCCTTTTATCCTAATAGGTCCGTTCCTCGGAAGGTCATCATCAATGTGAACAAGCATCCCTTGTTGGTGGTGTCGGGAAGGAAACTATTGTTAGTGGTGTCGAGAAGATCAACACGGTGCAAGAAGATCTGATAGTTTACCCAACTCCTCCCCCGTCTTATCGTGGATCTCGGGGCGAGATCCCTTGTTAGTGGTGTCGATTGTAACGACCCGGAAAAATCCCCAATATTAGAATTGCTTGTTATTTTATTTTTCCCGTCATTGCGATGTCATGCATCATCATGCATATATAACCTTGCATGTTTTGTTAAGCTCAAAATCATTTGGTACAAAACTATTTCTTATTTTTGCTTGTATGGTTTTATATTAAACCCTCCTATTATTTTCTTATTTAAATTAATAGTAACAAAACCAAAATATTTGAAAACTTTAAATTTGTTTTAAATCTGCTTTGCAAAACTTTCCAAACCCTCTCGTTTGCTCCCTCTCCTTTGCCCCAAAATAATTCAGCAAGACAAAGAGAAGAAGAGAATGAAATAGAAGAAAGAAGCCACGTTAAGATCATCTACTTTGGGTCCAGCAAGCCGCCTCCTTTCACCCTTTATTCCCAGCCTGGCCTTGTCGTCTTCCCGAGTCACGCAGGAGGCGTGCTCTCTGTTAAGGTCACGAGCACCACCACCATCTCACCTGCTCCCTCCATCTCCTTTTAATCCCTAGATCGATCCCAAGCAAACCCTAGCCTCTAACTCCAGTCACGCCGCTGCCACTCGCTCCTTCTCGTTCCCCTTCTCCTCTGCTATCTCCCTCTCTATTTGCTACCTCCATGGAGAACGACCACCGCGCCATCGGGCCGCCTTACTAGAGTGCCCACCACCAAGCCAAAGCCACCAGGAGCTCCGCCTCCCCAATAGGAACGTCCCCGCCCAGTGAAACAGACCAGAACATCTTCAAGCCTCTGAATCATCGTCGTCTTCCTCGTGGCTCGCCGCTGAAATTCACCGCCTGTGGTGACCCCCGTCCTCTCCAACCACAGCTAAGACCTAACGGTGATCCCGTGCTCCTTTTCCCCCTCTCCAACCTCCGTTTTGTGCCTCACCACTCCATCATGCTCCTCCTCGCCACCGTTGACCGTCGCGTTCCTTTGCAGGTGCTCTTCATCGGCGCAACTCCGGCGTCCAACCGAGTCAAGATCGTCACTTTTTGTTTCCCCGCTTCAGGGAGAAGCTAGAGCACTACTTCATGCGTTCCTATTCGTGCTGCATCGCCACTTCCCAGAGTTCTCTGTCCTCTCATCCGTGTCTCCAACCCGCTCGCTGTGACTGCTCCAAGGTTCAGTTCCGACAGGAACAACTTCATCTGCATCCAATATAACCTACGGCTTCCTACTGTAATCACATCCAATTGGTAACTCAACTGGTCTGTTCCTTTGATTCAGCCCTGCAGATCTTGGGTTCAATCCCTGGGATACGGGATTAATCCCAACTTTTTGTTGTTAGATCTGGCGCCAAATGGGCCTTGGCCCGAGATCGTTCCCCGCTGTCTCGCGCCCCACGCGGTCTCTTCTTTTCCGACGCCATCAAGATCCGGCCCAGTCGCGCGTGTAGCGCTGCAGGTAGTGAACCTGCTTCCAGATCCAGCCGAGCTGTGTCATTTTCCATTTTTTTTCTAAGAAAGAAGCCCTGCAAATATGCAAATCTTGTATTATTCATATCTTTTAAACCGTAACTTGAAATAAAAAGTATTTTATATGAATTTTTATCAGAAAATTGTGTAGAATCTGAATATGCCTTCCATATACCTGTTTGCATCTTGTATCATATAGTGATGTGGTAATTTGCATCTCATCTAATAAGTAACATATGAAGTAATTGTGAAGTACCAATTATGGTTTCACCACTTCATTTAATTTTGTGTAGCTCACCCATATCTTGTTTTTCCATGCTAATCAACAATTAAATTGTCGTGTAGTTAAACAACATGAACCATATATGTTTATATCGGGATTCCGATTCCGCTTAATTTTGATAAGTTGCATTGCATCATAATTGCCATGTCATGCATACATGCTTCACATGATCATGCTGATTCTTTTATCGTAGTAGTAAGTGTTGCATCCATTGTTTGTTGTAGCATTTTGCTAATTCTCGGATAGGCCGATTCGTGGTGATGTGTGCAACGACAAGATCTTTGGGTGTTCTTCGACCATCTTTTCAGGCGAGCTCTTTTCTCTCTACCCATTTATTACTTTTGCTCTCGCTAGCTCTATATTCTAGCCTTGTGTCATGATGCTTTTGTTCGAGTCACGTGTCCTATCCACCTGTTTATCCAAAGCAAAGCCATAGAACCTTCCATACATCCTATTACCCATGTGCTTGTTGTTTGAGTTAGCCTTGCGAGTCGTAGGCATCTTCAGGTTGTTCGACTTGTTTTCTCTTATTGGGTTGGGAAGTTATCACATGCTCTACTTTTTGGATATATGTTGTTAGAAATAATCATGGCTTACTTTATTGTTAATACTTAAAATTGAATTAAGCAGAGGCATCGGTGAGTCATTTTGCCAGTTTTACGATGGCTCACTTGTGTCCCCTAGGACCCCGAGATCGCATGAACTGTTCTGAGACTGAGCGCTCTAACCAAGCGTGGGTACGTTTACGGGCCTCCCCTCGATCACTGTCGGAATCTACACACTTGTCCAGTGGCCACAACTAGTTTGAGGTTTTCTATTTGGGTTTTGTGTGTATGCAGCTCTTGTATCTTAATGGTCTGATTTATTTTGGGGGAAGCCCAAGAGTGCCTTGTAACCCCTTGTTTCGCTTCTACACGCACGCATAGGATGTGGTACGTGCATTTATCGCTGCTGAAGCGGGTCGTCTCCCCAGAGTGGAGCCGGGCCTCGGAAGCCGTAGACACAAACAACTAGGTCTGTCTCAGAGATTCGGTCGGACTCTTGATACGGGTTAAACTTAGTTAGGTGGCTTCCTGGACTTGTTTGTAGTGAAGGAGAGTGCGAGTCGTGACTATCCTAATGGCGCACCTGTTTTTATTAAGGGTGCGAGACCTGCTGGAAGGATTGATCGTGCGTTTGGGTACATTTGGGCACCCCTTTAGGGTTAAATCTTTTCGAAAATCCGTGACCGCGGTTATGGACGACTTGGAGCTGTACTACTCGATCATAGAACAACTTGCACCTGCTTTTTCAATACTAATAAATTTGTATAGTAAGCTAGCACCACTACAACAATAAACCTGCAATAAAACTTGTTAACTGTGTGAGTGCCTTTGATATTGCTTCTTCGTGCGGGCGCGATGAGGTGATTCATCGGCTGGGTTATGTTTGTTGTAGTATTCTAGTTGGTTCTTTTATACGCTCTCTTATCTTATCTATTTAGACAGAAGTTGTAGTGTGTTTCTGTAGTTTCTTTTGTTGCCGCTAAGTCCACCATATAGCCTGTAGGCGAGCACAGCTGAATTCCAGTCTCGCGAGTACGTGCATCGGTACTCACCCTTGTTTTTCTTCTTTTTCCTTTCTCTTTCTTCCTCCTTTTTCAGCAACCGATGGTCCGATCTTCACAGGTATGGGAGCGACGACGTTAGCAAGTTTACCCTTCCGGCTTGGCCTGGGCAGGGTTATGGACGCCATCGTTTATCTTCAGGCCTCTTAGGCCCATTTATATTCTTGTCCGTACTCGGATACTATTTTGATTTATGTCTGATTTGGATCTTTGTATTGTATATTTGGATATTTTGACTCATGGAGTCTTCGTGGTTATATTATATTCTTTCGTGGGTTCTATCGTGAACTTGTGTAACTGTTGCTATCTTGATTCCAAAGCGACATCATGTAGATTGTGGCTTGATCGCTATAATCTGCAAGGTGCCGGTTTTGGGGTGTTACAAGGCCGCCGTGAGATATCCGGTATAGTGCTAGGGTTAGGCCGCCGGGGGGCTTGTGCGATGGGCACGGGTTAGGGCAGAGGGGGATTGGGGTCGGGGATTGCAAATGGGGAAGAAGCTAGGCGCATTATGCGCAATATACGCCACGCATACTTGACACTTAGTCAAATACCGCAACGCTCTACTCTATGACAACAACACAGAGTTGGTTCAGTGGTAGCATCTGTGAGCTACCCTCTGCATCAGGGGCATCCAGGTTCGAATCCTGGTTGCCTCACACACCTTTTTTTTTCTTTTTGCAATTATTTTCTCACTTTCTAACAAATACTAACTTTAACATTTAATAGTAACTAACAAAAACACTAAAAACCATGAATACTTCAAAACCTTTTTCTCACTTCATTTGCGAGTATCATAATAGTTTATTCAAAAAACCACGAATATCATCATGTCACACAAACATCGATATCCATACACACACAAGAATATTATGATAGTCTGTAGATTTGAGTAAACGGATGCATGCAAACACAAAAAATGCATGTCATGATCTCGATTCCGCGCTAGCTAGCTAGAGCTAACGTCTCTTTGCAATCTTCCTGCCCTTCTTCCTCGCGGTTGAATACTTTAGGCCGGGAATGCTAAGGTTTCTTCTTGTGAATGGACAACCTTTAGTAGGTAGGGTGGTCTTTCTTCTTCCTGTGGCAGTCGGCTTGTCGAAGTACTTGTCGAATTCCTCTTCGGTCTTTGGATCGCCGTTCTTTTCTAAGTCTTGCTCATTGGTGGGTCCTTCCATTTCGATGATGCTCCTCTTGCCCCTCCTCATGATGACACGGCTTGGCTTTGACGGGTCGGTGATGAAGAAGCATTGGTCAACTTGGCTAGCGAGTACCCATGGCTCGTTTTTTGCGGAGACATTCTTCATGGAGGCATCGGGTATAACCATGGTGGTGAAATACCGGCCCTCTTTCTGGATGCTCTTGGCCCATCTAACATGGAACATCGGCACCTTCTCTCTGGCATAGTCGAGCTCCCAGATCTGCTCGATCCTTCTGAATAATCTTTTCTTGATGGTGGCTTCATCATCGGCATAGGATAGCATCGTTACTCCTAAGTTCTGATATTCGCTACTCTTGTCCCTTTCCTCGGTGTAGAATCTGTATCCGTTAATGTCGTAGGCCTGATATGTCCACATGTTGTGCCCGGGGCCCTGTGATAATGCGAAAATGAGTTTTTCATCCTCCGTAGAAGGCATCAACTGCAGGTCGTGAAGCTTTTCCTTGAACCAAGCCGTGAAGCTGGAGTTGTGCTCTCTTGTTTTGTCTCCCTTCTTCCTCGGCCGACCAAGTTCAATGAACTTCTGCTCTACAAAGCTTTTGTGCTTCTCCACCCAAGGGTCAACCAATTTGATGTGCTATCGCGCGACGAGGTGTGCTCAGACAAAGTTGGGGCGTCGACCCTTCGCGCCGACATGCAGGGCACGAAAACCCTCGCGGTGACCATATCCAGCAAGCCTATCGAGTTGCGTCCTTTTAGACAGACCAACAGGGTCGTCCGTGTCATCCTCCTCGGTGCGTAGATAATTCTGGCAAAAAGAGACGCACTCGTAGGTTAGAAAGCCCTTGGCGATGCTTCCATCTGGACAGGACCTGTTGCGGACAAATCCTTTGATAACACCATTTAGCCTTTCGAATGGCATCATGTTGTGCAGGAATGTCGGACCGAGATGAATGATGTCATCCACGAGATGGATGAGCAGATGCACCATGATATCGAAGAACGCAGGTGGGAAGTAAATCTCAAGCTCGCACAATATCATGATGATCTCTTCTTGCAGCGCGTTGAGATGCTTCAAGCCAATCGATTTCCTCGAGATGACGTCGAAGAAGTTGCAGAGGCCAAACAACGTCTCACGGACGTGCTCGTCCATTATCCCTCGGATCGCAATGGGAAGTATCTGCGTCATCAACATGTGACAGTCGTGAGACTTCATCCTGCTGAACCTCTTCTTCACTTTCTCCACATATCTGCCTATGTTCCCAGAGTAACCGTGAGAAACTTTAACTCCTAGGAGGCACTTGAAAAACTGCTCGACCTCCTTCTCACTTAGAGTGAAGCAGGCTACGGGAAACACCACATCCCTCCTCTTAGCCCTCTTGCGAGGACCCTAAGTATCTTCATCCATCGTCTCATCATCATCGTTATCGGGCGGACCATGAAGTTCTTTCTTGATGCCAAGCAATTCTAGGTCGTGTCTTGCCTTCGGCCCGTCCTTGGTCCTATCTAGCATGTTGATGATAGTGGCCAGTAGACTCTCACATATGTTCTTCGTGACGTGCATGACATCAAGGCTATGGGGCGTGTGGAGTTATTTCCAATATGGCAGGTCCCAGAAAACAGACCTCTCGCTTTCCACACACCATGTAGCGGCTTTGTCCTCGGACGCTTCTTTCCTGGCAAAGGGCACTCTTCCCAGTTTTCCAGCATGTCGTCGATTACTTTGCCGCTCCTCGAATGTGGGGCTTTTTCGAGCTCTTCTTTACCGTTGAACAAGTCTCCGCGCTTTCTCCACGGATGATCCATTCGAAGCCACATCCGAGTCCATTGGAACACGGTCTTTGAGGAACCAGGATCCCTTGGTAGCTGGAGATGCGGGGTCTTATCCATGCACCTGACACATGCGTTGTGTCCATGGTTCACCTGGCCAGAGATGTAACTGTAACCTGGATAGTCCTGCACCATCATGAACAACACGACTCTCGAAGGGAAATAATCTTCTGAGTATGCATCCCACGTACGAGGAGGCATCTCCCACAGCATGGCTAACTCTTCTTTCAACAGCTCGAGATATAAATGCATGTCGACACCTAGTTGTTTTGGCCCCTGAATCAGAATACACATGTGTACATATCTCTGCTTGGTGCACAACCATGGAGGGAGGTTGTACGGCCATACAAACATGGGCCAGGTACTGTGCGTGTTACTCTGGTTGCCAAACAGATTGAGTCCATCAGTGCTCATACCAAGCCTGATGTTCCTTGGATCGGCCCCGAACTCATGGAAGTCGATGTCAAGTGTGTTCCACTGGCTAGCGTCCGAAGGGTGTGTCAGGATCTTGCCCTTATGCGGATCATCTTCGGTCTTCTTCCTATCCGCATGCCATCGCATGAGCTTTGGTTCCTTAGGGTCTATGAAATACCGCTATAGACGGGGAGTGATAGGAAAGTACCATACCACTTTCCGAGGTACTTTCTTGTTCCCTATCTTGTATCGTCCTTGGCCGCACACCAGACATGTGGTTCTCTCCGCGTACTCATCCCGATAAAGTGCGCAATCACTGATGCAGGCGTGGTACTTAACGTACGATAGGTCCAGAGGGCACACAATTTTCTTGGCCTCCTCGATATTAGTTGGACACGTATTTACGTTGGGAAGACGTTTTTGCCAGAATCTCATGTTTTTGTTGAAGCTTACGTCGGTCCATTTGCTTTCCGCCTTCATCTCCAGAGCCTTGAGCATGACGCTCAAGCGTGTATCCTCGGGTCGGCACCCAGGAAACAACGGAGTTTTCCCATCAATCTCCATCTGCTCCAGCTTGGCTTTCTCTCTGGCAGCAGCTTTCGCATTGCTCGTCTCCTTGAGGAGCAGTTCCTAAACATGTGGGTCCTGCAAGGCCGAGGTTAGTCATGTCTGTGTGCCCATCAGTGCCGCGTCTTCTCCACCACCATCTGCTTCGGCAACATCTCCTTCGTGATGATCATCATCATGTCTGCCGCCACCATCACCTTCGTGATGATCATCATCATGTCAGCTGCCGCCATCTCCTTCGTGATGATCATCATGTACGCCCTCGTCTTCAGGACCACCATTGTTGACGTCCTCGTCATCTTCAGAATCATAGCTGGGCATGAAACCATGCGTGAGCAGGTGACTCTCCAGGTCTATGGAATTAGGGTCGATTAAGCTCCCAAGTTTGCATATTTGACACGGACATCTTATGTGGGTCCTCTTGTTCATCCTCATGTCGGCCATCGTGCGTTCCTTGTATCTAGCCACTTGACCTTCGCTCATGTGTCTGACCATGGTTGCCTGCGCGGTATAGAGTAAAAAGAGAGTACCTTAGAATCACACACCATCATGCACTCACACACACACACACATGTATGCATGGATGGTCGCCGGAAAAATTTGGCATGACCTCTCCTAAAAATAGGACATATGGGTAGTGCAAAAATTTGCCGAAACAGAAGTTAATCAACATTTTGGCAAACATCCATGCACCATGCTATAGCAAGCAACATGCTCTTGCTTCTTCGTCACCTGTAAACATTTGCACCACACACAAGCATGCATGTACACATATGCATGCATGCACATACACCGTACATGAGACGTCCACCGGCCACACAAAACATCCACATGCATGTCCTCCAACAACTCACCTAGTGTATATAGAATCATTTTTGAGCCATGTCCGTGATGAGAGAGGTGTGGAGTTGTTGGAGAAAGAAGTGGACAAAGATGGATGTTGGAGGAGGAAAACTAGTTGGTTTAGTAGATCTACAACTTGGAGAGGCTTCCCCTCACAAAATTATGGAGCAAAGTAGGTTTAACAACCAAGAATGGAGGCAAGAATGGAGAAATTGAGGTGGTGGGGAGGAGGAGGATGAGCTAGATCTAGTTTGATGTTAGATGGAGAAGAATGAAATTGTGGTGGTGGGGCTGCCAACTTATAGATCTGGGCAATCTTATCAGTGGCGCATATTGAAAAATATGCGCCACTGATAAGTATGCCACCTTTTCAGAGGTGTGGGACCCACCATGTATGCATGGCGCATATTGAATATGCGCCATTGTTATGGGGTTATTAGTGGCGCATATTGTATATGCGCCACGCATAGCCCTGACAGAGGTTAGGCCAGTGGGGCCCAGGTGGGGCCCACATATTATCAATGGCGCATATTTTCTGATATGCACCACTAAAAGGGAAAATATCCATGATGCATTTCTTATATGCGCCACGGATAAGACATGATATTTTGTCGACGACCCTTCTGGTGGGTCCCACATGGGCTTTAGTGGTGCATTCTACCCAACATGCACCATTAGTAGTTAAATTATCAGTGGAGCATATTTCCAAATGTGCCACTAATAAATACTAGTGGAGCATATTGAATAATGTGCTCCACTGATAAAACATCTATCTATAAGCCTTTTCCTACTAGTGTTAGTTCTTTGTAGCTAGGTGCGTTTAGACCTCTGGTCTTTGTTGGTTTTCATCTTTGGGAGTTGTTTCAAAAAGGTTGATTGGTGTTGGAAAAGAGTAAACCGTTTTACGCTTATAGTGATGCAAAAAGAGAGCTTGTTTAGACTATTGCTTAGACTTTATTATGTCATGTTTGATATTATTTTGATTATATCCTTAGTATTAGTTGTTGTAGCATGACTTGTCTCAAATAACTAAGAGTGCTTAATGTGCTTTTGAAAGAACCATGCGTTGTTTTTATCTTGTAGAAGCATATTTTTGTGGTATTCTCTTTTGATGTTTTATTTGGGTTGACTTAGCGCATGCTTACACCATGTTTTGACTTTAACCAGTCGCCTCAAGCCTCTATGATCATTTGGTTTTTGACTTGTGATACCACTTTATGCTTTGGTTAATAATATTTTGTCGCTATGCATGATTATGGCCGTTATTGCTCTCTTAGTTGGTCGCTCCCAGTCTTTTGCTAGCCTTCACCTGTACTGAAAGGGAATACTTCTCGTGCATCCAACTCCCAAAAACCAAAGTTTTCCAAAGAGTCCACTACAAATTCCTATGAATGGTATTTCAAACCATTACAAGTAAATTTTCATGTGCTACCTTTCAAAAACCTTCAAATACTTCTCATTTTGTGACACTGTTTTTAGCTCATGCGGACGTAGTGGTCGGGTTTGCTATCTTCCATATTGAATTAGGTACCCCTCGACTTGCATGCTTCATCAGCTCGTCATTAATTTTGCAAGAGAGCTGGTCAGACCATTGTAACCTCTTAAAAAAAGGCATTCCTCCATGGTATGTGAAAGTTGGTGGGCACCCGAAGGATTCGGTTAGCCATGGTTTGTGAAAGGAAAAGTGGGGAGGAGTGCCAAATTTTATAAAAGAGCATGTATGTGCCAATTTTTCAAAGAACTCAGAACTGCTCTCAACTTGTTTAGTATGGAAGATAACAAGAACCCCATTGCCCGTCGTTGACAAGAACAACCACCTCTCAAAACAATTTGTATCTCTATTTTATAAATGAAAAGCTCTAGCACATGTTAAATCCCTGCTTCCCTCTGCGAAGGGCCTTTCTTTTACTTTTATGTTGAGTCTTCATCTTCTACCTTTATGCACCGATTAAGAGAGCATAGTTGTCATTCTGAGTATAATGTGCATGGTCCCAAAATTTATTATTGATTGATTCATGATTATGGTATTGCTTGTTCTCAAATTATTTGTATCTAGTCACCCTCTTGAACTTTGAAGGTGTCCTATGCATTTATGTTTTGCTACTCCATGAGGGACAAGCTGAATACTACTTTGCTATGTTTTCTATATGCTTAAAACAAACATACACCTTTTAAAGCATTATTACTCATGATCTTTTGTTTGTGTTTATTTTCATGTTGTAACATGGTTGCTAAGTTCTATGGTTAGAATTATATCTCTTATGCCCATATTTAGAGTACTTTGATCTCAGCATGCAATGCTTTACCTTTAGTTGATCAAGATTGTGTTGGTGCATATTGATACGTCTCTAACATATCTATAATTTTCGATGCTCCATGCTTATTTCTACACCATTTTCTTTGTGTTTTGTTACACTTCATGGTGTTTTTATGCATTTTCTAGAACTAACCCAGTAATGAGATGCCACAGTGCCAGTTCCCTATTTTGCTATTTTTGTGTTTCAAAAAAGCTACACGGGAAATATTCTCGGAATTGGACGAAACAAAAGCCAAGATTCCTATTTTTCCCAAAGCGTCACGGAGTCCACAGCAGAGACGGAGGGGTGCCAGGAGGCGGCCTCACCATGGCATGGTGCGGGCCACCCCCTGGCTGCGCCATGGCCAGGTGTGGGCCCCTGGCCCACACTCTGACGCCGCCCTTCCACCTATATATTCCCCCTCGATGGGAAAACCTAAAATGCCCGATCAATTTCCAGGAAACATACTACAAGCCGCCGCCGTCATCGATGGGAGATCGGGAGGGTCCAAAAGCTCTTCCCGGCACCCTATCGGAGAGGGGAATCACCGCTGGAGGCCTTCTTCATCATCATGCCTACCTCCTGAGTGATGCGTGAGTAGTCTACCTTGGACTACGAGTCCATAGCAGTAGCTAGATGGTTGTCACCTCCTCCATGTGCTTCATGTTTAGATCTTGTGAGCCGCCTATCATGATCAAGATCATCGTTGTGTAATTCTATATGTTGTGTTTGTTGGGATTCGATGAATATTGATACTATGTCAAGTTGATGTGCTGAATATTATCTTTATGTTTTCTCTATGTTGTTTATGATCTTGCATGCTCTCCATTGCTAGTAGATATCTTGGCCGAGTAGATGCCAGTGACTCCAAGAGGGAGTATTTATGCTTGATAGTGGGTTCATGCCTCTAGTAATCTGGGGGAGTGACAGAAACCTCTAAGATTGTAGATGTGTTGTTGCCACTAGGGAGAAAACAACAATCTTATGTTCAAGGATATTTGCATTGTTTACATTACGCACTTTGCTAAAGGCGATAATCTGCTGCTCGCAACTTAATACCCAATGGTTGCTCGGATGACATTCGGAGGGTGGATTATTAGTCATAGATGTAGTTGGATTATGGTCTATGTATTTTGTCGTAATGTCTAGAGCGAATCTCATAGTGATCCTCATGACATTTGTATGCTAGCTTTATTCTATCAATTGCCCAACTATAATTTGTTTACCCAGCATGTTATTTACTTTATGAAGAGACACCACTAGTGAACTGTGGAACAAAGAAGAAGAAGCTCCCACATCAACTACGCGCCAGCAAAACATCAACATATTTTCAGTGCCATTGTCTGGGGCTGTTGCAAAGCTAGCAGGCATCAACCTTCGGAAGTTTGGTCCTTTCTCCTACAGGTTCGATAAACTTTGATTTCACAACTAAGGGAAGAGTTGTTGTTGTGCTCATCATAACCTTCTCTTGGGGTTTCCAACTGGGCGGTTATATATATATATAACTCCTACATCAACACCGCACCACCATATGTCACCTCAAAAATTATTGTTTTGTTATCACTTACCTACTCGAGGGCGAGCAGAAGTTAAGCTTAGGGATGCTTGATATATCGTAAACATATCTATAATTTTTGATGCCCCATGCTTGGTTTACACCAATTACTTTGTGTTTTGTTTACACTTTGTAGCATATTTATGTATTTTCCTAAACTAACCTATTAGTAAAACTAGATACAGTTTGACCAAACATATTGTAAAAAATATAAAGTCTTATAAAATAAAATACATATAATATAAAAGTATTTTTCATGATGATTCTAATGATATCTATTTTATATTGTAAATGTTTATATTTTTTCTTTTACACATAGTCAAAGTTAATAAAGTTTGACTTTGACTAAATCTAGAATGCAGGGTAATTTAGGACGGAGGGAGTACTGCAAAAGATAAGAGCTAGCTATGGTGAAATCAAACATGAAGCTGCTACTATATCCAGCGGGAACTCCATCTTGTTGCTTGAGGTCATTGGTGCCTCCGAGTCCTCCACTCAAATCCGACGCCTGAATGCCTGATATAGCCACCTGAAGCATGGTTGCGCGCCGCTCGATTCGCGTGGAATCGAGCCCTTTCTGCCATGAGGAGCTGTTCTTCAAACATCGGATGCGTCTCTCCACTCACCCCTCTACTGGACGAACAAACAAATTTTATTGAAATCTCAAAAAAATGGTGGGATCCAGAACCCAAGCGACGTGTGCCGCGGTCCATGTAGCTGACATCATCTTGTTCCGCGGGTACAGGTGTACCGCATCAAACTCCGTCTCCCATCCCGGTTACATGCCGTCGTGGCGCATTAGTGTGATTGAACCCGCCGATGAAAGTACTTCCTCCGTTTGGAAATATAAGATGTTTTAGTTTTGTGAAGTGAATGTATCTTGACATCTTTTAGTGTACTTTTAGTGTACAGGTTCATTCGAATCTATACACTAAAAGATGTCTAGATACATTAGCTTCATAAAGCTAAAACATCTTATATTTCTAAACGGATGGAGTACTTGACAGTGGATGTGTATTCTTAATTTACTGCAGTCTGTATCCCACCCATTTAAGACTGAATCATCAATCGCGGAGCACGGACCAATGGTATAGATATTAGGACTATTCGCACCCGAGAGCCAAAACTTCACCTCGGCAATGAAACTATACTCTCTCCGACCCATAATACTCTTTGCTAATATAGATGTATCTAGACACATTTTAATGATAGATATATCCGTATTAGTGAAGAGTAATATGGGTCGGAGAAAATATTTATTTCTTAAATACTATTAACCAACTACATATGATGCTCTCGCATTTACGAGGGCTACCGGCTAGTTTGGATAATAGTATTACCAGGTGATACTTGTTGGCTGGATGACTGATGTTCTTCAAGTAACTTTGAACAATTAACGTTCAGTGTCTACTATATACTAAAAGCACAACACAAAGTTCTAAAATAGAGACATCATATTGATCCACATCATCTAAATTATTATGATAGTTAGATCTAAAATCTACGGCTTAGATTTAACCAAAAAAGTATTAGTTACGTAACAGGTTTGACACATAATTTTTTTCTGTCACATACTGGTTAACGCTTGAACTACTCCTAGAGAAGTAAACGCTTGAACTCTGTAAGATGGGACCGTGGTTGGTTTTGTCTCCACTATGTATACACCCTGCATTGGATCAGGCCAAGTTAATCTCCTTGGTATCCCACCATGTTCTGCCTCCTAGCAAACAAGTCTTTTCATTGCCCAACTTACCTCCTATGTGTTAGAGATTTTTGTATGAAGCAATACGTAGTAATATCAGCTGAGATCGCAGCTTGATGGTTAGCGTAAAGTACCATGCCAACAAAGAAATTGTTTGGAACTCCTGTCACCGGTGCTGTCAGTCTACACCCGATTGATTTCTCTGCGTTTTGGTTGCCATAGATATGAACTCCTAGCTACTCCCTCCGGTCAGAAATAACTGTCGGGGACTTAGTATAAACTTTGTACTAAGCTAGTATAAAATCACCGACAGTTATTTCTGTGTCGTATATTGCTCAAAATGTGCCACCAATATTCATGTGGGACCCACCAGAAGGGTCGTCGACAAAATATCTTGTCTTATCAATGGGGTATTTGCTATATGCGCCACGCATATTTGACCTATTAGTGGCGCATATAGCAATATGCGCCACTGATAACTCAAATATCAATGGCGCATATACAATAAGCGCCACGCATAACTGGCGGGAATTTTTTTACCCGCCACCCACCCCCCCCCCCCTCCCCCCGTGGGTCGCCTTTTTAGTCTTTTAAAAAATAAAAGAAAATGATAAAAGTTTAAAAAAATTCAAAAAATCAGATTTAGTTATGTTATGTGATCTAGTAAGTAAGAAAAATAATAAAAATGAATTTTGATATTTTTTACAAAAAAATTTATGTGTCGGTAAAACGGCCATAACTTTTGCATACTAAGTCAGATTAAAAAGTTTTTTATATGAAAAAGTATCTACACGAAACGTTACATCCGAATTTAACGACCTAGGGTCGCTTCAACAAATTTCAGAATCTCAAAATTCACAAGGGAAAATAGACTTTTTTCACACTTTTATATTTTCAATTTTTTTTTAATTTTTAGATCAAAATTTATATTGGATTAAACTTGGTAGATTAGTTATATACACACATATAGCACACATGTAGATATATACACACATATATACACAGATACACACATATATATACACACATACACACACATATACACACATATACGCACATATATGCACACATACACACATATATACGCACATATACATACATATATGCACACATACACACACATATACACACATATATGCATATATACCACATACACACACATATACACATATATACGTACATATACGCATACATACACACACATATACGCACATATATACACATATACGCACATATATATGTACACATGCATACATATACACACACATACACACATATATACACACATACACATACATATATGCACACATACACACACATATACATACATACACATACATATACACACATATATGCACACATACACACATATATGCACATATACGCACATATATGCACATATACGCACATATATATGCACACATGCATACATATATACACACATACACACATATATACACACATATACACACATATATATGCACATATACACACACATATACACACATATACGCACATATATGCATACATACACACACATATATGCACATATACGTACATATACACATATATACGCACATATACGCACACATACACACACATATATGCACATATACACACATACGCACACATATACACACATATATGCACATATATGCACATATACACACACATATATGCACATATACGCACATATACATACATATACACACATATACATATATACATATATATACACACACATATATACACATATACACACATACACACACATATATGCACACATACATACACATATATATACATACACACACATACACACACATATATGCACACATACACACACATACCCACACATATACGCACATATACGCACATATATATGCACACATGCATACATATACACACACATACACACATATACACACATACATACACATACACACACATATATGCACATATACACACATATACACACATATACACACACATATATGCACACATATACACATATACACACATATACGCATACATACATACACATATATGCACATATACGCACATATATGCACACATGCATACATATACACACACATACACACATATACAAATATATACGCATATATACACACATATATACGCACATATACATGGATATACATACACATATATACACACATATACATAATAGATATACACATATATACACACATATACGCATATATACACACATAGGCCTTAAGAGGTTGATATAATAGTAATATCAATAAAAACTTAGGTAGGTTAGGGATAACTCATCCAAATAGAATGGAGAAGTTAATCGTGCTCAGCCCGGAGTAGTCTAAGGATGGGTGACCTAGCGGGAAGTTAAAAAATTTGGTGCGATTTGAAAATATTCTTGATGTGATAAAATCCTCAAAAAATTGAAATACAATAGTTTTTCACATTATTTTGATTTTATGATTAAAAAAATGGTTTTTTTCAATTTTTAATTTTTTTTTGAAATTTTTGAATTTTCAAAGGCTACTAGTGGCACATATAGCAATATGCGCCACGCATAGGCAAATTATGCGTCGCGCATTTTGAGATGCGCCACTGATAAACTGTTACTAGTGGTGTGACATTGGTGACGCATCCCATATGCGCTACGCATAGGTCAAAATGGTGCGCCACCAATAGCCTTTTTTCCACTAGTGCATGGAACAACATGCCATCTGAGGTGGCGTAGTCATTGTTACTTGAAAAACAATATGTGTGTGAGAGAGAGTAGAAGGAATGAAGTGTAGGGCATAGTGAGGCTAGAGTAAAATTATATAAATTAAAATAGCACCATCTATTTTTGGAAATGTGAGACTACCTACTCCTCCATAAATTAAAATAATTTTAAATATTTTTCCACCTATCTGACATTTTTATCTACCATAATATTTATAAAAATTTGAGAATCATATAATTTAAACATATCAAATAAATAAAGATGTTGCTCTCTCATTTGAGAGGGTCGCCTTGCTAGTTATGACTAAAAAGACAAATATTATAAATACTCACAATCATAATACTCCCTCCGATCCATATTACCCTTTGTAAGTATGGATGTATGTAGATATATTTTAATGCTAGTTACATCCATATTTACAAAACTTAATACGGGTCGGAGGTAGTAATGAAAATGTGTTGTGGTGAAAGGAGGAGCACCAATGGTTGATAAATAGAGCCTTTAGATCTTCATAAAAGTATTTGCATTACTCGACCACTGATTTGTTAGATTGCCATATTAGTTGCTACGACATTACGTTTGTTAAACCACCTTACAAAAATAAAATACATCGATCATCTCTCCTTGCATTATAAAAACCAACATTGTTTTCGTATAGGATACAATAAAATATGAAAACAAATACATCCCTTTGGGGAGTATGTTAAATTTGAGTCAGAAGTCCATATTATACCTACATATATTACAACATACTAAACATTGCAGCTTCTTAGAACATTCCCTTAAATTACCACTCCATATGGATTTTTTTATATGTCCAACCCTCCAAAGCCTTGAAGCATATAGATGTCAATTTCAGTTACTAGCTATTTCATTAGTCACAGAGAACAGAGTTTTAAAAATCACAAGCTAATGCATGACTTGGTTTACAATTCACCCTAAAATAGTAAGAAATACTTTGATTCTATATTTAATATGGATCACGTTTTTTAGACACCCTAATTACTACTTCTAACAAAAATACATGTTTGTCAATCTAATAATACATCCTTTATAGCTGATCCAAATTGATAGGTCCCTCTAATTTGTGTCACCTATATCAAGTCATAGTGCAAGAGAAAAATACCTATGCTAAAATTCTCGAAACATATCATAAGAACACTAATCACGTGGACCCTCTATAATTACTAGAACAAAGTGAAACATAATTAGATCACACCAAACAGATCATAATAATTGAAATGTTTCGTGGTAAAAAGAGGAGTATCGCTGGTACATAATTAGCCATGTGAGTGCACATGGTAGAACGATCATATTATAATTGATGCTAGAGGAAGCATTGTGGGTTGCAAAAGATGTCACATATAAGGAAAACAGTTTGATCAATAGGAGCATCTTAGATGTTTTTATACATTACACGCAACTTGAAACAAAAAACGCTACTTGGCTTCGTCAAATAAACAAGTTGGCTAGGTAGCTAGCTAAATTTAGTTCCATGTGAAAATGATATATCACATTGTTATCGCCACATTTTGGCCAAATGAGGAGGTGGGCCGTAATCAAGATGGGCTTGGAGGCTGGATCGGCCTTGCGCGTGGATTTGGGCTGATTGCCCGTGTATCTGTATATTATGATAGAGTACGTTTCGGTTTAAACAAGAGATAGAGTTGTTAGGTTTGTTCCAAAGATAGAAAGTCTCCGGACTATAAATATGTACCTAGGGTTATTGAGAAAAGAGGACGACCACGTTCACAACAAACACAATCTCGGCGCATCGCCACCCCTTGTTTCGAGGGTTTCTTTCAGGTAAGCATCGTGCTGCCTAGATCGCATCTCGCGATCTAGGCAGCATCTGCTTATGTGTTATTTGGTGTTGCTCGTACTGAAGCCTTGTTGATGGCGAGTAATACTGTTATCATAGATCTGTTTGGGCTAGCATCAGTGCTTTTTGTTTCTGTTTGCTTAGTCATGCTGCCCCTAGAGATCTCGCTGCCTTTGCACCTATTTTGGGTGTAAGGGCAGCATCTTGCTTGATCTTTATTCAGTCGATTCAATCTGTCATAGTTGTTCCTTGTTCTCCAAGGATTAGTTTGATATCTGCATGGTCAGGCCTCACAAACGGGTTGAACGGTCCAGTAGTACGTAAGGATATGGTTTGGTAATTCGAGAGGAGTTGTTCCGGGAATTGACTCTACGTTGGTTTTTTGGCCTCCTCTAGGGTTAGTTTCTGTTATCTTTCGTATCTACCAGGCTCAATTACGTGTGGGATGTTCCAATTATGTGGTGAAAGCGTTAAACTGTCGTAGATAGATTTGACTTGTATTGATAAAGCAAAACCCCATGTTATCGTAGATCCAATGCAGATCCATGGGACAATCGGCTACCTGAGCCGATTCACAGGGAAACCTGAGAGCCGATCGAGGCTCGTATTTAATGTTTACATGTCTGCCATGCAGGAAACCAATCGAAGCAATCCATCACCTTCCTGATCAGGTATAGGTCAGGTGGCACGCCCTTGCATCAGCCAGGACGTGTGCCGGAGTTTTGCGGGCCGTTGACCGAGGGACCAGGGCCCACCAGCAGCTCTGGGAGCCTCCCGGCTCTTCGTGTTGCTCGTCGCTGCTCGCCGGTGGGTTTTGACAGGCAACACATTCTAGCACGCCCAGTGGGACACTCAACAACATCTGCATCAACATCTGACGCTGCGATGGGGGACAGACCAATCACGTACGACGATCTGTCTGATGAGCACAAGAAGAGGTATGATGATATCAAAGCTCTCTTCGAAGCCGATCTCATCGGCTCTTTTGAAAGGACCCGTAAGCATGGCATCAGGTGGAAAGGGTTCTCACCCGAAGGCGCTCTCGATGAGGTGGATCTGTCTGTTCCTTCAGAGGATCGCACCAGAGCTCTGCGACAGGAAGTCAATTACATGGTGGCTCATTCTCTTCACCGCCATTCTGAGAGCCTGGTGAACGCTTTCGAGCGCGTCGCGGTTCGCGTGGTTCAGGAGATCATGAAACATCAGTACTCTCCGTCGGGGCCTACCCTAGGGACTCACCAGGGAGAAAGACCGCTCCAGACCAGGCCACAGCTACCATTCACGCTTGCAGCTCCGGAGCCACCGGGGTCACCGGCGTACGTCGTCTACAAGATTGGAGGTGATCCTGGCGATTACCAATTCCTGTCTGAGCCACCTAAAGAAATCCCACATGGATATGTGTGCACATACGTGCCGGACTGCAACAGCCTGACGCGCACGAACCAGATTGCAACCGCAGGGATTTCTGGGGCAGGTGTTTCTGGAGTAGGGATTTCGGGAGCAGGGATGTCCGGGATGGACGCTGATAAACAGGCGTGGCTAGCTAAGTATGCCACCGGAACGAGTCATGAGAATTTAGCCCCTGCAGCTCAAACGGTGGAGCAAATCAGTACCATCTTGAGAGACCAGTTCGGCTTCCTGCCGAAGAGGAGAACAATCGGCTATTCCAAGCCGTACCCCAACGAGTATGATCTGATTCCGCTTCCACCCAAGTATCGGCTCCCTGAGTTCTCAAAATTTAATGGTTCAGAAGGGTCTAGCTCGATCGAGCACGTGAGCCGATATTTGGCACAGTTAGGCATGATTTCAGCATCGGATCAGTTACGCGTAAGGTTCTTTGCGCAATCTCTGACAGGACCAGCTTTTGGGTGGTACACTTCGTTGCCACCAGATTCGATCCGGACCTAGAAGCAGCTGGAAGAACAGTTCCATATTCAGTATCATTCAGAAGCTACCGAGGCTGGCATTGCCGATCTGGCACAGGTGCGGCAGAAGCGGGGAGAAACGGTAGCCGAGTATATTCAGCGTTTCAGGACTGTCAAGAACCGATGTTATTCGGCTCGTTTAACTGAGAAAGAAGCAGTCGAGCTGGCCGTGTTGGGTCTCTCAGCATCGATCAAGGATCTGGCTTTCCAAGTAGAATACAATTCACTGGCGCACATGGTCCAGAAACTGACAATGTATGAGCAGCGCCACCCTGAGTTGTACCAAGACAAGTTCAAACGTCCGATAGGCCTGGTCGATACAGAAGAAGAGGATCTTGTAGAAGACCAGGAGATAGCCGTGGCTGAATGGGCTCGGGGGGCAGATCCTGTGTCCTGCAAATGGGTGAAACAGCAAGGGCCTGCAAAAGGGTTCGACTTCGATGTAAGCAAAGCTGAGCAGATATTCGATTTACTGCTGAAGGAAAAGCAGCTGAAGTTACCCGAAGGCCATAAAATCCCTACGGCGCAAGAGATGAACGGGAGACCATACTGCAAGTGGCATCACTCGTTCACCCACACCACCAACGATTGCAAGGAGCTACGTCGGCAGATCCAAACGGCGATAGAACAGGGCCGTCTGATCCTTGGGCAGTTCGCCATGAAAGTAGACACAAACCCGTTTCCTGGCATCAACATGGTAGAGCACAGCCACTCCACGAGGCGTCAGCTAGATTTCTCGTTCGATATTAACATGGCAGGGCCTGTGTACCACCATGCCAAGTATAAGGAGGAAAGCGGCCACTCCCGGGGCAAAGGAAAGGAAGAGGCCGGTCCACGCGACCGGCCCCGTTATGATGATAGGCGGTATATAACCGAGGAACAAGTGAAAAGCGTGCGATATCAGAAGCCACACTCCACGCATCTCCTTAACAAGTATGAGCGTCAGTATGACCGACGTCGGCAGTACGACAGTGATGATGAAGGAGATCGTCGGACCGACGCATACGATGGGAGATACCATCGGCATGATAGATATGATGAAGGATATGAGCACCGCGCTAGGGGAAGGTCAAAGGAAAAGGAAGGCGTGGATAAACATTGGGATTGTCCTTTCTTCAAGTACTGTTGGGATGCGGGAATGAGCCGATTGCCTACAGTCGACAACTGCTCGGAATGTGGACAGCAGAAGGATGACACAGGTCCAGTTTCAGTGTTCAAGCGTCTAGGGCCTCTCCGGCCTCAGAACGGACAAGGGGAGTCATCTCGAGCAAAAGATCTCGAGGAGTCAGAGGATGAAGAAGAAGATAGATATCACCGGCCAAGGTGGTGTCCCGATGGACTCAGACACTCCCAAAAGCGTAGAGTTTAGCGGCTACGTAGCTTGGAGGAAGCCGAAGCGCAGTACCTCCACACTTTAAGGAAAGCCCGGCCTGATCTGGCCGTGAAAATTCAGCAAACCTTGGAGACGGAGGCCCGTCCAAAAAGGAAAGAGTGGCGCCCCAAACCAGTAAAAGCCGATGCGAAGACATCGGCTGACACAAACATGGTGTTCATACTTCCGTCAGAGTTTTGCGCTCCAGGAACCGAAGAACTACCAGTGGCACAGTTTGACTGCGGCCCATGGCCGGTCATCTTTGAAAAGCCACAGGAGAAGAGCTACAAACATCTGAAAGCCCTGTACCTGAGAGGTTATATCAATGGGCAGCCTGTCCGCAAGATGTTGGTTGACACCGGAGCGGCAGTCAATATAATGCCATACGCCATGCTGCGGCGTTTGGGACGCTCCACTGCAGATCTGATCAAAACCAACGTCACGCTAAGCGACTTCAACGGCCAAGCTTCAGAAACGAAAGGCGTTCTGAACGTGGATCTGACCGTGGGTAGAAAAACCATCCCTACGTCGTTCTTCATTGTTGACAGCAAAAGCACCTACGCTGTCTTGCTGGGAAGGGATTGGATTCACGCTAACTGCTGCATTCCATCCACGATGCACCAATGCCTGATACAGTGGGATGGAGATGAAGTGGAGGTCATTCATGCAGATGATTCGATCGAGATCTCAATAGCTGGCATGAACATTTGGGACGCAGAAGACCAAGAGCTGATCTCTGGAGTCAGTCTAGACGGCTGTGAGCGCATTGAAGCTACAAAAAACGGGGTGAGGCTGGTCTTATCCACTGGCCTGACAGAGTAGCAAAGCCCACGATTGTGCGTGGTAAGGCCGATCCCTGCGATCGGCCACAAAAAATAAAAAGCAGTGATCTTACGACAAGCATGTCATGTAGTCGTAGTAGGGAGATTCCCTACCATTGTAGAGCACAAATAAGTTGTAAACCTTCCTTGAGTAATGCAATCAAAAAGGGGGCCGATTCCGGCAATCGGCCCAAATTATCTTTGTTATCCTCACCAAACTTTTGGCCGGTGTTCAGCATCGATTTAGCAGGTGACGGAAAGCTGGGGTATGGGTTTACATCCGCTGATGAGCTAGAGGAGATTGACATCGGTCCTGGGGATAAGCCACGACCGACATTTATCAGCAAAAAGTTAGATCCGAATCTGCGGGGTCCGATGATAGCTTTGTTGAAGGAATATCCAGATTGCTTTGCCTGGGACTATACGGAGATGCCCGGGTTAGACAGGAGCATCATTGAGCATCGGCTCCCGCTTAAAAAAGGGTTTCGGCCATGCCAGCAGCGAGCACGACAGATGAAGGCCGAAATTTTAGAGGAAGTCAAGAAAGAGATCGAGAAAATGTTGAAAGCTGGGTTCATCAGGCCATGCAGGTATGCTGAGTGGATTTCTAGTATCGTACCTGTAGAGAAAAAGGATGGCCGATGGCGTGTGGCCATAGATTTTCGGGATCTCAATAGAGCCACTCCAAAGGATGAATATCCGATGCCGGTAGCAGAGACATTGATCAACGCAGCTGCTGGTCATAAGGTCTTGAGCTTTATGGATGGCAATGCCGGTTACAATCAAATTTTTATGGCTCCAGAAGATATACACAAGACTGCATTCAGAGTCCCAGGTTCGGTGGGGTTGTTTGAATATGTAGTCATGACATTTGGACTGAAGAATGCCGGCGCCACATACCAAAGAGCCATGAATTACATTTTCCATGATCTGATCGGCAAGCTGGTGGAGATTTATATCGATGACGTGGTAGTCAAGTCTGCTTCAGTACAAGGACACTTGGACGATCTGCGACGCGTCCTGGACCGAACCAGAAAATTCGGGCTACGGATGAATCCAAAGAAGTGTGCCTTCGGTGTGACGGCCGGTCAGTTCTTGGGTTTCTTGGTCCATGAACGCGGAATTGAGATCGGCCTGAAAAGTCAGGAGGCAGTGCGAACAATGAAGCCACCTACCACGAAGAAAGAACTGCAGTGTCTCATCGGCAAGATCAACTTCGTCAGAAGGTTCATCTCCAATCTGTCAGGAAGAATAGAGCCGTTCATGGGACTGGTGAAACTTAAATCTGATGAGGAGTTCCGCTGGGGGATAGAACAACAACGAGCCTTCGACGAGATCAAAGAATATCTAACGAAGCCGCCAGTGCTGGTTCCACCGCAGCAGGATAGGCCGTTCTACATTTACTTGTCAGTAGCTGACACGTCCATCGCCTCGGTGGTGGTGCAAGTTTATGATGGTCTGGAGCGAGTTGTGTTTTACATCAGCAGAAGGATGCTGGATGCAGAGACGAGATATCCTGAGATCGAGAAGTTATGCCTCTGCCTATTTTTCACCTGCACCAAGCTGCGACACATCTTGCTGTCAGCAGAGATTATCATCATATGCAAATCAGATGTCATAAAACATATGCTGTCGGCTCCTGTGTTGAAAGGCCGACTCGGCAAATGGATGTTTGCATTATCGGAATTTGATATCCGGTATCAACCCGCCAAAGCGGTTAAGGGACAGGCGTTGGCCGATCTTATTGCTGAACGAATCAACACTGATATAGCAGCACTGTCTGTACGTGCATGGGCTATGTTTTTCGATGGATCGGCTTGTGATGATGGTTGCGGCATCGGCATTCTACTCGTGTCGCCCCGGGGGGCAACATATTCCTTCTCCATCAGGCTATCTACCCCTTGCACCAACAATGTCGCTGAGTATGAGGCAATACGCAAGGGAATGGAGTTGCTCATTGAAGTCGGAGCAGAAGCAGTGGAACTTTTTGGAGACTCCAAATTGGTGATTTCCCAACTCACGGACGAATACAAGTGTGAGAGCGAGTCACTCTTCCCATTATGGTTGCAATGCCGTGAGCTGATGGCACAGTTCAGGTATCTAAGCTTTAACTGGATCCCGCGGTCGCAGAATACCGAGGCGAATGATCTCGCACAAATGGCTTCAGGCTACAAGGACATAGCAGATGGAACTGATGTTCAGGTACAGTTCCTGGAGGCGGACGACTGGAGAGCCGATATCTTCAATTACTTGAAAGATTCGGCTCGGGGGGCACCTAAACGGATAAGGTACAAGGCCATGAAGTATGTGCTTATTGGGGATGACATGTTCTACAGGACTTTGGAAGGGTTACTGCTCAAATGTCTGGGGCCAGCCGAGGCAAATCGGCTTCTACACGAGGTACACGAAGGCGCCTGTGGAACTCACCAATCGGCTCACAAGATGAAATGGTTGATCAGGCGATCAGGGTTTTATTGGCCCACCATGCTTGAGGACTGTTTTAAGTACTATAAAGGGTGTCAAGCATGTCAGAAATTCGGGAAGATTCAGATGGTACCTGCATCAGCGATGAACCCCATCATCAAGCCTTGGCCATTCCGAGGTTGGGGCATGGATATGATTGGCAAGATCAACCCTCCATCAAGCAAAGGCCACATGTGGATTTTGGCCATTACGGATTATTTCACTAAATGGGTGGAAGCCGTCCCTATGAAGTCAGTAAACTCGAAGGATGTTATCAATTTCGTGAAAGAACATGTCATTCATAGATTCGGGATTCCCCAAACTATCACGACCGATGGAGGTTCGGTCTTCATTTCTCACGAGTTTAGAGAGTTCTGCGAGGACACGGGAATTAAGCTGATCCGATCATCTCCATATTATGCTCAAGCAAATGGGCAAGCTGAAGCATCCAATCAGAGCCTTATCAAGCTGATCAAGAGAAAAATCGATGAGCACCCTAGGCGTTGGCACGAGGTTTTGTCAGAAGCTTTGTGGGCTTATCGCATGTCATGTCATGGAGCGATAAAAACCTCGCCATACCATCTAGTCTATGGACAAGAAGCCGTATTGCCATGGGAGATTACGGCTGGATCGAGACGTGTCACTTTTCAGAACGATCTAACAACTGAAGAATATGCAGCCCTGATGAGTGACAGTGTTGAGGATTTAACTGAACTTAGGCTGTGGTCGCTTGAGAAAATTAAAGAGAACAAAGCCAAGGTAGCTCGTGCATATAATAAGAAGGTGAGACCAAAGGAGTTCCACGTTGGTGATCTGGTATGGGAAGCTGTATTGCCATTGGGAACTAAGGATGCAGCATACGGTAAATGGTCTCCAAATTGGCATGGGCCATACAGGGTCGACCAAGTTTTAAGGGGCAACGCGTACATGCTTGAGGAGCTGGACGGTGTGAAATTCCCAGTGGCTGTCAACGGTCAGCATCTCAAGAAATATTTCCCAAGCATGTGGGATGATGGCCAGTAAATATGGGGGCCGATACATGAAATCGGCCAGTAAAAAATATATCCAGTGAAACATGGGGGCCGATACATGAAATCGGCCAAATAAACAGTGCACAGCCATCGACTCTCGAGGTTCAGACTGTTACGAGCAGGTGTCAGGTTACATGAATAAGCTACTGAAGGAATGCCTCGAAGGCACGGAGGGCGTCAGCACGGACACGATCCACCTCGGCGATCTCGGCTACGTCATCATCGTCCTTGCCCGTCACTAGCTGCTTGCTCAGGGCACGTATTTCTGCCAGATCAGTCTTCAGTTGAGCTTTGAGGCCTTCTGCTTCGTCTTGGGAGCGGGCGATGAATGCTTCCTTGTCATGAATGAGCTTTTTAGTCGCCTGGACCTTCTCTTCGAGATCTTCCAATTCCTTTTTTAAGGATGCAAGCTCGGCGGTGCTGACAGAGGTGTCAGTTTTGGCATCCAGAGACGCCTTTTTCTCGTTGAGCCGCTGACATTTGGCTGCAATATCGGCCTTCAGTGGGAGTTGGGCGTGGCGTAGATTGATCCTCTCACGAGCCAACTTCACCCTTGACCCGTAGAAAGACAGGGTCACAACTGGCCAAAGCTTCACCTGCAATGCTACCGGGAGTTGGTCCTTGATTTCGTCAAGAACACTCTTCACCTCTTCAGAACCCTCGACCAACCTCTCGATTGGGGAGGACAGCAAGGCTTTGAGACGCTGGAATTGAGGTAGAACAGCGCTTGCTCGTGGTTCATCGTTGGCGGCAGAGGGAGCTGGTTCGATGGATTCAGGGTCGAACGTCAGCAAGCCTGAGATATCACAACCCTGGCAGGCAGAAGTGGCGTCAGTATGCGTCAGACAGGGAAGGGTGAGTCGAAAGAAGCGAACATACCTCTCCTGAGATCAGGGGGAAAGCCGACGGCGAAACAATCGGCTCGTATGTTGTTGCTGAGGGCTTGGCCAGATTGGCAACCGTTTCATCTACACCTTCAGGGATTACTAGATCCAGGCTTGCGGAAGACATCGGCACTTCCCCGACTTTCCCACTAGGAGTGTCCTTCGTCTGCATGAAAGGTGCTTAGCCGATGTGAATAGCAATGAATCGGCATAAAAAGGAGTGGTAAGAGTATGGAGGATAATTACTTTCGAAGCCTCCTGGCTCGAAGAAGAAGTTTGCAGTCCCTTGCGAGCCCTCTTGGGGCTCACAGCTTGCCCCGCCTCGACTGCTGCTCGGGGGGCAACAGGTTCAGGAACAGGCCTTTTCCTGGAAGCCGATGGTGGCACATCTGGCTGGCTCGGTGTGGTGGTTCTCTCAGAGTCTGCTGAGCTCGAATCTCCTCGATTGGATTGTGTTTCCTCGTTGGAGGTGTCTTCGATGGAGACCTGTAAGAAAAGGAGAGTTGGTAAGCACGAGCATGTTTACAAAGATAAATGAGATCAACCAAGGCATGAATCAGCGTACGTGCGAGCGTTCTGGAGAAGGGCTCCGGCGCCTCAAAGTTTTCTTGGCCACTATCTTCCTCACCGCCGTTCTTGTTTTTGTTGGAACTCGGGAGGCAGCTGACCCGGAAGTTGCTTGGCTCTTGGAAGCCGATTTTGGTGATATCGGCTGGTTCTGCATCACGACCTATTTCAAAGGTGGCGAGTTTTTGCAGAAAAGGACCACAGGAGCTGGTGGGAGGAATTCGAAGGGGGAGCCATCCTCGTTGGTAGGTTCTGGACCATCTTGTTGCTGCAAGGAGACAGAGCAGGATATTAAAAGAATCGTCGTGAGCTGCATCAAGAAAATTTATAAGTAGCAGTACCTGTTCTACGGGGATGTCATATTCACCATCGAGCTGTTCCAGCAATGGTCCCAGAGCTCTCCTGAAGGCATGAGTCTTCCACATCGACCACCAGTTCTCAAAACCATCGGTTGATGAAGCGAAGGTGAGGTTGTTAGGAATTGGGATGGTCAGAGCATCGAAGAAAGAATAACACCTCTGACTGGTGAGAGAATCGGGCAGGTCAGCTCTACTCTCTGTGAGGTGGTGGAGAAAGAAATGAGGAGGTACTTGCCCAAGGCCAAATTGCCGAGCTGCTACGACTGGCTGGTAAAACTCGTATCCAGGCTTGATTATTCTGTTGGATGTGCTCATGCCAACTGGGAGGAAGCAGGGACGGATCACGGTGGAAAATAGTTGCCGAGTGCTAGTGTCATCGGCAAAGTTGTCTAGCCTGAAGGAGATTGGATTTTCAAAATTTTCCGATTCCTCCGTGTAAGGAAAGAAGATAGGATTGTCCAGGCCTTGGAAGAAAATGCTGAACCACTTGGATGCTTCATGAGGAATCAGTTTACTACCTGGCAGGCTATAGAGAGCTTGGCCGTAGCTGGTGCATCGGATCTGCTTCCCTTTGGCGTCTGGAAAGGTGCAACTTGCCAAAAGGGGGAAGTTTGGGATATGGTTTTGAAAGTACAGCTGAGCCCATAGTTGAATAAACCACCAAGGACCTCCTGTTTTGACTGCTATGTGGGAGGATAGTTTGACAGACATCAACTGGAGATATCGATAGACTTCTCCAAGGAACAGTTTACCGATGCCAAGTTGAGTGCCTCTGGCAAGTTCGTAGGCCAAGGGAAGATAATTCTTGGTTGGAGCAAGAGAAGGGCCACAGAATATAAAATGTTCCAGCCAGAAATTGAGGAAGGCCGTGTGTTCTTTCTCTGTGACAGGGCCTTTAGTTTTCATGTGGCTTCGAAGATAAGCACCCCAGTTCGTGCAGTCTGTTTTGGAAGAAAGCTTGAAAGGGACTTTTGGCAGCATAAAAGCAGAGGGGCTGGGTGATGTGACGTCCAGACCAGTAATCATCACCACGTCTAACAGAGTTGGTGTCATGGGGCCATGACCGAACATGAAGCAGTTCAGAGCATCAGACCAGAAATAGCCGATGGTTTTTAGAAGATTTTCATGTTTCTCAAGGGGAGACAATGACAAAGACAAGGCATCGGCTATTCCCGTGGTTTCCCATTGGGATTGGTAAGTTTTGGCTACCCTACTGTACCAAGAAACCCAATATTCGGGAGGATTAGGCCAGGCTCGTAAGCAGTCGGCCCAAGAATCCAAATCTAAGTTTTGGCTTACGAAGGGGATTCTGTTTGCCTCGCAAGAGATCAGATGGGCAGGACTAGATTCTGTACGGGGGCCAAGGCAGAGAGAATTTGGGAGAGAAGGATGCGGCAGCAGAATGTCTGAAACCTAAAAATTTCAATGATGGGATAAAGCATTAATTCAGGTGTTTGCTATTAATTCTAGCACCATGCTCGGTTTGTGAGGAACAGTTAAGGATTACCTTCAGGCCGGAGACTGCTGTGTTGGCGCTGGACGATTCTGCCATCTAATTCGCCGGCGGAGATGGATCTATGCGGTGGGGAATCTAGGGTTCGTGTCGCCGTGAGCCCGGTTTGTTCAATGAGGCGATTGGAGGTCTGAGTTAGCCTTTTTGAAGATGGTTGCAGGTTACCGTTGAAATTGGAAAGTGACCGCTCAGACTTGTCTAAATAAGCGACCGAGTTTGACCTTGCCAACGTTTGTGGGAAAAGCCGATGTGTTGCCATCGGCTCTTTGGGCTTTGACTTGGTTGATCGTATCAAACGTTGTATGGTGAAAGCCGATTCGTTACTATCGGCTTTTGGAACGTTGACCTATTTGACTATCGGCAAAATCAAATTGGGGAGAAGCAAGCTTTGTTGATTCCAAAGATGGTTGTTTACAATGAAGCCGATTGCTTACAAAATGGGGATCTACTACTAGTACTACTACTTCCTAATCTAAAAGGCGGCGTCGTCGTCGTCACCGTTGCCATTGCCGCCGCCGTCTTCGCTATCATCGGCGCTGCTGCCGGCGTAGTCCTCACCGCTGCTGCTGAAGTTGTCAGCGGGGGCCTCCTCGTCCTCGTCGTCGTCGTCGGTGTCTTCGCTGGACCCGGCGCAGAAGCGCTTCACCGGCGGGTATTCGTCGGAGGAGGTGTCCTCCTCTGCTTCTTCCTCCTCATCGGAAGAGCCGATGTCCTCGCCCCAGGACACGGCGTCGTCGGCGCTCTCCGCCTCCAGTTCCCCGTCGACGAGGAGTTGGAGGTCTTCCTCGCCGTCGGTCATGGACTCGTCGTCCTCTGACTGGGCGGCAAAGTCCCAGTCTCTCTCGTCCCACCATTGTGGGGCGAGAGCTTCGTACGCCGCCATTGGCGGGTGCTCCGGCGTCGGCTCCCGGTTAACAGAGTCGGAGGATTGGAAGGAGAGGCCGGAGGTGTTGGAGGAAGAAGAGGAGGCCATGGCGGAGGAAGAGGATTTTTTGGCTATTGGAGAAGAATGAGGATGCAAATGGTTCGGATGGATTTAAATAAGGGGAATAGTGGAAGGTGGTTCAATGCCATAGCGGTTTTCGAGAATGTGGTGCCAGAGTTGTCAAATCGTGTATTGCGGAGAAGTTGAGAAGGCGAGGCATCATGATGAGGAGGCGATATGACGGTTCTGCTCTGCGGCGCGTGACCCGATGAAGAAAAAACAGAGTGGTTTTGGAATTATTATTGCCAAAACCAGGGGGCATGTGTTATCGCCACATTTTGGCCAAATGAGGAGGTGGGCCGTAATCAAGATGGGCTTGGAGGCTGGATCGGCCTTGCGCGTGGATTTGGGCTGATTGCCCGTGTATCTGTATATTATGATAGAGTACGTTTCGGTTTAAACAAGAGATAGAGTTGTTAGGTTTGTTCCAAAAATAGAAAGTCTCCGGACTATAAATATGTACCTAGGGTTATTGAGAAAAGAGGACGACCACGTTCGCAACAAACACAATCTCGGCGCATCGCCACCCCTTGTTTCGAGGGTTTCTTTCAGGTAAGCATCGTGCTACCTAGATCGCATCTCGCGATCTAGGCAGCATCTGCTTATGTGTTATTTGGTGTTGCTCGTACTGAAGCCTTGTTGATGGCGAGTAATACTGTTATCATAGATCTGTTTGGGCTAGCATCAGTGCTTTTTGTTTCTGTTTGCTTAGTCATGCTGCCCCTAGAGATCTCGCTGCCTTTGCACCTATTTTGGGTGTAAGGGCAGCATCTTGCTTGATCTTTATTCAGTCGATTCAATCTGTCATAGTTGTTCCTTGTTCTCCAAGGATTAGTTTGATATCTGCATGGTCAGGCCTCACAAACGGGTTGAACGGTCCAGTAGTACGTAAGGATATGGTTTGCTAATTCGAGAGGAGTTGTTCCGGGAATTGACTCTACGTTGGTTTTTTGGCCTCCTCTAGGGTTAGTTTCTGTTATCTTTCGTATCTACCAGGCTCAATTACGTGTGGGATGTTCCAATTATGTGGTGAAAGCGTTAAACTGTCGTAGATAGATTTGACTTGTATTGATAAAGCAAAACCCCATGTTATCGTAGATCCAATGCAGATCCATGGGACAATCGGCTACCTGAGCCGATTCACAGGGAAACCTGAGAGCCGATCGAGGCTCGTATTTAATGTTTACATGTCTGCCATGCAGAAAACCAATCGAAGCAATCCATCACCTTCCTGATCAGGTATAGGTCAGGTGGCACGCCCTTGCAACAGCCAGGACGTGTGCCGGAGTTTTGCGGGCCGTTGACCGAGGGACCAGGGCCCACCAGCAGCTCTGGGAGCCTCCCGGCTCTTCGTGTTGCTCGTCGCTGCTCGCCGGTGGGTTTTGACAGGCAACACACATGCAAACGGGACATATGCTGATCAGTGCTAATTTGAAATAGTTAAAAAAATGTAGACAAAGTAGATGTTTAAAGATTTTTCATGCATAAAATCTTGGGTGCTCAAAACAATATCATATCTTAGTGACAAAAATATGTATATAGATAATTAAAGATGAACGCGACTAAATAATAAAAGATAAAGAGTGATTGCCCTCGCATTTACATTTGCGATGGCCACTCTTCTAGTTAAACTTGAACAATAGATGTTGCATTTGTTCTACTTTATTGGCCGTGTGCATCGCTCTGATGCAATGCAGAGGCCGGGCATCCGTTTTTTTAAAAAAATTGCTCTACTTTACTATCCCTTTGGAAGGGGCGTACAAGTGTTATTCCCTGCTCCATTGTACCAAACAGGTGGAAGATGGGGCGTATAAGAGAACATAAGAATCGATTTCTAGATTCGCGCATATCCTACCCACAACCGGCTGGTGGCCAATATATGCTCCACTTTCCCATTTGTGTCTATTCAGTCAGTATGCGTGGAACTTACGCTTGTATTTGCGTGGGCATCAAATTTATTTGGGACATTTCAAATACACGCATACTTTGTTTTTCTCTGGCAATAGAACACCACAAAACTTTACTCCCTCCGACCCATATTACTCTTCGCAAATATAGATATATCCAGATACATTTTAGTGGTAGATACATTCATATAAGCGAAGAGTAATATGGGTCGGAGGGAGTAATAGACCTTGAGAAGATAAAAAGGCCGCACATGCACAACTGCTTTTAAACAAAAAGATAGAACATCAGACACGTAAAATTGAATTTTTGAAAAGAAGAAGAAAAAACGCACATCGGTAAGACGTAGCCATGTAAACAAATCATTCCCTTGGCACTCTCTCTCCGTGCACTGAACCCAGCTCTTTATTGTTTTTTCCGAAATGGGGTAGCTCAGCACCTAGCCTCTGCATTCAAGAGATGCACACGGTCTTCTTTTATTTTATTTATTTAAAAAAAATAGAAAAAGCCTTATAACAATCATATACATACTGAAGGCACCAAATAGGTGTTAAAGTACCACTAAACTAGTACACCGTTACGGGAATAGACAAGGCCTTCTGTCTCGGCCACCACCATCGTCGACCGAAAAATTCAAAGAAAACGCCTTGTGTGCAAGCTCCAGAGGTCACTTCCACCTCTCTCCGTGAACCGAACTCCCGGTTGTTAGACCGAAGCAAAGCCTCTCACCTGGCGTGCCATCAACGTCACCACGGTGCCAGGCGGCTCCATGCAACACAACACAAAACCTCCATCGAGCCTCCGTGGCACCACACCGTCAAGACCCACAATCGTTGATGCGGGAGGGGACGCGCCGCTCCACCTCAGAACCACCGCTATCTAGTGACTGCTCCAAAACGATGCCCTAGAGGGGAAGAACGGCACCGCACATCGACATCGTTCGATCAGTGAGACCCAGATCCGGGGTATTTCCCCTGGAGCAGCACCACTCTAGTTGACATCTACTATACACATGATGCCCTCAAGAGGGGTAGTGACGCCGGGTACCGCCATGATCCGATACGGGAGCCTCGGATGTAGGGTTTCCCCTAGAGCAGCCCGAGTCAAGCGACGAGAACAACGAAGGCAATGCCTTAACGACATCAAGAGCCACCATCATCTTCCACCATGACTGACGCGTATGCTCAATTTTCAACGGCTGTTATGTCAACCAAACTCATCGGCGGCTGGATCACCACCGCCAGGACTCTGGGTGGGATCCCAAGATCCTCCACACCAGGCCCAACCCGGCCGGCCACCTCCAGCCAGGGACGAAGCTAAGAAATAAATCCGATGTGGTCATGCCTAACTTCCCTCTATTTAACTGGGGTCATCTTCTCTAAGCAATCACAAACTAGTGCTAACTGATGAAGGTTTTATGTTTTCCGTTGGGGTCAGTTGGCCCTAGCCCTTGTGAGGCAGCTTCGTCCCTGCCTCTAGCTTAAGGAAGCCGCCGCCACCATGCTTGGGCCGCTGCCCCGGCCCCCGTGTGGCGCGGGCGTAGCAACTAGAGTCGCCGACCATGCGCAGGTGCCCTGCCCACCACCGTATCCCTAACAACCCCTGAAGGGCCAAGATCCATGCGTCGCTGCTGGACTACGAACACCGCCGCCGCGCACCACCGCAATCAGAGGAGTAGGGTCGGGTGTCGCCTTCTATGCCAAGTCCACGTCCATTGGGAGCCCTACCGCTGCCGTGTCACGCAGGCTTTTCCCGACATCACCTTCGGCTGCGGCAGAAGAAGGGGAGGGAGGTTGAGGAGGGGGCCCGAGAGCGGCCATGTGGGGCTCCGTGGTGTGGCGGAATGCGCCACCGCACGGGGGGGGGGGGGGGGGAGTTGGGTTAGGTCCGGAGGAGGAGAAGGAAGGTTCCCCGCCTCTTCATTTTATGACTTATAAGTTGAATGCCAGGAGCAACTTTGAATATATCTCCTTTATTCATAACACCTTTATTCTTACAGATAGATACTAAGGATAAAGGCCTTTAGTCTTGAACATATGTACTAAGGATCGGAGATATTCAAGTTAAAACAAAGTGCCAAGGAATAAGGGATTATCAAAGTTTTGTAGGTGAGCAGCACAAAATATTCCTACTTCCAGAAAAAGCGTCAACTACTGGCTTTCATGTATATATGAGTATGTAGATTACAGAACCGTAAATGTCATTTGAATGAGCGGTTTTAAATACCTTCTCTTCTTTAATGAAATATACTATTATTACTAGTATGATTAAAGGAATATGTTTTCTTTGGATGTCATGTTAATGAGAATCTAACATCAGAGGCAAATCATATCATTTGATGACTCGGCTGCATCCTATGGACACCACTTACTTCATCAAAAGCGCAAAGCATCTTTTCAGGTGGAGGACCTTAACTGTGAGCAGCCCCAAATATATCCGACCCTACTGTTTACTTGAGGACGTCTGTCACCATTTGTGAATATCGTTACTTCATCAAAGTGAGCTCCATGTTGAGTGGAGGTTATTTTTTGAGGCACACAATACATACAAAGGTGCTCATATACATGCACACAAACCCTACCCTGTGAAATAACCCTAGTAATTAAAGAGCCTTTCGTCCAAAGATCGTGTGAGCTTTAGTCCTAGTTGTGTTTGAATCCGGAACTAATGTGAGTATTAGTCCTGGGTTAAACGGAACCTTTAGGTCTGGTTGGAGATAACGACCGGAACTAAAGGGGTAGTGAACTTTTGTCCCAGTTGGTGTCTTCAACTGGGACTAAAGATAGGCCTTTTTTTAGGTAAGGGACTAAAGATAGACCTTTAGTCCTGGTTGGAGACACCAATCCGGACTAAAGGTAGACGTAGATTTTTTTCCTCTTATGCCTACCCCTCCCTCCCACTTGCAAAAAAATGTTTAAAAAAACTAAACAAAATAATGAAAATTTCAAAATCCTCTAAAATGCATGTTCCTCACACAACCAACTTTTAGGGAAAAATTTGAAAATTTAAATTTTGAATTTTTTTGCAAAAGAAGTTGTTCCAAATTAAAACAACTATAACTTTTGCATATGAACTCAAAAAAATTGTATAATATATGAAAATATAACTACGCGAAAAGATATATTCGATTTTTAAAATTCGAAAGGGAAATATGATAGCAGAATTTAGATTTTGTCAGGAAAATGAGAAAATTTGATATTTTTTGAAATTTTTGAATTTATTTTGTTGTTTATTTTAGTTTGTAATTATTTTGAAGTTTTTATTTTTTGATTTTTTTAGAGTTTTATTATTTTTTTTATAATTTTGAGTTTTTAAATTAATAATTGAATTATGTATAAAGGTTATTTGGAATTCATTGTTGCTTATTATTACTTATTTTAAAAATTATTTGGAATTCAAAAAATAAAATCATGTGTTATCAAAGTCCAAGGGTTAATAGAATTGATAGCATACTATTATCAGAAAGTTATGAGCACGGTCTTGGAAGCTAATTTGTAAGGAAGTCAAAAATTAAGCGTGCTGAGGGCGGAGCATTGTGAGGATGAGTGACCGACCAGGGAGTTTAGACCACGAGTATGCACTTTGATATGAGAATAGGGTGATTAGAGATTAAACTTTCAAACAATTCAAAAAATCAAAACTTTGAAATAAAAAAATTCCTAAAAACATAAAAAAAATTCAAAAAAAAATTAAAACTTCAACTGGACCTTTAGTACCGGTTAGTGTCTCCAACCGGAACTAAAGGGTCCTCCAGCCCCAGAACACGACCGCAGCCACGTGGAGGGCCTTTAGTCCCGATTCCATAGTACCGGTTGGGGAACCGGGACTAAATGCTCTTCCCAACCGGGTCTTTTGGGGGCTTCATTTTGATTGCAGAGGCTGGGGCAGTGCCCATATCGAAGAGATGCATACGATCTTCCTTTATTTCATTTATTCAACAAAGACTGGCCAATAGGCTTACATCGATCATACAAAATGAAACCCCCGAAAGATGGTGAAAAAGCACCTCCAACTAGTACAACGATAGAGGATAAAATGGGTCCTTGTGCCCCGATCACAGCCATCGCCAACTCCCTAGCAAAATCCAGAGGTAGCGCCTTGCGCACACGCTCCGGAAGTCGCCACCACCACTTTCCGTCAAACCATCTTCATGGTGTAGATTGGAGCAAAGACCCTCGCCAGTCCTTCCATTGACACCACCACGGTGTCGGACAACACCACCGTCCTGTGCTCGTATCATCAAAGAACATCCAAAAATGAGGCTCCGCTGCACCATGTCGCCGAGACCCGATGTCATTGATGCGAAAGATGTCGCGTTGCACCACCATCTGCCACTGGTCCCACAAGCCTGGTCCAACTCCCACACATTGCCTCCAAGGAGGGAACGATTCTAGGCGCCGCCAATGTCCAAACCGGAAAACTAGGTCTAGGGTTTCCCCTAGAGTGATTGGGCAGGAGCGTGAACTTCGTCGCTGACACCTTCAGTAAGGTTACGATGCCCACAGACGCCACCATCAACAGCTACATCAGAGCATCAAGAATCCAGCGCTTCCACCTTATTTTGGACCAGGTTGTCCACCTAGCTCGCAACGACCACCGGCAACCAGATCAAGGTTGATCTGCCGCTACATGATCCCAAGACCAGCCAACAAAGAAGGTCTGGCACTGGCCTAGTCAACCGCACCTCATGGAGGCACCGACCAGCGCCACACCCATGTTGGCCACTCGTACTGGCCACGCCTGGCCAGGACCAGCTGCTGCCAACCCCTGCCTCCTCACACCACCAGCACCGTCCAACACTGTTGGAGCCCACCGATATCAAAGAACCCAACCCGCCATGCGTGAGAGTTGCCTTCTAGTCGCTGTAGAGAGGACGCATGGGCCTCCATCAGGTCCGGCAGTTGCGCCGCCCATACGGCCGCAGCCATCACCACCGAGGAAGGGCCGTCGCCCCATATCCACTCGCATCCCATGTAGCCATGGGAGGACAGAACCCCGCCACCGCCGTTTGCTGCGCGGGCTTTGCCTGGCAACCTCCTCGGACGGCGGCCAGGGAAGTGGTGAAGGGAATATGCCCGAGAGGCAATAATAAAGTGGTTATTATCATATTCCATGTTTATGATAAATGTTTATTTCTCATGCTAGAATTCTATTAATCGGAAACATTAATACTTGTGTGATTAATAAACCAAAAGGTTCCTAGTGAAGCCACTCTTTTATACTAGCTCGTTGATTAACCGATGATCAAGGTTTCCTGATCATGAACATTGGATATTGTTAATAATGGGGTCATATCATTAGAAGAATGATGCGATGAACACTCACACCCATAGTACGAATAGCAATACGATCAAGTCATCAAGTTTCATTGCTATATCAAACTCATACAAAATAGTTCTAATCCTCAGACCATGAGATCATGTTAATCACTGATACTAGAAGAGTACTTTGATGATATCAAACATCACACCATAACAGGGTGATTATAAAGGTTGATTTGGGTATTCTGAAAGTATTAGTTGAGCCTCGTGGATCAAGAGTGGGATTTGTCCATCCGGATAATATTGCATTGGAATCGCTTGCAAGCATGTGACTAGGTCACGGGAATGCACTATCACAGAACGAGTAAAGAGACTTGTCGGGAACAAGATCAAACAAGGTATGGTTGATACCGAATGATCGGATCTCGGAGAAGTAATAATATCGCGAGACAAAAGGAATTGACTATGTTCGTTAATGGTTCACACGATCACTAGATCATCGTTGAGTAAGTGGGAGTCATCATGGATTTCCAGATCCCGCTGATGATTATTGATCGGAGAGGAGTCTCGATCATGTCCACGTTATTCACAAACCGTAGGGTGACACACTTAATGTTCACCATCGTTTTTGAGTAGATATGATACTCTGATCAAATTACAGTACAGCATGAGGGTTGTTTCAGAAAAGCACCAAAACTATTTTGGTATATCAAAATAACTCAAGGGGTTTTTTGTTAATGTTTGTTAATTGATTGAATTAACAAATATTAAAGAAAAAAATGTTTTATTAATTCAATTAGTGTGAGTTTTAATTAGCATGAATGTCATGTAAAATTAAAATGGGGGTTACCACCATGAAGAGGGGGTTACCACCATGAAGTGGGGGTTACCACCATGAAGATGGGGCTGCCACCTCCTCTCCTATAAAAGGAGCCCTCTTCTCCCTCTTCACACACTTCTTGATGCTTCCCCGCTGCCGTAAAGTTACTGCCCCAAATTCGTCTTAGCTTAGCAAAGCTCTGCCGGATTGTTAGTTCGAGGTTCACACACTTGGAGAAGTGTGTGTTGGAGTGTCCGGCGGATCCCTTCTTCCACTGCCCCGCTAGACCGAGGGCGTGGAAGAGAGGACGAAAAGACGTACGTGTGACCGAGTATGGAGACGCCGCCGGTTGTGGCGCCATGTACACGATCTCAAGATCGTCAAGTGAACCACTACTTCGACTACGTCAAGTGAACGACTACGTCAAATACGTGCATCTTTGTCGAGTCTCCATCGGCAACGTTTGTGCGGGAACGTAATCCCCGCTACCGGTGTTCGAGGGTTAGTTAATTGTTGCTTCCATCTCGTAGATGATCTTGGCTAGTTTTGTGTTCATACGTAGGAAAATTTTTGTTTTCTATGCTACGAACCCATCAGTGGTATCAGAGCCATCTCTATGCGTAGTTGGTATGCACGATTAGAACACATGGAGATGTGGGCGTTGATGATCATGTTATTGCTATTTTTTGTATTTTGGATCATAGTGGCATAGTGGGATTGAAGCTGCCCGAGACTAACATTACGTGACCACGTTCACAAGACTTGTCCCACACTTGACATGCTTCGGCATATGTGGCTTTACGGGTGCACGTTTCTCCCACTATAGTTATGATCTATTTTACAAAGAGTTGTTAATAATATTTTTATCACCGTTGTGGTTACATGTTTGTAGGTAAGAACGGTTCTTCCTAGAAAGCCCTAAAACCACGTAAAATATGCAAGACAAATTAGAAGCGTCTAACTTGTTTTTGCAGGGCATGTGATGTGATATGGTTAAATTGTTTATGTTACAAATTGTATGCAATAATCCTTTTTGTAAGTTATAAACAATCGACAGGAGCCATATGGTTGTCTTTTTCATTTTATGGCCTGCGTGCCGAATATATATATATCCAAGCGATATATTGTAATGGAGGAAGACAATCAAGATGGCGGGCCATGGACCTTGGTGTTGCGCTGGTGGAATGATAGAGATCATGCCATGACGCACAAGATGGAGATCGAATGCATGAAGGACCATATCATATCACATTATATATGCATGTGATGTTTATCCTTTTATGCATCTTATTTTGCTTAGATTTGATTGTGCGGTAGCATTATAAGATGATCCCTCTCAGATAAATATCAAGATAAAAATGTGTTCTTCCATAGCATGCACCATCAAGAAAGTTCATCGTTTCAAGACACCACATGATGATCGGGTGTGACAGACTCTACGTTCATATACGACGGGTGTAAGACAATTTTACACACGCAAGTGCTATGGTTCTACTTGGCGAGCCTAGCATGTACAGACATGGCCTCGGAACTTGAACCAAAAGGTTAAGCATGAGTCATATGGTTGATATGATGAACATGGTGATGTTCGCCTTTGAAACTATGCCGTAGCACGTGATGATCGGTTGCGGTATAGTGAATTTGGTTCGTGTAATCACTTAAGAAAACTAAGAGGGATGTTGTTTTTAAGTGGGAGTTCATTTAGTAATTTTGAATTATAGAACTCAATTTATCATGAACTAAATCAAAGTGAATTTGCATAGTTTGTTGTAGCCATTGGCATCCGTTTACTACCTTGCGATTAGCTATAATTGAGATAATAGAACTATAGAATTCTGGATGTTAACTTTATGAACTGGTATCGTATTGTTTGAATGTCAATCTAAAGTTTAAAGTCATATTGCTAACTTTTAGCAAACCTTGGTTACTTGATAAAATTTAATAAGTAGTATTAAATCAAGAGTAACAATTCCAGTGTTAGGATCTAAGTATCACACTTGCCTCCATGATCCTTGATATACAAAAGTTGTTTTTAGTATCAAGGTTATCTAGGAGCTAAAACGATTGTTTCATAAACTATCATGTGTGGAAGATATTTTGATATCTGAAACAATGTTTGGTTGCAATGTGATAGAGTATAATTTAGTAAGACACATGTTCTCATATTGTATAAGAATTTGTGAAGATTAGAGACGCTAGCCGTCTAGATCTCCTAAAAAAGGTTTTGGGAACTAGCATTATACTCACAATTCATCCTCATGAGCTATAGTAGCTTGATCATGAAAGTTGTCGTGATAGGATGAATACAAGATGTTGGTAAAATGTTTACTACATTAATAGATTACTAAAGAATGGAATTTGGAAGAACGCCAAATATGTGATTATGGTGATCTACTTCAAAGTGTGAGTCCAAGGGTATTAGTGTTTGACTAATCATGCCTTGAACTATGTGCCATGTGAATGGCACCACTATTGGTGTTGATAGATTCTTCTAGAAAGGAAAAGAATTGCTCAAAGAGAATCTAAAATTTATTCTGGCGGAAAAGAAAAGACTGGAAATGTCCAGCTCAGGTATATAGAAGATATACATGTTATGGGTTTATTCGTTGCTTGTTAAAACAATGTGGTTCTTGGGTATTTGATACTAAAATGGTTGGTATGAACTGTCATACAGAACAACGCAATACAAGAACTACAATGGCCTAATTAACTAGCAAATGAATATGGGATGATTCTCATCGAAAACAAATAAAGTGTTATTGTGTTTCGTTGGAATTAAACCTAGCCTTCAAGATTTGTTTTAATTGTTATTTTGTTCAGGTATTATGAGAACAATGGTTGTTCAAATTATTACCGCATTCATAAAAGATGGATGAACACTTATCTTGTTGGAGAAATCACATCTGTAACACTGATGCTAAAAATGTCTTAAGACAAATGATTAAAAGATCACTTTTGACACCACCGTTTAAATCATATTGGAAAGAAAACATGAAGGAACTCCATATTGATGGAATTCTGGAGCATTTTGATTTTGAATCAATTGACACTTGTTAGAATTTCCTAGAGATGATTAAAACTCCGTTCATAGGCCAAAGAAGAACAAACGACTAACTTATTGGATATTGTACATGTTGATGTATATAGTCCATTATGTGTAGCCGTGTGTGGTGAATTATTGAACTTCATTTACTTTAACCGATGATTTGAGTAGATATATGTGTATATTTACTTGATAAGGAAGAAGCATGAAATATTTGAATATTGTTCAAAGTATTTCTAGATGAAGTTGAAAATCATTGTAATAAGAGAATAAAGAATTTATGATTTGATCATAAAGGAAGATATTTGAGTTACAAGTTTAGCAAACACCTAAAAGTTGAGGAGTCGTTCCATAGACTTATATTTCCCGAAACACCATAGGAGTATGGAGTGTTCGAGAGATGAAATCAAACTTTGTTTGACATTGTTGGATCAAAGGTGTTGTCTATAAAACTGCCATTATATTTTTAAAGATAAAGCTTTAGAGGCTACCACTTTTACACTGAAAAGAGTGCCATCATGATCCGTTGAAATGACACCATATGAGTTATGGCATGGGATAAAACCCAAGTTGTCTTTTCTAAAATTTTCGTATGCTAGGCATATGTAAAATGTTTACAATCAAAGTCGAATAAATGTGTCTTTGTAGGTTATCCCAAAGTAACTATTGGGTATTTCTCCAGAACACCTAAGACAAAAGTGTTTATCGCTGAAAACGTCAAGTTTCTTGAGAAGGAATTTTTTCGCAAAAAGTTAAGTGGGAGGACAATAGAACTTTGATTGGGTTATTGAACCTAAGCTATATGTGCTGAGTAGCGCAGCACCGGGAAGTGTCCCAGAGGCGGCCAAAATGCGCATGGTTGTCGTACCTCAAAGGTTGTGGTCACATAGATCTAAGTTTCTATTGAACCGCGTGAGTCAAGTAACAATCAAATAGTTAGATTTGAGAACAAATCATTATTGTTTAACAATGATGAACCGACTACATGCAAAGAAGCGATGATGGGCCCTGACTCCATCAAATGGCTAGAAGGCATAAAATCTGTGATAGTTCCATACATGAGAAACCAAGTTTCTGAACTTGGAAGACCCTCAAAAAGTCATGAAGCCTAATGAATGTATTTGGATCTATAAACAGACATGAATGTTTTCACATCTATGAAATAGTCGACATATCGTTAAACTGTTTACGATTATGTTCAATGAGTTGACTATGACAAGATTTGATCTTTCATAGCGATATTCTATCTGGACGGATTACTGTAGCAACCACTACATATGCCAAGTTTGGTATATGTTAGTTGAACAAACAAGACAACATTCTTCTAATAGAATAGTTACCTAGGACATGTACATGACATGGTCCAATGGGTTTTGTAAATTCAAAGGATGCTAAAAGGCATGCAAACTTCAATGGTTGAAGTAAGCATCGCGGAGTTGGAATATTCACCGTGATGAAATAATTTAAAGGTTTAGTTTCATCAGATACAATGAATATGCTTGCATTTGCAAGAAATTAAGTGGGAGCGTTGAGACATATTTTTCAGTACATTATGTAGAAGACATATTGTTAATTGGAAATGATGTATCTTTTATTGACATAGGTTAAGACTTTCATTAAAATTAGATTTCAATGAAAGACTTAGGAAAAACAAAAATATTGGGTCTCGCTGTCTATGTAGATAGATTGAGGTGCCAATCTGGTTGTGCCAACGTACATAGATGAAATATTGAATGAAGTTCAATATGGAAACGACAAGAAAAGTTCTTGCCGCATGGAAGAGGTTGAAACAAGATTCAAGTGTTTTTAACACTTGATGAGTGAAGCCATATGAATGATTTGATCAATCATGTATATCGTGATATGTATATATCCAGACATGTCCTATGCTCTAAATGTTATGAGTATATACCAGAGTGATAAATGTCATAAGATGATCACTGGACAATAGTAAAGGATATCCTTATGTGCTTTGGAAGGACTAAGGATATATATTATGAATGACGAAGTGACACATAGTTCATTGTAAAGTGTTACATTGATACTAAGTTTGTCACAAGATGCAAACTAAGTTTATCTCAATTTTAGCTATATGTTTAGGCGGCGCAATATAATAGAAGGAAGTTCCATGTTGGATTTGGATGAGATCCAAAGTTAAGACATTGTGATGGATTCTACAACAAAGGTTGAGTATATGGCTGATTTAGAAGTAGCAAAAGAGGGCATTTGTGTGAAGAAGTTTGTTATCAAACTAGGTGTAGTTCCAAGATGGCTATTACTATGAAGATCTATTGTGCGACAATAGTGACAACATGATTTTAGCTAAAGGAACTAAGGTCTCACCTAAGGACCAAATTTATACCCAACTATCTCATTTAAGAATGAGTGATGCGTAGAGACGCAAAGACATGCAAATACACATAGAACTGAAAGTGTCAGATCTAGAGATCAGATTAACCACATGCAACGCGTATGGATAACACGTGAATGCCATAAGTGTTATATATGCAAGTATCAACTAGATTATTGACTCTAGTGCAAGTGGGAGACTGAAGGGAATATGCCCGAGAGGCAATAATAAAGTGGTTATTATCATATTCCATGTTTATGATAAATGTTTATTTCTCATGCTAGAATTGTATTAATCAGAAACATTAATACTTGTGTGATTAATAAACCAAAAGGTTCCTAGTGAAGCCTCTCTTTTATACTAGCTCGTTGATTAACCGATGATCAAGGTTTCCTGATCATGAACATTGGATGTTGTTAATAACGGGGTCATATCATTAGAAGAATGATGTGATGAACACTCACACCCATAGTCATCAAGTTTCATTGCTATATCAAACTCATACGAAATAGTTCTAATCCTCAGACCATGAGATCATGTTAATCACTAATACCGAAAGAGTGCTTTGATGATATCAAACGTCACAACATAACACGGTGATTATAAAGGTTGATTTGGGTATTCTGAAAGTATTAGTTGAGGCTTATGGATCAAGAGTGGGATTTGTCCATCCGAATGATGGAAAGATATTCTCTGGGCCCTTCTCAGTGATATTGCATTGGAATTGCTTGCAAGCATGTGACTAGGTCACGAGAATGCACTATCACGGAATGAGTAAAGAGACTTGTCAGGAACGAGATCGAACAAGGTATGGTTGATACCGAATTATCGAATCTCGGATAAGTAATAATATCGCGAGACAAAAGGAATTGACTATGTTCATTAATGGTTCACACGATCACTAGATCATCGTTGAGTAAGTGGGAGTCGTCATGGATTTCCAGATCCCGCTGATGATTATTGATCGGAGAGGAGTCTCGATCATGTCCACGTTATTCATGAACTGTAGGGTGACACACTTAAGGTTCGCCGTCGTTTTTGAGTCGATATGATACTCCGATCGAATTACAGTACAACATGAGGGTTGTTTTAGAAAAGCGCCGAAACTGTTTCGGTATATTGAAATAACTCAAGAGGTTTTTTGTTAATGTTTGTTAATTGATTGAATTAACAAATATCAAAGAAATAAAAATGTTTTATTAATTCGATTAGTGTGAGTTTTCATTAGCATGAATGTCATGCAAAATTAAAATGGGGGTTACCACCATTAAGAGGGGGTTACCACCATGAAGAGGGGGTTACCACCATGAAGATGGGGCTGCCACCTCCTCTCCTATAAAGGAGCCCTCTTCTCCCTCTTCACACACTTCTTGATGCTTCCCCGCTCCCACAAAGTTGCTGCCCCAAATCCGTCTTAGCTTAGCGAAGCTCTGCTGGATTGTTAGTTCGAGGTCCACACACTTGGAGAAGTGTGTGTTGGAGTGTCCGGTGGATCCCTTCTTCCGCTGCCCCGCTGGACTGTAGCGCCCTGCCTTTTGCTAAAGACAGAACTCCTGTGTAATGTGCCATTCCCTGGATCAGTAGATAGCACCACAGTACAAAATAAGTAATCATTGCAATAGCATCAATATTACAACGTAAATCCAGTTACATAGGTATTTAACCTTACGGGTACACAGCATAAAGCATAGTTGCAGTGAGCCTCCATTCTTCATCAAGTGCCACAGGCAGACATGTTGGAATGTAGTCTCGAGATCCTACTCCTGGTTCCTTACTCGAAATAAAACCTGCACGTTTGAATATGCAGCCCCGAAGGGGTCAGTACAATGATGTACTGGCAAATGACACATATTTGGTGGCATTTTGTGGAAAGACTATACTACATGACATTTGGCTGGTGGATCTTATGGCTAAATTGCATAAAGCAAGTTTTATCCTATCAAAACATTTTTAAAACATTTTTGATTTTTCTTTAAGGTCAAGATAACCCCCAGGTGATAACCACCACACAAATCTTGGGTTGATAGCCAAGTTGTGTAGCCCTGGGTAGTAACTCAACAAAAACAAGAATAACCCTCAGGTGATGACAACCACACATATCCTAGGTTGATAGCCAGGTGTGCAGTCCTGAGTAGTTACTCAATTAAAACTAGAATAACCCTCAGGCGATGACAACCACACATATCCTGGGTTGATAGCCAGGTGTGCAGTCCTGAGTAGTTACTCAAATTAAGCCCCAAGGTAACCCTTAGGTGATAACCACCACACATGTCCTGGGTTGATAGCCAGGTGTGTAGCCCTAAGTAGTTAGTCTTGGGATTGGTGAGGACCCTTAGGTGATAACCACCACACATGTCCTGAGTTGATAGTCAGGTGTGTGGCCCTAAGTAGTCACTATTCAAGTTTTAATTATTTTGAAAAGGTGATGTGATTCCTTTTGATTGACATGTCCTCTCTCTGTTCCTAGGTACAACCAATACAAAGTACTCTCAGGTGATAACCACCACACATGTCCTGGGTTGATAGCCAGGTGTGTAGCCCCGAGTTGTGTACCCTCAGGTGATAACCACCACACATGTCCTGGGTTGATAGCCAGGTGTGTAGCCCTGAGTAGCCACAAGATTGCACCCAGGTGATTCATTGGGTTGTTAATTTTCATATCAATTTGAAAGCAAGGCATGGCATCATTTTGCAAAGCAAGTTTGCAATCCTAGCAGGTGGGGTTTAAGGGATAGCTACCACTACTAGGAGCTAAGCATTTCATAACCACTTTGAAATTTCATATCATGCACAGTATTGAAAACACTAATGCATATAATAAAAGATAGGTGGAAGTATGTGTGTCACTTGCCTTTTTGAAGATCACGACGTTTCGCTTCTCTCGACTAAGCACGTAGCTCTTCGCACCAACTATAGCACAGAAATAGCATACCATAAACACACCATACCAATACAATCAAACAAATCAAACAATTGAAAAATCGTTTGTTTAACAATTTGGTTTATTGAGATGTTATGACAAGGAAGATATGGTAAAGGATCATGATTTGTGCGATATGGATCGGAGAGCTTAGTTGGGAGAGATCAATATGATCTGGGAGAGGATTGAACTAGGCAAATATAATTGGTGAAGTTTTTATGCTTTATTAAAGCATGAATGAGTTTCAGAATAGCTCATGTGAAATAGATCACATAGGTGTGGGATAGTGCAACCACAATACTATTTGAATAAGTGTAATAACATTTATTCTTTAAATAGCATATATCATACTTAGGCACTAGGCTAGGTTTTAAGAATGCTTGAACTACTCAATTAGCACATTTGCAAGTTGAATAGTTCAATACATGTGAACAAAACTAAGTAGGCATTGGATTGGGTATGAATGATTGATATTTGAGGACAGGGCTCAAATGGTTCATTGATCAACATGGTGTATAACACATACTATGGTATGGGTTATATCGACACCACAACAAAATCTAGGTTTGAGATGCATTCATATTCTACTCAAGTAGCACAATTGCAATTTGAGTATAATATGAATTAGACAAAATATGTCTAGTTGGACAAGGTATGGGTCAAGGATTCATGAAACATTGAGTTACTCAATTAACTCATTTGTTAATTGAATAGTTCTACACATGAAATCAGGATCAGTTGAATAGATGATTGAGTATGGGTAGATAACATTTCAGATTATGGTTTTAGGTTCCTATTTGGTACAAGGAGTGTCGGATAGGTACTATAATGTTGATTAGATTAACACCACAAGGATAGCAAGCATAGAATCTAAGATTGAGATGTGTCACACTTTACTCAAACAACACCATTGTAATTTGAATATGTGTGAGCTATACAAGATAGGTCTAAGTAGATATGATCTTGATCAAGATGTTATTCAGATAACATTGATGACTAGGTATGATTATAAGATTTGCTATGGTAGAAGGAATTATTAATAGAAATAGGATTTATCTATATATGAACTACTCAAATTCTCATATTAGAATTTGAATAATTGTGAAGTGTTTCAATCAGATATCGGAGTGATACTACTGGATAGCTTGCAGTAATACAAGGTCACTGCAATTGGATTCATTCTAAAATAAATTTTAGAAATTGAATTATCACCAAAATAGTGATTTGGACAAATTTGAATGCACAAAGTGTGTGCACATATCAAATTTGGATTTTCTTGATCCTATGATGTTCTACTAGTTGAGAGGATTCCAGAGACTACAAATTCATAATTTTTGGACACTTGGTTCAAAAGTTATGAATTTGGCAAGCTAACAGAGAGTTTGATTCCAATTTGAAAATAGTTTCAAATTGAACCGATAAAATATAAGATTATATGGTACTGCTGGATTCTAGATGTTCTAAGGATTCCAACGGTATATTATTTGTTATTTTTGGACCTACAGATTAAAAGTTATGATTTTTCAAAGACTTGGATCAAATCTGATTCGAAAAACCTATTTGAATTCTATTTTGATTCAGACAGGGCCATGTGGCGCTACGGTGTTCACTGGTAGCGCTTCGTTCGGATCAGGAACTGAGGCCGTTGGATTTAAAGGGATTTTTATGGATTAGATCATCCCATACCGGTTCAGTAAGTGACTTGATCTGGGGTGTTGGATCTCGATCGGACGGATCAGAGAAGATCTGAGTGAGGTCCTCACCTAGGGTTTTCTGTGCGTCGCCGGCGGTGAGGTCTGTGCACTGGAGGTGGTCATCGGCGATGCTTCTGGTGGTTCCCGAGGTGAAGAAGACTCGGACGAGGTGCAGAACGTTGAGGCGAGCTCGAATGCGACAATCATGACATCAATCGTGTCCAGAGAAGGAGGAGGAGAGCGGCTGGAACTCGGCGTTGGCGCCGATGACCTTCGGCCGTGGTCGATTGCGTTGTTCCGCTGCTGATACGGTGGAGAAAATTAGTTAGGAAGGAGCGCCAGAGGAAAAGAAGAGAGAGGGGAGGGAATAGGAGACGCGGGGTTCACCGGTGGCGACGAATTCGTCCGGAGATACTTGTAGAGGCTGCGGAGCTCCGATGACAAATTTCGTTGGCTTGAGACGAAATCGACGGAAGAGAGAAAAGGGAGGCGAGGGAGGAGGTCTGGGGCTTTTATAGGAGAGGTCTTGATGGCTATTTAGTGCGCGGTGATGGCGCGGGAGTAATCGCCGGCGGATCCGTTACCAGTGAGAGCAAACGGTTCCAGGGAAGAAGATGACTTCATGCTGACCAGTGGGTCCCACATGTCGGCGAGATAAAGAGAGAAAAAGGGTACCGGTTCGGGAGTTGGCCGGGTGGGCCGTGGGCCAGAAGTTTGGCTGGGCTGATTCGTTTCCCCCCGGGCCCGTTTTATATTTTTCTTTCTTTCTTCTTTTTCCTTTTTCTGTTTCTTGTTTATTTCATAACCTTTTCAAAATTGGTCCAAATTGATTCAAACCAATTTGTAAATTTTTCTAAAAAATCAACTTAACATTCTAAGACAGTAAGAAACATGTTTTCATAAATAAAACTAATTTCCAAATAAAACTCTATAGTTCAGACAAAGGGTTTATTTGCATAAACCAAGGTAGAAATAGGATTTTAAAGTAATCCTTTTAAAATCAGAGAATAAACTTTATAAAAATAGTTTTTGAAATGTATTGGTAAAACATTCCTTTGGCATAGAAATCTTTATAAACCATTTTGTAAATATCCTTTTGCAAGATAGCTTGCATAGGTTTGAATAAACACAAAATAGTATTTTGATACTTGATCCTTCTCAAAGAAGTTCTTCAAGAAAATCATAGAAGGTTTAAAATAGTTTTCTACTAAATCTTTCAAATAGACTCAAAAAGTTTTAAATCTTTGTGAAATTTCAAACATCTCAAGCAAAACAAAAACGAAAAATTTCCCCCAAAATTTGATAAAATCTTGGGATGTTACAGACTACCACCCTTAAAAGAAATCTCGTCCTCGAGATTGGAGAGGCTAGAAAGAAAGTAGGTATTAGGTTATCTGGGTTTGGGTATCTGGGTGGCTACCACCCTTAAAAGAAAATTCCTCTTGGTGGTATCTTGATGCTTCCTTAGGCACTTGCATTTTGTTCCCAGCTTGCATTCGCTGTTGTGCCAATATCTCTAAATCGTCCTTCTCAGAAGTTTTGATGTTCACGGCTATGTTCAAAAGTGGGCATACCAAAGGTTCCATCCAATTCTGGTGATAAGCAGATATCATCCATCGCGTTGTCTTCAACAAGGTAGTCCACATCGTCTAAGGATGTGTATCTAGCCCTTTTCTTGGTCAGTCCAAGGCTAAGATAGCATACAGGCCATCACCATACTCCTTGTTGCTTTTTAGCTGATTTTCATTACAGAATCTCAAAGGATAACTCAGTGCTAAGTGCTGCATGCTTGCCCCACGAACATGATGAGACCACACATCCCAATGAGTTAGGATGGCATCTCTCTGCGGGCTTCTCAAGCATTTCATAGGGGTAAACAAGGTAGACTCTGTAAGAGGCACTTGCACCTTTAAGGGACGGAAGGTCACCTTATAACCAGCATTGTTGAACCCATTCAAGTTACCAGAGCAAGTCGTGCTACTTGCCACAGGTATCAGATGGTCCTTAAGAATTCCTTTAGCAACCGTCTTCATAGTTGTTGAAGGGCGCTGAGCAACTTGATCATATCTCGAAGATGAACTCCCTTGCAGGAAAAAGGGATCTAATGTAGTAGCTCTCATGGGAAAGAAGGTAGTTTCAGGGATTCGGAGAGTTGCCTCATAACATCACAGGTCGGGATGGGGTAGACTTCGGTGGCGTTGGGCTCTGGAACTAGAAGGAAATCTTATAGTTGGTGGTGGCGGTCTCTGTTGTGACTCTCTGGAGAGGAGTGAATCCTCTTTTATAGTCTCAGGGAGGTAGTCGAACAGGCCGCATGGGGAGTCAAAACGAAGGGTCGAGGAGGTGAGTCGAATAGGCAGCCGCCAAAACCGAATAGTCTTTGCCTTCAAATCCCACTGAGCAAAACGTTTCTGATTCACGTAGCCGTTCAAAAACCAAAACATTCTCACCGTATTCCTACGTTTTGGCCACTGGCTCACTATAAGGGATGTAATATATTATCCTCCTAAGGTTATGGTTTAAGGACGTCGTCTCTCATGTAGGTATGTCTCTCAAGACTTACCATTCCTCATAACAATAGCGAACAATATGAGTAGTCGTCATGGGGGCCAATCCATGTCGCACCCAATCATTACCTTGTATTTGGTTTGGTGCATCTCGCATTCTAACTCTTGGTCAACCTCACTAGCTTTTAAACAGGAGTTTTTATTAAAAATTGAAATCAAGTTCCCAAATCTTATTTTGGGTTTCGAAATCAAAATCTATCATTCCTAGCTAGAGGTTTTTGCTCAAACTTGGTCGTGTGACTTTAACTCTTGGGTTACAAATTCCTCAGCTTGCCATTTCATTGAGAGTAAAAGTTCATTCAACAAGATTGTCTTTAGCTCTCACAAGTCCTTACATTATTTATTACAAGGCTGTAGGTGCATACAAATTCTTTCAAATTGGCTATACTTTGTTGTGTCTTCTTCTTGTACTTCGCGGCATCCTTCGGTCATCCAGTTCATTGAAGTCTTGTAGTACCATTTTCTGAACACTTATCCGCATAGTGTCCCTTTTGTTTGCACTTGTAACAAGTGATTGTCGAGAGATCCTTCTTAACCACCGGTTTGGAGTGGTGTTGTCCATTTCCTCCATTAGGATTTCCATTGTCTCCATTATGATGATCGTTGGAGTGGTTTCCATTGTTTCCACCATTGTGCCTATGGCCATAGCCTTCGGAGAGGTGGAGTCTTTTATGGGAATGTCCAGTATGGGTCTTGCCATTGTTGTGCTTCCTCTTACGGTTTTCCTCTTTTCTTATGTTGTTATCCAGAATAACCGCTTGGTCTAGCAGAGCCTGGTAGTTTGGAGCATAAGCTATTGACAGAGGTATCTTCAGTTCCCCTTTGAGTCCACTGAGAAACTTATCTTTCCTCTTGGCATCAGTGTCGATGTCTTTTGGTGCGTATCTTGACAGAGAGCAGAAGTCATCCATGTACTCCTTTAGTGTCCCGTCACCCTACTTTAGAGTGCGGAACTCATCTTTCTTTAGATTCATAATGCCCATGGAGATATGAGCATTACGAAAGCCTTCCCTGGAGGAATCCCAGTCTAGACCTTCAATTGGATTGGTGACTTGGTAAGAGTCCCACCACATTGCTGCTGGTCCCTCTAGCAGGTGAGCAGTGAATCTAATCTTTTCAGCATCTGTGCAATCACAGGTAACTAAGTCCTTACTGACTGAACGCAGCCAGTCGTCGGCCACTATTGGGTCTGTGGCAGATGAAAACTTATTGGGTCTGAGCTTCAGGAAATGAGCTAGTCGGTCCACTTGAGGTGGGGGTGGTGGATTGTTGTTGTTGTTGTTCATGAGGTTGGTGCTTGCTTGGATGAATTGGGTCATCATCTGCATGAGCTGGGCTTGACCTGGGGCTAACTGTTGAACCACATCATTGATGTTGTTGTCGTTGTTGTGGCTATTGTTGTTTTCACGGCGAGGCGGCATCAGAGGTGGTTTTAGCAAAGGTGAGTAATAGATAGATAGAACTAAAGAAGAAAATTTTCCTACCCATGTACAAACAACAAACCATGCAATAAACAAACATAAATCAAACAATCACTGAAAATTCCTTTTGATAAGTTTTGGAAAAACACGCTAACAAAATAATATGGTCATACACCAATTTTGTATGATCATAGAAGCATCTATAAGTCGTTGGTTCTATAAACTAGAATCTTGGTGGTCTATTCTATTATAGTTTCATTGTTCCATTTCTTATTTCCACTTCTCAATGCATCGTTGGTGTTGGGCAACCTTCATATCCACATTTCCTCGAGCTCTTTGTTGGTCTTCACTGTAGTTCTTCATGTTGGATCAAGGTCAACCTATGAAGTAGAAGTCTCATTCTTCTAGCACATTGTGTTCTTCTGTCCTTTCTTGAAGGTTCCGAGAGTTGGGTCATCTAAGGGAATCATTTGAAAATGAAGTAGGGGAGAAATACAAGGAGTTTCAAGATGCAACATTCTTTTAAAATAGAAGTAAGATGAGATAGAGAATTTTATCCTAGGGTCTTCCTATCTCTAATTATCCAAACCTAGGGTCTCGATCCTACAGGCAACACTATGCTCTGATACCATTCTATAGCGCCCTGCCTTTTGCTAAAGACAGAACTCCTGTGTAATGTGCCATTCCCTGGATCAGTAGATAGCACCATAGTACAAAATAAGTAATCATTGCAATAGCATCAATATTACAACGTAAATCCAGTTACATAGGTATTTAACCTTACGGGTACACAACATAAAGCATAGTTGCAGTGAGCCTCCATTCTTCATCAAGTGCCACAGGCAGACATGTTGGAATGTAGTCTCGAGATCCTACTCTTGGTTCCTTACTCGAAATAAAACCTGCACGTTTGAATATGCAGCCCCGAAGGGGTCAGTACAATGATGTACTGGCAAATGACACATATTTGGTGGCATTTTGTGGAAAGACTATACTACATGACATTTGGCTGGTGGATCTTATGGCTGAATTGCATAAAGCAAGTTTTATCCTATCAAAACATTTTTAAAACATTTTTGATTTTTCTTTAAGGTCAAGATAACCCCCAGGTGATAACCACCACACAAATCCTGGGTAGATAGCCAAGTTGTGTAGCCCTGGGTAGTAACTCAACAAAAACAAGAATAACCCTCAGGCGATGACAACCACACATATCCTGGGTTGATAGCCAGGTGTGCAGTCCTGAGTAGTTACTCAATTAAAACTAGAATAACCCTCAGGCGATGACAACCACACATATCCTGGGTTGATAGCCAGGTGTGCAGTCCTGAGTAGTTACTCAAATTAAGCCCCAAGGTAACCCTTAGGTGATAACCACCACACATGTCCTGGGTTGATAGCCAGGTGTGTAGCCCTAAGTAGTTAGTCTTGGGATTGGTGAGGACCCTTAGGTGATAACCACCACACATGTCCTGAGTTGATAGTCAGGTGTGTGGCCCTAAGTAGTCACTATTCAAGTTTTAATTATTTTGAAAAGGTGATGAGATTCCTTTTGATCGACATGTCCTCTCTCTGTTCCTAGGTACAACCAATACAAAGTACTCTCAGGTGATAACCACCACACATGTCCTGGGTTGATAGCCAGGTGTGTAGCCCCGAGTTGTGTACCCTCAGGTGATAACCACCACACATGTCCTGGGTTGATAGCCAGGTGTGTAGCCCTGAGTAGCCACAAGATTGCACCCAGGTGATTCATTGGGTTGTTAATTTTCATATCAATTTGAAAGCAAGGCATGGCATCATTTTGCAAAGCAAGTTTGCAATCCTAGCAGGTGGGGTTTAAGGGATAGCTACCACTACTAGGAGCTAAGCATTTCATAACCACTTTGAAATTCCATATCATGCACAGTATTGAAAACACTAATGCATATAATAAAAGATAGGTGGAAGTATGTGTGTCACTTGCCTTTTTGAAGATCACGACGTTTCGCTTCTCTCGACTAAGCACGTAGCTCTTCGCACCAACTATAGCATAGAAATAGCATACCATAAACACACCATACCAATACAATCAAACAAATCAAACAATTGAAAAATCGTTTGTTTAACAATTTGGTTTATTGAGATGTTATGACAAGGAAGATATGGTAAAGGATCATGATTTGTGCGATATGGATCGGAGAGCTTAGTTGGGAGAGATCAATATGATCTGGGAGAGGATTGAACTAGGCAAATATAATTGGTGAAGTTTTTATGCTTTATTAAAGCATGAATGAGTTTCAGAATAGCTCATGTGAAATAGATCACATAGGTGTGGGATAGTGCAACCACAATACTATTTGAATAAGTGTAATAACATTTATTCTTTAAATAGCATATATCATACTTAGGCACTAGGCTAGGTTTTAAGAATGCTTGAACTACTCAATTAGCACATTTGCAAGTTGAATAGTTCAATACATGTGAACAAAACTAAGTAGGCATTGGATTGGGTATGAATGATTGATATTTGAGGACAGGGCTCAAATGGTTCATTGATCAACATGGTGTATAACACATACTATGGTATGGGTTAAATCGACACCACATCAACAAAATCTTGGTTTGAGATGCATTCATATTCTACTCAAGTAGCACAATTGCAATTTGAGTATAATATGAATTAGACAAAATATGTCTAGTTGGACAAGGTATGGGTCAAGGATTCATGAAACATTGAGTTACTCAATTAACTCATTTGTTAATTGAATAGTTCTACACATGAAATCAGGATCAGTTGAATAGATGATTGAGTATGGGTAGATAACATTTCAGATTATGGTTTTAGGTTCCTATTTGGTACAAGGAGTGTCGGATAGGTGCTATAATGTTGATTAGATTAACACCACAAGGATAGCAAGCATAGAATCTAAGATTGAGATGTGTCACACTTTACTCAAACAACACCATTGTAATTTGAATATGTGTGAGCTATACAAGATAGGTCTAAGTAGATATGATCTTGATCAAGATGTTATTCAGATAACATTGATGACTAGGTATGATTATAAGATTTGCTATGGTAGAAGAATTATTAATAGAAATAGGATTTATCTATATATGAACTACTCAAATTCTCATATTAGAATTTGAATAATTGTGAAGTGTTTCAATCAGATATGGGAGTGATACTACTGGATAGCTTGCAGTAATACAAGGTCACTGCAATTGGGTTCATTCTAAAATAAATTTTAGAAATTGAATTATCACCAAAATAGTGATTTGGACAAATTTGAATGCACAAAGTGTGTGCACATATCAAATTTGGATTTTCTTGATCCTATGATGTTCTACTAGTTGAGAGGATTCCAGAGACTACAAATTCATAATTTTTGGACACTTGGTTCAAAAGTTATGAATTTGGCAAGCTAACAGAGAGTTTGATTCCAATTTGAAAATAGTTTCAAATTGAACCCATAAAATATAAGATTTTATGGTACTGCTGGATTCTAGATGTTCTAAGGATTCCAACGGTATATTATTTGTTATTTTTGGACCTACAGATTAAAAGTTATGATTTTTCAAAGACTTGGATCAAATCTGATTCGAAAAACCTATTTGAATTCTATTTTGATTCAGACAGGGCCACGTGGTGCTACGGTGTTCACTGGTACCGCTTCGTTCGGATCAGGAACTGAGGCTGTTGGATTTAAAGGGATTTGTATGGATTAGATCATCCCATACCAGTTCAGTAAGTGACTTGATCTGGGGTGTTGGATCTCGATCGGACGGATCAGAGAAGATCTGAGTGAGGTCCTCACCTAGGGTTTCCTGTGCGTCGCCGGCGACGAGGTCTGTGCACTGGAGGTGGTCGTCGGCGATGCTTCTGGTGGTTCCCGAGGTGAAGAAGACTCGGACGAGGTGCAGAACGTTGAGGCGAGCTCGAATGCGAGAATCACGACATCAATCGTGTCCAGAGAAGGAGGAGGAGAGCGGCTGGAACTCAGCGTTGGCGCCGATGACCTTCGGCCGTGGTCGATTGCATTGTTCCACTGCTGATACGGTGGAGAAAATTAGTTAGGAAGGAGCGCCAGAGGAAAAGAAGAGAGAGGGGAGGGAATAGGAGACGCGGGGTTCACCGGTGGCGACGAATTCGTCCGGAGATACTTGCAGAGGCTGCGGAGCTCCGACGAAAAATTTCGTCGGCTTGAGACGAAATCGACGGAAGAGAGAAAAGGGAGGCGAGGGAGGAGGTCTGGGGCTTTTATAGGAGAGGTCTTGATGGCTATTTAGTGCGCGGTGATGGCGCGGGAGTAATCGCCGGTGGATCCGTTACCAGTGAGAGCAAACGGTTCCAGGGAAGAAGATGACTTCATGCTGACCAGTGGGTCCCACATGTCGGCGAGATAAAGAGAGAAAAAGGGTACCGGTTCGAAAGTTGGCCGGGTGGGCCGTGGGCCAGAAGTTTGGCTGGGCTGATTCGTTTCCCCCCGGGCCCGTTTTATATTTTTCTTTCTTTCTTCTTTTTCCTTTTTCTGTTTCTTGTTTATTTCATAACCTTTTCAAAATTGGTCCAAATTGATTCAAACCAATTTGTAAATTTTTCTAAAAAATCAACTTAACATTCTAAGACAGTAAGAAACATGTTTTCATAAATAAAACTAATTTCCAAATAAAACTCTATAGTTCAGACAAAGGGTTTATTTGCATAAACCAAGGTAGAAATAGGATTTTAAAGTAATCCTTTTAAAATCAGAGAATAAACTTTATAAAAATAGTTTTTGAAATGTATTGGTAAAACATTCCTTTGGCATAGAAATCTTTATAAACCATTTTGTAAATATCCTTTTGCAAGATAGCTTGCATAGGTTTGAATAAACACAAAATAGTATTTTGATACTTGATCCTTCTCAAAGAAGTTCTTCAAGAAAATCATAGAAGGTTTAAAATAGTTTTCTACTAAAGCTTTCAAATAGACTCAAAAAGTTTTAAATCTTTGTGAAATTTCAAACATCTCAAGCAAAACAAAAACGAAAAATTTTCCCCAAAATTTGATAAAATCTTGGGATGTTACATGGACCGAGGGCGTGGAGGAGACGACGACAAGCCATACGTGTGACCGAGTATGGAGGCGCCACCGGTTGTGGCGCCATGTACACGATCTCGAGATCGTTAAGTGAACCACTACTTCGACTACGTCAAGTGAACCACTACGTGCGTCTTCGTCGAGTCTCCATCGGCAATGTTTGTGCGAGAACTTAATCCCCGCTACCAGTCTTTGAGGGTTAGTTAATCGTTGCTTCCATCTCGTAGATGATCTTGGCTAGTTTTGTGTTCATGTGTAGGAAATTTTTTGTTTTCTATGCTACAAACCCATCAAGTGGAGGAGGGAGGTGGGGCTAATTTTTTTTGAGATTGACTAAGTGACCATGTTCCCATGGTCGACCACAGCCAAAAATAACACATGAAATCTAAGAATAAATTTAGGAAAGATGCGAGCATGCACAACAACACGAAATCACTACGCCGTCAGCCAATACCTAAGCCGACAACTTTCTATCGGGGCCGTCGGCATAGGCCCTGGCCTCGGGCCTGGCTGAAATTCAGCTGTCAGCTTAGGTATACCGTCGGCGTAGATTTATCAGGGGGCCTAACGCGACGGTATTTTTGTTTTTTTTTATCGCCTTTTCTATTTTGCGGGACATAAAATAAAATAGTAAAAAATCAAAAAATATTATACTTTGAGGTGTAGTTATGTTACATGATCTAGCTGTTAGGAAAATTAATAAACTTAAATTTTGAAATATTTTGCAAAAAACTTGAATTAGGAAAATTAAAAAACCCGATTTTGGCACTCCAAAAATTGAAAACGCACTTTTTGTGGGACAAAACGAAAATCGGCCTTCGTGGCATTCCTCGCCATCCCATGGGCCACGCGCGTGTCCAATATGGCCTCATTTCGACAAACTGTGACATGATCAAGCCTAAACCTAGCTCATTAGACTTAAAAGCCGTGCAACCTCGAACGTGATAGGTCATTTTTGTGAAGAAAATTTATGGTAAATTTCTTTTATCAAGGTTTGATTTTTCCCATATCTAGGAGAAATAAAATGATGCCACGCAAAGGTCTCGCAATTTTTTGAATTTTTGAATTAGTTACGCCCGATTCGGGATCCGCATGAAAATAACAACGCACGAAACTCCCGCTCGCGGCTAGATGGTGCGGAGTCCTGCTTTAACAGTAAACATTTAGTGAATAAATGACATGTGGCGGGTCCAAAAAATGTTTTTGCAAAAAATCAGGAGCTCGTCTTATTAGAGCTAAAGGGCAAACCCACCTCGGTTCCAGTAAAATCGGCAGAAGCTTGCTTAAAATCCAGAAATCTAATCTTAAGGTTTACGTGACGAAACAAAGATCTGATGTGTGTATTCTAGGTGTCGTGGGAATTTAGAGACAGTAGCCATGGGTAGGCTTATCGGAGGGGCTCGACGGTGGAGATGAGGGGCCCGGCTCAGGATTATGCCTACTGAGACACCACGGTTTACCCAGGTTCAGGGCCCTCCCGGGTGGAGGTGAAACCCCTACTTTCTGCCTGCTTTGTATTGATTGGATAGTATCGATTATAGTGCTTCTCGAGCTATTCGGGCTAGAGGAGGAAGAAGAAGATCGGATCTCCCTAGACTAAGGGTCCAGGACCCCTTATATAGGCGGGGGCCTGGTTACAGGTTAGGTAACGATTCGGCCGGCTGCCGGCTCCTCGACGGCGGTGTCCTTGGCGTGATCCTCTGGCCCTGCTCTGGCAAAGGCACTTTATAAAGTTCCTTTTCCCCGGACCGGCATCTGGGAGGCATATCCCCTCCCTTTTGCCTCGGATCCCATCGTGGGGAAGGGTCTTTGGTCGCTGATTGGCTGAGACCGGTCGTGGCGCTTGCTGGCGTGTAGCAGACGGTCCTTGTACGTGGTGAATGACCAGCCCGTTGGGAACCCCAAGAGGAAGGTATGATGAGTATAGCAGCTAGTTTTCCCTCAGTTAAGAAACCAAGATTTATCGTTCTTGGAGAGGAGAGACAAACGACTGAAGGTGGTGCTTGCTAGCTTGCGACAGCTTTGGACAATTTATATATGGCGCCTCGTCCAAGCTTTGCTTGCTAGCTGCAACGCGGAACCTGCACACAACACAACCAATTACTTCGTTCCCAACTTGCGATGAGGTTGTCAATCTCACCGGTTTGCTTGAAACAAAGGTTATGAGCGTATCGAGTAGAAAACAATATAGTATACGAGTAAAGTAAATAGTGCGAGTAAAGTAAACATGTGACAGCAATATGATGGAAATAGGACCGGGGTTCACAGTTCACTAGTGGTGTCTCTCCATAAGATAAATAAACATGCTGGGTAAACAAATTACAGTTGGGCAATTGATAGAATAAAGATAAACGTGATATGTCAAGAAGATCACTATGAGATTTACTCTGGGCATTACAACAAAATACATAGACCGCCATCCAACTGCATCTATGACTAATAATCCACTTGTGGTGAATCAATCCGAGAACTCCACAAGTATTAAGTTGCGAACAACAGATAATTGCATTAAGCAAAGTGTGTAATGTAAACAAAGCATATACCCTTGAGCATATGAATGTTGTTTTCTCCCTAGTAGCAATAGCACATCTACAACCTTAGAGGTTTCTGTCACTCCCCCAGGTTAAATAGAGGCATGAACCCACTATCGAGCATAAATACCCCCTCTTGGAGTCACTAGCAACTACTCGGCCAAGATAGCTACTAACAACGGAGAGCATGCAAGATCATAAACAACATTGAGATAACAAAAGATAATATTCAGTACAGCAACTTAATCATAAACACCAATATTCATCGGATCCCAACAAACCAAACATGTAGAATTACATAACGGTGATCTCAATCATGTAGGGCAGCTCATGAGATCTAAACATGAAGCAAATGGTGGAGAAGACAACTATCTAGCTACTGCTATGGACCCATAGTCCAAGGTAGACTACTCACTCATCGCTCCGGAGGCAAGCATGGCGATGAAGAAGACCTCCGGTGGCGATTCCCCTCTCCGGCAGGGTGTCGGGAAGAGCTTCTGGACCCTCCCGATCTTCGGGTCAACGGCGGCGGTGGATCGCGATATGTTCTGGAAAATTGATCGGGTCCTTAGGTTTTTTCTATCGGGGGGTCTTTATAGGTGAAGGGGCGATGTCAGAAGAGGAAAAATAAGACTTCAGGAACTTGCCACCCCTGCGTGTGGGCCCCTGGTGGCCTCTCTCCTTCTCTCCTTCAGATCTCTGGAAGCTTCCAGGAAAAATAAGACTTCGGGAACTTGTTTTGTCCAATTCTGAGAATATTTCCTATGTATCACTATGAAACACAAAAATAGCAGAAAACAGGGAACTGGCATTGTGGCAACTCGTTAATAGGTTAGTTCCGGAAAATGCATAAAAGTGCCACAAAGTGTAACGGAACAGTAGGCAAATGGTGTAAAAACAAGCATGGAGCATCAAAAATTATAGATACATTGGAGACGTATCAAGCATCCCCAAGCTTAACTCCTGCTCGTCCTCGAGTAGGTAAGTGATAACAAAAGAATAATTTTTGAGGTGACATGAACCTACACAATCTTGATCATGTATGTAAGCATTTGTGAGCTGGGATCATAAGAACTTAAACATGCGCATGAAGATATAATCTTGACAATAAGAACTTAGCAACCATGTTGTAAACATGCAAATGAACACAAACAAAAGATCATGAAAATGAAACAATGAAAGTCAAACGTGTGTTCAAATCATAAGGAAAAACATACAAATGGTTTTCAGCTTGTCCTTCAAAGAGAGCAAAACATAAATGCATAGGACACCTTCAAGTTTAAGAGGGCGACTGGATACAAATAATTTAAGAACAAGTGAAACCAACAATATGAATCAATCAATGAACTTTGGGACAGTGCATATTACACTAAGAATGACAACTATTCTCTCTTAATGTTGCATAAAGAAAGAAGGTGGTGACTCAACATAAAAGTAGAAGAAAGGCCCTTCACAGAGGGAAGCAGTGATTGCAAGTTTTATAACCTTCAAAAATTATGGTACTTACCGGCTTTGAGCTCTCATTGCCCCCATCATAAGCATCTTGAATGGTTATAGTTAATGCGAGAACAATTATGATGCATATGCTTGACAAATCATAAGTTGAAAACCTCGTGCCCCGTGAATACGAGTACCCAAAAATCATGCTACTTTACTTAGAGTCCCAAGCAAGGCTCTTGTCATTGTAAATATATGCATATCATTGAGAACCGCCAATAGGGTACCTCCGTCCCCGATGACATGGAACAAGCCCACACCAAAATGACAGGACAAGCAGACAATAAACACCTCGACATCTCTTTTATTTGCCTTTTGTTTAGCTTTTTATTGTGAGATGCGTCGTCGAATGTTCACCATGGATATGCTGCAAATTTCCACCATGAATTATGCATGGCTTAGATTGGCAGCTCGGCATTTCCCTAACACATATACAAACTCCATGATCCCCACAAGATTCCCAATTCATTTCACACCGCGGGCATCCATAAACAAAAGATCACGATATCAACTCAAATAAGAAGTGCAATGTTGAAAGCTTGCCCCATGATAGCATGGCTGGGCTAGTCTCCAACTTACAACTTGCAAACAGAACAACTCAACATAAGAGACCACAATGTCAATTTTTTAAGAACATGAAAAAAGGTAAAGTGTGCCTTCCGGTTCGTGAGAGCTTTACTGACCGAATTTCGCATAACACTGGTAAGAGTTTAATTTGAAGAGAAAATAAAAGCAAGTCAAATTTACTTGGAATAGCAAATTGCTAGTAGGTATGTATGGTGGACACTTTAGAAAACTTTGGCTTTTAGGAGTAGGATGCACGAGTAGGGCTCATACTCAGTACAAGGCGAGGGCTAGCAAAAGACTAGGAGCGACCAACTAAGAGAGCAATAATGGCCATAATCATGCAAAGTGACACAGCGACATTAAAAGAAGCATAAGATGGCATCAAAAGTCAAAAACTAAATAATCATGAAGGCTATTGGTGACTTTGTAAGAGTCTAACATGTGTGAGCATGCGCCAAGTCAACCCAAATAAAGCATCAAGGAGAAAACCAAAATAATGCTTCCGTACAATAAAAACAATGCATGATATTTTTCAAAGGCTCATTAAGCAATCTCAGTTATTTGAGACAAGTTATGCTACAGCAAAACCACTAAGCATACTATCAAAAAGACATCAAGCCTGACATGAAAAAGCCTAAGCCGCAGTCTACACAAGCTCCTTCTTGTACCACTATTTTGCACAAAGCTTTTTCTCTTTTCCAACACCATTTGAAATTTTTAAAGACACCTCTTTTGATGAAAACCAATAAAGATCAGAGGCAAAAATAGACCTTGATGAAAAGATATGACAAGGTCTGAACACAAATCAAGGTGAAAATGAAAACCAAAAGCAGTAGCAGAAAAAGAAGAACACTCGATTTGTAATAAGAGTGAAAACTAGAGCATTCTTGGCAAATGAAAACGAGTACATTTCCTCCAAAAGAATTTTGTTGGGGTCCAACCATTTATTTCAGCAAACAAACAAACTAAACTAACTAAGAAAACTAAAACAACTGACGCTCCAAGAAAAACACATAGTGCAAGAAGCAATAAAAATATAGCGTCTTGAAAGGTGACCTGATTTTTGCCGATGAAGAAGGGGTGCCTCCGGGGCATCCCCAACTTTGACGCTTGTACTTCTTGGATATTTCTTGGGGTGATGCATGGGCATCCCCAAGCTTGAGCTTTTGTCCATTCTTCAACTCATCTCATCATTCTCCAATCCCTACACTAGAAAACTTCCTTCATACAAAACTAAACACAATTCTATTAGCAACATTAGTGTAAGCATAACATATAATCAACCTCTTTTTGCTTTAGGTTTCAACTCAATACCACCACATATATATAAAATACTACTGTAGCAACTTCTCCAAAAGTTCCATGATCAAAAGAACTCAAAAGAAAGCGATAAAGTGGCAAACACAAATATTGGCAGAAATCTGTCAAAACTGAACAGCTGACAAAGGTCGAATTTTTGGTGGGTTTTCTGTTGCTCAAATCAAAAATTGTTCAACTAATGAAAGTTTGGATATAACTTGGGGAACATGCACAAGAAATCACAGGTCCAAAAGATATACAGAGAATTTATACGAATGTTTATGGTGCAGCACCGAAAATAGTTTTAGGACAACAACATCCCCAAATCTTTACCTCACTCGAATTAGAGGCTTCTCTTGGCACAAAAACAAAATAAACAAGATAAGGAGTGGTCATTACAGTAGTAATGACTTCTAAGACTCAAATAAAAGAAAAAGTACTGAAAAGAAAACATTGGGTTATCTCCCAAGAGTGCTTTTCTTTAACGCCTTTGAGCTAGGCGTAGAAAATTGCGAATCAAGTAACATCAAGTGATGAAGCATCAAGCTCACAATTTGCTCTAATAATAGAGTCAAAAAGTAATTTCTTTCTTTTCCTAGGGAAGTGTTCCATACCTTTCTTTAGTGGGAATTGGTATTTGATGGTGCCTTCTCTCATATCAATGATAACACCTACAGTTCGAAGAAAAGGTCTTCCCAAAATAATAGGACATGAAGCATGGCATTCAACGTCCATAACAAGAAAATCAACTGGAATAAGGTTATTGTTTACCACAATAAGAACATCATTAATTCTTCCCAAAGGTTTCCTTTTAGCAACATCAGCAATAGGAACATTAAAATAACATTTTTCAAGCGGTGGTAAATCAAGCATGTCATAAATCTTTCTAGGCATGATAGAAATACTAGCACCTAGATCACATAAAGCATGGCAATCAAAACCATTAACATGCATATCAATGATGGGTTCCCAACCATCTTCTAACTTCTTGGGAACAGAAGCTTTTTGCTTCAACTTTTCATCCCTAATTTTTATGAGAGCATTGGTAATATGCTTAGTAAAAGCAATATTTAGAGAACTAGCATTGGGAGTCAAAGAAAGCTTTTGCAAGAACAAAATTACTTCAGATATATTGCAGTCATCAACATCAAAATCATTAAAAGAAGTAGAGCTATCATCCCCCACACTCCAAAAAATTTCAGCACTCTTTTGAGAAAAAGTTTGGCAGTTTTAGGCTTTTTAACACAAGGAGTGGGAGTTTTTTCTACACCAATCAAAGTAAGAGGATTGCTAGCATTAGGAGCAACATCATTAGAGGTAGTAATGGTACATACCTTCATCTCTCTAGCCATCTCATCTTCTCTTTTCCACCTGGCATGCAATTCCGCTAACAATCTAATATTTTCATCAATTCCAACTTGAATAGCATTAGCGGTAGCAAAAACATTGTTCTCTTTCATATCATTAGGCAACATTTTCAATTTCAGAAGTTCAACATCATGAGCAAGGCTATCAACTTTAGAAGCAAGAGTATCAATTTTGCCTAACTTTTCCTCAACAGACTTGTTAAAAGCAGTTTGCTTTCCGATGAAGTTCTTGAGCATTGCCTCAAGCTCGGAGGGCGCGACCCTAGTGTTGTTGTAGGAATTACCATAAGAGTTACCATAACCATTACCATTGCTAGAAGGATACGGCCTATAATTGTTACTAGCAAAATTATTCCTATAAGCATTGTTGTTAAAATTATTGCTTCTAATGAAATTCACATCAACATGCTCTTCTTGAGCAACCAAAGAGGCTAAAGGAACATTATTAGAATCAATATGAGTCCTATCATTAGCAAGCATAGCCATAATGGTATCAATCTTATCATTCAAGGAAGAGGTTTCCTCAATAGAATTTACCTTCTTACCTTGTGGAGCTCTCTCGGTGTGCCATTCAGAATAATTTACCATCATGTTGTCGAGTAGCTTTGTTGCGGCACCCAAGGTAAGGGACATAAAAGTGCCTCCAGCAGCTGAATCAAGTAGGTTCCTTGAAGAAAAATTTAGTCCTGCATAAAAAGTTTGGATAATCATCCAAGTAGTCAGTCCATGAGTGGGGCAATTCTTTATCATAGATTTCATTATTTCCCAAGCTTGAGCAACATGTTCATTATCAAACTGAGTAAATTTCATAATATTGCTATGCAGAGATATAATCTTAGCAGGAGGATAGTATCTACCAATAAAAGCATCCTTACACTTAGCCCATGAATCAATACTATTCTTAGTCAAAGACAGCACCCAATCTTTAGCTTTTCCTCTCAAAGAAAAAGGAAACAACTTGAGCTTAATAATATCACTATCAACATCCTTATATTTTTGCATCTCACATAGCTCAACAAAATTGTTGAGATGAGCTGTAGCATCTTCAGTACTAGCACCAGAAAATTGCTCTTTCATAACAAGGTTCAACAAAGCAGGCTTAATCTCATAAAAGTTTGCAGCAGTAGCAGGTGGTGCAATAGGAGTGCAGATAAAATCACTATTGTTTGTGCTAGTAAAGTCACACAACTTGGTGTTTTCAGGATTGGCCATTTCAGCAAAACAAAAGTAAATAAGTAAAAACAACTACCAAGGATTCTAATTTTTTTGGGTTTTTGATATAAAATGATGCAGGTAAAATAAATAAAGTAAAGCAAAGCAATAACAAAGTAAAGGATGTGTGTGCGAAAACTCCCCTCGCAGAAGTCTTCTACTTCCTCCCCGGCAACGGCGCCAGAAAAGAAGCTGCTGGCGTGTAGCAGACGGTCCTTGTGCATGGTGAATGACCAGCCCGTTGGGAACCCCAAGAGGAAGGTATGATGAGTATAGCAGCTAATTTTCCCTTAGTTAAGAAACCAAGGTTTATCATTCTTGGAGAGGAGAGACAAACGACTGAAGGTGATGCTTGCTAGCTTGCGACAGCTTTAGACAATTTATATATGGTGCCTTGTCCAAGCTTTGCTTGCTAGCTGCAATGCGGAACCTGCACACAACACAACCAAGTACTTCGTTCCCATCTTGCGATGAGGTTGTCAATCTCACCGGTTTGCTTGAAACAAAGGTTATGAGCGTATCAAGTGGAAAACAATATAGTATGCGAGTAAAGTAAACAATGCGAGTAAAGTAAACAGGTGATAGCAATATGATGGAAATAGGACCGGGGTCCATAGTTCACTAGTGGTGTCTCTCCATAAGATAAATAGCACATGCTGGGTAAACAAATTATAGTTGGGCAATTGATAGAGTAAAGATAAACGTGATATGTCAAGAAGATCACTATGAGATTTACTCTGGGCATTACAACAAAATACATAGACCGCCATCCAACTGCATCTATGACTAATAATCCACTTGTGGTGAATCAATCCGAGAACTCCACAAGTATTAAGTTGCGAACAACAGATAATTGCATTAAGCAAAGTGTGTAATGTAAACAAAGCATATGCCCTTGAGTATATGAATGTTGTTTTCTCCCTAGTAGCAACAACACATCTACAACCTTAGAGGTTTCTGTCACTCCCCCAGGTTAAATAGAGGCATGAACCCACTATCGAGCATAAATACCCCCTCTTGGAGTCACTAGCAACTACTCGGCCAAGATAGCTACTAACAACGGAGAGCATGCAAGATCATAAACAACATAGAGATAACAAAAGATAATATTCAGTACAACAACTTAATCATAAACACCAATATTCATCGGATCCCAACAAACCAAACATGTAGAATTACATAACGGTGATCTCAATCATGTAGGGCAGCTCATGAGATCTAAACATGAAGCACATGGTGGAGAAGACAACCATCTAGCTACTGCTATGGACCCATAGTCCAAGGTAGACTACTCACTCATCGCTCTGGAGGCGAGCATGGCGATGAAGAAGACCTCCGATGGTGATTCCCCTCTCCGGCAGGGTGCCGGGAAGAGCTTCTAGACCCTCCCGATCTTCGGGTCGATGGCGGCGGCGGATCACGATGTGTTCTGGAAAATTGATTGGGTCCTTAGGTTTTTTCCGTCGAGGGGTCTTTATAGGTGAAGCGGCGATGTCAGAGGAGGACCCAGGCCCCCTCACACCATGGTGGCACGGCCAGGGGCTGGGCCGCGCCACCCCTGTGTGTGGGCCCCTGGTGGCCCCTCTCCTTCTCGCCTTCGGATCTCTGGAAGCTTACGGGAAAAATAAGACTTCAGAAACTTGTTTTGTCCAATTCTAAGTATATTTCCTATGTATCAGTCTGAAACACAAAAATAGCAGAAAACAGGGAACTGGCACTGTGGCAACTCGTTAATAGGTTAGTTCTGGAAAATGCATAAAAGTGCCACGAAGTGTAATGAAACAGTAGACAAATAGTGTAAAAACAAGCATGGAGCATCAAAAATTATAGATATGTTGGAGACGTATCAGCGCTCGTCACTCCCGTCCTTGGTCTCTATCGTTCTTGTTGGCGCCAGCCCACTTTCAGTAAGACAGCCGTTGGAGAGCTCTTGTCTTCATTGCCCAGCTCTAGCTCTCCTCGGTGGAGTTGCCAGCCGGCTGCTGGCATAGCCGGCCCTTTGGACGGAGCCGGTCTTCTCGTGCTGAAGCCGTGGAGACTCTTGGGACGCCAGCCGGCATTTAGCTCAGCCTGTGGCATGCCCTATAAGTCATCCCTACGACACTAGCCCCTAAAACTGGTGAAGTCTCATGGGTTAGCATGGGGCTTCAGCGGGTTCTTCTTCTCGCCGAAGTCTTGCCCGTCTTCGTCGAAGTCCCAGGATTCTTTACTTGAGTCTGGGGGTTTGCTGGTTTCGAAGTTGAATTGCATGAGACCTCTCTGGCCGTCTCGGGACATGCTGGCGCTAAGTCCAATCCAGCTGACCGCTTCCCGACGGTTTGCGAGCCGGCAAGCTGCCTCCTCGGGACTTGTGCTGTTTCGGGTCTTGATCCCACGTGGCCGACACAGTGCGCCAGTGGCCAGCGTCCCGTCCCGTCACTTCAACTCTTCGGTCTCTGTAATGATTCTAGCTGATGTCAGGTGACGAGAGGAGGCTTGCATCAGTGACAAGTCCCATCGAAGCGCCACGCATATGGTTTAATCGCATTAAACTGGCTCAGCTTTTCGTGTTTCTCCACCCTTTAAATCTCGGAGCTCTTGAGGGCTTTCCTCACTCCCAAGCATCTCCACACTTTTGCTTTGCCAAACCATTGCCTCCACCTCTCCCCCTACGATCTCGATGTCAGCAATTGGGGCTACCAGCGGAGTCGGAGCCGGGGCCACCGATGGGCCAGGCGGGCGCAAACGCGGCCGCCCGTACGGGAGCCAGAACAAGGTCAGGGACCCGGCAGCAACGCTGCCGGTGCCCCAGAAGCGCGGCCACCCTCCGGGCAGCTGCAATAAGAAGACCTTGGCGGCGCTAGTGGTCGCGGCCGCCATGGAGCCCTTCAGGGTTAGCCGCTCCACCGCCATCGTCGTGGCCTCCGGAGGAGGCGTCGCCATGGCCGCCGCCAATGCCGCAGTCCCCGCGGCCACGCCCTCCGTTGCTGGCCTCACCGGGGCTCCCCTGGAAGTGGCGGCTGCCCTTGTCGGTGCCGCGATGGCGTTCAGGGCCGCCCCTTTGGGCCTCGCTGTTGAAGACATCGGCGGTTCCTCCCGCGCAGCCGCCGGCAAGGCACGAACATGACCGCCGCGCCTGCCATCCAGGCAGCGGCTCTCCTATGTCCCCAAGCACGGGTTCGCCACCTCCGTGGTGCCCCTGCTGGCTGGGTGCCAGGAGCGCCTGCCGCTCCCCGCAAGCTTCGTTGGCACGATGGGGAAGAACCCCCCGACGAGCATCATGGTGGAGGACAGCAGCGGCGGCCAGCCTCTATACCAAGTCGAGGTCCTCCACGACGAGGAGGAGAAGAGCTACCTCACCAAGGGTTGGGCGTAGTTCTTCACCGACTACTGCCTGGAGCGAGGCTGGTCTCTCATCCTGACCCACCACTCCAGGTTGCCCGTCCTCTGCATCCGCGTCGTCGACGGCTCCGGCTGCGCCCGCACCTACTCCCCCTGGCCGTGATTGGCGAGTGCCCTCGAAGCCCCCTCTTTGACAGTAGCATCGTCAACAGAGGTCTAGGGGTTAGGAGGGGGAGTTCTTTTGTTGTTTCGGCCCTTAGCGTGGCCTATATTATGTAATCCCTAGTCACATGTTCAAGAATTTCTCTTAATTTCATGCGAATCTTCGCTTGTTTCTCTTCATTGACTGCATGAATGTCCTTGTGCTTGTATCACCGCACCGCAATGATTCCTCGGCTAGGATCCTTCCTTGGATGGAACCATTGCCATGCGAATCCGTAGATAGCGACTACAATGGACACTGGCCTGCACGGGCACTTCGAGCAATATCCTCCAGCCTCAGCGTGAGAGGAGCAGTGCTTCTGCTAGCCGGTTCTAGGAGGGACGGATTAGTTCTGGCTTAGCAAAGTCGGAGTGGAAACTGAGTCCTATGCCGGTTTGAGCGGGGCTGGAGCCGGTACGTCTCCCTTCCCAGGCCTTCGCACGTCCCTTGCTGTGATTGGAGTGAATCTCCAAGTCTCTGGCTCTAGCCATTACTTTGCGAGTGTTAGGTTTCGATTTCATCGCTCGTCTGCTGGTCATGTCGTAGCGCCAGCTGATCAGACAGCCGGCGAGGTACTGGAGCCGGCTCACTTCTGATGGCCCATTCCCTTTCCCCCTAGCCCCCGAGTTTTGGGGCAGCTGGACTGACAGCTGGCTCGAAACTAACCTTTCGCGTACGATGCCAACACCGAACGAGGCAGCTCAAGCTTCGAACCTCTTTGGTGTGGCTACTTGATACATCTCAAACGTATCTATAATTTTTGATGCTCCATGCTTGTTTTACACCATTTGCTTATTGTTTCGTTACACTTAGTGGCATTTTTATGCATTTTCCGGAACTAACCTATTAACGAAGTGCCACAGTGCCAGTTTCCTGTTTTCTGCTGTTTTTGTGTTTTAGAAGTAATACACAGGAAATATTCTCGGAATTGGACGAAACAAGTTCCTGAAGTCTTATTTCACCCGGAAGCTTCCAGAGATCCGAAGAGGAGTAGGAGGCGGAGGACCAGGGGCCCACACACAGGGGTGGCGCGGCCAGCCCCTGGCCCGTGCCACCATCTTGTGAGGCCGCCTGGTCCCTCTTCTGATGATGCCCCTTCGCCTATAAAGACCCCCCGACGAGAAAAACCTAAGTACCCGACCAGTTTTCCAGAACACATTGCGATCCGCCGCCGCCGTCAACCCGAAGATCGGGAGGGTCCAGAAGCTCTTCCCGGCACCCTGCCGGAGAGGGGAATCGCCACCGGAGGTCTCCTTCATCGCCATGCTTGCCTCCGGGGCGATGAGTGAGTAGTCTACCTTGGACTATGGGTCCATAGCAGTAGCTAGATGGTTGTCTTCTCCACTATGTGCTTCATGTTTAGATCTCATGAGCTGCCATACATGATTGAGATCACCGTTATGTAATTCTACATGTTTGGTTTGTTGGGATCCGATGAATATTGGTGTTTATGATTAAGTTGCTGTACTGAATTATATCTTATGTTATCTCTATGTTGTTTATGATCTTGCATGCTCTCCGTTGTTAGTAGCTATCTTGGCCGAGTAGTTGCTAGTGACTCCAAGAGGGGGTATTTATGCTTGATAGTGGGTTCATGTCTCTATTTCACCTGGGGGAGTGACAGAAACCTCTAAGGTGGTAGATGTGCTGTTGCTACTAGGGAGAAAAGAACATTCATATGCTCAAGGGCATATGCTTTGTTTACATTACACACTTTGCTTAATGCAATTATCTGTTGTTCACAACTTAATACTTGTGGAGTTCTCGGATTGATTCACCACAAGTGGATTATTAGTCATAGATGCAGTTGGATGGCGGTCTATGTATTTTGTTGTAATGCCCAGAGTAAATCTCATAGTGATCTTCTTGACATATCACGTTAGCTCTATTCTATCAATTGCCCAACTGTAATTTGTTTACCCAGCATGTGCTATTTTATCTATGGAGAGACACCACTAGTGAACTATGGATGCCGGTCCTATTTACATCATATTGCAATCACCTATTTACTTTACTCGCACGGTTTACTTTACTCGCATACTTTTACTGTTTTCCACTCGATACACTCATAACCTTTGTTTCAAGCAAACCGGTGAGATTGACAACCTCATCGTAAGTTGGGAGCAAAGTATTTGTTTGTGTGTGTGCAGGTTCCACGTTGCAGCTAGCAAGCAAAGCTTGGACGAGGTGCCATATATAAATTGTCCGTTGCTGATGCAAACTAGCAAGCATCACCTTCAGTCGTCATTGTCTCTCCTCTCCTGATCGATAAACCTTGGTTTCTTAACTGAGGGAAAACTAGCCGCTACACTCTTCATACCTTCCTCTTGGGGTTCCCAACGGGCTGGTCAATCACCACGCACAAGGACATCTGCTCCCACGTCAACTAAACACCACCAGCTCTTTTCTGACGCCATCAACCGCTCGCAAGTGTAGGGATCAGCTTCTTTTCTGGCGCCGTTGCCGGGGAGGAAGAGAAGTCTTCTGCAAGGGGAGTTCTTCGCACACACATTCTTTACTTTGTTATTGTTTTGCTTTACTTTATTTTATTTTACCTACATTGCTTTTTATATCAAAAACCTAAAAAAATTAGAATCCTTGGTAGTTGTTTTTACTTATCTGCTTTTAATTTTGTTAAAATGAGTAATCCTGAAGTAGAAGTTCGTAGTTTTAAGCAACAAGGGGGAGAAAGTTTAAAAGATACTTGGTACCGTATTAATAATGCTCATCATAGGTGTATCAAAAAGCACTCTACCACGATCCTCCTTAGAAATTTTTATGTTGGTATATCTAGTTGGAATAGGTATGTTCTTACAGGAGGTAATTTTCTGGGTACTCCCGCTGGAGAAGCATGCACTATAATTGAAAGTTTAGTGGGAATACCACCTATTCATGTTGCTAAAACCAAGACCACCTTAGAGGAGGTGGTAGAAAAGCTCAGCTCTTTAGAGAAAAGTTTGCCAAGTATCCTAGAAAATGCTAGTCGCGTTAGTGAATTAATAGAAAACATGGGTAAGAGAATTACCAATTTAGAGGCTAGCATTACTCATGACAATCAAAACTTAAGGATTGGTAAACTAGAGGAGTCTATGGAAACTCTTAGCTTAATCGTCTCTTCTCTTAAATTTAAGAAAGAGAAAGTGTTTGTTGAAAAAGAGCAAAAATTTATGTATGTTCCCAAGGTTTCTGCGCTTAAATCTCAACATGTTCTTAAAATTGGTAAGACTTTTAGTTCCACTAAGGGTGACATGCAGGTTGAATCATCTTCGGGAACCTTCAAAGGGCCTACTGAGGTAACTAGCACTTCATCATTTGATATTACTTGATCCGCAATTTTCTGCGCCTAGCTCAAAGGCGTTAAAGAAAAGCACTCTTGGGAGATAACCCAATATTTTCTTTTCAGTACTTCTTCCTTTATTAGAGTCTTGGAAGTCATTACTACTGTAATGACCGCTCCTTATCTTGTTTATTTCGTTTTTGTGCCAAGAGAAGCCTCTAATTTGAGTGAGGTAAAGATTTGGGGATGTTGCTATCCTGAAACTGTTTTCAGTGCTGCACCGTAAAAATTCGTGAAAATTCTCTTTTTATCTTTTGGAGCTGCGATTTCTTGTGCATATGCCCCAGGTTATATCCAAACTTTTCTTAGTTGAACACTTTTTTATTTGAGCAACAGAAAATCCTTCAAAAATTCGACCTTTGTCAGCTGTTCAGTTTTGACAGATTTCTGCCAATATTTGTGTTTGCCACTTTATCACTTTCTTTTGAGTTCTTTTGATCATGGAACTTTTGGGGAGGTTGCTACAGTAGTATATGCTATATATGTGGTAGTTTTGAGTGTAAACCTGAAGCAAATAGAGGATTGATTATATGTTATGCTTGCACTAATGTTGCTAATAGAATTGTGTTTAGTTTTGTATGAAGGAAGTTTTCAAGTGTAGGGATTGGAGAATGATGAGATGAGTTGAAGAATGGACAAAATCTCAAGCTTGGGGATGCCTAGCACCCCAAGAAATATCCAAGAAGTACAAGCGTTAAAGCTTGGGGATGCCCCCGAGGCACCCCTTCTTCATCGGCAAAAATCAGGTCACCTTTCAAAACACTATATTTTTATTGCTTCATGCACTATGTGTTTTTCTTGGAGCGTCAGTTGTTTTAGTTTTCTTAGTTTGTTTAGTTTGTTTGTTTTCTGCAATAAATGGTTGGACCCCAACAAATTTCCTTTGGAGGAGATGTACTCGTTTTCATTTGCAAAGAACGCTCTAGTTTTCACTCTTATTAAAAATCGAGCGTTCTTTCTTTTCTGCTACTGCTTTTGGTTTTCGTTTTCGCCTTGATTTGCGTTCAGACCTTGTCATATCTTTTCATCAAGGTGTATTTTTGCCTCTAATCTTTATTAATTTTCATCAAAAGAGGTGTTTATAAAAATTTCAAATGGTGTTGGAAAAGAGAAAAAGCTTTGTGCAAAATAGTGGTACAAGAAGGAGCTTGTGTAGACTGCAGCTTAGGCTTTTTCATGTCATGCTTGATGTCTTTTTGATAGTATGCTTAGTGGTTTTGCTGTAGCATGACTTGTCTCAAATAACTGAGATTGCTTAATGAGCCTTTGAAAAAATCATGCGTTGTTTTTATTGTATGGAAGCATAATTTTGGTTTTCTCCTTGATGCTTTATTTGGGTTGACTTGGCGCATGCTCACACATGTTAGACTCTTACAAGTCGCCAATAGCCTTCATGATCATTTAGTTTTTGACTTTTGATGCCATCGTATGCTTCTTTTAATGTCGCTTTGTCGCTTTGCATGATTATGGCCATTACTGCTCTCTTAGTTGGTCGCTCCCAGTCTTTTGCTAGCCCTCGCCTTGTACTGAGTATGAGCTCTACTCGTGCATCCAACTCCTAAAAGCCAAAGTTTTCCAAAGTGTCCACCATACATACCTACTAGCAATTTGCTATTCCAAGTAAATTTGACTTGCTTTTATTTTCTCTTCAAATTAAACTCTTACCAGTGTTATGCGAAATTCGGTCACTAAAGCTCTCACGAACCGGAAGGACACTTTACTTTTTCCTGTTCTTAAAAATTTGACATTGTGGTCTCTTATGTTGAGTTGTTATGCTTGCAAGTTGTAAGTTGGATTCAAGCCCAGCCATGCTGTCATGGGCAAGCTTTCAACATTGCACTTCTTATTTGAGTTGATATCGTGATCTTTTGTTTATGGATGCCCGCGGTGTGAAATGAATTGGGAATCTTGTAGGGATCATGGAGTTTGTATATGTGTTAGGGAAACGCCGGGCCGCCAATCTAAGCCATGCATAATTCATGGTGGAAATTTGCAGCATACCCATGGTGAACATTCGACGACGCATCTCACAATAAAAAGCTAAACAAATGGCAAATAAAAGAGATGTCGAGGTGTTCATTGTCTGCTTGTCCTGTCATTTTGGTGTGGGCTTGTTCCATGTCATCGGGCACGGAGGTACCCCATTGGCGGTTCTCAATGATATGCATATACTTACAATGACAAGAGCCTTGCTTGGGACTCTAAGTAAAGTAGCATGAGGTTTGGGTACTCGTATTCATGGGGCACGAGGTTTTCAACTTATGATTTGTCAAGCATATGCATCATAATTGTTCTCGAATTAACTTTAACCATTCAAGATGCTTATGATGGGGGCAATGAGAGCTCAAAGCCGGTAAGTACCATAATTTTTGAAGGTTATAAAACTTGCAATCACTGCTTCCCTCTGCAAAGGGCCTTTCTTTTACTTTTATGTTGAGTCACCACCTTCTTTCTTTATGCACCATTAAGAGATCATAGTTGTCATTCTTAGTGTGATATGCATTGTCCCAAAGTTCATTGATTGATTCATATTGTTGGTTTCATTTGTTCTTAAATTATTTGTATCTAGTCGCCCTCTTAAACTTGAAGGTGTCCTATGCATTTATGTTTTGCTCTCTTTGAAGGACAAGCTGAAAACCATTTGTATGTTTTTCCTTATGATTTGAACACACATTTGACTTTCATTGTTTCATTTTCATGATCTTTTGTTTGTGTTCATTTGCATGTTTACAACATGGTTGCTAAGTTCTTATTGTCATGATTATACCTTCATGCCCATGTTTTAAGTTCTATTGATCCCAGCTCACCAATGCTTACATATATGATCAAGATTATGTAGGTGCATGTCACCTCAAAAATTATTCTTTTGTTATCACTTACCTACTCGAGGACGAGCAGGAGTTAAGCTTGGGGATGCTTGATACGTCTCAAACGTATCTATAATTTTTTATGCTCCATGCTTGTTTTACACCATTTGCTTATTGTTTCATTACACTTAGTGGCATTTTTATGCATTTTCCGGAACTAACCTATTAACGAAGTGCCACAGTGCCAGTTTCCTATTTTTTGCTGTTTTTGTGTTTCAGAAGTGATACACAGGAAATATTCTCGGAATTGGACGAAACAAGTTCCTGAAGTCTTATTTTACCCGGAAGCTTCTAGAGATCCGAAGAGGAGTAGGAGGCGGAGGACCAGGGGCCCACACACAGGGGTGGCGCGGCTAGCCCCTGGCCCGCGCCACCACCTTGTGAGGCCGCCTGGTCCCTCTTCTGACGATGCCCCTTCGCCTATAAAGACCCCCCGACGAGAAAAACCTAAGTACCCGATCAGTTTTCCAGAACACATCGTGATCCACCGCCGCCATCGACCCGAAGATCGGGAGGGTCCAGAAGCTCTTCCCGGCACCCTGCCGGTGAGGGGAATCACCACCGGAGGTCTCCTTCATCGCCATGCTTGCCTCCGGAGCGATGAGTGAGTAGTCTACCTTGGACTATGGGTCTATAGCAGTAGCTAGATGGTTATCTGCTCCACTATGTGCTTCATGTTTAGATCTCATGAGCTGCCATACATGATTGAGATCACCGTTATGTAATTCTACATGTTTGGTTTGTTGGGATCCGATGAATATTGGTGTTTATGATTAAGTTGCTGTACTGAATTATATCTTATGTTATCTCTATGTTGTTTATGATCTTGCATGCTCTCCGTTGTTAGTAGCTATCTTGGCCGAGTAGTTGCTAGTGACTCCAAGAGGGGGTATTTATGCTCGATAGTGGGTTCATGTCTCTATTTCACCTGGGGGAGTGACAGAAACCTCTAAGGTGGTAGATGTGCTGTTGCTACTAGGGAGAAAACAACATTCATATGCTCAAGGGCATATGCTTTGTTTATATTACACACTTTGCTTAATGCAATTATCTGTTGTTCGCAACTTAATACTTGTGGAGTTCTTGGATTGATTCACCACAACTGGATTATTAGTCATAGATGCAGTTGGATGGCGGTCTATGTATTTTGTTGTAATGCCCAGAGTAAATCTCATAGTGATCTTCTTGACATATCACGTTAGCTCTATTCTATCAATTGCCCAACTGTAATTTGTTTACCCAGCATGTGCTATTTTATCTATGGAGAGACACCACTAGTGAACTATGGACCCCGGTCCTATTTACATCATATTGCAATCACCTGTTTACTTTACTCGCACTGTTTACTTTACTCGCATACTTTTACTATTTTCCACTCGATACACTCATAACCTTTGTTTCAAGCAAACCGGTGAGATTGACAACCTCATCGTAAGTTGGGAGAAAAGTATTTGTTTGTGTGTGTGCAGGTTCCACGTTGCAGCTAGCAAGCAAAGCTTGGACGAGGCGCCATATATAAATTGTCCGTTGCTGATGCAAACTAGCAAGCATCACCTTTAGTCGTCATTGTCTCTCCTCTCCTGATCGATAAACCTTGGTTTCTTAACTGAGGCAAAACTAGCCGCTACACTCTTCATACCTTCCTCTTGGGGTTCCCAACGGGCTGGTCAATCACCACGCACAAGGACATCTGCTCCCACGTCAACTAAACACCACCAGCTCTTTTCTGACGCCATCAACCGCTCGCAAGTGTAGGGATCACTACTCAGCCCAGACGTCGAGAGTCAGTGGTCGTCAACCGTTCGTTGGCTTGCCTTTGTCCGGTTCCCTCAACTTTTTCCTTAATCTTCCCACCCTTTGGCCCTTCTACCCCCAACCAGCAGCCCGGTGCCGGTTGGTCTCCCTTGGGCCGGCAGCCGAATGCCGACCTAGGGTGGGAGCGTGCCGCGGAGTGAGAAGTAGTACTTCGGTCTATCGGGCCCCCGACTCGTGCTAGCCAACGCTTAGTTGACAGACACTGCCCCGGACGTCTGGTTGAGCGATTTTTTCTATCGTTTGCGGTTCTGCTCTGTGGCTTTCCTTCATATGTGGCCTGCCGGCTCCTATCCGTCCGGCTGCGCGGAGCCGGAAGGTGGAGGTTGGGCTTGAGACCTTCTTCATATGTAGTACTCATCCGGCTAACGAGACATCGATCGTTTTTCAGGGCTGCCGGCTGTGGCTCGGTGCCCGGAGCTGGCTGCCGGTCAAGTGAATAATGCAGGAAGCAAAACATACATGAATTGTTTTTCTTGGAGCCGGCCGTAACTAGCCGCTCCATTTTCCTTTATTCATTGACAGGTTTTTTGGGGTACAAGCTTTTGCCTTAGCAGAAGAAAGGTCTTAGGAGACTGACATTCCAGGGATGCTCCGTCTTCTTGTCAGAGTTATCTGCCTTGTTCTTTCTAGGCTCTTGTGCGTCGATGAGGTAATATGCCCCATTGCCCAGCACCCGGCTGACAATGAACGGTCCCTCCCAGGGAGGAGACAGCTTGTGCATGCCCTTAGTGCTTTGGACCAGCCGGAGTACGATATCTTCTTCGTGAAACACGAGCGGGCGAATTTTTTGGCTGTGGTATCATCACAGCTGCTGCTGATAGAGCGCTGATCTGGACAAAGCCTGCTCTCATGCCTCCTCGAGGAGGTCGATGCCATCTTCGCGAGCTTCTTTTGCTTGCTTCTCTGTGTACTAGACAATTCTGGGCGCATTGAACTCGATGTCCATGGGCAACACCGCTTCTGCTCCATAGACCAGGAAGAAAGGTGTGAAACCCACAGAGCGATTTGGAGTGGTGCGTAGGCTCCAGAGCACTAAGGGTAGCTCCTCGACCCAACAGCCGGCTGAGCGTTTGAGAGGCTCGACCAGCCTTGGTTTGATGCCGGCCAGGATCAGCCCATTTGCCTTCTCCACTTGCCCGTTTGTCTGAGGGTGCTCCACTGACGCTAAGTCCAGCCAGATGCCCTTCTTGCCACAATAATCAGCAAAGACTCCCTTCGCAAAGTTTGTCCTGTTGTTAGTGATGATGTTGTGGGGAACTCCATATCTTGTGATGATCTCGTTGAAGAATTAATGGCGGACGAACCATCGAGTTTCTTGATTGGCTTGGCCTCGATTCACTTGGTGAACTTGTCCACAGCAACCAACAGATGTGTCAAGCCCCCGGGTGTGGTCTTGAATGGCCCTACCATGTCCAGGCCCCAAACTGCGAACGGCCAGGTGAGCGGGATGGTCTTGAGGGCTACCGCTGGAGTGTTTCTATGCTTGGAGAAGTGCTGCCAACCGTTGCACTGCTTCACCAGTTGCTCTGCATTCTGTTTGGCCGTCGGCCAGTAGAAACCGTGGCGGAAGGCTTTGGCCACAAAAGCTCTAGAAGATGCGTGATGCCCGCACTCCCCTTGGTGTATTTCTCTTAGCAGCTCTATCCATTCTTCCGGCTCGATGCACTTCTAGAAGATGCCTAACATGCTGCGCTTGTACAGCTCGCTGTTGATGATGGTGTATGCCCCTGCGCGGCGTTGGATTCGCCTAGCTTCCGCTTCATCTTGCGGCAAGTCCCCAGTGATGAGATAGTTGGAGAATGGCTCCGCCTAGAAAGGTATCTCCCGTATGTGGAAGACACTGGTGACCAGGGGATCAGCAGCCCCCGGGTCTATCATCGTGCCGGCCTCATCTGATTGTCCGGCTGGGAGAGCGAGCGTGGAGCCGGCAGCCCCCATGTCCTTCGTCGAGCCGGCTGCGCTGGGCTAGCCTGCTACCTCCTTCAGCCCCGAAGCAGCAGCCCCCGGGTCCGGTGGTGGCACCTGAGCCGGGGCAGGGTCTCCAGGCACGTAGATGGACATGGACTCCGGCGAAGGTTTGATAGACGGCTTGTGGATGATTTCCAGGGACACCCCAGCTGGGATATCCTACTTGGTGGAGCCGATCTTGGATAGCCGGTCTGCTTCCTCGTTGTTTGCTCTAGGGACATGGTGGAACTCATAGCCCTCGAAGAATCCGCTGAGCTGCTGCACATAGAAGCGATAGGAGGCCATGTTGGCGTCCTTGGCGTCCCAATCCCCTGAAACCTGGTGCATTACCAGGTCAGAGTCTTCGAAGCAGAGGATCCTCCTGATGCCGATCTGCTTGGCCATCTTGAGCCCATGTACCAGGGCTTCATACTCGGCGACGTTGTTCGACACGCGGAAGTGCATCTGCAGCACGTACTGCAGCTTGTCTCCCTTGGGAGAGGTGAGGACGACGCCGGCCCCAAGCCCCCGAGCAACTTGGAGCCATCGAAGTGCATGCACCAGTGGGTGGAGTCCGGAGCCGGCGGCAGGTACTGACGCTCTCCCCAGTCAGCGAAGAAATCCGCTATGATCTGCGACTTGATCGTCGTCCTTCGCTTGTACTGAATGGTATGAGCAGCAAGCTTGATCGCCCATTTGGCCACCCTTCCTGATGCGTCCTTGCACCCGATGATCTCTGAGAGCGGAGTGGTGCTGACCACCATGATAGGGTGCTCCTCGAAGTAGTGCTTCAGCTTCTTGGCCGCCATGTACACGCCGTACACGACCTTCTGGTAGTGCGGGTAGTTCTGCTTGGAGAGAGTGAGCACCTCACTCAGGTAATACATTGGGCGCTGAACCGGCAGCTCCTTGCCCTCTTCGGTGTGCTCCACTACGATCACGACGCTGATGACCCGCGGAGTAGCCGCAATGTAGAGCAGCATTGGCTCTCGCGGAGCCGGCGCTGCCAAGATGGGCATGGTAGACAAGGCTCGCTTGAGGTCGTTGAAGGCATCATCAGCGCGCTGGGACCAAACGAAGTGGTCCGTCTTCTTCATCAGCTGGTACAGCGACATGGCCTTCTCCCCGAGCTGGCTAACGAACCGGCTAAGCGAGGCCAAGCAACCAGCAAACTTCTGCACATCTCTGAGCTGGGTGGGCTTCTCTAGGGCCTCGATGGCTTTTATCTTCGAGGGGTTAGCCTCGATCCCTCACTGGGAAATGATATAACCTAGGAGCTATCCAGCGGGCACACCAAAAGTGCACTTATCTAGGTTGAGCTTCATGCGATAGCGCTGCAGGTTGGCGAAGGTCTCCTTGAGGTCATCCAGGAGTGTGCCACTCTGCTTGGTCTTCACCACCACGTCGTCCACGTAGGCGTGCACGTTCCTCCCAATCTGCCCTTGCATGCATCGTTGCATGATTCACTGGTAAGTGGCTCCAGCATTCTTCAGGCCAAACGACATGGTGACGTAGCAGTAAGCTCCATATGGGGTGATGAAGGAGGTCTTGATCTAATCCGACTGGTAGAGCATGATCTGGTGGTAGCCTGAATAGGCATCCAGGAAGGACAGCAGGTCACAACCAGCTGTCGAATCGATTACCTGGCTGATGCGTGGTAACGCAAATGGATCCTTAGGGCAAGCCTTGTTGAGGCTGGTGTAGTCGATACACATGCGCCAAATGTTATTCTTCTTCAGAACCAAGACTAGGTTCGCAAGCCAATCAGGGTAGAACACCTTCATGATAAAGCTGGCTGCAAGGAGCCGGGCTATCTCCTTGCCAATAGCCTTCCTTTTCTCCTCTGCAAAGCACCGCAGAGGTTGCTTGACCGACTTGGCATCCGGCCTGACGTTGAGTGAGTGCTCAGCCTGCTCCCTCGGTACACCTGGCATATCCTTTGGAGACCATGCAAAGATGTCCCGATTCTCACAGAGGAAGCTGGTGAGCTCGCTTTCCTATTTAGCAGAAAGGCCAGTGCCGATGATGACGTACTTGGAGGGATCACTCTCGTCTAGCAGGATCTTCTTGGTATCGTCGGCCAGCTTGAACTGCTCCACCGGTGACTGGCGAACCGGCACATCTTGTTGGGTGAGCTCTACACGATGTAGAAGCTGCTGCTTCTCCTCGGCGATGACCAGCACCTCAGCCAGCTGCGAGCTCTCCTTTGCGCAGGCCAGGGACTTCTTGAAGCTTCCCATGACGGTGATCATGCCCTTGGGCCCTGGGAGCTTCATCTTCAGGTAGGCATAGTGCGGCACCGCCATGAACTTTGCCAGAGCCAGACGGCCAAGCAGCACGTGGTAGGGACTGCTGATGTCCACCACCTCGAACCAGATGGGCTCGCGGTGGCTGTTCCCTTTCTTTCCGAAGAGAACCTCCAGCTGCATCTTGCCCAAAGGGGTGCAAGAATGCCCAGGCATGATGCCATGGAAGGTGAGCCAGCTCGGTTTTAGCTAAGCAAGCGGGATGCCCAACTTCTCTAGAGAGCTTCGGTAAAGGAGGTTAATGTTGCTGCCACCGTCGATGAGCACGCGAGAGAGCCGGCACACGTGCGTATCAGAACACACAACAGGGTCCAGGACTAGAGCGTATTCTCCAGGACTAGGCATTAGCCGAGGGTGGTACTCGCGCCCCCATGTGATGGTCGCCTCAGACCAATGCATGAATTGGGGTTCTGCAGGCATTACAGCGTTCACCTATGCCTCATGCCAAAAGTCGTTCCTTTTATCCTTGCCGGGGGTAGTAAAGATGTGATATTGCTCAACATCCGCCGGGAAATCGTCATCTTGATCTGGCTCGCCTCCAGCCGGGCCTTGCTGTTGGTCCTCTTGACCTCCAGCCGGTTGCGCTTGCGGCGCAGCAGGGATCTACCGAGCGCGTTGCTCCAGCTCTCTCATGAATCGGCATTGACGTGTGGAGTGGGTCGCTTCCCTGCCCAGGGAACTGTGGAACTTGCACGGCTGGTCAAGTGCAGCATCGAGGGTGTACTTGCCCTCTTTGCGTCCCTGACTGCTGCCGGCAGCCCCCAGGCCTCCTTGGTTAGAAGGCGCTCACTTTGAGCTAGCAGATCCTCTGGGGAACGCCTCGACGTGGTCAAGCCATAGGTGGATGTGCAGCGCCAGTGGGCGAGCCTGGGACTCCGACCCCGGTGCTGGCACTGGGACCTGGCGTGGTTCGCCTGCTCCGCCACCCTGCTGGGCGCGGTGGCCTTGCGCGTTGCCACTTGGAGCGCGGCCACGCTGTCCGCGCCGTCCACGGCCTCGGTTTGCCAACGGCGACCGCTGGATCTGGCCAGGGCCTGCGGCGGTGAAGCTGTGCCGCAGATCACGAGCGAGCTCGGCCGGCACGTCTCCATGCGCGTCGTAGAACTCATCGAGCGTGGTGCTCGTGTGGCGCCGGTTGATCTCGTCCTCAGCCACCTTGCTGAGGAGGACGAGATGCGTCCGCTCCAGGGCCTCGGCGACCCGGGCGTTGTCGATGACACGGTCGAGCAGTGCGCGCAGGTCCATGACGGTGATATCCGAGGTGTCCTGCTCTGGGAGTGGAGCGTTCTGCTCCGGCAGAGGAAGGCATTCGAGCGGCGGGCGCGTGGAGCGCGGTTGGCCACTGCCTTCCTCGTCTCCCCGGGCCATCACTTGTACCATGGCGCCAAAGTCACAGCTTTCGTCGGAACTCGAGCCTCCGTTGCTGAGAGGGTCGAGGACGTCGGTTAACTCCTCCGGGAAGGGCTTGGCGATGTAGAAGCAGTGGCTGCCAATGTCGAGGAAGGAGCCGCTGCCGAAGCCGTTCCCGAAGCAGTCCAGGTTGTCGCTGATGCAGTCGAGGGTGCCGACCTCCAGACGAGGCCCGAGGCGACCCTCTCGCCGGGGATCAATGGGGATCCCGACCGGAACTTGACTCTGCTCGCCGCCGCGCTTTGCCCCATGGTGGGCGCCAACTGCCATGGGAATTTAGAGACAGTGGCTATGGGTAGGCTTATCGGAGGGGCTCGACGGTGAAGACGAGGGGCCTGACTCAGGATTATGCCTACTGAGACACCACGGTTTACCCAGGTTCAGGGCCCTCCCGGGTGGAGGTGAAACACCTACTTCCTGCCTACTTCATATTGATTGGACAGTATCGATTACAGTGCTCCTCGAGCTGTTCGGGCTAGAGGAGGAAGAAGAAGATCGGATCTCCCTAGACTAAGGGTCCAGGCCCCCTTATATAGGCGGGGGCCTGGTTACAGGTTAGGTAATGATTCGGCCGGCTGCCGGCTCCTCGGCGGCGGCGTCTTTGGCGTGATCCTCTGGCCCTGCTCTAGCAAAGGCACTTTATAAAGTGCCTTTTCCCCGGACCGGCATCTGGGAGGCATATCCCCTCCCTTTTGCCTCAGATCCCGTCATGGGGAAGGGTCTTTGGTCGCTGATTGCCTGAGGCCGGTCGTGGCGCTCGTCACTCCCGTCCTTGGCCTCTGTCGTTCTTGTCGGGGCCAGCCCACTTTCGGCGAGACAGCCATTGGAGAGCTCTTGTCTTCATCGCCCGGCTCCGGCTCTCCTCGGTGGAGTCGCCAGCCGGCTGCTGGCGCAGCCGGCCCTTCGGACAGAGCCGGTCTTCTCGTGCTGAAGCCGTGGAGACTCCTGGGACGCCAGCCGGCATTTAGCTCGGCCCGTGGCATGCCCTATAAGTCATCCCCACGACACCAGGTGGTCTATTATTTATGTGGGCTGTTATGCCCAGCTTTCCATTTGCCGTTTCAGTAGTTGTCTCGTAAAAAAACCCGATTTGGGCACTTCAAAAATGGAAACACACTTTACGTGGGGCGAAAATTGGCCTCCCTGGCGTTCCTCTCCATTCCAAGGGCCACGTGCATGTCTGATATGGCCTAGTTTCGACAAACTATGCCATGATCAGGGCCAACTCTAGCTCACCTAAAAGTCATACAACCTCGAACGTGGTAGGTCATTTTTGTGAAGGAACTTTCTACTAAATTGTGTTTATCAAGGTTTGAATTTTTTTCCACATCTAGGTGATATAAAATGACGCCACGCGAAGGTCTCGCATTTTTTCGATTTTTTTTGAATTAGTTACGCCAGATTCTGGACCCAGATGAACATGTCAACACACAGAAACTCACGCTCACGACCCGGCGGTGCGGAGTCCCGCTTTAACGGGCAAAGTTTAGTGAAGAAATTACATATTGCGGATGCAAAAAATGATTTTTTTATTTTTGTGAAAATTTTAATTCTTTTAATTCTTTAATGCTTTTACTTAAAAAAAATAAAAGTTTTTACATTTTTTAAAAATGTTAACAAACACATATACACATACACATATATACCTACACATACATAGACATATACACTTACATACTTACACACAGTTATATAGACACACATGTTTTAAGAGGATTGATATACTACTAATATCAATAAAGACTTAGTAGTATAGGGATAGCTTATTCAAATAAAACTTAGGAGTTAAGCGTGCTGGACTTATAGCAGTCTGAGGATGGGTGACTGAGCCGGAAGTCATTGTTTCGGTGTCATTAGAGATATAACAAAAAAAATTAAAGAAAAGAAAAAATTACAAATTTTTTTTTTTCAAAATTTCAAATTTTTCAAAAAAAATATGACCTGACCCGACGGCATTTTTAGGCCGTCGGGTTAAGCTATGCCGACGAAAATTTCGCCCTAACCTAACGGCTTTGGGCCGTCGGCATAGCTATTTTCTGCTGTAGTGACGGGTGCCAAGTATGGACTTGAACCCAGGTAGAGCAAGTTCCACCGCAAGGCTAACCTAGCTTCCAGTTAGCGAGTTGAGTATTCTTTTCAATGGATCCACGCATTACAAAATGGTCATGAGAAATAAAGAAATTGGAAAGACATCACAAGTTGATTCTATAATAGAAAGCGACCCAACATGTATATATAGAGGAGGGAAGTTGGAGGGGTTTCACCACACAAGCAGCTTCCTACACTACACAGTCGGAGGGTTAACCAACCTTCAGACAAGTATACTTTGATTTCCTCATCTTTCATGTCCAAGCTAGTATTAATTGTAATTTTTTTACATTCTTCATTCTTATGTGTATCAGATTTGCGGGGAGATGGTTACTTTTGACGTCTCGAAAGACTCGGGGCGGTTCCTAAGTTTCATAAAAAATCTGCGCTGTGATGTCCGAGACGAGAATAACCCCACTTGTTGACGGGGTGGACAGGCTCACTGCAGAGGAAGACAACCCCAAAACATTTGATATAGAACTGGTTTTTGGGGACTACGTCGCGAGATTGCGAGTGCGAAGTGACAACTTGTATGTCATTGGTTTTCAGAAACAAGATGAATAGTTGGTTTGAGTTCTCCCATGATGACAACCGCGGTCGACATATGATAGACGGGGCGACATGGCTGCCATTCAATGGGAGCTATACAAACAACGGCATTGGCTCATTAAATGAGGTAGGTTATTCTATTCTTCTAATTTATAATTACTTTCATCTGGTTTCTGTAAAAATATAATTCTACTTCTTTGAGGTGTATTCTTTTCTTGCTATATATCTACTCTCTCTATAGGTATCAGTATCACCACATTGGTACACCCTCCCCCGCACCGGCCCACGCACACACACACACCCCAAAAAAACTCAAACACATACTTACACCCTTCATTCCACATATACGAAGTATTTTATAATTTGGCTACGCGAAAAATGAACAAAGTTGTGGATCTAAGTATAAGTGAATATTGCATGCTTTCAAAAAACTCTAGAAAACATTGAGATGTTTTTCATTTGTGTGTAGACTGAAATATCATGAATTTTGCATACTTGTAAGAAACAACATTGACTACATCTTAACATTTTGTTACATTGTTATGAAATTAAAAATGATTTTTATAAAACTAGCATGGTGGCCCTCGCAAATGCGAGGGCATCATCTTTGATCTATTCAATATTTTGGTGTCTTTAGTCCTTAATTATTTACAAACTTGTATATTGACATTATGTCATCAAGTGGTAAGAAATGATATAGTTCATGAACACCAAAGATATATTATGCATAGGAAATATTACATGTGCAGCTAATATTTTTTAATTGTATATAAATTATCTATGTCCTATCTAAACAGTATCATACTAATGATCACATGTCTCATTTTTCTGTGATATTATATTTGAACACAAAATGGAAGTTAGGTCCCTACATAATGTTTACTCAATATTAAAAAATGAGTAATTCTTTTCCTAAAATATCAGATGCAAGGTACCTTTTGGTTTCAAAATGATTGTAATCATCTATATAGACATTCATGAGATTCTAAGACTACTGATTGAACGATCAATCCGACTGGTGATGTCTCCTAATAACACATAAGATTCCAGTGGTACCGATATTTACAAAGTAGTATCATTGTTCTTCCATGTGCACATACATGCGTCATTACCAACCGATGAGACTTATCCTTCTTGCACAATTTTTTTGGTCAATCTATCTCATTCGGTCGACACTAATTGTGAAAGTAGGTTATGGTCAACTCAGTGGCAATCTCACATCCAGTTTAATGGCATTATGACAATAGAATTATAAATCTATAGTGGAAAATCAAGCGTTCCTCATCATATATGCTCCTCGGGAGGTAATTCAAATTTTACACCTATTGATTCTTATGTATAGTTGCTAAGATATCAGAGTGAAAAGTTGTTTATAATTATGATGATTCATTGGTCATGAACTCATTTATGTGTACAATCTACTAAAGAGGATGCACATGATTACTGTTCAAATGTTTTTTAAAAACTAAATCATGTAGATATTTCTTTTGCATTGTGCATTTAATATAGGCCAACCTTAACTATCAATCTATCATGATAACCTGTGGCCGTGATAATTAATCGAGAGAACCCATCTATTAGTTTGGTTGTAAAAGATGGTCATCTGATTGACATATAAATGCTTTCATATCTCGCACAATATTACCTTAACTTCCTAATCAGCTGTTGAATATATGGACCAAGCATTTAGTCTCTGCAATATAGAAATTTGGATGCTAGTAATTACTTCTATTTTGGTCATATTGAAATTTAAAGGTGTTTTCCTTATGTCGGTGCTATAAATTTCAAGGTTTTTATATTTTAACAGTAAGACTTTGAGACTTGAACATAAAGGTTTAGTAAATGATTGTTTCCAAATACTCTCTACATAGTTCTAAGTTCCACACTTTAATTAACAATGTTGTTGTACTATGATTATTCTTATATACTCATTCAGGCATTGGTATATCGTCTATCTATCTGTATCATGTCCTACTATTCTTTATCCCTGCGATGTTCTTATTCAAGATGGTAGAGTATATGGTTCACCAATGTCTTGAACCAATGCAATTCTTGGATGCTAGTTGAATTATGTGTTTGATTAACACAAAAATTTGGAAAGGTTTTTCTTAAATCAGCGCTATCACTTTGAAGATTTTATATCTTAAAGATAAGATTTGCAAACTTAAAATGGAGTTCAATAAATGATTGTTTGGTAACTCAATTTTCATCTGATTTTAATTAGCAACATTATTGTATTTTCTCTATTACGCGAGTTACTTTTCAAGCCGTGCTTGACGTGGACCCTTTGTCATGCAATTTTAGCCTTTAAATACAGTCTAAATGGACCAGGTAGTATTTTTTTTTGGCCGGAAGACACATACTCTCCTTAATCTGCCGGACTCTCATTAATCTGCCGGTATGTCCTTTGCACGTGGGTATCAATGCCATGTACGTCTGTGAGAAAACGTGTATAGATATGTCTCTAATTTTTTTTAAATACCGTCTATTATTCTCAGCAATAATAACGTGACATCCATGTACTTATGTGACATAAGTTTACTGTAGTGTGATGTTGTACGTAACACTAAATCTTAGCTGTTAATTTTAGATCCAGCGGTTAAAATAATTTTGATGATGTGGATTAACGTGGTGTCTCGAAAAGATAACCCCGTATTATGCTTTTAGTATATCTCTACAAATAATATTGCAATCGAACTGGTCCGTGTCCGTAAAATACGCTTTCAACCAACTTAAAATATGTTTTCGTCCAATATTTATTTTCCGATTTTACCCTCCCACCAAATTACATAATACATCAAAATACCACAATACCGATTCGTTATTTTTTCCCCTCCCCAACAGAACAAAGATCCCCGCCTTCCTAGCAGAAGACAAGCCGCCGCCGCCCTCCTCCAGCGACAGATCAAATCGGAGCGACGGTGTTGCCCATTGATGTCTCTTCCACGGCGACAGATCAAAATCCCATGGGAGCAGGGAACTGCAGCGTATAGCTAGCCGGAGGCGCACGACCACCACCACGTCCCTGAGGACGATCGTCACGGCGGTCGCCGGCTTACCGTCGTCCAGCGGTCCCGGTCTATATCGGTCGATGAGATCGGGCGGCACCCACGGTTGCCGGGATCGATCACCGCACGCACTACTGCTGGTGTTGCCGCGGACTACTTCTCCACCGTCGCCGGGATCGCAAATCTCTACCTTGGTCTGTCACTCTGTCCTCCCCGTACCACCCTCCATTATTCCCTTGCTTCCCAAAATCCCTGTGCCACAGCGACGGACGAGCGCGTTCGCGCCAGTGCCCAGCGACCCTCCTCTGAAATTATGCAGCTTCCCTATTTTTTGCTTGTCAAATCGGCGCCAAGATGTAAACCATCAGCGGCGTGGTCTCGCGATGCTCCACGGCATGTGACTCCAGACGAAACCATCCTGTTGAAGATGTTGTCTGCACCTAGACGCCCGACGGTTTGCAGCCAGCCATGGGGGAGTGATACGTCTCCAACGTATCTATAATTTTTGATGCTCCATGCTTGTTTTTACACCATTTGCCTATTGTTTCGTTACACTTCATGGCACTTTTATGCATTTTCTGGAACTAACCTATTAACGAGTTGCCACAGTGCCAGTTCCCTGTTTTCTACTATTTTTGTGTTTCAGAGTGATACACAGGAAATATTCTCGGAATTGGACGAAACAAAAGCCAGAAGTCTTATTTTTCCCGGGAGCATCCAGACATCCGAAGAGAGGAAGGAGAGGGGCCACAGGCCGCCCTCACACAGGGCTGGCATGGCCCAGGCCCTGGCCGCGCTGCCCCTGTGTGAGGAGCCTCTGGCTGCCCTCTGACATCGCCCCTTCGCCTATATAAAGCCTCGGGACGGAAAACCCTAAAGGATTCGGCAATTTTCCAGAAGCAGTTCCGCAACTCCGCCGCCACCGTCGATGAATTTCGGGGGACAGAAGTCTCTGTTCCGGCACCCTGCCGGGATGGGGAAGTGCCCCCGGAGCCATCTCCATCGGTCTCCATCGCCGTCTCCGCCGTCTCCATCGACCTCACCGCCATCTCCATCAACCTTGCTGTCTCCTATGATGAGGAGGGAGTAGTTCATTCCCGGGGCTGAGGGCTCTACCGGTAGCTATGTGGTTCACCTCTCTCTCCCATGATGTGATCTTTATGTGATCGTGAGCTTTGTATCATGTTGAACAAGTAGATGTTATTATTCAGATATTATGCTACTCCTATGCTTAATTATTATAGTGTACTCTAGTGATGTTATTAAAGTAATCTATTCCTCCTGCCATGGTGTAACGGTGACAGTGCATGCATCATGGTGGTACTTGGTTTAGGCTATGATCGTGATCTCTTGTGGATTATGAGAGTAATTGTTACTATGATAGTATTGAGTGATCCATTCCTCCTTTCATGGTGTAATGTTGACAGTGTGTGCACCGTGTTAGTACTTGGTCTAAGTTGCAATGATTTCTATCTTGAATTGTGATCTGATTTGGATATCACTATGAGTGGTGTTTGTCAAGTACTTGATGAACTTTAAGGGGTGCTTTTGTAGCCACTACGCAATGATTAGTGTTATTCAATAGGAGAGTAATTCAGAGTACCATAGTGGAGAGAAGTTGTTTATTTGTTTAATCATGTTATATTGTTGGGAGTGTGTCCACTAGTGAAAGTACGATCCCTAGGCCTTGTTTCCAAGCTTTGCACACCGTTTACTTGCCATTTTATTACTTGTTTGCTCACAGTGATATTTATTTCACATCATGTTTGCTACTTATAATCATCTATACCACTTGTATTTTACTATCTCTTCGCCGAACTAGTGCACCTATACATTTGAAAAGTGTATTGGGTGTGTTGGGGACACAAGAGAGTTTCTGTATCGTAATTGCAGGGTTGCTTGAGAGGGATAGCTTTGACCTCTAACCTCCCTGAGTTCGATAAACCTTGGGTGATCCACTTAAGGAAAACTTGCTGCTGTTCTACAAACATCTGCACTTGGAGGCCCAACAAGTGTCTACAAGAATAGAAGTGCGTAGACATCAATCTCTTTTCTGGCGCCGTTGCCGGGGAGGTAAGGTAAAAGGTACTCACATCCTCCTGTGCGAGTGCTCGGAGTTATTTCCTTTAGATTCTGCAATTACACCTTTTTGTTTCTTGTTTTTATTTTCACTAGTTAGGCTTAATGGAAAACAAAGAGTTCTTTAGTCTTTTTCTTGATTTTAGATTTGAAGAGAAAATTGAAAATCCTTTGGAGCTTATTTCGCATAGCAATGTTATTAGTATGAATGCTTTGAATACCGTTAATGCTAATGCTATAGAAAAGTCTAAGCTTGGGGAAGCTGGTTTTGTTAATTATGACATCTTTAGTCCCCCAGCTTTAGTGGAGAAAGTTTGCTCTGATGATATTTTATCTCCCATATGTGATGTTTCTAATGATGCTTGTGCTCCTCATCCTTTTAAAATACCTACGAAGATTGTTGAACGTGTTAGGGATAACTGCTATTTAGGTGATGGAACTGTCCATCCTAGTGATCATTTGCTCTTTATACATGAATTATGCGAGTTGTTCCAGTGTGCAGGTATTTCGATGAACCAAGTTAAGAAGAAGCTATTTTCTTTATCACTGAAAGGCAGAGCTGAGGAATGGTATCGGCTGCTTGAAGATGGTCCATCTGTTGGCTGGGAGGAAATTGTACCTCTCTTTTATTCTAAATTCTATCCTCCAAGTGAGATTCATAAAGATCGTAATCAGATATATAATTTTTGGCCTCATGAGAGAGAAAGCATTGCCCAAGCGTGGGGAAGATTGAAGTTACTAATGCATAAATGTCCTATTCATGATCTTCCCCATAATATTGTTATTAATAATTTTTATGCAGGGCTTTCAGGATATTACAAGGACTATCTAGATGCATGCTTTGATGGGTCTTTCACAAGCAAGGATGTCGACACCAAGTGGGGTCTGCTTGAAACAATTCAAAACAATATTGAAGGTTGGGATAGCGACAAAGGTAAAGGATCAGGTATGAATTACGAGTTTGATTGCATTAAGTCTTTCGCTAAAACTACTAATTTTCAAGAGCTTAGTGCTAAATATGGTCTTGATCCTCAAATTATGGTTGATTGCTTTAAAGCCTTTGCTTCCCATATGAATGTTCCTAAAGGAAATGGGGACATGTATCATGAACCTTTTAAGGATACTTGCATAGAAAGTGATATTGTTATTGATGATTGCAATAAACATGCTCAAACTTCTAAAAGTACTATTTCTTATAAGCATGTTATTTTTTGTGGAATACATAGACCTTGTGAACAGAGTTACAACAAGGAAGATTATTGCATCACCCACGCAAATGAAGAAACCAGCATGTGGCTCAAGGATCTAGATGTGCTTGGTGAATGGGTTTGTGAGCTTTATCCTTTTCTTTGTGAATTTTGCGGTGAAAAGGGGCACTTTAATTTTCAATGCCCAATTAATCGAACGAGTACCGCAGATTTGTATTGTGATGATAAGATTCCTTTCAATCAGTATGATGCACTAGTGGGAAAAGGCTTATAGATAGATGTTTTATCAGTGGAGCATATTTTTCAATATGCTCCACTAGTATTTACTAGTGGCGCATTTTGTAATATGCTCCACTGATAAAAAAATTACTCGTGGCGCATTACTACCAAAATGCGCCACCAATAAGTATGTGGGACCCACCAGGAGGGCCATCGACAAAATATCTTGACTTATCAATGGCGCATATTGGAAATGCGCCACGCATATTTGAGCCTTTAGTGGCGCATATAGTGTATAATGCGCCACCAATAAGTACGTGGGACCCACCTGGGCCCCACTGGCCTGACCCCTGCCAGAGTTATGCGTGGCGCATATGACAATATGCGCCATTGATAAATAAAATATCAGTGGCGCATATTGTCATATGCGCCACGCATAACTAGTGGGGCACACACATCTGAAAAGGTGGCAGACTTATTGGTGGCGCATTTTGTTAAATATGCGCCACTGATAAGGTCGTCCAGATCTATAAGTTGGCAGCCCCACCACCACCACCATTTCATTCTTCTCCAAACTAGATCTAGGTCGTCCTCCTCCTCCCCACCACCTCAATTTCTCCATTCTTGCCCCCATTCTTGGTTTTCAAACCTACTTTGCTCCATAGTTTTGAGAGGGGATGCCTCTCTAAGTTGTAGATCTACTAAACCAACTAGGTGAGTTGTTGGATGTTTTGTCTGGCCGGTGGACGTCTCACGTGCGGTGTACATGCATGCATGCTTGTGTGTCGTGCATGAATGTTTACAGGTGACGAAGAAGCAAGAGCATGTTGCTTGCTACGGTGTGGTGCATGGATGTTTGCCGAAATGTTGATTAACTTCCGTTTCGGCAAATTTTTGCACTACCCATACGTCCTATTTTTAGGAGAGGTCATGTCGAATCTTTCCGGCGACCATGCATGCATATATATATATGTGTGTGTGTGTGTGTGTGTGTGTGTGTGTGTGTGTGTGTGTGTGTGTGTGTGTGTGTGTGAGTGCATGATGATGTGTGATTCATAAGGTACTCTCTTTTCTCTATACCGCGCAGGCAACCATGGTCAGACACATGAGCGAAGGTCAAGTGGCTAGATACAAGGAACGCGCGGTGGCCAACATGAGGATGAACAAGAGGACCCACATAAGATGTCCGTGTCGAAAATGCAAACTCGGGAGCTTACTTGACCCTGATTCCGCAGATCTGGAGAGTCACCTGCTCACGCGTGGTTTCATGCCCGGCTATGATTCTGAAGATGACGAGGACGTCAACAATGGTGTTTCTGAAGACGAGGGCGTACATGATGATGATCACGAAGGAGATGGCGGCGGCGGACATGATGATGATCATCACGAAGGAGATGGCGCCAACGGACATGATGATGATCATCACGAAGGAGATGGCGGCGACGGACATGATGATGATCATCACGAAGGAGATGGCGGTGACGGACATGATGATGATGGAGAAGACGCGGCGTCGACGGGCACACAGACACGACTAACCTCAGCCTTGCAGGACCCACATTTTCAGGAACTGCTCCTCAAGGAGACGAGCAATGCGAAAGCTGCTGCCAGAGAGAAAGCCAAGCTGGAGCAGATGGAGATTGACAGGAAAACTCCGTTGTTTCCTGGGTGTCGACCCGAGGATACACGCTTGAGCGTCACGCTCAAGGCTCTAGAGATGAAGGCGGAAAGCAAATGGACCGACGTAAGCTTCAATAAAAACATGAGATTCTGGCAAAAACGTCTTCCCAAGGGAAACACGTGTCCAACTAATATCGAGGAGGCCAAGAAAATTGTGTGCCCTCTGGACATGCCGTACGTTAAGTACCATGCCTGCATCAATGATTGCGCACTTTATCGGGATGAGTACGCGGAGAGAACCACATGTCCGGTGTGCGGCCAAGGACGATACAAGATAGGGAACAAGAAAGTACCTCGGAAAGTGGTATGGTACTTCCCTATCACTCCCCATCTGCAGCGGTATTTCGTAGACCCTAAGGAAGCAAAGCTCATGCGATGGCACGCGGATAGGAAGAAGACCGAAGATGATCCGCATAAGGGCAAGATCCTGACACACCCTTCGGACGCTAGCCAGTGGAACGCACTTGACATCGACTTTCATGAGTTCGGGGCTGATCCAAGGAACATCAGGCTTGGTATGAGCACTGATGGACTCAATCCGTTTGGCAACCAGAGTAGCACGCACAGTACCTGGCCCGTGTTTGTATGGCCGTACAACCTCCCTCCATGGTTTTGCACCAAGCAGAGATACGTACACATGTGTATTCTAATTCAGGGCCCAAAACAGCCAGGTGTTGACATGCATTTGTATCTCGGTCTGTTGAAAGAAGAGCTAGCCACGCTGTGGGAGACGCCTCCTCGTATGTGGGATGCATACTCAGAAGATTATTTCCCTTTGAGAGTCGTGTTGTTCACGACGATGCAGGACTATCCAGGTTACAGTTACGTCTCTGGCCAGGTGAACCACGGACACAATGCATGTGTCAGGTGCATGGATAAGACCCCACATCTCCAGCTACCAAGGGATCCCGGTTCCTCAAAGACCGTGTTCCAACGGACTCGGATGTGGCTTCGAATGGATCACCCGTGGAGAAAGCGCGGAGACCTGTTCAACGGTAAAGAAGAGCTTGAAAAAGCCCCACGTCCGAGGAGCGGTGAAGTAGAGGGATGTGGTGTTTCCCGCTGCCTGCTTCACTCTAAGTGAGAAGGAGCTCGAGCAGTTTTTTAAGTGCCTCCTAGGAGTTAAAGTTTCTCACGGGTACTCTGGGAACATAGGCAGATATCTGGATGAAGCGAAGAAGAGGTTCAGCGGGATGAAGTCTCACGACTGTCACGTCTTGATGACACAGATACTTCCCGTTGCGATCTGAGGGATAATGGACGAGCACGTCCGTGAGACGTTGTTTGGCCTCTGCAACTTCTTCGACGTCATCTCGAGGAAACCTATCGGCTTGAAGCAGCTCAACGCGCTGCAAGAAGAGATCGTCGTGATACTGTGCGAGCTCGAGATTTACTTCCCGCCCGCGTTCTTTGATATCATGGTGCATCTGCTCGTCCATCTCGTGGATGACATCATTCATCTCGGTCCAACATTCCTGCACAACATGATGCCGTTCGAAAGGCTGAATGGTGTTATCAAAGGATTCGTCCGCAACAGGTCCCGTCCAGATGGAAGCATCGCCAAGGGCTTTCTAACCTACGAGTGCGTCTCGTTTTGCCAGAATTATCTACGCACCGAGGAGGACGACACGGATGACCCTGTTGGTCTGCCCAAAAGGACGCACCTCGGTAGACTTGCCGGATATGGTCACCGCGAGGGTTTTCACGCCTTGCATATCGGCGCGAAGGGTCGACGCCCCGACTTTCTCCGGGCACACCTCATCGCGCTACAGCACATCGAATTGGTTGACCCTTGGGTGGAGGAGCACAAAAGCTTTGTAGAGCAGAAGTTCATTGACCTAGGTCGACCGAGGAAGAAGGGAGACGTAACAAGAGAGCACAACTCCAGCTTCACGGCTTGGTTCAAGGAAAAGGTTCACGGCCTGCAGTCAACGCCTTCTACGGAGGATGAAAAACTCATTTTTGCATTATCACAGGGCCCCGGGCACAACATGAGGACATATCAGGCCTACGACATCAACGGATACAGATTCTACACCGAGGAAAGGAACAAGAGTAGCGAATATCAGAACTCAGGAGTAACGATGCTATCCTATGGCGATGATGAAGCCACCGTGAAGGAAAGATTCTTCGGAAGGATCGAGGAGATCCGGGAGCTTGACTACGCCGGAGAGAAGGTGCCGATGTTCCGTGTCAGATGGGCCAAGAGCGTCTAGAAAGAGGGCCGCTATTTCACCACCATGGTTATACCCGATGCCTCCGCGAAGAACGCCTCCGCAAAAAATGAGCCATGGGTACTCGCGAGCCAAGTTGACCAATGCTTCTTCATCACCGACCCGTCAAAGCCAAGCTGTGTTGTCGTGAGGAGGGGCAAGAGGAGCATCATCGGAATGGAAGGACCCGCCAACGACCAAGACTTAGAAAAGAATGGCGATCCAAAGATCAAAGAGGAATTCGACAAGTACTTCGACAAGCCGACCGCTGCAGGAAGAAGGAAGACCACCCTACCTACTAAAGGTTGTCCGTTCACGAGAAGAAACCTCAACATTCCCGGCCTAAAGTATTCAACCGCGACGAAGAAGGGCAAGAAGATCGCAAAGAGACGCTAGCTCTAGCTAGCTAGCGCGGAATCGAGATCATGACATTTTTTGTGTATGCATGCGTTTACTCGAAACTATATAGACTATCATAATATATTCATACATGTGTGTGTGGTTATCGATGTGTTTTTGTTAGAAAGTGTGAAAATAAACTATTATGATACTCCTCGCAAATAAAGTGAGAAAATATTTTGAAGTAATTAAATTTTGAAGTAATTAATATTTGTTAGAAAGTGTGAAAAAAATGGTGAGAAAATATTTTGAAGTAATTAATATTTGTTAGAAAGTGTGAAAAAAATGGTGAGAAAATATTTTGAAGTAATTAATATTTGTTAGAAAGTGTGAAAAAATGGTGAAAAAAGGTGTGAGGCAACCAAGATTCGAACCCTGGATGCCCCTAATGCAAAGGATGTGTGTGCTGCCACTGAGGTAGAGGAGTGTTGGTGTCAAACAGAGAGCCCCGCGTTATTTGACTAAGTGTCAAATATGCGTGGCGCATATTGCACATAATGCGCCACGCATAAGTGACACTTAGCCAAATATCTCGACCGGCCACCTCTCTGCTTCATCCCCATTGCTCTTCGTCTCGCTCTCGTGCTCCACTGCTCTGCTGCTAGCGCTCGCTCCACTCCGGCCGCCTTCCACCCCATCGCCCTCTGCACCTCGCTCCGGCTGCCTTCCCCATCGCCCTCTGCACCTCGCTCCGCGCCTAACCCTAGCCCTTGCTCGCGACGCAATCCTCTCCGCGCGCCTAACCCTAGATTCCAAGCCCGCCAAGGAGGAGCAAGCGCCGCCGAGGAGGAGCAAGCGCCGCCGAGGAGGAGCACGTTTTACGCCGACCACGCAGGGAAGGTCTCGACGCTGACGACATTCGCCTCGCCATCCAGGCCAAGGTCAACTTCTCCTTCTCCCAGCCGCCGCCCCGCGAGGTACCCACCAATCTCACCTAATCCCTACAGTATTGTCCAACTAAGGTGATTGCGCACACATAGCTATGCTTTTTATTTACCATGTCTTGCATTGATCTGAAAATAGGGTGGCTGGTGAGCTATCAGTCCATTTTGCTTTAGATTCTTTTGAATTATAGCACGGTAGAGTATACTTTATCCACACAAGTATGACCTTTTGGCTTATAATTATTTTGTGTCACACCAACTATTATGGATTTGATAATGTCAAAAGTGAAAAGAGATAGCCAGGTCAATAATAAGAAGGCTCATGAACTTTGTAGAATTTAACTGAAGGCTCTTGAAATTATGGCAGTTAATTGATTGATGTGTCGTGCTGCATGATGATTTACCAGTAGCAATTAGGCCCCAACAGTCCAATATGTGATCTATAATGCCACAGAGATGGATAAAACTAAGATAAAATAAATTCAAATTGTTTCTCTATAGTGAAGTCATTCTGTATTAGATGGCATTGTGGAATTACTAATTAGTGCAGCAGAGTTGTCCACCCTAGGTAAATCCCTCTTCAAAATTGTATATCATGTTTAAATTGACCGATATATCTATGTTGCGATAAAGTCAATCTAATCTGTTGTGATTATGTGTTATTAATTAACTTCTGCAAAAGATAGTGTACCTAAACTTCCTCAAGTATTAGGTTCTATGGTGTTTATCTAAAGTTCTAGACACGTACACTTTGTGCAGTGTTATATATTTTTGAAGCATAACTCCACTATCAGTGTCATTATTTTGTCTTCTGTTTACATAAATCACATGAGAAGATATGTTGCAAGTGAGAACTTCTGCAGACTAAGTACTGCAGAATTTCTTCTAGAACGCAGATTTTTGACAACTTTACTTCTTCTGTGTGATTCTGATCAATGCAGACTAAGTTGCCTTTTTAGTATCCCCTGCCCATACTAATCTCTCATTGCTGTCAACCATGAACCATCTAAGCCTTTGCGATTTCACTTTTATGCCATGTGCTTATCTGGTACATAAGCACTATCCATCTATTATTTGTGTGTGGCTGTAATGTAGTTGGATAGAAACGTTTATCTAGATTGTTTTCAAATAACAATGGGTAATTTTGTTCATTTATGTTCTGCAAGGAATCAACATTGGCTCAGAAATTCTGAAACTGTCTTAGTATACTTTATGTAGACTCGCTAGAAGAAACAACCAAATGATTTTTTGGATACAACTATTTCAAGTTTACAAAGAACTAAGATCTTAGCACACTTTCTTAGTAGCAGCATGAACTGGTGCATTTTGGTGTCATGAACTGGTGCACACTCTCTTAGCACACTATCCTGAACCTTAAGAACTAAGTGCTTAAACTAAAAACTGATGTAGTGTGCACTGTCATGAAACTAATAACTACTGTATTAAACTAAATACTATTGGCATAAAAGGAACAGTGTTTATATTTGATGTGCAGCCCAGCCTCTTGTAAAAGAAAAAAATCAAATTTATCCAGGTTTTGTATCACACTTCATCAAATGGCTCATTTGTATCTTCTGAATAACTCAGAGCTAAGAATTTTGGTTTAAGAAATCAGTTCCTGCTGCTGCTACTTGTTTATATTTGTGCAAGGGTCAGTTAAATGTTAGCTTACTTGTTAGCTGTATAGAGTTTGTTTCTGAAGAATTTTGTGTTTGTCCCTTTGGATCATAGGACGTCACTGATATACGGCAGCTGGACGTGTTTGGTTCAAATTAGGGTATAAAAATTGTCTTGGTATTGTCCAATTTAACATACCTAAAAAAAGGTCTAAGTCCTACTGTTAGCAGAATGACTCCACACTCCACACATTAAGAAAGTGATTAGCATGTTCTGAACTTAAAGAAAATGAAAAAAATAATTTTTTCCAATAGTCAGAGGTTGGTTGGATGGATGGCTGTTGCCTGTTGAGATGTTCTACTGATGCTTCTTTGCTGCTGCTACTGATGCTGCTTCCTATGTGTATATGTGCACTGCTGATGCTGCTTTACTGCTGATGTCTTCTTCCTATGTGTATATGTGCACTGCTGATGCTGCTTTGCTGCTGGTGCTTTGCTGCTGCTTTGCTGATGCTGGTGCTTTGCTGCTGCTTTGCTGCTACTGCTGCTTTGCTGAATATGTGTATATATGCACTGCTGCTACTGCTTTGCTGTATATGTGTATATATGAATTGCTGGAATATGTGAATTGCTGGAATATGTGTAAATGTGAATTGCTACAGGTTATTTCTAAATGAGTTGCCCATTTCTCCCGAAATGTCGATTTACTTCCGTTTCGGTTGAGAAATGGGCACTCCTAGGTCAAAAAAACAGCAAAGGTCATGCCGAATTTTTCGGTCGACTCTAGCTTAATTAATTATTGTACTAATTAAATTATTACATATTTTGTATGAAGTGCCGACATGTCGAGCGGAGACAAAGACGTTGGGGCTGGCCCTTCTCAGCCCATGAGCGTCGAAGAAGAAGCAAGAAAAGCCAACCTAAAGTTTTGGCGGCTTGGCGATGACTTGAGCGGGTCCGACGAGGAGGCCGAAGAAGCTGCGGCCGATGAAGTTGGCGAGGAGGCCAAAGGAGGTGCAGCCGATGAAGTTGACTCGGAGTCCGAATATGACTTCGAGGCCGAAGAGGCCAAAGATGGCGACGACGCCGGAAGCAGCAATGGCGACGAGGAGGATGACTTAGGTAGTCATGGTGGCAGTGACCGCATAGACGTCGGTGGATCGGACGCCGCCGCTAAGAAGAAGAAGAAGAAGAAGGAAAGGCAGGATCGGACGCCGCCGGTACTCGGCACCAAGCTCGAAGAGTTCACGTATGTGAAACCGAGTGGCCAACCCGTGGAGCCTGCGAAGCTTGCCGCTGGGTACGGCTTGAAGCTTGGGTGCATCGTGCGGGAGAGCATGAGCATCAACCAGAAGAACATAAGAGCTAAGGGCAATACACGGTTGCGCGAGCTACTCATTGAGAAGCTTCACAACCGGTACCAGTTCCCAGAGCCATTCAATAACAAGAAGCTCAAAGGGAACAAGGTCAACAAGTTAGCCCTCACGAGGATGAGCACTGCCTTGAGCAGCTGGAAAAGTCGAGTGAAGAAGAGAATTCTCGCCGGCAAAAGTTGGGAGGAGATAAAGAAGGCTGAGCCGATGCTCGACGAAGATGAGTTCATCAAGTTCAAGGATGCGTGCCTCACTCTGGAAGGTATCGAATGGACCGAGTGGGGGAGGCATATACGGGACCTCAACATAGGTAACCAACGCTGCGGAGCCGGCAGTTACCGAGGAAAGAAGGCCATTTGGGCAAAGGAGGACGCCGAGTATGCCCGTCTAGGGAAAGAGAACCCGTGGCACAAATTCACGGATGAGCAGGTGATGCAGTTTGTCCGTGCCCGCTACTATCTCCACCCCGAACTCAAGGAATTCGTTACCGATGACGATGATGTGAGGAAGTTCCAGAAAAAGCTGGTAAGGAATTTACCGAGCATCTCGATCGAGTCGATATGCGTTCTAAATTTCTAAATGGCCATGTCTTTCCTTCTCTGCAGAGAATCGAAGAAAGATCTTGTGCTTCAAGTTTGAGCTCATCCCAGGGGTCGACGGCGGACCCGCGGTGGGACACGCCCTTCAACAGGGCGATAAACGTGATCAAGGGGAGAGCCAAGTCCTTGCCGCCGACTTCAGCTGGCCGCGTGGCCGGCTATGGTATGTACGACAAGGTTGGCGACTTCAAGAAAGAGGACCCCGAGGCGAAGAAACAGTGGAAGGCCGCGGCAGCGGCGGTGGCGGCTGCGGCCGCCGCCGCAAATGAAAGACGCGAAGTTGAAAAGCTCCGGGAGCAGATGCCGGACATGATCGCCCATCAAGTGCAACAGAAGCTCCGCGAGATCATTCTCGATGAGCTGTGGGAGGGGCTTGCTGCTTGGAATGCGGCAGGTCGACGAGGGGCGCTAGTGGTGCCCAGCATCTCAGGCAGCAACTCTATCCAGCACGTGTCGCCAGATGTGGTGACTCCAGATACCGCCAACGTCGAGGAGGCGTAGCCGGCGGCCGCTCCGGTGCCCCCTCCCGTCGTCGCCAATATGAACGCGCATCCGGAGGTCGCTCTGGTGACACCACCTCCCGGCAATGCCAACACCGAGCAGCCGATCGCACCGGTGCCTCCTCCTGCCCTAGCTAAGGCGCAACCGATTGTGCTTCGTCGTAAGGCATCTCAGCGGGAGAATGATACTGGTGTCTCGACATTAGCCGAGCTCAACGCCATCTCCAAGGTAATGACTCCGGCCAGCACATTTCATTTCCTTTGCCTTCGATGACTATATAGCTATAGCCAGCGACATCTCATGATATGAATGCAAACTTGTTTTCCCACAGGACACACCTTGCACACTTTTGCATTTCGTGGACGGCAAGCTGAAGGATGTTGCTAAGGGCACAATCATTCAGCCAAATAGCACAGTCATGCATCATAAGGAGATGGTATCAGCGGTGTTCAAGGTCCGGCTGGCTCGGGTGTTGCCGGGATGCGAAGACATTGACCCCCCAACCCAACCTCAAGGCGCCGATGAACATAAGACCCTTGCGGGTTGCTTCGGCTGGGTCTTGACATGGCCGAAGACCCAGATTCGGCTTATGAAGGAACAACAAGTTACTCAGCCGCCAAACATGGAAAAAGTTACTGAGCCAACGCCATGTTCGGCACCAGTTACTGAGCCACTGCCACGTATGGCGCCACCGCCTCGGTGGCCACAACAAGTTGTCTCCGCCAACACCTCCCGTCACCAGAAGTTGTTGGCCGCCGCTTTACGGCAGCCACCACCAGCACCACATGGCAAGGCCGTCGCTGCATCATACCCAGTATTGGTTGAGGACATCAACGATGATGATGATGACAACCCAGATGACTGGCTCAACACCGGTGCCACCGACTCTCTGTTCATGCCAAACATGGAAGAACCCTACCGTGTCCATGAAGATCCAAATGCTCGCACCAAAGCATGCACGCGTTTGGACTTCCATGGTGCCCTAGAGGAGACGCCTCCGGATGCTGGCGCCGCTGATCCTAAAGTCAATACGGGAAATATTTTTAGCCCCAACACACTCCATAAGGTGGTGAGCGGCGGTGATCAGTTGGCAACCGACTGTGGTGAGCAGTTGGAAACCGGTGGTCCCATCCAGAAGAAGCACCACCGGAAGAGGACCAAGAAGGATAAGCCGTCTGCGAACCAGCAGCCTATCGGTCCGAAGAGGCCTAGGGTTCACGATGACCCAATGTCACAACCCGCTAAGGGCACCTTGCAGGGCATAATTCATGAAGCTGGAAAACCGATCATGACTGAGGAGCAGGTCGCCCACGCGAGTGGAGCGATGGTGAGCCTTATGCACGGTATCCTGTATCTGGAGGAGGGCCTTCTTAAGGAAACAAATCCATCGTACCCGGTTTTCACGGTGAAGGTTCCAGCGGACGTGGGCTTCGTCGATGATCACCCCGCGGATATCTTCTTCATATCATACAAGGACGTCTTCAAGCTTTTCAACGCCAAACGGCTGGACTATAACTTGGTCCGCCTATACGCGCTCTAGCGGGCGATGAAGGTCAACAGAGAGGAGAACCCTGGCGTCGCGATAGCGGACCCCTACTACATGCGTGAAGGCATGTTGATGAATCCAGCGAACCGTTCCAGAGCAAAGGAGTACCTCCAAAACTTCCTGCTGGACAACAAGAGTAAAAAAGACATACTTCTTCCTTACTTCCCCGAGTAAGTGCACACTCACTCGGCCGCCATAATAACTTGTCATTTCTTAGCTCCTTTTCCAACATTCTTTCGTTTCAACTGTTTTGCGCAGAGACATATACTGCACATTGATCCTCGTTGCCCCGAGGTACTCGGTAGCCGTCTACTTAGACTCGGGGAGTGAGGGAAAGACAAAAAACTACGCCTACATCAAGGGTGTTCTAGATGATGCTCTCGAGGGATACGCCAGGAAGGGAGGCGACTTCAGGAAGGGGGCGGAAAATGTCAAGGACGGCAGACACATGTTCAAGCACGTAATCAAGTTCCCCTGCATCAAGCAGCCGCCTAACAGTGTCAAGGAGGCCTTCTACGCCCTCCATCACATGTGGGCGATCATCCAGAACGAACACAGGCTTACAATGCCAGCTAGTGTCTGAGGATGGGCCGAAGAGCTTGCAAGGATTGAAGACGCTAAACTTAGGGACGACTTCTTCCGCATCCAGAATCAGATTGCGACTATCTTGCAAGAAGATGTCATCACAAGGGGCGGAACCTTGTCCTACGCCAGACCGTTGGCTAAGCGCGAGATTGAAGACCGGTTACAGAAACAGCGTGACACTAGGACATGGACAACGAAAGATTGCTACAAACCGTTCCCGGAGCCATGCCAACCAAAGTGATCTTCATGATTCTTCCTAGTCGTTTAAGCGTGTATGTCAATCGTGTGTGTGTGTGTGTGAGGTGTAAACTTATAACTTGCCTTAGTCAAAAGCATCGTTGTTGGACTTATTTACTTTTGTATGCGGGATACTTATATATAACTCTTTGCTTAGCTCGAGTACTTTCCTTTGTCGACATGCATGTGAATCCTTCATTCTGTCGGTTGCATATGATATATGGCTTTTTCGACATATGTAACTCTTTTCTTATAGCTTGAATACTATATATATGGCTTTGTCTACAGAGATGCCGAGATGCTACGTGGTGTACAAAGGATGGGTACCAGGAGTCTACGATGAGTGGGAGGATTGCCAGAAGCAAGTGAACAAGTTCATCGGCAACTCCTACAAGGGGTATCCAACGAGAGAGCTAGCGGAAGCTAGGTGGAGGATCCACCTCCTAGGAGAGCGGAGAAACAACAACCGGATGAAGACCTTGATGATCGTGCTCCCGGTCTTGCTCACCATTGCGGGTCTAGTCTACTCGGTCTTTTGGTGACATGTGTAGTGTGTGTAATGCGTAATGTGTGTAATGCATGGACTTGGGCTATATATGCTCTAACACTTATAATATTCGGGAACTTTGTCACTATATTATGGATCTAATTGTTTGTGATGATATATTTGTTTTGTACTGTAATTCTGTGTATTCTGGTATACCTATATATATTTTTGTGCATTGCTGTCTATAAATACCAGAAAATATTAGTTTTTTTTGGACCTGCACGAAATATCAGTGGCGCATATCACATATCTTTAGTGGCGCATTAGCTATTGGTGGCGCATATAGCAATATGCGCCACGCATAACCCTCTAATGGCGCATATGCTATATGCGCCACCAATATTCACCATATGCGTGGCGCATATCGTAATGCGCCACCAATAAACTGTTATTGGTGGCGTGGCATGGGTGGCGCATACCATATGCGCCATGCATATGAAAAACTAATGCGCCACCTATAAGCTTTTTTCCACTAGTGATGAGCTTACTTTGTTTTTGAATTGTGAAGAGATATCTAGAAAGATTGCTTTGGTAGACATGAATGATGTTGATCTTAATAGCACCCTTCGTGGTTGTCATCTCTATTGTGCTAAAGATTGCCTCGCAAATACTTACTTACAAGATCTTATTAAACATGATGTTTTGCCAAGCTATGATAGGACTAATAGATGTTTCGATCTTATTAATAGAGAGGAGGAATCCTCCAAAGTTTCTTCTGTCGTTTCTGTCAGCAAGCCAGATTATGTGGAGAAGATGCCCTTCAAGTCTCTCCCTCCTAAAGGAGAGAGTAAGAAGAAGAAGAAGAAGAAGAAGAAGAGGAGTAAGAGGCGAGAGGACACGGTATCTTCCCCTAAGCGTTATGATCCTGCTATAGATTATGATAATTCTAATTGGGATGATGTTCCTATGCCTGTTACCTATGTTAGTGATCATGATTGGGAAAAGCACTCTACTTTTGATATTGAAAATCTTTTTGGTACCAATTCTAAGGTTAATAATTGTTGTACCATTAGTGCTATCCATGTTCCTTCTTATGATGATATGTTTGATGAATATGCTTTGCGACATAGTAGTTCTCTATCTTGTGATGATACTAAGCCTCTAGTTTATGATGATGATGGGTATAATATTTTCAGTTCACCTACTATTGAGGATAAAATTAGTCATGATTACAATATGCCTCCTATTTTTGATGATTATGGTGATGAGAATAATTATTCTGTTGAATCTGCTCCTACTCTTACTGTTCATGTGGGGAGTATTAATCCTTTTATGCATGTGGCTCATGATAGGGATGCTTTATGTGATAGTTCTATTGTTAATTCTATTTATGATGCTACTGAAAGTTACTATGCGAGAGGGAAACATGGTTTGATGGATCTCAACAATATTGAGTTTCCCCTCTTTATGTTGCAATTCTTAAAGTTGTACTTGTTTTGCCTTCCTATGCTTTTTGCTTTGCGCTTTTACGACTTGTCTCTTTACAAAACTATTTTTCATAGGAAGTGGTTTAGATTTAAATGTGTTCCATACTTGCTTTTTGATGCTCTCTATTGCTTTAAGTTCCTATATAGCGCCTTTGCCTCAAGCTCTTATATGGCGCCCACATTAGCATCTTTGCAAATTACTGCGCCTAGCTCAAAGGCGTTAAAGAAAAGCACTCTTGGGAGATAACCCAATGTTTTTACTTTCAGTACTTTTTCTTTTATTTGAGTCTTGGAAGTTATTACTACTGTAATGACTGCTCCTTATCTTGTTTATTTCGTTTTTGTGCCAAGAGAAGCCTCTAATTCGAGTGAGGCAAAGATTTGGGGATGTTGCTGTCCTGAAACTGTTTTCGATGCTGCACTGTAAAAATTCGTGAAAATTCTTTGTATATCTTTTGGACCTGCGATTTCTTGTGCATATGCCCCAGGTTATATCCAAACTTTCATTAGTTGAACACTTTTTGATTTGAGCAACAGAAAACCCCTCAAAAATTCAGCCTTTGTCGGCTGTTCTGTTTTGATAGATTTCTGCCACTATTCGTTTTTGCCGCTTTATCGCTTTCTTTTGAGTTCTTTTGATCACAGAACTTTTGAGGAAGTTGCTACAGTAGTACATAATTAATATGTGGTGGTTTTAGGTTAAAACCTGAAGCAAAAGGAGGTTGATTATATGTTATGCTTACACTAATGTTGCTAATAGATTTGTGTTTAGTTTTGTATGAAGGAAGTTTTCAAGTGTAGGGATCGGAGAGTGATGAGATGAGTTGAAGAATGGACAAAAGCTCAAGCTTGGGGATGCCCATGCATCACCCCAAGAAATATCCAAGAAGTACAAGCGTCAAAGCTTGGGGATGCCCCCGAGGCGCCCCTTCTTCATCGGCAAAAATCAGGTCAACTTTCAAAACACTATATTTTTATTGCTCTATGCACTATGTGTTTTTCTTGGAGCGTCAGTTGTTTTAGTTTTCTTAGTTAGTTTTGTTTTGTTTGCTGCAATAAATGGTTAGATCACATCATGTTTCTTTTGGAGGATTTGAACTCGCTTTTCATTTGCCAAGAACACTCTAGTTTTCACTTTTATCGTTCAATGAGTGTTCTCTTTTTCTGCTACTGCGTTTAGCCTTTGTTTTTTGCCATGATTTGTGTTCAGATATTGTTATATCTTTTCATCAAGGTGTATTTTTGCCTCTGGTCTTTATTGGTTTTCATCAAAAGAGGTGTTTATAAATTTTTTGAATGGTGTTGGAAAAGAGAAAAAGCTTTATGCAAAAAAGTGGTACAAAAAGGAGTTTGTGTAGACTGCGGCCTAGGCTTTTGCATGTCATGCTTGATGTCTTTTTGATAGTATGCTTAGTGGTTTAGCTGTAGTATGACTTGTCTCAAATAACTGAGATTGCTTAATGAGCCTTTGAAAAAATCATGCGTTGTTTTTATTATTTGGAAGCATTATTTTGGTTTCCTCCTTGATGCTTTATTTGGGTTGACTTGGCGCATGCTCACACATGTTAGACTCTTACAAAGTCACCAATAGCCTCTATGATCATTTAGTTTTTGACTTTTGATGCCATCTTATGCTTCTTTTAATGTCGCTTTATCGCTATGCATGATTATGGCCATTATTGCTCTCTTAGTTGGTCGCTCCCAGTCTTTTGCTAGCCCTCATTTTGTACTGAGTATGAGCTCTACTCGTGCATCCAACTCCCAAAAACCAAGTTTGCCATTATGTCCACTATAAACTCCTATGCATGGTATTTGTAAGCCATTCTAAGGTAAATTTTCATGTGCTACCTTTCAAAACTTTCAAAATACTTCTCGTTTTGTGACACTATTTTCAGCTCATGGGGACGTAGTGGTCGGATTTGCTATCTTCCATATTGCTTATTCCAAAAAGAAAAAAAAAGGAAAAAAAGAAAGAAAAAAGGCACTCCTCCATGGAATGTGAATGTTGGTGGGCACCCGATGGAATCGGTTAGCCATGGTTTATGAAAGGAAAAAAGGTGGGGAGGAGTGCCAAGCTTTAAAAAAGAGCACAAAAGTGCCAATCTCTCTCTCAAAAACTTGCTTCATTTTTGTATGGAAGATAGTAAGAACCCCATTGCCAGTCGTTGACAAAAGCAACCACCTCTCAAAAACCAATTTTTATCTCTCTGTTTTACAAATAAAAAGCTCTTGCACATGTTTAATCACTGCTTCCCTCTGCGAAGGGCCTTTCTTTTACTTTTATGTTGAGTCACCACCTTCTATCTTTATGCACCATTAAGAGAGCATAGTTGTCATTCTGAGTGTAATATGCATTGTCCCAAAGTTCATTGATTGATTCATGACTATGGTTTCACTTGTTCTTAAATTACTTGTATCTAGTCACCCTCTTAAACTTGAAGGTGTCCTATGCATTTATGTTTTGCTCTCCATGAAGGACAAGCTAAAAACCATTTGTATGTTTTTCCTTATGATTTGAACACACGTTTGACTTTCATTGTTTCATTTTCATGATCTTTTGTTTGTGTTCATTTGCATGTTTACAACATGGTTGCTAAGTTCTTATTGTCATGATTATATCTTTCATGCCCATGTTTTAAGTTCTTATGATCCCAGCTCACAATGCTTACATATATGATCAAGATTGTGATGGTGTATGTCACCTCAAAAATTATTTCTTTTGTTATCACTTACCTACTCGAGGACGAGCAGGAGTTAAGCTTGGGGATGCTAATACGTCTTCAACGTATCTATAATTTTTTATGCTCCATGCTTGTTTTTACACCATTTGCCTATTGTTTCGTTACACTTCATGGCACTTTTATGCATTTTCTGGAACTAACCTATTAACGAGTTGCCACAGTGCCAGTTCCCTGTTTTCTGCTGTTTTTGTGTTTCAGAGTGATACACAGGAAATATTCTCGGAATTGGACGAAACAAAAGCCAGAAGTCTTATTTTTCCCGGGAGCATCCAGACATCCGAAGAGAGGAAGGAGAGGGGCCACAGGCCGCCCTCACACAGGGCTGGCGCGGCCCAGGCCCTGGCCACTCCGCCCCTGTGTGAGGAGCCCCTGGCTGCCCTCTGACATCGCCCCTTCGCCTATATAAAGCCTCGGGACGGAAAACCCTAAAGGATAGGCAATTTTCCAGAAGCAGTTCCGCAGCTCCGCCACCACCGTCGATGAATTTCGGGGGATAGAAGTCTCTGTTCCGGCACCCTGCCGGGACGGGGAAGTGCCCCCGGAGCCATCTCCATCGGTCTCCATCGCCGTCTCCGCCGTCTCCATCGACCTCACCGCCATCTCCATCAACCTTGCTGTCTCCTATGATGAGGAGGGAGTAGTTCATCCCCGGGGCTGAGGGCTCTACTGGTAGCTATGTGGTTCACCTCTCTCTCCCATGATGTGATCTTTATGTGATCGTGAGCTTTGTATCATGTTGAACAAGTAGATGTTATTATTCAGATATTATGCTACTCCTATGCTTAATTATTATAGTGTACTCTAGTGATGTTATTAAAGTAATCTATTCCTCCTGCCATGGTGTAACGGTGACAGTGCGTGCATCATGGTGGTACTTGGTTTAGGCTATGATCGTGATCTCTTGTGGATTATGAGAGTAATTATTACTATGATAGTATTGAGTGATCTATTCCTCCTTTCATGGTGTAATGTTGACAGTGTGTGCACCGTGTTAGTACTTGGTCTAAGTTGCAATGATTTCTATCTTGAATTGTGATCTGATTTGGATATCTCTATGAGTGGTGTTTGTGAAGTACTTGATGAACTTTAAGGGGTGCTTTTGTAGCCACTACGCAATGATTAGTGTTATTCAATAGGAGAGTAATTCAGAGTACCATAGTGGAGAGAAGTTGTTTATTTGTTCAATCATGTTATATTGTTGGGAGTGTGTCCACTAGTGAAAGTATGATCCCTAGGCCTTGTTTCCAAGCTTTGCACACCGTTTACTTGCTATTTTATTACTTGTTTGCTCGCAGCGATATTTATTTCACATCACGTTTACTACTTATAATCATCTATACCACTTATATTTTACTATCTCTTCACCGAACTAGTGCACCTATACATTTGACAAGTGTATTGGGTGTGTTGGGGACACAAGAGACTTTCTGTATCGTAATTGCAGGGTTGCTTGAGAGGGATAGCTTTGACCTCTAACCTCCCTGAGTTCGATAAACCTTGGGTGATCCACTTAAGGGAAACTTGCTGCTGTTCTACAAACCTCTGCACTTGGAGGCCCAACAAGTGTCTACAAGAATAGAAGTGCGTAGACATCAGGGAGACGGTTGCAGTTTTGTGTTATGGAAACTCGATGTCATCAAAGTTTCGTGCGTGTGCCCGTGTGCCAGGAGCCCAGGATTGAGTCTGATTACTTTGGTCTTCAAGTTGACATACGCTTTGCTATATGAAGGGCATCATTATATATCACTTTTCCTGAAGAGAAGAGGACCAAAGACATGAATCTGGGAATTTTGATACGAGGGACGACTACAAGAGGAGCTCAAAGACCAGGAAAAGAAGTTTTGAGAGAATAACAAGAGGAGCTGTACAAGGTGACCAATGACGGAGCAGAAAAGTCGACTAGCGACAAGAAGTTTTTAGAGAAATCAGAGGTACAAAATCCTATTACTGCATCTTCCTTGATATGGTGTTTATCTGATTCTCTTTTGTTTGCTTTTGTTTAGGTCTGCATATTATTTGGTGAAGGGATGCAATTAGAAGATGTTAAAGAAGTGATGGCGCGGCCTTGAATCATCGTGCATTATTGTTTGCCATGGGAACCACTGAACCTACGAGTTATCTTGATCTGATGTGTTTGATTCCAGTGAGTTTCACGTGGCACATAGTTTTTGTTCTTTCTTAACTTGGTAATAAAAGGTTAGATAAATGGATTATGTTCTGAATTGAATAAATTTTCTCATAAATATGTGTGGTCTAAATTTTAAAGGTCGGAGTCCATGTACATGTTTCAGCCAGTTAGCTCATTCAACATGTTAATTCAGTTTCTGAACAGAATCATGTACTCTAAGACAAAAGGTACTGAAAAATAAGATGTGTGATGTCACCTAATAGATACTTCCAAGTCAGAGTTCTCCATTTTTTCTCAAATTCTATCGCTACCACCTAACATGGCTATATTAAATGATGAACTTAAGTTTATGTAAATGGCACAGTAAGATAAGTATAGATTGGTGAGATATATAGAGTGAGATTTTCAGAGTCCACCAAAATAGGCAACTTTCTTAGAGAGCTCTCAAAGTTCACATATATAGAGTAAAATTTGCCGCTTCAGTTGGACTTCCTCTTACGAGAGCTGCCGATTAGACTATCTTCGAGGAGAGAATGGGAAAGACCAAACTAAATCTATGCTTGAACAATGAGCTTAACGTTTTTAATTAAATTGAGACTATGCTTAAAGTGGTGAGTCCTATCACAAAAAGGAAAATATATATTTGGGAATTTTTTGGTCAATGTGTAGCAACGCACGATCATACATCGGCCGTTCGTGCAAAACGCGGGCAGGTCAAGCGAAGTACAGGAACAAGCTACTATTCATCACAATAACTGCTAAGCTAGACCGCATCATGTCAAAATAAAAACCAAACTATAGCATCACATGGGCATATTCCGAGCAAATATATGAATTAGTGACATTTTGTTGTATCTAAATTTAGGTATGATTTTAATGAAATTGAGTTTTAGAATATCTGGAGAACAAAACTAGAGCTCTCTTAATGTACACGTATATGTCTAGCCGTAGCAACGCACGTGCATTTGTGCTATTGCGTGGTACCTTGCGTCAGCCCGCACTCCCAGCATCTTTGTAGGTAGTCGAGGCAGTACTAAACCGCACACGATCGCTAAATCTGCATATTACCGGCCAAGATTGTCGACCAACCTGGCTACCCCACTCGGAACGGTCAAGAGATACATTGGGTCAAGCAAAGTCGCAGCGAGTTTGGGCAATGTATAGTAGAGGTCTAGCGATGAGCAAACCGAATCTGACAAAAAAAAAGTCCGTTCTCTGGCAAGCCAGGCGATCGTAGGCTAGCCAGTAAATTTTAAGAAGCTATCTCATAAATAGCACGTTTAACAGAGATTTTGTATCGCTACTTGCACATGATACGTTGTACCAGAAATATTGGTTTTCATGTCAAAAAAAAGAAACATTGGTTTTCATGATAGCGTTGCGTGTCTATGATTTTTTTTAATAAATTCGTAGCAATGCATAAGCTTGTCGTCTAACATGTTCTTTTGTGATTGTTTGCAAGTTTCAGAATGTATGAAAATACAACATTCTAATTGGCTTAACTGCAGATGAACAACATGAATTATTCGACATGCGACCGCAGCGATAAAATTTCATCAAACTTAGACTGCAACACAATCAACATGGTTCAAATCCCCAATATATTGCTGATACGATATGGCTTTGGATTTGATATATCTCTTCATAAGTTGATATGTTAAGAGTTTATGGATGAATTAATTAAAACAGGTCTCCATTTTTTGTATGCATTACATTAAAATATTAGCTATACGAGCATGGTTTGCCACTGTATTATTCGTAATCGATCCAGCAAATTATAATGTGAGCTAGAGTATTGCCCATCTAAGCCTGATTATATTGTAGGTTCTACGATTTTCACTATTGCATGGCACAAAATATAGGTCTATCAGTGGAGAAATTTGTGTCATTTCTATTTTATTTTAATTGTCGTAGTAAACTAAATATAGTGGAAGGGGCTTCATTTAATTTAATATGAACCCGTAGCAATCGCACGGGTTTTGAGCTAGTAATAGATAGATTAAAGGGCTACATGTAGCTCGGGAGCACACTTCGTCTGATATGTTTATTTTTTACAAGCAGCACGACACGATTATGGGCCGGTCTGCCGTGGAAGAAGCTATCAAACACCTGGCCAATTTCAGAGAAACAGCACAGGACACGAGATTTCGTCTGCGAACACTGATTGTGAACTTGATCGAGTCCACCAGGTTCGACGCCATCGCCAACCGTGTGGCTTCCCATATGAGCAACCCCCGAGCAGCTGAACGAGAGTTGACGGGTCGGGAAATCAGCCTGATTCGCAGCTGGGGCGCACTGTCGGGAGCCCTGAGTCGTCGAGTGAATAACCCTGAAGGGCCAGATCCCTTTCGTCGCTTCTCCGACCTGGGAATACGGAACGCCCCTGATGCGGCGGCGGCGCTCGGCATGGTGCTCATCGGAATCTGTAGGAGCAACATCGGTCGCCCGCGGCGCTCCGCTGGGGGTGGTGGCAAGGACGTCGATGCCCAAGTCCTAACAATTCTGAACGTTGTTGGCGTGCAGGTAAAGAACATCCAGGGCAACAGTCTCTACGGGAAGATCAGCATCACCGACAGCTATCGTACCGTGGAGTTGTTCAACCGGGACAAGGGCAATGCCCAGTCGGTAGGCGCCGGCGGTTGGGTCGACATCACCTGGCCGACTGACGCCGTCCCCTTCTCCGGCGCCGACTACTGTGTCATCGACATCCACCTCGACGACCAGGTGGCGCACGGGCAGGTGGTCTGGAACCCCCGCGACGCCTCTAGCTGCAACTACGACCGCATCCAGATCAGCGAGCAAGTCAAAGGCCAGAGTGGTGGCTCTGTGGAGGTTCACTTCGCGGTGCTGACCAACGCCGTGGTGGCCACCCCTCATGTCGTGCTGATGGACGGCGACGCCGAGGCGGACGTCTACGGCAAGATCACTGCGTCGACTGGGATGGCGTACTGCGGTGGATGGCTGGACTACAGGCTGTTCGAGAAAGACCGAAACCAACACGTCCCCGTGCGAAAATATAGATCCATAAATCTGAAGAGGAAGGCCATGCCCGCAGCGCTCTGCTCTTTGCTTCGAGTCTCGGTTGACCTGTGGGAGGTGGACAGCGGCTCTGCCGATGAACACATCGCGGATGGCTGGGTGGCCTTCAACACACGCCTCGAAGGAGATGACACGAAAGACATCTCTGGACCGTGGGGCAGGGTGAAGCTGTACATCACTTGGTCAATCTAGTCCATCGGCCTAACCAACTATCTATCTGTCTAGGCTCGCTGCATGTGGAAGTGTTGTGTGTAATCACAAAGTAGCGAGTAGCTAGATAAATAAACCAAGCTCGCTATGTCTGCCTTGTGTGTAGAGCCCATAAATAAACCGAGATCTTACATAATGTCAGCAATGGACTTGATATTAATCATTGACGGGAGCATTGCAGAGATGAACCTTTAAGTCTACACAAAGCTAGCTGCTACTCGCTCACGCATAAAATAAAAATCAATCTCAATGTACTTTGTCCGAGCATGAAAAAACTAGATTTGCTGTCAGATACGTAGCCCCAAGAATATTGTACCATAAAATAGGCGTTCACTGATGTACCACACCAAGTTCTTTAAGTAAAGAGTCTATCCAAATAGCTTCAGTAGCGCCATTAGCTAACGCCTTATACTCAGCCTCGGTACTAGACCGAAAAACTGTAGGCTATTTCTTTAAACTCCATGAGATAAGATTTGGTCCAACAAAAATAGCATAACCACCTATAGATCTTTGATCATCCACACATCTAGCCCAATCAGCATCGGTGAAAATACTAATTCCTAAAGAGGACTTACGAATCCGCAAACCTATCTGCAAAGTTCCTTTGACATATCGCAAAATTCGCTTGACAGCTTGATGCATGTAAAATTCATGCATGAACTTTGTAGTTTATTTATGCATATTCCAACTATTTTTTATTTTTTTTGCGGGAAAAGAGAGATTTCATATAACATGAGGACCAATATTTACAGCATCTGCCTTTACAATATTAGCTACAGCCGGAGGGACATCACCCATCCAGGAAATAGCTTGGCCTGAAAGTCTAGCTACAGCAGCCAGAGTATGGGCAGCTTTGTTACTCTCTCTCCCAATTTTTGCTATTACAAAACGATTAAACAAATCCTGGAGCTTTTTAATCTCCTCATAGATGCTCCACATCCTAGAAAGCCCCTGATTATTCTGCTTGATTACTTCAACAACAGTCGAGTTATCAGACTCCAAAATAATTGAGGAATTTTGGATGTCCTGGATACTCTGAAGACCAAGAAGGCAAGCCTTTGCTTCAGCTTCAGGCACGTCCTGGCAGTTGACTTCAGGAACAATATGAGCTCAGAGTACTTCACTCGCTTGATTGCGTGCAATACAGGCAATAGCACATGTACTCTTATTTATTTCAACAGACGCATCAACGTTAATCTTTATCCATCCCTCACTTGGAGCTTTCCACTTCCCAGATTGTGCAGTTTTCAGTTTGTCTGTAGCTGGTTCCATTTTTGCATCAGTCATACTCACGTTACACATAATGGCCTCTTTTCCTTTCCTGCTAGTGCTTTTCCTGCAACATATATTCAGTTCATACAGATAGCGATTAAGAAAATTAGCCGATCCACTTACACTGCATTCACCTTTTTCGTGGACAGCGTCGTTTCGTAGGTGCCAACAACGCCATAGCATCATTAAAACTAGGCCCCTTCTTTCCTTGTTGATTCTAGCTAGCAAGATGAGCAGCCAATCTGGTCCCAAATACTTGAAGAGCGATTCAGCTGGCATGTCCCATGATATTCTCATCTCTAGCCTCAGTGCCCTTGCTTTAGTGCACGCAACCGTAGCATGGAAACTACTCTCCTGCTCAGAGCCGCAAATGGAACAAGTGCAATCCGTTTCCAGGTTTCTACGGAATTTATTCTGTTTGGTTGCCAAATTGTCACAGGCTGTTCGCCACCCAAAAATCTTCACTTTATTTGGGACCGGAGCTTTCCAAATAAGTTTCCACAGGGTTCTGCTATTATCCCCGGATGCGCTTGTGCCAGGCTTGCCTTGGCTATTGTTCTTTAGATTATATGCTAATTTATAGGAACTCCTTACAGAGGATATCCCATTACTTTCGTAATGCTCATCCAAAAAGTCTTTCCTCGATGTATCCAGAGGATTTAATCTCAAGATAACATCTGCATCGTGAGGATAAAAGATTTTATGAATTAGTTGAGCATTCCAAGTTCCTGTACTGGCATCAGCCAATTGGCTCACCCTCCTGTATCTATTATTTGTTTTCCCTGGATGCGCATATAGGGCCATGTCCCTTGGCAGCCAATTGTCTCTCCAGATTCTAATGCTATTCCCATCTCCGATCCTCCACACTGTTCCTTCTTTTAACAACTCTAGACCGTGTTCAATGTCGTGCCAAACTGGTGAAGCCTCTGATCTAAAGACTGTATCAATGACGTTTCCTCTCGGATAGTAGATGGCCTTCATTAATCTAGCAGCCAGACTTTGCGGGGTTTGGATTAGCCGCCACGCTTGATGGGCTAACAGAGCTTGATTGAATAAGGCAGAGTCTCTGAAACCCATGCCTCCCTGCTGTTTGGGTTTTATCAAAGTTTCCCATGATGCTCAATGAACTTTTCGTTTGTCTTCATCTTCCCCCCACCAAAAGTTCCTGATAATCTGCATGTAGTCCTCATGGAAAGATGTGTGAAGCTTGAAAATACCCATCACAAGATAATCTGCAAGGGCCTGAGCAACGGACTTAATGAACGCTTCTTTGGCCCCCATGGACATACTTTTTTGTCCCAGTAGTTTAGCCTTTTACGGAATCTGTCTTTGATGGACTAGAAACGCTCTGCCTTCATCCTTCCCTCAGGGGTAGGTAAGCCAAGGTACTTCTCTTCGAAAGAGCTTTGCGTGACAATCAAATTCTTTTAATTTCTGTTTGGGTTTCCACAGGGCAGGCTTGACTAAAAAGGATGGAGCATTTAGACGGACTAATGAGTTGTCTAGTTGCTTTTTCAAAACTCATGATAGCCTTCATAACAACCTTTGCCTGATCACCTATTGCTTTGAAGAACAAGAGACTGTCGTCCGTGAAAAGGAGATGTGATATGCCAGGAGCTCCTCTACAGCATTTCAGATCTTGGAGCTCCTGATTATAGACTGCTCTTGGCAGGATTTTTGTAAGGCCTTCCGCCACAAATAAGAACAGGTAAGGGGTGAGCGGGTCACCTTGTCTGAGTCCTCTTGACGGCTTGAATTTGTCAGTTAAATCCCCATTGATTCTAACAGAGAAGCTCACAGACGTAACATAAGCCATGATCTGATTTACCCACTTCGGATGGAAGACAAACTTCAGTAATATACCTCTAAGGTATTCCCAGTCAACTCTATCATAAGCCTTTGTCAAGTCAAGCTTGTATGCACAATAATTGTCATCAGCCTTTTTATTCTTTTGGATGTGATAGAAGCATTCAAAGGCGATCAGAGCATTATCAGAAATCAAACGCCCTGGGAGAAAGGAACTTTGTGTCTCAGAAATCAGATTTTGGAGAAGCGGTCTTAGACGATTCACAATGCACTTGGAGACTACTTTATAGATAACGTTACACAAGGATATGGGCATGAAATCCTTCAGATCCTGACAAGGGTATAGATAATAGAGCCCGTCAGTTGAGTACCCCTGAGGCCCGTTAAGCTAGGCCCAATTGTAATATTAATCAAAATATGAGTTCATGTTATATGTCAATATTGTAATCTGTATCGGATCTCACCCGATTCTCGAGACCGGGCCATCTATATATAGGGGCCAGGAGAGGACGGTGAGGGACAGATTGAAAGCAAGCCAGGTTCTACACCCACGTTTACTTTCAATATACACCTTGTTTGACTGATTTTACCTTCGAGTTCATCCGACGCACTATCTCCCCAATCCTAAGTCCTTCATCTAGGACATTTGTCGAGTTAACCCTCGTCAATTGGCGCCGACCGTGGAGACTCTAGGCGTTGGAATCATGAATTCGACGACTTTTTTGCTTTTAGCTAGTAGCAATCCAGAAGACGATGAAAGTCAAGAGATGGAGCTGACGATCGGAAGTTTAAGCTTCTACATCGGACCTTTGGGTTCAACTCGCCTTTCAGATCTGGCGAAATTGGGTCCGTCGGCAAGCAAAGCCGAGAGAATCACAATATTTGGATCATTCGTGGGCTCTTCTAGCGAGGTAAACTCACCGGTCAGTCTCACAGCAACAGAAGATATGCAAGAGAAACTCAAAGAAAACCCGATATGGAAGAAACAGCGGTTAAAACTCACGATAGTTCAAGGAATTTCACCATCGAAAGCAGTGGCATCTCCAGAAGCGTACATCAGTTATGCGTCATTATCACTGAAGCAGCAGAAGAGGATAATCATGAAGGCAACAAAGAGGTCGACCTACAAGTCGACAAACCAAGAAGTAATAGCAAAAAGGAAAAAGAGAAAATTCACGTTTCAACCGGAGAGTAGAGAATCATCATGTCAGCCATCAATCACGGCATAGAGGTACCCGCAGACTCAAAGAGAGAAGTTCTGATGGGGTACCAATACGCGCCGCACCAGCACAAAAAGAAGCTAAGGAAGGAAAGAGACATGTTCATGAGAAGCCGAGATGACAATAGTACGTCAAGTGGAGGATACTGGGATGAGTATAGCAATGCATCAGAGTGCAGCATGGAAAGGCACATAGACCTGAAGCACAATAGGAGAACAACAACACAAACAAGAGAAGAAAGCTATGCGAAAAGTCTAAACGCGCAGCTGTCAGAAGAGGAAGAAGACTTCGTGCAAGAAATACCAAAAGCAGCATTGGTAGCAGCATAGGCGTACCTACTAACCACGCAACTAGAGCCTGGAGATCCGCGGGAGCACATGTATCAGGCCACAATACAAAGCCTCGGGTTAATAGAAGACAAGCTAATGGGAAAACTTCTAGAGGAAAAGGCGATACATCGTAAGGAAAGGCGAAAGGAAGAGTTCAAGCGAAAGGAATCCAGTGAGTCATCAGGCGACGAGATGCGACGAAAATGAAAGGAGGACGCAAGGAACATAATAGCGCAAGCACGAGTAAACAACTCACGCTATGCATGGAGAGGGGAAAATTATGAAGACGATGAAAAAGAGATGGGCACGTTATGCTTTACTCGCAGGGTTCGCAAAACGCGGGTACCCAAAGGTTTCAAGTTGCCGCACGATCAAGAAAAGTATGATGGGTCGCAAGAACCCACTCTATGGTTGTCAGATTACCTGCAAGCAGTACAGATACTAGGAGGAACAAGAGCAACAGTCATGCAAAGTTTGCAGTTACACCTCATCGGCGCAGCACAGTCCTGGTTGAACACCCTACCCAACGACTCCATCGGGAGTTAGGGAGAGTTAGAAAATCAATTCGCAAGAAATTTTTGCTCAACATATAAGCGCCCAGCGTCGCTGGAGAAAATCAAGTCGTGCATAAAAAAGAAATGTGAAACCCTACGTTCTTATATACAACGCTAGAGTGTAATCAAAAATTCAGCCGAAGACGTCTCTGACGAAAGAGCAATAGATGCTTTTTCGGGTGGCCTTCGTCGTTCGGACCTCGTGGAAGAGATAGGGAGAACAAGGCCAAGGACAGTGTCTGAATTACTGGAAGTGTCCAATAGATTCGCCGATGGAGAAGACGCATATAACAATAAAAGGGGACGCTCACCAGAAGTCGATAGAGCAAGCAGGCAGAGGCGAAGATATCGCAATGGAGATAGCCACGCAAGGCGAAATCAGGTAGCCGCAGGATACGAAAGAAGGGACGAGGAAGGCTACGAAAACAAGGAGTTCTAGGCAAGAGGAAATCATGGAGTAGAAAAATCAAAGTACTCTAGCCCATCGGTAGAGGACATGCTCCACGGACCTTGTCGAATCCACTACGCATACCTAGATGGGAAAAGAGTTTCTAACCATCAGATAAAGGATTGCAGAACCTTCTTAAGGTTACAAAATGCCATGGACTCGAACCAAGGAGCACGGCAGGGAAAGAAAAGTATGAGTCAAGGATACCAAGTACAGAGACTAGCAAAACATCTGGAGTCAAAAGTATATATATCTGCAATGATCCAACCGGTGCCGAAGTCCAAGAAGGAGCAGAAGAACATATCCAGACAAGTAAACTTAGCTATATTATCACCACCAGCCACTACAGAGTATGTACAGTGGTCCGATCAACCAGTCAGGTTTAGCAGAGCAGACCACCCGAGGAAAGTGCCCAGGCCGGGGCACTCACTGACAAGGGTATAGCTAATAGAGCCCGTTAGTTGAGTACCCCTAAGGCCCGTATAGCTAGGCCCAATTGTAATGATAGTCGAATACGAGTCTTAGCCGTATATCGATATTGTAATCTGTATCGGACCCTACTCGATCCTCGAGACCTGGCCTTCTATATATAGGGGCCAGGAGGGGACGGTGTAGGCCAGATTAAAAGCAAGCCAGGTTGAACACCCAAGTTTACTTTCGACACACACCTATTTCGACTAACTTTACCTTCGAGTTCATCCGACGCCCTATCTCCCCGATCCTAAGTCCTTCATCTAGGACATTTGTCGAGTTAACCCCTCGTCAATTGGCGCCGACCGTGGGGACTTTGGGCGTTGGAATCATGAATTCGATGGCTTTTTCGCTTTTAGCCAACAGTAGTACAGAAATCGACGAAAATCAAGAGATGGAGTTGACAATCGGAAGCTTAAACATCCTCATCGGACCATCGGGTGCATCTCGCCTTTCAGATCCAATGAAACAAGATCCGTCGGCAAGTGAGCCCAAAACAACAGCAACGAGGGAATATTCTGAAGGCTCTTCCAACGAGGTAAACTCACCGGTCAGCCCAGAGGAAGTGCAAAAAGGAAAGATCACAGAGGATAACGAAGAAAAAGAAAATTTTGACAAAGAAGTCCAACTCAAAGATCTCACGATCTGCCTCGACGATACGGCGGGCAAGTCAACAGATACATGGAAGATAGGATTAGAGCTTTCTGAGGATAGTGACTCGATCTTCTCAAGCTTCAAAGGTAACACCGGCAAGCAATGCCATGTGTTCGCCATTATAGGAGATAATTCAGAAGAATTCGACGAAAATGACAATCTAGTACTAAACCCAGCAAATATCGATAGAGGAGCAAATCACCTAGCAGAAGGGCAAACACCAGAGTCCCTAGGAACCAGGGAAAAAATTTGACTATCAGTCGACGAATGGAGGATAATAAGAGAAGCCGTAGAACACGACACGCCAATACCACCAAATTCTAGCAAAGACATGCCTTTGGGGTATCACTATGCCCTAAGGCAGCAGGCCAAGCAATTAGCAAAGGAGAGAATAGAGATACAAAAAAGAAAAGATTCAGCCATCGCAGCTAGCGAAGCTGCTCAAAAAGCACGAAGCGACGCGTCATACAGCAACGCAAGGAAAAATCGTCGGCACGGTTCAAGGTACGATAACCTCGAGTACTCCGACAGGCAGAGTATTTCTAAAAACCTCGACTCGTCCTTCCTATCGGTCGACGAGCAGGGAAACATCCTACCAAAAACTCCTGAAGCAGCACTAGTGGTAGCACAAGCATATCTACTTACAACTCGACCAAGTCCAGGAGATCCTAGAGAACATATGCATAGAGCAGCACTGAACGGACTCAACATGGTGGGCCACAAGCTATCAGCAAAAGGAGAAGAAGCATATCATCACAAGGAAGTGCACAAAGCAAGGTCACCTCGCCGTCACAATAGTCCTCGGCGCAGAAGCAGCAAACACCGATCTCGATCGCCATCACCAAAGCAGCACGGTGGAACCCGAAGATCACGATCCCCAAATGAAAAACGCGACTATGAAGACGATTAAAAAGAGATGGGGGCATCATGCTTTACCCGCAGGGTTCGCACCACTCCAGTTCCCAAGGGATTCAAGCTACCTCATGATCAGCAAAAATATGATGGATCACAGGAACCACAATCATGGCTCGCAGATTACTTACAAGCAGTTCAAATATTAGGAGGAACCAAAGAAACAGCAATGCAAAGTTTGCAACTACACCTCACCGGCGCAGCAAGGTCATGGTTGAGCAAACTAGAGAAAGAATCTATTGGAAGCTGGGAAGACCTCACAAAGCAATTTACAAGCAACTTCAGGTCGACATACAAATGACCAGCATCAATAGAAGAAGTCAAAGCATGTGTGCAACAACGCGACGAAACACTACGGGCATACATCCAAAGATGGAGCCTTATAAAAAATTCAGCAGTCGAAGTTTCAGACGAAAGAGCAATAGATGCGTTCATCATTGGATTAAGACGAAGAGACCTAGTTGAGGAGATGGGTAGAATCAAGCCGAAAACAGTGTCAGACCTCATGGACACAGCAAACAGATTCGCAGATGGAGAAGATGCGTGCAACAACAAAAGGACGCGATCTCCAGAAGATGATAGAAGAAACAGATATGGAAGTCAAAGAAGACGGTCCAGAAATTTTGACAACTATGGCCCTCATAGCCAAGTCGCCGCAGGATACAAAGACAACAGCTATCAAGGAAGTGATCGAAGAAGTTCAGGATATCGAAGTTACGGAAAAGAGGACTATAAAAAATTCCCCGTAAGAGAATCCAGAGAATACAGCCCCTCGCCAGAAGACATGCTCAATGGACCTTGTCATATACACTCAGCGTTCGTCGATGGGAAGCGAGTATCAAGGCATGCAATGAAAGATTGCACAACATTCTTAAAACTTCAAGAGGCGGCAGTAAACAAGCAAATCGAAGCAAGGCGACAAGGATTCGAAGGAAGCAACAACCCTCCAGCAAAGCAGCAAGGAAACAATGGAGCTCCTCAAGGACAAGACCAGCAAAATCAGGGACACGATGACGACGAAGGGTACATTCCATCAAAAGGACACATCACAGCAATGATACAACCTGTACCCAAGTCGAACAAAGAAGAGAAGAGCATAACTCGACAAGTCAACTTAGCAGTCATATCACCTCCAGCTACAACGGAGTATCTGCACTGGTCAGAGCAACCAATAGAGTTCAACAGAGAAGATCACCCTATAACAGTACCTCGGCCGGGAAACGCGCCTTTGGTACTCAAAGCTCAAATTGGCGTGTACGATGTCGACAAAATATTCATGGATGCAGGGAGTGGAATTAACCTAATATACGCGAAAACACTCCAAGCAATGCATATATCACTAGAGTTCCTGAAGCCAACAGATTGTTCCTTCCATGGAATCGTGCCAGGAAGTGCCAATTACCCATTGGGTCGAATAGCACTCAACGTTTGCTTCGGCAACCGACAAAACTACAGAAGAGAAAAGCTAGATTTTCAAGTCATGGACGGGCCATCTCAGTATCACGCGATCCTCGGACGACCCGCGTTTTCACGATTCATGGCAGTACCTCACTATACATATCTGGTACTTAAGATGCCAGGACCAAGAGGAATAATTATAGTGAAAGGAAGTTTTGAAGTTTCAGATCTCTGCGATAGAGAGTTCCACAAGATGGCGCAAAATTTTGGCGTAATAGTCAACCATGCAGAAAAGGCAAAAAGCACGACTACAGAGGACGCCAAGCTACTCGAAGGACGTGTCGTGGAGCCCGAAACGAAGAAACCACGAGTAGGAGCATCAGGAGAAGAAACAGACGCAGAGGAAAAAGGGAAAGCCATGACGGCATAAGCATCATAAGACAATAGAGTAAAGTAAGGCTGAAAAAGCCACGAGTGATACCAGGGGCAATGCCCTCTAGATCCAGAACACAGGTCACAGGCCGGATCTCTTGGGTCACCCCATGTATCTTACATCACAAGTATAATAAAGACGAAACGTTCCTCATATTCAAGTTTACGAGTCTTTCGAAAGAAGAAATTCGGTAAACGCACAAAAACGCTTTGAGGACGAACCTTTTTGGACATACAAGTCGCAAAATAAGACACTCTCGCGTTACAAAAATATTACAATAATGGGTTATCAGAATCATCTACGCCTAAAGGATCTAAATAATGGTACTCACGGAAAAACGTAGCATCCGCTTCGAGAAGCCTAGCTACGAGTCTTCGAGCAGGTTGCAGTGTGTTCTCCATATGTACCCGAAGGCTAGCCCCACCTGGAGCCAAACTTAAAGACATCGTGCTATAATTCAGCCTGGGATGCCACTTGCGTATCCACCCGAGAGCAAAATTGGCACCTGCTACTAAGTTCAGTTCTATCAATCTATGAATACGATGGGCGGATCTGAAAACATCAAGAAGAAGCGGGAAAGTCGCAGGCAAAGGATTGCGGGGAAGCATAACAGAGTGCATAGTTGTAAGAGCCCGTCGGCAACCATCAACCGACTCGCCAATATGCTGGGCACGATCCTGAAGCAGTACAATGGCATTCCGGCGTCGAGAATCAGACCATAAAGTCTCAAAGCTAGCCGACATTTTCTCCAAAGCCGCATTTCGCTCAGCAACCCGATGATCCTCAGCAGGGAAATCTAAACAAGTGCCTATCACGGCAAAAGGTGTCACAAAAATAGCAGGGGACAATCAGAGAACGGAGGAGTCAAAAGAAAACTTACATCGTAACATCTCGCAGGCAGACTCGAGAATACCAAGGATAAAAGATTCGCATTCTTCATTATGAACAATCTGAGCCGTCGAGCTGGAGACCTTTTCGTCTAATGAAGATGTTTCCTTCATATAACCACTAGCTTTGCTAGCTTTGCTAATAGCCATCTGTGCTTGACGCTTGGCTAAAGTCAGGCGAGCCTCAAGATTGGAAACTCTGGAAGAGTACTCTGCGCATCGGCTGCATCGACTAGGAGTCGACGAAATCTGAGAACCAAACACACGGGTAGAAGAAGGAGCAGGACCATGAGTCAAAGGATCATTGACGCGCATTGACTGCAAGCCAGAAGGGGAAAGAAAGAAGAAACATTTCAGAGAAATAGCATAATACTTCATACGACAGAAATATATTTACATAAGTGCAAAACCCTATGACTAAGGTTCTCGGGTTGCACTCAACTAAAGTTTCTGCATCCAAAAGGAGAAAACTAAAAGCTACAAAGGAAGCCGAGTCTACGCCACCTCAGCATTGTGTTCCGTGGCAGAAGAGGGCACGGCAACTTCTTTGTCGGAAGTCGATGGTGGCACTGGACCTTCCGTTGCTGGAGATGGTGCGGCAGGCACCGCAGAAGCTGCCGCTGGAGAAATAGTTGTCAACAAAGCAGGTGCCAACTTCTTTGCCTTCTCGAAAAAAGCCTTCATCTCATCATGGGTGTGGCCATGAGGGGAGCTAACCCTCTCCCAGTCGAAATTTGTCCCGTGCGTAAGAGAAAGTGCAATAGCACCCTCGGCGCCACGCTTAATTGAAAGTCCTTTCAACTGAAGAGTAGGGTCTTCAGTTGTATCGAAGGACTTGGCAAGTTCACTCAAGTTGTCCTTCAGAACTGCTGCCCTCCTCTTCGGCCACAACCCGATAAAGAGTCATGAAAGAACGCGACTAACTAACTCGAAAGTTTCCTGGATAGATATCCAGTTTTCCTCGAGTAAGTTAACCGCAGTCATCAGAGAGTCACCATCCGGTTGCAAGGCCGATGGAGATACCCCAGTAAAACCTGCACAACACAAAGAAGAAAGAAAAGAAAAGAAGGAGGAAGATGTCAACACATGCAATAGTGCAATAGAAGTCGAAAATAGGAGACAAGGCGAAAAAACTTTCTCTCAGCAGCAGTGGACATTGTGTGGAGACGCTCCGCCACGGCGTGCTCTCGTTGAGCATGCTCTTTGTTGGCATCAGCTAAAGCTTTTTCAGCTTTCTTCGCCTTACCAAGCGCAGATTTCTGCAACTTCTCAGCATTTGCTTTGGCAGTGGCCGCAGCATCGTAAGCTTTCTGAGAAGCACGGAGCTCTGCTTCAAGCGACGCAATCCGAGCATTGGCTGTTGCTAGAGCAGCTGCAAGGGAAGAAGAAAGGAAGTCAGAAAAATAGCACAAGATATGCAAGTAGGAAAAACCATGAATGGATGTCGAACATACCTTCGGAAGCTTTGGCAACCTTTAGGTACTCAGCGCATTCAGTACCCAAGGCGACAAATCTCTTCAATAAAGCCTAAGAAGAAAAAGGAAAAGAGTGGGAAAGACGTGCGGGTATATGCAAGGGAGGTAAGTCAAGAGAAACTACTCACATCATGGGGGGAAGCCGAGGATTCATGGGCTTCTAGAGAAACTTCAGGTTCTTTAGCCTTTTTTAAGCGTTTGGGATATCGGGCTTGAGGAACCTTCTTCACAGAAGACCTGGTAGCCCTCGGCACAACATCTGGCTCAGGAGGCTCATCAGTGGCCGTAGGAGAAGTTGGGGGAGCAGCTGTCGCATATGTTGGTGGCTCTTCATCATCACTGCATGAAGAATACAAATTATGGAAACAATGCAAGAACAATACAATTGAAGAATTCGAGTAAAATACTTACGATGCTAGCATGTCGAAGTACTCCATATCTTCTGCAAGAATGGGGGCTTTACCAGCCGCTGCAGAACTTGATGAAGTGATTTCGTTGACACGCTTCCTTTTCTTGTTGACATCTTCAGCAAGTACAGGAGGAGGCGATGTCGACGAGCTAGTTTCCTCTTCTGATTCTTTGACATCATCTCCGTCCTGACTTTCATCAGCCTCGGGGGCTTCAGATGCAGGAGAGGCTAGATCAGCCGGTAGGGGCCCTGCCTCTGGAAGAGGAGGACGAGAAACAAGGAATCGGTGACCCTGCATATAAATAAGTCAGAAAAGTGCAAAGGCACAGAATAACACAAGACGAACCAAGTAAAATTTGACGACAAGTGAACGCGAAGATACATACCTCAGGCAGAGGGTGCACAGACTCGAAAAAATTAGCGGTTAAATCCGCAACTGCGTGATCTTTGGTGAGCTTGCTGAGATTCCTGACTCGCTTGTCGACATCTTCTTTCGATATCAAATCTTCAGATACGCGGGTAGGATCCTCCAAGCCGGAGTAATTCCAAAGTCTGGTAAGGCAGTGTTGTAGGGGTTGAACTCGACGTTGAATAAAAAAGCCATGAGTTGCATACCCGACAGAGCACCTCCTTGACCTCCTTTTAAAGCCTTGATACGGGAAATAAGAGGAAGAATTTCTTCGACTTCTGCATTGGAGGGGAGTGTATCCCACGATGCCAACTTCTTTACCTCCTGGGAAGCGTCAAAGGGAGGAAGGCCGTATTCATCTTCAGGAGAGGATTTGCGGTCCTTAATATAGAACCACTTTGTTCTCCACCCTTGGACTGATGCGGCCATGGAAAATTCAAAGTATTGCGCCTCAGGGCGCACGGAAACGACGGCTCCACCCAGTTCGGGTTTCCTAGCCAAAGCAACATTGGGGCAGAGCCGAAAGATTGATCTCCATAGAAGAAAGTGGGGCTCAATGCCCAAGAAGGACTCGCAAAGAGTCACGAAACAGGCGATGTGCAGAAGGGAATTTGGTGTGAGCTGATGGAGCTGCACACCGTAGATAAATAGAAGCCCACGGAGAAACTCGTGGGCAGGAAGAGAGAAACCGTGGAGGAGGAAAGCAAGAAACATTACCCGATAACCGCTCGAGGGCTTCGGGATCCGCTCAGTGCTAGGAAATTTGATGGAATCCTCGACGGCGATGAGGCCGTCCGCCCTGGCCTTCTCCACCTCCTTCTTGGTGATGGCGGAGCGCACCCAGTTGGTGGCAGCAGTCTTGGCCATGGTGTTCTTGGTGGCCAGGTGTTTCACGCGCATCCAGTATGAAGTACGCTCGGGGGCTATGCACGAGAGGAGGAGACAGAGGAGATCAGTAATGGAGGCGGTGGAGAGAAAGAGCTGGTAAATAGTAAGATTCCCCACGATCCCCTTTATATATCTTCTGAGAGAAGGAACGTGGGCTGGGACGTGGCGCAAAGATAGGAAACGGTAAGCCCACTAATGGTCAAAAAATGAGAAATTTACAGCATTGCCCATGCAACGGTTCGCAATGGTACAGAATGACGTATTCATTGATATCATAAAGAAGATAATATAAGAAAAAGGAAAAGATGGCGCTGACAAATACAAAATAGGTGCGCAAGACTGTATACGAAGGAGTTTCGATTATAGCCGTGGGGGCTACTATTTTCAAGAATGGGAAAATGCAAAACTTCTCTTTGAAGTGCTGGATTAGTATTCGACGATAAGATGTCCTTGAAGTATCTCGAAGATGATGTATCTGGAAGTTAAAGTATCTCGAGTTGAAGTATGATGGATTACACTACATTTTTGAGCCTATACTAAAAAAAAGCCTTTTTCGACTATAGCCTCGGGGGCTACTCCCATCGGGAGCGCTGAGCGCGCACCCGACGACATTTTTTGGCAAAGCATTATAATTGGGGAAGTGCAGGAGAGTTACTCCCATCGGGAGCGAGTTTTATGGTTGAAGAAACCCGAATATTTTTAGTCGAAATTTGACTGCGACATGAGATTCTCGAGTTGCATTATCGCAACGCAACTCGAATGCCGTGACTTGTCACGTAGGTAAGACCCCGGGATCCATCCTGTGTGGCCTGGTATACGCACATGGATGCACTCTGCTGGTATGTATCCGTGTCTACGATGCGAAGAAAATCCTGGTGGACGCACTGGGTACCCTCAGAACCACTGGGATTCATTCTTTGTAAGTCCTAAATGCAGCAAAAGAGTGGGTTTGACCAGTATCCCGAATTCAAGTCCAAGGGGATTGAATTTGAAGTAGGTGACAAGTATCTGTTCCGGCAGTTAACTGACCTCTTGATCCGTCAGAGTTGTCAGGCTTGTTCATCAAGACCCCTTGCGAACAAATTATCATAAATTGAAAGACCAAGTCAAAGATTTGAAGATAAAGTCGAAGAATTGATCAAGTCGAAGATTTGAAGATAAAGTTGAAGAATTGATCAAGTCGAAGATTTGAAGATTAGAGATTCAACCCGAATCTACAATTCTGGTAGAATCTCAGGGGCTACTGACAAGGGTATAGCTAATAGAGCCCGTTAGTTGAGTACCCCTAAGGCCCGTATAGCTAGGCCCAATTGTAATGATAGTCGAATACGAGTCTTAGCCGTATATCGATATTGTAATCTGTATCAGACCCTACCCGATCCTCGAGACCTGGCCATCTATATATAGGGGCCAGGAGGGGACGGTGTAGGCCAGATTAAAAGCAAGCCAGGTTGAACACCCAAGTTTACTTTCGACACACACCTATTTCGACTAACTTTACCTTCGAGTTCATCCGACGCCCTATCTCCCTGATCCTAAGTCCTTCATCTAGGACATTTGTCGAGTTAACCCCTCGTCACTCACCGATGGTGCTGAAGGCGCAAATAGGAGGATATGATATCGGGAGAGTATTCATGGATGCAGGAAGTGGCATAAACCTAATATACGGAAGAACTCTGAAGGCAATGTGCATCTCATTGGAAAGCCTAAAACCAACAGATTGTTCTTTCCATGGAATAGTACCAGGAGGCGCAAATTACCCTCTCGGAAAAATAGAACTCGACGTTTGCTTTGGCAACAGCAACAATTATCGCAGAGAGAAGCTGGAGTTTGAAGTCATGGACTGGCCTTCACAGTATCATGTAATCCTGGGGTGCCCAGCATTTGCAAAGTTCATAGCAGTACCTCACTACACATATCTCACACTCAAAATCCTATGACCCAAAGGAACGGTCACGGTGCAAGGCAGCTTTGAAGTATCCAACACTTATGACAAAGAATTTAATAGGCTGGCGCAAACTTTCGGCACGATAGCAGAGTACACAAGACTGAAAGGCGAAACTGACCACAACATGCTACCCGACGTCGAACGATCCCTGCCAGATCAGGCTTTCGATGCAACTCAAGACTCAAAGAAAATCCAGGTCCATCCCACGGACCTGAAGAAAACCACTTCTATAGCACTAAACCTAGATCCCGTATAGAAAAGTGCGCTCGTCGAGTTCCCCCGTGAGCGCTGGGAAATCTTCGCCTGGTGTCCTTCAGACATGCCAGGGGTTCCTAGGGAACTCGTCGAGCACGCACTAAACATGGATCCTAAAGCAAAGCCAATCAAGCAACCACTACGACGATTTGACGAACCCAAAAGAAAAGAAATAGCATCAGAGCTACACAGGCTAGAAAACACCGAATTCATCAGAGAAATCAAGTCATCAACCTGGGTATCCAACCCAGTCATTGTACCAAGAAAAACACAGACGTACAAAGAGTGTGCGTCGACTACACATCTCTCAACAAGCACTGTCCAAAGGATCCCTTCCCGCTACCTCACATTGATCACATAATTGACTCAACAGCGAGGTGCGCCATGCTTTCCTTTCTAGATGCATATTTTGGTTATAATCAGATCAAACTGAAGAAAGAAGATGAGGAAAAGACAGCTTTCATCACACCATACGGCGTGTTCTGTTATCAAGTCATGCCCTTCGGCCTAAAAAATGCAGGAGCAACCTACCAGCGGATGATGCAAAATTGCCTCGGAAGCCAAATAGGATGCAACATCCAAGTCTACATTGATGATATGGTTATCACCAAAAGGAAAGAGGAGTCTCTGATCAGCGATTTGGCAGAAACTTTTGACAATCTGAACAGGTACAAGCTCAAGCTTAACCCAACAAAATGTTCTTTTGCTGTACCAGCAGGACAACTCCTGGGGTTTGATCCCTACACTTGTGAACGGTTGATGGCGCCAGAAAATTAGCTGATGCCAAGTTGACGTGGGAACAGATGTCCTTGTGCGTGGTGATTGACCAGCCCGTTGGGAACCCCAAGAGGAAGGTATGATGAGTGTAGCGGCTAGTTTTCCCTCAGTTAAGAAACCAAGGTTTAATGTCGATCTTGAAGAAGAGAGACGGTGACGACTGAAGGTGATGCTTGCTAGCTTGCGACAGTAGCAGACAATTTATATGTGGCGCCTCGTCCAAGCTTTGCTTGCTAGCTGCAACGTGGAACCTGCACACACACAAACAAATACTTTGTTCCCAACTTGCGATGAGGTTGTCAATCTCACCGGTTTGCTTGAAACAAAGGTTATGAGTGTATCGAGTGGAAAACAGTAGTAATATGCTAGTAAAGTAAACAGTGCGGGAATAGTAAATAGTTGATTGCAATATGATTAAAATAGGACCGGGGTCCACAGTTCACTAGTGGTGTCTCTCCATAGATAAAATAACATGCTGGGTAAACAAATTACAGTTGGGCAATTGATAGAATAGAGCTAACGTGTTATGTCAAGAAGATCACTATGAGATTTACTCTGGGCATTACAACAAAATACATAGACCGCCATCCAGCTGCATCTATGACTAATAATCCACCCCCGGGGATATCATCTGAACACCCTAGAAGTATTAAGTTGCGAACAACAGATAATTGCATTAAGCAAAGTGTGTAATGTAAACAAAGCATATGCCCTTGAGCATATGAATGTTGTTTTCTCCCTAGTAGCAACAGCACATCTACCACCTTAGAGGTTTCTGTCACTCCCCCAGGTGAAATAGAGGCATGAACCCACTATCGAGCATAAATACCCCCTCTTGGAGTCACTAGCAACTACTCGGCCAAGATAGCTACTAACAACGGAGAGCATGCAAGATCATAAACAACATAGAGATAACAAAAGATATAATTCAGTACAGCAACTTAATCATAAACACCAATATTCATCGGATCCCAACAAACCAACATCATAGAATTACATAACAGTGATCTCAATCATGTATGGCAGCTCATGAGATCTAAACATGAAGCACATGGTGGAGAAGACAACCATCTAGCTACTGCTATGGACCCATAGTCCAAGGTAGACTACTCACTCATCGCTCCGGAGGCAATCATGGCGATGAAGGAGACCTCCGGTGGCGATTCCCCTCTCCGGCAGGGTGCCGGGAAGAGCTTCTGGACCCTCCCGATCTTCGGGTCGACGGCGGCGGCGGATCACGATGTATTCTGGAAAACTGATCGGGCCCTTAGGTTTTTCTCGTCAGGGGGTATATGTAGACGAAAGGGGGCTGTCAGAGGGTGGACCACGTGGCCTCACAAGGGGGTGGCGCGGCCAGGGGCCAGGCCGCGCCGCCCCTGTGTGTGGGGGCCACGTGGCCCCCCTCCGTCAGGTCTTCGGATGTTTGGGAGCTCCCCGGTGAAATATGACTTCAGGAACTTGTTTCGTCCAATTCCGAGAATATTTCCTGTGTATCACTTCTGAAACACAAAAACAGCAGAAAACAGGAAACTGGCACTATGGCACTTCGTTAATAGGTTAGTTCCGGAAAGTGTATAAAAATGCCACTAAGTGTAACGAAACAGTAGGCAAATGGTGTAAAACGAAGCATGGAGCATCAAAAATTATAGATACGTTTGAGACGTATCAAGCATCCCCAAGCTTAACTCATGCTCGTCCTCGAGTAGGTAAGTGATAACAAAAGAATAATTTTTGAGGTGACATGCACCTACACAATCTTGATCATATATGTAAGCATTGGTGAGCTGGGATCAATAGAACTTAAAACATGGGCATGAAGATATAATCATGACAATAAGAACTTAGCAACCATGTTGTAAACATGCAAATGAACACAAACAAAAGATCATGATAATGAAACTATGAAAGTCAAACGTGTGTTCAAATCATAAGGAAAAACATACAAGTGGTTTTCAGCTTGTCCTTCAAAGAGAGCAAAACATAAATGCATAGGACACCTCAAAGTTTAAGAGGGCGACTAGATACAAATAATTTAAGAACAAGTGAAACCAACAATATGAGTCAATCAATGAACCTTGGGACAATGCATATCACACTAAGAATGACAACTATGCTCTCTTAATGGTGCATAAAGAAAGAAGGTGGTGACTCAACATAAAAGTAAAAGAAAGGCCCTTCGCAGAGGGAAGCAGTGATTGCAAGTTTTATAACCTTCAAAAATTATGGTACTTACCGGCTTTGAGCTCTCATTGCCCCCATCATAAGCATCTTGAATGGTTAAAGTTAATGCGAGAACAATTATGATGCATATGCTTGACAAATCATAAGTTGAAAACCTCGTGTCCCGTGAATACGAGTACCCAAACTATGCTACTTTACTTAGAGTCCCAAGCAAGGCTTTTGTCATTGTAAGTATATGCATATCATTGAGAACCGCCAATGGGGTACCTCCGTGCCCGATGACATGGAACAAGCCCACACCAAAATGACAGGACAAGCAGACAATGAACACCTCGACATCTCTTTTATTTGCTATATTGTTTAGCTTTTTATTGTGAGATGCGTCGTCGAATGTTCACCATGGGTATGCTGCAAATTTCCACCATGAATTATGCATGGCTTAGATTGGCGGCCCGGCGTTTCCCTAACACATATACAAACTCCATGATCCCTACAAGATTCCCAATTCATTTCCCACAGCGGGCATCCATAAACAAAAGATCACAATATCAACTCAAATAGAAGTGCAATGTTGAAAGCTTGCCCCATGACAGCATGGCTGGGCTAGAATCCAACTTACAACTTGCAAGCATAACAACTCAGCATAAAAGACCACAATGTCAAAATTTTAAGAACAGAAAAAAGTAAAGTGTGCCTTCCGGTTCGTGAGAGCTTTACTGACCGAATTTCGCATAACACTGGTAAGAGTTTAATTTGAAGAGAATATAAAAGCAAGTCAAATTTACTTGGAATAGCAAATTGCTAGTAGGTATGTATGGTGGACACAACGGAAAACTTGGCTTTTAGGAGTTGGATGCACGAGTAGAGCTCATACTCAGTACAAGGTGAGGGCTAGCAAAAGACTGGGAGCGACCAACTAAGAGAGCAATAATGGCCATAATCATGCAAAGCGACAAAGCGATATTAAAAGAAGCATACAATGGCATCAAAAGTCAAAAACTAAATGATCATGAAGGCTATTGGCGACTTTGTAAGAGTCTAACATGTGTGATCATGCGCCAAGTCAACCCAAATAAAGCATCAAGGAGAAAACCAAAATAATGCTTCCATACAATAAAAACAACGCATGATTTTTTCAAAGGCTCATTAAGCAATCTCAGTTATTTGAGACAAGTCATGCTACAGCAAAACCACTAAGCATACTATCAAAAAGACATCTAGCATGACATGAAAAAGCCTAAGCCGCAGTCTACACAAGCTCCTTCTTGTACCACTATTTTGCACAAAGCTTTTTCTCTTTTCCAACACCATTTGAAATTTTTAAAGATACCTCTTTTGATGAAAACCAATAAAGTCCAGAGGCAAAAATACACCTTGATGAAAAGATATGAAAAGATCTGAACGCAAATCAAGGCAAAAACGAAAACCAAAAGCAGTAGCAGAAAAAGTAGAACGCTTGATTTTAAATAAGAGTGAAAACTAGAGCGTTCTTTGCAAATGAAAACGAGTACATCTCCTCCAAAGGGAATTTGTTGGGGTCCAACCATTTATTGCAGCAAACAAACAAACTAAACCAACTAAGTAAACTAAAACAACTGACGCTCCAAGAAAAACACATAGTGCATGAAGCAATAAAAATATAGTGTTTTGAAAGGTGACCTGATTTTTGCCGATGAAGAAGGGGTGCCTCGGGGGCATCCCCAAGCTTTGACGCTTGTACTTCTTGGATATTTCTTGGGGTGCTGGGCATCCCCAAGCTTGAGCTTTTGTCCATTCTTCAACTCATCTCATCATTCTCCAATCCCTACACTTGAAAACTTCCTTCATACAAAACTAAACACAATTCTATTAGCAACATTAGTGTAAGCATAAAATATATTCAACCCTCTTTTAGCTTCAGGTTTCAACCCAAAACCACCACATATAAAGTATATACTACTGTAGCAACTTCCACAAGAGTTCCATGATCAAAAAGAACTCAAAAGAAAGCGATAAAGTGGCAAAAACGAATATTGGCAGAAATCTGTCAAAACTGAACAGCTGACAAAGGACGAATTTTTGAGGGATTTTCTGTTGCTCAAATCAAAAAGTGTTCAACTAAGAAAAGTTTGGATATAACCTGGGGCATATGCACAAGAAATCGCAGGTCCAAAAGATAAACAGAGAATTTTCACGAATTTTTACGGTGCAGCACCGAAAACAGTTTCAGGACAGCAATAACCCCAAATCTTTACCTCACTCAAATTAGAGGCTTCTCTTGGCACAAAAACGAAATAAACAAGATAAGGAGCGGTCATTACAGTAGTAATGACTTCCAAGACTCAAATAAAAGAAAAAGTACTGAAAATAAAACATGGGGTTATCTCCCAAGAGTGCTTTTCTTTAACGCCTTTGAGCTAGGCGCAGAAAAGTGCGAATCAAGTAATATCAAGAGATGAAGCATCAAGCTCATAATTTGCTCTAAGAATAGAGTCAAAAAGTAATTTCTTTCTTTTCCTAGGGAAGTGTTCCATACCTTTCTTTAGTGGGAATTGGTACTTAATAGTGCCTTCCCTCATATCAATAATAGCACCTACAGTTCGAAGAAAAGGTCTTCCCAAAATAATAGGACATGAAGCATGGCATTCAACGTCCATAACAAGAAAATCAATGGGAACAAGGTTATTGTTAACCACAATAAGAACATCATTAATCCTTCCCAAAGGTTTCTTCTTAGCAACATCAGCAATAGGAACATCAAAATAACACTTTTCAAGCGGTGGTAAATCAAGCATGTCATAAATCTTTCTAGGCATGATAGAAATACTAGCACCTAGATCACATAAATCATGGCAATCATAACCATTAACATGCATATCAATGATGGGTTCCCAACCATCTTCTAACTTCTTGGGAACAGAGGCTTTTTGCTTCAACTTTTCATCCCTAATCTTTATAAGAGCATTGGTAATATGCTTAGTAAAAGCAATATTTAAAGAACTAGCATTGGGAGTCAAAGCAAGCTTTTGCAAGAACAAAATTACTTCAGATATATTGCAGCCATCAACATCAAAATCATTAAAAGAAATAGAGCTATCATCTCCCACACTCCGAAAAATTTCAGCACTCTTTTGAGAAAAAGTTTTGGCAGTTTTAGGCTTTTTAGCGCAAGGAGTGGGAGTTTTCTCTACACCAATCAAAGTAAGAGGGTTGCTATCAGTAGGAGCAACATCATTAGAGGTAGTAATGGTACATACCTTCATCTCTCTAGCCATCTCATCCTCTCTTTCCCAACTGGCATGCAATTCCGCTAACAATCTAATATTTTCATCAATTCCAACTTGGGTAGCATTAGCGGCAGCAACAATATTGCTCACATTCACATCATTAGGAAACACTTTTGATTTCAGAAGTTCAACATCATGAGCAAGGCTATCAACTTTAGAAGCAAGAATATCAATTTTACCTAACTTTTCCTCAACAGATTTGTTAAAAGCAGTTTGCTTACCGATGAAGTCCTTGAGCATTACCTCAAGCTCAGAGGGCGCGGCCCTAGTATTGTTGTAGGAATTACCATAAGAGTTACCATAACCATTACCATTGGTAGAAGGATATGGCCTATAATTGTTACTCGCAAAATTGTTCCTATAAGCATTGTTGTTAAAATTGTTGTTTCTAATGAAATTCACATCAACTTGCTCTTCTTGAGCAACCAGAGAGGCCAAAGGAACATTATTAGGATCAACATGAGTCCTATCATTAGCAAGCATAGCCATAATGGTATCAATCTTATCATTCAAGGAAGAGGTTTCCTCAACAGAATTTACCTTCTTACCTTGTGGAGCTCTCTCGGTGTGCCATTCGGAATAATTTACCATCATGTTGTCGAGTAGCTTCGATGCGGCACCCAATGTAAGGGACATAAAAGTGCCTCCAGCAGCTGAATCAAGTAGGTTCCTTGAAGAAAAATTCAGTCCTGCATAAAAAGTTTGGATAATCATCCAAGTAGTCAGTCCATGAGTGGGGCAATTCTTTATCATAGATTTCATTCTTTCCCAAGCTTGAGCAACATGTTCATTATCAAACTGAGTAAACTTCATAATATTGCTACGCAACGATATAATCTTAGCAGGAGGATAGTATCTACCAATAAAAGCATCCTTACACTTAGCCCATGAATCAATACTATTCTTAGTCAAAGACAGCAACCAATCTTTAGCCTTTCCTCTCAAAGAAAAAGGAAACAACTTGAGCTTAATAATATCACTATCAACATCTTTATATTTCTGCATCTCACATAGCTCAACAAAATTGTTGAGATGAGCTGCAGCATCTTCAGTACTAGCACCAGAAAATTGCTCTTTCATAACAAGGTTCAATAAAGCAAGCTTAATCTCATAAAAAGTGGTAGCAGGAACAGGTGGTGCAATAGGAGTGCAGATAAAATCACTATTGTTTGTGCTAGCAAAGTCACACAACTTGGTGTTTTCAGGATTGGCCATTTCAGCAAAACTAAAGTAAACAAGTAAAAACAGCTACCAAGGATTCTAATTTTTTTGGGTTTTTGATATAAAAGCAATGCAGGTAAAATAAAATAAAGTAAAGCAAACAAATAACAAAGCAAAGAATGTGTGTGCGAAGAACTCCCCTCGCAGAAGTCTTCTCTCTTCCCCGGCAACGGCGCCAGAAAATTAGCTGATCCCTACACTTGTGAACGGTTGATGGCGCCAGAAAATTAGCTGATGCCAAGTTGACGTGGGAACAGATGTCCTTGTGCGTGGTGATTGACCAGCCCGTTGGGAACCCCAAGAGGAAGGTATGATGAGTGTAGCGGCTAGTTTTCCCTCAGTTAAGAAACCAAGGTTTAATGTCGATCTTGAAGAAGAGAGACGGTGATGACTGAAGGTGATGCTTGCTAGCTTGCGACAGCAGCAGACAATTTATATGTGGCGCCTCGTCCAAGCTTTGCTTGCTAGCTGCAACGTGGAACCTGCACACACACAAACAAATACTTTGTTCCCAACTTGCGATGAGGTTGTCAATCTCACCGGTTTGCTTAAAACAAAGGTTATGAGTGTATCGAGTGGAAAACAGTAGTAATATGCTAGTAAAGTAAACAGTGCGGGAATAGTAAACAGTTGATTGCAATATGATTAAAATAGGACCGGGGTCCACAGTTCACTAGTGGTGTCTCTCCATAGATAAAATAACATGCTGGGTAAACAAATTACAGTTGGGCAATTGATAGAATAGAGCTAACGTGTTATGTCAAGAAGATCACTATGAGATTTACTCTGGGCATTACAACAAAATACATAGACCGCCATCCAGCTGCATCTATGACTAATAATCCACCCCCGGGGATATCATCCGAACACCCTAGAAGTATTAAGTTGCGAACAACAGATAATTGCATTAAGCAAAGTGTGTAATGTAAACAAAGCATATGCCCTTGAGCATATGAATGTTGTTTTCTCCCTAGTAGCAACAGCACATCTACCACCTTAGAGGTTTCTGTCACTCCCCCAGGTGAAATAGAGGCATGAACCCACTATCGAGCATAAATACCCCCTCTTGGAGTCACTAGCAACTACTCAGCCAAGATAGCTACTAACAACGGAGAGCATGCAAGATCATAAACAACATAGAGATAACAAAAGATATAATTCAGTACAGCAACTTAATCATAAACACCAATATTCATTGGATCCCAACAAACCAACATCATAGAATTACATAACAGTGATCTCAATCATGTATGTCAGCTCATGAGATCTAAACATGAAGCACATGGTGGAGAAGACAACCATCTAGCTACTGCTATGGACCCATAGTCCAAGGTAGACTACTCACTCATCGCTCCGGAGGCAATCATGGCGATGAAGGAGACCTCCGGGGGCGATTCCCCTCTCCGGCAGGGTGCCGGGAAGAGCTTCTGGACCCTCCCGATCTTCGGGTCGACGGCGGCGGCGGATCGCGATGTATTCTGGAAAACTGATCGGGCCCTTAGGTTTTTCTCATCAGGGGGTATATGTAGGCGAAAGGGGGCTGTCAGAGGGTGGACCACGTGGCCTCACAAGGGGGTGGCGCGGCCAGGGGCCAGGCCGCGCCGCCCCTGTGTGTGGGGGCCACGTGGCCCCCCTCCGTCAGGTCTTCGGATGTTTGGGAGCTCCCCGGTGAAATATGACTTTAGGAACTTGTTTCGTCCAATTCCGAGAATATTTCTTGTGTATCACTTCTGAAACACAAAAACAGCAGAAAACAGGAAACTGGCACTGTGGCACTTCGTTAATAGGTTAGTTCCGGAAAGTGTATAAAAATGCCACTAAGTGTAACGAAACACTAGGCAAATGGTGTCAAACGAAGCATGGAGCATCAAAAATTATAGATACGTTTGAGACGTATCAGGGTTCCTGGTATCAGCAAGGGGAATATAAGCAAACCTAGAAAAGATTCAAGCAATCCTAACAATGGGAAAACCAACAAAACTGCATGACGTACAAAAGCTTGCAGGACATGTCGCAGCATTAAGTCTATTTGTTGCTCGATTGGGAAAGAAAGCACTCCCTTTCTACGCACTCATGAAAAAATCAGATGACAAATTCGAGTGGACGGAAGAGGCATATGTAGCTTTTGCGCAATTGAAAAAAGTGCTCTCCATGCCTCCAGTGTTGGTCGCACCAAATGAGAAAGAGCCATTACTACTCTACATCGCTGCAACACATCAGGTGGTGAGTACAGTATTGGTAGTTGAAAGAAGTGAAGAGGGGAAAGCTCACGGTGTCCAGAGGCTAGTATATTTTGTCACCGAAGTACTATCTCCAACAAAACAGAGGTACCCGCACTATCAAAAGCTCGCATATAGTGTATTCATAACAGCACGAAAACTATGGCAGTATTTGGTGGTACACCCAATCATAGTGGTTAACGAAGCACCACTATCTAATATATTGGATAACCCTTCACCAACAGGACGTGTCTCCTTATGGGGAATTAAGTTGTCACCCCTGGACATCACATACGAAAAGCGAAAGGCGATCAAATCACAAGTTTTACCAGACTTCACAGCAGAGTGGCTGGAGTTACAAAACACAGGACCGGTAGATCTATCGAGTGTATGGACAATGTACTTCGACGGTTCAAAAAGAATCTAAGGCGCAGGAGCAGGAGTGGTCTTGATATCACCACAAGGCGACAAGTTGAAATACGTGTTAAGGATGAGATTTCCCCAAGCTTCTAATAATGAAGCCGAATACGAGGCGTTACTCCATGGGATGAAAATGGCCAAGGCATTGCTACTCGGTGGTGATGGCGCCAGAAAAGTGTTGATGGCGAGTTAATGTGGAAGCAGACGTCCTTGTGCGTGGTGCTTGACCAGCCCGTTGGGAACCCCAAGAGGAAGGTATGATGAGTGTAGCGGCTAGTTTTCCCTCAGTTAAGAAACCAAGGTTTATCGTTCAGGAGAAGGGAGACGGTGACGACTGAAGGTGATGCGCACTGGCTTAGTAACACTCCAACAAGGGCGCCGTTAACGATACTTGTTGACTCGTCTTCAGCCAGTAGCAACGCGGAACCTGCACACACACAGACAAATACTTTGTTCCCAACTTGCGATGAGGTTGTCAATCTCACCGGTTTGCTTGAAACAAAGGTTATGAGTGTATCGAGTGGAAAACAGTAGAGTATGCTAGTAAAGTAAACAGTACGGGAAAAGTAAACAGGTGATTGCAATATGATTAAAATAGGACCGGGGTCCACAGTTCACTAGTGGTGTCTCTCCATAGATAAATAACATGCTGGGTAAACAAATTACAGTTGGGCAATTGATAGAATAGAGCTAACGTGATATGTCAAGAAGATCACTATGAGATTCACTCTGGGCATTACAACAAAATACATAGACCGCCATCCAACTGCATCTATGACTAATAATCCACCCCCGGGGATATCATCCGAACACCCTAGAAGTATTAAGTTGCGAACAACAGATAATTGCATTAAGCAAAGTGTGTAATGTAAACAAAGCATATGCCCTCGAGCATATGAATGTTGTTTTCTCCCTAGTAGCAACAGCACATCTACCACCTTAGAGGTTTCTGTCACTCCCCCAGGTGAAATAGAGGCATGAACCCACTATCGAGCATAAATACCCCCTCTTGGAGTCACTAGCAACTACTCGGCCAAGATAGCTACTAACAACGGAGAGCATGCAAGATCATAAACATCATAGAGATAACATAAGATAAAATTCAGTACAGCAACTTAATCATAAACACCAATATTCATCGGATCCCAACAAACCAACATCATAGAATTACATAACAGTGATCTCAATCATGTAGGGCAGCTCATGAGATCTAAACATGAAGCACATGGTGGAGAAGACAACCATCTAGCTACTGCTATGGACCCATAGTCCAAGGTAGACTACTCACTCATCGCTCCGGAGGCAATCATGGCGATGAAGGAGACCTCCGGTGGCGATTCCCCTCTCCGGCAGGGTGCCGGGAAGAGCTTCTGGACCCTCCCGATCTTCGGGTTGACGGCGGCGGCGGATCGCGATGTATTCTAGAAAACTGATCGGGCCCTTAGGTTTTTCTCGTCAGGGGGTATATATAGGCGAAGGGGCGATGTCAGAGGAGGCCCCAGGTGGCCTCACACATAGGTGGCGCGGGCCAGGGGTAGGCCGCGCCACCCCTGTGTGTGGGCCCCTGGTCCTCCGTCTCCTACTCTCCTTCGGATGTTTGGAAGCTCCCCGATGAAATATGACTTCTGGAACTTGTTTCGTCCAATTCCGAGAATATTTCCTGTGTATCACTTCTGAAACACAAAAACAGCAGAAAACAGGAAACTGGCACTGTGGCACTTCGTTAATAGGTTAGTTCCGGAAAGCGTATAAAAATGCCACTAAGTGTAACGAAACAATAGGCAAATGGTGTAAAACAAAGCATGGAGCATCAAAAATTATAGATACGTTTGAGACGTATCAAGCATCCCCAAGCTTAACTCCTGCTCGTCCTCGAGTAGGTAAGTGATAACAAAAGAATAATTTTTGAGGTGACATGCACCTACACAATCTTGATCATATATGTAAGCATTGATGAGCTGGGATCAATAGAACTTAAACATGGGCATGAAGATATAATCATGACAATAAGAACTTAGCAACCATGTTGTAAACATGCAAATGAACACAAACAAAAGATCATGATAATGAAACAATGAAAGTCAAATGTGTGTTCAAATCATAAGGAAAAACATACAAGTGGTTTTCAGCTTGTCCCTCAAAGAGAGCAAAACATAAATGCATAGGACACCTCAAAGTTTAAGAGGGCGACTAGATACAAATAATTTAAGAACAAGTGAAACCAACAATATGAGTCAATCAATGAACTTTGGGACAATGCATATCACACTAAGAATGACAACTATGCTCTCTTAATGGTGCATAAAGAAAGAAGGTGGTGACTCAACATAAAAGTAAAAGATAGGCCCTTCACAGAGGGAAGCAGTGATTGCAAGTTTTATAACCTTCAAAAATTATGGTACTTACCGGCTTTGATCTCTCATTGCCCCCATCATAAGCATCTTGAATGGTTAAAGTTAATGCGAGAACAATTATGATGCATATGCTTGACAAATCATAAGTTGAAAACCTCGTGTCCCGTGAATACGAGTACCCAAACCATGCTAGTTTACTTAGAGTCCCAAGCAAGGCTCTTGTCATTGTAAATATATGCATATCATTGAGAACCGCCAATGGGGTACCTCCGTGCCCGATGACATGGAACAAGCCCACACCAAAATGACAGGACAAGCAGACAATGAACACCTCGGCATCACTTTTATTTGCTATATTGTTTAGCTTTTTATTGTGAGATGCGTCGTCGAATGTTCACCATGGGTATGCTGCAAATTTCCACCATGAATTATGCATGGCTTAGATTGGCGGCCCGGCGTTTCCCTAACACATATAAAAACTCCATGATCCTCACAAGATTCCCAATTCATTTCACACATCGGGCATCCATAAACAAAAGATCACAATATCAACTCAAATAGGAAGTGCAATGTTGAAAGCTTGCCCCATGACGGCATGGCTGGGCTAGAATCCAACTTACAACTTGCAAGCATAACAACTCAGCATAAAAGACCACAATGTCAAATTTTTAGAACAGGAAAAAGTAAAGTGTGCCTTCCGGTTCGTGAGAGCTTTACTGACCGAATTTCGCATAACACTGGTAAGAGTTTAATTTGAAGAGAATATAAAAGCAAGTCAAATTTACTTGGAATAGCAAATTGCTAGTAGGTATGTATGGTGGACACTTTGAAAAACTTTGGTTTTTAGGAGTTGGATGCACGAGTAGAGCTCATACTCAGTACAAGGTGAGGGCTAGCAAAAGACTGGGAGCGACCAACTAAGAGAGCAATAATGGCCATAATCATGCAAAGCGACAAAGCGACATTAAAAGAAGCATACGATGGCATCAAAAGTCAAAAACTAAATGATCATGAAGGCTAATGGCGACTTTGGAAGAGTCTAACATGTGTGAGCATGCGCCAAGTCAACCCAAATAAAGCATCAAGGAGAAAACCAAAATAATGCTTCCATATAATAAAAACAACGCATGATTTTTTCGAAGGCTCATTAAGCAATCTCAGTTATTTGAGACAAGTCATGCTACAGCAAAACCACTAAGCATACTATCAAAAAGACATCTAGCATGACATGAAAAAGCCTAAGCCGCAGTCTACACAAGCTCCTTCTTGTACCACTATTTTGCACAAAGCTTTTTCTCTTTTCCAACACCATTTGAAATTTTTATAAACACCTCTTTTGATGAAAACCAATAAAGTTCAGAGGCAAAAATACACCTTGATGAAAAGATATGAAAATATCTGAACGCAAATCAAGGCGAAAATGAAAACCAAAAGCAGTAGCAGAAAAAGTAGAACACTCGATTTTAAATAAGAGTGAAAACTAGAGCGTTCTTTGCAAATGAAAACGAGTACATCTCCTCCAAAGGAAATTTGTTGGGGTCCAACCATTTATTGCAGCAAACAAACAAACTAAACAAACTAAGAAAACTAAAACAACTGACGCTCCAAGAAAAACACATAGTGCATGAAGCAATAAAAATATAGTGTTTTGAAAGGTGACCTGATTTTTGCCGATGAAGAAGGGGTGCCTCGGGGGCATCCCCAAGCTTTGACGCTTGTACTTCTTGGATATTTCTTGGGGTGCTGGGCATCCCCAAGCTTGAGCTTTTGTCCATTCTTCAACTCATCTCATCATTCTCCAATCCCTACACTTGAAAACTTCCTTCACACAAAACTAAACACAATTCTATTAGCAACATTAGTGTAAGCATAAAATATATTCAACCCTCTTTTAGCTTCAGGTTTCAACTCAAAACCACCACATATAAAGTATATACTACTGTAGCAACTTCCACAAGAGTTCCATGATCAAAAAGAACTCAAAAGAAAGCGATAAAGTGGTAAAAACGAATATTGGCAGAAATCTGTCAAAACTGGACAGCTGACAAAGGACGAATTTTTGAGGGATTTTCCGTTGCTCAAATCAAAAAGTGTTCAACTAAGAAAAGTTTGGATATAACCTGGGGCATATGCACAAGAAATTTCAGGTCCAAAAGATATACAGTGATTTTATACGAATTTTTACGGTGCAGCACCGAAAACAGTTTCAGGACAGCAATAACCCCAAATCTTTACCTCACTCAAATTAGAGGCTTCTCTTGGCACAAAAACGAAATAAACAAGATAAAGAGCGGTCATTACAGTAGTAATGACTTCTGAGACTCAAATAAAAGAAAAAGTACTGAAAATAAACAATGGGTTATCTCCCAAGAGTGCTTTTCTTTAACGCCTTTGAGCTAGGCGCAGAAAAGTGCGAATCAAGTAATATCAAGAGATGAAGCATCAAGCTCATAATTTGCTCTAAGAATAGAGTCAAAAAGTAATTTCTTTCTTTTCCTAGGGAAGTGTTCGATACCTTTCTTTAGTGGGAATTGATACTTGATAGTGCCTTCCCTCATATCAATAATAGCACCTACAGTTCGAAGAAAAGGTCTTCCCAAAATAATAGGACATGAAGCATGGCATTCAACGTCCATAACAAGAAAATCAACGGGAACAAGGTTATTGTTAACCACAATAAGAACATCATTAATCCTTCCCAAAGGTTTCTTCTTAGCAACATCAGCAATATGAACATCAAAATAACACTTTTCAAGCGGTGGTAAATCAAGCATGTCATAAATCTTTCTAGGCATGATAGAAATACTAGAACCTAGATCACATAAAGCATGGCAATCATAACCATTAACATGCATATCAATGATGGGTTCCCAACCATCTTCTAACTTCTTGGGAACAGAAGCTTTTTGCCTCAACTTTTCATCCCAAATCTTTATAAGAGCATTGGTAATATGCTTAGTAAAAGCAATATTTAAAGAACTAGCATTGGGAGTCAAAGCAAGCTTTTGCAAGAATGAAATTACTTCAGATATATTGCAGCCATCAACATCAAAATCATAAAAGGAAATAGAGCTATCATCTTCCACACTCCGAAAAATTTCAGCACTCTTTTGAGAAAAAGTTTTGGCAGTTTTAGGCTTTTTAGCACAAGGAGTGGGAGTTTTCTCTACACCAATCAAAGTAAGAGGATTGCTATCAGTAGGAGCAACATCATTGGAGGTAGTAATAGTACATACCTTCATCTCTCTAGCCATCTCATCTTCTCTTTCCCACCTGGCATGCAATTCTGCTCACAATCTAATATTTTCATCAATTTTAACTTGGGTAGCATTAACGGCAGCAAAAGGATCAGGCTTAGCGGACATTCTATTAACCAAAGAAGATTGCACATTAGACAATAATGAGATATCAGTTTCAGCTTTGGAAGCCTTAGCTTGTAATTCAGGAACAGCCTTGTTTAAATTTTCAAGTTGATGACTTATAGTCCTCAACAGAGCTGATTGCTCTTCCATAGTCTTGGTGAAAGCCTTGTTCTGCTCATATTGCACCTGCATAAAATTCTTGGTAGCCTTTTCAAGTTCAAAAAGTCTTTCTTCACTAGGCATTTTAGGTCTACCAAGATAGCTATTATCACCATTAGAAGGAAACGGCCTATAATTGTTACTAGCAAAATTGTTCCTATAAGCATTGTTGTTAAAATTGTTGTTTCTAATGAAATTCACATCAACTTGTTCTTCTTGAGCGACCAGAGAGGACAAAGGAACATTATTAGGATCAACATGAGTCCTATCATTAGCAAGCATAGCCATAATGGTATCAATCTTATCACTTAAGGAAGAGGTTTCCTCAACAGAATTTACCTTCTTACCTTGTGGAGCTCTCTCGGTGTGCCATTCAGAATAATTTACCATCATGTTGTCGAGTAGCTTCGAGGCGGCGCCCAATGTGAGGGACATAAAAGTGCCTCCAGCAGCTGAATCAAGTAGGTTCCTTGAAGAAAAATTCAGTCCTGCATAAAAAGTTTGGATAATCATCCAAGTAGTCAGTCCATGAGTGGGGCAATTCTTTATCATAGATTTCATTCTTTCCCAAGCTTGAGCAACATGTTCATTATCAAACTGAGTAAACTTCATAATATTGCTACGCAACGATATAATCTTAGCAGGAGGATAGTATCTACCAATAAAAGCATCCTTACACTTAGCCCATGAATCAATACTATTCTTAGTCAAAGACAGCAACCAATCTTTAGCCTTTCCTCTCAAAGAAAAAGGAAACAACTTGAGCTTAATAATATCACTATCAACATCCTTATATTTCTGCATCTCACATAGCTCAACAAAATTGTTGAGATGAGCTGCAGCATCTTCAGTACTAGCACCAGAAAATTGCTCTTTCATAACAAGGTTCAATAAAGCAGGCTTGATCTCATAAAAAGTGGTAGCAGGAACAGGTGGTGCAATAGGAGTGCAGATAAAATCACTATTGTTTGTGCTAGCAAAGTCACACAACTTGGTGTTTTCAGGATTGGCCATTTCAGCAAAAAGAAAGTAAACAAGTAAAAACAGCTACCAAGGATTCTAATTTTTTTTTTGGGTTTTTGATATAAAAACAATGCAGGTAAAATAAAATAAAGTAAAGCAAACAAATAACAAAGCAAAGAATGTGTGTGCGAAGAACTCCCCTCGCAGAAGTCTTCTCTTCCTTCCCCGGCAACGGCGCCAGAAAAGTGGCTGCTACTCGGTGGTGATGGCGCCAGAAAAGTGTTGATGGCGAGTTAATGTGGAAGCAGACGCCCTTGTGCGTGGTGCTTGACCAGCCCGTTGGGAACCCCAAGAGGAAGGTATGATGAGTGTAGCGGCTAGTTTTCCCTCAGTTAAGAAACCAAGGTTTATCGTTCAGGAGAAGGGAGACGGTGACGACTGAAGGTGATGCGCACTGGCTTAGTAACACTCCAACAAGGGCGCCGTTAACGATACTTGTTGACTCGTCTTCAGCCAGTAGCAACGCGGAACCTGCACACACACAGACAAATACTTTGTTCCCAACTTGCGATGAGGTTGTCAATCTCACCGGTTTGCTTGAAACAAAGGTTATGAGTGTATCGAGTGGAAAACAGTAGAGTATGCTAGTAAAGTAAACAGTACGGGAAAAGTAAACAGGTGATTGCAATATGATTAAAATAGGACCGGGGTCCACAGTTCACTAGTGGTGTCTCTCCATAGATAAATAACATGCTGGGTAAACAAATTACAGTTGGGCAATTGATAGAATAGAGCTAACGTGATATGTCAAGAAGATCACTATGAGATTCACTCTGGGCATTACAACAAAATACATAGACCGCCATCCAACTGCATCTATGACTAATAATCCACCCCCGGGGATATCATCCGAACACCCTAGAAGTATTAAGTTGCGAACAACAGATAATTGCATTAAGCAAAGTGTGTAATGTAAACAAAGCATATGCCCTCGAGCATATGAATGTTGTTTTCTCCCTAGTAGCAACAGCACATCTACCACCTTAGAGGTTTCTGTCACTCCCCCAGGTGAAATAGAGGCATGAACCCACTATCGAGCATAAATACCCCCTCTTGGAGTCACTAGCAACTACTCGGCCAAGATAGCTACTAACAACGGAGAGCATGCAAGATCATAAACATCATAGAGATAACATAAGATAAAATTCAGTACAGCAACTTAATCATAAACACCAATATTCATCGGATCCCAACAAACCAACATCATAGAATTACATAACAGTGATCTCAATCATGTAGGGCAGCTCATGAGATCTAAACATGAAGCACATGGTGGAGAAGACAACCATCTAGCTACTGCTATGGACCCATAGTCCAAGGTAGACTACTCACTCATCGCTCCGGAGGCAATCATGGCGATGAAGGAGACCTCCGGTGGCGATTCCCCTCTCCGGCAGGGTGCCGGGAAGAGCTTCTGGACCCTCCCGATCTTCGGGTCGACGGCGGCGGCGGATCGCGATGTATTCTAGAAAACTGATCGGGCCCTTAGGTTTTTCTCGTCAAGGGGTATATATAGGCGAAGGGGCGATGTCAGAGGAGGCCCCAGGTGGCCTCACACATAGGTGGCGCGGGCCAGGGGTAGGCCGCGCCACCCCTGTGTGTGGGCCCCTGGTCCTCCGTCTCCTACTCTCCTTCGGATGTTTGGAAGCTCCCCGATGAAATATGACTTCTGGAACTTGTTTCGTCCAATTCCGAGAATATTTCCTGTGTATCACTTCTGAAACACAAAAACAACAGAAAACAGGAAACTGGCACTGTGGCACTTCGTTAATAGGTTAGTTCCGGAAAGCGTATAAAAATGCCACTAAGTGTAACAAAACAATAGGCAAATGGTGTAAAACAAAGCATGGAGCATCAAAAATTATAGATACGTTTGAGACGTATCAGGCATGCGGAGCAACTCGACTGGAAATATTTAGAGACTCAAATCTCGTCGTCCAACAAGTGATGAACAAGTGCGACGCCATCAGCAACAACATGACAGTGTACAAAAACTTATACTATTATCTAGAGGGAATATTCGATGGATGCGAAGTTTCACACGTCAACAGAGCCAGTAACGAGGAAGCCGACAATCTAGCAAACATCGGGTCCCAGTGCTTACCCGTACCACAAGGAGTTTTTTGGGAAGAGATCATAGAAAGATCAATAAAAAGCAACAAAACTTCGACTACATAGGAACAAGGCCAGCACCAAGCAACAGGCTCGGGGGCTAAAAAAAAGCATAGCAGAACCAGAAGAAGTCATGATGACAGAAGAAACTTGGATGCAGCCATATCTAGCATACATGATAAACAAAACACTACCCAAAGACACAGTAGAAGCAAAGAGGATAATACGATGATCCAAGGCTTTCATCATGTTACAAGGAAAATTATACAAGAAAAGTATATCAGGCGTCTTGCAATGATGCGTCACTCCTCAAGAAGGTCAAGAAATCTTAAAAGATATCAACGTAGGAGTGTGTGGACATCACGCTAGTAGCAGAGCCATTGCAGCCAAAGCTTTTCGTGCAGGGTTTTATTGGCTCACAGCCATTGAAGACGCGAAAGATATAGTGAGGAAGTGCGAGGCCTATCAATGCTTTCTTATCTCGGCCACACACGCCAGCAGCAGAATTACAACCAATACCATTATCCTGGCCCTTTGCGCAATGGGGTCTCGACATGGTAGGAAAATTGCACAAACTTGGCCAGGAGGGCATGTTTATATGTTGGTGGAAGTCGACAAGTTCACCAAGTGGGTAGAGGTAGCCCCAGTGACAACCCAAGATTCTACAGCCGTAATCAACTTCATCAAGTCCATAGTCTTTCGCTTCGGAGTACCACACAGCATCATCATAGACAATGGGACAAATTTCACATCAAAGAAGTTCAAGAATTACTGTGAAGGATTGGGAATCAAATTGAAATTTACATCTGTAGCGCATCCCAAGACAAATGGGCAAGTCGAAAAAGCCAACGGCTTAATATGCAATGGGATAAAGAAAAGACTGTTGGCACCCCTCGAGAAAGCCAAGCCTACCCTCCGTACTCTGGAGTCTACAAACTACACCCAACACAGCTACTCAAGAAATTCCTTTCTTTCTGGTCCACGGCATAGAAGCCGTGCTTCCAGTCGAGATCACACATGAAGCTCCAAGAATCACGGCGTATGATGAGACAACTTCCACACAAGCGCTTCAGGATGATATCGATGCACTCGATGAGGCGAGGGACGTAGCACTCGCCAAGGCCACTCAATATCAGCAAAATCTACGAAACTACCATAGTAGTTGAGTTCATCCATGGTCTTTCATAGTGGGAGATCTAGTCTTATGACTCAAGCAGGACGGGCATGGAAAACTCGAGTCCCCATGGGTGGGACCTTACATCATGACAGAAGTAATACCAGGAGGAGCTTATCGACTATAAGACAAGAAAACAGGGAAAGACAAGAGTAACCCGTAGAATGCAGAGCAACTACGATGGTTCTATGCATAGGTGACATAAGGCGACAAAGAGTTTTTTGAGTTACGACCCTCCAAACCCAGAACATGAGGCCATAGGTCGGGTTCCTTGGGTCAACTCGATAATATGTGTAAATATTTTACTTTCCACTCGGGGGCTCAAACCCTCGAGTCATACGAAATAAGATTAACAAGTTATTGAGATTTGTGATTATCCGAGACATACTACAAGGTTGATTGCAACCCGATATTTGGTAGCAACACACATGGTTCAAAGGAACCCGATAATATATTAAGTGCATACCTCAGAACTACGATCCGTTCCCATGGTCTATTAATAAAGTAAGCACAACACATAATCCAAATATGACTGCTTATTACAGATAATACGAGGAAGAACAACTGGAACAAAGAGATTACATAAAGAGAACCTAGTGAAAATGCACTTCAGCTTCATACTCTTTCTGGCACTAGGTGCCGTCATAGATCCTTACGTCGAACTTCAACATGCCGACGTGAAAGTCAAAAGTCATGAAGAAGCCTTGATGGAGGTCATGGTCCTCTTCAAACTGCGACCAACTGCCCTTGAAGTACTGCTCATCGACACCGTCGTACTAGACCTCCACTTCACAGGGAGTTCCTCTCCCAGAATGTTCACGAAGAACCGCTTCCCGCAGTTCTCGCCCGTCCATAAACTTGGTGAATTTCAGTGGTAACCGCTGAATTTCACGGCACTGCACGCCGGCGAGGAGGAGAAGCATTAGCAAAAGGAACGCTTGGACCTGGTACAGCAGATGGCACCTTGGGTTTATTTTTACTCCTGACCAGACGGCCGGGGCGCCGCTTCACCGGAGCGGATGACGAAGCTACCATAGCCTCGATTGTAGCCTTGTTCTTACTGCCGCGAGGGCGGCCATGACCCCGTTTCTCCACTGGGGTGCCGATGTTCAGATGTGATCCACCCGCATTGGCCATGGAGACAAGTATTGGAAAGGAGAAAATCCTAGATGATATGAAGAGGAAGAAGATGATGTGGCAGAAGAAGAAGCTAATGACTGGATTAGGGTTTTTACCCTCACTAGACATGCTTTATTTATAAGTATGCACTAATGGGCCTTTATAAAGGTAAGGTACAAACTATATTTATGGGCTCTTATATTCTGCCTAGTGCAAACGATAAAAGAAGGATCAACGTATCAAGGGAGAAGGTACAAACAAAAAAGAGAGAGAAAAAAAAGTTATCTATCAAGAAGCACAGCATACCTCATCTTGGACTCGGGGGCTTAAGTCATAAGAAAAGAAGAGCAGAATTACCAGAAGGGTGAAATATGTCGAAAAATATCAAAAGACACAGTATATGAGACAGGTATGTCTATAGTTTTGAGCCTATACCCGAAAACATTTGGCTATAGCCTCGGGGGCTAATCCCATCGGGAGTGCTGTTGTGCACCTGATAGAAAGAAGTCAGCAGAAAGGAGAGGAGTTGAAGCCGATAATAAAGAACCAGCTGGTGGACAAGTGGTTTAGGCGCAATCGGTTGTATTTTGTCAGGAATGAACTTTGACTACATTGTCGACAAAATAAACATCGATTACTCCCATCGGGAGCTATTTATGAGACAAAGGACAACTCGGATATTTTGTATATTGAAACAGTCAAACAAGGCTGCAAAATATGACTCTCGAGTTACGTCATCGCGACAAAACTTGAATGCCATGGTTGAAATATATCATGAAGATAAGACCCCAGGATCCATCTTATGTGGCCCGGTATACACACATGGATGCGCTCTGCTGGTATGATTCCGTGTCTACGACATGAAGAAAATCCCGGTGGATTCCCTGGGTACCCTGAGAACTACTGGGATTCATTCTTTGTAAGTCCTAAATGCAGGAAAAGAATGGGTTTGACCGGTTTTCCAAATTCAAGTCCAAGGGGATTGAATTAGAAGTAGGTGACAAGTATTCGTTCTGGCAGTTAACTGGCCTCTTGATCCATCAGAGTTGTCAGGATTATTCATCAAAACCCCTTGCGAGACATTATAATAAAAGATAAGTTGAAAGACCAAGTCAAAGATTTGAAGATCTGAGGAAGTCAAGTATTGATCAAGTCGAAGATTTGAAGATCTGAGATTCAACCAGAATCTGCAATTCTGATAGAATCATGGGGGCTACTGACAAGGGTATAGATAATAGAGCCCGTTAGTTGAGTACCCATGAGGCCCGTTAAGCTAGGCCCAATTGTAATATTAGTCGAAATACGAGTTCATGTCGTATGTCGATATTGTAATTTGTATCGGATCCCACCCAATCCTCGAGACCGGGCCATCTATATATAGGGGCCAAGAGAGGATGGTGAGGGATAGATTGAAAGCAAGCCAGGTTCTACACCCACGTTTACTTTCAATATACACTTTGTTTGACTGATTTTACCTTCGAGTTCATCCGACGCCCTATATCCCCGATCCTAAGTCCTTCATCCAGTACATTTTTTCAGTTAACCCTCATCAGATCCTCTGCATCCTTAGATTTTGGTATAAGGACAATCATCATGTCATTGACACCCTCGGGAATGTCCCCACTATCAAAGAATTTCTTCACCACTGTAATAATGTCATCTTTCATAAAGCCCCAATTTTGTTGGAAGAATCTGGCTGGGAAACCATCCGGCCCCGGTGCTTTTAGAGGGCCAATCTGGAACAAAGCATCTCCAATTTCCTCATCGCTATACCCTCTCATCAGATCAGCATTCATATCCTCTGTGACCGAGGCCTGTACAAGATCGAGGATACCATTTGGTTTTACCTCTGTGTCTTTTTTGTATAGGTTCTTGAAGAAATTTGAGGCTAGCTCCTTCATCTCATCATAGTCTTCTGTAAAGGAACCATCCTCTAGTTTCAACCTATTTATCTTATTTTTCCTGGCTTGGTTTGAAGCTTTCCGATGGAAGAAACTAGTATTTCGGTCTCCATATCTCAGCCATGTGATTCTCGACCGTTGAAGCCACATCATTTCCTCCCTAATTAGGAGCTCATCCTTGTGGCCTTGGATAGTAGAAATTTCATCATTGTCATCTGGGTTATTGGCAAGAAGCAGCCTTTCTAATTTCCTCCTTAATTCTTTCAGTTCCTTTTCAACTGCCCCAAAAGTCTCCTTGCTCCAGTCTTGTAAGGTACTCATAGTTGCGGACAACTTGTTCTTTATGCCATCCAGATCTTGCGTGCTATGGATTTTTGACCAAGCAGTCTGAATCTCTTCAGTCAAAGTTTCCTCTCTTTCCCACATCATCTCATATCTCCTTCCTAGAGTGCGTGTATGTCCCTCTTTATTTTTCACGAACCGGATCAGAAGTGGGCAGTGGTCATATCTTGAGGAAACTAGATGTTCCACATTCGCATCAGGAAACATCTTGGACCAGTTAGGCTGGGCAACAGCCTGGTCCAGTCTCACTTTTACACTATATCTCCCTTTCTGCTTGTTGTTGAAAGTCCACGGGATCCCTTTGTAGCCAAGATCCATCATATTACAGTTGCTCAGAACCTCTCTGAATTGTTGCATTTGTTGTTCATTTTGTCTCTCTGAGGAGATGTGTTCTTTCTGCCACAAGCATTCATTGAAGTCACCGACCATGAACCAGGGATCAGAACATTTGTCCTTTATTCTTCTAAGCAAATTCCACATGTGGTACCTATCTTGAGCTTTTGGCTCTCCATACACAAATGTTGCTCTCCATTTTATTCCATTTGACTCACTGACTTTTACATCGATATGGTGCAGACTATAATTTATTAGATCCACAGAAACATCAGATCTCCAAAACAAGGCTAAACCCCCTCCTTTTCCACTGGCACACACAGGAAGACAATGCTCAAACCCTAGTCTTTTGTAAACACCTTCAACTTTTTTTTATTTTGTCTAACTTCAAAAAGAAAAAGGATTTTGGGTTGGTGCATCCGCACGAGACGGACAAGTTCCTGAACTATACGTGGCTGTCCCAGACCACGATAGTTCCAAGCAAAGAGGATCATTGTCCCTGCCGGGCGCTCTCATTCGTGCCCGACAGTTTGCCAGTAGCCCCTAGACCAGTCGCTTGCTCATTTTTCTTTCCATCCTTTTCCTTCTGCTTCACTTCCTCCTCCCCGTTGTCTTGCTCTGCATCTTCTCTGTTGTGTGTAGTTCCCTCTTCTTCCCTCAGCTTGCGCAGCCCCTCCTTACCCAAACATACAGACAGAGGTGGGACTTGGAAGTGCCCTTTCTTTGCTGCTGGCATCATGTTCTCTTCATCTTCATATGAACGATGGTGCACTCTTCCATTTCCTGCTCCCTCATATTCTTCTTGGTACTCCAGAGGTACAGATAGAGTTTTGTGGGTGCTCTGTACCTCTAGTGCACTACATTTCTTCCTTTTCTAGCTCTTGGGCATATTCCAACTATTTATATGATTTGAGATGTTATAATCATGATTTGCATTGATTTCTAGGAATTTTGAATTAATCCCCTATTTTTGGATTTAACTGTCTTTGGCAGAAAATGCTTTTTTAGTGTTTTTGACTTTCCTGGAGCTACAAGACTCAAAAAAGGGCAAGGTCAGAGAGCATGGCTTAAAATTTTTGATACAAAGATGTGGAGCTAAAGTGGGCCACCAGGGGACGACCTGGATGGAAACTAGACCAGGTGGCGAGGTCAGGAAAGTAGAACGCGCCACCTGGGCTCGTTTGGGCCTGGGTGGTCATCTCTACCTCTCCTTCAATGGACACCTTTATATACTGAAAAAATCCTATTTCCTAGAGGGGCGAATTTTACGAGGTCCAGATCACCGCTGACATCGTAATCTTTGTTTTCGGGGTTGCAAGATCCCGATCTCCACTCCGGAGAGGGGGATTTCAAGGGCTTCTTCATCACCATCATCACCGCCACCATTTCCATTCACCATGTTCTTGTTCTCCATCATCATGTGTGAGTAAATCCTCTATAGGCATGTGAGGTCCATGGGGATTGGATGAGATTGATCATGTAATCATTCATATATGTCGAGATTTGAGGGGCTTATCTTGTAGAAGTTCCCGTATGAGTGTTTATGCACCTTTGCTATGTTTAATGCTTATTACTAGGGCCCGAGTGACATGATTTCAGTACTAAACTTTTATTGCTTCATCATATATATGAGTTTGATGCCTATCTGCAAAGTGTATTACTTGCTATTTTGCTGATCTGACGACCCCCATGATGACTGATGGGAATATCAATGGGTGACATGTCTAGTTTGAGGATTGTGTGTTCAAGGAGTGTTAATAAATTGTTCCGGACTATTCTGTAAGGGTAGACCTTATTTATCTATAGACCTTAGATGGCTTCTGGTGAATCTGGGCAGATAGGACAATAGATGTATGCTAATTTTTCTTGTTGGTGCGCATACTTATATTTAGGACACACACCTACACTTATACACGGAAATGAAATTAGAGATGAACTTGAGTAAATTAAGATATATGATCAATCTTATCCTTGCAGTGCCTCGCTAGTGATCTCATGCCTACGCTTTTAATCTCTGAGCTAGAAGTTCTCCTTTCCGGTGAAAACTGGAAATTTGATGTTTACTATTTACTGTTGCAATCACTGTTTTCTCTGAACTGCTATAATCACAACTTGCTTTTGATAATATTGATATACAGGTGTGGTTGAGAGTGACCTCTCAATTGCTAAAGTCTTGCTAATATTCTTGTTTGCTCCCCTTGACTCGAACTATAAATTTGGGTAATACTTCCCATAAAAAATTTCAGCGACCCCCTAAACTTGTGGGTATCAAGAAATTTTCTGGCGTTGTTGCCGGGGAGCCTATCTTTATTGGTATGACTACTTGTTATCATCTACTATTGTAATTATTGATTCTCGTCATGGGAAATAGTAATGAAATTATTGCGAAGGAGATCATGCCTTCAACTACTCGCGGATGTACAAATTTACTTTCTAGACCTAATGTTTCACCTGCTGCTGCTTTGCATAGTTCACCTTTGTCTAAGATGTCTATGCCTACTGATAATGATAATGAACTGTCAGATGATAGTGTGAATAATGAAGTCACAAACAATTTATCCAACCCATCATCTAATAAAAATTCTGATCTAGATGATGAAACTGCTAAGGCCAATTCTATTAAAGTGCTTTCGCCTGAATCTATCGCTGCCTTTAGTAGAGCTTCTGTGGAAGGTAGTAAGAGTGATCTTGATGAATTAGATTATCTGGTAAATGCTATGCTAGGAGATTTATATCCTATTGTTAAACAATCTGGTACACCAATAGTCTACATAAAAGATCCTGCTTACAAATTTTTTGTTAATCCTAAGATTATTGAATTGGTTGAGAAAAATAAATTCTATGGGAATGATGAGGGGTATCTTGGTGAGCACTATGGAATTATGTCCTAGAGGCAATAATAAAGATGTTATTATTATAATTATTGTTCATGATAATGTTTATATTCTATGCTAGAATTGTATTAAGCGGAAACATTAATACTTGTGTAGTTTATGAACAACACCGTGTCCCTAGTACACCTCTATGGACTAGTTCATTGATTAACGATGGTTAAGGTTTCCTAACCATAGACATGAGTTGTCAATTAATAATGAGGTCATATCATTAGGAGAATGACGTGATGGACATACCCAAATAAAGCACGGAAATTAGATCGTGTCATTGTGTTCATCTTTGCGAAGCTTTTTCCTATGTCAAGTATTGTATTCCTTAGACCATGAGATAATGCAACTCCCTAGTGCCGGAAGAGAGCTTTGAGGTCATCAAACATCATACTATGAAAGGGTGATCATAAAGGTGTCTCTCGGGTAATCGGAAAGTACTTGTTGGGTTGAATGTATCGAGATGAAATTTGTCCCTTCCGAGTCAGAGAGATATACTTCAGGCCCACTCGGTAATCAATATCAACACCACTTAAAAGCATGTAGTTAAAGATTTAATCGCAAAGTGATATTGGATTATGGAACGAGTAAAGTACTTGTTGTGAATGAGATTGAACTAGGTATGCCGATACCGACAATCAAATCTCAGGCGAGTAAAATATCGTGAGACGAAGGGAATACAAATACGGGATTGATTGAATCCTGACATCATGGTTCATTGATACGTCTCAAACATATCAATAATTTTTTATGCTCCATGATTGCTTTTACACCATTTGCTTAGTATTTCATTACACTTCGTGGCATTTTTATGCATTTTCTGGAACTAACCTATTAACGAGATGCCATAGTGCCAGTTCCCTATTTTGTGCTATTTTTGTGTTTCAAAAAAGTTACACAGGAAATATTCTCGGAATTGGACAAAACAAAAGCCAAACATCCAGAAATTCACCGAAGCTTCTAGAGAACCGAAGAGGAGACGGAGTGGGGCCACAGGCCGGCCACAAAATAGGGCAGCGTGGCCCAAGCCCTGGCCACGCCCCCTATGTGTGAGACCGCCTCGTTCCACTTCTGATGCTGCCCCTTCGCCTATAAAGACCCCCCGATGGGAATAACCTAAGGACCCGATCACTTTTCTAGAAACACATCACGATCTGCCGCCATCGTCGACCCGAGATCAGGAGGGTCCAGAAGCTCTTCCCGGCACCCTGCCGGAGAGGGGAATCGCCACTGAAGGTCTTCTTCATCGCCATGCTTGCCTCCGGCACGATGAGTGAGTAGTCTACCTTGGACTATGGATCGATAGCAGTAGCTAGTTGGTTGTCTTCTCCACCATGTGCTTCATGTTTAGATCTCGTGAGCTGCCTTACATGATCGAGATCACCGTTATGTAATTCTACATGTTGTGTTTGTTGGGATCCGATGAATATTGGTGTTATGATTGAGTTGATGTGCTAAATATTATCTTATGTTATCTCTATGTTGTTTATGATCTTGCATGCTCTCCATTGTTAGTAGCTATCTTGGCCGAGTAGATACTAGTGATCCAAGAGGGGGTATTTATGCTCGATAGTTGGGTTCATGCCTCTATTTAATCTGGGGGAGTGACAGAAACCTCTAAGGTTGTAGATATGCTATTGCCACTAGGGAGAAAACAATAGTCATATGTCCAAGGGCATATGCTTTGTTTACATTATACACTTTGCTTAATGCAGTTATCTGTTGTTCGCAACTTAATACTTGTAGAGTTCTCGGATTGATTCGCCACAAGTGGATTATTAGTCATAGATGCAGTTGGATGGCGGTCTATCTATCTTGTTGTAATGCCCAGAGTAAATCTCATAGTGATCCTCTCGACATATGCACGTTATCTTTATTCTATCAATTGTCCAACTATAATTTGTTTACCCAGCATGTGTTATTTTATCTTATGGAGAGACACCAGTAGTGAACTGTGGACCCCAGACCTATTTCCTTTATATTGCTATCACCTGTTTACTTTACTTGCACTGTTTACTTTACTCGCACTGTTTACTTTACTCGCATACCATTATTGCTTTCCACTCGATATGCTCATTCCTTTGTTTACAGCAAACCAGTGAGATTGACAACCTCATCGTAAGTTGGGAACAAAGTACTTGGTTGTGATGTGTGCAGGTTCCACGTTGCTACTAGTTGAAGACGCGCTAACAAGATATCGTTAATGGCGCCCTTGTGGGAGTGTCACTAGGCTAGCAAGCATCACCTTCTAGAGTATTGGCTTTTTCCTACTGGATTGATAACCTTGGTTTCTTACTGGGGGAAAAGCTTGTTGCTGTACTCATCATACCTTCCTCTTGGGGTTCCCAACTGGCCGGTCATTTACTTTATCAACTACACGCCAACAAGTTCTCTAGCACCATTCACCACCGCGCCATCAAAAGCAATCATTCATCCAATATGATCATCGTTGAGTGCGTGGGAGTCAATATGGATTTCCAGATCCTGCTATTGATTATTGATGGAGATCATCTCCGCGTATTATCGAACCCATTGGGTCACACACTTAACGCAAATCAACGCTAGGTTAGTTTCGAAATATATGTGAAAATAGTTTCGGAGAGTTACGGAATTGTTCCAGGTGAAAAATATAATGTTTATTAATTTCATGAATTAAGAAATATTAATTGATATTTATTTAGAAGAAATAAGGGTTAAGTGCACTTTTGGTCCCTCAAGTATTGCCAAAGTCTAACTTTGGTCCCTCAACTTTTTTTAATCTAAAACTGGTCCTCAAAAACTTAATTAGGTCTACTTATCATCCCTGACAACGGTTTTGACTGGTTTTTTACATTTTTGTGCCACGCTCGAAAGTGTTTAGCAAGATTTTATCGAGGTAGTCTCATCTAAACGTGGGGATCTGTTGTCCTCAATCAAAATTGCCCTCTCGATCTCTTAACAAACCCTAGCTAATGGCTGAGTCTATGCGGATAGAGGTGTGACGGAGCTAATCAACAACCCTACCTCCTTGGACGTCCTCCCTATATGGCGCCTGCATTCCATAGACGACAGTTTCGAGTCAAGGATCGTTGATTAGCTCCATCACACCTCCATCTTCATAGACTAGGCCATTCAGAGAGGGTTTGTTAAAAGATCGAGAGGGAAATATTGATTGAGGACAACGGATCCCCACGCTCAGATGAGCCTACCTTGATAAAATCCTGCTAAAAACTTTCCAGCATGGCACCAAGAGGTAAAAAAACCGGTCAAAAATCGATCCAGGGACGATAAGTAGACCTAATTAAGTGTTTGAGGACTAGTTTTAGACTAAAAACAGTTGAGGGACTAAAGTTGGACTTTTACAACACTTGAGGGACCAAAAGTGCACTTAACCCAAGAAATAAATAAGAAAAAAGGTAGAAAAAAGGGAGGTGGAGCAGCGGCCAGGTGCCCTAGCTCGCTCGCATGCATCGCTAGCGAGGCTGCCAGGCTACCCTAGCGCGCTCGCTCTCGCTCGATAGAGGCCAGGGCGAGGATCCTGGCTGGCTCGCTCGGTTGTGCCTGGGTGGGCCACTGGGCCAAGTGGGCCGGCTGCCCATGGCCAGGATCGGGCGCAGCAGGTCAGCTCGGCTGGAGTTCGCTCGCCAGCGTCCTAAACGCACAACCACACCCACGAGATGAGATCGATCGCGGCGTGGCTCGGTTTGGCGTGCGGCGCAATGTGCGGTTGACCTAGCCCCTGCTTCAAGGTATCAGATGCCTATAAAAGGACTTGGTGCGGCGGTCTCCTGTGAGACCTAATTTGTGAGGAGCCACTGCTCGGTTTCTGAAGCTCTCTTTTTTCGTTCTTCTTCCACCATGCAAACAGGCGAAGCCCTGTCAGCGAATACTCTCCACCATAGATACCACGCCGTCGTGCTGTCGATCCCATCTACCACTCCACCATATCTTGCTGGACCGGGGAGGCGGAGTCATTGGTGTGCTGCATGTGTGCATCTCTCGGAGGCGTCACCACTTATGGCGTTGGATCGGATTGGATCGCGAGGAGGAGACGGCTAGTACGACTACATCATCCATGTTCGGTTCAACATTTCTGCTGTGCGATTTCTTCAAGGGTATGAAGATCTCATCTACCTCTCTTGTTGATTACATCTCCTAGATTAGATCTTAGCTTTCTTGTTCGCATCCGTAGAATTTTTTTTGATTTACTATGCTGTAAAACCCCTTCAGTGATATCAGAGCTAGATCTATGCGTAGATGTGTTTCACGAGTAGAATGCAACATGCTTGTTGCAAGCCTTTTTTTCTATTGCAAACCTCTATTTTGTGTACTTCTTATGGCGCGGCATAGTGAAATCAAAGCGGTCCAGGACAACCTTACGCGACCTTGATGTCTCACAGGACCCATTGGGAAACTCCAAGAGAAAGGTATGATGAGCACAGCAGCAAGTTTTCTCTCAGTATGAAACCAAAGTTTAGTCGACCAGTAGGAGAAAGAAATCACTTCTGAAGATTGTTGCTAGCTGACTTTTGGCAGGGCACTAGAAAATAGTTGATGGCGCGTGGGAGCTTCGGTGCCAGCAGCAATGTGGAACCTGCACACAACACAACCAAACTACTTTGCCACAACTTATAGTGAGGTTGTCAATCTCACTGCTTTTAGTGAAAACAAAGGATTAGACGTATAGTGTGGAAAGAGATGTTTGTTTGCAGTGAAGTAAAATAATACTTGCGGAAAGTAAACAGTTTTTGTAGTAGATGGTATTGTAAATGTAAAAGAATGGACCGGGGTCCACAGTTCACTAGAGGTGTCTCTCCGTAAACATAAATAACATGCTAGGTGAACAAATTACAGTGGAGCAATTGATAAAATAGAGAATGCATAACAATGCATGTACATGTCATGAAGATAACTATGAGATTCATTTGGGCATTACAACATAATACATAGACCGTAATCCAACTATATCTATGACTAATAATCAGCACATCTACAACCTTAGAAGTTATTGTCACTCTCCCAAATTACTAGAGGCATGAACCCACTATTGAGCATAAATACTCCCTCTTGGAGTTACAAGCATCTACTTGGCCAAAGCATCTACTAGCAACGGAGAGCATGCATGATCACAAATAACATAGACATGATAAATCAGTGGGATTTCTATTTTCGTGCCCTCGGGTCGTTAGTTGTGCTCAGTTTTCCCCAGCCGTTTAGTTTTTCCTCAGTTTTGCCCAAGCCCTTGTCTGAAACCCTCACAAAGAGCTCGACGGGAGGAATCCCGTTTTGTTGACCATTGGTTGGTGCTGGCAAGTGGGGTCACTATTGGTGCCCCGCTGTGGACATGTCTCCACTTATCCAGATCATCGTGGGACCCACAACTTGTCCACGTTAGCGCGCCGGACCCACATCTTACCCAGGTGACCGTTGCAAAATGGGAGCCCGAGCTAGCCCCGCGCCCGTGCCATTGCTTCCCCTTTCTTTCCCTGCGCCCCATTGTTCTTCTTCTCCACCAGCGGCAGCCCTTCTCTGGCAGGCGGGTGATGTCTAGTTTCTCTTCGACCTCCCGTTTTTCATGGCCATAGTATGGACCTGTGCCTTTGACAAGATGCCCTGACTGCCCACGCCAGGAGCCTCTGAAGCGGACGATCTGTAAGACAAACGACAATGGCAACCGTGGACGTGAGTTCCTTGCATGCGAGAGCTTGCCATATAGAGAGGGGGATAAGGTTAGATCTCACTCGAATTGCTCTATTTTCTCCCAATTTTTTCGTTATTCCCTCAAATTTAGGATTTAGGGTTCACAATGTTGTTTTCAGATCCTGAAGAAATGCAGGTATTTTGAGTGGATTGATGTGTACATTTAGAGGCTTAAATTGCAGGAATCAATTGGCGCTATTGGGGAGCGCAATTTGGGAGGGGGGACTTGCTATAGAGAATGCGGCAGAGAGAGGAGCTGTTCCGATTATGCCTAATGCTCCCACTGCAGAACTGGTGGAAGTGAAGGGAGAACTGAAAAAAATGAACAAGCAGTTAAGGCATCTGATCGAGTTGAAGAAATAAACTAATCTGATAGCTGGTTGTTTTTTTTGTTGTATAATTGCGATCATATTCTTATCATTGCTCATCGGGCGCTAGAAGTTGTTACAAGGGTTCCCTTGTTACAAATCCATTATTCAATCACATGTACTTATAGTTGTTTTTAAAGTTAGTGTGTGCATTCACCGAAATTACCAAAAAAAATAATTGTTAGGGAATATAGGAATGCTAAAGATAGTTGATAATTGTTAGAGGGGTGACAAATAATGCATTCACCGAAATCTCACAAATATGTATGTCTCATGTTTATACCAAAATTATACCACTTTTGGGACATTTCAAATAACCAAAACTATATTCCAAACTATATTCCCTAAAAGAAAAGGAATGCTAAAGAAAGTTGATAATTATTAGAGGGGTGATAAATAATCCATTCACTGAAATCCTCCAAATATACCAAATATGTATGTCTCATGTTTCTACCAAAATTATACCACTTTTGGGCCATTTCAAATTACCAAAACTATATTCTCTAAAAGAAAAGGAATGCTAAAGCAAGTTGATAATTGTTAGAGGGGTGATAAATAATCCATTCACCGAAATCCCTCAAATATGTATGCCTCATGTTTATACCAAAATTATACCACAAACTATATTCCAAACTATATTCGCTAAAAGAAAAGGAATGCTAAAGAGAGTTGATAATTGTTAGAGGGGTGACAAATAATGCATTCAACGAAATCCGCAAATACGTATGTCTCTTGTTTACACCAAAATTATACCACTTTTTAGTTTAACATTTTTAGATCATGGAAAATAATGCATAAATAGAGGTAATATAGTTACGTGGCAAACTCGTTATTGCACATAAATAGAGGGGTGGCATTGTCCACCGACAGAGAGACAGAGGGGTGGCCACGAAGAGAGAGAAATGGGTAGTCACAAAGAAACGGAGAGGGGTATACTGCCCGTTAGATCAGTGGATCAACGATTGGTGGAGTCGATCCGTGTGACAACGGCTCAACCAATCAGGATAAGTTTGAGCTTCTGTGAGCATTTGTGACAGTACTTGAGGGCAAAACTAAGTTGTACTAAGAAACCAAGGGCACGTAAATAGTAAATAGACTAAGGGATTCAAACAAAAGAATTACAAAATGAAAACTATATATTTTGTACAGTCTCTACTAATAATACGGCTTGAGGTCGTGATGGTCATAAAACCGTGGTAAGTAAAAAGACCGTCGTCTGTCAAAAAAAACCGTTCTCTCATTCCTACTCCCAAACCGCTCCCCCAACTCCCGAACAGATCTCCCCCACACTACCCGTTCGCCTCGAGCCCTCGATCCACCGCCTGCTCCACTCCCCGTCCTGCTGCGATGACGAGCGGAACGGTGTTGTTCCTGGCGGAAGCGGCCGTGGCGGTGCCGGCATGGTCTGCGCCTCCCCTATTAGTTCCCTGTCCTCGGTATCCTCGAAGCGATTCCGTGCGCACGATATCTGGGACCGTGCCTACGACGACGGTCTAAAGCGAGGCGGCGCCAGCCCCGACGAGGAGCTGATGGCGATCGGAGGCGATGCGGCGCTAGAGGATTAGGGACCGGATTCTCAAGGGGCTCCGGTCACGGCCGCGTCAGGGGAGCCTAGGCTCCCGCCCTCGTACATGCGCCTGGTTCCTCCTCCGTCCGCTCGGGCCAAGATGGCTGGGAAGAAAATGTCGGCGTTGTCAGCCAAGAAGAGCGCGTTGGAGGCTGTTGTATCCCTCCCACGCCTTCATCTACCTAAGCGGCAGAGGATCTGGTGCGGCATCGGCCATGGACGGCGTGCTATGGTGTCTAGCCTCCGCCCGCCATCATGATTTCCGGGTGCTCTTCTGCACATCTCGAGTAGGCGAGTTCAGCGCTTTAGTTGGCCGGCATCATGCCGCTGTTGGCACCACCTGCCAGTGGCGGACCCAGAAAGAATTTGGAGTGGGAGCAAAACATGTGAGTGGGGGCACTTATAGTATAAATTTATAAATTTAAAACAGTATTTTTGCTTAAATATGAACAAATTTAATTAGATTTGAGAAAACTGAGTGCCCCCACTCACATATACGTGCGTCCGCCCCTGCCACCTGCGGATGGCCCTCAGGGAGCGTGGACCTGAACCTGCTCAAACTCAGTCATCCCACTAAGCGGACATGCTGGTTATGTTACTGAACTTCATATCTGAAGCAGAGCTCCTTGCTGATTGCAGTGTAGACCGTCCTCTGATCCGTATTTCTTCAAATGCCAAGTTGGGGAGAACGAGCCAGCAATAGCCGAACTTCCATATGTCTCTCACAGAACATCAACTGCAAGAAAAATTAATTGCGAAGGGCACATGCTTCAGTGGCATCAAGGCATGGTAGTAGCTTCCCACAAAAAAAAACGCATGGTAGTACCTGCTGCTGAATATCAGTTGTGCACTTGTGCATACCTGAAACTCATGATTGGGTTCATCCAGCCTATTAATTTATGTTCATAAATTGAAGAATGATATAATTGTGAGATTTTTGCTCCATTAAATATTTTCTATTTGGCAAGCAGAGAGAGGTTGGCGATACAACAATGTCCTATCTATGGGTTCTACGTATATGATGTAGAAATATAATTTCTTTGTAAGTAACATTTTAAGCAAGCCGCAAATTTATATTTTAAAATCTAATTTGCTTATCATTTTCTATAAACATTTTATATGTATTATGTTACACATGCAACAACTAAATTATTGACGCTCTCGTGGCAGCGCACGAGCATTCAGCTAGTATAATTCATATTGGGCTACATCAAATTATTTGCAATTCAAATATACATGAGCGTGACAATTATGGCCTCATTTAGACAAACTATGTTTTGGGGAAGATGTTTTGCAAAGGGGTTTGAGTGGAAAACCATGTATCTTCATAGCTACTAGTGATTCTGAGAAGTGGCAATTTGTGGTAAACCCTTGATTTATCTATGTTTGTTAAGGTTTCCTAGGTGGCAGGTTGCGTAGGAAGACTCCATGAGTAGGTGCCACTATGTTTTTATTTTTATTTTTGATTTTTTGCGCATTAAATGACTCAATTAGCTATGTTAATCTCATTTGTTGACTCTCTGTTGACCAGCTACTTGAGAGTAGAACTGAGTATATTGTACTTGCCAGTCTAAGTACTCAAGGGGAAAACTGAGTACAGATAAAATTTCTGTATAAGACCCGAGGTTATAACTGAGTACACCAAACATCCCAGGGTTAGCCTCGTGTCACAGTGCACGCTGCAGCCGTGCATAGCAGACGCGTGTTGCGGTACACGCCGCCTTTGTCTTTATAGAGCCCCTCTTTCTCTCCCTCCACGCTCATCCACTCTCTCATTCTCACTGCAACCACCTCTCCTGTCCCATCATCTTCTCCACAACCGAAGAAAAAACCCCAAAGAAAATCGTCGGTGATGGAGAAGAATGAGATGCCCATTGTTGGTGCTTCCAACGTAGCCGCCGGCGCATCAGCCGCCGGCCCATTGGCCGCCACCCCCGTCCAAGCCCCCGTCGCTGCTTTCGACGTAGCCGCCGATGCATCAGCCGCGGGCGCATCGGCTGCCGCCCCCGTCCAGGCCCCCGTCACTTGGGACCTGTACGAACCAGTGCCGTATGTCACGCCAGATAACCCCTACGACACCAGCATCGTCGACGACGAGCTGGAGGTAACCCTTTGTTCCCTTGTTCTTATCCCATTTCAATCCTTTTGTGTTAGATCTAGCATTATTAGGGTTCATCTGTTCCTAGTTCAATCCTTTTGTGTTAGATCTTGCGTTATTAGGGTTCGTCTATTCCTAGTTCAATCCTTTTGTGTTAGATCTTGCGTTATTAGGGTTCGTCTGTTCCTAGTTCTAGATCTTGCATTATTAGTATTTGTGATTTGCTTTTGTTTAAGATTTAGTTAACTTATATGAGTAATCAATCTCATCCGGTTAATTTGTGCCGATGATGATGAATATTTGGGCACAAATAGATTCAGGGTTTGGTTAGTGAACAATTGGTGTGTACAAATTTGTTGTGCATGATCTTTGGTTCAGTAACTTAAATCCTGGATATAAGTATGTCCAATGTAACTGAGGCTACCTCTTTTTTTCGTGCCCATATTATCATGCATGATCTTTTGTTCACTCTTTGTTCCATCATCATTGCAATTGACTCCGTGTTTTTTGTACGATCTTTGGTGCTACGTGACAGGTGCAGAGCAGTGATGTCGATAGCGACGACGAGTCCTTCCAAACCAAGACTCATCACGTCCTCGGGAGGCTGCGATCCGGCCATTACGATGACCACTTTGCTTGAGGCGTTTACAGGTGCCCCTTCTGCAACAGGAGGCTCCGCGCCACCGACTTCAACTGCCTTGCCGAATCCATTGGCAGAGCCATTGGCGGTGCTAGAGTTGGAACGACCATGAACGTGCATGCGTTCATGGCCCAACACAAAGCACTTGGGACTCACCTGCGCAGCCTCCAAGCAGCTTAAATTCATGTAAAATGTAGCTTATGTTGGATCTATCGGTAGTACTGTTGGATCTGTTATGAACTATGTTGGCTGATGTATGCAGCTTATCCTATATTTTCTCTGGATTTGTGCCCTAGATTTCCTACCTGATTGGGTAAAAATGAAGGCATAAAGAAATGAATGGCGTTAAAAAACAGAAGGAGAAGCTGCTCTAAATTTGCTACCAATTTGGGCAATCAAGAATGAATGAGATCAAGCGAGATAGAGGAAAAAGGTGCATTGAAAACTGCTAATCTAGGCGAAAGAGACAGAAACCACTTGTGCCCATGTCCCGGACCCACACGGCTCCACACGCTACAACCCCACACGCTACGGCCCCAGCTCCGCTCGTATGAACAAACACGGTCTCGTCCTGTCCCACGCGGTCCCTTTCTACCAACCCCACACGACATGGTCCCACACGACGTGGCCCCACTCGTCAGCACGGAATGGTCAACTGAATGGGATTCCTCCCGTCCGAGCTCCTTGTGAGGGTTTCAGACAAGGGCTTGGACAAAACTGAGGAAAAACTAAGGAGCTGTGGAAAACTAAGTACAACTAAGGACCCGAGGGCACAAAAATAGAAATCCCTAAATTAATAATCAACTTGACATAGTACTCAATATTCATCAGATCCCAACAAACATAACATGTAGAAGTACATAAATATGATCTTGATCATGTAGGCAGCTCACAAGATCTAAACATGGAGGCGCAAATAGGAGAACACAACCATCTAGCTACTACTATGGACCCATAGTCCAAAGATGAACTACTCACACATTACTCCGGAGGAAGGCATGGTGATGAAGGCCTTTGGTGATGATTCCCCTTGCCGGCAGGGTGCCGGGAAGAGCTTTAGACCCCTTCCGAACTAGGGTCTATGACGGCGGCGGCTTACAATACTTTTCGTGGATGGATGTTTGATATGTCTCAAACGTATCTATAATTTTTTATGCTCCATGCTTGTTTTTACACAATTTGCCTTGTGTTTCGTTACACTTTGTGGCGTTTTTATGCGATTTCCAGAACTAACCTACTAACAAGATGCCACAGTGCTAGTTCCTTGTTTTCTGCTATTTTTGTGTTTCAGAAATGCTACACATGAAATATTCTTGGAATTGGACGAAACAAGTTTCAGAACTCTTATTTTTCCCGGAAGAGGACCAAAGACCAAACGAGAGCCAGAGGGGGGCCAGTGGCTGCCCACACCATGAGGGGGTGCAGCCCAGGCCCTAGCCGTGCCCACCTATGGTGAGGCCCCCCTGGTCGCCTCCTGACGATGCCCCTTCGCCTATAAGAAGCCTCCTGATGGAAAACCCTAGAACAATCGGCAAATTTTCCAGAAAGAGTTCCGCAGCTCTGCCGCCACCACCGATGAATTTCGGGGGACAAAAGTCTTTGTTCCAGCACCCTGCCGAGACAGGGAAGTGCCGCCGGAGCCATCTCCATTGGTCTCCATCGCCGTCTCTGCCGTCTCCATCGACCTCACCGCCATCTCCATCAACCTTGCTGTCGCCTATGATGAGGAGTGAGTAGTTCTCCCCCGGGGCTGAGGGCTCTACCAGTAGCTATGTGGTTCACCTCTCTCTCCCATGATGTGATCTTTATGTGATCGTGAGCTTTGTATCTAGTTGAATTGGTAGATGTTATTATTCACATATTATGCTACTCCTATGCTTTATTATTGTACTCTCCGGAGATACCTTGTATCATGGTGTAAAGGTGACTAGTGTGTGCATCATGTGTATCTTTTTGGTTAATTTCTCTATGAAATGTTGGTGTTTGTTGGAACCATCTAGTGCATTCACGGTGATAGTATGGGACAATCTAGGTTGGGTACATACGGACTTTGAAGAGTGCTTCGTAGCCCTACGCATGATTACTGTTCGTTTTCCATTGGAGAACTATTTTGAGTTGCAAATTGATGATAGTATCTATTGGTTCAATTATGTTATATTTGTTGGGAGTGTGTCCACTAGTGAAAGTATGATCCCTAGGCCTTGTTTCCAAGCTTTGCACACCGTTTCCTTTCAGTTTTGTTACATGTTTGCTTGTAGCGATACTTATTTTAGATTATAGTTTCTACTCATAATCATCACTACTACTTGTATTTAACTATCTCTTCACCAAACTAGTGCACCTATACATCTAACAAGTGTATTGGGTGTGTTGGGGAAACAAGAGACTTTCTGTATCGTAATTGTATGGTATCTTGAGAGGGATAGCTTTGACCTCTTCCTCCCTGAGTTCGATAAACCTTGGTTGATCCACTTAAGGGAAACTTGCTGCTGCTCTACAAACCTCTGCACTTGGAGGCCCAACACTGTCTACAAGAACAGACGCGTGTGTAGACATTAAGGTCTTTTCTGGCGCCGTTGCCGGGGAGGTAAGGTAAAAGGTACTCGCATCCTCCTGTGTGCAGGTATTTCAATGAACCAAGTTAAGAAGAAGCTATTCTCTTTTTTGCTGAAAGGCAGAGCTGAGGAATGGTATAAAACATTGAAGGATGGCCGATCTATTGATTGGAAGGAAATTTAGCCTCTCTTTTATTCTAAATTCTATCCTTCTAGTCAGGTTTATAAAGATAGGAATTACATTTATAATTTTCATCCGCATGAGGGAGAAAGCATTGCCCAAGCTTGGGGAAGATTGAAGTTACTAATGCATAAATGTCCTATTCATGATCTTCCCTGTAATATTATTATTAATAATTTTTATGCAAGGCTTTCAGGATATTACAAGGACTATCTAGATGCATGCTTTGATAGGTCTTTCACAAGCAAGGATGTTGACACCAAGTGGGGTCTGCTTGAGACAATTCAAAACAATATTGAAGGTTGGGATAGCGACAAAGGTAAAGGATCAGTTATGAATTACGAGTTTGATTGCATTAAGTCTTTGGCTGAAACTGCTAATTTTCAAGAGCTTAGTGCTAAATATGGTCTTGATCCTCAAATTATAGTTGATTGCTTTAAAGCCTTTGCTTCCCATATGAATGTTCCTAAAGGAAATGGGGACGTGTATCATGAACCTTTTAAGGACACTTGCATAGAAAGTGATATTATTGTTGATGATTGCAATAAACATGCTCAGATTTCAAAAAGTACTATTTCTTATAAGCATGTTAATTTTTGTGGTGTACATAGACCTTGTGAACAGAGTTACAACAAGGAAGATTATTGTGTCCACCATGCAAATGAAGAAACCCGAATGTGGAACAAGGATATAGGTGAGATTGGTAAAAAGGTTTGTAAGCTTTAACCTTTTCTTTATAAACATTGCGATGACATATGTCATTTTAATTTCCAATGCTCAAGCCCTAATAGTTACTCTTCTAGTACCTTAAGTATGTATTGTGATGACAAGATTACTCCCAATCAGCATGATGAGCTCACTTTGTTCTTGGCGTGTGATGAGATATCTAGAAAGATTGCTTTGATAGATATGAATGATGTTGATATTAATAGCGCCCTTCATGGTTGTCGTCTCTATTGTGCTAAAGATTGCCTTGCAAATACTTACATACAAAATCTTATAAAACTTGATATTTTTCCAAGCTATGACAGGACTGATAGATGTTTTTATCTTATTAATAGAGAGGAGGAATCCTCCAAAGTTTCTTCTGTTGTTTCTGTCAGCAAACCAGAATATGTGGAGAAGATGCCCTTCAAGTCTCTCCCTCCTAAAGGAGAGAGTAAGAAGAGTATGAAGAAGAAGAAGAAGAAGAGGAGGAGTAAAAGGCGAGAGGACACGGTATCTTCCCCTAAGCGTTATGATCCTGCTATAGATTATGATAATTCTGATTGGGATGATGTTCCTATGCCTGTTACCTATGTTAGTGATCATGATTGGGAAAAGCACTCTACTTTTGATATTGAAAATCTTTTTGGTACCAATTCTAAGGTTAATAATTGTTGTACCATTAGTGCTATCCATGTTCCTTCTTATGATGATATGTTTGATGAATATGCTTTGCGACATAGTAGTTCTCTATCTTGTGATGATACTAAGCCTCTAGTTTATGATGATGAGTATAATGTTTTCAATTCACCTACTTTTGAGGAGAAAAATAGTTATGATTATAATATGCCTCCTGTCTTTGATGATTATGGTGATGAGAATAATTATTCTATTGAATCTGCTCCTACTACTATTGTTCATGTGGGGAGTATTAATTCTTTTATGCATGTGGCTCATGATAGGGATGCTTTATGTGATAGTTATATTGTTAGTTCTATTCATGATGCTACTGAAAGTTATTATGCGAGAGGGAAACATGGTTTGATGGATCTCAACAATATTGAGTTTCCCCTCTTTATGTTGCAATTCTTGAAGTTGTACTTGTTTTGCCTTCCTATGCTTTTTGCTTTGCGCTTTTATGACTTGTCTCTTTACAAGACTATTTTTCATAGGAAGTGGTTTAGATTTAAATGTGTTCCATACTTGCTTTTTTATGCTCTCTATTACTTTAAGTTCCTATATGTCGCCTTTGCCTTAAGCTCTTATATGGCGCCCACATGAGCATCTTTGCAAATTACTGCGCCTAGCTCAAAGGCGTTAAAGAAAAGCACTATTGGGAGATAACCCAATGTTTTACTTTCAGTACTTTTTCTTTTATTTGAGTCTTGGAAGTCATTACTACTGTAATAACCGCTCCTTATCCTTTTTATTTTGTTGTTGTGCCAAGGGAAGCCTCTAATTTGAGTGAGGTAAGATTTGGGGATGTTGTTGTCCTGAAATAGTTTTCGGTGCTGCACCGTAAAAATTCGTGAAAATTATCTGTATATCTTTTGGATCTGCGATTTCTTGGGCATATGCCCCAGGTTATATCCAAACTTTTGTTAGTTGAGCACTTTTTGATTTGAGCAACAGAAAACCCCTAAAAAATTCGACCTATGTCAGCTGTTCAGTTTTGACAGATTTCTGCCAATATTTGTGGTTGCCACTTTATCGCTTTCTTTTGAGTTCTTTTGATCACGGAACTTTTGGAGAAGTTGCTACAGTAGTATTTACTATATATGTGGTGGTTTTGAGTTGAAACCTGAAGCAAAAAGAGGTTGATTATATGTTATGCTTGCACTAATGTTGCTAATAGAATTGTGTTTAGTTTTGTATGAAGGAAGTTTTCAAGTGTAGGGATTGGAGAATGATGAGATGAGTTGAAGAATGGACAAAAGCTCAAGCTTGGGTATGCCCATTAATCACCCCAAGAAATATCCAAGAAGTACAAGCGTCAAAGCTTGTGGATGCCCCCGAGGCACCCTTTTTTCATCGGCAAAAATCAGGTCACCTTTCAAGACACTATATTTTTATTGCTTCATGCACTATGCGTTTTTCTTGGATCATCAGTTTATTTTGTTTTCAGTTTTCCTTTGCTTAGTTTGCTGCAATAAATGGTTAGATCACATCATGTTTCTTTTGAAGGAGATGAACTCGCTTTTCATTTGCCAAGAACACTCTAGTTTTCACTCTTATCGTTCAATGAGTGTTCTCTTTTTCTGCTACTACGTTTAGCTTTTGATTTTCACCTTGATTTGTGTTCAGATCTTGTTATATATTTTTATCAAGGTGTATTTTTGCCTCTGATCTTTGTTGGTTTTCCTCAAAAGAGTTTTCTCAAAAATGTTTGAATGGTGTTGGAAAGAGAAAAAGTTTAATGCAAAAAAGTGGTACACAAAGGAGCTTGTGTAGACTGCGGCCTAGGCTTTTGCATGTCGTGCTAGTGATTTGAGTGGTACAAAAATAATTTTGACTGGATCTATCCCCAAAATATTTTTAGTGATTTGAGTGAACCAAAGCGTGATCACAAAGGGTCTTCTAAAACTTATGTGGATGAAATACAATGCCTTATTGACAAGACCTCTGCAGTCGATCTTAATGCTCCTTCTGATGTTACTTGATTCGCAATTTTCTGCGCCTAGCTCAAAGGTGTTAAAGAAAAGCACTCTTGGGAGATAACCTAATGTTTTATTTTCAGTACTCTTTCTTTTATGTGAGTCTTGGAAGTCATTACTACTGTAATGCTCCTTATCCTTTTTATTTTGTTTTTGTGCCAAGAGAAGCCTCTAATTCGAGTGAGGTAATGATTTGGGGATGTTGCTGTCCTGAAACTGTTTTCGGTACTATGATACGTCTCCAACGTATCTATAATTTTTAATGCTCCATGCTTGTTTTTACACCATTTACCCGATGTTTTGTTACACTTCGTGGCACTTTTATGCATCTTTTAGAACTAACCTATTAACAAGTCGCCACAGTGCCAGTGACTTGTTTTCTGCTATTTTTGTGTTTCAGAAAAGCTACAGAGGAAATATTCTCGGAATTGGATGAAACAAGTTCTAGAAGTCTTATTTTCCCGGAAGCTTCCCGAAGACTGAAAGAGAGCCGGAGGGGGGCCAGAGGCCGCCCTCACACATAGGTGGCGCGGCCTAGGCCCTGGCCGCGCCACCTTGGTGTGAGGAGCCCCTGGCTGCCCCCTAACGATGCCCCTTCGCCTATAAGAAGCCTCAGGACGGAAAACCCTAGAGAAGTTGACATTTTTCACAGAACAGTTCCGCGGCTCCACCGCCGTCAAAGACAAATTTCGGGAGACAGAAGTCTCTGTTCCGGCACCCTGCCAGGATGGGGAAGTGCCCCCGGAGCCATCTCCATCGGTCTCCATCGCCGTCTCCGCCGTCTCCATCGACCTCACCGCCATCTCCATCAACCTTGCTGTCTCCTATGATGAGGAGGGAGTAGTTCTCCCCCAGGGCTGAGGGCTCTACCGGTAGCTATGTGGTTCACCTCTCTCTCCTATGATGTGATCTTTATGTGATCGTGAGCTTTGTATCATGTTGAACAAGTAGATGTTATTATTTAGATATTATGTGTATTCTAGTGGTATTATTAAAGTAATCTCTATTCCTCCTGTCATGGTGTAATGGTGACAGTGCATGCATCATGGTGGTACTTGGTCTAGGCTACGATTGTGATCTTTTATGGATTATGAGAATAATTATCACTATAATAGTATTGAAGTGATCTATTCCTCCTTTCATGGTGTAATATTGACAGTGTGTGCCCCGTGTTAGTACTTGGTCTAAGTTGCAATAATATCTATCTTGAGTTGTGCTTTGATTTGGATATCTCTATGAGTGGTGTTTGTCAAGTACTTGATGAACTTTGAGGAGTGCTTCGTAGCCCTATGCAATGATTAGTGTTATTCAATAGGAGAGTAATTCAAAGTACCATAGTGAATAGAAGTTATTTATTTGTTCAATCATGTTATATTTGTTGGGAGTGTGTCCACTAGTGAAAGTATGATCCCTAGGCCTTGTTTCCAAGTATTGCACACCGTTTACTTCCTATTTTGTTACATGTTTGCTCGCAGCAATATTTATCCCAGATCACGTTTGCTACTTATAATCATCACTACTACTTGTATTTCACTATCTCTTCGCCGAACTAGTGCACCTATACATCTGATAAGTGTATTGGGTGTGTTGGGGACACAAGAGACTTTCTGTATCATAATTGCAGGGTTGCTTGAGAGGGATAGCTTTGACCTCTTCCTCCCTGAGTTTGATAAACCTTGGGTGATCCACTTAAGGGAAACTTGCTGTTGTTCTACAAACCTCTTCACTTGGAGGCCCAACACTGTCTATAAGAACAGACGCGTGCGTAGACATTATGCTGCACCATAAAAATTCGTATAAATTCTCTGTATATATTTTGGACCTGCGATTTCTTGTGCATATGCCCCAGGTTATATCCAAACTTTTGTTAGTTGAAACTTTTTGATTTGAGGAACAGAAAACCCCTCAAAAATTCGACTTTTGTTAGTTGTTCTGTTTTGACAGATTTCTGCCAATATTTGTGTTTGCTGCTTTATCGCTTTTTTGTGAGTTCTTTTGATCATAGAACTTTTGGGGAAGTTGCTACGGTAGTATATGCTTTATATGTGGTGGTTTTGGGTTGAAAGCTGAAGCAAAAAGAGGTTTATTATATGTTATGCTACACTAATGTTGCTAATAGATTTGTGTTTAGTTTTGTATGAAGGAAGTTTTCAAGTGTAGGGATTGGAGAATGATGAGATGAGTTGAAGAATAGATAAAAGCTCAAGCTTGGGGATGCCCATGCATCTCCCCAAGAAATATCCAAGAAGTACAAGCGTCAAAGCTAGGGGATGCCCCCGAGGCACCCCTTCTTCATCGGCAAAAATTAGGTCACCTTTCAAAACACTATATTTTTATTGCTTCATGCACTATGTGTTTTTCTTGGAGCGTCAGTTGTTTTAGTTTTCTTTATTAGTTTAGTTTTGTTTGCTGCAATAAATGGTTGGACCCAACAAATTTCCTTTGGAGGAGATGTACTCGCTTTTCATTTGCCAAGAACACTCAGTTTTTCACTCTTATCGTTCACCGAGTGTTCTTCTTTTTCTGCTACTGCTTTTGGTTTTCATTTTCGCCTTGATTTGCGTTCAGACCTTGTCATATCTTTTCATCAAGGTGTATTTTTGCCTATGATCTTTATTGGTTTTCATCAAAAGAGGTGTCTTTAAAAATTTCAAATGGTGTTGGAAAAGAGAAAAAGCTTTGTGCAAAATAGTGGTACAAGAAGGAGCTTGTGTAGACTGCGGCTTAGGCTTTTGCATGTCGTGCTTGATGTCTTTTTGATAGTATGCTTAGTGGTTTTGCTATAGCATGACTTGTCTCAAATAACTGAGATTGCTTAATGAGCCTTTGAAAAAAATCATGCGTTATTTTAATTATTTGGAAGCATTATTTTGGTTTTCTCCTTGATACTTTATTTGGGTTGACTTGGCGCGTGATCACACATGTTAGACTCTTACACAGTCACCAATAGCCTTCATGATCATTTAGTTTTTGACTTTTGATGCCATCTTATGCTTCTTTTAATGTCGCTTTGTCACTTTGCATGATTATGGCCATTTTTGCTCTCTTAGTTGGTTGCTCCCAGTCTTTTGGTAGCCCTCGCCTTGTACTGAGTATGAGCTCTACTCGTGCATCCAACTCCTAAAAGCCAAAGTCTTCCAAAGTGTCCACCATACATACCTACTAGCAATTTGCTATTCCAAGTAAATTTGACTTGCTTTTATCTTCTCTTCAAATTAAACTCTTACCAGTGTTATGCGAAAATTCGGTCAGTAAAGCTCTCACGAACCGGAAGGCACACTTTACTTTTTCCTGTTCTTAAAAATTTGACATTGTGGTCTCTTATGTTGAGTTGTTATGCTTGAAAGTTATAAGTTGGAGACTAGCCTAGCCATGCAGTTATGGGCAAGCTTTCAACATTGCACTTCTTATTTGAGTTGATATCGTGATCTTTTGTTTATGGATGCCCGCGGTGTGAAATGAATTGGGAATCTTGTGGGGATCATGGAGTTTGTATATGTGTTAGGGAAACTCCTGGGCCGCCAATCTAAGCCATGCATAATTCATGGTGGAAATTTGCAGCATACCCATGGTGGACATTCGACGATGCATCTCACAATAAAAAGCTAAACAAATGGCAAATAAAAGAGATGTCGAGGTGTTCATTGTCTGCTTGTCCTGTCATTTTGATGTGGGCTTGTTCCATGTCATCGGGCACGGAGGTACCCTGTTGGCGGTTCTCAATGATACATATATACTTACAATGACAAGAGCCTTGCTTGGGACTCTAAGTAAAGTAGCATGAGGTTTGGGTACTCGTATTCACGAGACACGAGGTTTTCAACTTATGATTTGTCAAGCATATGCATCATAATTGTTCTCGCATTAACTTTAACCATTCAAGATGCTTATGATGGGGGCAATGAGAGCTCAAAGCCGGTAAGTACCATAATTTTTGAAGGTTATAAACTTGCAATCACTGCTTCCCTCTGCGAAGGGCCTTTCTTCTACTTTTTATGTTGAGTCACCACTTTCTTTCTTTATGCACCATTAAGAGAGAAAAGTTGTCATTCTTAGTATAATGTGCATTGTCCCAAAGTTTTCATTGATTGATTCATATTGTTGGTTTCACTTGTTCATAAATTACTTGTATCTAGTCGCCCTCTTAAACTTGAAGGTGTCCTATGCATTTATGCTTTGCTCTCTATGAAGGACAAGCTGAAAACCATTTGTATGTTTTTCCTTATGATTTGAACACACATTTGACTTTCATTGTTTCATTTTCATGATCTTTGTTTGTGTTCATTTGCATGTTTACAACATGGTTGCTAAGTTTCTATTGTCAAGATTATATCTTTCATGCCCATGTTTTAAGTTCTTATGATCCCAGCTCACAAATGCTTACATTTATGATTAAGATTGTGTAGGTGCATGTCACCTCAAAAATTATTCTTTTGTTATCACTTACCTACTCGAGGATGAGCAGGAGTTAAGCTTGGGGATGCTTGATACGTCTCCAACGTATCTAAAATTTTTGATGCTCCATGCTTGTTTTTACACCATTTGCCTACTGTTTCGTTACACTTCGTGGCACTTTTGTGCATTTTCCAGAACTAACCTATTAACAAGTCGCCACAGTGCCAGTTCCCTATTTTCTGCTGTTTTTGTGTTTCAGAAGTGATACACAGGAAATATTCTCAGAATTGGACGAAACAAGTTCCTAAAGTCTTATTTTTCCCGGAAGCTTCCAGAGATCTGAAGAGGAGTTGGAGGGGGGCCACGAGGGCCCCACACACCAGGGCAGCATGGCCAGGGGCCTGGCCGCGCCCCCTATGTGTGAGAGCCCCTCGGGCCACTTCTGACGATGCCCCTTCGCCTATAAAGACCCCCCGATGGAAAAAACCTTATTTCCCGATCAATTTTCTAGAACACATCGTGATCCGCCGCCGCCATCGACCCGAAGATCGGGAGGGTCCAGAAGCTCTTCCCGGCACCCTGCCGGAGAGGGGAATCGCCACCGAAGGTCTTCTTCATCGCCATGCTTGCCTCCAGAGCGATGAGTGAGTAGTCTACCTTGGACTATGGGTCCATAGCAGTAGCTAGATGGTTGTCTTCTCCACTATGTGCTTCATGTTTAGATCTCATGAGCTGCCATACATGATTGAGATCACCGTTATGTAATTCTACATGTTTGGTTTGTTGGGATCCGATGAATATTGGTGTTTATGATTAAGTTGCTGTACTGAATTATATCTTTTGTTATCTCTATGTTGTTTATGATCTTGCATGCTCTCTGTTGTTGGTAGCTATCTTGGCCGAGTAGTTGCTAGTGACTCCAAGAGGGGGTATTTATGCTCGATAGTGGGTTCATGTCTCTATTTCACCTGGGGGAGTGACAGAAACCTCTAAGGTGGTAGATGTGCTGTTGCTACTAGGGAGAAAACAACATTCATATGCTCAAGGGCGTATTCTTTATTTACATTACACACTTTGCTTAATGCAATTATCTGTTGTTCGCAACTTAATACTTCTAGGGTGTTCGGATGATATCCCCGGGAGTGGATTATTAGTCATAGATGCAGTTGGATGGCGGTCTATGTATTTTGTTGTAATGCCCAGAGTAAATCTCATAGTGATCTTCTTGACATATCACGTTATCTTTATTCTATCAATTGCCCAACTGTAATTTGTTTACCCAGCATGTGCTATTTTATTTATGGAGAGACACCACTAGTGAACTGTGGACCCTGGTCCTATTTCCATCATATTGCTATCACCTGTTTACTTTACTCGCACTGTTTACTTTACTCGCATACTTTTACTGTTTTCCACTAGATACACTCATAACCTTTGTTTCAAGCAAACCGGTGAGATTGACAACCTCATCGTAAGTTGGGAGCAAAGTATTTGTTTGTGTGTGTGCAGGTTCCACATTGCAGCTAGCAAGCAAAGCTTGGACGAGGCGCCATATATAAATTGTTGGGTTCGACACTCTTATTTATCGAAAGTACTATGATACACCCCTATACTTGTGGGTCATCAACGTCTCAAACGTATCTATAATTTTTGATGCTCCATGCTTGTTTTTACACCATTTGCCTATTGTTTCGTTACACTTAGTGGCATTTTTATGCATTTTCCGAAACTAACCTATTAACGAAGTGCCACAGTGCCAGTTCCCTGTTTTCTGCTGTTTTTGTGTTTCAGAGTGATACACAGGAAATATTCTCAGAATTGGACGAAACAAGTTCCTGAAGTCTTATTTTACCTGGAAGCTTCCAGAGATCCAAAGAGAAGTAGGAGGGGGGCCACCAGGGCCCCACACGCATGGGTGGCGCGGCCAGGCCCCTGGCCGCGCCGGGCCCACGTGAGGGCGCCTAGCCCCTCCTCTGACATCGACCCTTCGCCTATAAAAACCCCCCGACGAGAAAAACCTAAGTACCCGATCGGTTTTCCAGAACACATCGCGATCCGCCGCCACCGTCGACCCGAAGATCGGGAGGGTCCAGAAGCTCTTCCCGGCACCCTGCCGGAGAGGGGAATCGCCACCGGAGGTCTCCTTCATCGCCATGCTTGCCTCCGGAGCGATGAGTGAGTAGTCTACCTTGGACTATGGGTCCATAGCAGTATCTAGATGGTTGTCTTCTCCACTATGTGCTTCATGTTTAGATCTCATGAGCTGCCCTACATGATTGAGATCTAATTCTACATGTTTGGTTTGTTGGGATCCGATGAATATTGGTGTTATGATTGAGTTGCTATACTGAAATATATCTTATGTTATCTCTATGTTGTTTATGATCTTGGATGCTCTCCGTTGTTAGTAGCTATCTTGGCCGAGTAGTTGCTAGTGACTCCAAGAGGGGGTATTTATGTTCGCTAGTGGGTTCATGCCTCTATTTAATCTAGGGGAGTGACAGAAACCTCTAAGGTTGTAGATGTGCTGTTGCTACTAGGGAGAAAACAACATTCATATGCTCGAGGGCATATGTTTTGTTTACATTAGACACTTTGCTTAATGCAATTATCTGTTGTTCGCAACTTAATACTTGTGGAGTTCTCGGATTGATTTGCCACAAGTGGATTATTAGTCATAGATGTAGTTGGATGGCGTTCTATGTATTTTGTTGTAATGCCCAGAGTAGATCTCATAGTGATCTTCTTGACATATCACGTTTATCTTTATTCTATCGATTGCCCAACTGTAATTTGTTTACCTAGCATGTGTTATTTATCTTATGGAGAGACACCACTAGTGAACTGTGGACCCTGGTCCTATTTCCATCATATTGCTATCACCTGTTTACTTTACTTGCACTGTTTACTTTACTCGCATACTTCTACTGCTTTCCACTCGATACGCTCATAACCTTTGTTTCAAGCAAACCGGTGAGATTGACAACCTCATCGCAAGTTGGGAACAAAGTACTTGGTTGTGTTGTGTGCAGGTTCCGCATTGCAGCTAGCAAGCAAAGCTTGGATGAGGCACCAAATATAAATTGTCCGAAGCTGTCGCAAACTAGCAAGCATCACCTACAGTCGTATTGCCCGCTCTTCTCCTGATTGATTAAACCTTGGTTTCTTAACTGAGGGAAAACTAGCTGCTATACTCATCACACCTTCCTCTTGGGGTTCCCAATGGGCTGGTCATTCACCACGCATCAGCTCCCCCCCGTCTCTACTTTGGACTCAATCTCATGTCGGGAAAAATAGGAACAGATACGTCCAAAATGTATCTACTTTCCCGCACACTTTTGCTATTGTTTCTCCTCCAATTTGTGTGTTTTGAATATAACTAACGCGAACTAACGCTATTTTCAGCAGAATTGCCCAGGTGTCATGTTTTTGTGCAGAAATCCGACTTTTAGGAAAAATCTCAGAAAATATTGCAAAAATCCTACTTTACCAGAAGACCCACGGAGCCAGAAGAGGAGACGGAGAGAGGCTGGGAGACAGGCTCACCACCAGGGGCGCGGCCCAGGCCTGGCCGCGCCCACCTATGGTGAGGCCAGCTTGGCCATCGCCTCGACCCCTCCTTCCACCTACATATACCCTCTGACCTAAAAGGAATGGGGCTTCGGCGTTTTTCCAGATAGACTTCTGCTGCGCTGCCACCATCAGAAACCGTGATTCGGAACCAAAAACTCCATTCTGGCACCCTGCCGGGACGGGGATTTGGAGGAGATCTTCATCACCATCATCACCGACGTCTCTCCATCAACCATCCATGACTCCCCCATTCCATGTGTGAGTAATTCCCACTGTAGGCAAAGGGGATGATAGGGATTGGATGAGATTGTTCATGTAATTTGCTATGAGATTGTTAGGGCATAGTGCCTAGTATCTTCTATCATTGCTTATGACATTGTTGCAACTTGTTGTGCTTAATGTTTGTCACTTTGGGCCCGAGTGCCATGATCTCAGATCTGAACTTGTTATTGTTTTATGATGATACTTGTTATTTATGATCTTACCTGCAAGTTGTATACACATATTGTTGTCCGGAACCCGAGGCCTCAAAGTGACAGAAATTGGGATAACCGGAGGGGATGGCTATGATGTGAGGATCACATGTGTTCACCGAGTGTTAATGCTTTGCTCCGGTACTTTATTAAAAGGAGTACCTTAATTACCAGTAATTTCCCTTGAGGCCCTGCTACAATAGGCTGGTAGGACAAAAGATGTCGTCAAGTTTCTCATTGCGAGCACGTACGACTATATACGGAACACATGCCTATGATTGTATAGTACTAGGATGCTTTATCATTATTTATCTGTAATTGCCCATGTCTCACTGATTTCATGAATTATCTTATCCATGCAATGCTCGTACATCCATCCCTATGCCTACAGTATTTTATCCTACTGTTTACTAATGCTACTATTACTACTTTTATTTTACTATTGTTGTTACTGTTTTGCTACTATCACCACTATAAAATTGTTGCTATTGATAAACCGCTGTGAACAAGTCTATTTCTAGGTGCAGCTGAATTGACAACTCATCTGTTAAGGCTTATAAATATCCTTTGGCTCCCCTTGTGTCGAATCAATAAATTTGGGTTTTACTTCCCTCGAAGACTGTTGCGATCCCCTATACTTGTGGGTCATCAAGACTATTTTCTGGCGCCGTTGCCGAGGAGCATAGCTTTATTTGTAAGTTCACTTGGAATTCATATTGTTTGCTGGAATCCTTTAATCATGGGTAAACCTCGTGATGGAAAAGTTCCTATATTGTCATCCACTACAAGAAGAGGTACGACTTTGAACAACTCTGTTGCTCTTGATTCACCATCTGTTATGAGTAAGTTGCTTACACCACCACACGCACATGCTACTGCTACTTCTTCTACTGAGCTTGAAAATGCCACTGATAATTTAGATGATGCTTCTACTGTGCTTGATGAGAGTGGTTTGCTAGGTTCCTTTTTAGATGCTACAATTGCTAGAGCTAAGATGGGAAACACCACTGTTACACCTGTTAGTTCACCTAAGTCTAGGGAATGTCCTAGTGATGATTTTGATGATGCTTATATTGAGCTTGACGATGATTTTATTGCCGAAGCTCGGGCTACTCGTGATACTAATATTGTTAAGGAACTTCTAGCAAGATGTGCTGTTAGATATAAATTATCTTCTGATGCTAAGTTTGCTGCCTCTCCCATAAATATTAGAGATAAGGATTATGATTTTTCTTTAGATTTATCTTACATATCTATTGTTGAGAAAGAACCTTTTTGTGGTACTAAAAATGAAAGTGCTATGGAGCATATGAATGAGCTTTCTACTTTGAGTAATTTGTTTTTTTGATGATATTAAGCTTCGCACTTACTTTGTTGCTAAGATTTTTCCTTTCTCGTTGAAAGATGCAGCTAAAACTTGGTTTAATAACTTGTCTCCTGGATCTATTCATAGTCCTATTGCTTTGGTTAATGCTTTCTTTCAGAAATATTTTCCTGCTAGTGCTCAACATGCTATTGTGCAGAAAATCATTGACTTTGAACAGGGAAAAGGAGAGATATTGCCTGAATCTTGGACAAGGTTTTGTTCTTTGATTAAAGCTTTGCCTAAAGAGCCATTGCCTAAAAATGAACTCCCTGATATATTTTATAATGGACTAGATGATGAATCTAAGACATATTTGGATAGTTGTGCTGGCTGTGTTTTTAGGGAAAGAACTCCGGATGAAGCTGAAGAATTAATGGCTAAAATAAGCCGGAATCATGATGATTGGATTATGGCTGAGTCAACACCAACGCCAATGCCAGCGCTAGCTACAGAGCCAACATCGAAGAAGAGAGGAATGATTTAATTAAATGATGAAGTTATGAGAGAAGCCAAGAAATCTCTTAAGGAGAAAGGTATTAAATCCAAAGATGTGAAAAATTTACCTCCTATAGAAGAATTATGTAAGCCAATCACTCACTCATCTACTATTGAGGTACACTCTCTCCAATGCTTTGATGATAGAGATATTCCTTACTTTAAACCTCCTGATCAATGCTTAGATGAGTTAGATAATTTTATTGTTAAGCAAGATAATTTTAATAGAAGGGTGCAGAATCATTTGTTGGAAAATTCTAGAGCTATTAACAAGTTGTAGGATATTGTGGAGAGAACCTCCAATGATGTGAAGATACTTGTTAAACATTTTCAAATAGTTCAGACTCAAATTGATCAGCTTACCAAGGTGCAAAATGATTTGCTAGTTAATGCCACAAGAGAGAAACAAGCGTGTGAAATATGCACAAGAGGAGGTGCTACCACTCAAGACCCCTTATATCCTGAAGGACATCCTAAGAGGATCGAGCAAGATTCTCAACGCACTTTAAGAGATGATATTCCTTCCAAGAAGAAGAAGAAGAAGCATAAAACAGTTGCAGAATCCTCTAAAGCAGGTAAAGATCCTAATAGTGTTTCTATTTCTGATGCTGAAACTGAACCATGTAATGCTTCCGATAAAGAAGAAGTTGAAGAGGAACCAGAAAAGCTTGCTAAGAATGCAAAATACACTAAAGAAGACTTTATTGCCAACAAGCATGGTAATGAGAGAGAACCTTGGGTGCAGAAACCAATGCCTTTTCCTAGTAAGAAACACAAATCCAAGGAAGAAGAACACTACAATAGGTTTTGTGAATGGATGAGACCTCTATTTTTGCAAATTCCTTTGACTGAAGCTATTAAAATGCCTCCTTATTCAAAGTATATGAAAGATATTGTTACTAACAAAAGAAAGATTTCTAATGAGGAAATTTTCACTTTACTTGCTAATTATTCTTTTGATGGTAAAGTTCTGGAGAAGCTTGAAGATCCAGGTATACCAACTATTCCTTGCTCCATTAAAAATAACTATTTTAGAACTGCTTTATGTGATTTGGGAGCCGGAGTTAGTGTCATGCCTTTTTCTTTTTATAAGAGACTTGATCTAGAAAAATTGGTATCAACTGATATATCTTTGCAAATGGCTGATAAGTCTACTACTATTCCTACTGGTATATGTGAAAATGTTCCTATTCAAGTTGCTAACAGTTATTTGATATTAACTAACTTTGTTGTGTTGGAAATGCCTGAAGATGATAATATGTCTATTATTCTTGGGAGACCTTTTCTAAACACTATAGGTGATGTTATTAATTCCAATCAAGGAAAAGTAACTTTTAATGTCAATGACAAAGAATATACGGTCTATTTTCCCAAGAAGGTTGATAGAAAGAATGCTCTAAATTCAATCAAGAATGTTGAGACCATCAGAGTTGGTCAGATTATTTGTTCAGAGCAAAAGCCCAAGGAAGAATATAAAATTGTTATGATTGGGACTATGCCTATCAAGGTTGAGGTAACATAAGCATATAGTGAAATGCAAAGTTTTGCCTCATATAAAATTAGTTTGGTAATAAGACTTGATCAACCTTGTTAACAAAGTAATTCTATATGAATGAAACTTTGTTTTCACCGCATTTACTCAACCTCACTCATTTTTATTTTCACCATTTTTGTTCCCTTTGTTAGTTAAATGATTAGAGTACCTTAGAGCTGTTGCATACTTGGTTTTGATTCGCTTGTAATCATTCCATCTTTGTTTTCTCGAGTTTTTAATCTGTTGTCAATTTCTAAAAAATCCTCAAAAATAAAGTTTCTCAAAAAATTCTAGAAAAATATTTTTAAATTTTTATGTCAAAAATGGGGCAGAGAGGCACCTGAGAGACCTCAGGGGGACCCACCACGCCACCTCACCACTAGGGGCGCGGCCCAAGCCTGGCCGCGCCCACCTATGGTGAGGGGGCCCCCTGGCCACTCACTTATGTCTTCATCCCAGCTCTTTCTCTCTCCCAAAAAATCGTGACACACCAGCTCAAACCCGTGTTCTTGCTGCTCTCCATCTCAATTTTTCAATCTCCTTGCTTAGCCCATCATTGTTGCTGAGATTTGGAGCATTTATTCTCTGGTATGTGACTCCTTCGATTGTCCAAGTAGAATTTTGTTTAGTAGAGTATTTTTTGAGTATTATGGCTCTATAGGTGACAGGTGAGATGAGTTTGTATGCTTGTTCCATTGCTTAGAGATGTTATTTTGATGCATGTTAGCCCTCTAGTAACTCCCTATAATAGTTTCCTACATTTGTTTGTCTCAAAATCATTTTTTATGAGGTGTGACAAAAATTTCAGAAATGAAGGAGAATGCATACCAACTCTTTCAACATGAACTAGAAGTGCATGAGGTCATGAGAGTTCACCATGAAGAAAGGGCCTTTCCCTCAATCTATCCTTGCTCAGAGTTCATGAATGCCACTGGAATCCCGCTGGATTTCCAAACTCTAGTCTCTAATGTAGGATTGGAGCATTTTATTGATGGTGAACCTCCCCAATATGATAAACTAACAATGTCTGTGGTGCAGGATTTCAGATTCAGTTGGTCTGCACCTAACCCCATGGTTCATTATAAAATCTACAATAAATCTATGGACTTGCCCTTTGATGTTTTCTGTGCAGCCATTAGATTACCACAGTGGGGATCACGCGAAAAGATGAAGGAATGGCCTAGGCCATTGACGAACCTTTATGAGGAGATTTCTCAAGGAAGAAGCTTCTCAGGAGAGAGTGGTAAAATTTGAAATACACATTTTTCATCTATTCGATATTTTGCCTACTTTATTACCAAGTGTGTTCTTGCTAGGAAAGTTGCAAGTAAGTTGTCCTCCTGTGATCTAGCTTTCATTGCTGCTGCTTTGAGAGGTGATAGGACTTATAATTTGGGTGCTTTAATAGATTTCCATCTTGATGCTAACAGTGAGAAAGGGGGAATCTGTGGAGGTCTTATTGCTTCATGTTTGTTAGCTTTGCATGGTGTAGTGCCTCATATTTTAGATCTTCAGTTTCCAGTAGAGAGACTTGATCTTAATTCTATGATACATCATAAGTTTGTTTCTCCTCATGCTTGTTTGGATAACTTGACATTTGAGATAACCTTTTTCAAGAAATCTACCTGGAAGGTAGTGAAGACTGATTGATCACTCCATTTGCCTGCACCTCTTTTGTTTACCCTTGATCGCAGGAATGGATAGTCACTCACAGAGGGTGAGCTCGACGCATACATGGAGGAGCACCCGCAGCCCGTGCACGATGAAGAGGCGACCGAGGAGTCAGTCCAGCCCTCTAACATTGCGGAGTTTCCATACCAGCAGCCTTATTATGACTATACACCATCTGCTTCATCTTCACAAGGGCCAGGCTATGACTATGCCAATGATGACCCACCAGCATGCGGCATGTATCGGAGCTGGGATTGATCTCCACTTAGGCCAAAAGCCTAAGCTTGGGGGGAGGTATGCTGACGATTCACTCATCTACATATCATATTTTGTCGGTCCTTTGTATATCCATGTTTCGCTTTCTTTATTGTTCTCGTTCTTATTTCTTCTTTCCAAAATACAAAAAGACCAAAAATATTTCTGTTGTTTGTCTTTTTTAGCTTTCTAGCTTTGGTTTACTTTGTTCTCTATTTTTGGTTTGATGCTTGAAAAAATCCAAAAATATTTTGCTTTGTTTGCTATTTCCTTTCATTCTTGTTTCAAAAATCGAAAACCCAAAAATATTTGTTGTTTTTTCTTCGGTTTTGTAAAGTTTGTTGCAGAGTTTATCCCCCTGTGACTCCATTGGAGCTTGGTATTCACTTCATATTATTCAAGCCACATAAGTGAAAAAGCAATAATGACGACATATGACAATCCGAGATGTGGTAAGAGGCTGGTATGAAGTCTATTTGTTTTCATTTTTGTACATATATTCATCTATGTGGACATGCTTAGTCGGTTCATGCAAGGTATATGTTATATAATGGATGCTTTGTAGTTATTGCTTTTATATGATTAGTTTCAATTTACTAATAATTTGTAGCATGTCATGTAGATGCTTGCTTGCATTATTTTATTCATAAAACGGTATGACATTGTGGTATCCCCCTCTGAAAAGTTTCATTTGAATCGACTTGGCACATGCTCAAGCATGCATATGACTGAATAAAAAGTCAATTAAGCCTCGATGATCTAATTTGCCTTAGAGTTTTTGTATCGTTTTTATGCCTATGTTAATTTTGTTTTGTCACAAGCATGATTATGACAGTTATTGCCCTCTCGATTGTCACTTCCCAGTTTTTTGCTAGCCTTCACTTGTACTGAGAGGGAATACTTCTCGTGCATCCAATTACCAAAAATCAAGTCTACCAAAGAGTCCACTATAAATTCCTATGCATAGTATTTCAAAGCCATTCCAAGTAAATTTTCATGTGCTACTTTTCAAAACTTTCAAAGACTTCTCATTTTATGCCACTATTTTTAGCTCATGAGGACATCGTGGTCGGAATTGCTATCTTCCATATTAAACTGAGTACCTCTCGACTAGGCAGCTTCATCTGCTCATCATTAATTTTGCAAGGGAGCTGGTTAGACCATTGTAATCTAATCTAAAAAAAAGTAAAAGAGCACTCCTCCATGGTATGTGAAAGTTGGTGGGCACCCGATGGAATTGGTTAGCCATGGTTTGAGAAAGGAAAAAAGGTGGGGAGGAGTGCCAAAGCTTTATAAAAGAGCACCAATGTGCCAATTTTTAAAGAACTCGGAACCGTTCTCACTTGTTTATTATGAAAGATAGCAAGTCCCCATTGCTAGTCGTTGACATAAAACAACCACCTCTCAAAATAAATATTCCATCTCTGTTTTACAAATGAAAAGCTCTAGCACATGTTAAATCACTGCTTCCCTCTGCGAAGGGCCTTTCTTTTACTTTTATGTTGAGTCTTCATCTTCTAACTTTAAGCACCTTCTTGAGAGCATAGCTGTTATTCTTAGTGTAATGTGCTTGTCCCAGAACACGGTTAATTGTGGTATAACTTTGATGCTTGTATCTTTGATATTTCTACTTCTAGTCTTCTCTTGGACTTCAGAGATGCCTCAGCATTTATGTTTTGCTCCACAAATAAAGGCAAGCGGGATACCACTTTTTCATATCTTATTATGAGCATTACAATCTTGCAACTTCTTATGTTTCATGTTACTTGTTATTAATATATTGGCACTCTTTCATAGCTTGCATGACTATGAGATAACATTAGCTGCATATTTCTTACTATGAATTGTTGAAGTATTCAATCATATAGTGAGAATATTTACATATTATGAAGCAAATGTGTTCGTGAAAGTTTTTTTTATCGCACTCAGTTGTTAACTGAATTGCTTGAGGACAAGCAATAAGCTAAGCTTGGGGGGAGTTGATACGTCCAAAATGTATCTACTTTCCTGAATACTTTTGTTATTATTTCTCCTCTAATTTGTGTGTTTTGAATACAACTAACATGGACTAATGCTGTTTTCAGCAGAATTGATCTAGTGTCTCATTTTTGTGCAGAAAAAATCCAACTTTCAGTAAAAATCCAGGAAAATATTGCAAAAATCCTATTTCACCAGAAGACCCACGGAGCCAGAAGACGAGACAAAGAGGGGCTGGGAGGCCACCACACCACTAGGTGGCGCGGCCCAAGCCAGGCCGCGCCAGGGTGTGGTGAGGCCACCCCAGCCGCCCTTCCGCCTACATATACCCTCTAACCTGAAAGGAGCGGGGTTCGGCATTTTTCCCAGATAGACTACCGCTGCGCTGCCACCATCAGAAACCGCGGTTCAGAACCAGAAACTTCATTCTGGCACCCTGCCGGGACGGGGATTTGGAGGAGATCTTCATCACCATTATCACCGACGTTCCTCCATCAACCATCCATGATTCCCCCATCCATGTGTGAGTAATTCCCGCTGTAGGTGAAGGGGATGATAGGGATTGGATGGGATTGTTCATGTAATTTGTTCTGTGATTGTTAGGGCATCGTGCCTAGTATCTATTGCTAGTGCTTATGACATTGTTGCGACTTGTTGTGCTTAATGCTTGTCACTTTGGGCCTGAGTGCCATGATCTCAGATCTGAACTTGTTATTGTTTCATTATGATAATTGTTGTTTATGGTCTTACCTACAAGTTCACATATCGTTGTCCAGAACCCGAGGCCCCAAAGTGACAGAAATTGGGATAACCGGAGGGGATGGCTATGATGTGAGGTTCACATGTGTTCACCGAGTGTTAATGCTTTGCTCCGATACTTTATTAAAAGGAGTATCTTAATTACCAGTAGTTTCCCTTGAGGCCCTGCTGCAAACAGGCTGGTAGGACAGAAGATGTCGTGCATGTTTCTCATTGCGAGCACATACGACTATTTACGGAACACATGCCTATGATTGTTTAGTTCTAGGATGCTTTATCATTATTTATCTGCAATTGCCCATATCTCACTGATTTCATGAATTATCTTATCCATGCAACGCCCGTACATCCATCCCTATGCCGACAGTATTTTATCATACTGTTTACTATTGCTACTATTACCGCTTTTATTTTACTACTGCTGTTACTGTTTCACTACTATCATTACTATAAAACTATTGCTACTGATAAACCATTGCGAGCAAGTGTGTTTCCAGGTGCAGCTAAATTGACAACTCATCTGTTAAGGCTTATAAATATCCTTTGGCTCCTCTTGTGTTGAATCAATAAATTTGGGCTTTACTTCTCTCAAATACTGTTGCGATCCCCTATACTTGTGGGTCATCAAGTACCATCAGGGTTAATCAAATCCAATTTGAATATACTTGCATTACTAGTTCACAGAGACTATCAACAATGGCATCATAGTTTTGGGTTGCCGAAAAGATCATTCCAGTTTTAGCCAAGACACCTAACACTACTGCAAAGAAGCTAAAAATAGATTTGGAAAAGGATTACCCAATTAAGGTTAATTATACCACAGTGTGGAAGGCAAAACAAAGGGCAATGAAAGAATTATATGGTGATTGGGCAAATACTTTTAGGATGTTGTATAGCTTCAAAGCAGAGGTGGAGTAGAGGTCACCTGGCAGTGTTGTGGAGATAGATACTGAGGTAGCAAAGAATAACAAGGTCTACTTCTCTAAGTTTTTTATGGCTTTAAAGCCTTGCATTGACGGTTTTAAAGCAGGGTGCCATCCATATCTAAGCATAGACTCTTCTTTCTTAACTGGAAAGTGGAATGGTCAACTAGCAGCACGCAGTGCTCTAGATGGACATAACTGGATGTTCCCTATTGCTATTGGCATGTTTCAATCAAAGACATGGGCTTCATGGATGTTGGGACCCCCGGGATCTAAGCTATATAGAGATGTTATGTGTATTAATCACGCTAGCAATGAGTGATACTGGGGTTACCAGCCCTAGGTTGGAACACCATCGGCAGGCAGGCCGGAATTAAACATCGGCTCTACACATCTCGAAGCGCCATAAAACTAATCATAACCAAGACTGCATAACTAAGAGCTCGAGAATCTTAACCCCTCTCGTGCACTTTATATACGTACACGCATCATGCACGAGGTGGGTAATCACAGTTGGTACACAACAGTGACTCTACGACTCAAAGGTAATATTGCAAAGCTCTTACCAGAGCAAAGAACCAAAGTATTACAAACAGAGGTCACTGACCAACATTACATCAAACAACGGAAGGAAGGTTATGCTATTAGACATAGCAAGGATAACATGGCCTAAGAGGCCAGAAGCATAACAGCGACAACCCATTAAAAATTTGGTCTAGTTAACAACTTTTGTGAAGATCGTCTTCAGATAACAAATTAGAACAAAGGTACTAAAATCTGAGAGGAAGGGATGCTACAGAATCAATGTCTAAGAATAAGCCCTAATATGATTAGAGAATCGGTACATAATTTCTCCCATCTTAATAATTAGTTTGAGGGAAAATCAAGAAATGAATCTTATTCAGGAAAGGATATACGGGGAGACCTCACAGGCTCACATACGAACCTGTACTATACTCAAAAAGTACAAAAGAATAGTTCAGATATGGGGGTGGTCCTTTCATCTTCTCTCCCTCCTTGCTCTGCTCCTACTAGGTACCGGCGAATGGTCCTGGTGTTCCTCTTCAGCCGCTTGCTCTCTTGTGTGGTCGCCATGGCTCCCGAGAATTGTTCTTCAAGCTTTGCTGTTCTGGTCAGTTCGGGTCTGACGAAAATAGATATGGAGCTGGGGTTTCGACTTGGTGGTCTTATCCTCTTGGCCAGAATGAGGCGGCGGCGAGGCGATTCACGACGGGGATCAACAATGCAGGCAGTGCCACCCAGCTGCTTGGCCTTGTGAGGAAGACGACCAGAGAGAGTTGGGTCGGGAAGGCTGATGGGCTACAGGTGGGCTGCGCCAGGGAAAAGGAAAGGTAAGCCCAGTTAAGTTAGAATACCTTTTCTTTTTCTAAAGCTTTTCCAGATTTCTGTTCTCAAATTCTTTTTGCTAATCTGAAACTTTTGAAACATTTTGAAAACTTTTGAACACATTTCAAGTTACAAGAAGAAATAGGCATTTTTAGGGTTTCCACTCCAAATTTGAAATGCAAATTTTCTTGGCAATTTTTACATGATGCTTATGATGCAAATGATCTTAATTACAAACATGGGATGTTACAATGGACATGGTTTATGATACAGTTGAAAAGATGCTTAGGGCAAATGTCACCTTTGGTAGTCCACACAGATGCATGTAAAGGGATAGAAAATGTAGTCAAGGTTGTTTTCCCCATGCTGAACAGAGAGAGTGCTTCAGCCATATGTGGATGAATTTGATAAAAAATTTCAAAGTAGGAGCAGAATGAGGGTGCATGTGGCCAGCAGCAAGATCTTACACTAAACAGACACACTCATATCATTTGGGTAAGGTAATGGCAGCAAGTACTGATACTGATTTTGCTTCATGGTTGCAAACCTACCATTCTCTATTATGGTACAGGTCAGGATTTAATACTACCATCAAATGTGATCATATCAACAACAACTTGGCTGAAAGTTTTAACAACAAGCTGAAGGAGTTAAAAGACTTGCATGTGCATGACATTGTTGACCAGATCAGGGTCATGATCATGCAATTGTAGGAATTGAGAAAAAGGATTGGTGATGTTCTGCAAGGGGATAAGCTGCCTGTGGTGGTATAGCAGGTTGTTAACAGGAGCAGAAATCTTACACATTTGTCTGTTGAGAAATCTTCATTGTGGGGTGCCAAAGTTAGTGATATCTAGACTGGAAGGAGGCATATTGTTAACACTGAAGTGCATGAATGCACTTGCCTCGAGTGGCAACACACTGGGAAGCCATGTGAGCATGCCATACTTTTCTTGGCATCCAAACCGAAGTTAAATATGCACCCATATTTGCATGAATATTACTTAGTAGCAAAATTCAAGGCTGCATATGCAACTCCAATTCAACCACTTATAGACCAGTCTCAGTGGCCTGAAGTGGAAATTGAATTTTCCTTGTGTCCTCCTCTGACAAAAAGAAAAGCTGGTAGGCCTAGAGTTAGTAGATTCAAGGCATGGTTTGAGAAAGGTGGGAGTAGTAAAAAAGGTGAAAAAAGATGAAAAACCAAAAAGGTCCCAAAAAGGTAACAAAAATAGATGCAAGCTTTTGCGAGGAACTTGGGCACCGAGTTGGGTCTCCCATATGCCGTTACACTCCTGAAAGAACAAAGTATGTTTTTATATTATTATTGTTCTGTTGCTTTTTTTCACTTACTAACCAAATGACATGCTTTCTTTTTTAGGAGAAAACGTTCCAATCAGGCCCCGGTTCAGGGCCCCTAGATCAACACCTTGTTGTTGAAAATTGTTGGCCAAAGAAAAAGACAAGACTTGGTGGATGTAGAAAAAAGTAACATAGCTCAGGTCTAGATGCAGTTCTGGATGTTGCAGTGCTAGCTGATCCAGTTCCGGATGCAGTTCTGGATGTTGTAGTGCAGGCTGATTCAGTTCCGGATGAAGTTCTGGATGTTGCAGTGCAAGCTGATCCAATTTTGGATGCAGTGCTAGCTGATCCAATTCCGGATGGAGTTCTGGATGTTGTAGTGCAAGCTGATTCAGTTCCGGATGCAGTTCTGGATGTTGCAGTGCAAGCTGATCCAATTCTTGATGCAGTTTTGGATGTTGTCGTGCAATCTGATCCAGTTCTGGATGCTGTGGTGCAAACTAAAGCTAAACCAACAGTTGAGGTGCAAACTGAAGAAGTTTTATATGTTGTTTTGCAAACTGAAGAACCTGTGCGTGCTGAGGCTGTGCACAGTCTGAGGGAAGCTCTAGGACGTGTTGTGGGGAAGCCCAGTGAAAGTGATGCGATGAGAACAAAGAGAATGAGTGTAATTACAAGTGTAGAACCAACACCTATAGAACCAAAACCAACGACGAAGAAATGCAGGGGCCACCCGAAAAGGCAGTGGTAAGACAAATAAGAAGTGAAAAAAGTGTAAAAACTGGTGTGATGTCATGTTATGTTATTTGTACTTTGATTCGTGAGTGTAATAATGTCGTTTGTACTTTGATGTCAAATTTGATGAAAATTCAAATTTGAGGGAAATTCAAATTTGAAGTATTTTAATACTACCGATGTGATAATGCTATATTTGTATGATGTTTCAATGTTTTCTCAACTATTGTACACGTTGGCGATTTATCCGGTCACTATTGTAAAGTAAACTCATAGTTATCAGAAATATGCTACAAATGAGCTCCAAAGCTAGGGTAAACGCCTCCATTTCTAAGCAAGTAATTTTCCGACCTTATCTAAATGAGTCAAAAAAAATTTCCTATACATATATTCTACCTATGTAGTCTCAATTCAAAGTCTCACTATTTATTGAATTGTTCTTTATATTCTTTATTTTTTTGGGGAGAAAACATGCTTTTTATTAAAAAATGAGGAAAACAACAAGTTTAAAATATGAAAAAGAAGACATATGTTAAGAACATTCTTGATCACTCTAAAATGATGCTTGGATGTCGATTTGGATGTTCTCCCTTATCAAATACTCAAAACCCTAGCTCATTTCCCATTGAAATCCAAGCAACAGCATTCGTGGTAGCTCACTTTTTTGAAGGCCTTTTCACAAAATTGTCCGTAGACCATGTTTATTATTTTTCCTTATAACTAAGTCACATAATACGACAATGTGCGTAGGATTTATATTTTTTTTTGATTTTTTTGAATTAGTTATGGTCATTTGAATGTTGATCAAACATCAGATAATCCCGTTGACTGCCTCAAAACCCTGGCAAAACCTTGCAGGGATTTCTCCTAACCCTAATGCGCCATCGGATCATACCCTAGATCCAATTGTGACTGTTGGATTGGGTCTTCTAGAAGGCCTGTCACGGGAAGGCCTTGCACAATCCGCGAGAGGCTGGTTCTATGATCTGATTGGTTGGACCGTAGGACGATCCTCGAAGAGTCGGGTTCTGCGCCCAGATTGGCTGCAAGTTTTTTTTTCAGAATCGGTACGGTCGTCGGACTTGGGTCATGTGTGTGTTTGTGGTTGGGTGAATTGGCCTAAAATATAAGGGCCCAAAAAATAAAATGTTCTGCCGCCAGCTCCGCATACCATGCATGCCAGCTGCTGGCACGATCATTGGCATACATGCATACCTACACGCGCAGTACCAAGCCGCTCAGAGTCGTCGGGTCGCATCATGGCAATTAGTGTAGCGTTGGTTCAGAGACCACATGCAGCTTTACTGATTAGCACGCTGTCGATTGAGGGTGAATAAGGTGAATGGCGAACTAAGGCAGTTAATACGGGCCTTCGATGAGACGGTGAAACGCAGTGCACTCCGCCTATTTAACCACCTCCCACTCCACACAGAAGCCACCTAATCCTAGAACAAATGCCAAACCCGATCCAAGCTAGATGTAGTACAACGGGACAACCTTCTGTCTGCCGCCGACGTGGGCGGAGAGGTTGTACCCCGACGGCGTCCTCGTCGAGAACACCCTCCAGGTGTGGGCAATCTCGAGGTGGAGGGGTGCAACGAAGCTCACCGAAGTGTTCCTTGGGTGCGGCTATGGACACCTCCCGACCTCGCCGCCGGGAGCGCCGCTCAGGTTCCACGTGGAGGAAGTTCGTGGCCCCCAAGGCGTAGGAGTCAGGGCGGTCCTTGCTCACTTCACCAACCCGTTCGACGCCTTCCACCTCCTCGGCAAAGCGTTCTGGTGCGGCTGTGAGTTCATCGCCTTCACCACGAAAATAGATTCTCCAACTTGGACTGCATCTTCCCTACCCCCTACCACATAAACACTCTCCCCTACTTCGTTGACGAGGGGTAGGCGGTGGCCAGGGGCGGCCAGCAGGCGGCGGCCAGCGGTGGCCAGCAGGCGTCAAGGGGCCCGGCATGAAGGGGTGGCCCGTGTTAAGATGGTGTTGGCCGGGCCCAGTGTTCTTTGTTGGCCCGTGTAGTGCTAGGGTATCGTTAATATATCCATGTCGAGTTCAGTCTACCGTGATGTACTCTGCATATATACAGGTCAAGCTAAGTAATATTTATGTTTGCTAGTAATATACTACCTCCTTTTCAAGGGATATGGCGCCCTTGTTTTACGTGTTTTTTTTTACCAAAATTCACTCTGAATATATAAAGAATGTTGGTACAAAAGTAGCATAATTGAAAAGTATGTTTCAATACAAATCCAACGATATTAATTTTACACAATATAATCAAGCTTTATATGTTCTATTTATTCGGTCAAAATTTGCTTTTGGAATGCGCGTGCGCCGAGAGCCACCCTGTAATGCCCGAAGGTGAAAACCCAACCACATTAAGTTTGACTGCTCAGCTTTAACTACACGCAGGTTCCCTAGGCGGAGGTAGGCGAAATGTCTTGTTGCCGATGCCGCGCCTTCATTACGCGGCCGCACTCCATCTTCTTCCCCCACGCCGCTACATTTCCCTCATCGACTTTGGCTATAAAATCTCGTTGGCTCACCATCGTTCCTCACAAAGCCCCAACCTCTATCGCCGGCACGACCACCACAATGCCTCGCCGTCTCATCACGACCTACACAATGCTGGGCCACTCTTCCAGGACCTTTCCAAACGGTGCACCGCCGCCACCACCACCACCACCACCATCTACACCACCACCATCCCCACCGCCGCTGTCGCCGGAGGAGAAGCATTCGGACGATGACTCCTTCCAGGAGTTCCTCAACAAGCTCAACGAAAAATATAAGGGGCAGCCGCCACCGGAGGAGGTGCAGGCGGCATTGCTCCGCTCCTTCGAGACAGCACGCCAAGAGCCGAATGACTCCTCGGCTGTCTATGGCGTAGAGGACGCCGATCTAAAGGACGGCGAGAACGCCGATCTCGAGGACGGCCGCCGTAGGCGTGCTGGGCTGCTGGCTAAGCGACGCAGGGAGGCGCCGCCCACAACGCTTGTGTTGCTCCATAGGCAGATGGTCCGCGGCAGGATGGAGCGACGCCATGCTAAGACCAAAAGGGTCGCGGGACAAAGACTGCTCACGATGGCGATGCTGGCCCGTGCAGCGCTAGCAATGATGACAATGATGACGGCGAGGCTGCCGCGTAGTTTTAAGTTTTCTTGAATTCAAGTTTAGTTTTATTTCACTCAAATTTGTAATATATAACAATATTTGGACGAAATCGCTCTTCGCGTTACTGTTGAGTAGTTTTAAGTTTTTTGGAATTTAACTTTAAATTTATTTTGTTAAAGTTTGTAATAATAACAAAATTTGAATGAAATCTCGCATAATATCTCCAACGCACCCCCCCCCCCATTCGGCATTTCTTTAGATTCTTTATTTTTGAGATGCATTTTCTCAGATTCTTTAATTTTGAGATGCATATCCTCAGATTATTTATTTTTTAGATGCATTTCCTCAGATTAGGAGAACAGAAAATTGGATGAAATTAGAGAAACAGGGTGAGAGAGAAATGAGATCTAACATTCGCGCCCCATAGCTGCCATTCTCCCCTCCTCCGTCGTGACATACTGCTTCACATCGCCTGCGATTAGTTGCCGGAGAAGAAGAAGAAACAGTACGGAAGGGGGAGGTAATGGAGTGTGTGTGTGTGTGTGTGGGCCCTGGGGGGTGGTGTGTGTGTGGGGGGGGGTGGTTGCTCGGCCTCCCGCCTTATCCAAAGTTGAGTTGGATAAGTAATGGGTCCCGCTCTGAGGTGGCCATGTCGTGGGTCCAGTTTTAAGTTGGCACAGGCCCTCTTATAGTGGATCCCACTTCGAGGTTAAAAAAGAAGGGACCCACCGAATTGTGGGACCCAACATGGGTCCCACATTTTAGAGGGCCCTGTAGTGTGGGGCCCTCCCGTGATGTGGGTCCCGCTCTTGTTGGGTCCCACTTTTTAGGGGACCCGCATTTGTTGGATCCTATTTTGATTGGGTCCCACCTAGGTAGCTACGGTGAAGGTCCGGCGGTGAGGTGGATGAGTTGTGGGTCCCGCCATCAGTTGACCTGTTGTATGTGGGTCCTGCTTGGCTCACATAATCCAAATAGATAACGCTAGCTCTTGCGCTTAAGGCCTGTTTCACATGTAGACTATTCAGGCCGTAAGATTGGCCGCATAGGAGCTATTTCATCCAATGATGTCGCTTTTCGCCCTATCAACTGAAAGGGTCTGTCTAATGCTCAGCTGACTGAGAATTAAGCTAATTCTCACTCAGCCGACGTCAGCTTAGTTTATATAGCGCGAGCTGACGAAAACTACATGAGAATTTAAAGATCGAGAGGAACACGATTGAGGCTACCGCAAGTCCGCAACAGCTAGCACTAGCCTGATGACTAATTTCGCGTCCGTACTCGGGCGTGGGCCGATGCAGCCGGAAAAGCTATTTTCCTGCATGGTGCTGCTGCTGCCGCAAACTACGCTCGCCACAGGTTAATTTCTTTCAAGTTTTAATTAGTCGAGTATTAAGTTCTTCAGCATGGCCTATGGCTCTTTTTTTGGCCACGTATTGGATGTTTGGGCATATAGCATAGTTTTACATTTTTATTTGTGTTGCAACACCTAAAAAGTTGCTTAACAATATGATACACGCAAAGAAACTGGAATTTTTTTTGTTTATCCTTGATGTATTTAGACTTATTTTAGTGTCATCTAGATCAAATCACGATATAAAATCCAACATTCAATTCACATTTTTCTTGGTTGCAAACTAACTTGCAACTATAAAAAATCTTATTTTAAATTTGACTTGCAACTAGAAAACTCACTTGCAACTGGACTTGCAAGTGAAAATAAACTCAGTTGCAACCATTCTTGCAACTGAAAAAATAGTCTCAGTTACAACCCCACTTGCAACTGAAAAAAAAACAGTCTCAATTGCAACACCACTTGCAACTGGAAAAAATTAGTCTTAGTTGCAGCATGACTTGCAACTAGAAAAAGAGTCCCAGTTGCAGTCCGACTTGCGACTGGAAAAAAAGAGATCCAATTGCAACCTGACTTGCAACTGAAAATACTTAATCGCAAAGAAAAATCTCAGTTGCAAGCTGACTTGCAACTTGTAAAAAATCTCGGTTGCAACTCGGGTTGCAACTAAAAATGGGCACATGGCAAATTCCCTCTTAGTCAATTGATGTCGTTTCAATCTCAGTTGCGACTCCAGTTGCAACTCAAAAAACAAATCCTAGTTTCAAGTATATGGAAAGCACGGATCACGAGTCAAAATTCTCAGTCAAAATTCTCATTTAAACCTTAGTCAAATTGATGTCACTTTATCGATAGTCCAGTTGCAATATTACTTTCAACTTCACTTGTAAATGGTTGGAAAATCCCAGTTGCAACCATAGTTGCAACTCTCGGGGTAGCACGGATCGCGATTTAAAAATCTGATGGATTAGCGTAGTTATAAGGGAGTGCAGTGATGGATTAGCTTATTTCTCACTCAGGTTCAATTTAATCATAGGTAGAAAATAGTCCTCTTACATCTACAAAAAAGATTTTTAACTGGACTTGCAACTAAAATATCAATTACAATCTCACTTGCAACTCAAAGAAAGGACAAAAAATCGCCCATGTTACTCGTTATTGCCCACAGTTGATTTTTAAAAGGAAAACCAAACGCTGTATTAAACTTCAATAATCATAGGTATAACGTGCAGGTCAGGCAGCAAGTTCAACCATAAATAACGACCTAGAACTAAAGTACTTGACCTTGCGTAAGATAAAAAGGCCTAGATAAAATAACCATCGATAAGAGATAAAAAAGACCCTACAACAGTCCAACGACAACACCCTGCAGCAGCCCGATTAAGAACGGCCTCACCGAACAGGTGGCCCAACCAACGGAGTATAACACCGGCCAACAAAATACAACAGCGCGGGAATCACCGATCTTGACGCGACAAGATCCAACGAATCTCAAGTTAACTGAGCGTTAAGCTAATTCTCAGCTAGCTGAGGATTAGCAAATCCGTAACTGAAAATATGTCGTTGCTGAGCTATTGGCCCCGGATGGTGCGGCGGTCTCTTCGTCCCAACCATGCGACAAAGGCCACAACGGCCGGCCATCCCGCCCGCTGCCTCCGCCCTCTCCGGACAGCTAATTCAACCGGCTCTGCTGCCTTCACTACCTCCACCGGGCTGCTGCTACACGCCTGCTGATGAGTCCGCCTCTCTGGCAATCTGCTGTTCCGGTCGATCAACATGAGCTACGTCGGAGGATACGCCGGATACTCATATTATTGCCAAGGACGACCTCATAGAGCTGAGCCTGTAGCCCTTCACAGGTAGTTTCCTTGCGGGGAATCTCTGCAGGGACGCGGTTAACCATATAGGTATACAGGCTTAAATTTGGCTCCAGGAGATAAATACCTAATTAAGAGTTAAAGACCATATCACCCTTTCAGAGTTAGGGAGAGGGGGGGCACTGAAGCACGCCTAATAAATAAATTGCTGTAGGGTTTTGCTTATAGTATTCCTGGTTCAAAAACACGTTTAATTGTCTGGTATAAGGGACGATGACAATCCTCCTTAATTTTTGGCTGCCCAAGACGATGTACTAGGTCGATTCTCGGAAGGTCGGCTGTGCACTCCATTTCAAGTACATGTCTTGGTTGTTCTGAGGAACATATGCCACAAGGTGTTCAGTGCTATGCCGCCTCATCTAGAAATATATTATTTATATCGTGTGTCTCAATCATACAATGTTCAAACACAACACCAGGAGAGACTAGCATGCATAAAATATATAGCGGAGTTCATTACTTGCGTTACATATGGTGCATGCGTACTTAGATCTTCAATTTCTTAGTACAGAATAACTGAACGCATACGGCCTGTCGCGATCTGCACCTTATTGCTAGTAGCACTTTCTTTGGTATGGGCGGATCAAGGGATCATTAATCTTTCAGTTGGGATTTACATACACCCCAATCGCATCCAGAAGAATTCCAGAGCGCCCGAAGAAGCCATCAATCCGGCCGTTTTCCACCACAGGGATGCGGAAAGGAGTCCCATTGAGTGAACCGTATGGCCCAAACGTACCTTGATCGGTAACAAATTTCAGAGACTTCACCATATTGGCGATATCTTCATCGTTTGCTGGGCCAGTTGTCCCAGAGATCTCCCTCAGTGAGTCCCAAGATCCAAGGTCAATCTGCTCAAGACACGGGCGATGACGGATAAGTAAGAGTACATGCATGTCTCTTTACTCAGCTCGTACTCAAATGCGTATATATCCATTCAACCCCTTAAAACATTCTTCCAAAATAAAAAATACACCTCGAGTAATTTCCTCCAAATACGAAGTTGGGTACTTGTTTTTGGCATATAACTCGTAGTAGTCGTTTGTCCGATTGATGATCTATAAATACATGGGAAGAGAGGGAGACATGACGAAAACATTCACACGCACCTTGTACGGAGTGCCATCATCGCTTCCCCAAGGACCCTCCTGGTACATTTCCCCGTCTGCTGCCATGTAGTAGAAGGAAATTGATCTGATACAGCTTGATCCGGCTGTGACCTTCACGCAAACAAGCCGCTCTGGAGTGCCCCTAGCATCCCTAGAATCGCCACCATCTCCACCAAATGACCCGATCTTGGCAGGCTTCCCCTGGATTCACCAACTAGTTCACCGTTAATAATTCGCAGGAATGCAACACAAAATAAGACGTCCAACATACTATCAATTGAAATTCTTTAGCTTCCCCACTACACGGAGAACATCAAATGAAACTAGCTAGCTAGAGGAGAACATCACAGACCATGTCGAGACTAGATGCGCACAATAGCGATGTGGTTCGTTACATGGCACAGCTAATTAAGTACACTATATATAACCAACCCCCCGTAGGGCATTATATGCGAAATGCTGATAAACACTAGTGAAGCAGCGTGGTGATGTGTCTCGAAGCTTTCAACATCACCAAAACGAGATAGGGTGAATATATGTAATGGAGAATTATTTTTTCTTTAAAGGTCTGTAACAGCAGTTCACTATGATCTATTCAACAGCAGGGAAGCATTTCTTTTCCTTATTTTTCAGAAAGGAGGAAAAACTTCAAAACTATAGTGTAAACAAAGAAAATTATTGGTACAAGCAACTGTGATCTACTTTTGCAGTTTCTCATCATTTTGTTTCAAAATAAATGAAATTGCTTGCCTGCTCATTCAATATGCTGCTTCTTCTCCCACGTTTCTTCTTCCTGACATGTACTCCCGCCTCCCACATTTAGGGAATACCACATTCGCTAAAATATTCTGGAACATGAGTACGAAATAAAAAGAATTGGTTCACCACTACTACCAACAATGGGGTAAGCATTCTTGAAACATTAGTTATGGAATATTAATGTCACCACTAGTATATAAGAAGAATAAATACGCCACTACTCATGTGTGCTTATCAATAGGACATTAACAGTGAACTAAACGATTACATGTGAAATGCTGATAAACACTAGGGAGGCAGCGTGGTGATGTGTCTCAAAGCTTTCCAATAGGACATTACATGTGAAATGCTGATAAACACTAGGGAGGCAGACTGGGTTATCAAAGATTTTTGAGGTAAAATTTAAAGAGGTGGCAGACTGGGTTATCAAAGATTAAAATGCTGATTGAGTGTTGCAGTAAGGCAATATTTATTCTTGATGAGCTAGAAGAGTCTAGAGCGCTCTCTATGCCTGAATTCAACTTCAGGAAGTTATTAGTTAAATTGCATCTTGAGGATTTATTGGCTGCAAACAGTAAGTATTGGAGGAATAGATGCACTATTCGCTGGATTAAAGTAGGGGAGGAAAACAGTAAATATTTTCATGCTATGGCGAGTAAAGGTTCAGAAGGAATACTGTGTCAAATCTGAAAATGGATGATGGTACTGTAATTACTGATCATCACCAAATGGCTGGGAAATTCTTAGATTCCTATAAGAACAGAATGGCGCATACAGTTGGAATTAATATGTGCTTTGACTTGAGGCGGTTAATTCAGCCAGTGGATGGTCTCAGTGAAATTACAAATCCTTTTTCCAAAGAGGAAATGGACAATGTTATTAAGAATATGCCTTCTGATAGGGCTCTGGGACCTGATGGTTTTTCCGGTTTGTTTTTAAAGAGTTGTTGGAGTATTGTCTGTGAAGATTTTTATAAGCTAGCTCATGATTTTCATGCTGGTACGACTGGGCTTCTTAATATAAATTCTTCATATATAACACTTGTGCCAAAAATAAATTCCCCGGAAGCAGTCAATGATTACAGGCCAAACTCTTTGACTAACGTTTGCCTCAAGTTCTTGACTAAACTTGCAGCTAATAGGTTGCAAGAGCAAATTCTAAGATGTATCCATAGAATCAATATGGTTTTCTTCGAGGAAGAACCATTCAAGACGTTTTAGCATGGACATTAGAATATTTGCATCTTTGTCATGTCTTAAAAAGGTCGATTATTATTTCTGAAGCTTGATCTTGAGAAAGCATTTGATTCTATTGAACATGAGGCAATTTTCAAGATTTTGGAATGCAAAGGCTTTGATAGTATCTTTATTGGTTGGGTGATAGAACTTTTATCTACTAGGACTTCCTCCCTCAGTTCTTCTTAATGGTTTTCCTAGGAAGCACTTCATGTGTAGGAGAGGGGTTCGACAGGGTGATCCTTTATCACCTTTGGTCTATATGATTGACTCTGATCTGCTTCAATCTGCGGTAAATGGTCTTCTTAGGTCCGGGGCCATTTCCTTACCCATTCCTATCTCTGATCCGGATTTTCCAATAATCCAGTATGCGAATGACACTTTGCTCATTTTGCCTGCTGATATTGATCAAGTCATGGCTCTAAAAGATTTGTTGCGAGGTTTCACAGAATCCACGGGCCTTCACATAAATTATCATAAATCCTCTATGTTGCTGATTAATGTGGATAGTGCTCTTCTAGAGAATCTGGCACAATGTTTCGGTTGTCAAATTGGAGGGTTGCCATTCACATATCTAGGATTGCCTATGGGTACTACTCGTCCAAGGATTCAGGACCTCACTCCGATTGTGAGTAGACTAGAGCACAGATTGTGTGCCACCTCAAGTTTTATTTCTCAAGGATCCAGATTGCAGCTTATTAATTCAGCTCTTTCATCTATGCCGCTACATTTTATTTGCTCTCTCCGACTAAACCCTGGTATCATTGCTCAATTCAATAGAATTATTCGACAGTGTTTATGGAGAGAGGATTTTGATGTTCCAAAACAATCTTTGGCGGCTTGGGACATGATTTGCAATCCCAAAATGAAAGGAGGACTTGGTATAGTTAATTTCACTATCAAAAATGATGCTCTGTTGATTAAACATCTACATCAGTTTTATAACAGGGCCAATATACCATGGGTAAATTTAGTCTGGCGTCGTATTATGGAAATGGTTCTGTTATCCCGCATGCTTCGAAACTATGCGGATCATTTTGGTGGAAGGATATAGCAGAGCTGATGGACAATTACAGATTAGTGGCTAAGCCTACAGTTGTCCCGGGTACTTTGGTTTTATTATGGTCAGATGACTGGGAGGTTAATGGTTCTAGGATTCCTTTGAGGGAGCATTTTGCAAGGCTGTTTTCCTATGCTAAGGATGATAAGGTTTCTGAAAAGGGTATAGATAATAGAGCCCGTCAGTTGAGTACCCCTGAGGCCCATTTAGCTAGGCCCAATTGTAATACTAGTCGAAATATAAGTTCATGTCGTATATCGATATTGTAATCTGTGTCGGATCCCACCCGATCCTCGAGACCTGGCCATCTATATATAGGGGGCGGGAGAGGACGGGGAGGGACAAACTGAAAGCAAGACAGGTTCTACACCCACATTTACTTTCGATACAGACCTTGTTTGACTGATTTTACCTTCGAGTTCATCCGACGCCCTATCTCCCTGATCCTAAGTCTTTTATCTAGGACATTTGTTGAGTTAACCCTCGTCAATTGGCGCCGACCGTGGGGACTCTGGGCGTTGGACTCATGAATTCGATGGCTTTTTTTGCTTTTAGCCAGTAGCAATCCAGAAGTCGATGAAAGTCAAGAGATGGAGCTGACGATCGAAAGTTTAAGCTTCTACGTTGGACCTTCGGGTTCAACTTGCCTTTCAGATCCGACGAAATCGGGTCCGTCGGCAAGCAAAGCCGACAGAATCACAATATCTGGATCATCCGTGGGCTCTTCCAGCGAGGTAAACTCACCGGTCTGTGTTATGGCAATAGAAGATGTGCAAGAGAAACTTGAGGAATTCGATGAAACTCAGGGAAAACCCGATATGGAAGAAGCAGTGGTTAAAACTCATGATAGTTCAAGGGATTTCGCCATTGAAAGCAGTGGCGTCTCCAGAAGTGTACATCAGTTATGCGTTATTATCACTGCAGCAGCAGAAGAGGAAAATCACGAAGGCAACAAAGAGGTCGACCTGCAAGTCGATATACCAAGGAGTAACAGCAAAAAGGGAAAAAAGAAAATTCACATTTCAGCCGGAGAGTGGAGAATCATCATGTCAGCCATCAATCATGGCACAGAGGTACCCGCAGATTCAAGAAGAGAAGTTCTGATAGGGTACCAATACGCGCTGCATCAGCACAAAAAGAAACTAAGGGAGGAAAGAGACATGTTCATGAGAAGCCGAGATGACAACAGTACGTCAAGTGGAGGATACTGGGATGAGTATAGCGATGCATCAGAGTGCAGCATGGAAAGACACAGAGACCCGAAGCACAACAGGAGGACAACAGCACAACAAGAGAAGAAAGCTATGCGAAAAGTCTAAGCGTGCAGCAGTCAGAAGAGGAAGAAGACTTCGTGTAAGAAACACCAGAAGCAGCATTGGTAGCAGCACAGGTGTACCTACTAACCACACAACCAGAGCTTGGGGATCCGTGGGAGCACATGCATCAGGCCGCAATACGAAGCCTCGGGTTGATAGAAGACAAGCTAATGGAAAAACTTCCAGAGGAAAAGGCGATACATCGTAAGGAAAGGCGAAAGGAAGAGTTCAAGCGCAAGTCCTCGCGAAACGAATCCAGTGAGTCATCAGGTGATGAGAGGCGACAAAAATGGAAGGATGACGCAAGAAACATAATAGCACAAGCACGAGTAAACAACTCATGCTATGCGTGGAGAGAGGAAAAATACGAAGACGGTGAAAAAGAGATGGGCGCATTATGCTTTACCCGCAGGGTTCGAAAACGCGGGTACCCAAAGGTTTCAAGTTGCCGCACGATCAATAAAAGTATGATGGGTCTCAAGAACCCACTCGATGGTTGTCAGATTACCTGCAAGCAGTACAGATACTAGGAGGAACAAGAGCAACATCCATGCAAAGTTTACAGTTACACCTCACCGGCGCAGCACGGTCCTGGTTGAACACCCTACCCAACGATTCCATCGGGAGTTGGGGAGAGTTAGAGAATCAATTCGCAAGAAATTTTTGCTCAACATATAAGCGCCCAGCGTCGCTGGAAGAAATCAAGTCATGCGTACAGAAGAAAGACGAAACCCTACACTCTTATATACAATGCTGGAGTGTAATCAAATATTCAGCAGAAGACGTCTCCGACGAAAGAACAATAGATGTTTTTTTGAGTGGCCTTCATCGTTTGGACCTAGTGGAAGAGATAGGGAGAACAAGGCCAAGGACAGTGTCTGAATTAATGTAAGTAGCCAACAGATTCACCGATGGAGAAGATGCATATAACAATAAAAGGGAACGTTCACCAGAAGTCGACAGAGCAAGCAGGCAGAGGCGAAGATATCTGATGTCTACGCACTTCTATTCTTGTAGACACTTGTTGGGCCTCCAAGTGCAGAGGTTTGTAGAACAGCAGCAAGTTTCCCTTAAGTGGATCACCCAAGGTTTATCGAACTCAGGGAGGTTAGAGGTCAAAGCTATCCCTCTCAAGCAACCCTGCAATTACGATACAGAAAGTCTCTTGTGTCCCCAACACACCCAATACTCTTGTCAGATGTATAGGTGCACTAGTTCGGTGAAGAGATAGTAAAATACTAGCGGTAGTGATGATTATAAGTAGTAAATATAGTATGGAATAAAAATCGCTGCGAGCAAACAAGTAACAAAACAGCAAGTAAACGGTGTGCAAAGCTTGGAAACAAGGCCCAGGGATCATACTTTCACTAGTGGACACACTCCCAACAATATAACATGATTGAACAAATAAACAACTTCTCTCCACTATGGTACTCTGAATTATTCTCCTATTGAATAACACTAATCATTGTGTAGTGGCTACAGAAGCACCCCTTAAAGTTCATCAAGTATTTGACAAACACCACTCATAGAGATACCCAAATCAAAGCACAACTCAAGATAGATATCATTGCAACATAAACCAAGTACTAACATGGTGCACACACTGTCACCATTACACCATGAAAGGAGGAATAGATCACTCAAACTATCATAGCAATAATTATTCTCATAATCCACAAGAGATCACAATCATAGCCTAAACCAAGTACCACCATGATGCACGCACTGTCACCGTTACACCAAGGCAGGAGGAATAGATTACTTTAACAATCACCACTAGAGTACACATAACATCTGAATAATAACATCTACTTGTTCAACATGATACAAAGCTCATGATCACATAAAGATCACATCATGGGAGAGAGAGGTGAACCACATAGCTACCGGTAGAGCCCTTAGCCCCGGGGATGAACTACTCCCTCCTCATCATAGGAGACAGCAAGGTTGATGGAGATGGCAGTGAGGTCGATGGAGACGGCGGAAACGGCGATCGAGACTGATGGAGATGGCTCCGGGGGCACTTCCCCGTCTCGGCAGGGTGCCGGAACAGAGACTTCTGTCCCCCGAAATTCGTCGGTGGCGGCGGCGGAACAACGGAACTCTTTCTGGAAAATTGCCGACTCCCTTAGGGCTTTCCGTCCCGAGGCTTTATATAGGCGAAGGGGCGATGTCAGAGGGCCGCCAGGGCCTCCTCACACAGGGGTGGCGCGGCCAGGGCCTGGGCCGCGCCAACCCTATGTGAGGGAGGCCTGTGGCCCCTCTTCTTCCTCTCTTCGGATGTCTGGATGCTCCCGGGAAATATAAGACTTCTGGCTTTTGTTTCGTCCAATTTCGAGAATATTTCCTATGTATCACTTCTGAAACACAAAAACAGTAGAAAACAGGGAACTGGCACTGTGGCACTTGTTAATAGGTTAGTTCTGGAAAATGCATAAAAGTGCCACGAAGTGTAACGAAACAATAGGCAAATGGTGTAAAAACAAGCATGGAGCATCAAAAATTATGGATACGTTGGAGACGTATCAGCATCCCCAAGCTTCACTCCTGCTCGTCCTCGAGTAGGTAAGTGATAACAAAAGAATAATTTTTGAGGTGACATGCACCTACACAATCTTGATCATATATGTAAGCATTGTGAGCTGGGATCATAAGAACTTAAAACATGGGCATGAAAGATATAATCTTGACAATAGAACTTAGCAACCATGTTGTAAACATGCAAATGAACACAAACAAAAGATCATGAAAATGAAACAATGAAAGTCAAACGTGTGTTCAAATCATAAGGAAAAACATTGTAACAACTCAGAAATTGTAACCCCAGGTCTTATCAAATAAAGTGCCAGATTTTGGAACCAAATAAAACTTTGTATTCATTATTTTATGCATACATGTATTTCCTCTTATATGAATTCTATGATTTTATGTGTGTTATTTTTGTTTGAGCATTGGTTAGATAATCCTAAGTGAACCAACAGAATCAATTGAGAAAGATTATAGGACCCAAAGCAACAAGAAATAAAAATAGGTAAGAAAGAGATAAAGTTAATATGATCTAGAAAATGTTAATGACTACACCCCTTTGAGCCCTTTGATTAGGAAATCTGTAACTCAAATCAGTGATTGGTCAACTAGTTGAGCTTAACCAAGTAATGGACTAACTCAACCAGCAAAGATTCACCAAAATTTCAAACTGGAACACAACACAAACTTGAGCCAAAGTTTGAATCTGCAAACGGAAACCAAACCAAATTTGAATTATAAATTTTTGCAAAACTCATTATTTCTCCAGAACAAAAATATGCCTGGGTACCTTATCCAATATGATGCGCACCCAAACTTGAAAATTTTGAAAAATCAAATTTTGAGTTCTTGCGGGCATTTCGTCGAACACTGGCAGAAGAAAATCAAATCAAATCAAGTTTCACTGTGCTGCACTGTTCTAGCTCGCTCCACGCCTGTAGCCACGCCCTGGGAGGATGTTTGGTCGATGCCAGCCCCCTCTGCCCCGACCCAGGCCCTGGAAGAAGGAGGAGAGGAGAAGCCAGCACCCCCGGACCCCCCTCTTTTCTTCCCAGCAGCCTGCACGTCGACGACCACCCTGCCCTCGCCAGCGCCGACCCACAGCACTCCGCGGCCGAGACCGAAGCCTTCTAGCACGCCCCCGTGGCCGCCGTGCCCTTGGTCGCTCGACGCACACGCCAGGACCCCCGCAACGGCGAGCTTCTGGCTGCGTTTGCCCTCGAAGCTCCGGCCTATAAAAAGCCCCCCCGATCAAACGGAGATACTCACCCAGCCACCAGCTACCTCCCAGACATCACCGCTTCTTCCCTCTCGCTCTGGTTCGCCGTAGCCAGCCTCACCGGCGCAGTACTGGACGCGAGGAGCGCCGCCGCGTTCGACCACCCCGGAGCAAGCTGCTGTAGGGAATCGGAGGAGGAGGAGCACCGCAGCCGATCCCGACCGTCGCCATCGAGTTTCGTTTCCTCTACGCCTCGCCCTCGCCGTCGAACGTCGTCGCTGCTCGCAGGTGAGATCCCGCCCGTGCTGAGGAAGAAGAAAGACCCTGAGCCGTTGGATCGCGATCGGACGATAGCATACCGATTCGGGTTTCGTAATTAGATCTGACATCGCGACCCCACCTGTCAGTCCCGTTTTTATTTCCTTTCCCCCGCGCGAAACGGTATGGGCCGGCCCGTTCGGCTTGATTCGGAATAGGGCCCGGCTCGTTTCACGTTTCGGTCCGTTTCGTTTTTAAATAAACTCCCGCCCTTTTATTTATTTCGAATTTGTTTCAGATACAAATTTCAAACTTTAATTCCTAGAGTTTTATGAATCCAAATCTAGCAAATAAATATTCTTTGGAAAGCTTATAAAATACTCTATCCAATAGTGCTGGTTAGAACTCAAAATAAGTTAGGAATAAAATTAGATATGAATAGTGTGTTCATAGCTTGTTTAATAATGAAGGTTTTCTAGAAAATTATTTAAGCTATCAAAAATCATAAAATTAAAAGTATGAACTCACTAATGACCCCTCTCACTGTTAGTCAACACCAATCTACCCCAAATCCTATTAGTGTGATCATTTAGACCCTAACCCAACCCTATCTTGTAACATAAAATAATAGATCACTAGTGCACACTTAGAATTAAGTACCCTCAAGACCAACTCACTTAGTGGATCTTTCCCACTTAAACTTGTCTTAGAAACCCTAAATCCATACCAATGCTGCACAAGTGAACCACTTGTGCCACTTAGTGGAAAATATAGCTTGCACACTTGGAGAAAAACTTAGAAGAAGAACTTGCAATCCAACACCATAAATTGCAACATGATTGCGTTGGTTAGCAAGTAGAGATGTGTGCTTGGTGTGTTGTTGGCTTGGTGAAGTGATGGTGTGCTTTGTGTTTATTCGTTATTAGACGCTAGTGTTGCCGAGGAGGATATTGGAGGGGATTATTATTATCAAGAAGAAGAAGAAAACCCCGGACATTTTGCCAACCAAGGCAAGCCATCTTTTGATTCATACTCCCACTACCTAGTTTTAATATTGCATTCTACTTGTTTTAAGTAAATTGCATGATTGAATTGCTAGAGTAGAATGATAGAAGTATATTGATGTCTTGTGTATCAAGAGCATCAAGCTGAGTTTATCCAACCCTAGTTAGTAGTACTATCACTCAATGTAGTTGCTTAGTCGCTAATAAAATTTGATGCTATCTCTGGAGGAACCCCATTTGCAAGGTGGTGACTTGAACTTGAAACTTGAAATGGGAGATTGCTCCGACCTGATGGCTTTATAAAAGAAAGTAATCTTGGCTAAGAACTATGAAACATATTTCTTGAATGACAACGAGTGATGTACATGGGAGCCAACCATACCGTACGACCACATTACCCCTATATGGGAAGGGGCTTAATCCGTAGCTTGTTTATCTTAGTATGGGAGGTCTTGCATAAAATCTTCATGGAAGGACTCCACGGGCGGATACTTCTTGACCAAGTGGACTCCACTAACCCGGTACCCGGGATGGGCAGAACTAGAGGCGCCGGAGCGGGAGATTCCGTATCCCGGGCTCTAGGGAAGGATCCTATACTAGGATGAGCAAGTGAAAGAGTTTGTTTGATTATCTGAACATCGCATACTTTGTGTATGTCGAACCGTGGATTTCTCCCGGCAGATGTATCGAATCTTGTGGGTAAAGTGTACCCCTCTGCAGAGGTTTTGAAACTATTCGAATAGCCGCGTCCGCGGTCATGGACAGTTGGCTAACTCTACTTGACTTTTGTCAAAGACAAAAATGACAATGGTGAACTTGGTGAATGACTTGACTTGACTTGGCCATGATGTTGACACACTTGAAGTTCCTCTAGGATGAACATAGAGAACTAAACTCTCTTTTCTATCAATGAACATTCTTGGGAAATAAACTAGCTTTTGCAAATCAATTTAGTGCTTAGTCTACCATATCAACCTTGCATTTCTACTTCATCATTTCGTTTATAAGATGGTTTGCGAGTGCATCCAATGTACTCATGGCTGTGTCCCTGGCTATCAACTTGGCCAGACTATGGGGAAGAATACCAGGAGGAAGGGTATGAAGAAGAGTACCAGAACTAAGCTCGTCTCCGTGAGTCGCCAATTGCCTGTAGGGAGAAGGCATGGGCCGAAGACGTTATTTCCGCTGCTATATTGTGTTGTAATATGACTTGGTCTATATGACCATTGTATTTGAACTATCGTATTGTAATGGAACTGGTTACCAACTACGTTATGTATATCGCAACAATGATTCTGGGATTGCGGTGGAATACATAACGGGCACTTCGAATTTGTTATCAAATTTGAGGTCGTCACAAGTTGGTATCAGAGCCAAGGTTGACCATAGGAGACCTTAGTTAGAATGGGCGTTAAAACAAAACCTTGATAAAAGCAAAGATACAAGAACGGTTGCAAAAATGGCTTATTCTTTCCTCTCTAGTTGCAAAGTTTTATACCTACTTCAGTTTTGCCTACTTAAAATTTTGCACACTTGAGTTGATCACTAACTTGAACCAATCTAAAATTTTGTAGATGGCCCTAGAGTTCGTTGAGCACTACCAGTTGGGCCAGGGTGGCAGCCTCTGTTTTGAGCGCGACCTCACCACCTTGACCTTGTTTCTGGATCGTTTGTATCCGGAGTTCAAGGGAGCCGTGCTCAATGAGCACCCCGATGGAGAGCTACGGTGGCTTATCCGAGCCAGTTGCCGTGGCAAAAAGGGGAAATTGAACTCTCCGAGGATCAAGTTTGAGCTGGTGGAGAACACTTGGGCCGATGGTTTGGTCCGAGCGATGCAGGAAATGCACGCCCGCTTGTGCGGACTGCATGTTGAGGAGGTCCAGGGAGGACGCTTCAAGGACTTTGCTCGGCGTGATGCGGATGGACGTCCCGCAAACATGCCTGGGCAAAATGAGCCGAGTACCTACATCGATCACATGGACTTCTTGCTGTACTCCACTCAGCAAGAGGCCGATCGTGCACGTACCAAGGCCAACCTTGAGCACTTCGCATTGGTGGATGCGAGGAACACTATCAGGATTCTTGCGAAGGAGCGCAAGAGCCTTCGTCGCCAGCGCGATGAGAAGGATCAGGACATTGAGGAGTTGAAGGCCAATGTGGCAGAATTGACTGAGTACATTGAGAGTCTGGAGGATCACCTTGGTGAGGAGGAAGGCATTGATCTCCGCAAGGAGGATAATGCCCTCATTAGTGATGAGGATGACTTCATGGAGGACCTTGATGATTCGGAAGATGGTGGGCACAATGGATTCATTGTGAGTGACGAGGAGGAAGACCCCGAGGAGCCCGCTGTTTAGACTCGTGATCCAGGTGTTATCTAGTATGAGTTCCACTTTAGTTTTCACTTCGTGTAGGTGTGAGTTGTATCCCCCTCTCTAGTAGACGAGTCGCAATGGTTTAGTGTGAACCATTTGTAATGTGTGAACTCGTATGTATGATATGTTTGATGAGTGTTGAATGAAATATGAATTTGGCCCTTAAGGCCCTAGCAAGACAAAAATTGCATCATCCATATTACCTTTAATATTGGCAAATTAGTTTTTCCCTCTTGTCTTACACACCTTATCTTCAGATGCCGTGAGCACCCCCACCCCCGAACCCGGAAATGGCCGAGCTGCTAAGGTTGATCATGGAAGACCGGGAAGCAGCCCGAGCTGAGCGCCAAGCTAACTTGGCCACTCTTCAGCAGTTAACCCAGATGGCAATGAACCACAACAATGGCAATGGCCATGGCAATGGTGAAGGAGAAAACAATGGCAATGGAGATCACCGATCCAACTTGAGGAATTTTCAAAACACCAACCCTCCTATGTTCACTAAATCTGAAGAGCCCTTAGATGCGATGATTGGCTTCGCACTATGGAAAACAACTTGGCAGTCGCTGAAGTCGGTGAAAATGAGAAGGTCTTGTACACCACCCACTATCTTGCTGGAGCAGCGAGAGCTTGGTGGGACAGCACCCGTGCAATGCAAGCCCCAGGATATGTGATGCCGTGGGAGGAGTTCAAGAGCAAGTTTAGCAAAGCCCATGTTCCTATGGGATTGGTGAAAAGGATGAGAGATGAGTTCAGAAATCTAAAGCAAGGTTCCATGTCTGTGGTGGACTACCGTGACAAGTTCCTTACCTTGTCTAGGTATGCCCCAGATGACACCAACACCACGGAAAAGAAGCAAGAAAGGTTTCTGGATGGACTTCATGATGAGATGCAATGTGTCTTGGTCAGCATTCACTTTGCCGACCTGGAGTCATTGGTTGACTCTGCCATTCAGATGGAAGGCAAACTCAAGCAAGCTACCGAGAACCGCAAGCACCGTATGATGTATCAAGGCAATTCGAGCAACTCGCAGAAGTCAAGGGGAAATGCACCAATGGGTTTCGCCCCTCGACCTATGAGGCCGTCTGCACCTGCTCCGCGTCCCAACTATCCTAACCGTCCATCCGGCAACAACTTCAACCGTGCACCCCCAAGACCTAGTGGCAACAACTTCAACACCAATACTCCAAGACCAAATGGCGCCCCTGTGTTACCCAAGCCCGGTGACAAGTCTGGTGTTACCTGTTATGAGTGTGGACTCAAAGGGCACTACTCCAATGAGTGCCCCAAGATGCTAAATGATGCACCCAAGACCACTGCCCCTGCTCAGCAGCAGCGCCGTGTGGGAAATGGCAAGAACTATCCACCAAGAAACCAGCCTCGCTCTCAAGGCCGTCTGAATCACATGAATGTTGAAGAAGCTCAGGAAGCAACCGACGTGGTGCTTGGTATGTTCCCTGTTAACTCAGTTCTTGCAAGAGTTCTGTTTGATTCTGGAGCTTCACACTCATTTGTTACCCAATTATTCGTTGATAAAAGTGGACTTCAACCCACACCCTTGAAAGATGTCATGTCTGTGCAAATTCCCGGGTCAGTGACCAAAGCCAGTTGTACCTGTTTGGCAGTGCCCGTAGAAATCCATGGAATCTCATTCCTAGCCAGTTTGATTGTGTTAGGAACCAAAGGACTGGAAGTAGTCTTAGGTATGGATTGGATGTCCCAACACCAAGGAGTTATAGATTGTGCTAAAAAGACCATCACCATGAGGAGTAGCAATGGAATCATCGTCAAGCATGTGTCTGTCAAACCCATCCAAATCCCCAGATGTCATAAGAGTATCTCAGGACCAACTTTAGAGCAAGTTCCCATCGTCTGTGAATACCCGGATGTCTTTCCCGATGAGTTACCCGGAATGCCACCGGATCGGGATATTGAGTTTATCATTGAGCTGATCCCCGGAACTGGATCAATAGCCCAACGACCCTACCGTATGAACCCAGCTGAATTAGTTGAGTTGAAGAAGCAATTGGATGATCTTTTGAGCAAAGGATTGATTCAGCCAAGTTCTTCTGCTTGGAGATCACCCGTTCTATTTGTGGATAAAAGTGACGGTTCTAGCCGACTATGCACTGATTACCGCAAGCTAAACGATGTAACCATCAAGAACAAGTATCCTCTCCCAAAGATTGAAGATTTGTTTGACCAATTGACTGGAGCCAGAGTGTTCTCAAAGATAGATCTTAGAACTGGATACCACCAACTGAAGATTCGCGCATCGGATATCCCCAAAACAGCCTTCACTACCCGCTACGGATTGTATGAGTACACCGTAATGTCATTTGGATTAACCAATGCCCCTGCTTATTTCATGAACCTCATGAATAAGGTTTTTATGGAATTCTTGGATAAGTTTGTTGTTGTCTTCATTGATGACATTCTTATCTACTCCAAATCCGAAGAAGAGCATGCAACCCATTTGAGATTAATCTTAGAAACCTTAAGAGAGCATCAGCTGTATGCCAAGTTTAGCAAATGTGAGTTCTGGTTGAAAGAAGTTGGATTCTTAGGCCATGTGTTATCAGCCGGAGGAATATCGGTAGACCCCAAGAAGATCAAATCAGTCCTGGAATGGGAAGCCCCTACCACTCAAACTGAGGTTAGAGGTTTTCTCGGATTAGCGGGATACTACCGCAAGTTTGTTGAAGGATTTTCAAGTATTGCCCGGCCAATGACCCAATTGTTAAAGAAGGACCAGAAGTTTGAATGGACCCCTAAGTGTGAAGAGAGTTTTCAAGAGCTCAAGAAGCAATTGGTGACCGCACCCATCCTAACCATGCCCGATATCACCAAAAACTTTGATGTCTTTTGCGACGCTTCCAAACTTGGACTTGGTTGCGTATTGATGCAAGAAGGGAAGGTCATAGCTTATCTCTCTCGACAGCTTCGACCTCATGAAGAAAATTATCCAACCCATGATTTAGAATTAGCAGCCGTGGTCCTAGCTTTGAAGACTTGGAGGCATTATCTGATGGGCAACCGATGTGAGATCTACACTGATCACAAGAGTTTGAAGTACATCTTCACCCCGAAGGAGTTGAACATGAGGCAAAGAAGATGGATAGAATTGATCAAGGATTATGATTTGGAAATTCACTATCACCCCGGTAAGGCCAATGTAGTGGCCGATGCATTGAGTAGGAAGCCGTGTTCGTTGAATATGATGATCAAGGAAGAGCAACCTATGTTGCACCAAGAGTTTGAAAGATTTGGATTGGAACTAGTCAGTCAAGGATTTCTAGCCAACCTTGAGTTTCAACCCACCTTGATGAGCCAAATCAAAGAAGCCTAGAAGGGAAATGAGAGTATTGAAGGAATCAAGCGCAGAATTGGTTCCGGCAAGGTGCCAGGATTTGAGGAAGATGATCAAGGAGTTCTCTGGTATAAAGGACGTATTTGTGTGCCTGCTGATTCAGAATTTAAGGAAGTGATTATGAAGGAAGCCCATGAGACACCTTACTCCATCCACCCCGGTGGAACTAAGATGTACCAAGATTTGAAGGAACAATTTTGGTGGCATGGAATGAAGCGGGAGATTGCATCGTTCATCTCTAAGTGTGATATTTGCCAAAGAGTCAAGGCTGAACATCAACGACCTGCTGGTTTGCTGCAACCTTTGCAAGTTCCGGAATGGAAGTGGGAATCTGTTGGAATGGATTTCATCACTGGATTTCCAAGGTCTAGTCGTGGCAACGACTCTATTTGGGTCATTGTGGATAGACTGACCAAAGTTGCCCATTTTATTCCTGTCAAGACCACTTATCGCTCAGATCAGCTAGCAGATCTGTATCTATCCAGAATTGTCAGTTTGCATGGAGTCCCAAAAACCATAGTTTCTGATCGAGGAACCCAATTCACCTCGAGATTTTGGAAGAGCTTACATCAAGCTTTGGGAACCAAGTTAGCCTTCAGCACAGCTTACCACCCTCAGACTGATGGACAGACTGAAAGAGTGAACCAAATCCTTGAAGATATGTTGAGAGCCTGTGTCCTAGCTTACGGAGCTAAGTGGGAAGATTGTCTGCCTTTTGCGGAGTTTTCCTACAACAACAGTTATCAAGCTAGTTTGCAAATGGCCCCATTTGAAGCTTTGTATGGAAGAAAGTGTCGTACCCCTTTGAACTGGTCAGAAACCGGAGACAGTCAGATTTTTGGACCAGATATTTTGCAAGAAGCCGAGGAGAAAGTTCGCATGATTCGTGGCTATCTCAAGGCAGCTCAGTCGAGACAGAAGAGTTATGCCGACAAGAGACGTAGAGAACTGACCTTCCAGATTGGAGATTTTGTTTATCTCAGAGTATCACCTCTCAAGGGAATGCAAAGATTCCAAGTAAAAGGAAAGCTTGCACCAAGATATATTGGACCCTTCAAGATACTAGACCGCAGAGGAGAAGTGTCTTATCAGTTGGAAATGCCCCCTGAATTGTCTGAAGTGCACAATGTCTTTCACGTGTCTTTACTTCGGAAATGTCTTGAAGTGCCGGAGAAGCCAGAAATTTTCAAGAACATAGATCACCGTTCTGTGGACATCAACAAGGATTTGACCTACCGTGAAATGCCTATCCGTATCCTCGAAGAAGCCTTTAGAACCACTCGAACCCGAAGCATCAAGTTTCTGAAAGTTCAGTGGAGTAATCACACCGAAGATGAAGCCACTTGGGAACGAGAGGATTACCTTCAGAAAGAGTTTCCCAATCTTTTCAGTTCTTAATTAGTGAATCTCGGGGACGAGATTCTTTTTAAGGGGGGAAGATTGTAACAACTCAGAAATTGTAACCCCAGGTCTTATCAAATAAAGTGCCAGATTTTGGAACCAAATAAAACTTTTTATTCATTATTTTATGCATACATGTATTTCCTCTTATATGAATTCTATGATTTTATGTGTGTTATTTTTGTTTGAGCATTGGTTAGATAATCCTAAGTGAACCAACAGAATCAATTGAGAAAGATTATAGGACCCAAAGCAACAAGAAATAAAAATAGGTAAGAAAGAGATAAAGTTAATATGATCTAGAAAATGTTAATGACTACACCCCTTTGAGCCCTTTGATTAGGAAATCTGTAACTCAAATCAGTGATTGGTCAACTAGTTGAGCTTAACCAAGTAATGGACTAACTCAACCAGCAAAGATTCACCAAAATTTCAAACTGGAACACAACACAAACTTGAGTCAAAGTTTGAATCTGCAAACGGAAACCAAACCAAATTTGAATTATAAATTTTTGCAAAACTCATTATTTCTCCAGAACAAAAATATGCCTGGGTACCTCATCCAATATGATGCGCACCCAAACTTGAAAATTTTGAAAAATCAAATTTTGAGTTCTTGCGGGCATTTCGTCGAACACTGGCAGAAGAAAATCAAATCAAATCAAGTTTCACTGTGCTGCACTGTTCTAGCTCGCTCCACGCCTGTAGCCACGCCCTGGGAGGATGTTTGGTCGATGCCAGCCCCCTCTGCCCCGACCCAGGCCCTGGAAGAAGGAGGAGAGGAGAAGCCAGCACCCCCGGACCCCCCTCTTTTCTTCCCAGCAGCCTGCACGTCGACGACCACCCTGCCCTCGCCAGCGCCAACCCACAGCACTCCGCGGCCGAGACCGAAGCCTTCCAGCACGCCCCCGTGGCCGCCGTGCCCTTGGTCGCTCGACGCACACGCCAGGACCCCCGCAACGGCGAGCTTCTGGCCGCGTTTGCCCTCGAAGCTCCGGCCTATAAAAAGCCCCCCCGATCAAACGGAGATACTCACCCAGCCACCAGCTACCTCCCAGACATCACCGCTTCTTCCCTCTCGCTCTGGTTCGCCGTAGCCAGCCTCGCCAGCGCAGTACTGGACGCGAGGAGCGCCGCCGCGTTCGACCACCCCGGAGCAAGCTGCTGCAGGGAATCGGAGGAGGAGGAGCACCGCAGCCGATCCCGACCGTCGCCATCGAGTTTCGTTTCCTCTACGCCTCGCCCTCGCCGTCGAACGTCGTCGCTGCTCGCAGGTGAGATCCCGCCCGTGCTGAGGAAGAAGAAAGACCCTGAGCCGTTGGATCGCGATCGGACGATAGCATACCGATTCGGGTTTCGTAATTAGATCTGACATCGCGACCCCACCTGTCAGTCCCGTTTTTATTTCCTTTCCCCCGCGCGAAACGGTATGGGCCGGCCCGTTCGGCTTGATTCGGAATAGGGCCCGGCTCGTTTCACGTTTCGGTCCGTTTCGTTTTTAAATAAACTCCCGCCCTTTTATTTATTTCGAATTTGTTTCAGATACAAATTTCAAACTTTAATTCCTAGAGTTTTATGAATCCAAATCTAGCAAATAAATATTCTTTGGAAAGCTTATAAAATACTCTATCCAATAGTGCTGGTTAGAACTCAAAATAAGTTAGGAATAAAATTAGATATGAATAGTGTGTTCATAGCTTGTTTAATAATGAAGGTTTTCTAGAAAATTATTTAAGCTATCAAAAATCATAAAATTAAAAGTATGAACTCACTAATGACCCCTCTCACTGTTAGTCAACACCAATCTACCCCAAATCCTATTAGTGTGATCATTTAGACCCTAACCCAACCCTATCTTGTAACATAAAATAATAGATCACTAGTGCACACTTAGAATTAAGTACCCTCAAGACCAACTCACTTAGTGGATCTTTCCCACTTAAACTTGTCTTAGAAACCCTAAATCCATACCAATGCTGCACAAGTGAACCACTTGTGCCACTTAGTGGAAAATATAGCTTGCACACTTGGAGAAAAACTTAGAAGAAGAACTTGCAATCCAACACCATAAATTGCAACATGATTGCGTTGGTTAGCAAGTAGAGATGTGTGCTTGGTGTGTTGTTGGCTTGGTGAAGTGATGGTGTGCTTTGTGTTTATTCGTTATTAGACGCTAGTGTTGCCGAGGAGGATATTGGAGGGGATTATTATTATCAAGAAGAAGAAGAAAACCCCGGACATTTTGCCAACCAAGGCAAGCCATCTTTTGATTCATACTCCCACTACCTAGTTTTAATATTGCATTCTACTTGTTTTAAGTAAATTGCATGATTGAATTGCTAGAGTAGAATGATAGAAGTATATTGATGTCTTGTGTATCAAGAGCATCAAGCTGAGTTTATCCAACCCTAGTTAGTAGTACTATCACTCAATGTAGTTGCTTAGTCGCTAATAAAATTTGATGCTATCTCTGGAGGAACCCCATTTGCAAGGTGGTGACTTGAACTTGAAACTTGAAATGGGAGATTGCTCCGACCTGATGGCTTTATAAAAGAAAGTAATCTTGGCTAAGAACTATGAAACATATTTCTTGAATGACAACGAGTGATGTACATGGGAGCCAACCATACCGTACGACCACATTACCCCTATATGGGAAGGGGCTTAATCCGTAGCTTGTTTATCTTAGTATGGGAGGTCTTGCATAAAATCTTCATGGAAGGACTCCACGGGCGGATACTTCTTGACCAAGTGGACTCCACTAACCCGGTACCCGGGATGGGCAGAACTAGAGGCGCCGGAGCGGGAGATTCCGTATCCCGGGCTCTAGGGAAGGATCCTATACTAGGATGAGCAAGTGAAAGAGTTTGTTTGATTATCTGAACATCGCATACTTTGTGTATGTCGAACCGTGGATTTCTCCCGGCAGATGTATCGAATCTTGTGGGTAAAGTGTACCCCTCTGCAGAGGTTTTGAAACTATTCGAATAGCCGCGTCCGCGGTCATGGACAGTTGGCTAACTCTACTTGACTTTTGTCAAAGACAAAAATGACAATGGTGAACTTGGTGAATGACTTGACTTGACTTGGCCATGATGTTGACACACTTGAAGTTCCTCTAGGATGAACATAGAGAACTAAACTCTCTTTTCTATCAATGAACATTCTTGGGAAATAAACTAGCTTTTGCAAATCAATTTAGTGCTTAGTCTACCATATCAACCTTGCATTTCTACTTCATCATTTCGTTTATAAGATGGTTTGCGAGTGCATCCAATGTACTCATGGCTGTGTCCCTGGCTATCAACTTGGCCAGACTATGGGGAAGAATACCAGGAGGAAGGGTATGAAGAAGAGTACCAGAACTAAGCTCGTCTCCGTGAGTCGCCAATTGCCTGTAGGGAGAAGGCATGGGCCGAAGACGTTATTTCCGCTGCTATATTGTGTTGTAATATGACTTGGTCTATATGACCATTGTATTTGAACTATCGTATTGTAATGGAACTGGTTACCAACTACGTTATGTATATCGCAACAATGATTCTGGGATTGCGGTGGAATACATAACGGGCACTTCGAATTTGTTATCAAATTTGAGGTCGTCACAAGTTGGTATCAGAGCCAAGGTTGACCATAGGAGACCTTAGTTAGAATGGGCGTTAAAACAAAACCTTGATAAAAGCAAAGATACAAGAACGGTTGCAAAAATGGCTTATTCTTTCCTCTCTAGTTGCAAAGTTTTATACCTACTTCAGTTTTGCCTACTTAAAATTTTGCACACTTGAGTTGATCACTAACTTGAACCAATCTAAAATTTTGTAGATGGCCCTAGAGTTCGTTGAGCACTACCAGTTGGGCCAGGGTGGCAGCCTCTGTTTTGAGTGCGACCTCACCACCTTGACCTTGTTTCTGGATCGTTTGTATCCGGAGTTCAAGGGAGCCGTGCTCAATGAGCACCCCGATGGAGAGCTACGGTGGCTTATCCGAGCCAGTTGCCGTGGCAAAAAGGGGAAATTGAACTCTCCGAGGATCAAGTTTGAGCTGGTGGAGAACACTTGGGCCGATGGTTTGGTCCGAGCGATGCAGGAAATGCACGCCCGCTTGTGCGGACTGCATGTTGAGGAGGTCCAGGGAGGACGCTTCAAGGACTTTGCTCGGCGTGATGCGGATGGACGTCCCGCAAACATGCCTGGGCAAAATGAGCCGAGTACCTACATCGATCACATGGACTTCTTGCTGTACTCCACTCAGCAAGAGGCCGATCGTGCACGTACCAAGGCCAACCTTGAGCACTTCGCATTGGTGGATGCGAGGAACACTATCAGGATTCTTGCGAAGGAGCGCAAGAGCCTTCGTCGCCAGCGCGATGAGAAGGATCAGGACATTGAGGAGTTGAAGGCCAATGTGGCAGAATTGACTGAGTACATTGAGAGTCTGGAGGATCACCTTGGTGAGGAGGAAGGCATTGATCTCCGCAAGGAGGATAATGCCCTCATTAGTGATGAGGATGACTTCATGGAGGACCTTGATGATTCGGAAGATGGTGGGCACAATGGATTCATTGTGAGTGACGAGGAGGAAGACCCCGAGGAGCCCGCTGTTTAGACTCGTGATCCAGGTGTTATCTAGTATGAGTTCCACTTTAGTTTTCACTTCGTGTAGGTGTGAGTTGTATCCCCCTCTCTAGTAGACGAGTCGCAATGGTTTAGTGTGAACCATTTGTAATGTGTGAACTCGTATGTATGATATGTTTGATGAGTGTTGAATGAAATATGAATTTGGCCCTTAAGGCCCTAGCAAGACAAAAATTGCATCATCCATATTACCTTTAATATTGGCAAATTAGTTTTTCCCTCTTGTCTTACACACCTTATCTTCAGATGCCGTGAGCACCCCCACCCCCGAACCCGGAAATGGCCGAGCTGCTAAGGTTGATCATGGAAGACCGGGAAGCAGCCCGAGCTGAGCGCCAAGCTAACTTGGCCACTCTTCAGCAGTTAACCCAGATGGCAATGAACCACAACAATGGCAATGGCCATGGCAATGGTGAAGGAGAAAACAATGGCAATGGAGATCACCGATCCAACTTGAGGAATTTTCAAAACACCAACCCTCCTATGTTCACTAAATCTGAAGAGCCCTTAGATGCGATGATTGGCTTCGCACTATGGAAAACAACTTGGCAGTCGCTGAAGTCGGTGAAAATGAGAAGGTCTTGTACACCACCCACTATCTTGCTGGAGCAGCGAGAGCTTGGTGGGACAGCACCCGTGCAATGCAAGCCCCAGGATATGTGATGCCGTGGGAGGAGTTCAAGAGCAAGTTTAGCAAAGCCCATGTTCCTATGGGATTGGTGAAAAGGATGAGAGATGAGTTCAGAAATCTAAAGCAAGGTTCCATGTCTGTGGTGGACTTACCGTGACAAGTTCCTTACCTTGTCTAGGTATGCCCCAGATGACACCAACACCACGGAAAAGAAGCAAGAAAGGTTTCTGGATGGACTTCATGATGAGATGCAATGTGTCTTGGTCAGCATTCACTTTGCCGACCTGGAGTCATTGGTTGACTCTGCCATTCAGATGGAAGGCAAACTCAAGCAAGCTACCGAGAACCGCAAGCACCGTATGATGTATCAAGGCAATTCGAGCAACTCGCAGAAGTCAAGGGGAAATGCACCAATGGGTTTCGCCCCTCGACCTATGAGGCCGTCTGCACCTGCTCCGCGTCCCAACTATCCTAACCGTCCATCCGGCAACAACTTCAACCGTGCACCCCCAAGACCTAGTGGCAACAACTTCAACACCAATACTCCAAGACCAAATGGCGCCCCTGTGTTACCCAAGCCCGGTGACAAGTCTGGTGTTACCTGTTATGAGTGTGGACTCAAAGGGCACTACTCCAATGAGTGCCCCAAGATGCTAAATGATGCACCCAAGACCACTGCCCCTGCTCAGCAGCAGCGCCGTGTGGGAAATGGCAAGAACTATCCACCAAGAAACCAGCCTCGCTCTCAAGGCCGTCTGAATCACATGAATGTTGAAGAAGCTCAGGAAGCAACCGACGTGGTGCTTGGTATGTTCCCTGTTAACTCAGTTCTTGCAAGAGTTCTGTTTGATTCTGGAGCTTCACACTCATTTGTTACCCAATTATTCGTTGATAAAGTGGACTTCAACCCACACCCTTGAAAGATGTCATGTCTGTGCAAATTCCCGGGTCAGTGACCAAAGCCAGTTGTACCTGTTTGGCAGTGCCCGTAGAAATCCATGGAATCTCATTCCTAGCCAGTTTGATTGTGTTAGGAACCAAAGGACTGGAAGTAGTCTTAGGTATGGATTGGATGTCCCAACACCAAGGAGTTATAGATTGTGCTAAAAAGACCATCACCATGAGGAGTAGCAATGGAATCATCGTCAAGCATGTGTCTGTCAAACCCATCCAAATCCCCAGATGTCATAAGAGTATCTCAGGACCAACTTTAGAGCAAGTTCCCATCGTCTGTGAATACCCGGATGTCTTTCCCGATGAGTTACCCGGAATGCCACCGGATCGGGATATTGAGTTTATCATTGAGCTGATCCCCGGAACTGGATCAATAGCCCAACGACCCTACCGTATGAACCCAGCTGAATTAGTTGAGTTGAAGAAGCAATTGGATGATCTTTTGAGCAAAGGATTGATTCAGCCAAGTTCTTCTGCTTGGAGATCACCGTTCTATTTGTGGATAAAAGTGACGGTTCTAGCCGACTATGCACTGATTACCGCAAGCTAACGATGTAACCATCAAGAACAAGTATCCTCTCCCAAAGATTGAAGATTTGTTTGACCAATTGACTGGAGCCAGAGTGTTCTCAAAGATAGATCTTAGAACTGGATACCACCAACTGAAGATTCGCGCATCGGATATCCCCAAACAGCCTTCACTACCCGCTACGGATTGTATGAGTACACCGTAATGTCATTTGGATTAACCAATGCCCCTGCTTATTTCATGAACCTCATGAATAAGGTTTTTATGGAATTCTTGGATAAGTTTGTTGTTGTCTTCATTGATGACATTCTTATCTACTCCAAATCCGAAGAAGAGCATGCAACCCATTTGAGATTAATCTTAGAAACCTTAAGAGAGCATCAGCTGTATGCCAAGTTTAGCAAATGTGAGTTCTGGTTGAAAGAAGTTGGATTCTTAGGCCATGTGTTATCAGCCGGAGGAATATCGGTAGACCCCAAGAAGATCAAATCAGTCCTGGAATGGGAAGCCCCTACCACTCAAACTGAGGTTAGAGGTTTTCTCGGATTAGCGGGATACTACCGCAAGTTTGTTGAAGGATTTTCAAGTATTGCCCGGCCAATGACCCAATTGTTAAAGAAGGACCAGAAGTTTGAATGGACCCCTAAGTGTGAAGAGAGTTTTCAAGAGCTCAAGAAGCAATTGGTGACCGCACCCATCCTAACCATGCCCGATATCACCAAAAACTTTGATGTCTATTGCGACGCTTCCAAACTTGGACTTGGTTGCGTATTGATGCAAGAAGGAAGGTCATAGCTTATCTCTCTCGACAGCTTCGACCTCATGAAGAAAATTATCCAACCCATGATTTAGAATTAGCAGCCGTGGTCCTAGCTTTGAAGACTTGGAGGCATTATCTGATGGGCAACCGATGTGAGATCTACACTGATCACAAGAGTTTGAAGTACATCTTCACCCCGAAGGAGTTGAACATGAGGCAAAGAAGATGGATAGAATTGATCAAGGATTATGATTTGGAAATTCACTATCACCCCCGGTAAGGCCAATGTAGTGGCCGATGCATTGAGTAGGAAGCCGTGTTCGTTGAATATGATGATCAAGGAAGAGCAACCTATGTTGCACCAAGAGTTTGAAAGATTTGGATTGGAACTAGTCAGTCAAGGATTTCTAGCCAACCTTGAGTTTCAACCCACCTTGATGAGCCAAATCAAAGAAGCCTAGAAGGGAAATGAGAGTATTGAAGGAATCAAGCGCAGAATTGGTTCCGGCAAGGTGCCAGGATTTGAGGAAGATGATCAAGGAGTTCTCTGGTATAAAGGACGTATTTGTGTGCCTGCTGATTCAGAATTTAAGGAAGTGATTATGAAGGAAGCCCATGAGACACCTTACTCCATCCACCCCGGTGGAACTAAGATGTACCAAGATTTGAAGGAACAATTTTGGTGGCATGGAATGAAGCGGGAGATTGCATCGTTCATCTCTAAGTGTGATATTTGCCAAAGAGTCAAGGCTGAACATCAACGACCTGCTGGTTTGCTGCAACCTTTGCAAGTTCCGGAATGGAAGTGGGAATCTGTTGGAATGGATTTCATCACTGGATTTCCAAGGTCTAGTCGTGGCAACGACTCTATTTGGGTCATTGTGGATAGACTGACCAAAGTTGCCCACTTTTATTCCTGTCAAGACCACTTATCAACTCAGATCAGCTAGCAGATCTGTATCTATCCAGAATTGTCAGTTTGCATGGAGTCCCAAAACCATAGTTTCTGATCGAGGAACCCAATTCACCTCGAGATTTTGGAAGAGCTTACATCAAGCTTGGGAACCAAGTTAGCCTTCAGCACAGCTTACCACCCTCAGACTGATGGACAGACTGAAAGAGTGAACCAAATCCTTGAAGATATGTTGAGAGCCTGTGTCCTAGCTTACGGAGCTAAGTGGGAAGATTGTCTGCCTTTTGCGGAGTTTTCCTACAACAACAGTTATCAAGCTAGTTTGCAAATGGCCCCATTTGAAGCTTTGTATGGAAGAAAGTGTCGTACCCCTTTGAACTGGTCAGAAACCGGAGACAGTCAGATTTTTGGACCAGATATTTTGCAAGAAGCCGAGGAGAAAGTTCGCATGATTCGTGACTATCTCAAGGCAGCTCAGTCGAGACAGAAGAGTTATGCCGACAAGAGACGTAGAGAACTGACCTTCCAGATTGGAGATTTTGTTTATCTCAGAGTATCACCCTCTCAAGGGAATGCAAAGATTCCAAGTAAAAGGAAAGCTTGCACCAAGATATATTGGACCCTTCAAGATACTAGACCGCAGAGGAGAAGTGTCTTATCAGTTGGAAATGCCCCCTGAATTGTCTGAAGTGCACAATGTCTTTCACGTGTCTTTACTTCGGAAATGTCTTGAAGTGCCGGAGAAGCCAGAAATTTTCAAGAACATTAGATCACCGTTCTGTGGACATCAACAAGGATTTGACCTACCGTGAAATGCCTATCCGTATCCTCGAAGAAGCCTTTAGAACCACTCGAACCCGAAGCATCAAGTTTCTGAAAGTTCAGTGGAGTAATCACACCGAAGATGAAGCCACTTGGGAACGAGAGATTACCTTCAGAAAGAGTTTCCCAATCTTTTCAGTTCTTAATTAGTGAATCTCGGGGACGAGATTCTTTTTAAGGGGGGAAGATTGTAACAACTCAGAAATTGTAATCCCATTCTTATAAATAAAGTGCCAAATTTTGGACCCAAATAAACTTTTTATCTATTATTTTATGCATACATGTATTTCTCTTATTTGTATTCTATGATTTTATGTGTGTTATTTTTGATTGAGCATTGGTTAGATAATTCTAAGTGAACCAACAGAATCAATTGAGAAAGATTATAGGAAGCAAAGAAACCAGAAGTAAAAATAGAAAGAAAGAGATAAAGTTAATATGATCTAGAAAATGTTATTGACTACACCACTTTGAGCCCTTTGATTAAGAAATCTAGTAACTCACCTTCAGTGTTGGCAACTAGTTGAGCTTAACCAAGTTATGGACTAACTCAACCAACAAGCATTTACCCAAATTTCAAACTGGAACCTCAACTACAAACTTGAGCCAAAGTTTGAATCTGAAACAGGAACTATACCAAATTTGAAATATAAATTTCTGCAAAACTCAACCTTTCTTCATAACAAAAATATGACTGGGTACCTTATCCAATATGATGAGCACCAAGTGGAAAATTTTGAAAATTCAAATTTTGAGTTCTTGCGGGCATTTCGTCGAACACTGGCAGAAGCAAATCAAATGAAATCAAATTTCACTGGTGCTGCACTGTTCTAGCTCGCTCCAGGCACTGTCGCCATGCTGCTGGACGTTGCCTCGATCGACTCCAGCTTCCCCAGCCCCGACCCAAGCCGTGAGAAGAGGAGGAAGGAGGAGAAACGCACCCAGGGCCCCCTCCCAGAACCCTCTTCCCTGCACGATGCCGACCAGCTTGGAGGCGCCAGAGGAGACCCACAGCACCCGCGGCCGAACCAGCACCCTCCCAGCACGCCCCCCGTGACCGCCGTGACCGGAGCAAGCTTCAAACGCCGCCAGGGCCCCCGTGCGACGAGCTTCTGGCCGCGTTTGCCCTCGAAGCTCCGGCCTATAAAAGCCCCCCCGATCAAACGGAGATACTCACACCAGCCACCAGCTACCTCCCAGACATCACCGCTTCTTCCCTCTCGCTCTGGTTCGCCGTAGCCAGCCTCGCCAGCGCAGTACTGGACGCGAGGAGCGCCGCCGCGTTCGACCACCCCGGAGCAAGCTGCTGCAGGGAATCGGAGGAGAGGAGCACCGCAGCCGATCCCGACCGTCGCCATCGAGTTCGTTCCTCTACGCCTCGCCCTCGCCGTCGAACGTCGTCGCTGCTCGCAGGTGAGATCCCGCCCGTGCTGAGGAAGAAGAAAGACCCTGAGCCGTTGGATCGCGATCGGACGATAGCATACCGATTCGGGTTTCGTAATTAGATCTTGACATCGCGACCCCACCTGTCAGTCCCGTTTTTATTTCCTTTCCCCCGCGCGAAACGGTATGGGCCGGCCCGTTCGGCTTGATTCGGAATAGGGGCCCGGCTCGTTTCACGTTTCGGTCCGTTTCGTTTTTAAATAACTCCCGCCCTTTTATTTATTTCGAATTTGTTTCAGATACAATTTCAAAACTTTAATTCCTAGAGTTTTATGAATCCAAATCTAGCAAATAAATATTCTTTGGAAAGCTTATAAAATACTCTATCCAATAGTGCTGGTTAGAACTCAAAATAAGTTAGGAATAAAATTAGATATGAATAGTGTGTTCATAGCTTGTTTAATAATGAAGGTTTCTAGAAAATTATTTAAGCTATCAAAATCATAAAATTAAAAGTATGAACTCACTAATGACCCCTCTCACTGTTAGTCAACACCAATCTACCCCAAATCCTATTAGTGTGATCATTTAGACCCTAACCCAACCCTATCTTGTAACATAAAATAATAGATCACTAGTGCACACTTAGAATTAAGTACCCTCAAGACCAACTCACTTAGTGGATCTTTCCCACTTAAACTTGTCTTAGAAACCCTAAATCCATACCAATGCTGCACAAGTGAACCACTTGTGCCACTTAGTGGAAAATATAGCTTGCACACTTGGAGAAAAACTTAGAAGAAGAACTTGCAATCCAACACCATAAATTGCAACATGATTGCGTTGGTTAGCAAGTAGAGATGTGTGCTTGGTGTGTTGTTGGCTTGGTGAAGTGATGGTGTGCTTTGTGTTTATTCGTTATTAGACGCTAGTGTTGCCGAGGAGGATATTGGAGGGGATTATTATTATCAAGAAGAAGAAGAAAACCCCGGACATTTTGCCAACCAAGGCAAGCCATCTTTTGATTCATACTCCCACTACCTAGTTTTAATATTGCATTCTACTTGTTTTAAGTAAATTGCATGATTGAATTGCTAGAGTAGAATGATAGAAGTATATTGATGTCTTGTGTATCAAGAGCATCAAGCTGAGTTTATCCAACCCTAGTTAGTAGTACTATCACTCAATGTAGTTGCTTAGTCGCTAATAAAATTTGATGCTATCTCTGGAGGAACCCCATTTGCAAGGTGGTGACTTGAACTTGAAACTTGAAATGGGAGATTGCTCCGACCTGATGGCTTTATAAAAGAAAGTAATCTTGGCTAAGAACTATGAAACATATTTCTTGAATGACAACGAGTGATGTACATGGGAGCCAACCATACCGTACGACCACATTACCCCTATATGGGAAGGGGCTTAATCCGTAGCTTGTTTATCTTAGTATGGGAGGTCTTGCATAAAATCTTCATGGAAGGACTCCACGGGCGGATACTTCTTGACCAAGTGGACTCCACTAACCCGGTACCCGGGATGGGCAGAACTAGAGGCGCCGGAGCGGGAGATTCCGTATCCCGGGCTCTAGGGAAGGATCCTATACTAGGATGAGCAAGTGAAAGAGTTTGTTTGATTATCTGAACATCGCATACTTTGTGTATGTCGAACCGTGGATTTCTCCCGGCAGATGTATCGAATCTTGTGGGTAAAGTGTACCCCTCTGCAGAGGTTTTGAAACTATTCGAATAGCCGCGTCCGCGGTCATGGACAGTTGGCTAACTCTACTTGACTTTTGTCAAAGACAAAATGACAATGGTGAACTTGGTGAATGACTTGACTTGACTTGGCCATGATGTTGACACACTTGAAGTTCCTCTAGGATGAACATAGAGAACTAAACTCTCTTTCTATCAATGAACATTCTTGGGAAATAAACTAGCTTTTGCAAATCAATTTAGTGCTTAGTCTACCATATCAACCTTGCATTTCTACTTCATCATTTCGTTTATAAGATGGTTTGCGAGTGCATCCAATGTACTCATGGCTGTGTCCCTGGCTATCAACTTGGCCAGACTATGGGGAAGAATACCAGGAGGAAGGGTATGAAGAAGAGTACCAGAACTAAGCTCGTCTCCGTGAGTCGCCAATTGCCTGTAGGGAGAAGGCATGGGCCGAAGACGTTATTTCCGCTGCTATATTGTGTTGTAATATGACTTGGTCTATATGACCATTGTATTTGAACTATCGTATTGTAATGGAACTGGTTACCAACTACGTTATGTATATCGCAACAATGATTCTGGGATTGCGGTGGAATACATAACGGGCACTTCGAATTTGTTATCAAATTTGAGGTCGTCACAAGTTGGTATCAGAGCCAAGGTTGACCATAGGAGACCTTAGTTAGAATGGGCGTTAAAACAAACCTTGATAAAAGCAAAGATACAAGAACGGTTGCAAAAATGGCTTATTCTTTCCTCTCTAGTTGCAAAGTTTTATACATACTTCAGTTTTGCCTACTTAAAATTTTGCACACTTGAGTTGATCACTAACTTGAACCAATCTAAAATTTTGTAGATGGCCCTAGAGTTCGTGAGCACTACCAGTTGGGCCAGGGTGGCAGCCTCTGTTTTGAGTGCGACCTCACCACCTTGACCTTGTTTCTGGATCGTTTGTATCCGGAGTTCAAGGGAGCCGTGCTCAATGAGCACCCCGATGGAGAGCTACGGTGGCTTATCCGAGCCAGTTGCCGTGGCAAAAAGGGGAAATTGAACTCTCCGAGGATCAAGTTTGAGCTGGTGGAGAACACTTGGGCCGATGGTTTGGTCCGAGCGATGCAGGAAATGCACGCCCGCTTGTGCGGACTGCATGTTGAGGAGGTCCAGGGAGGACGCTTCAAGGACTTTGCTCGGCGTGATGCGGATGGACGTCCCGCAAACATGCCTGGGCAAAATGAGCCGAGTACCTACATCGATCACATGGACTTCTTGCTGTACTCCACTCAGCAAGAGGCCGATCGTGCACGTACCAAGGCCAACCTTGAGCACTTCGCATTGGTGGATGCGAGGAACACTATCAGGATTCTTGCGAAGGAGCGCAAGAGCCTTCGTCGCCAGCGCGATGAGAAGGATCAGGACATTGAGGAGTTGAAGGCCAATGTGGCAGAATTGACTGAGTACATTGAGAGTCTGGAGGATCACCTTGGTGAGGAGGAAGGCATTGATCTCCGCAAGGAGGATAATGCCCTCATTAGTGATGAGGATGACTTCATGGAGGACCTTGATGATTCGGAAGATGGTGGGCACAATGGATTCATTGTGAGTGACGAGGAGGAAGACCCCGAGGAGCCCGCTGTTTAGACTCGTGATCCAGGTGTTATCTAGTATGAGTTCCACTTTAGTTTTCACTTCGTGTAGGTGTGAGTTGTATCCCCCTCTCTAGTAGACGAGTCGCAATGGTTTAGTGTGAACCATTTGTAATGTGTGAACTCGTATGTATGATATGTTTGATGAGTGTTGAATGAAATATGAATTTGGCCCTTAAGGCCCTAGCAAGACAAAAATTGCATCATCCATATTACCTTTAATATTGGCAAATTAGTTTTTCCCTCTTGTCTTACACACCTTATCTTCAGATGCCGTGAGCACCCCCACCCCCGAACCCGGAAATGGCCGAGCTGCTAAGGTTGATCATGGAAGACCGGAAGCAGCCCGAGCTGAGCGCCAAGCTAACTTGGCCACTCTTCAGCAGTTAACCCAGATGGCAATGAACCACAACAATGGCAATGGCCATGGCAATGGTGAAGGAGAAAACAATGGCAATGGAGATCACCGATCCAACTTGAGGAATTTTCAAAACACCAACCCTCCTATGTTCACTAAATCTGAAGAGCCCTTAGATGCGATGATTGGCTTCGCACTATGGAAAACAACTTGGCAGTCGCTGAAGTCGGTGAAAATGAGAAGGTCTTGTACACCACCCACTATCTTGCTGGAGCAGCGAGAGCTTGGTGGGACAGCACCCGTGCAATGCAAGCCCCAGGATATGTGATGCCGTGGGAGGAGTTCAAGAGCAAGTTTAGCAAAGCCCATGTTCCTATGGGATTGGTGAAAAGGATGAGAGATGAGTTCAGAAATCTAAAGCAAGGTTCCATGTCTGTGGTGGACTACCGTGACAAGTTCCTTACCTTGTCTAGGTATGCCCCAGATGACACCAACACCACGGAAAAGAAGCAAGAAAGGTTTCTGGATGGACTTCATGATGAGATGCAATGTGTCTTGGTCAGCATTCACTTTGCCGACCTGGAGTCATTGGTTGACTCTGCCATTCAGATGGAAGGCAAACTCAAGCAAGCTACCGAGAACCGCAAGCACCGTATGATGTATCAAGGCAATTCGAGCAACTCGCAGAAGTCAAGGGGAAATGCACCAATGGGTTTCGCCCCTCGACCTATGAGGCCGTCTGCACCTGCTCCGCGTCCCAACTATCCTAACCGTCCATCCGGCAACAACTTCAACCGTGCACCCCAAGACCTAGTGGCAACAACTTCAACACCAATACTCCAAGACCAAATGGCGCCCCTGTGTTACCCAAGCCCGGTGACAAGTCTGGTGTTACCTGTTATGAGTGTGGACTCAAAGGGCACTACTCCAATGAGTGCCCCAAGATGCTAAATGATGCACCCAAGACCACTGCCCCTGCTCAGCAGCAGCGCCGTGTGGGAAATGGCAAGAACTATCCACCAAGAAACCAGCCTCGCTCTCAAGGCCGTCTGAATCACATGAATGTTGAAGAAGCTCAGGAAGCAACCGACGTGGTGCTTGGTATGTTCCCTGTTAACTCAGTTCTTGCAAGAGTTCTGTTTGATTCTGGAGCTTCACACTCATTTGTTACCCAATTATTCGTTGATAAAAGTGGACTTCAACCCACACCCTTGAAAGATGTCATGTCTGTGCAAATTCCCGGGTCAGTGACCAAAGCCAGTTGTACCTGTTTGGCAGTGCCCGTAGAAATCCATGGAATCTCATTCCTAGCCAGTTTGATTGTGTTAGGAACCAAAGGACTGGAAGTAGTCTTAGGTATGGATTGGATGTCCCAACACCAAGGAGTTATAGATTGTGCTAAAAAGACCATCACCATGAGGAGTAGCAATGGAATCATCGTCAAGCATGTGTCTGTCAAACCCATCCAAATCCCCAGATGTCATAAGAGTATCTCAGGACCAACTTTAGAGCAAGTTCCCATCGTCTGTGAATACCCGGATGTCTTTCCCGATGAGTTACCCGGAATGCCACCGGATCGGGATATTGAGTTTATCATTGAGCTGATCCCCGGAACTGGATCAATAGCCCAACGACCCTACCGTATGAACCCAGCTGAATTAGTTGAGTTGAAGAAGCAATTGGATGATCTTTTGAGCAAAGGATTGATTCAGCCAAGTTCTTCTGCTTGGAGATCACCCGTTCTATTTGTGGATAAAAGTGACGGTTCTAGCCGACTATGCACTGATTACCGCAAGCTAAACGATGTAACCATCAAGAACAAGTATCCTCTCCCAAAGATTGAAGATTTGTTTGACCAATTGACTGGAGCCAGAGTGTTCTCAAAGATAGATCTTAGAACTGGATACCACCAACTGAAGATTCGCGCATCGGATATCCCCAAAACAGCCTTCACTACCCGCTACGGATTGTATGAGTACACCGTAATGTCATTTGGATTAACCAATGCCCCTGCTTATTTCATGAACCTCATGAATAAGGTTTTTATGGAATTCTTGGATAAGTTTGTTGTTGTCTTCATTGATGACATTCTTATCTACTCCAAATCCGAAGAAGAGCATGCAACCCATTTGAGATTAATCTTAGAAACCTTAAGAGAGCATCAGCTGTATGCCAAGTTTAGCAAATGTGAGTTCTGGTTGAAAGAAGTTGGATTCTTAGGCCATGTGTTATCAGCCGGAGGAATATCGGTAGACCCCAAGAAGATCAAATCAGTCCTGGAATGGGAAGCCCCTACCACTCAAACTGAGGTTAGAGGTTTTCTCGGATTAGCGGGATACTACCGCAAGTTTGTTGAAGGATTTTCAAGTATTGCCCGGCCAATGACCCAATTGTTAAAGAAGGACCAGAAGTTTGAATGGACCCCTAAGTGTGAAGAGAGTTTTCAAGAGCTCAAGAAGCAATTGGTGACCGCACCCATCCTAACCATGCCCGATATCACCAAAAACTTTGATGTCTCTTGCGACGCTTCCAAACTTGGACTTGGTTGCGTATTGATGCAAGAAGGGAAGGTCATAGCTTATCTCTCTCGACAGCTTCGACCTCATGAAGAAAATTATCCAACCCATGATTTAGAATTAGCAGCCGTGGTCCTAGCTTTGAAGACTTGGAGGCATTATCTGATGGGCAACCGATGTGAGATCTACACTGATCACAAGAGTTTGAAGTACATCTTCACCCCGAAGGAGTTGAACATGAGGCAAAGAAGATGGATAGAATTGATCAAGGATTATGATTTGGAAATTCACTATCACCCCGGTAAGGCCAATGTAGTGGCCGATGCATTGAGTAGGAAGCCGTGTTCGTTGAATATGATGATCAAGGAAGAGCAACCTATGTTGCACCAAGAGTTTGAAAGATTTGGATTGGAACTAGTCAGTCAAGGATTTCTAGCCAACCTTGAGTTTCAACCCACCTTGATGAGCCAAATCAAAGAAGCCTAGAAGGGAAATGAGAGTATTGAAGGAATCAAGCGCAGAATTGGTTCCGGCAAGGTGCCAGGATTTGAGGAAGATGATCAAGGAGTTCTCTGGTATAAAGGACGTATTTGTGTGCCTGCTGATTCAGAATTTAAGGAAGTGATTATGAAGGAAGCCCATGAGACACCTTACTCCATCCACCCCGGTGGAACTAAGATGTACCAAGATTTGAAGGAACAATTTTGGTGGCATGGAATGAAGCGGGAGATTGCATCGTTCATCTCTAAGTGTGATATTTGCCAAAGAGTCAAGGCTGAACATCAACGACCTGCTGGTTTGCTGCAACCTTTGCAAGTTCCGGAATGGAAGTGGGAATCTGTTGGAATGGATTTCATCACTGGATTTCCAAGGTCTAGTCGTGGCAACGACTCTATTTGGGTCATTGTGGATAGACTGACCAAAGTTGCCCATTTTATTCCTGTCAAGACCACTTATCGCTCAGATCAGCTAGCAGATCTGTATCTATCCAGAATTGTCAGTTTGCATGGAGTCCCAAAAACCATAGTTTCTGATCGAGGAACCAATTCACCTCGAGATTTTGGAAGAGCTTACATCAAGCTTTGGGAACCAAGTTAGCCTTCAGCACAGCTTACCACCCTCAGACTGATGGACAGACTGAAAGAGTGAACCAAATCCTTGAAGATATGTTGAGAGCCTGTGTCCTAGCTTACGGAGCTAAGTGGGAAGATTGTCTGCCTTTTGCGGAGTTTTCCTACAACAACAGTTATCAAGCTAGTTTGCAAATGGCCCCATTTGAAGCTTTGTATGGAAGAAAGTGTCGTACCCCTTTGAACTGGTCAGAAACCGGAGACAGTCAGATTTTTGGACCAGATATTTTGCAAGAAGCCGAGGAGAAAGTTCGCATGATTCGTGACTATCTCAAGGCAGCTCAGTCGAGACAGAAGAGTTATGCCGACAAGAGACGTAGAGAACTGACCTTCCAGATTGGAGATTTTGTTTATCTCAGAGTATCACCTCTCAAGGGAATGCAAAGATTCCAAGTAAAAGGAAAGCTTGCACCAAGATATATTGGACCCTTCAAGATACTAGACCGCAGAGGAGAAGTGTCTTATCAGTTGGAAATGCCCCCTGAATTGTCTGAAGTGCACAATGTCTTTCACGTGTCTTTACTTCGGAAATGTCTTGAAGTGCCGGAGAAGCCAGAAATTTTCAAGAACATAGATCACCGTTCTGTGGACATCAACAAGGATTTGACCTACCGTGAAATGCATATCCGTATCCTCGAAGAAGCCTTTAGAACCACTCGAACCCGAAGCATCAAGTTTCTGAAAGTTCAGTGGAGTAATCACACCGAAGATGAAGCCACTTGGGAACGAGAGGATTACCTTCAGAAAGAGTTTCCCAATCTTTTCAGTTCTTAATTAGTGAATCTCGGGGACGAGATTCTTTTTAAGGGGGGAAGATTGTAACAACTCAGAAATTGTAACCCCAGGTCTTATCAAATAAAGTGCCAGATTTTGGAACCAAATAAAACTTTTTATTCATTATTTTATGCATACATGTATTTCCTCTTATATGAATTCTATGATTTTATGTGTGTTATTTTTGTTTGAGCATTGGTTAGATAATCCTAAGTGAACCAACAGAATCAATTGAGAAAGATTATAGGACCCAAAGCAACAAGAAATAAAAATAGGTAAGAAAGAGATAAAGTTAATATGATCTAGAAAATGTTAATGACTACACCCCTTTGAGCCCTTTGATTAGGAAATCTGTAACTCAAATCAGTGATTGGTCAACTAGTTGAGCTTAACCAAGTAATGGACTAACTCAACCAGCAAAGATTCACCAAAATTTCAAACTGGAACACAACACAAACTTGAGTCAAAGTTTGAATCTGCAAACGGAAACCAAACCAAATTTGAATTATAAATTTTTGCAAAACTCATTATTTCTCCAGAACAAAAATATGCCTGGGTACCTCATCCAATATGATGCGCACCCAAACTTGAAAATTTTGAAAAATCAAATTTTGAGTTCTTGCGGGCATTTCGTCGAACACTGGCAGAAGAAAATCAAATCAAATCAAGTTTCACTGTGCTGCACTGTTCTAGCTCGCTCCACGCCTGTAGCCACGCCCTGGGAGGATGTTTGGTCGATGCCAGCCCCCTCTGCCCCGACCCAGGCCCTGGAAGAAGGAGGAGAGGAGAAGCCAGCACCCCCGGACCCCCCTCTTTTCTTCCCAGCAGCCTGCACGTCGACGACCACCCTGCCCTCGCCAGCGCCAACCCACAGCACTCCGCGGCCGAGACCGAAGCCTTCCAGCACGCCCCCGTGGCCGCCGTGCCCTTGGTCGCTCGACGCACACGCCAGGACCCCCGCAACGGCGAGCTTCTGGCCGCGTTTGCCCTCGAAGCTCCGGCCTATAAAAAGCCCCCCCGATCAAACGGAGATACTCACCCAGCCACCAGCTACCTCCCAGACATCACGCTTCTTCCCTCTCGCTCTGGTTCGCCGTAGCCAGCCTCGCCAGCGCAGTACTGGACGCGAGGAGCGCCGCCGCGTTCGACCACCCCGGAGCAAGCTGCTGCAGGGAATCGGAGGAGGAGGAGCACCGCAGCCGATCCCGACCGTCGCCATCGAGTTTCGTTTCCTCTACGCCTCGCCCTCGCCGTCGAACGTCGTCGCTGCTCGCAGGTGAGATCCCGCCCGTGCTGAGGAAGAAGAAAGACCCTGAGCCGTTGGATCGCGATCGGACGATAGCATACCGATTCGGGTTTCGTAATTAGATCTGACATCGCGACCCCACCTGTCAGTCCCGTTTTTATTTCCTTTCCCCCGCGCGAAACGGTATGGGCCGGCCCGTTCGGCTTGATTCGGAATAGGGCCCGGCTCGTTTCACGTTTCGGTCCGTTTCGTTTTTAAATAAACTCCCGCCCTTTTATTTATTTCGAATTTGTTTCAGATACAAATTTCAAACTTTAATTCCTAGAGTTTTATGAATCCAAATCTAGCAAATAAATATTCTTTGGAAAGCTTATAAAATACTCTATCCAATAGTGCTGGTTAGAACTCAAAATAAGTTAGGAATAAAATTAGATATGAATAGTGTGTTCATAGCTTGTTTAATAATGAAGGTTTTCTAGAAAATTATTTAAGCTATCAAAAATCATAAAATTAAAAGTATGAACTCACTAATGACCCCTCTCACTGTTAGTCAACACCAATCTACCCCAAATCCTATTAGTGTGATCATTTAGACCCTAACCCAACCCTATCTTGTAACATAAAATAATAGATCACTAGTGCACACTTAGAATTAAGTACCCTCAAGACCAACTCACTTAGTGGATCTTTCCCACTTAAACTTGTCTTAGAAACCCTAAATCCATACCAATGCTGCACAAGTGAACCACTTGTGCCACTTAGTGGAAAATATAGCTTGCACACTTGGAGAAAAACTTAGAAGAAGAACTTGCAATCCAACACCATAAATTGCAACATGATTGCGTTGGTTAGCAAGTAGAGATGTGTGCTTGGTGTGTTGTTGGCTTGGTGAAGTGATGGTGTGCTTTGTGTTTATTCGTTATTAGACGCTAGTGTTGCCGAGGAGGATATTGGAGGGGATTATTATTATCAAGAAGAAGAAGAAAACCCCGGACATTTTGCCAACCAAGGCAAGCCATCTTTTGATTCATACTCCCACTACCTAGTTTTAATATTGCATTCTACTTGTTTTAAGTAAATTGCATGATTGAATTGCTAGAGTAGAATGATAGAAGTATATTGATGTCTTGTGTATCAAGAGCATCAAGCTGAGTTTATCCAACCCTAGTTAGTAGTACTATCACTCAATGTAGTTGCTTAGTCGCTAATAAAATTTGATGCTATCTCTGGAGGAACCCCATTTGCAAGGTGGTGACTTGAACTTGAAACTTGAAATGGGAGATTGCTCCGACCTGATGGCTTTATAAAAGAAAGTAATCTTGGCTAAGAACTATGAAACATATTTCTTGAATGACAACGAGTGATGTACATGGGAGCCAACCATACCGTAGGACCACATTACCCCTATATGGGAAGGGGCTTAATCCGTAGCTTGTTTATCTTAGTATGGGAGGTCTTGCATAAAATCTTCATGGAAGGACTCCACGGGCGGATACTTCTTGACCAAGTGGACTCCACTAACCCGGTACCCGGGATGGGCAGAACTAGAGGCGCCGGAGCGGGAGATTCCGTATCCCGGGCTCTAGGGAAGGATCCTATACTAGGATGAGCAAGTGAAAGAGTTTGTTTGATTATCTGAACATCGCATACTTTGTGTATGTCGAACCGTGGATTTCTCCCGGCAGATGTATCGAATCTTGTGGGTAAAGTGTACCCCTCTGCAGAGGTTTTGAAACTATTCGAATAGCCGCGTCCGCGGTCATGGACAGTTGGCTAACTCTACTTGACTTTTGTCAAAGACAAAAATGACAATGGTGAACTTGGTGAATGACTTGACTTGACTTGGCCATGATGTTGACACACTTGAAGTTCCTCTAGGATGAACATAGAGAACTAAACTCTCTTTTCTATCAATGAACATTCTTGGGAAATAAACTAGCTTTTGCAAATCAATTTAGTGCTTAGTCTACCATATCAACCTTGCATTTCTACTTCATCATTTCGTTTATAAGATGGTTTGCGAGTGCATCCAATGTACTCACGGCTGTGTCCCTGGCTATCAACTTGGCCAGACTATGGGGAAGAATACCAGGAGGAAGGGTATGAAGAAGAGTACCAGAACTAAGCTCGTCTCCGTGAGTCGCCAATTGCCTGTAGGGAGAAGGCATGGGCCGAAGACGTTATTTCCGCTGCTATATTGTGTTGTAATATGACTTGGTCTATATGACCATTGTATTTGAACTATCGTATTGTAATGGAACTGGTTACCAACTACGTTATGTATATCGCAACAATGATTCTGGGATTGCGGTGGAATACATAACGGGCACTTCGAATTTGTTATCAAATTTGAGGTCGTCACAAACATACAAATGGTTTTCAGCTTGTCCTTCAAAGAGAGCAAAACATAAATGCATAGGACACCTTCAAGTTTAAGAGGGTGACTAGATACAAATAATTTAAGAACAAGTGAAACCAACAATATGAATCAATCAATGAACTTTGGGACAATGCATATCACACTAAGAATGACAATTATGCTCTCTTAATGGTGCATAAAGATAGAAGGTGGTGACTCAACATAAAAGTAAAAGAAAGGCCCTTCGCAGAGGGAAGCAGTGATTAAACATGTGCTAGAGCTTTTCATTTGTAAAACAGAGAGATAAAACTTGAGTTTTGAGAGGTGGTTGCTTTTGTCAACGACTGGCAATGGGGTTCTTACTATCTTCCATACAAAAATAAAGCAAGTTTTTGAGAGAGAGATTGGCACTTTTGTGCTCTTTTTATAAAGCTTGGCACTCCTCCCCACCTTTTTTCCTTTCACAAACCATGGCTAACCGATTCCATCGGGTGCCCACCAACATTCACATTCCTTGGAGGAGTGCCTTTTTTCTTTCTTTTTTCTCTTTTTTTTTTCTTTTTGGAATAAGCAATATGGATGATAGCAAATCCGACCACTACGTCCCCATGAGCTGAAAACAGTGTCACAAAACGAGAAGTGTTTTGAAGGTTTTTTGAAAGGTAGCACATGAAAATTTACTTGGAATAGCTTGTAAATACCATGCATAGGAATTTATAGTGGACACAATGGCAAACTTGGTTTTTAGGAGTTGGATGCACGAGTAGAGCTCATACTCAGTACAAGGCGAGGGCTAGCAAAAGACTGGGAGCGACCAACTAAGAGAGCAATAATGGCCATAATCATGCAAAGCGACAAAGCAACATTAAAAGAAGCATAAGATGGCATCAAAAGTCAAAAACTAAATGATCATAGAGGCTATATGTGACTTATTTTTGTAGTCAACATGGTGTAAGCATGCGCCAAGTCAACCCAATTAAAGCATCAAGGAGAAAACCAAAATAATGCTTCCATACAATAAAAACAACGCATGATTTTTTCAAAGGCTCATTAAGCAATCTCAGTTATTTGAGACAAGTCATGCTACAGCAAAACCACTAAGCATACTATCAAAAAGACATCAAGCATGACATGAAAAAGCCTAAGCCGCAGTCTACACAAGCTCCTTCTTGTACCACTTTTTTGCATAAAGCTTTTTCTCTTTTCCAACACCATTTGAAATTTTTAAATCCAACTCTTTTGAGGAAAACCAACATGGTCCAGAGGCAAAAATACACCTTGATAAATAAATATAAGAAGATCTGAATGCAAATCAAGGCGGAAAATGCAAGCTAAACGCGGTAGCAGAAAAAGAGAACACTCGTTGAAACGATAAGAGTGAAAAACTAGAGTGTTCTTGGCAAATGAAAAGCGAGTTCATCTCCTCTAAAAGAAACATGATGTGATCTAACCATTTATTACAGCAAACAAAACTAAACTAACTAAGAAAACTAAAACAACTGACGCTCCAAGAAAAACACATAGTGCATGAAGCAATAAAAATATAGTGTTTTGAAAGGTGACCTGATTTTTGCCGATGAAGAAGCGATGCCTCGGGGGCATCCCCAAGCTTTGACACTTGTACTTCTTGGATATTTCTTGGGGTGATGCATGGGCATCCCCAAGCTTGAGCTTTTGTCCATTCTTCAACTCATCTCATCACTCTCCGATCCCTACACTTGAAAACTTCCTTCATACAAAACTAAACACAAATCTATTAGCAACATTAGTGTAAGCATAACATATAATCAACCTCTTTTTGCTTCAGGTTTCAACCCAAAACCACCACATATATAGCATATACTACTGTAGCAACCTCCCCAAAAGTTCCATGATCAAAAGAAGTCAAAAGAAAGCGATAAAGTGGCAAACACAAATATTGGCAGAAATTTGTCAAAACTGAACAGCTGACAAAGGTCGAATTTTTGAGGGATTTTCTGTTTCTCAAATCAAAAAGTGTTCAACTAATAAAAGTTTGGATATAACCTGGGGCAAATGCATAAGAAATCGCAGGTCCAAAAGATATACAGAGAATTTTCACAAATTTTTACGGTGCAGCACCGAAAACAGTTTCAGGACAGCAACATCCCCAAATCTTTACCTCACTCAAATTAGAGGCTTCTCTTGGCACAAAAACGAAATAAACAAGATAAGGATCAGTCATTACAGTAGTAATGACTTCCAAGACTCAAATAAAAGAAAAAGTACTGAAAAATAAACAATGGGTTATCTCCCAAGAGTGCTTTTCTTTAAGGCCTTTGAGCTAGGCGCAGTAATTTGCAAAGATGCTGATGTGGGCGCCAGAAAAGAGCTTGAGGCAAAGGCGCCATATAGGAACTTAAAGCAATATAGAGCATCAAAAAGCAAGTATGGAACATATTTAAATCTAAACCACTTCCTATGAAAAATAGTCTTGTAAAGAGACAAGTCATAAAAGCGCAAAGCAAAAAGCATAGGAAGGCAAAACAAGTACAACTTCAAGAATTGCAACAAAAAGAGGGGAAACTTAATATTGTTGAGATTCATCAAACCATGTTTCCCTCTCTCATAATAACTTTCAGTAGCATCATGAATAGAACTAACAATATAACTATCACATAAAGCATCCCTATCATGAGCCACGTGCATAAAAGGATTAATACTCCCTACATGAACAATAGTAGTAGGAGCAGATTCAACAAAATAATTATTCTCATCACCATAATCATCATAAATAGGAGGCATATTGTAATCATAACTAATTTTATCCTCAATAGTAGGTGAACTGAAAATATTATACTCATCATCATAGCCATCACAGACTAGAGGTTTAGTATCATCACAAGCTAAAGAACAGCTATTTCGCAAAGCATATTCTTCAAACATATCATCATAAGAAGGAACATCACATATGGGAGATAAAATATCATCAGAGCAAACTTTCTCCACTAAAGCTGGGGAACTAAAAATATCATGCTTAACAAAACCAGCTTCCCCAAGCTTAGACTTTTCTATAGCATTATCAACAACGGTGTTCAAAGCATTCATACTAACAACACTATTAGCATGCAAATTAAGCTCCAAAGGTTTTTCAATTTTCTCTTCAAACACTTCATATCTAAACTCAGGAAAAAGACTACAGAACTCTTTATTTTCCATTAAGCCTAAATATGAAAATAAAAACAAGAAACAAAAAGATGTAATTGCAGAATCAAAAGGAAATAACTTCGAGCACTCACACAGGAGGATGCGAGTACCTTTTACCTTACCTCCTCGGCAACGGCGCCAGAAAAGAGCTTGATGTCTACGCACTTCTATTCTTGTAGATACTTGTTGGGCCTCCAAGTGCAGAGGTTTGTAGAACAGCAGCAAGTTTCCCTTAAGTGGATCACCCAAGGTTTATCGAACTCAGGGAGGTTAGAGGTCAAAGCTATCCCTCTCAAGCAACCCTGCAATTACGATACAAAAAGTCTCTTGTGTCCCCAACACACCCAATACACTTGTCAGATGTATAGGTGCACTAGTTCGGCGAAGAGATAGTAAAATACAAGCGGTAGTGATGATTATAAGTAGTAAATATAGCATGGAATAAAAATTGCTGCGAGCAAACAAGTAACAAAACAGCAAGTAAACAGTGTGCAAAGCTTGGAAACAAGGCCTAGGGATCATACTTTCACTAGTGGACACACTCCCAACAATATAACATGATTGAACAAATAAACAACTTCTCTCCACTATGGTACTCTAAATTATTCTCCTATTGAATAACACTAATCATTGTGTAGTGGCTACAGAAGCACCCCTTAAAGTTCATCAAGTACTTGACAAACACCACTCATAGAGATACCCAAATCAAAGCACAACTCAAGATAAATATCATTGCAACATAAACCAAGTACTAACATGGTGCACACACTGTCACCATTACACCATGAAAGGAGGAATAGATCACTCAAACTATCATAGCAATAATTATTCTCATAATCCACAAGAGATCACAATCATAGCCTAAACCAAGTACCACCATGATGCACGCACTGTCACCGTTACACCAAGGCAGGAGGAATAGATTACTTTAACAATCACCACTAGAGTACACATAACATCTGAATAATAACATCTACTTGTTCAACATGATACAAAGCTCACGATCACATAAAGATCACATCATGGGAGAGAGAGGTGAACCACATAGCTACCGGTAGAGCCCTTAGCCCCGGGGATGAACTACTCCCCCCTCATCATAGGAGACAGCAAGGTTGATGGAGATGGCGGTGAGGTCGATGGAGATGGTGGAAACAGCGATGGAGACCGATGGAGATGGCTCTGGGGGCACTTCCCTGTCCTGGCAGGGTGCCGGAACAGAGACTTCTGTCCCCCGAAATTCGTCGGTGGCGGTAGCGGAACTACGGAACTCTTTCTGGAAAATTGCTGACTCCCTTAGGGTTTTCCGTCCCGAGGCTTTATATAGGCGAAGGGGCGATGTCAGAGGGCTGCCAGGGCCTCCTCACACAGGGGTGGCGCGGCCAGGGCCTGGGCCGCGCCAGCCCTATGTGAGGGAGGCCTGTGGCCCCTCTTCTTCCTCTCTTCGGATGTCTAGATGCTCCCGGGAAATATAAGACTTTTGGCTTTTGTTTCGTCCAATTCCGAGAATATTTCCTGTGTATCACTTCTGAAACACAAAAACAGCAGAAAACAGGGAACTGGCACTGTGGCACTTGTTAATAGGTTAGTTCTGGAAAATGCATAAAAGTGCCATGAAGTGTAACGAAACAATAGGCAAATGGTGTAAAAACAAGCATGGAGCATCAAAAATTATGGATACGTTGGAGACGTATCAATATCGCAATGGAGATAGCCACTCAAGGTGAAATTAGGTAGTCGCAGGATACGAAAGAAGAGACGAGGAAAGCTACAAAAACAAGGAGTTCCATACAAGAGGAAATCATGGAGTAGAAAAATCAAAGTACTCTGGCCCGTCGGCAGAGGACATGCTCTACGGACCTTGTCGAATCCACTACGCATACCTAGATGGAAAGAGAGTTTCTAACCACCAGATGAAGGATTGCAGAACCTTCTTAAGGTTACAAAATGCCATGGACTCGAACCAAGGAGCGCGGCAGGGAAAGAAAAGTATGAGTCAAGGATACCAAGTACAGAGACTAGCAAAACATCTGGAGTCTAAAGTATATATATCTGCAATGATTCAACCGGTGCCAAAGTCCAAGAAGGAGTGGAAGAACATATCCAGACAAGTAACCCTAGCTATATCATCACCACCAGCCATTACAGAGTACCTACAGTGGTCCGATCAACCAGTCAGGTTTAGCAGAGCAGACCACCCGAGGAAAGTGCCCAGGCCGGGGCACTCACCGATGGTGCTGAAGGCGCAAATAGGAGGATATGATATCGGGAGAGTATTCATGGATGCAGGAAGTGGCATAAACCTAATATACACAAGAACTCTGAAGGCAATGTGCATTTCACTGGAAAGTCTAAAGCCAACAGATTGTTCTTTCCATGGAATAGTACCAGGAGGCGCAAATTTCCCTCTCGGAAAAATAGAACTCGACGTTTGCTTCGGAAACGGCAACAATTATCGCAGAGAGAAGCTAGAGTTTGAAGTCATGGACTGGCCTTCACAGTATCATGCAATCCTAGGGCGCCCAGCATTTGCATAGTTCATGGCAGTACCTCACTACGCATATCTCATACTCAAGATCCCAGGACCCAAAGGAACGATCACGGTGCAAGGCAGCTTTGAAGTATCCAACACTTGTGACAAAGAATTTAATAGGCTGGCGCAAACTTTTGGCATGACAGCAGAGTACGCAAGATTGAAAGGCGAAACTGACCACAACGAGCTACCCGATGTCGGGCAATCGCTGCCAGATCAAGCTTTCGATGCAACTCAAGACTCGAAGAAAATCTAGGTCCACCCCACGGACCCAAACAAAACCACCTCTATAGCAGTGAACCTAGATCCGGCATAGGAAAGCGCGCTCATCGAGTTCCTCCGTGAACGCTGGGAAATCTTCGCCTGGTGTTCTTTAGACATGCCAGGGGTTCTCAGGGAACTCGTCGAGCATGCACTAAATGTGGATCCTAAAGCAAAGCCAGTAAAGCAACCACTACGAAGATTTGACAAACCCAAAAGAAAAGCAATAGCATCAGAGCTACACAGGCTAGAAAACACCGGATTCATCAGAAAAATCAAGTCATCAACCTGGGTATCCAACCCAGTCATTGTACCCAAGAAAAACACAGACGTACAAAGAGTGTGTGTCGACTACACATCTCTCAACAAAGCACTGTCTAAAGGATCCCTTCCCGCAACCTCGCATTGATCAGATAATCGACTCAATAGCGGGGTGCGCTAGGCTTTCCTTTCTAGATGCATATTCTGGTTATTACCAGATCAAACTAAAGAAAGAAGATGAGGAAAAGATAGCTTTCATCACACCATACGGCGTGTTCTATTATCAAGTCATGCCTTTCGGCCTAAAAAATGCAGGGGCAACCTACCAGCGGATGATGCAAAATTGCCTCGGAAGCCAAATAGGACGCAACATCCAAGTCTACATCGACGACATGGTCATCACCACAAGGAAAGAGGAGTCTCTGATCAGCGATTTGGCAGAAACCTTCGACAACCTGAACAGGTACAAGCTCAAGCTTAACCCGACAAAATGTTCTTTCGGCGTATCAGCAGGACAACTACTGGGGTTCCTGGTATCAGCAAGGAGAATAGAAGCAAACCCAGAAAAGATTCAAGCAATCCTAACAATAGGGAAACCAACGAGACTGCACGACGTACAAAAGCTTGCAGGACGCATTGTAGCACTAAGTCGATTTGTTGCTCGATTGGGAGAGAAAGCACTCCCTTTCTATGCACTCATGAAAAAATCAGATGACAAATTCGAGTGGACGGAAGAGGCAGATGTAGCTTTCGCGCAGTTGAAAAAAGTGCTCTCCACGCCACCAGTGCTGGTCACACCAAATGAGAAAGAGCCACTACTACTCTACATCGCTACAACACACCAGGTGGTGAGTATAGTATTGGTAGTCGAAAGAAGTGAAGAGGGAAAAGCTCACGATGTCCAGAGGCCAGTATATTTCATCAGCGAAGTACTATCTCTAACAAAACAGAGGTATCTGCACTATCAAAAGCTCGCATATAGTGTATTCACAACAGCATGAAAACTACGGCAGTATTTTGCTGTACACCCAATCATAGTGGCTAACGAAGAACCACTATCCAATATACTGAATAACCCTTGAGCAACAGGACATGTCTCCTTATGGGGAATTGAGTTATCACCCCTGGACATCACGTACAAAAAGCGAAAGGCGATCAAATCACAAGTTTTACTAGACTTCACAGCAGAGTAGCTGAAGTTGCAAAACACAGGACTGCCAAATCTATCGAGTGTATGGACAATGTACTTCGACGACTCAAAAAGAATCCAAGGCGCAGGAGCAGGAGTGGTCTTGATATCACCACAAGGCGACAAGTTGAAATATGTGTTAAGGATGAGTTTTCCCCAAGCTTCTAATAATGAAGCCGAATACGAGGCATTACTCCATGGGATGAAAATGGCTAAGGCATGTCGAGCAACTCGACTAAAAATATTTGGAGACTCGAATCTCGTCGTCCAACAAGTGATGAACAAATGCGACGCCATCAGTGACAACATGACAGCGTACAAAAACTTATACTATTATCTAGAGGGAACATTCGATGGATGCAAAGTTTCGCATGTTAGCAGAGCCAGTAATGAGGAAGCCGACAATCTAGCAAACATCGGGTCCCAGTGCTTACCCGTACCACAAGGAGTCTTTTGGGAAGACATCGTAGAAAGATCAATAAAAAGCAACAAAACTTCGACTACAGAGGAACAAGGCCAGCACCAAGCAACAGGTTCGGGGGCTGGAAAAACAAGCATAGAAGAACCAAAAGAAGTTATGATGATAGAAGAAACTTGGATGCAGCCATACCTGGCATACATGATCAACAAAACACTACCCGAAGACACAGTAGAAGCGAAGAGGATAATACGACGATCTAAGGCTTTTGTCATATTACAAGGAAAATTATACAAGAAAAGTATATCATGTGTCCTGCAACGATGCGTCACTCCTCAAGAAGGGCAAGAAATCTTAAAAGATATCCACGCAGGAGTATGTGGACATCACGCTAGCAGCAGAGCCATTGCAGCCAAAGCCTTCCATGCAGGATTTTATTGGCTAACAGCCATTGAAGATGCGAAAGATATAGTGAGGAAGTGCGAGGCCTGTCAACGTTTTGCATCTCGGCCACATGCGCCAGTAGCAGAATTGCAACCAATACCATTATCCTGGCCCTTCGTGCAATAGGGACTCGAAATGGTAGGGAAATTGCACAAATCTTGGCCATGTGGGCATGTTTATATGTTGGTGGCAGTCGACAAGTTCACCAAGTGGGTAGAGGCAGCCCCAGTAACAACCCAAGATTCTACAGCCACAATCAACTTCATCAAGTCCATAGTCTTTCGCTTTGGAGTACCACACAGCATTGTCACAGATAATGGGACAAATTTCACATCGAAGGAGTTCAAGAATTACTGTGAAGGTTTGGGAATCAAATTGAAATTTGCATCTATAGCGCATCCAAAGACAAATGGGCAAGTAGAAAAAGCCAACGACTTAATATACAACAGGATAAAGAAAAGGCTATTGGCACCCCTCAAGAAAGCCAAGCACGCTTGGGTAGACGAGCTACCCTTCGTACTCTGGAGTCTCTGAACTACACCCAATGCAGCTACTCAAGAAACGCCTTTCTTTCTGGTCCACGGTGCAGAAGCCGTGCTTCCAGTCGAGATCACACACAAAGCTCCAAGAATCACGGCGTATGATGAGACAACTTCCACAGAAGCGCTTAAGGACAATGTCGATGCACTCGACAAGGCGAGGGATGTAGCACTCGCCAGAGCCACTCAATATCAGCAAAATCTACGAAACTACCATAGTAGTCGAGTTTGTCCATAGTCTTTCATAGTGGGATATCTAGTCTTACAACTCAAGCAAGACGGGCATAGAAAACTCGAGTCCCCATGGGTGGGACCTTACATTGTGACAGAAGTAATACCAGGAGGAGCTTATCGACTACAAGACAAGAAAACAGGGAAAGATGAGAGTAACCCATAGAATGCAGAGCAACTACGATGGTTCTACGCATAGGCGACATAAGGCAACAAAGAGTTTTTTGAGTTATGACCCTCCAAACCCAGAACATGAGGCCATAGGTCAGGTTCCTTGGGTCAACTCGACAATATGTGTAAATATTTTACTTTCCACTCAGGAGCTCAGACCCTCGAGTCGTACGAAATAAGATTAACAAGTTATTGAGGTTTGTGATTATCTGAGACACACTACAAGGTTGATCACAACCCGATATTCGGCAGCAACACAAATGGTTCAAAGGAACCCGATAATATATTAAGTGCATACCTCGGAACTATGATCCATTCCCATGGTCTATTAATAAAGTAAGGACAACACATAACCCAAATATGACTATTTATTACAGATAGCATGAGGAAGAGCAACTAGAACAAACAAATTACATAAAGAGAATCTAGTGAAAATACACTTCAGCTTCATACTCTTTCTGGCACTGGGTGCCATCATAGATCTTTACATCGAACTTCGATGTGCCGACGTGAAAGTCGAAAGTCATGAAGAAGCCTTGATGGAGGTCATGGTCCTCTGCAAACCATGACCAGCCACCCTTGAAGTACTGCTCACCGGTGCCGTCGTACCAAACCTCCACCTCATAGGGAGTTCCTCCCCCAGAATGTTCACGAAGAACCGCTTCCCGCAGTTCTCGCCCGTCCATAAATTTGGTGAATTTCAGCGGTAACCGCTAAATCTCACGGCACTGCGCACCGGCGATGCAGAAGAAGGAATACACTCTGGGTGGAGGGGGAGAAGCATTAGCAGAAGGCGCGCTTGGACCTGGTGCAGCAGATGGCACCTTGGGTTTATTTTTACTCCCGGCCGGACGGCCGGGCGCCGCTTGACCGGAGCAGACGACGAAGCTACCACAGCGTCGATTGTAGCCTTGTTCTTACTGCCGCGAGGGTGGCCGCGACCCTGTTTCTCCACTGGGGCACTGATGTTCAGACGTGATCCACCTGCATCGGCCATGGAGACAAGTATTGGAAAGAAGAAACCCTAGATGAGGTGAGGAGGAAGAAGATGATGCGGCGGAAGAAGAAGCTAATGACTGGATTAGGGTTTTTACCCTCGCCAGACGTGCTTTATTTATAAGTATGCACTAATGGGCCCTTGCAAAAATAAGGTCCAAAGTATATTTATGGGGTCTTATATTCTGCCCAGCGCAGATGATAAAAGAAGGATCAACGTATCAAGGGAGAAGGTTTAAAAAAAAGGGGGGGGAAAGAGTTTTCTATCAAGAAGTACAGTATACCTCGTTTTGGACTCGGGGCTTAAGTCATAAGAAAAGAAGAGCAGAATTACCAGAAGGGCGAAATATGTCGACAAATATCGAAAGACACAGTATATGGGACAAGTATGTCTATAGTTTTGAGCCTATACCCGAATTTTTTTGGCTATAGCCTTGGGGGCTACTCCCATCGGGAGCGCTGTCGCGCACCCGATAGAAAGAAGTTGATGAAAGAAAGGATGAAAAAGCTGCGATGAAAAACCTACTAGAGGATGCGTGATATAAGCATAATCGTCTTCATTTTGTCAATAATGAACTTCGACTACATTGTCGACAAAATAAACATCGATTACTCCCATCGGGAGATATTTATGAGAGCTGCAAAGGATAACTTGAATATTTTGTATATTGAAATAGTCAAACAAGGCTGCAAAATATGATTCTCGAGTTGCATCATCGTGACGAAACTTGAATGCTGTGGTTGAAATATATCATAAAGGTAAGACCCAGGATCCGTCCTGTGTGGCCCGGTATACGCACATGGATATGCTCTGCAAGTACTTATCTGTATCTACGACGCGAAGAAAAATCCTGGTGGACGCACTGGATACCCTGAGAACCACTGGGATTCATTCTTTGTAAGTCCTAAATGCGGCAAAAGAATGGGTTTGACCGGTTTCCCAAATTCAAGTCCAAGGTGATTGAATTTGAAGTAGGTGACAAGTATCTGTTCTGGCAGTTAACTGGCTCTTGATCCGTCTGAGTTGCCAGGCTTGTTCATCAAAACCCCTTGTGAGACATTATAATAAAAGATAAGTCGAAAGACCAAGTCAGAGATTTGAAGATCTGAAGAAGTCAAGAATTGATCAAGTCGAAGATTTGAAGATCTGAGATTCAACCCGAATCTGTAATTCTGGTAGAATCTCGGGGGCTACTGACAAGGGTATAGATAATAGAGCCCGTCAGTTGAGTACCCCTGAGGCCCATTTAGCTAGGCCCAATTGTAATACTAGTCCAAATACGAGTTCATGTCGTATATCGATATTGTAATCTGTGTCAGATCCCAACCGACCCTCGAGACCTGGCCATCTATATATATGGGCCGGGAGAGGACGGGGAGGGACAGATTGAAAGCAAGCCAGGTTCTACACCCACGTTTACTTTCGATACACACCTTGTTTGACTGATTTTACCTTTGAGTTCATCTGATGCCCTATCTCCCCGATCCTAAGTCCTTCATCTAGGACATTTGTCGAGTTAACCCTCGTCAGTTTCAGTAAAGGATATGTGTCAGACTAAAGTTTTAGAAGATTGTTTCCATCTTCCTTTGTCAACACGTGGGTTTGATGAGTTCTTGCAAGTTTCTTCGTGGACTGATGGAATTCAGTTGGCTGCGGATGGTATAGATGAGTGGAAAACATCATGGAATAATGGTGAGTATTTACCATCTAAATACTATACGTTTGTGCATGAGACCTTGTCAGTTTGTCCGGTTTATACTTGGATTTGGAAAAGCAAGTGTATTATGCGGATCAAGATGTTTGCTTGGCTGTTGCTTAGTGATCGCCTAAACACTAGAGATATGCTGAAACAAAGACAGTGGAAAGTAACCGAAGATGTACGTTGTGAGCTATGCCATGGTAGATTATATGAAGATAGAAAACACTTATTTTTTTAGTGCAATTTCAGTGTGCGCATCTGGAATTTTTTGCAGATTGAATGGGGTAGTGGCACTGATATGTTTCATATTGCGTTGGCTGCTCAGAGGAGTTTCAGTAAGCCATTTTTTTGCTGAGGTGGCTTTTATTGCGTGTTGGCATATATGGAAGCTCAGGAATGCCAAGATTTTCAGACATGAATGACCTACTTTTGCTGCTTGGCGCAGAAACTTCATACATGACATGGTTGCTTCATGTGCATAGATTTTCTGAGAGTAAGGCTGATAATGTAAAAGCCTGGTTAGATGGACTTCATTAGATTTTTATTTTTGTACATACTATCACTGGTAGGAAAAAGGGCTTTAGTACCGGTTCCAGAGGCCCATTTGTACCGGAAATCAAACCGGTACAAAAGATTCGTGACAAAAGGCCCCCCCTCTTTGGTACCGGTTCCTTACAAACCGGTATTAAAGGGGCCTCCACGTTGGCTCCCAGGAGAGTGCAGGGCTAGGGACCTTTGGTACCGGTTTGTAACACGAACCGGTACCAAAGGAATTCAGGGTTTAGGGTTTTAGGAGGGGTTTAGGGGTATCGGACCATTTCATCGTACGAGGATCACGTCGATGCGCCAGAAACGTGTTTCGATTTAGGAGTACATGAAGATCAAAGTAATGCATATCAACTTGGTGCATATAATATAACACATGTAATTGCATAAGATCGCAAATTAAGTAGTACATGCATGAAGATCGATCTTCATGCATAGTGGTACTCTCCGAGGAATACTATCTATTACATGTAGCATAGTGGTACTCTCCGAGTCAAACTATATATTACATGTATATCTTCATTAATAGTGGTACTCTGCAAAGTTAGGTATGACGTCCCGAAGGAAAAATCCCGCCAATTCCTCGCCAATTGCTTTGAAGCGGTGCTCGATTGGGAGCCTGTCACGCTTTCTTGCCAACTGTAAAAGAATGAGATTCAAATGAATACATGAGCTATGTATATATATATATATATATATATATATATATCAAATCACAATCAAACAATTATGACTGAAACTTAGCACAAGTTATGGTAACAAAATAAATTTGTCAATATTGTTTTCGTACCTCTCTATTCCTTTGATTATTCGTTCTCTCGCTGACAATCTTATGGATGTTCTCGCAAACATAGTATCCACATAGATTAGTCCCCTCAGGTTGTTTCGCGCATTTCTGTACAAGAATATAATTCAATCAAATAATAATCAAGTATGATAAAGGTGTGTGGACCTAGGTAGCACTACTTACTTTGTTCGCACGCCATATCAGCTTCGGTTTCCATCCACCGGTCGGATCTTCCTGGATGAACGTTTGCCATACGCTGCCCGACAAAAGAAAATGCATAAAAGAGTTATTAATTTGTTGATATCAGGAAATTAACGAAAAAACCGATAAGAATTAAAATTACCTTTTGAGCATATCAAAAGCCGACTTGTATAGTATAGGCTCTTTGTTTAGTGAGTCAAAGACTTCAACCTCTCCATCGTACATTTTAATGACGATAAGAATAAAGTGGAACCTGCGCATGTTTAAATATGCAGTGTCATAGATATAAGTCATCAGTTAAAATTTTAACATATGGTGAGCAAAATAGAATGTGTTATAAGACAGTTACACTTACTTGAAGTTGTAAGGCCAAAGTCTTTTCTTTTTGTCACGTTGTCGCTTCAAAAACCTTAGCAAAGTCTCTGGTGTATCCTTGTTATAGATGGGATCTTCTATGGTTTTTTCATGCATTGTATCTGGGTCAATGAACCCAATGTCCGTGATTTCATCCCTTTTGCATTCGAGCTTCTTCGATCTGCATAATATAGCGCACAAAAGATTAAATTGAGGATAATTTGCAGACAATGAATGAGCCGAGCTAAAGACTTCTCAAATTATATTAATAAATCACTTACAGACAATAGCAACTGATGATAGATTTGTCGATGGCCCAGAGATTGTATAACTGAAAAAGTTCGAGGAAGTCAACGCTCACAGAGTATTCTTGGAAGTAGTGCTCATCCTTAACTCGCACCATGATACAATCAATCCCTCTCTTTGTGGCATTAGTGTACCACGCATTCAAATTATGCATACATGTTGGTAGCGACCTGATATTCTCGACCAGATCTTTCCCTTGAACAAATTGATATACTACTTCAGCGATGGGGTAATCAATTGTGTTTTGTCGAGAACTTTCAACGGCCTTCTCGTCAAACACCTTGAGAGGGGGGACCGATTGAACGGGTTGTTCTCCGAGCTGGTACACTTGTTTCCTAGTTTTCGCCGAGACCACCGATTGATCGGGTTTTTTCACCTCCACCATAGCGTCATACGACTTTTCAATAGAACGCCTATAGTCAGATGGCGGCGATGGTGGAGGGTCATATAGATTCTCAACGGTACGAATAACTTTCACCGGATCTAGAGTCTTCTCAAAAGGTATCTCTGGCACTTTCTTAGCAAAATGTTTTGCCACCTCGGACTTAGAGATTTCGCTGCATTCCTCGATAGTTCTTTCCCAAGGTAACTTCTCAATAGGCGGCAGTGGTTTCTCCTTTCTTGGTCTCTTCCTAGGCGGCGTACCGTTCTGCTTAAAAAATGCAGTCTTAGGCGGAGGATCTCGAGATGGTGGACTCGCGCTGGGGTCCCTCTCCGGTAGGTGTGAACTTTGCTGCTCATGTGGACTGCTACCAGGCAGAGTCGATAGCCATTGCTGCTCATGTGGACTGCTACGAGGAGGAGTCGGTGGCCTTGGCAAAAGGACGATATATTTCTTGGACCATATGGCGAAACTGCGCTTGACATCGGCCAGTGTCTTCTCTTCGTCACCTCCAGGAAAATCAAGCTCCATTGTTTCAAAACCTGGAACAACATCATCCACCCTGACACGAACACAGCCAGCTGGAATGGGCATATGATGGTGCGTTGCTCCATCTTCATTTGGGTAAACATAGCCGACCGCCACCTTAACGGACACGTTCCTCATTTGCACATGTAGCTCGCAATCTGTCTTCTCCGTGACATAATCCACGGGGTAGCTTCCTGCACATTCAAGATGCGAGGAACCCACACTGCTTCTTCGCTGAGATGGGGCGGCATCGGCTCGAGGATCTTGTAGAAACAGCGGCTGATCAGGTGCCCTCTGATTTTTCTCAAGCACCTCCACCCTATTTATCAATTCCGCTAACCTGTCTAAGTCCTGCTTCTTCTTTCTCGAACGGCTTCTATAAGTGTCAGCGCACGCCGGCCATGCTTCCTTCATGGTGACACCTGGGAGGGCTCGTATCCGTCCAACGTGTTCTGCATTCCCAAGAGCGAGTGTCAGCTCGTCATTCTCTCTATCGGGAATGTACTCTCCCTTTCTAACTTTTTCAATTGCATCTATAAGCTGCGTCGTGATTGCATTAACTTTTTCCTTCCATTTTCCCTTTGCAACGATCTGTCCTGTCTTTGGGTCCAACCCTGCCCCATGCGCGAACAACCAGAACTTGGACCGGTTGGGCCAGTCCCATGTCTGTGGAGTGATTCCTGCCTCCATCAGTTTAGCTTCAAATGCTCTCCACTTTGGAATGGCAGTCTTGTAGCCACCTGACCCCAAATGATGGAAATGTTCCTTCTTTGAAGCATTTTTCGTATTTGTGACTGATTGGGACACAGCAGTAGAAGATTTCTTAAAGCTCTTAAATGCGGGCCAGTGATCTTTTATCTTCACTAGACTTCTAGTGAATACTGGATCTTTATCTGCATATCTGGCCCATAAATTTTTTTTCCAGGTCTGAAATTGTGTGGCCATCCTCTTAAGAGTCCATTCCTTGACTTTCTTCTTCTGGCCTTCCGTCATGTCTTCCGGTAGGCGAAAGTGTGTCAGTAGACCGTCTCAAAGAAAAAGTTTTAGAGTATCATTGACATAACTAGCTTCCGCCCCCGCGTTCTTCGGCTTATGCCACTCTGCAATGCTGATCGGTACATGGTCCCTAACAAGAACTCCAGCTTGGTTTATAAATTTATGGCAGTGCTCTTTGGGCTCCACTGGTTGACCACTAGCATTAAATGCGGTGAGGGCTAACCTACCCTCGCCCTTTAGACGTTGCGTCGGGCCTCTTTGCTTTTTAACAGATTTGCTCGATGATCCAGAAGGCTAAAAGAAAAATGATTCGTTAATAAGTGTAATACAAATAAATCAATGCATCAAGTGATGAACATATAGCCTTGATATACACCTCGCCGGAGTTTGTTAAGGTCACTTTGTTGTCTCTTCTTTCTTCAGACTCAAGTCCCTCACCGACATCGTTCAAAAATTGTGAGCCGAAATCATCGTCATCTCCATCGGATTCTCCATTGGGTTCCGGTCCACGGGCACTCTCAAATATCATTTTCTGCACCATTTCTTCTCGCTCCTCATCTCGGATGACGGTGTCGTCCTCCATAGCTTAATGTCACTGCAAAATTAAGTGCAAAATGAAGGTGTACAATTAGGAGTGTAATAGAATAATGTTAGATTTTATGTCATATTTTATCAATGGAGGGAGATACATTATAACTACTTGTAGAGTGATTTTTTAAACTACTTGTGAATGTTTCATGCTATTGTGAATGTGTCCCTCTAGTATGGCTGCATATTATTCTATTACTACATAAAATATGACATAAAATCTAACTAATAGTAATTGCATTTTACTATGACTATATTTTTCTAACATAAAATCTAACTATTTTTCTAACATAAAATCTAATATAAAATCTAACTAATAGTAATTACATTTTACTACTACTACTACATTTCTATAACATAAAATCTAACTATTTATCTAAAAAAAAATCTAACATTATTTTGTAATTTTTTTTGCAGGGGTGCAGATCGTAGCTCACCTGCGCGTGGGGGCGGCGCCGGCGTCTCGGGCGGGGGCGGCGGCGGCGCGGTCTTCGGCGGCGTCCGGCGGCGGCGGCGCGGTCTTGGGCGGGGGCGGCGTCTAGCGGGCGGCGGCGGGGGCGGTGTCTCGAGGGCGGGGGCGGCGTATCGCGGGCGGGGGCGGGGGCGGCGCGGGGGCGGGGGCGGCGCGGGGGCGGCGCGGGGGCGGCGTATCGGGCGAAGGCGGGGGCGGCAGCGGGGGCGGCGGCGGGGGCGGCTAGGGCGGCGACGTCTCGCGGCGGCTAGCTCAGTCGACGGTGCGGGAACGAATTTGCTGTGCGTGTTTGATCTTCGGCGGTGCGCGCGTGGAAGGAAAAGGCCCTTAGGCCTTTGGTACCGGTTGTTATTACGAACCTTTAGTACCGGTTCGTAATAACAACCGGTACCAAAGTTATTTACCAAAATTCTTTTTCGCGCTTTTACCTTTCGTACCGGTTGTTTCCACCAACCGGTACCAATGATTTTTTTTCTTTTTCTTTTTATTTTTCTTTTGCTGTTTCTTTTGCTTTTCTGTTGCTTTTCGTTGGATTTTTTTTTTCTTTTGATTTTTCTGTTGCTTTTTGTGTTGCTGTTTCTTTTGATTTTTCTTTTGCTGTTTCTTTTGATTTTCGTTTCATTTTTATTTTGCCGTTTCTATTGATTTTTATTTTGCCGTTTCTATTGATTTTTATTTTGCCATTTCTATTGATTTTTTTTTTGCCGTTTCTATTGATTTTTATTTTGCAGTTTCTATTGATTTTTTTTTGCCGTTTCTATTTTCTTTTGATTAGATATATTTGATTTTATTTTTGATTAGTTATATTTGATTTTCTATTTTCTTTTGATTAGTTATATTTGATTTTCTATTTTCTTTTGATTAGTTTCTTTTGATTTTCATTTGATTAATTATATTTGATTAGATATATTTGATTTTCTATTTTCTTTTGATTAGATATATTTGATTTTCTATTTTCTTTTGATTAATTATTTTTGATTAGATATATTTGATTTTCTATTTTCTTTTGATTAGATATATTTGATTTTATTTTTGATTAGTTATATTTTATTTTCTATTTTCTTTTGATTAGTTATATTTGATTTTCTTTTTGATTAGTTATATTTGATTTTTCTGTTGCAGTTTCTATTGATCATATGTTCGCTTAATAATTAAGTGTCGGTTGGCGCGGCGGCACGCTGCGTCCGTGAGTGAAAAAGGGCGGGAAGAAAAGGGCGGAAAGAAAAAGGGCGGGAAAACGATTGAACAGGAAAAGTAGTACATATCTCAACTGAAAATTAAGATACATGGCCAGATTAAGTCACAATCGGCCGAGCTTGTTTTCGAATGTTGGAGTGATTCAGTCATAGTCGTGCCTAGCCCTATAAACGTCGCCACTGTAGTCGTCGTACTCACCGGTGTCATCGTCGCTGGCATCGGGGTCGCGGTAGTCGAACCTCGACTGGTGAGCACGCGTGGGCTGAGACTAAGGGTAGCGCAGGCGGGGCCCACGATAGGCCATGACGCTCTGGAGAGTCCGGCCGCGCCACCATAGCCGACGGCCAGCCTCGTTGAAGTTTGAACGAGGCGAGCCGTCCTCCTCGTGCCTGGCAAGCGTACTCTCACGCTGATTGATGAAGAAGGCGTCCCAAGTCGGGCTGTAGTCGGGATGCCACTGAGGATTCCTCCGCTGCTCTGGCGTGAGCTCAAAGTAGTAGTGGTTCGTGATGCTCAGTAACACCGATCGGCTTAAGGTCAGGAATAAAGTCAACACAAAACTCAATGACCTCCTCTGTTCCATAGCCCTTGGAGATGCTTCCTTCTGGCCTAGCACGGTTATGAACGTATTTCTTTAAGACTCCCATGAATCTCTCAAAGGGGAACATGTTGTGTAGAAATACAGGACCGAGAACACTAATCTCTTCGACCAGGTGAACGAGGAGATGCGTCATAATATTGAAGAAGGATGGTGGGAACACCAACTCGAAGCTGACTAGACATTGCACCACATCCTTCTGTAAATTTTGTAGAGTTAGTGGATTCATCACCTTCTGAGAAATTGCATTGAGGAACGCACATAGCTTCACAATGGGTACTCGAACATTTTCCGATAGAAGCCCCCTCAATGCAACCGGAAGTAATTGTGTCATAATCACGTGGCAGTCATGAGACTTTAGGTTTTGAAACTTTTTCTCTGACATATTTATTATTCCCTTTATATTCGATGAGAAACCAGACGGGACCTTGATGCTACTCAGGACTTCAAAAAAGATCTCCTTCTCTTCTTTGGTAAGAGCGTAGCTGGCAGTACCTTGATACTTCTCTGGATTCAGGTTGTTTCCTTTGTGGATACATTGCTGGTCATGCCGTGCATCTGGTGTATCTTTTGTCTTACCATACACGCCCAAGAAGTTTAGCAGGTTCACGCAAAGATTTTTCGTCACGTGCATCACATCGATTGCAGAGTGAACCTCTAGGATTTTCCAGTAGGGTAGCTCCCAAAATATAGACATCTTCTTCCACATGGGTACATGTCCGTCAACATCATGCGGAACAGATTGTCCGCCAGGACCCTTTTCAAAGATCACTTTTAAATCCTTGACCATGTCATATATAACATCCCCAGTAGAGCGGGTAGGATTCATTCGGTCTTCTGCCTCACCTCTGAAATGCTTTCCTCTCTTTCTTACTTGATGTTGTTTTGGAAGAAATCGACGATGCCCCATGTACACATTCTTGTTTCTCAAATATATACTGTCAGTCTCACCTAAACAGTGTGTGCATGCATTGTATCCCTTGTTTGACTGTCCTGAAATATTACTAAGAGCAGGCCAATCATTGATGGTTACAAACAACAACGCTCAGAGGTTAAATTCCTTTTGTTCGTGCTCATCCCAAATAGGTACACCTTCTTCACGCCACAACTGTAAAAGTTCTTCAACCAATGGCCTCAGGTACACATCAATGTCGTTGCCGGGTTGCCTCGGGCCTTGGATGAGCACTAGCATCATAATGAACTTCCGCTTCATGCACAACCAAGGAGGAAGGTTATAGATACATAGAGTCACTGGCCAGGTGCTATGACTGGAGCTCTGCTCCCCGAAAGGATTAAAGCCATCTGTACTTAGACCAAATCTTAAGTTCCTTGCGTCATCTGAAAATGACTTGTACTGTCTATCGATTTTTCTCTACTGCGACCCATCAGCGGGGTGTCTCAGCATCACATCTTTCTTACGGTCCTCTTTGTGCCATCGCAACAACTTGGCATGCTCTTTGTTTTGGAACAAACGTTTCAACCGTGGTATTATAGGAGCATACCACATCACCTTCGCAGGAACCTTCTTCCTGTGGGTGGACTCGCCCTCAACATTGCCAGGGCATGCATTCAAATTCTCGCCTGATCTTATACCTCAATGCACCACATACCGGGCATGCATTCAAATTCTCGTACTCCCCGCGGTAGAGGATGCAGTCATTGATGCATGCATGTATCTTCTGCACCTCTAATCCTAGAGGGCAGACAACCTTCTTTGCTTCGTACGTACTAGAGGGCAATACGTTCTCCCCTGGAAGCATCTTCTTTATTATTTTCAGCAACTTTTCAAATCCCTTGTCAGAAGTACCATTCTCTGCCTTCCATTGCAGCAATTCCAGTGTGGTACCCAGTTTTTTCTGGCCATCTTCACAATTTGGGTATAACAGTTTGTTGTGATCCTCTAACATTTTCTCCAACTTTAGCCTCTCCTTTTCACTTCCGCAGTTTATCTTCGCATCAAGAATGGCCCGACCCAAATCGTCATCGGGGTCATAAAAAATGGGCTCATCAAAAATGGGCTCTTCTTCAGCTTCGTCTTCCCCCATACTACTATCACCGTCTTCAGTGAACATAGGATAGTTGTCACTATCCTCTTCTTCTTCGTTGCCTTCCATTATAACCCCTCTTTCTCCGTGCTTGGTCCAATAATTATAGCCGGGCATGAAACCATTCTCAAGCAGGTGGAAGTGAAGGTTCTTTGAGGTAGAGTAATCTTTCGTATTTCTACAGGAACTACATGGACAATAAATGAAACCATTCGACCGCCTGTTTGCCTCCGCCACGTTGAGAAAATAATGCATGCCAGTAATGAAGTCGGGATGGCATCGGTCACCGTACATCCATTGTCGATTCATCTGCATTATATAAGTATATCAAAAATCATTAATTATACAACATCATGGATATATGAGTGACCAACTTAATTAATATTCAAGTTCATCACATAAAACTAAGTTTTTTTATTAAAAAAAAGAGGCTCACCGAGGTGGTACAGTGCCGGCTAGGGGAAGACGCTGGCGATCGACGGCGGTGAGGACGGGGACGATACTAAAACCTACAAATCATACTTTAATTTGAGCTCAATTGCATACAAAAAGAATGAAATTCCTAACTTAGGCATTTCATCAAACACCTTGCTAGCACTAGAAAAATAATACGAGTTAAACTAGCAAAGAAATGAGCTAAATTAGGAACGCCGGAAAAAGGATGATATTGCTAACCCTTGGATAGATGGGTGCCGTCAATCTTGATAAAATGGTGGAGAAAAATAGAGATTTTTTGGAGTGTGAGAGGTGCCAAATATTTGGAAATGTGAGAGGAGAAGGAGGAGAGAAAATGAGATGCAGGGATCGGATTGAAGAAATAGGGCAGGGACCCTTTAGTACCGGTTCTTCTGATGAACCGGTACTAAAGGTCTTTCGTACCGGTTCGTAATACGAACCGGTACAAAAGGCCCCCAACGAGCCGGTATTAATGTTTCTCGGCTGGCTGGGCTAGGGAACCGGTACTAATGTATCCTTTAGTACCGGTTCATACGGAAACCGGTACTAAAGGCTCAGACGGATGCCCATTTTTCTACTAGTGTATTGTTACTTTGTGTTCGTTAATTTAATAAAATTATAGCTGTGGGGTTTTTTCCTCACAGTTTCCCTTTCAAAAAAAGAACACTAGGGATGCAGCGTGGTGATGTGTCTTGAAGCTTTCAACATCACAAAAAGATAAGTGTGAATAAATGTAATGTAGAATTATTTTTCTTTAAAGATGTGTAACATGTTTGCCATGTGCCATGGCAAATATTTGTCGTGTATCTCCTTTGGTGTGTGTTTTATTTAGTATTTGTGTCGTGTTCTGCGTTTTTGCCGTGCGCATTTGCAAATCGTTGCCATGTTGTTTTGTTTGCTGTGTGCCGTTCTCTTTGTTTATCGTGCGTATTTTATTTTTCGTATGCTTTTCAGGAAAGCATACGGCAAGTTTGTCTGCCATGTTCCGAGAGAGAAAGCACACGGCGAACGAACGTGCTGAATGCCAGTTTCTAGTAGTGTATGTTATTCACCATGAACTATTCGTAACAGTAGGGAAGCATTTATCCCCTTATTTTTTTAAAGGAGGATAAGCTTCAAAACTATACTCTAAAGAGAAAGTTATTGGTACATGCAACTATGATCGACTTTTGCAGTTTCTCATCGTTTAGTTTCAAAACAAATGAAATTACTTGCCTGTTCATATTATATTCTCCTTCATTCTTCTCCCACGTTTCTTCTTCTTGACATGCACTCCCCGCTGCCACATTTAGGGAATACGGAATTATTCTAGCAACTGCTGAAATATTCCGGAACAGGGCATCTTGTTAATGAATACGAAATAAAAAGAATTGGTTCACCACTACTGACAATGGAGTAACAAGAATAAGTTCGCCACTACTACCAATAATGGAGTCAACTTGCATGAAGAACCCAACATGAGCTACTTAGCAAAAATATGAGCACAAAAGCTTATGCACTACAACATATGTACATTCCAATTTCATCCGTCTCCTTTTTTTTTCACGCTCTCTCTATCTCCCACCCTTAAAGAATATGGAAAAACCAAATGAAAAACCTGACTTTTTTATATAAAAAAATCCACTGATCTATTGATAATCATCTGTAGTACTATGAAGAACACAAAAAGTAATGAACCATTATATATATATGTCATTAGAACACCTAGTGACGATTAGAGACACTAGCACGAGCGAAGGCGCGTCGCTGTCCTCGCCCCTCCATCCCCGGAGGTGGGCAAAGCTTGTCATTGTACACCTTGTTGTAGTAGAAAAATGGGAAGTCGACGTGCTAAGACCCCAAAGGACCAGAGCAACAGAGCAAGAACAATTGTCAAAAATGAGATTCATAGAGCAGAAGAGTCAGGCCTAAAACCACACCAACGAGGGGTTTTTGGATTTCAGTTTTGGTTATCGTTACTAGAAATATGTAAACTCTGATATATTTATAATTTGAAAAGCAACATAAAAACTTTGACAAATAATAAAACTTGATGTATATATAAATTGCACACTCTTACTTAGGTTTAAAGCATGCATGCTACAAGACTAAAATCTCATACTCAAGTTGAATTTGGGAACTGAATAGGTCAAAGGGTTAGTGATGAAGTCCGGCCGATATGTGTGTTTTGCCTTCAGACCAGATTGTTGTAGTAGAGCGACTGACTACATGTGGAGCAAGCCGACGGCTATAGTTTCTATTTTTCAATGAAGAGCGCTTTATTACTTCAAAGTTTTAAGCATACACCCAGCCTCTGCATAATTGTGATAAACACAGCCAAAATCTATGATCCAGTCAAACCAAATATAAAAAGCAAAATTACATATCATACTGAGCAATAGGAATATCGCCTAGGGAGAAGGTCCAATGCGAAGACTATGCAGCCACCCATCTTGGGTAAAAGTATCCCTTGTCGTAGCCTCCAAACACATACAGACCTCCATAAATAGGTCTCGATGCTCCATCTTTTGTAGAGACGATGACAAACGGAGAGTATTAGTACACCGGTAGATAACCTGCAAAATATAAGAGTTTTTATCGTCAAATGTTTTATTATTTCTACATAGCCATAGCAACCAAATATATGCAATCGCTCCCACTCTAATATGATTTTTAAACCTATCGTCCATGCCATTTCGCCAATTTCCAAAAATATTGGTAACGCTACGTGGCGGACATAAGGTCGAAGCTACTTGGATAACTGACCATATAGATATGGCGAAACGGCATTGGAAAAACTAATGTTTTATTGTTTCATCCTTATGACAAAAAACATATTTCTTACTACCATTCCAATTCCGCTTTGCAAGGTTATCTTTGGTTAGAATGACTCCTTTACGGAGGTACCATGCATATACCTTAGTCCGTAATGGAATCTTCAGCTTCAAAAGTTTGTTATTGTAATCTATATCAATTGGCACATCCGGATGGATAAGAGCATTGTACATGGAGGCTACTGAAAATTTTCCATTTTTGTCTAGAGTCCAATGAAATTCGTCATGACCAGTTTCTAGATGAACATTTGCCAACCGAAGAAGTAAGGCATTCCAAGCTATGAGTCTTTGGCCTGACAAGTCTCTTATGAATGTCTCATTTGGCGAAGAGGTCTCCATTACCTTAGTGATAGTATCGCTTTTGTGGCGAACAATATTGTATAGGACAATACAGTGTTCATGAAGGGTGGTATTACCTAGCCACTTATCTTCCCAGAACCGAATCCCTGAACCATCCGTAATGGAAAAAGAACCAAAGCGAAGGAAACGTTTCTTTGTTTGCCATCAGCCTGGCCCAAAAGTGTAAATCACTTGGTTTCCAAAGAACCTGTGATAAGGCTTTTGAGCCAACATATTTCCTTTTTAGAATGGTTTGCCAAGTCCCATTCTCCGTGAGTAACTTAAAAAGCCACTTACTGAGTAAGGCCGTATTCTTGACCTGAAATTCGTGAATACCAAGCCCACCCTGGTCTTTGGGACAGCAAACAACACTCCTTTTAGCCAATCAATATTTCTTTTTCTCAATGTCCCCTTGCCAAAAGAATCTAGAACGGTAGTAGTCTGTTTATGTAAGAGTCCTTTCCGTAATAGGAAGAATGAACTTGTAACACCCCATATTTTTAACTATCTGGCAGTGCTACTCACTCCTCTAATTACCACTAAACTTACAGAAACATTAGATTTCAACAGGGTCTTCTTTGTTTTTTTATGGACATCCACAACAAACTATAACGCAGTATCTAATATATAGAAGAGATAGAACATAAGTGGTCAATGGTCATCTAGAAAATTCACATATGTTGCACATATACTCAACAACACAAGCTCCCAAACTAGAGCAACCAAAGGCTCATAGAACCATGTAAAAGAGTCTAACTCTATGCTGGCTAACCAATCATTGTCTAAGAATTATGAGTTATATATGAATGTCTAATATGTTGTCTAGGTGTATGCGTCAAAGTGGTGGCGGATACTGATTGTTGTTTCGCTGGTGCATAGTTGACACCAGAAAACTTGTTGGAAAACCCTAAGAGAAGGTTATGATGAGCACAGCAGCAAGTTTTCCCTCAGTTGTGGAACCAAGGTTTATCGAACCAGTAGGAGAAAGAACCAAACTTCCAAAGGTTGATGTCCGCTAGCTTTGCGACACTCCGGACAATGGCGCCAGGAAACTTGTCGGCGTGTAGCTTTTCACCAGCAGCAACGTGGAACCTGCACACAACACAACCAAGTACTTTGTCCCAACTTACGATGAGGTTGTCAATCTCACTGGTTTGCTGTGAACAAAGGATTAAGCGTGTCGAGTGATAAAAGGTAATAGTTTGCAAGAATGTAAATAAAGCGAGTAAAATGTAAACGGTAATAGCAATGTAAAAGGAATGGACCAGGGTCCACAGTTCACTAGTGGTGTCTCTCCATAAGATAAATAACAACATGCTGGGTAAACAAATTACAGTTAGGCAATTGATAGAATAAAGCTAGCATACAAATTACTATGAGATTTACTCTGAGCATTACGACAAAATACATAGACCGTAATCCAACTGCATCTATGACTAATAATCCAGTCTCGAGGTGTCGTCCGAGCACCTGTTGAGTATTAAGTTGCGAACAATAGATAACTGCATTAAGAAAAGTGCGTAATATAAACAATGCAAATGTCCTTGGACACAAAAATATTGTTTTCTCCCTAGTGGCAACAGCACATCTACAACCTTAAAGGTTTCTATCACTCCCCCAGATTACTAGAGGCATGAACCCACTATCGAGCATAAATACCACCTCTTGGATTCACTAGCATCTACTCGGCCAAGATATCTACTAGCAACGGAGAGCATGCAAGATCATAAACAACATAGAGATCACATAAAGATAATAATTCAACACATCAACTTGACATAGTATCAATATCCATCGGATCCCAACAAACACAACATGTAGAATTACACAAAGGTGATCTTAATCATGATAGGCAGCTCAGAAGATCTAAACATGAAGCACATGGTGGAGAAGATAACCATCTAGCAACTACTATGAACCCATAGTCCAAGGTAGACTACTCACACATCACTCCGGAGGCGACCATGGTGATGAAGAAGGCCTTTGGCGGTGATTCCCCTCTCCGGCAGGGTGCGAGGAAGAGCTTCTGGACCCTCCCGTTCTCGCATCGACAACGGCGACGGCTTGCAATAGGTGTCATGGAAAATTGATCGGGCCTTTAGGTTTTTCCCATCAACGGGAATATATAGGCGGAAGGGCGGCGTCAGGAGGTGCACCAGGGGGCTCACCCCTGGTGGCGCAGCTAGGGCCTGGCCCACACCGCCATAAGGTGTGGCCAGGTCCTGGCACCCCTCTGTCTCTGCTTTGGACTCCCACTCGTGTTCTGGAAAAATAGGAGGTTCGGCTTTTGTTTCGTCCAATTCCGAGAATATTTCCTATGTAGCTTTTCTAAAACACAAAAACAGCAGAAAACAGGGAACTGGCACTGTGGCGTCTCGTTAGTAGGTTAGTTCTGGAAAATGCATAAAAACGCCACAAAGTGTAACAAAACACAAAGCAAATGGTGTATAAACAAGCATGGAGCATCAAAAATTATAGATACGTTTGAGACGTATCAAGAATCCCCAAGCTTAACTCCTGCTCGTCCTCGACTAGGTAAGTGATAACAAAACAATATTTTTTGAGGTGACATGCACCATCACAATCTTGATCAACAAGGTAAAGCATTGAGTGCTGAGATCAAAGTACTTAAAACATGTGCATAAGAGACATATTCTTGACAATAAAACTTAGCAACCATGTTATAACATGAAAAGTAACACAAACGAAAGATCATGAGTAATGAAGCATTGAAAGTCAATTGTGTGTTTCAACCATATAGAAAAACATAGTAAAGTGGTTTTCAGCTTGTCCTTCATGGAATAGCAAAACATAAATGCATAGGACACATTCAAGTTTACGAGGGCGACTAGATACAAATAATTTAAGAACAAGCAAAATCATAATCATGAATCAATCAATAATAAATTTTGGGACTATGCACATTAAACTCAGAATGACAACTATGCTCTCTTAGACGGTGCATAAAGGTAGAAGGTGGAGACTCAACATAAAAGTAAAAGAAAGGCCCTTCGCAGAGGGAAGCAGTGATTGCAAGTTTTATAAACCTCCAAAAATTATGATACTTACTAGCTTTGAGCTTTCATTGCCCCCATCATAGGCATCTTGAGTGGTTAATATTAATGCGAGTACAACTATGAAGCATATGCTTAACAAATCATAAGTTGAAAATCTCATGTCCCATGAAGTATGAATACCCAAACCTCATGCTACTCGACTTAGGTCCCAAGAAAGTTCTTGTCATTGTAAGCATACATGTATCATCGAAAACCGCCAACGGGGTACCTCTTGCCCGATGACATAGAACAAGCCCATATCAAAATGACAAGACAAACAGACAATGAACACCTCGGCATCTCTTTTATTTACCATTGGTATAGCTTTTTATTGTGAGATGCGTCGTCGAATGTCCACTATGGGCATGCTGTAAATTTATACCATCAATGATGCATGGCATAGATTAGCGGCCCAGGAGTTTCTCTAACACATATACAAACTCCATGAGCTCACAAGATCCCAACTTCTTTCATATCGCGAGTATCCATAGACAAAAGATCACAATATCAACTAAATGAAAGAAAGTACAATGTTGAAAACTTGCCCCATGACGGCATGGTTGGGCTAACCTCCAACTTACAACTTGCAAGCATAACATCAATATAAGAGAGCCACAATGGTCAAAATTATTAAAAGCGAGAAAAGTAAAGTGTGCCATCAGGTTCGTGAGAGCTTTACTGTCTAATTTTCACATAACACCAAAAATTTTAATTTGAAGGATAGAGAAAAGCAAGTGAAATGTACTTGGAATAGCAAATTGCTAATAGGTATGTATGGTGGACACATTGGTAAACTTGGTTTTTGGGAGTTGGATGCACGAGAAGTATTCCCTCTCAGTACAAAATGAAGGCTAGCAAAAGACTAGGAGCGACCAACTAACAGAGCAATAACGGCCATAATCATGCATAGCGGCAAAACATCATTAACTGAAACATAAAGTGGTATCACAAGTCAAAAACCAAATGATCATAGAGGCTATGTGGCAACTTGTTAGAGTCAAACATGTTGTAAGCATGCGCCAATTCAACCCAAATTAAGCATCAAAGGAGAAAACCATAATAACATGCTCCCATATAATAAAAACAACGCATGATTTTTTCAAAGCCTCATTAAGCAATCTCAGTCATTTGAGACAAGTCATGCTACAGCAAAAACTACTAAGCATACTATCAAAATGACATCAAGCATGACATGCAAAAGTCTAAGCCGCAGTCTAAATAAGCTCCCTTTTGTACCACTATTGGCATGAAATTTTTTCTCTTTTCCAACACCATTCAAACCTTTTTGAAACAACTCTTTTGTAAAAACCAACATAGACCAGTGGTCTAAATACACCTTGATGCAATGATATAACAAGATCTAAACAAAAATCAAGGCAAAAAACAAAAGCTAAATGCAGTAGTAGAAAAAGAGAACACTCGTTGAACGATAAGAGTGAAAACTAGAGTGTTCTTGGCAATGTAAAACAGAGTGTGTCTTCTCCAAAAGAAATTTGTTGGGGTCCAACCGTTTATTGCAGCAAACAAAAAAAGAAAACTAAAAGCAAAAGTAAAGACGCTCCAAGAAAAATGCATAGAATATGAAGCAATAAAAATATAGTGTCTTGAAAGGTGACCTGATTTTTGCCGATGAAGAAGGGGTGCCTCGGGGGCATCCCCAAGCTTTGACGCTTGTACCTCTTGGATATTTCTTGGGGTGACATGGGCATCTCCAAGCTTGAGCTTTTGTCCATACTTCATCTCATCTCATCACTCTCCATTCCCTACACTTGAAAACTTCCTTCATACAAAACTTCACATAATTCTATTAGCAACATTAGTATAAGCATGATAATAAATCTACCCTTTCGGTTCAGTTTCAAACTCAAATATACCAAACATTAAAGTATAAGCTACTGTAGCAGCTTCCTCAAAAGTTCCGTGATCAAAAGAACTCAAATAGAAAGCGATTGAGAGACTACTAGGAAAACAGCTATAGGTAGCACAGCTACCCGTAGCGCACTTAATATATGGTGCACTTCGGGTATTTACCTGTAGCACACCTGTGCCCATGCACCGCGGGTATGTGACTTACCCACAGCGCACCACATATTTAGTGCGCTACAGGTATATGTAGGCCTAGAGGGGTGCCCTACCCCAATTTACCCGTAGTGCTTTGATAGTGCGTGTTAAGCACGTAGTTGGGAACCCCAAGAGGAAGGTATGATAAGCACAGCAGCAAGTTTCCCTCAGTTGTGAAACCAAGGTTTATCGAACAAGTAGGAGAAAGCCAAACTTCCAAAGGTGATGCTTGCTAGCTTCGTGACACTCCAAACAACGGCGCTAGAAGAATACTGGTGCGTAGTTGACATAGGAGCTTCTTCACCTAGCAGCAACATGGAACCTGCACACAACACAACTAAGTACTTTTCCCCAACTTACGATGAGGTTATCAATCTCACCGGTTCGCTATAAACAAAGGATTAAGCATATCGAGTGGTAAAAGTAATAGTATGCAAGAATGTAAATAAGCGAGTAAAAGTAAACAGTAATAGCAATTTAAAGGAAATTCGACCGGGGTCCATAGTTCACTAGTGGTGTCTCCATAAGATAAATAACAACATGCTGGGTAAACAAATTACAGCTCGGCAATTGATAGAATAAAGATAACGTACATATGTCATGAGGATCACTATGAGATTCACTCTGGGCATTACGACAAAATACATAGACCGTAATCCAACTACATCTATGACTAATAATCCACCCTCCGGATGTCGTCCGAGCAAACATCGGGTATTAAGTTGCGAACAACAGATTATCGCCTTAAGCAAAGTGCGTAATGTAAACAATGCAAATGTCCTTGGACACAAGAATGTTGTTTTCTCCCTAGTGGCAACAGCACATCTACAACCTTAGAGGTTTCTGTCACTTCCCCAGATTACTAGAGGATTGAACCCAACTATCAAGCATAAATACTCCCTCTTGGAGTCACAAGCATCTACTCGACCAAGATATCTACTAGCAACGAAGAGCATGCAAGATCATAAACAACATAGAGATAACATAAAGATAATATTCAGCATATCAACTTAACATAGTACCAATACTCATCGGATCCAAACAAACACAACATGTAGAATTACATAAAGATGATCTTGATCATGATAGGCAGCTCACAAGATCTAAACATGAAGCACATGGTGGAGGAGACGACCATCTAGCAACTGCTATGGACCCGTAGTCCAAGGTAGACTAGTCACACATCACTCCGGAGGCGACCATGGTGGTGGAGAAGGCCTCCGGTAGGGTGCTGGGAAGAGCTCCTGGATCCTCCCGATCTTGCGACAATGATGGTGGTGGCTTGCAGTATGTTTCGAGGAAAAGCGATCTGTCCTTTAGGTTTTTCCCGTTGATGGAATATATAGGCAGAAGGGAGGCGTCAGGAGGTGGACCAGCTGGTCTCACCCCCTGGTGGCACGGCCAGGGGCTGGGCCACGCTGCCCTAGGGTGAGCCTGGCCTCTGGCCCCCCTCCATCTCATCTCCAATTTTGAGAATATTTCCTGTATAGCTTTTCTGAAACACAAAACAACAGAAAACAGGGAACTGGCACTGTGGCATCTTGTTAATAGGTTAGTTCTGGAAAATGCATAAAAATGCCACGAAGTGTAACAAAATACAAAGCAAATGGTGTATAAACAAGCATGGTGCATCAAAAATTATAGATACATTTTAGACATATCAAGCATCCCCAAGCTTAAATCCTGCTCGTCCTCGAGTAGGTAAGTGATAACAAAAGAATAATTTTTTAGGTGACATGCACCATCACAATCTTGATCAACGATGTAAAGCATTGAGTGCTCGGATCAAAGCACTTAAAACATGGGCATAAGAGACATAATCTTGACAATAAAACTTAGCAACCATGTTATAACATGAAAAGAAACACAAACGAAAGATCATGAATAATGAAATAATGAAAGTCAAGTGTGTGTTCAAATCATATGGAAAAACATATCAAAGAGGATTTCAGCTTGTCCTTCATGGAATAGCAAAACATAAATGCATAGGACACCTTCAAGTTTAAGAGGGCGACTAGATACAAATAATTTAAGAACAAGCAAAACCATAATCATGAATCAATCAATGATAAACTTTGGGACTATGCACAATAAACTCAGAATGGCAACTATGCTCTCTTAGACGGTGCATAAAGGTAGAAGGTGGAGACTCAACATAAAAGTAAAAGAAAGGCCCTTCGCAGAGGGAAGCAGGGATTGCAAGTTTTATAAACCTTCAAAAATTATGGTACTTACTAGCTTTTGAGCTCTCATTGCCCCCATCATAGGCATCTTGAATGGTTAAAGTTAATGCGAGTACAATTACAAAGCATATGCTTAACAAATTATAAGTTGAAAACCTCATGTCCCGTGAAGTACGAATACCCAAACCTCATGCTACTCGACTTAGGTCCCAAGCAAGCTCTTGTCATTGTAAGCATATACGTATCATCGAGAACCGCCAACGGGGTACCTCCTGCCCGATGACATGGAACAAGCCCACATCAAAATGACAAGACAAACAGACAATGAACACCTCAGCATTTCTTTTATTTACCATTGGTATAGCTTTTTATTGTTACATGCGTCATCGAATGTCCACTATGGGCATGCTGTAAATTTCCACCATGAATGATGCATGGCTTGGATTAGCGGCCCAAGCGTTTCTCTAACACATATACAAACTCCATGATATCGCAAGATCCCAACTTATTTCACATCGCGAGTATCGATAAACAAAAGATCACGATATCAACTCAAATAAGAGAAAGTGCAATGTTGAAAGCTTGCCCCATGACGGCATGGTTGGGCTAATTTCCAACTTACAACTTGCAAGCATAACATCAACATAAGAGAGCCACAATGTCAAAATTTTAAAAGCGAGAAAAGTAAAGTGTGCCATTGGGTTCGTGAGAGCTTTACTGACTAATTTTCACATAACACCAAAAAGAGTTTAATTTGAAGGATAGATAAAAGCAAGTCAAATATACTTTGGATAGCAAATTGCTAATAGGTATGTATGGTGGACACATTGGAATAACTTGGTTTTTTAGAGTTGGATGCACAAGTAGAGCTCATACTCAGTACAAAACAAAGGCTAGCAAAAGACTGGGAGCGACCAACTAAGAGAGCAATAACGGCCATAATTATGCATAGCGACAAAACATCATTAAAAGAATCATAAAGTGGCATCACAAGTCAAAAACCAAATGATCATAGAGGCTTATGGTGACTTTATAAGAGTCAAACATGTTGTAAGCATGCGCCAAGTCAACCTAAATAAAGCATCAAGGAGAAAACCAAATAAATGCTTCCATATAATAAAAACAACGCATGATTTTTTTCAAAGGCTCATTAAGAAATCTTAGTCATTTGAGACAAGTCATGCTACAGAAAAAACTACTAAGCATACTATCAAAATGACATCAAGCATGGCATGCAAAAGTCTAAGCCGCAGTCTAAACAAGCTCCTTTTTGTACCACTTTTTGCATAAAACTTTTTCTCTTTTCCAACACCATCCAAATCTTTTTGAGACAACTCTTTTGATGAAAACTGACATAGACCAGAGGTCCAAATACACCTTGATGCAAAGATATAAAAATATCTGAACAAAAATCAAGGTGAAAAACGAAAGCTAAATGCAGTTCTAGAAAAAGAGAACACTCGTTGAACGGTAAGAGTGAAAAATAGAGTGTTCTTGGCAAATGAATAACGGAGTGCGCCTCCTCCAAAAGATATTTGTTATGGTCCAACCATTTATTGCAGCAAAAAAAAAAGAAAACTGAAAGCAAATGTAAAGACACTCCAAGAAAAATGCATAGAATATGAAGCAATAAAAATATAGTGTCTTGAAAGGTGACCTGATTTTTGCCGATGAAGAAGGGGTGCCTCGGGGGCATCCCCAAGATTTGACGCTTGTACCTCTTGGATATTTCTTGGGGTGACATGGGCATCCCCAATCTTGAGATTTTGTCCATACTTCATCTCATCTCATCACTCTTCATTCCCTACACTTGAAAACTTCCTTCATACAAAACTTCACACAATTCTATTAGCAATGTTAGTATAAGCATAATAGTATATCAACCCTTTTGGTTCAGTTTCAAACTCAGAAACACCACATATAAAGCATATACTACTGTAGCAACTTCCTCAAAAGTTTCGTGATCAAAAGAACTCAAAAAGAAAGCGATCAAGAGGCAAACACAAATAGTGGCAGAAATCTGTCAATACAGAATAGCTAACAAAGGTCAATTTTTTTGAGGACCTTCTGTTGCTCAAATTGAAAAGTGCAAAACTAATGGAAGTTTTGATATAACCTGGGGCATATGCAGAAGAAATCACAGATCAAAAAGATATTCTGAGAATTTTCACAAATATTTACGGTGCAGCAACGAAATCTGTTTCAGGACAGCAACTTCACCAAATCTTATCTCCCTCAAATTAGAGGTTCTTCTTGGCACAACAACAAAATAAAAATGATAAGGAGAGGTAATTACAGTAGTAATAACTTACAAGACTCAAGTAAAATAAAAAGTACTGAAAAGAAAACATTGGGTTATCTCCCAAGAGTGCTTTTCTTTAACGCCTTTGAGCTAGGCGCAGAAAGTGGAAATCAAGTATTTTCGAATGATGCATTAAGATCAATTGCAGAAATCTTTTCAAAAAGGAATTGAATTGCATCCAAGTGAGTTTTTGAAGATCCCTTGTGAACACTCTTTGGTTCACTCCTTTCATCAAAAGGATTTTTAGGACAAATCCAATCGAAATTCTTTTCCAAAGCTTCATGCAATCCTAAGAGTTTGCAAGGTATTGGTACTTTGATTTCTTCATTGTTTGTAATAACAACCTCTACATGTGAGCCAAGCATATTAAAGTGCTCAATAACTTTCCTAGCTTCAATAACAACATTTCTAAATTCTTTACGCAAAGTCTCCAAAATAAAATCTTTTTTTTCGAAGTCTTCGATATCATGAAGCTTAAGAAACATTTGTTGCATAAAAGGATTAAGGTTAACAAACCTAGCATCCAACATGTGAACTAAATAAGAAGTAGCAACTTCATAACTAGGAGCAAAATCAGCCAAAGATCTATCCTCAACATCTTTATGCATACTAACATGATTAAAGAACTCCTCGATGTTACCTTTCCCAATGATAGAACCACTACCTACTTAGAGGTCCTCCAAATCATACTTAGGGAACAGCATAATGAACTAAAAGTAAAAGTAACGGTATGCAAACTATGAAAGGAACTAATTTTTTTGTATTTTTGATAAAACGATGCAAGAAAAAATAAAATAAAGCAAAACAATAATAAAGTAAAAGATAGAGCGTGAGAGACTCCCCTTGCAGAAATCTTCTTTCTCCCCGGCAATGGTGCCAAAAGAATGCTTGATAGTGCATCTTAAGCACCCAGTTGGGAACCCCAAGAGGAAGGTATGATAAGTACAGCAGCAAGTTTCCCTCAGTTGTGAAACCAAGGTTTATCGAACCAGTAGGAGAAAGCCAAACTTTCGAAGGTGATGCTTGCTAGCTTTGCGACACTACGAACAATGGTGCCAGAAGAATACTGGTGCATAGTTGACATAGGAGCTTCTTCACCTAGCAGCAATGTGGAACCTGCACACAACAGAACAAAGTAATTTGCCCCAACTTACGATGAGGTTATCAATCTCACTGGTTTGCTATAAACAAAGGATTAAGTGTATCGAGTGGTAAAAGGTAATAGTATGCAAGAATGTAAAGAAGCGAGTAAAAGTAAACGGTAATAGCAATATAAAGGAAATTGGACCGGGGTCTACAGTTCACTAGTGGTGTCTCTCTATAAGATAAATAACAACATGCTGGGTAAACAAATTACAGCCGGGCAATTGATAGAGTAAAGATAACGTACATATGTTATGAGGATCACTATGAGATTCACTTACGACAAAATACATAGACTGTAATCCAATTGCATCTACGACTAGTAATCCACCCTCCGGATGTCGTCCGAGCAAACATCGGGTATTAAGTTGCAAACAACAGATTATCGCCTTAAGCAAAGTGCGTAATGTAAACAATGCAAATGTCCTTGGACACAAGAATGTTGTTTTCTCCCTAGTGGCAACAGCCAATAGCACATCTACAATATTAGAGGTTTATGTCACTCCCCCAGATTACTAGAGGCATGAACCCAACTATCGAGCATAAATTGTGGTGACCCAGCCAATAGCACATCTACAACATTAGAGGTTCCTTTCCAACCCTATTCTAGTTTTTCTCCAAGCTTCATACAATTGTAGGCTCCACTGATAATCATGACATTGGTAGAATGCTTCATCTTCTTCTTCATTGTCTTGAGGTTGTCTCCTAGGGTTGTCTTCAATCTAATTCTTCATAGTCTAGCAAGGATTTAAGAGATTGGGGTGAGTAACGAGCGTTACCCATCAAGTTTCTTTAGAAAGAAGTTGTGTGATATGCACTAACTAAAGCCAAGGACCCAAAAGAGTCGTAGGCCAATGCAAGGTTTTATCATAGTTTCTTGAAAGATTGCTTTTACTTATGAAAACTATGCCCAACAGCCAACACAGGGTATTAGTGCCTTGAGAGCACCTTTCCTGCCGCGTTCGCAGCTCCTTCCCAGAACAAGGGGTAACATGTCACATCCTTTTACACTCTGTAGAGGTGTGTCCTTCCAAAAGAGATCAAAGCCTTGTTGCACAACCGATTTGCATGCTCATCCACACTTCCTTGGTGTGGGGCCTAGTCATTGATCCAAGCCAATCACTGCCTTCTCCGCACAACGCAAGCCCGCCCAATTCACGCAAGCAGGTTGTGCCCCTGATATTCACCCCCAACGATGAAGTACCTAGGCGTCCCTTGCGGACCATCATAGACACCAGTGCCGTGAGAACTTAGGTGTCCCACCCATATGCAAGTAGTCTCACAAGATCTACCGCGACCGGCAACTGGCTACCCATTGACATGCGAACGAGAGAAGACACAGCTAACTTTCCCGTCCCATTCCAAGTATCTTGGACGACACGGTTTTTATGGCACAAAAATAACTGTGGCATTGGTAGTTAGTCCTAGGTTTACTTTCCCGTGCAAGTGGAACCTCCACCACACCACAATCTTACCATGGTTCCACCTACCAGCCTTCCTAGGTTATCACCACTGGTCGATAACCACTAGTCATATTACTTATGGAAATAGATTTTCCATCCTTTTTGGAATTGTTAGAGTTTGAAGTCAACACTTTTCAAGTAGTTTCAAAATCAGTGCAATCAAGAGATATGAGCAAGATAAACTTGCCTTTTTGACTGCAAGATTATGCAAGTCAAGGTCTTTGATACGTAGGAAATCCAAATATTGAAATAGCACCATCATCTGGCAAAGATAATGTTAAAAGAACTACAGCATGATATGCAAATTTATATGCTATGCATCGCTCTAAGCATATTCTAACCCCAATGGTTTAGTACATAAGGTTGTGATGATTTCTTTATATGAGTTGCACTTTTAGATTCACTCCACAACAAGGTTGTTAAGGATTTTTGATTGACTCACAAACTTTCAAAGTATTAGAATAAAGCTTAAAACAAGAGTTATTGCAGAGAGTAAGTATAGCAATAGGTGAAGACTTGAAAGTAACACTTTTAAGTGGTATCTTGTTATTAGCAATCAAGTAGTTGGTTATGGACAGGCAAAGCTAAAAGTAATTCTTATTTGATAAGAATCCCCAGTTAGTTATAGGGTTGACAACAATCTTAAGACACAAATAGAGTTATATATGTTCAAGCTTAATGGAATAGTTGGTTACTACTTTCAATGTCTTTTGAAAGAATAACTTTTGAAGAACATGTTTATCATTGATTAGAAGCACTACACCTAAGGTTTAGTGTTCTAGGGTTTAGCATAGCTCTATCATAATTAAAGAGTAGTTAATAGATGAGCATACCAAGGAAATAAGCCAAGTTTCATTCAATTTTAAAAGGGTTTTAGTAAAGCATGGACATTCAAGGTAGTTTAGAGTGTTGTTACCAAAAATAGTTGTTTCTGTAATTGATAACAACCTAAACTAGCATAGGCACTCAAATAATTAGTCATAAGCCAGTAGTTATTAGGTGGAGTATAACAAAGGAACAAACTAAGATCCATCTAGTACTTGAACAAATTGCTTGAATAAGATCATTCAAAGCAGTTGACCTTGCTATTTAACATGTAAAGCTATCTCTATAGATGGCACAACATTTTTATCAAGCATAGGTAGTTATTTGTAGTAAGGCATAAGCATTGGTGTGCTGCTTATTTGATCTGTTCTTAAAAAGAATTACTTTTGAAGAACACAATCCTTACTGGTCATTTTTATTACTTAAAGGAATGGTGATTAGGTGATGTCAGGAAGTTAGTAGTTTACAAGTTGCAACAAAGGTGTTGCAAATAGTTAGTTGACTAAGGTATACCATATGAAAACAAAATATCAAACTAACCACTCATGGTTGAACTAGGAAGTATTACTAGACTAGCACACTAAGGTAGTTATTAGTTTTAGTACTAAAAAGCAATGGTAGAACTTAAGTTGTATGTACTTCAAAAAGAATTACATTTGAAGAACATATCACTTAAGGTGTTATTGCATTGGAAGTTCATTGTAGGGTTCTATTAGTATCTTAAAAATAATTTAGAAAGCCTAGTATTTCTGTTCCTAGATTTTCAGGATTGGAATCCAAATTTTAAGTGATTAAAGATTTTCAAATGGGTTTTTAATTTTTTTCTTAATGAAACAATTGTTGAAATAGCAATACTAGAGTTAGGGAATAATTCTTATTCAAGTTTATGATTTCTCCCAAATTTTTACATTTTTAAATTAATTTAAAAAAATCATTTTAGGGTTTGAAATCTTAGTAGTAAAGTATATGATTTACATTTTTGAAATAATGGAATATTAATTGAAATAAAATTTATTGAAGTTGTGAAAGTTTTGTTAGGTATTTGAAAATTTTGTTTAAATTATTTTAGTTGGATTTAAATTCAAAAATGAAATACTACTTAAACTAGTTTTTAAATTTGGTTCAAAATTATTTCACACAAGTATGCAATATTATAAGTTAAACAGCTAGATTTTGTTTTTCTGAATATTTTGGTATATCATTTGAATTTTCAAAGTTAAAATGAATTAGATATGAACTGTTAAAGTTTGTACTATTTTCTGAAATTATTTCTAATCATACAATAACTATCTGCACCGACACCACTCTAGCCTAGGACACTGGCACGTGGGACCAGAGTCCACGTCAGCTGCCACGCGGGCGCGGACTAGTCAAAAAGCATTGGCTGGGCACTGGACTCCACCTCCGGTGAGGTCATTGTCGACGGCGGCGGCGTTTGACGACTCCACGGGAAGATTGGTCAGCTGAATTGGAACCAGGAGGTCATGGCGATTCTACTAGTGGCGTCTCCGCTTGGGGATGGTCACCAGAGTAACACCGGTGACCATGTACTGCGGCAGAGCACCGGGTTTGACTACCAAATAAGGTTGCGGGCTATGAAACGATGTAATAAAGGGTGTTGTGGATTCTAAAACACTCACTGATGATTTCCAGATGGTTGATGATGACGATGGTTAACAGAGATGAACACAATTTCGCGGATACCGGTGAACTCCTACGGAAGGGAACGATGAAATCCTCTCGATCCCGTACTCTCCTGGATGTGATGCTCCCATCCGAGGATCTAGACGTCGAGGCGGAGCTTTCCAGGTACTCCACGGACTCCGGGATGGTCAGGATTGGCGGCTAGCCGGAATTCCTTCGGGAGTAGTGCTCAGTGACTGAGGACAATAGAAAGAGATTGGGAGACAGAGGGAGGGTTGCGGAGAATTAGGGTTCCTAGGCAGTTCGTCCGGTGGTTTTATAGAGCCAGGAGAGGTCAACGGTGACGTCACTGCGTCGGTGACGGCCGAGATGCATCGGTGGCGATGAGCTCCTTCTGGGCACGAATCCACTCAAACCAACTGGCAACGGACGCGCATGGTCTTTGATTGGACTCTAGGACTGTCTCTGGCATCCGGCTTGATCCCTATCGTCAGGGCGACGTGGAGCTCTACATCCTAGTGGCGTTCATACGGAGGAGGAGAGGTTGAAGACGATGTCTTCACCTCGGTGGAACCTGCCTGGTACCGAACCGGTATCCGGGCTGGGTCGTTCCTAGGCTGCGGTCGGGCTTCTGGTGGGCTACGGCCAGGTAAGTCTTTCTCTCTTTTTTTTCATTATGTTTTCTTTTCTTTTTTACTAACTTGTTGTTTAGATTTCTAATCTGAATTCAAACTTATTTGCAGGAATTTGAATTTGGAAAATCTTATCAAATACGAATATGACACTACTGATCAAACACACAATATTGGATACATTTTATATGTGCACTTGCACATAAAATATTATTCATATCATTGGGATTTTTATTGTGAATCTTGATTGGATAATTCCAAGTAGTCTTGGTGGAGTATTCAAAATACTTTGCTAAGCTTGAATCAATGGATAGTAATATGTAGCAATATTACATTGCATCTTATCTTATAAGGGAACCAAGAAAAAGTGTTTAACCACAATTTGCCTTCCTATATAGGAAATGGTGAAAGGTATGATTCTTAACCCAATTTTTCTAATGGCATGGGAATGTCCCAAATATCCCAACATCATTAGTAGTTTCTTGCTACTTTATTTGAAGGTATTTATACCTCTCTCTTACAAGCAAGAATTATCCAAATAAGGGCAAGACATGCAATAAGATGTGGGTTGATCACTAAATCAAGATTTTTGGTTGATCTAAGAAGAACTATGGTTTGGACATATTTACTTGAATCATTATACCTATAGATATGTGAATTGATCCCTAGGTAAAACACTTGGTTGTCTTATCTTATGAAAATTGGGGTTGGAACATAATTCCTGAATTCAAGGTTAGGTCATGTGAATAGTTATATCTTAGGGATTTCTATTTTCGTGCCCTCAGGTCGTTAGTTGTACTCAGTTTTCCCCAGCTCCTTAGTTTTTCCTCAGTTTTCCCCAAGCCGTTGTCTGAAACCCTCAAGGAGCTCGGACGTGAGGATTCCCGTTAAGTTGACCGTTTCCGTGCTGATGTGTGGGGCCGCGTCGTGTGGGGCCGCGTCGCGTGGGGCTGGTAGAAAGGGACCGTTTCCGTGCTGACGTGTGGGGCCACGTCGTGTGGGGCCGCGTCGCGTGGGGCTGGTAGAAAGGGACCGCGTGGGACAGGACGAGACCGCGTTTGGTTGTACGTGAGAGCTCGGTTCTGTCTCTCTCAGGCCAAATTGGCATTGTCTTTTCAGAGCGCCTTTTCAGAGCGCCTTTTTCCCCTCTCTCTGTAAATAGTTCTCTCTCTTTTCACCAAATTAGAATCAAATCTAGAGAAGCTTCTATTTCTGTCTTTCTTCAATGATTGCTGCCTTTTGGCCCTCGTTTTTTGCCCAATATGGTAACAAATCTAGAAGCTAATCTAGAAACTAGTATAGTATAATACATAAAATGCATACAGCAGCCAAAAGAAGCCAATAACGATGTTAATATTCACGACAAACTAAGCTGAAAATAATATAAGACGCAATGTATGCCCAACATGAAGGTTCTTCATTCTTCATCATATATTTCGGAGTCGCTATATTCCATGAGACGAAAAAAATATTGACTGAACTCCTTCCGTCTGCAGTGTGCAGCCAATAGATCCTCCAAAAGGTATGGCCTTTGTTCTATTTTCATACGGTCGGAATCTAATCTATCCACAAGTCGTGGCCACTCATCCCAGGCCTTTCTATCATCAAAGTACTGTCTGATATAACCGCCCTCGTAGTAGATGCAGCCAGGTCGAACTGTCGGGTGCACTCTGGTGTCGACGGAGATACACCGTTTATAACTGACGAAGAAGGCACGGCTGCCAATGTTGACGGCATGGAGAGGGCGGCTCTCAGTGTCCACACGGTACACCAATGGTTGACCTTCCTCCAAATACCTGTTGCCAGGGCTGCCGCCGAACAACACAAGCAGCAGATCACCATCAGACTCCACAAGGTAGAACCTGTCAGTTCCAAGTTCTGGAAATGAAAATAGTGTCTCCATGTTGATAGTGCTCACGCGCTTCTCCAACTGGACATTGTTGGTGCATACTAATGTTCCGACATCAAAATTGTTCATAGCTATTGCATACAATTCACCATTGAACGGGGTAAGGCAACTGAGAGAATCTTCCTCGATCGAAAATATTCCTTCTCCCCAATCTTCTACATCTATATCCTTAGTAGGAGAGCTTTCATCGACCCAAGCAATTTCATTGGGGTAACCTGTGCAAATGAAGACCATAGTCGGGGACTTCATTACAGCGACTAACTCCACAATCATAGATGGCATCTGCACCTCAAACGTAGCGTTCAATGTCTTTGTGAGTGGGTTCAGAAGCCGTATCTTGTGCGGCTGGTTCCTCTGGGCAAGCACGATGACGCCACGGTAAAAGCCGACGAAGTAGTATCTAAAAGGGAGTTGATGAAGATAACATTCAGCACTAAGATGTTTACGATTGAAAATAAAAATAGATTAACTCTATAGATATGGAGGAATTTGAACCTTGCATGAACTTCCGTTAGATCGATGGTGACGTAGCGGGATGTGCAGAGGTTGAGGAAGGAGAACTCAGCGGCGCGTGGAAGGGCGTGTTCTACCAGGATCCATTCGTGCAGGTGCACGTCGGGCTCAGGTAGATCTGAGCGCCAATTTGTACAAACTTGCCTAAAAGCAGCGTAGGTGTCCACGTACTCCTCGTTCGCCAGTAAGCAATCGCCGATCTTGTGAAGTGGTCTGTCACCCTTAAGAGAGGCCCAGTTCACGGAGGCGCCGCGCTTGGATGCGCCGCCCTCGGATGCGACGGGCTCGGAGGCGATGGGCTCGGAGGCGACGGGCTCGGGGGCGACGGCCGCCGGCGCATTCTTCTTCTCCATCGCCGGCAGGGGAGCGCGCGTAGGGCGGCTGGGGTTTTTTTGAGAAGGTGATGGGACGTGAGAGGCGTGGTTGCGTGCGTGAGTTATGATGAGACTGTGTGCAGAGGGAGGGAGAGGGGCTCTGTACTGGCAAAGTGACGGTTCGTCTCAGCAGTTGACGTTTTGGTCTCAACACGCGCACCGCGCGGCTAACCGCTGCTCACCGCGACACGCGTCCGTGGGACTACACGTCAGCACCGTTACGTGTACTCAGTTCTACCCTCGAATCTTACACTGGAAAAATATCTGTACTCAGTTTTCCCCTCGAGTACTAATACTGCCTAGTGCAATATACTCAGTTTTACCCTCAAGTGGCTGGTCAACAGAGAGTCAACAGATGGGATTAAGCCATCTAATTGAGTCATTTCATGCACAAAAAAAATCAAAAAAATAAAATCATAGTGCCTCCAACTCATGCGCAAAATAAAATCATAACAAACATATATAAATCAAGTTTTCACACAAATGGCCACTTCTGAAATCACCAGTAGCTATGAAGGTTCATGGCTTTCCACTCAAACCGCTTCTCAAAACATCTATACCCAAAACATAGTTTGTCTGAATGAGGCCATAATTTTTACACTCATGTATATTTGAATTGCTAATACTTTGAGGTAGGCCAACATGGGTTTCATTGTACAAAACATGTGTTTTTCTTTTTCTAAATCTCTTATTTGAATTCCTTAGCCTGTTTACTATTTACTTGCCCTTGTATCCTTGATACTACTCAGTTTTACCCTCTCCCTTCTCACAGAAGCCCAAACTTGGCCTGATTGGTCGAGCTGTTGTCACACGGATCGTGCCCACCTACCGTCGATCCTATGATCCAACGGGCAGGATCGTGCCACCCTCTCTCTATCTGTCGGTGGCAAACTACTACCCCTCTATGTATGCTAAATGACGAGTTTGCCACCGGATTCAACAAGTTGGGTAATCACGAATTTCTTTTAGGCATTACTTTTCACGGTAAAATGATAAACTATCACGAATTTCCATTTCTTGTAGGCATTACTTTTCACGTTGAAATGATAAACTATCACGAATTTCCATTGCTTGTAGGCTTTACTTTTCACGGTAAAATGATGAACTATCATGAATTTCCATTTCTTTTACGCATTACTTTTCACGGTAAAATGATAAACTATCACGAATTTCCATTTCTTGTAGGCATTACTTTTCACGCTGAAATGATAAACTATCACGAATTTCCATTTCTTGTAGGCATTACTTTTCACGCTGAAATGATAAACTATCACAAATTTCCATTTCTTGTAGGCTTTACTTTTCACGGTAAAATGATGAACTTTCACGAATTTCCATTTCTTTTAGGCATTACTTTTTTTGTTGAGATATAAACCACCCCCACAACGGTCATCTCCTCCTTAATTTATTGTGTAAACCCCACAACGGTCATCTCTACCTTAATTTATGGTGTAAACCCCACAATGGTCATCTCTCCCTTATAAACCCCCACAACGGCCATCCCTCATGTCAATAGGTTCTGCCTCTCTCTTCTTCGTTTCTGCCTCTCTCTTCTTCGTTCACATACACTTGATGTCTTGATCCATTGCCATGGCTTCCACGTCTCGGACGCCGACCGGAAGGGGAAGGGGAAGGGGAAGGGGAAGGGGCGGCCGGGGTGGTGGATCATCATCATTGCCACCACCACCGTCAACACTGCCATTGATCATAGAGGAGTTCTTCATCACCATCTATGAAGACCCTTTGGCCAAGAAGGTACGTACGCGTTCCCACATATATGATGCATGTGATTAATTATGTGCATGTTCTAAAAAACCTTTAATTTCTTTGCAGGCACTCCCACAAAAGTTTGCGGACTATCTTGACGGCCAGGAGCCCGCAAAGGTGTATCTGCGAGCAGCTGACTGCGGTCCTCGTCTCTGGACCGTGGAGGTCCTATTTTACGGACAAGGCCGGATGTACCTCGACAAGGGCTGGGAGAATTTCGCCATCGCGCACGGTGTGGATTTCGGCTGCTTCCTACACTTCAAATATGAAGGCGATTATGTGCTCACAGTGAAGGTGTTCGACGGAACAATGTGCAGGAAGTACTACTACACGGACGACGAAGATACTCACGATGAAAGCGATGACGACGTGAAGCAATGCATCTAAGGGGATTATGACCAAGAATATATATGTAGCTTCATATGAATCGATTTATAGATCTAGCTATTTTCTATATATTATGCATGTAAAAATAATAGGAAATCGCAATTTCCACTATGATTCGAGCACCACAGCCTCCAAACGATGCCGATGCCGATATCGGCATGGTCAGAACGGGTATGCATGCTCGTCGCCACTGCTAGGTCACCGTCGGGATGCACCCTCAATCCCGTCCCCTCATTCGATCACTGACACACCAGAGATACCGCCGAGGCCAATGACGAATGTACATGCTGATGCCAATGCTGAACATGCACGCCGCTGTGGGCACGGCCACGCCGCCCCGCTCTGCTGGATGGCACAGACCACCGCGAGGTCCTTCCCTTCGCCACCACACTCCCCTAGAACCAATCTATACACGCCAGAAAGGAGAGACACTAGTTTTCTCTACACTGCTCGCGTTCGTGTCCGACACCGTCAGTCAAAGTGTTGAGGTCGTCGTCGATGTCCTCGACCATTTCTTCTCTTCTTTGCATGGTTAAACGCATCCAGATCATATCTATCTAATGCGTCTAGTCTCGCCTCATGCAGTTCTTTGTGGACGTCGATCTCATTTCGGCACCCCGCAGGCCACCTCCTCCATGCCATCGCTGTAGAGCTCCGTTTAAAAATCTAATCCTACCCATGTATTGCCCCTTGTATCAGTGTCATGGCCCCACTTGTCATTCGATATACCGAAGCCCCACTCGTCCGCGTTTTGGTCAGGGATACGGCGATGCTTACGGTCAAACAACGATGGATGCTCTGACGTGTCTTTGCGGGCTCTACGTGGCCCCACTAGTCAGCAGTTAACGGTCAAAGGTGTTCAACCGTCGGGCAACCGGCAGTTCCAGCACTGGTGATGGTTTCAGACAACGGCTTGGGGAAAACTGAGGAAAAACTAACGAGCTGGGGAAAACTGAGTACAACTAACGAACCAGGGGCACGAAAATAGAAATCCCTATATCTTATGATCAAATAGTGATACATAAGTTGGAATGATACTTAGGAATGAATCCCCAAGTAAATTAATAAGGTTTATGGCATTGGATGGAATGCTATTACACTCACTAAGGAAATAATGTTCCCTCTAATATGTGATCAATGCAACAAAGTCTTTATAGACTAACCAAGTTTCTAGGTCAAGGCTTAGGATCTGCTCAACCTATACCATATGCTTCACTTAATGGAAACTTCTACATACGTCAAGGTTTCTCATATATCTTTGAACAAGATGGTTATCTCCTAAGTGATATGTGTTTAAGTTGGACTCCTACTCCACACTTGGTTTTAGGATGATATCTGCTTATTAGATTAGTTTTCATAACTAACCTAATTATCTTCATCAGCAAGCCTAATCATGTACTTGACATGATCATACTATTTCCTTTAACAACTCCCTCTATCAAGGATTTATTCTAGGTGGTATCAACCTTCTGAGATTAAGAATATAATCTCACCTTTGTGTGATTGATATAGGATCTACTCCACTTCATAACTTCATAGATCTAAGTATTGGTTATACTATCTAAGTATGGTTCTAGTCTAGACCAGAGTTAGGGTTTATGATGTGATCTCCCCTACATCAAATGACTTGTCCTAATTAGAATTTGAGTAATGTCTAAAGTCTCCTAGTTGGCCTTTATAGGAATGGCTCTAATGCTCTTAAGTTATCTCACCTAGAGTTAAGGCAAATCTTATGGTCAAACTGGCATTGAGTTAACTTCTACACCTCTCATATTTGGACTCACTAGATTAGGACATAAGAATATAGAATATATCATGATTTTAAGAATCAGACTTGTGTTGACTTCTTAGCATGAAAGAATTAAGTTTAAAGAATACCATGATAATCTTGGTGTGAGTAAATATTTGGTTCTAAGATGGTGTGTCAAGCATTTTAGTTTTACCTCACTTAACTCTCTTTTAGTTGTTGTAACTATCAATACCCGAAACAAGGATTTTATCAAAGGTCATATTGAAGTTTATCGCGCTTCAATTGATGAGCTACTTCAATTCCGTCAACTCAAGTGAAACTCTAATCACTTTGACATGTTTTATTTAAATGCGCAAAAATTACCCAGATTTTCTATGCACGAAATGCAATGCATACATCTGTTGCCTCTATTTTATGACATCTAATCCTGGGATATTACAGTCTCCCCTCCTTAAACTAAACTTCATCTCAAAGTTTTTTCCCTCATATGTTGTTGGACGATCTTGTTGTTGGTATCATATATCTTGATGTTCCTTTACCAACTAATTGGGATTTAGCTGGTATCCTTTGTCCAGAGTGTTCCTCGAATCTTCTGTTGTCTGACTCTGAGCAATAGTCACTTGAATTCCATCCATCTTGGTTTCTTCTTGAACATTCTCTTGGATTATCATATTTTCAATACCTTCTATGGCTTATAGGGTCCTACTAATTGTTCCAACATATCTTCCTAATTGGCTATTGGTTTTACCACCTAAGAATGGATTAAACTCATGTAGTGTGTCCATTCAAGTTTTCTGATCCATCTCTATAGATCTTATTTGGTCTTCTAGGTTCAAGATTATGGTTAACTCTAATCTCAATCTTCACCAGTGGCGGTTCATGATACCAGCTGCGGTTCATACTTGGTGTGTTTAGGGTCAAAATCATCCCACTACTTTGCCGAACTCCATAAGGTTACGGCAAATCTTGGAAAGAATTTACTTCCAACATACTTCATCCAACTTTCAACACTTTTAAGTTTCCCGGACTCTCCCCTTAGACTTTTCTAATGGTCTTTGGACATATTATCTTCTAACTGTTAGAAGTCCATGGTTAAACTATAAATCTTAGTCGGTCTTTCGACTATGTCTTTCTAATGGTTTTCCAAAGAAATTTGCGGTACACCCACACAATTATGGATATCCGGTATGAATTCTTCGATTAAGCATTTAGGTAGGGTGTTCTATTGCACTTTTGGATGTATGTACTTACCCAAAAGTTCTAATAGTTAATGGGAATTGGGTTTTCTCAATGTTATCTATCCTAACTCATATGGCAAGGTCCATACAAAGCCACGGGAGAAATCCGGCAGAGTTTCTCTTGTACCGGAGAACATCCACGACAGGCATTTGTATAAGTTGAGCAAACTATGAAGTAACAAGGTTATAAATGAACCGATGGTCACAACGGTCATTGTTGACATGAATCTTTACAAGTCTTAGTCCATAGTCAAGGACTACAACTCTAAGATAAGGAAAGGCATTACTAACGTCTTAACCACCAATCAACAATTCAAGATTTCAGTACTAGAGATCAAAGTTATACAGAGATGTTATGTGTCTTAGTCACGCTATCAACGAGGGTTACTGGGGTTACCACTCCCAGGCTGAATAAAGCAGCAGGCAATACCGGAATGGATCATTGGTATCACAACACCTCAATCAACCCGTGATGTACTAAGCATAACCAAGGCTGCATAACAATGAGCTCAAATACCTTAAACTCAATTGCAATTAACTAATTAGTGGTTCTACTAAATAACCTAGAGTTACCTCTAGTGTTTTACGACCTAGAGTACTACTACTAAATTCCAATATTTCATCTTACTACCACTTCATGATGCTTCCATGAAGATCACTTGCTAGCTTTCTTCTTTTGGCTTCCATTATCTGGTGATTCTTCATCTTCTGACTTGCTTGCCTTAGGAATTCGTCTCTCCCTCACATGAATCCTTTAACCCTCTAGACCAATACCATGAAGTAAGAACTTGATAATGCAACATGCATTTGCATATCGGAGTTAAACTTCCTGTATGGATCTAGTCAATCAATAAAATCCAAGAAAAAATCCAAATGTGTCCTGGCAACATACAACATCATAAGCCCGTTGAGTAAAACATCTCTAAAATTCAGGCTTAGATATGTACTTTATAGCACCAAATAATATAGGTTTATATTGTGCTATATTGCACATAGTGGTGGACTACTATTCTTTGCCTCAATATTTACTCCAATTGCTCAATTGCAATCAAATAAATTTGTACAAAGGAATTTGGGAGTCTTTATAGCTAACCTATACATGCCTTTCTATCCTTCTATAACTTACCTTTCATTCTATTGAAGACAAATCTCACATGATCTCTCAAAACTCCATGTATTCATGAGCATTGTACTTCTTCACCAGACATGGTTCAGACAACTCCCTGACTTATATAGGTCTTCTCTGACTAAAGTCTATGATTTTTGGTACACTTGACCTAGCTACCATTGTTGAGAATACTTCATTCACCAATCTTCTTGAGCATCTACCTCCTCAGCTTGAAATTGCTGGTCTACTACAAAGTTCTACTCCATCATATGAAGATTCTCAGGTGAGTCCAACATGATTAAAATGTGTTATACTCTCAGTGCATCTTAATTGTATATGGAATCCTTGAGTAACCACATACAAGACTATACCTGAGGTCCTACTACCTCATATAGCTTCACATCACCACTTAACATCACCCTACTAGAATTTCGGATGACTTAAGTTTAACAAATTGCCCTTGGTATACTTCTTCCAATAGGATAGTTCCCATTCCGGTTATATCCTCTCTTTGGACTACCATGTATTGTATACCAAAGTTGATCTACTTCCAACCTTTATGTAAGGCTCTAATGATGTCATACAACTAGGTATGGAACAAGATGTCTAACTTCACTTAGGAAAAACGGGTAAGAATTTTGACTCGAGTGTGTGAGGATTATTCTTTTGTTGAATATCCATCCCAAGTCATAAGAGGAGTTGGTTTAGATAAGATGGCTTCCTATAGTCACTACCAAACCTACAGGTCTCCTATTAAAGGGTTTTAATCCAAGGGTCAAAGCGTTCGCTCTGATACCAGCTGTGGTGACCCAGCATACCACTGCATGTGTAGTATGCAAGTCATTGACATAACACTAATGAAACACCGTCTCACTAGTATTACATCCATCAGAGTGGTACAAAAGAAACATCGCAGGTCCACGGTATGTCTATAGGATTACAATTTTCAGCATACAGAAGATCTTCAGAACCTCCCTAATAGGTAGAGGTTTAGTCCTGGCGACTACAAACGAGAAAGAATCAAGGAAGACTAAACTAAACTACAACTAATGCATTTGGCTTGCTACTCAAATATAGAGTTTCTCTAACTACTTAGGTTCTAGGATTAGGAAAATGGTTCCTTTCTAACCCTATTCTAGTTTTTCTCCAAGCTTCATACAATTGTAGGCTCCGCTGATAATCATGACATTGGTAGAATGCTTCATCTTCATCTTCATTGTCTTGAGGTTGTGTCCTAGGGTTGCCTTCAATCTAATTCTTCATAGTCTAGCAAGGATTTAAGAGATTGGGGTGAGTAACGAGCGTTACCCAGCAAGTTTCTTTAGAAAGAAGTTGTGTGATATGCACTAACTAAAGCCATGGACCCAAAAGAGTCATAGGCCAATGCAAGGTTTTATCATAGTTTCTTGAAAGATTGCTTTTACTTATGAAAACTATGCCCAACAGCCAACACAGGGTATTAGTGCCTTGAGAGCACCTTTCATACCACGTTTGCAACTCCTTCCCGGAACAAGGGGTAACATGTCACATCCTTTTACACTCTGCAGAGATGTGTCCTTCCAAAAGAGATCAAAGCCTTGTTGCACAACTGAGTTGCATGCTCGTCCACACTTCCTTGGTGTGGGGCCTAGTCATTGATCCAAGCCAATCACTTCCTTCTCCGCAGAACGCATGCCCACCCAATTCACGCAAGCAGGTTGTGCCCCTGATATTCACCCCCAACAATGAAGTACCTAGGCGTCCCTTGCGGACCATCATAGACACCAGTGCCATGAGAACTTAGGTGTCCCACCCATATGCAAGTAGTCTCGTAAGATCTACCGCGATCGGCAACTGGCTGCCCGTTGACATGCAAACGAGAGAAGATACAGCTGACTTTCCTATCCCATTCCAAGTCTCTTGGATGACATGGTTTTTATTGCACAAGAATAACTGTGGCATTGGTAGTTAGTCCTAGGTTTACTTTCCCGTGCAAGTGGAACCTCCACCACCCCCATCTTACCGTGGTTCCACCTGCCAGCCTTCCTAGGTTATCACCACTAGTCGATAAACACTAGTCATATTACTTATGAAAATAGATTTTCCATCCTTTTTGGAATTATTAGAGTTTGAAGTCAACACTTTGCAAGTAGTTTCAAAATCAGTGCAATCAAGAGATATGAGCAAGATAAACTTGCCTTTTTGACTGCAAGATTATGCAAGTCAAGGTCTTCGATACATAGGAAATCCAAATATTGAAATAGCACCATCATCTAGAGAAGATGATGTTAAAAGAACAGCAGCATGATATGCAAATTTATATGCTATGCATCGCTCTAAGCATATTCTAACCCCGATGGTTTAGTACATAAGGTTGTGATGATTTCTTTATATGAGTTGCACTTTTAGATTCACTCCACAACAAGGTTGTTAAGGATTTTTTATTGACTCACAAACTTTCAAAGTATTAGAATAAAGCTTAAAACAAGAGTTATTGCAGAGAGTAAGTATAGCAATAGGTGAAGACTTGAAAGTAACACTTTTAAGTGGTATCTTGTTATTAGCAATCAAGTAGTTGGTTATGGACAAGCAAAGCTAAAAGTAATTCTTATTTGATAAGAATCCCCAGTTAGTTATAGGGTTGACAACAATCTTAAGACACAAATAGAGTTATATATGTTCAAGCTTAATGGAATAGTTGGTTACTACTTTCAATGTCTTTTGAAAGAATAACTTTTGAAGAACATGTTTATCATTGATTAGAAGCACTACACCTAAGGTTTAGTGTTCTAGGGTTTAGCATAGCTCTATCATAATTAAAGAGTAGTTAATAGATGAGCATACCAAGGAAACAAGCTAAGTTTCATTCAATTTTAAAAGGGTTTTAGTAAAGCATGGACATTCAAGGTAGTTTAGAGTGTTGTTACCAAAAATAGTTGTTTCTATAATTGATAACAATCTAAACTAGCATGGGCACTTAATTAATTAGTCATAAGCCAGTAGTTATTAGGTGGAGTATAACAAAGGAACAAACTAAGATCCATCTAGTACTTGAACAAATTGCTTGAATAAGATCATTCAAAGCAGTTGACCTTGCTGTTTAACATGTAAAGCTATCTCTATAGATGGCACAACATTTTTATCAAGCATAGGTAGTTATTTGTAGTAAGGCATAAGCATTGGTATGCTGCTTATTTGATCTGTTCTTAAAAAAATTTACTTTTGAAGAACACAATCCTTACTGGTCATTTTTATTACTTAAAGGAATGGTGATTAGGTGATGTCAGGAAGTTAGTAGTTTACACGTTGCAACAAAGGTGTTGCAAATAGTTAGTTGACTAAGGTATACCATATGAAAACAGAATATCAAACTAACCACTCATGGTTGAACTAGGAAGTATGACTAGAATAGCACACTAAGGTAGTTATTAGTTTTAGTACTAAAAAGCAATGGTAGAACTTAAGTTATATGTACTTCAAAAGAATTACTTTTGAAGAACATATCACTTAAGGTGTTATTGCATTGGAAGTTCATTGTAGGATTCTATTAGTATCTTAAAAATAATTTAGAAAGCCTAGTATTTGTATTCCTAGATTTTTAGGATTGGAATCCAAATTTTAAGTGATTAAAGATTTTCAAATGGATTTTAAATTTTTTCTTAATGAAACAATTGTTGAAATAGCAATACTAGAGTTAGGGAATAATTCTTATTCAAGTTTACGATTTCTCCCAAATTTTTACTTTTTTTAAATTAATTTAGAAAAATCATTTTAGGGTTTGAAATCTTAGTAGTAAAGTATATGATTTACATTTTTGAAATAATGGAATATTAATTGAAATAAAATTTATTGAAGTTGTGAAAGTTTTATTTGGTATTTGAAAATTTTGTTTAAATTATTTTAGTTGGATTTAAATTCAAAATTGAAATACTACTTAAACTAGTTTTTAAATTTGGTTCAAAATTATTTCATACAAGTATGCAATATTATAAGTTAAAAAGATAGATTTTGTTTTTCTGAACATTTTGGTATATCATTTGAATTTTTCTGAGTTAAAATGAATTAGATATGAACTGTTAAAGTTAGTACTATTTTCTGAAATTATTTCTAATCATACAATAACTATCTGCACCGACACCACTCTAGCCTAGGACACTGACGCGTGGGACCAGAGTCCACATCAGCTGCCACGCGGGCACAGACTAGTCAAAGCATTGGCTGGGCACTGGACTCCACCGCCGGTGAGGTCGTCGTCGACGGCGGCGGCGTTTGACGACTCCACAGGAAGATTGGTCGGCTGAATTGGAACCAGGAGGTCATGGAGATTCTACTGGTGGCGTCTCTGCTCAGGGATGGTCACCGGAGTAACGGCGGCGACCATGTACTGCGGCGGAGCACCGGGTTCGACTACCAAATAAGGTTGCGGGCTACGAAACAATGTAATGAAGGGTGCTGTGGATTCTAAAACACTCACTGATGATTTCTAGATGGTTGACGATAATGATGGTTAACAGAGATGAACACAATTTCGCAGATACCGGCGAACTCCTGCAGAAGGGAATGATGAAATCCTCTCGATCCCGTACTCTCCTGGATGTGATGCTCCCACCCGAGGATCTAGACGTCGAGGCAGAGCTTTCCAGGTACTCCACGGACTCTGGGATGGTCGGGAATGGCGGCTAGCCGGAATTCCTTCGGGGGCGGTGCTCGGTGACTGAGGACGATAGAAGGAGACAAAGGGAGGGTTGCGGAGAATTAGGGTTCCCAAGTGGTTCGTCTGGTGGTTTTATAGAGCCAGGAGAGGTCGACGGCGACGTCACTACGTCGGTGATGGCCGAGATGCATCAGTGGCGATGAGCTCCTTCTGGGCACGAATCCACTCAAACCGACTGGCAACGGACGCGCATGGTCTTCGATTGGACTCTGGGACGGTCTCTGGCATCCGGCTTGATCCCTATCGTCAGGGCGACATGGAGCTCTGCGTCCTGGTGGCGTTCATGCAGAGGAGGAGAGGTTGAAGACGATGTCTTCACCTCGTTGGATCCTGCCTGGTACCAAACCGGTATCCGGGCTGGGTCATTCCTAGGCTGCGGTCGGGCTTCTGGTGGGCTACAGCCAGGTAAGTCTTTCTCTCTTTTTTTTGTTATGTTTCCTTTTCTTTTTTACTAACTTGCTATTTGGATTTCTAATCTGAATTCAAACTTATTTGCAGGAATTTGAATTTGGAAAATCTTATCAAATGCAAATATGATACTACTGATCCAACACACAATATTGGATACATTTTATATGTGCACTTGCACATAAAATATTATTCATATCATTGGGATTTTTATTGTGAATCTTGATTGGGTAATTCCAAGTAGTCTTGGTGGAGTATTCAAAATACTTTGCTAACTTTGAATCAATGGATAGTAATATGTAGCAATATTATCATGCATCTTATCTTATAAGGGAAGAGCGAAATAGTGTTTAACTACAATTTGCCTTCCTATATAGGAAATGGTGAAAGGTATGATTCTTAACCCAATTTTTCTAACGGCATGGGAATGTCCCAAATATCCCAACATCATTAGTAGTTTCTTGCTACTTTATTTGAAGGTATTTATACCTCTCTCTTACAAGCAAGAACTATCCAAATAAGGGCAAGACATGCAATAAGATGTGGGTTGATCACTAAATCAAGATTTTTTGTTGATCTAAGAAGAACTATGGTTTGGACATATTTACTTGAATCATTATACCTATTGATATGTGAATTGATCCCTAGGTAAAACACTTGGTTGTCTTATCTTATGAAAATTGGGGTTGGAACATAATTCCTGAATTCAAGGTTAGGTCATGTGAATAGTTATATCTTATGATCACATAGTGATACATAAGTTGGAATGATACTTAGGAATGAATCCCCAAGTAAATGAATAAGGTTTATGGAATTGGATGGAATGCTATTACACTCACTAAAGAAATAATGTTCCCTCTAATATGTGATCAATGCAACAAAGTCTTTATAGACCAACCAAGTTTCTAGGTCAAGGCTTAGGATCTGCTCAACCTATACCATATGCTTCACTTAATGGAAACTTGTACATATGTCAAGGTTTCTCATATATCTTTGAACAAGATGGTTATCTCCTAAGTGATATGTGTTTAAGTTGGACTCCTAGTCCACACTTGGTTTTAGGATGATATCTGCTTATCAGACTAGTTTTCATAACTAACCTAATTATCTTCATCAGCAAGCCTAATCATGTACTTGACATGATCATACTATTTCCTTTAACAACTCCCTCTATCAAGGATTTATTCTAGGTGGTATCAACCTTCTGAGATTAAGAATATAATCTCACCTTTGTGTGATTCATATAGGATCTACTCCAATTCATAACTTCATAGGTCTAAGTATTGGTTATACTACCTAAGTATGGTTCTAGTCTAGACCAGAGCTAGGGTTTATGATGTGATCTCCCCTACATCAAATGACTTGTCCTAATTAGAATTTGAGTAATGTCTAAAGTCTCCTAGTTGGCCTTTATAGGAATGGCTCTAATGCTCTTAAGTTATCTCACCTAGAGTTAAGGCAAATCTTATGGTCAAACTGGCATTGAGTTAACTTCTACACCTCTGATATTTGGACTCACTATATTAGGACATAAGAATATATAATAGATCATGATTTTAAGAATCAGACTTGTGTTGACTTCTTAGCATGAAAGAAGTAAGTTTAAAGAATACCATGATAATCTTGGTGTGAGTAAATATTTGGTTCTAAGATGGTGTGTCAAGCATTTTAGTTTTACCTCACTTAACTCTCTTTTAGCTGTTGTAACTATCACTACCCAAAACAAGGATTTTATCAAAGGTCATATTGAAGTTTATCGCGCTTCAATTGATGAGCTACTTCAATTCCATCAACTCAAGTGAAACTCCAATCACATTGACATGTTTTATTTAAATGCGTGAAAATTACCCGGATTTTCTATGCATGAAATGCAATGCACACATGTGTTGCCTCTATTTTATGACCTCTAATCCTAGGATATTACATAAATACTCCCTCTTGGAGTCACTAGCATCTACTCAGCCAAGATATCTACTAGCAACGAAGAGCATGCAAGATCATAAACAACATAGAGATAACAGAAAGATAATATTCAGCATATCAACTTAACATAGTACCAATACTCATCGGATCCCAACAAAACACAACATGTAGAATTACACAAAGATGACCTTGATCACGATAGGCAGCTCACAAGATCTAAACATGAAGCACATGGTGGAGGAGATGACCATCTAGCTACTGCTATGGACCCATAGTCCAAGGTAGACTACTCACACATCACTCCCACTACAAGAAATTTGCCCACATGTGACCCTCTATATTGGTCACTAGATGGTCATAGTTTATCATTTATGACCTTTTTGTGACCAAAAATGTTTGGTCGTTAGTGGAGCATCACTAACGGATGTTATGACCAAGTTTTTAGGGTTGGTCATAAAGGGTTATGACCAATGTTAACGGTCATAGATTCTATGACCAAAAATTTGGTCACTAGCAATTTGGCCAGGCCACGTCGAATCCTACGTGGCCAATCCTACGTGGCAGGATTGTGACCAAACCAAATGGTCGTAATTCAAATTTAGCCCAGTCTAGTTGTGTTGCTCTAGATGGGCCAAGCCCAGTAACTCAGCCTTTCAATTCTGAGTCTAAGCCTTTTTGCAGTCAACTTTTTTTTTGCAATAGCTTTTCTGTGCTACTTTATTTTCATGGGCCTTAGCTTTTGGCAGTTCTTTTTCGTCTTGGGCTTGGCCTTTTACCTATTGGGCCTCAACCTTTTTGCATTCTAATTTTTTTAGATGGCCTTCTTTTCACGATCCATTATACAAATATTTCAATACAAATGCTTCAATACAAATATTTCAAACCAGACAGAAAGAGCACAGCGGATTATTTTGAAATGATAGTCAAATGAATTTCTTGAAATAATAATCAAAATTAGTCGATTACAATGTGTATACAGAGATCATACAACTAAATAATAAGAGGCTAGTACAAATATGACTATCACTAATTGTAAGTATCTACTCTTCTCATTCTCAGGCTTCAGACTTCAAATTTCTTCCGCTTCAGATTTCTTCAAGCAAGACCTTCTGTAAAAGAGAGGAAACGCAACAATTTTAGAGGAATATATACTGATGTGTGCCATTCATTCAGCTAGACAATAAATATTGCATAAATGAAGAGCGAGAATATATAGAAGCTACAAAATGCTACAGGTTATACAGTTCAAGTCAAAGGATTCATAATCAAACTTCTATAGCTAAGAAGATAGCAAGCAACATATACTATATGTTCAGATGACAGTAGAGACACTCACGGGAATATATGGATAGAAGAAAATTGTAACAGTTTAAACATGTGTTGCAGTCTAAGAAAAATGCAGATCGCAGCACATGACAAGGTCCTAATAGACTCAATGTCACCGCTGATGAAGTGCGACTCGTAGTACAAAATTAGAACAATTTAGACAGGAACATAGGTGCATGGATACATGACAACATATCAACTGACAAATGAAAGAATCATGTGAGCACGCAAAAGCTAGGGACAAACATGGATTTCTGAGCGCAAAGAAGTAGAGAAGTTCTCTATCTAAAAATAGAATCAAGGAACATTTGCATTGTAACAGCCTTGCAATAAGCAATACCTTGTAAGGTGAACCGTTGATAACATCACTCAAATTTGAAGCATAGCAGACTTTATAACCCCAATATGATCACATTTCTTCACTGGGTGAGGACGGTGAAACAACTTTCCTGACACAATATAGATGCACATACAAGTTACAGTCAAATGTTAAAATACCATAAGTATAGTTTAAGTTACTGAGACAGAACTAGAAGAGGACATCATATATAACAGAGACTAGATTAAATATATTTGCCAACTAAAAATCCACAACAGAGACTACAAGGTGCAGATCACTACAAGATGAACGTTTTGAGGCAAGCAAATTCTGCAGTCTGCCAGATGACTAAGAACAGGCAAGCAAAACAGGCCAGACAATAGCATGCAATATCCTCAAAAAATTTGAGAAACACAACTACAATATTCTATAAAAGGGCAAACCTAGGAGCTAATCAATTTAGGCAACCAAAGTCAAGCAGCAAACAATCAGATACCGTGAAAAGTGCCACCAGAACAACACAGGAGGCAAATTAGCTGAACAGCACATGCTCATAATAAGATACATAGGGTTTAGTTACATAATAAGTTGCATAGGATTGCATGTAAGATGCTACAGAAGATACACAGGCTACATAATAAGTTACATAATAAGTGATTCTATTCCAAGCAGGCAAATTAGCCGAAGCGATTCTATTCCAAGCAGCCAACGATCACAACCAGAAGATACACAGTTTAGTAATTGCAGCGCTGTGAACTTGACAGTGCTAATGAAGGAAGATAATGAGAGACTAAATACTTATGGTCAGCTATGATTGCAGCGTGGTGAACTTGACAGTGCTAATGCAGTAGCGTAGCTGTGATTGATGCATTAGACTGGTTAGAATTAGCAGACAAGGAAAACAACAAGCATGAAGCATCATGCACAGATACATGCACTCTTTGTAGTAGCACTTATAATAGGGAAAATAGAGATCTAAACCAAAGGAACTCTTCTTGTAACTTTCAAATATAACAGGCACAAAGCAACTAGCAGACAACACAGAGATATTCATCAAAGATACACAGAGTACTATTTGTATAACATTATGAAGTGATAGCAAGATATACAAATATGCATAATGATCTACTGCACAGGAAATGAAGCAATAAAACATTATGAAGTTATAGCAACATATACAGGCACACATTATAGCTAAGAAAATAACAAGCAACATATAGTATATGTTTAGAACTTCAGATGACAGTAGAGACCTGATGACAAAACGTGGAACTACATGCATATGGGTGCTTCCCTACAAGGATAAAATGATGACAGAAATTTCCTCATATTACCTTGCTAGCTAGTTCACCAGTTAATCTCAGAGAGAAGACATAAGAGAATACTCCAGAAAGTATGGAGTACATGCTAGGCTACCGAAATTTCCCAGACGGGCAGGGCAAAGCAGGGGTAGGCTCACCTGCTGCATGAAGTTGGTGTGCATGACCACGAGCAGGCAAAAGAGCGTGACTGCGCCGGCGAGTTAGAGGTCCTCGAGCGCGAGGCGGATCCATGGGGTGAGCAGCTGCGATAGCATCCCGGAGAGCCGTGCGTGCACCCACAGGAACGTCTGCTCTGGATCCATCCCCCCACCCACCTCCCCGCCGACCGCCCCGAACCCTAGCCACCAGGGCCGGCCCTCCCCCGCCGGAGCAGATCGAGAATTCCGAGCGCCCCCCACCACCTCCGGCTGTATGTTACGGCAGCCGCTCGTCCTAATCCGGAGGTCCTCGGGCTAGACCAGGGCGCCCGCCGCCGGCCAGCGCCAGCTTGACCAGGGCGCCCACCCCCGCCGACGCCTTGAGCTGGTTCATCTCGCGGAGGATCTGGATCGAGGTCTGGAGGCGTCGTGACTGTGAGAGAGAGGGAGGCGGCGCGACTACGAGGAAATGGGGGTGGCTAGGGTTTGGACGAGGGGATGGGGGTGGCTAGGGTTTGACGAGGGGCGATGGGGGTGGCTAGGGCATTCCGGTGCGTTGGATATGTTGTGCGTGGATGGTTCGGATGGCCTCGATGGTGCAATCCGTGGGGAGGAGATTCCTGATCTCTGATTGGCTGCTGTGTCTTTTGCTGTTTTTTCTTTAAACCTTTTCCAATTCATTTGTAAAACAAAAGTAGATCAATGCCATGTCCACAACCAGATATTGTGCAAAAGTGTTCGACTCGAAATGACAAACAATGTTGCTGAAGGAAATTTTCATTTTCTTTGCATGAAAAAGTCATTTTTCATTTTCTCAGTGCCACAAATCGATGTTTTTGTGAAGGAGCTACCAAAATTCAATTTGACAATTGTACCAAAACAATCTACCAAAATACTATACCACTCAGGGTTTAAAATTCAGCACTTGGTTGAACAATAAACAATTTGTATGTATTTTTTATTTTTTTGATAACTTTCTACCGATTCAGCTGGAAGCGGGCCCAATTTAAACTACAAGTGCTTCATAGCTTGCTCAAGATTTTTTGCAAAAAATATGTTTAGCTGTAAAAGTTGCTATTTCTTCATAGATCTACAAAAAAATTGGCAAGACTCCACACCTATATAGGAACAATCGCGCTCGCTATTTTGACCGCCTTTTGAAATTGACATAAGAAATTCAAAAAAAATCAAAAAAATAAAAAACCTTCGCATTGCGTCATGTTATGTGATCTATTTGCAAGGAAAAATAACAAACTTGGAATATTATTATTATTTAAAAAAGTGTTCTCAAAACAGAGCTATCATGTATGAAGATTCCTAACTTTTAGGTCAAGCTACCAATGTTATAGCCACAATCATGACATAGTTTGTTCAAATGATCCAATATTGTGCAAAAGTGTTCGACTCTGAATGACAAACAATGTTGCAGAAGGAAGTTTTCATTTTTTGCACGAAAAACACATTTTTCATTTTCTGAGTGACACAAATCGATGTTTTAGTGAAGGAGCTACCAAAATTCAATTTGAAAATTGGTCCAAAACAATATCAAAAAATATTAGAACACTTAGGGTTTAAAATTCAGCACTTGGTTGAACATAAAACCATTTATAGGTTTTTTTAATTTTCTGACGACTTTCTGCCGATTCAGCAGGAAGCGGACCCAATTTGAACTACAAGTGCTTCATAGTTTGCTCATGATTTTTTTAAAAAAATATTTTTAGATGCACATGTTGCTATTTTATCAGAGATCTATATAAAGTTTCACAATATTCCACCCATATCTACAAAAGAGCTACCATGTATGAAGATTCTTGAGTTTTAAGCTAAACTACCGATGTCATAGCCACAATCATGGCATAGTTTGTTCAAATGATCCTATATTGTGCAAAAGTGTTCGACTCAGAATGACAAACAATATTGCAGAAGGAAGTTTTCATTTTTTTTGCACAAAAAACTCATTTTCCATTTTTCTAAGTGGCGCAAATCGATGTTTTAGTGAAGGAGCTACCAAAATTCAATTTGAAAATTGGGCCAAAACAATCTAAAAAAATATTACGACACTTAGGGTTTAAAATTCAGCACTTAGTTGAATAATAAACCATTTATAGGTTTTTTTTAATTTTCTGACACTGTTCTACCGATTCAGCAGGAAGCGGGCCCAATTTGAACTACAAGTGCTTAATAGTTTTCACATAATTTTTTTTAAAATTGATTTTTAGATGCATAAGTTGCTATTTCAATAGAAATCCATAAATATTGTTGCAAGATTAAACCCCTAGCTAAGTGTGGTCATGCCCACCATTTTGAAGATACTTTGGAAACAACATAAGAGAATTAATAAAGATAAAAAGAATACTTACATATATGAGTAACTCACCAGCATGAAAATTATGAGTCTAAGCGAGCTGAACAAAATTTCTTTTTGGATCATTTCAATTTGAGCTTATATGCAAATTTTGTGGTCCAATTACTCAAGTAGTTCTTAAATTATTCATAATAAATTCTTTTTAGGAAGCTATTTGGGCCGAAACCATTTGCCAGCCCGTATTATTAATGGGGGATACTTGATGGGCCGGCCATGTTTGTAAAAAAAATCTTTAAAATATATTCGGGCTGAAATTATGGGAAGCCCATTTTATATTACCTGAAACTGTTCACTATAAGCCCAGGCCCATCTATGTCGCAAATTTAGTATAAAAGGAGCTGGGCTCCTTTGTTAACACAAGTTGTGTTGTGGTGAAGTGGTAGAAGCAACGGTATGTGCGGGTGGAGGTGCTGAGTTTGAACCCCCATGTCGCATGTTTTTTGAAAGAATTATTTGGCCAGGCTTGGTTGTTGGGTTGGCTTGGGCGGGACCCACCTGGCAGGTTCTGGTGGCACCCGCCTGTCAGCGTGGGGGCGAGACCCACCTGGCAGGCTGGTTGGTGGGACCCACCTGGCAGGTCAGGGGATGGGACCCACCTGGCAGGCCGGTGGACGGGACCCACCTAGCAGGCCGGTTGGCGGGACCCACCTGGCAGGCCAGTTTGCAGGACCCACATGTCAGCTCAAGGGCAGGACCCACCTGGCAGGTTGTGGGCATCTGTTGTGTAGGACCCACCTATCAGCAGTGTGCAGGAGCCACCTAGATGGTCTATTGGTGGGACCCACTTGGCATGTCATGGGTGGCTGGTGTGAGGGATCCACCTGTCAGGTCGGTGCGGGACCCACATGTCATTTATTAGTCAAAGTCAATGGTTGTGTTCTCCCATCAATGAGTCCCACTTGTCAGAGCACAGCCACGTAAGCATCGGTGACAACTAGATGCGACACGTATGCAGGATTGCACAGATGGACGCCTAGTCACACTCATTATAGTGGTATGACCATTTAAATTGGTCGTAAGCGGTAGAAAATGAATTAAAAATAATGTGCTAAATTTGATTATATAGGTTATGACCATTTCATGTCTGAGCATTATGACCTTTTGGACTAAATTGGTCATGGGGATTAAGACCTTGAACTCTCTGAAACGGCTTATGACCATTTGATCCGAGTTGGTCATAAATCTATGACCAATTTTTCTGTGGTCACTATGAGATGGTCACTAGTCAACACATTTCTTGTAGTGTCCGAAGGCGACCATGGTGGTGGAGAAGGCCTCCGGCAGAGATTCCCCTCTCTGATAGGGTGCCGGGAAAAGCTCCTGGATCCTCCTAATCTCGCTACGACGATGGCGGCGGCTTGAAGTATGCTTCGAGGGAAAGCAATCCATCCTTTAGGTTTTTCCCGTTGAGGGGAATATATAGGAGGAATGGGCGCGTCAGGAGGTGGACCAGCTGGTCTCACCCCCTGGTGGCGCGGCCAGGGGCTGGGCTGCGCCGCCCTAGGGTGAGCCTGGCCTCTGGCCCCGCTCCGTCACATCTTCGGACTTCGTGATGCTTCGGGAAAAATAGAAGGTTTGGCCTTTGTTTCATCCAATTCCGAGAATATTTCCTGTGTAGCTTTTTTGAAACACAAAAACATTAGAAAACAGGGACTGGCACTATGGCATCTCGTTAATATGTTAGTTCCGGAAAATGCATAAAAATGCCATGAAGTGTAACAAAACACAAAGCAAATGGTGTATAAACAAGCATGGAGCATCAAAAATTATAGATACGTTTGAGACGTATCAAGCATCCCCAAGCTTAACTCCTGCTCGTCCTTGAGTAGGTAAGTGATAACAAAAGAATAATTTTTGAGGTGACATGCACCATCACAATCTTGATCAACGATATAAAGCATTGAGTGATGGGATCAAAGCAATTAAAACATGGGCATAAGAGACATAATCTTGACAATAAAACTTAGCAACCATGTTATAACATGAAAAGAAACATAAACGAAAGATCATGAATAATGAAACAATAAAAATCAAATGTGTGTTCAAATCATATGGGAAAAACATATCAAAACATAAATGCATAGGACACCTTCAAGTTTAAGAGGGCGACTAGATACAAATAATTTAAGAACAAGCAAAACCATAATCATGAATCAATCAATGATAAACTTTGGGACTATGCACATTAAACTTAGAATGGCAACTATGCTCTCTTAGACGGTGCATAAAGGTAGAAGGTGGAGACTCAACATAAAAGTAAAAGAAAGGCCCTTCGCAGAGGGAAGCAGGGATTGCAAGTTTTATAAACCTTCAAAAATTATGGTACTTACTAGCTTTGAGCTCTCATTACCCCCATCATAGGCATCTTGAATGGTTAAAGTTAATGCAACTACAATTACAAAGCATATGATTAACAAATCATAAGTTGAAAACATCATGTCCCATGAAGTACGAATACCCAAACCTCATGCTACTCGGCGTAGGTCCCAAGGAAGCTCTTGTCATTGTAAGCATACACGTATCATCGAGAACCGCCAACAGGGTACCAGCCATGTGCTATGGGTAATTACTTACCAGTGGCGTGGTACCCGCAGCACATGGGCCATGTGCTATGGGTAACCAAAACCCGTGCGCTGCGGGTAGCCTTTTTTCTAGTAGTGAGAGGCAAACACAAATAGTGGCAGAATCTGTCAAAACAGAATAGCTGACAAAGATCGATTTTTTCGAAGACCTTCTATTGCTCAAATCGAAAAGTGCAAAACTAATAAAAGTTTGGAAATAACCTAGGGCATACGCACAAGAAATCGTAGATCAAAAAGATATTCTAAAAAAATTCACAAATGTTTACGGTGTAGCGCAGAAATCTATTTCAGGACAACAACTTCCCCAAATCTTACCTCCTCAAATTAGAGGTTCTTCTTGGCACAAAAATGAATTAAAAATGATAAGGAGAGGTCATTACAGTAGTAATAACTTCCAAGACTCAATTAAAAGAAAACGTACTGAAAAGAAAACATTGGGTTATCTCCCAAGAGTGCTTTTCCTTAACACCTTTGAGCTAGGCGCAAAAAGTGGAAATCAAGTAATATCAAGAGATGAAGCATCAAGTTTATAATTTGCTTTAAGAATAGAGTCAAAAAGTATTTTCTTTCTCCTTGTAGGGAAGTGTTCCATACCTTTCTTGAGTGGGAATTGATATTTAATAGTGCCTTCCTTCATATCAATGATGGCACCTACAGTTCGAAGAAAAGGTTTTCCCAAAATAATAGGACATGAAGCATTGCATTCAACATCCATAACAAGGAAATCAATGGGAACAAGGTTATTGTTAACCATAATAAGAACATCATTAATCCTTCCCAAAGGTTTCTTCTTAGCAACATCAGCAGGAGGAACATCAAAATAACACTTTTCAAGCGGTGGTAAACCAAGCATATCATAAATCTTTCTAGGCATAATAGAAATACTTGCACCAAGACCACATAAAGCATGGCAATCAAAATCATTCACAATCATATCAATGATGGGCTCCCAACCATCTTCTAACTTCTTGGGAATAGAAACCTTTTGTTTCAACTTTTCTTCCCTAATTTTCATGAGAGCATTTGTAATATGCTTTGTAAAAGCAACATTCATAGAACTACCATTAGGACTCAAAGCAAGATTTTGAAAAAACAAAATAACTTCAGAGATATTGCAACCATCAACATCAAAATCATTAAAAGAAGTAGAGCTATCATCTCCCATACTCTAAATTTTTTTAGCACTTTTTATAGAAAAAGTTTTAACAGTTTTGGGCTTTTTCGCACAAGGAGTAGGAGTTTTCTCTACACTAATCAAAGTAACAGGATTGCTAGCATTTGAAACAACATTACTAGAGGTGGTAATAGTACATACCTTCATATTTCTAGCCATCTCGTATTCTCTTTCCCACCTGGCATGCAATTCTGCTAACATCCTAACATTTTCATCAATTCTAACCTGGATGGAATTCAAGGTCTTGCTTTATTTCACATCATTAGGCAACACTTTTAGTTTCAGAAATTCAACATCAAGAGCAAGGCTATCAACTTTAGAAGCAAGAATATCAATTTTACCCAACTATTCCTCAATAGACTTGTTAAAAGCAGTTTGCTTACCGATGAAGTCCTTGAGCATGACTTCAAGCTCAGAGGGCGCGCCCCTAGTGTTGTTGCAGGAATTACCATAAGAGTTACCATAACCATTACCATTGGTAGAAGGATATGACCTATAATTGTAGCTAGCAAAATTTTTCCTATAAGCACTGTTGTTGAAATTATTATTTCTAATGAAGTTTACATCAACATGCTCTTCTTGAGCAACCAAAGAGGCCAAAGGAACATTATTAGGATCAACATGAGCTCTATCATTAGCAAGGATAAGCATAATATTATCAATCTTATCACTTAAGGAAGAGGTTTCCTCAACAGAATTTACCTTCTTACCTTGTGGAGCTCTCTCGGTGTGCCACTCAGAATAATTTACCATCGTGTTGTCAAGAAGCTTTGTTGCGGCGCCCAAGGTGATAGACATAAAAGTGCCTCCAGCAGCTGAATCCAATAGATTTCTTGAAGAAAAATTTAGTCCTACATAAAAGGTTTGGATAATTATCCAAGTAGTCAGTCTATGAGTGGGACAATTCTTTATCATAGATTTCATTCTTTCCCAAGCTTGAGCAACATGTTCATTATCAAACTGTCTGAACTTCATAATATCACTTCGCAAAGCTATAATCTTAGCAGGAGGATAGTATTTTCCAATAAAAGCATCCTTACACTTATCCCAAGAATCAATACTATTTCTAGGCAAAGATAGCAACCAATCCTTAGCTCTTCCTCCTAAAGAGAAAGGGAACAACTTAAGCTTAATAATATTACCATCTACATCCTTATACTTTTGCATCTCACATAGCTCAACAAAATTGTTGAGATAAGCTGCAGCATCATTAGAACCGGCACTAGAAAATTGCTCTTTCATAACAAGATTCAACAAAGCAGGTTTAATCTCATTAAAATTTGCCTCAGGAGCAGGTGGCGCAATAGCAGTGCAGATAAAATCATTGTTTTTGGTGCTAGTAAAATCACACAACTTGGTGTTCTCAAGAGTATCCATTCTAGAAAGACTAAAAGCAGACAAGTAAAAATAACAACTAAGGAACTAAGTTTTTTGTATTTTTGATAAAACGATGCAAGTAAAAAATAAAATAAAGCAAAACAATAACAAAGTAAAAGATTGGAAGTGAGAGACTCCTATTGCAGAAATCTTCTTTCTCCCTAGCAACGGCGCTAGAAAGCTGGATTGCTGTTTCGCTGGTGCGTAGTTGAGACCAGAAAACTTGTTGGAAAACCCCAAGAGAAGGTTATGATGAGCACATCAGCAAGTTTTCCCTCAGTTGTGAAACCAAGGTTTATCAAACCAGTAGGAGAAAGAACCAAACTTCTAAAGGTTGATGCCCGCTAGCTTTGCGACACTTCGGACAATGGCGCCAGGAAACTTGTCGGCGTGTAGCTTTTCACCAGCTGCAATGTGGAACCTGCACACAACACAACCAAGTACTTTGTCCCAACTTACGATGAGATTGTTAATCTCACCGGTTTGCTGTGAACAAAGGATTAAGCATATCGAGTGGTAAAAGGTAATAGTTTGCAAGAATGTAAATAAAGCGAGTAAAATGTAAACGGTAATAGCAATGTAAAAGGAATGGACCGGGGGTCCACAGTTCACTAGTGATGTCTCTCCATAAGATAAATAACAACATGCTGGGTAAACAAATTATAGTTGGGCAATTGATAGAATAAAGCTAGCATACATATGTCATGAGGATCACTATGAGATTCACTCTGGGCATTACGACAAAATACATAGACCATAATCCAACTGCATCTATGACTAATAATCAACTCTCGAGGTGTCGTCCGAGCACCCGTTGAGTTGCGAACAACAGATAACTGCATTAAGCAAAGTGCGTAATGTAAACAATGCAAATGTCCTTGGACACAAGAATGTTGTTTTCTCCCTAGTGGCAACAGCATATCTACAACCTTAGAAGTTTCTGTCACTCCCCCAGATTACTAGAGGCATGAACCCACTATCGAGCATAAATACCCCCTCTTGGAGTCACTAGCATCTACTCGGCCAAGATATCTACTAGCAATAGAGAGCATGCAAGATCATAAACAACATAGAGATAACATAAAGATAATAATTCAGCACATCAACTTGATATAGTATCAATACCCATCGGATCCCAATAAACACAACATGTAGAATTACACAAAGATGATCTTGATCATGATAGGCAGCTGATGTCTAGCGTGTAGTTGATGATTATTATGGCCAGGTAGTTGGGAAACTCCAAGCGGAAAGTATGATGAGAACAACAGCAAGTCTTTTTCCTCAGTAAGAAACCAAGGTTTAATCGATCAGGAGAAGAGCAGACAGTACAACTGAAGGTGATGCGGACTGGCTTAATAACACTCCAACAAGGGCGCCGTTTACGACACTTGTTGACTCGTCTTCGGCTAGTAGCAACGTGGAACCTGCACACAACACAACCAAATACTTTGTTCCCAACTTGCGATGAGGTTGTCAATCTCACCGGTTTGCTTGAAACAAAGGGTATGAGCGTATCGAGTGGAAAACAGTAAAGTATGCGAGTAAAGTAAACAGTGCGAGTAAAGTAAACAGGTGATAGCAATATGATGGAAATAGGACCGGGGTCCATAGTTCACTAGCGGTGCCTCTCCATAAGATAAATAACACATGCTGGGTAAACAAATTACAGTTGGGCAATTGATAGAATAAAGATAAATGTGATATGTCAAGAAGATCACTATGCAATTTACTCTGGGCATTACAACAAAATACATAGACCGCCATCCAACTGCATCTATGACTAATAATCCACTCACGGGGATATCATCCGAACACCCCATGAGTATTAAGTTGCGAACAACAGATAATTGCATTAAGCAAAGTGTGTAATGTAAACAAAGCATATGCCCTCGAGCATATGAATGTTGTTTTCTCCCTAGTAGCAACAACACATCTACAACCTTAGAGGTTTCTGTCACTCCCCCAGATTAAATAGAGGCATGAACCCACTATCGAGCATAAATACCCCCTCTTGGAGTTACTAGCAACTACTCGACCAAGATAGCTACTAACAATGGAGAGCATGCAAGATAATAAACAACATAGAGATAACATAAGATATATTTCAGTATAGCAACTCAATCATAACACCAATATTCATCGGATCCCAACAAACCAAACATGTAAAATTACATAACGGTGATCTCAAGCATGTAGGGCAGCTCATGAGATCTAAACATGAAGCACATGGTGGAGAGGACAACCATCTAGCTACTGCTATGGACCCATAGTCCAAGGTAGACTACTCACTCATCGCTCTGGAGGTAAGCATGGCGATGAAGAAGACCTCCGGTGGCGATTCCCCTCTCCAGTAGGGTACCGGGAAGAGCTTCTGGACCCTCCCAATCTCGGGTCGATGACGGCGGCGGATCGTGATGTGTTTCTGGAAAATTGATTGGGTACTTAGGTTTTTCCCGTCGGGGCTTCTTTATAGGCGAAGGGGCAGCGTCAGAAGTGGACCGAGGCGGTCTCACACATAGGGGGCACGGCTAGGGGCTGGGCCATGCCACCCTGGTGTGAGGCCATCTCGTGGCCCCACTCTGTCTCCTCTTTGGTTCTCTGGAAGCTCCGTGAAATATCTGGATGGCTGGCTTTGGTTTTGTCCAATTCCGAGAATATTTCCTGTGTAACTTTTCTAAAACACAAAAACAGCAGAAAACAGGGAACTGGCACTGTGGCGACTTGTTAATAGGTTAGTTCTAGAAAATGCATAAAAGTGCCACGAAGTGTAACGAAACATTAGGCAAATGGTGTAAAAACAAGCATGGAGCATCAAAAATTATGGATACGTTGGAGACGTATCAGTATTCCCAAGCTTAACTCCTGCTCGTCCTCGAGTAGGTAAGTGATAACAAAAGAAATAATTTTTGAGGTGACATGCACCTACACAATCTTGATCATATATGTAAGCATTTGTGAGCTGGGATCATAAGAACTTAAAACATGGGCATGAAAGATATAATCTTGACAATAAAAACTTAGCAACCATGTTATAACATGAAAAAGAACACAAACAAAAGATCATGAAAATGAAACAATGAAAGTCAAACGTGTGTTCAAATCATAAGGAAAAACATACAAATGGTTTTCAGCTTGTCCTTCATAAGAGAGAGCAAAACATAAATGCATAGGACACCTTCAAGTTTAAGAGGGCGACTAGATACAAATAATTTAAGGACAAGTGAAACCAACAATATGAATCAATCAATGAAAACTTTGGGATAGTGCACATTATACTAAGAATGACAACTATGCTCTCTTAATGGTGCATAAAGATAGAAGGTGGTGACTCAACATAAAAGTAAAAGAAATGCCCTTCGCGGAGGGAAGCAGTGATTGCAAGTTTTATAACCTTCAAAAATTATGTTACTTACCGGCTTTGAGCTCTCATTGCCCCCATCATAAGCATCCACTAGTGGAAAACGGGCCTTTGGCCTGGACCCTTTAGTCCCGGCCTCCATCTGGGCTGGGACTAAAGACCCGGCCACGTCGCCCCAAAATCGCCAAGCCGCCCACGAGGCTTTGGTCCCGGCCCGTAACGAGCCTTTAGTCCCGGTTTGAGACACAAACCGGGACTAAAGGGCTATGCGGTGTGCAGCCCGCATGTGCGCCTCCTTTAGTCCCGGTTTGTGTCTCAAAATGGGACTAAAGTCCTTTGCCTATATATATTGGCCACAGCCCCCCTCTCCCCTCTTCCTTGCATTTTTCTTGGATGGAAGAGTGTGGGTGTGTGCTAGCTCTCTATTTTTCTTGGATGCACTAGAGGTGTTTGTTGAAATGTGTGTTAGAGCGATGCCGCTTCAGTTCACCGAACACAACTACGATATGAGATGCCCGAGCCACGCTTAAACCTCTTCCTCTTTATTTCTACATATTCTAAAAGGTTAGCAACTATATTTCCTCGTTTAGACCGTGCGGTACTAATTTTTAGGATCATGATTGTATTTGATATACTATCATATAACGCAGATGAGCCATCCATGGATATACGGTGATCGACGCATAGCCGCTTATAGAGAAGGCGTGCATTCTTTTCGAGATGCCGCCGATGCGAACAAGCATGGTGGTGGCTATATGTTTTGTCCATGTGTTGAATGTTGGAATGAGAAGGATTACACTTCCTCAAGAGTCATTCAGAGCCACCTGCTTTGGTCCGGTTTTATGTCGGGCTATAATGTTTGGACCAAGCACGGAGAAAGAGGGGTTATGATGGAAGACGACGATGAAGAAGAAGAGAAAGATGATGACAACTACCGATGTATGTTCCCTGAGTATGCTGATACCGCAATGGAAGACAATGAAGAAGAAGATCAGGGTGAAGAACGGGAACCATATGAGCCCGCTGATGATCTTGGCCAGGTCATTTCTGATCCACGGCGAGGCTGCGACACAGAAAAGGAGAGGTTGCAGTTCGAGCAGATGTTACAGGACCACAACAAATTGTTGTACCCAACTTGTGAAGATGGCCAGAAGAAGCTGGGTAGCACACTGGAATTGCTGAAGTGGAAGGCAGAGACCGGTGTGACTGACTCGTCATTTGAAAAGTTGCTGGTACTGATGAAGAAGATGCTTCCAAGAAAGAACGAATTGCCCGCCAGCACGTACGAAGAAAAGAAGCTTGTCTGCCCTCTAGGATTAGACGTGCAGAAGATACATGCTTGCCCTAATGACTGCATCCTCTACCGCGGTGAGAAGTATGAGAATATGGATAAATGCCCAGTATGCACTGCATTGCGGTATAAGATCAGAAAAGATGACCTTGGTGATATTGAGGGCAAGCCACCCAGGAAGAGGGTTCCTACCAAGGTGATGTGGTATGCTCCTATAATACCACGGTTGAAACGTCTGTTCAGAAATAAAGATCATGCGAAGTTGTTGCGATGGCACATGGAAGATCGTATGAAAGACGATAAGTTGAGGCACCCCGCTGATGGTCGGCAGTGGAGAAAAATCGAGAGAGGGTTCCCGAGATTTGCAGGTGACGCAAGGAACTTATGGTTTGGTCTGAGTACAGATGGCATGAATCCGTTTGGGGAGCAGAGTTGCAGTCACAGCACCTGGCCCGTTACTCTATGTATCTACAACCTTCCTCCTTGGTTGTGCATGAAGCGGAAGTTTATTATGATGCCAGTGCTTATCCAAGGTCCAAAGCAACCCGGCAACGACATTGATGTGTACCTAAGGCCATTAGTTGATGAACTTTTACAGCTGTGGGCCGAACCAGGTGTACGTGTGTGGGACGAGCACAAACAAGAGGAATTTGACCTTCGAGCATTGCTTTTCGTAACCATCAATGATTGGCCTGCTCTTAGTAACATTTCAAGACAGTCAAACAAGGGATACAATGCATGCACGCACTGTTTGGATCAGACAGAAAGTATATATTTGGACAAATGTAGGAAGAATGTGTACTCGTACAATTGTCGTTTTCTTCCGCCCAAGCATCCCTTAAAGAAAAAAGGCAAGCATTTCAATGGCAAGGCAGAACCCCGGGGGAAGCCTGTCATCCGTACTAGTGCTGAAGTATTTGATATGGTCAAAGATTTAAAAGTAATCTTTGGAAAGGGTCCTGGCAGCCAACCTGTTCCTAATGGCCCTGATAAGCACGTACCCATGTGGAAGAAGAAATCTATATTTTGGGAGCTACCATATTGGGAAGTCCATGAGGTCCGCTCCGCAATCGACGTGATGCACCTGACGAAGAATCTCTGCGTGAATATTCTAGGCTTCCTGGGCTTGTATGGGAAGTCAAAAGATACACCAGAAGCACGAGAGGACCAGGAACGTCATAAAGGAAGAGATGGCATGCATCCAGGGCAGTTTCAAGGGCGTGCTAGCTATGCTCTTACCAAGGAAGAGAAGGAAATCTTCTTTGAAGTCCTTTTCAGTATCAAGGTCCCGACTGGCTTCTTGTCGAATATAAAGGGAATCGTAAATATGAAAGACAAAAAATTCCAAAACCTAAAGTCTCATGACTGCCACGTGCTTATGACGCAATTGCTTCCGGTTGCATTGAGGGGAATTCTACCGGAAAATGTTCGCCTGGCAATTGTGAAGGTATGTGCATTCCTCAATGCAATTTCTCAGAAGGTAATCGATCGAGAAAGTCTATCAGGGTTACAGATTGATGTGGTCCAATGTCTGGTCAGCTTTGAGTTGTTGTTCCTGCCATCCTTTTTCAATATAATGACACACCTCCTAGTTCACCTAGTCGAAGAGATTAGAATTCTCGGTCCTGTGTTTCTACACAATATGTTCCCCTTCGAGAGGTTCGTGGGAGTCTTAAAGAAATATGTTCGTAACCATGCTAGGCCAGAAGAAAGCATCTCCAAGGGCTATGGAACAGAGGAGGTCATTGAGTTTTGTGTCGACTTTCTTCCTGACCTTAAGCCGATTGGTGTTCCTGAATCTCGGTATGAGGGTAGGCTGACAGGAAAAGGCACACTAGGAAGGAAAGCAAAAGTATGTATGGACGGGCATTCTTTCTCTCAAGCACACTACACAGTTCTACACAATTCCACCGTGGTGGCTCCGTATATCGTGAGACACAAGAATATTCTACGCTCCAAAAACCTGGGGAAGACTGACTCTTGGATTAAAGGGGAACACGAGAAGACTTTTGGCAGTTGGTTGCAGACACATCTCATGAATGATGACACCGTTGGAGATCAGCTGTATTGTTTGGCCAGGCCACCATCTTCGACTATATGTACTTTTCAAGGGTACGAGATAAATGGGAATACATTTTACACTGTTGCCCAAGATAAAAAGAGCACCAACCAAAATAGTGGTGTCCGCTTTGATGCAACAGACGAGAATGGGCACTGTTTGGAAACATATTACGGGTACATAGAGGAGATATGGGAACTTGACTATGGACCTACTTTTAAGATCCCTTTGTTTCGGTGCAAATGGGTGAAGCTGACAGGAGGCGGGGTAGTTGTAGACCAAAAGTACGGCATGACAACAGTGGATCTCAACAATCTTGTGTACATGGATGAACCATTCGTCCTAGCCAACGATGTCGCTCAGGTTTTCTATGTGAAGGACATATCTACAAAAACGAGAAAAAGAAATCAGCAAAAGAAGACATCGTCCGATGAGCCAAAGCGCCACATAGTTCTTTCAGGGAAAAGAAACATTGTGGGAGTAGATGACAAGACAGACATGTCAGTAGATTATAATAAGTTTCATGAAATTCTGCCTTTCAAAGTGAAAACTGACCCAAGCATCCTACTGAATGATGAATATTCTCCATGGCTACGACCCAGGAGAAAACAGAAATAATAGATAGGATTGATAATGTAATAATGTATTAAACCTTTTATATAATGCATGATGAAGATTCTCCATGGCTACGACAGACACGGTTACATGGATGGCTGGATGTGAATAATGGTATGGATCAGTCATCACCGCTCTTTAGAAAAAAAGCCGTCTCACTAGTTCTTTTCTCATCCTGCTCTTTATACACACCGTGCTGCATCTTCCTAAAGCGCCTCCCCTCAAAGCCAAAATGAAAGCAATGGCCGCCGTCTCCCGCCTCAACCCCGTTGCCTTGCCTTTCGTTCTGATGGCACTCCTCCCGGCGGGCTACTACCTCTCCCCTACCCCTGCCGCCGCTATACCCAGTCCTGATTTCTTCGCCTCGCAGTTCTTGTAGGATAGTTAAAACACTTTTGAATTAGTTTTGAATTAGTTATTCAATTTCAAACACTTTTCATATTCATAGTTTTGTCAAATTCTAAAATATACAAAAAGAATATTAATTAATATAGTTTTAATTGAAAATGGCAAACTAGTTAACAGTTTGGATAGTTAAAATAATTAATTTTGAAAATATAAAATATTTCTGAATTATTTATTCAATTTCAAACACTTTTCATATTCATAGTTTTGTCAAATTTTAAAATATACAAAAAGAGTATTAATTAATATAGTTTTAATTGAAAATGGCAAACTAGTTAATAGTTTGGATAGTTAAAATAATTAATTTTGAAAATATAAAATAGTTTTGAATTAGTTATTCAATTTTAAACACTTTTCATATTCATAGTTTTGTCAAACTCTAAAATATACAAAAAGAATAATAATTAATATAGTTTTAATTGAAAATGGCAAACTAGTTAATAGTTTGGATAGTTAAAATAATTAATTTTGAAAATATAAAATAGTGTTGAATTAGTTATTCAATTTTAAACACTTTTCATATTCATAGTTTTGTCAAATTCTAAAATATACAAAAAGAATATTAATTAATAGGGATTTCTATTTTCGTGCCCTCAGGTCGTTAGTTGTACTCAGTTTTCCCCAGCTCCTTAGTTTTTCCTCAGTTTTCCCCAAGCCGTTGTCTGAAACCCTCAAGGAGCTCGGACGTGAGGATTCCCGTTAAGTTGACCATTTCCGTGCTGACGTGTGGGGCCGCGTCGTGTGGGGCCGCGTCGCGTGGGGCTGGTAGAAAGGGACCGTTTCTGTGCTGACGTGTGGGACCGCGTCGTGTGGGGCCGTATCGCGTGGGGCTGGTAGAAAGGGACCGCGTGGGATAGGACGAGACCGCGTTTGGTTGTACGTGAGAGCTCGGTTCTGTCTCTCTCGGGCCAAATTGGCATTGACTTTTCGGAGCGCCTTTTCAGAGCGCCTTTTTCCCCTCTCTCTGTAAACAGTTCTCTCTCTTTTCACCAAATTAGAATCAAATCTAGAGAAGCTTCTATTTCTGTCTTTCTTCAATGATTGCTGCCTTTTGGCCCTCATTTTTTGCCCAATATGGTAACAAATCTAGAAGCTAATCTAGAAGCTAGTATAGTATAATACATAAAATGCATACAGCAGCCAAAATAAGCCAATAACGATGTTAATATTCACGACAAACTAAGCTGAAAATAATATAAGACGCAATGTATGCCCAACATGAAGGTTCTTCATTCTTCATCATATATTTCGGAGTCGCTATATTCCATGAGACGAAAAAAATATTGACTGAACTCCTTCCGTCTGCAGTGTGCATCCAATAGATCCTCCAAAAGGTATGGCCTTTGTTCTATTTTCATATGGTCGGAATCTAATATATCCACAAGTCGTGGCCACTCATCCCAGGCCTTTCTATCATCAAAGTACTGTCTGATATAACCGCCCTCGTAGTAGATGCAGCCAGGTCGAACTGTCGGGTGCACTCTGGTGTCGACGGAGATACACCGTTTATAACTGACGAAGAAGGCACGACTGCCAATGTTGACGGCATGGAGAGAGCGGCTCTCAGTGTCCACACGGTACACCAATGGTTGACCTTCCTCCAAATACCTGTTGCCAGGGCTGCCGCCGAACAACACAAGCAGCAGATCACCATCAGACTCCACAAGGTAGAACCTGTCAGTTCCAAGTTCTGGAAATGAAAATAGTGTCTCCATGTTGATAGTGCTCGCGCGCTTCTCCAACTGGACATTGTTGGTGCATACTAATGTTCCGACATCAAAATTGTTCACAGCTATTGCATACAATTCACCATTGAACGGGGTAAGGCAACTGAGAGAATCTTCCTCGATCGAAAATCTTCCTTCTCCCCAATCTTCTACATCTATATCCTTAGTAGGAGAGCTCTCATCGACCCAAGCAATTTCATTGGGGTAACCTGTGCAAATGAAGACCATAGTCGGGGACTTCATTATAGCGACTGACTCCACAATCATAGATGGCATCTGCGCCTCAAACGTAGCGTTCAATGTCTTTGTGAGTGGGTTCAGAAGCCGTATCTTGTGCGGCTGGTTCCTCTGGGCAAGCACGATGACGCCACGGTAAAAGCCGACGAAGTAGTATCTAAAAGGGAGTTGATGAAGATAACATTCAGCACTAAGATGTTTACGATTGAAAATAAAAATTGATTAACTCTATAGATATGGAGGAATTTGAACCTTGCATGAACTTCCGTTAGATCGATGGTGACGTAGCGGGATGTGCGGAGGTTGAGGAAGGAGAACTCAGCGGCGCGTGGAAGGGCGTGTTCTACCAGGATCCATTCGTGCAGGTGCACGTCAGGCTCAGGTAGATCTGAGCGCCAATTTGTACAAACTTGCCTCAAAGCAGCGTAGGTGTCCACGTACTCCTCGTTCGCCAGTAAGCAGTCGCCGATCTTGTGAAGTGGTCCGTCACCCTTAAGAGAGGCCCAATTCACGGAGGCACCGCGCTTGGATGCGCCGCCCTCGGATGCGACGGGCTCGGAGGCGATGGGCTCGGAGGCGACGGGCTCGGGGGCGACGGCCGCCGGCGCATTCTTCTTCTCCATCGCCGGCAGGGGAGCGCGCGTAGGGCGGCTGGGGTTTTTTTGAGAAGGTGATGGGACGTGAGAGGCGTGGTTGCGTGCGTGAGTTATGATGAGACTGTGTGCAGAGGGAGGGAGAGGGGCTCTGTACTGGCAAAGTGACGGTTCATCTCAACAGTTGACGTTTTGGTCTCAACACGCGCACCACGCGGCTAACCGCTGCTCACCGCGACACGCGTCCGTGGGACTACACGTCAGCACCGTTACGTGTACTCAGTTCTACCCTCGAATCTTACACTGGAAAAATATCTGTACTCAGTTTTCCCCTCGAGTACTAATACTGCCTAGTGCAATATACTCAGTTTTACCCTCAAGTGGCTGGTCAACAGAGAGTCAACAGATGGGATTAAGCCATCTAATTGAGTCATTTAATGCGCAAAAAAAATCAAAAAAATAAAATCATAGTGCCTCCAACTCATGCGCAAAATAAAATCATAACAAACATATATAAATCAAGTTTTCACACAAATGGCCACTTCTGAAATCACCAGTAGCTATGAAGGTTCATGGCTTTCCACTCAAACCGCTTCTCAAAACATCTATACCCAAAACATAGTTTGTCTGAATGAGGCCATAATTTTTACACTCATGTATATTTGAATTGCTAATACTTTGAGGTAGGCCAACATGGGTTTCATTGTACAAAACATGTGTTTTTCTTTTTCTAAATCTCTTATTTGAATTCCTTAGCCTGTTTACTATTTACTTGCCCTTGTATCCTTGATACTACTCAGTTTTACCCTCTCCCTTCTCACAGAAGCCCAAACTTGGCCTGATTGGTGGAGCTGTTGTCACATGGATCGTGCCCACCTACCGTCGATCCTATGATCCAACGGGCAGGATCGTGCCACCCTCTCTCTATCTGTCGGTGGCAAACTACTACCCCTCTATGTATGCTAAATGACAAGTTTGCCACCGGATTCAACAAGTTGGGTAATCACGAATTTCTTTTAGGCATTACTTTTCATGGTAAAATGATAAACTATCACGAATTTCCATTTCTTGTAGTTATTACTTTTCACGTTGAAATGATAAACTATCACGAATTTCCATTGCTTGTAGGCTTTACTTTTCATAGTAAAATGATGAACTATCACGAATTTCCATTTCTTTTACGCATTACTTTTCACGGTAAAATGATAAACTATCACGAATTTCCATTTCTTGTAGGCATTACTTTTCACGCTGAAATGATAAACTATCACGAATTTCCATTTCTTGTAGGCATTACTTTTCACGCTGAAATGATAAACTATCACGAATTTCCATTTCTTGTAGGCTTTACTTTTCACGGTAAAATGATGAACTTTCACGAATTTCCATTTCTTTTAGGCATTACTTTTTTTGTTGAGATATAAACCACCCCCACAACGGTCATCTCCTCCTTAATTTATTGTGTAAACCCCACAACGGTCATCTCTACCTTAATTTATGGTGTAAACCCCACAATGGTCATCTCTCCCTTATAAACCCCCACAACGGCCATTCCTCATGTCAATAGGTTCTGCCTCTCTCTTCTTCGTTTCTACCTCTCTCTTCTTCGTTCACATACACTTGATGTCTTGATCCATTGCCATGGCTTCCACGTCTCGGACGCCGACCAGAAGGGGAAGGGGAAGGGGAAGGGGCGGCCGGGGTGGTGGATCATCATTATTGCCACCACCACCGTCAACACTGCCATTGATCATAGAGGAGTTCTTCATCACCATCTATGAAGACCCTTTGGCCAAGAAGGTACGTACGCGTTCCCACATATATGATGCATGTGATTAATTATGTGCATGTTCTAAAAAACCTTTAATTTCTTTGCAGGCACTCCCATAAAAGTTTGCGGACTATCTTGACGGCCAGGAGCCCGCAAAGGTGTATCTGCGAGCAGCTGACTGCGGTCCTCGTCTCTGGACCGTGGAGGTCCTATTTGACGGACAAGGCCGGATGTACCTCGACAAGGGCTGGGAGAATTTCGCCATCGCGCACGGTGTGGATTTCGGCTGCTTCCTACACTTCAAATATGAAGGCGATTATGTGCTCACAGTGAAGGTGTTCGACGGAACAATGTGCAGGAAGTACTACTACACGGACGACGAAGATACTCACGATGAAAGCGACGATGACGTGAAGCCATGCATCTAAGGGGATTATGACCAAGAATATATATGTAGCTTCATATGCATCGATTTATAAATCTAGCTATTTTCTATATATTATGCATGTAAAAATAATAGGAAATCACAATTTCCACTATGATTCGAGCACCACAGCCTCCAAACGATGCCGATGCCAATATCGGCATGGTCAGAACGGGTATGCATGCTCGCCGCCACTGCTAGGTCACCGTCGGGATGCACCCTCAATCCCGTCCCCTCATTCGATCACTGACACACCAGAGATACCGCCGAGGCCAATGACGAACGTACATGCTGATGCCAATGCCGAACATGCACACCGCCGTGGGCACGGCCACGCCACAGACCACCGCAAGGTCTTTCCCTTTGCCACCACACTCCCCTAGCACCTATCTATACACGCCAGAAAGGAGAGACACTAGTTTTCTCTACACTGCTCGCGTTCGTGTCCGACACCGTCAGTCAAAGTGTTGAGGTCGTCATCGATGTCCTCGACCATTTCTTCTCTTCTTTGCATGGTTAAACGCGTCCAGATCATATCTATCTAATGCGTCTGGTCTCGCCTCATACAGTTCTTTGTGGACGTCGATCTCATTTCGGCACCCCGCAGGCCACCTCCTCCGTGCCATCGCTGTAGAGCTCCGTTTAAAAATCTAATCCTACCCGTGTATTGCCCCTTGTATTAGCGTCATGGCCCCACTTGTCATTCGATATACCGAAGCTCCACTCGTCCGCGTTTTGGTCAGGGATACGGCGATGCTTACGGTCAAACAACGATGGATGCTCTGACGTGTCTTTGCGGGCTCTACGTGGCCCCACTAGTCAGCAGTTAACGGTCAAAGGTGTTCAACCGTCGGGCAACCGGCAGTTCCAGCACTGGTGACGGTTTCAGACAACGGCTTGGGGAAAACTGAGGAAAAACTAACGAGCTGGGGAAAACTGAGTACAACTAATGAACCAGGGGCACGAAAATAGAAATCCCTAATTAATATAGTTTTAATTGAAAATGGCAAACTAGTTAATAGTTTGGATAGATAAAATAATTAATTTTGAAAATATAAAATAGTTTTAAATTAGTTATTCAATTTTAAACACTTTTCATATTCATAGTTTTGTCAAATTCTAAAATATACAAAAAGAATATTAATTAATATAGTTTTCATTGAAAATGGCAAACTAGTTAATAGTTTGGATAGTTAAATTAATTAATTTAGAAAATATAAAATAGTTTTGAATTTGTTATTCAATTTCAAACACATTTCATATTTATAGTTTTGTCAAATTCTAAAATACACAATAAGAATATTAATTAATATAGTTTTCATTGAAAATGGCAAACTAGTTAATAGTTTGGATAGTTAAATTAATTAATTTTGAAAATAGAAAATAGTTTTCAATTAGTTATTCAATTTCAAACACTTTTCATATTCATAGTTTTATCAGATTCTAAAATATACATTAGTTATTCAATAAAAAATTAAAAATTGATATTTGAAATGAAAACCTGAAAAACTTTATGCTTTGGCGCGCATTTGCCACCAGCCGGGACTAAAGGGGGGGGCTCGGGCGCGAACCGCCCACCACCCTTTAGTCCCGGTTGGGGGCTCCAGCCGGGACTAAAGGCACCCTTTAGTCCCGGTTTGAGCCCCCAACCGGGACTAAAGGGTGGGGGGGTATATAAGCCCCCATCTTCTTCCTCCCGCACTTAGCCATTTCTGCATCATCGACGCGCGCGAGGAGGTTGGACGCCGATCGTTGCGGTCACCGAAAATATCGCCCGAGCCGCCACCCCTCCGGCCACCGCCCGCCACCACCCCTCCCCGAGCCGCCTGCCGCCACCCCTCCGGCCACCGCCCGCCGCCACCCCCGCGGCCACCGAGCCTCCCCCGAGCCGCGCCGCCACCCCTCCGGCCACCGCCCACGCCGCCACCCCTCCGGCCACCACCGACGCCGCCACCCCTCCCCGAGCCGCGCCGCCACTCCTCTCTCGGTGAGACGCCCGAGCCGCCCCGAGCCGCCCCTTTTTGTTGTTAGATTAGATTAGGTTAAATTTTATTAGGTTAAGTTTTTTTTAGGTTAAATTTTACTAGGTTAAATTTTATTAGGTTAGGTTTTATTAGGTTAGGTTTTTTTAGAATTTTTAGATAGAATTGTTAGGTTATGTTGTTTGTTAGGAATTGTTAGATAGAATTGTTAGGTTAGGTTTTTTTAGAATTTATTATTTGTTAGTGTGTAATAGAAATAACAAATAGAAATAAGTTAGAAAAAATAGCAAATAGAAATAAGTTAGAAAAAATAGCAAATAGAAATAAGTTAGAAAAAATAGAATTACTTTGCAAATAGAAATAGGATTAAATAGAAATAGAATTACTTTGCAAATAGAAATAGAATTAATTTGCAAATAGAAATAGAATTACTTTGCAATTAGAAATAGAATTATTTTGCAAATAGAAATAAGTTAGAAAAAATAGAATTACTTTGCAAATAGAAATAGAATTAAATAGAAATAGAATTACTTTGCAAATAGAAATAGAATTAAATAGAAATAGAATTACTTTGCAAATAGAAATAGAATTACTTTGCAAATAGAAATAGAATTATTTTGCAAATAGAAATAGAATTACTTTGCAAATAGAACTAGAATTACTTTGCAAATAGAAATAGAATTACTTTGCAATTAGAAATAGAATTATTTTGCAAATAGAAATAAGTTAGAAAAAATAGAATTACTTTGCAAATAGAAATAGAATTAAATAGAAATAGAATTACTTTGCAAATAGAAATAGAATTAAATAGAATTAGAATTACTTTGCAAATAGAAATAGAATTACTTTGCAAATAGAAATAGAATTATTTTGCAAATAGAAATAGAATTACTTTGCAAATAGAACTAGAATTACTTTGCAAATAGAAATAGAATTACTTTGCAGTTAGAAATAGAATTATTTTGCAAATAGAAATAGAATTATTTTGCAATTAGAAATAGAATTATTTTGTAAATAGAAATAGAATTATTTTGCAAATAGAACTATAATTATTTTGCAAATAGAAACAGAATTACTTTGCAAATAGAAATAGAATTATTTTGCAAATAGAAATAGAATTTATTAGTTAATCAAATGTCGGTATTTTGCAGAAACTATGGATCCACATAGCAGGAACCTCGAAGAGGAAGAACTTCTCGAAGATATAATCAAAGATGCCCCTGACATTGAACTAGCTGAATCTCCGTCATCGTTTCTGAACCCCTCCGGAGATGAAATGGAGGTCGACCGACACGAAGATGAAGCCAACGGGGCAGAAGATAGCTCCAATGACGGAGAAGGGGATAGCTCCACTGATGGAGAAGCCGGTGGAGAAATAACAAAGTCCTGCGAGGTATTCATATGAAGTTCGGCAATCACTTGTAATTTGTGAAAAATATTGGAGATAGCTCTATATTGTATACATATATATTAATTTGACGAATGTTTCTCCCTCTTAGGCCTCCACATCGAGCAAAGCTACGAAACGAGGCCCGACTAAAAAGTTGGATGCACGGACGCATTACACCTTTGAGGTGATATTGCCTACGGGCGAACCCAAGCTTCCTAAGAATGCTGCTGACACATCCAAGAAGCAATGCAGAGTTCTCGTTAGGGATCATGTCCCGATCAGCGTTCGGGAGTGGAACAAGCGCAAAGGGGCAGCCGATAGTGACTATGTCGCCGAAAGGTCCAAAGATAATCTCTGGAATGATCTCATGTCACATTTCAACCTGCCAGAATGTGAGAATGAAGACGCCGCAAAAAAACTGAGGGCCAAAGTCAAGCAGTGGACTCTAAAGAAGATGGCCGAACTGTTCCGTAGCTGGAAGAAGAAGCTATGGAAAAACTATCGGAAGAAAAAGAAAGTGCCAGTATTCGAGGGGTATCTAGCCAAGCAGGCGAATCACTGGAAGGCATTTCAAGAGTACAAGGAGTCAGAAGATGCCAAGGCATTATCAGAAAAGAACAAGAAAAATGCCGACAAGAAGAGATATCACCACACGCTGGGGCCAGGGGCTATGAGACTGCCATCCCAAAGTGGGATAAGAAAGAGCAAGATATGCTAGCTAAAGGCATCATACCTGAACCCATCCGTGATGAGTGGGAATTGAGAGCAAGAAATTGGTTCCTTGCGCATGGTGGTTCATACGACGAAGAAACAGGGGACCTCATCTGCAGTGACGGTCTTAGGATACCCAGGGAGAATTGGAAAAAGATAGTGAAAGAAATTAAAGAGGGAAAAAGACAGTTCACTTCAGATAGAGAGAAAGATTTGCTCACACTGGTCCTTGGCAATGACGAACATGGAGGACGAACGCGAGGCTTCAGTCCTTCTTACCCGTGATGGCTTGGGTTTGCCAGAGACCAAGACACTTATAGAAGCCGAGCGAGAGCAAAGAAGCAACAGCAGGATGAGGAGAATGACAAGTTCAACCAGTTGCTTGCCAGGCTTAACGAGCAATAGAAGCAAATTAATGAGCTTAGAGGAGTAGCGCGCCAGGAAGATCCTGCACTCGATATTACCGGCGCCCCATCTAAGCGGAAAAGCAGCGTGGCTGAATCTGAGGCCCCGATCGACGATGCACGAAGAATGATAGAGGGCGGTCCCGGCTACCCCGTGGATGGAATCAAGGAGTCAACATCATGTGAACTCCATCAGAGATTCAAGAACATATCCATGAAGGTGGCCGTCGGACAAGCTTTACCTTCTGGCCCTGATGTACGCTGGCATGGCCGTGAGATTCTAGCTGGCTTTGCTAAAGTCGGGGTGGATGAAATCGTGTCGGGGTTTCATGATATGGAGCTCGACATAGCTGGACCCGAAGATGAGAGGACACTCGGAGAAGTACTGGGTGGAGTCATCCTATGGGACAATAACTATATCAAGCTTCCAGGCTTGGCCCCAAGGACAACACCGCCTCCGAGTCGTCGCAGGTCACCTACACCTCCATCTCCAAGCCCTCCACATGACGACGGCCACCACAACACGAGTCCATCTCGATCACCGCCGCTGGACTTGGGTCGGCCGTCTCCGCCGCTGCTCGCTAAGGATACTAAGCGGAAGCGTGCCAGCAAGAATGCTTCGTTAATGAGTTCTAAGCGACAGAGCTCCCCAAAGCGCAAACTGTCGCCCCTCCCAAAGGTACCTCATGCTAATCTTCCTATCAGACCTTATGATCGTACCGACGAGGAAAACGCCAGGATAGCAAAGGAACATTATGATGCGCAGATGAAAAACAAGGAACCCGAGCCCCGCCCGGAATACACCGAGAAGCAAATAGCATATGCAAAATACTTCACGACCCTTCCATCACAGTATGACTTACACCATAAGCCTGACGACTATACATGCACATTGCAGAAGGAAGGGAAAAAGAGCAGATCACGTGCAAGTGCAAGTGGGAGCAAATCAAGTTCAACTACAAGCAAAAAAAGATCAGACGTTCCTCAGCTTGGACAACAGGCCAAACAGTCGATCCCACCCCTCAGGGTGTTACCCGAGAAAGTTCCTTCTCTGGTGCAGGGGCAAGATTTGGAATTAGCAAAGAAGTGGGCGGATGAATGGGGTATCCCGGTTGAAGACATTCTGGCTTCCCAAGACGACAGGTTACCCAAGGCCGTGGTAGCCCCTAAGCCACAGTTTGTCATGGGAGCGCCTTTGGTCAGCAAAGATAAGTTTGATGATCTCCCAACAAATATGCGTTACTTGCATACATGGTACTTAAGTTAATCAAAGAATGGGAGAACGATGATCGTGGCGCGTGTCCCACGGGAGTAATACGGTCGTCCCGAAGACATCCATATCGACTTTGATGAACTCTTCCAGATGTACAATGCCGACGCCCTCGACAAATCGCTTATGAGTTGCTATTGTCTGTAAGTTTTTCAATTCGTTGTCTACATATAACTTGTTCAGTTATTTCAATTCATTGTCTACATATAACTTGTTCTGTTCTGACTTGTACTCTATTATGGAGAATGAAGATTCTGGAATGTAAAAGTAGGAACATCCTAAATATTGGGTTTATTGACCCAGATAAAATACATATAGCGACGCTAACTGATAAACCCAAGGAGACGGAGGAAAACTTTCTAAGGTTTCTAACAGATCAAAATTTCTGTGACCACATACTGTTTCCATACAAATTCAGGTGAGGGTCTTACTCTGTTGTGTCCATTCACTTATAAGTGTAATTGATAAGTTACTGACACATATATATATAGATGTGCAGCTACCACTGGATTCTATTGGACATTCAAATTGATAAGGGAAGAGTTGATGCCTTCAACCCATTATCGAGACCCTTGGAACAGTTCCAAAGCCTGCAGGACATGCTCCAAGGGTAATTTCAATCATTCTTGCGCTCTATCAGTCTGTTTCGATGATTTTCTGATATATCAATTAATGAAAAACTTAGCAAATCATTTTCCTTATCGGGCAGGGTTTGGAAGCGGTTCAAGTGCGTGACTGACGGTATCCAGCATGAGAAGCTGACCTTTAGAGCGGCTCAGGTAAGTAGTAGTATGATATACTTCTATTTTCAATACATTTGTGATGCTAGATAATTATTTTGATTATATATATTCTATTCTCGTAAAGTGTGACCAGCAGCCACGGGGGACGCATCTATGTGGATACTATGTTTGCGAGACCATTCGCACGTTTACATCTGAGCACAAGGATTACAGATATGACGTAAGCAATAAACATTCACACCTCTATTTTTACCCGTCATTCTTTGTTATCATGATTGATATTTATATTCATCTCCTCTTCTTATATAGTACACGGCCATGCGGGAGAAGTACCTACCAGAGCAACGCGCGATTGCTGTTGCAGAGGAGCTAGCGACCTTTCTGAGGACAGAAGCTATAGACGACAAAGGACGATTTAGTGTAGCTAGGGGCCATTACTGATGTTGGTCCATGTAATCGAATAGACGGGCTCTAGTCCCGATAATTATGATCTCCATATAATTGTATATATAAGCTCGCTTGTAAGATAAGTTAATCTTATATATATGCATAAACTAATTCCCGAACACCAAACAAGGCACCAAACGAGGCATCATGTTAATTCCCCAAACACCTAAAACCCTAAAACCCCTAAACCCTAAAACCCTAAAGAAAAAAACAAAAATCTGTAGATGCCCTTTAGTCTCGGTCTGTTTTACAAACCGGGACTAAAGGTCCTGGCCCTGGATGCGCTCGGAGCCGCCCACGTGGACACCCTCCAGTCCCGGCTGGTAACCGGGCCAGGACTAAAGGTTTAGCCTTTAGTCCCGCTGCTGGGGTCCCGGTTTGCAAACCGGGACTAAAGGCCCTTACGGGCCGGGACTGGAGGCCCTGTCCCCACTAGTGATCTTGAATGGTTAAAGTTAATGCGAGAACAATTATAATGCATATGCTTGACAAATCATAAGTTGAAAACCTCGTGTCCCGTGAATATGAGTACCCAAACCTTATGCTACTTTACTTAGAGTCCCAAGCAAGCCTCTTGTCATTGTAAGCATACATGTATCATCGAGAACCGCCAACGGGGTAACTCCGTGCCCAATGACATGGAACAAGCCCACATCAAAATGATAGGACAAGCAGACAATGAACACCTCAATATCTCTTTTATTTACCATTTGTGTAGCTTTTTATTTTGAGATGCGTCGTCGAATGTCCACTATGGGTATGCTGCAAATTTCCACCATGAATTATGCATGGCTTAGATTGGCGGCCCAGGCATTTCCCTAACATATATACAAACTCCATGATCCCCACAAGATTCCCAATTCAATTCACACCGCAGGCATCCATAAATAAAAGATCACGATATCAACTCAAATAAGAAGTGCAATGTTGAAAGCTTGCCCATGACTGCATGGCTGGGCTAGTCTCCAATTTACAACTTGCAAGCATAAAAACTCAACATAAGAGACCATAATGTCAAATTTTTAAGAACAAGAAAAAGTAAAGTGTGCCTTCCGGTTCGTGAGAGCTTTACTGACCAATTTTTGCATAACACTGGTAAGAGTTTAATTTGAAGAGAAAATAAAAGCAAGTCAAATTTACATGGAATAGCAAATTGCTAGTAGGTATGTATGGTGGACACTTTGGAAAACTTGGTTTTTAGGAGTTGGATGCACGAGTAGAGCTCATACTCAGTACAAGGCGAGGGCTAGCAAAAGACTGGGAGCGACGAACTAAGAGAGCAATAATGGCCATAATCATGCAGAGCGACATTAACAGAAGCATAAGATGGCATCAAAAGTCAAAAACTAAATGATCATAGAGGCTATTGGCAACTTTGTAAGAGTCTAACATGTGTGAGCATGCGCTAAGTCAACCCAAATAAAGCATCAAGGGGAAAACCAAAATAATGCTTCCAAATAATTAAAACAACGCATGATTTTTTCAAAGGCTCATTAAGCAATCTCAGTTATTTGAGACAAGTCATGCTATAGAAAAACCACTAAGCATACTATCAAAAAGACATCAAGCATGACATGAAAAAGCCTAAAGCCGCAGTCTACACAAGCTCCTTCTTGTATCACTTTTTTGCATAAAGCTTTTTCTCTTTTCCAACACCATTTGAACTTTTTTAAACCAACTCTTTTGAGGAAAACCAACATGGTCCAGAGGCAAAAATACACCTTGATAAATAAATATAAGAAGATCTGAATGCAAATCAAGGCAAAAACGAAAACCAAAAGCAGTAGCAGAAAAAGAAGAACACTCAGTTTTTGATAAGAGTGAAAACTAGAGCGTTCTTGGCAAATGAATAGCAAGGCAACTTCTCCAAAAAAAAATTGTTGGGGTCCAACCATTTATTGCAGCAAACAAAGCTAAACTAATAATGAAAACTAAAACAACTGACACTCCAAGAAAAACACATAGTGCATGAAGCAATAAAAATATAGTGTCTTGAAAGGTGACCTGGTTTTTGCCGATGAAGAAGGGGTGCCATCTTGTAGTGACCTCATCTTTTAAAGATGATGATCCCTGTGCTTTTTTAGTGCTAGTCCCTGGATCAATGCTAGCACACACAGTTTAAGATGTAATACCAAGAAACAAAGGCCATTTTATTACATCGTATGATCCAGCAATTACATAAAGAACTTTACAATGCTCATAGCATAGAGCTTTCAGAGTTTACAATGAAATCAAAACTAGCATGGAGTCTGTCTTCTTCATGTGCCACATGAGAACATGCTGCAGATAGACTCGTAACCCCGTCGTACCTTTCTTAACGTCAAAACCTGCAACATGAAACATTGCAGCCACAAAAGGGTCAATACACTTGAATTGTATTGGCAAGATGTCATTGTTTGGTGGACACAATGGAACCTAACACTTAAATGAATATTTGGCTAGGTGGAGCTGCAGACCTATTTGCACTAAGAAGTTTTATCCTATCATTTCTTTGAGCAAAACTTTTAGCTGGACAACTTGACTTGGGTGGTATACCCCTGTAGCCACAGGCCGTAGTTATCGTACGGGACACACTAGTCGATAGACACTTACATCAATGTCAAAACCTCAATTTTCTTTTAAAACACTATTGGACACACTAGAATCCACCAGGTGCTCCTAATAAATTATGCACACACAGGAATCCACCAGGTGTACATAATTATGGTCACACAACAAAACCCTTATTGTCCCAGCAAGTTTTAATTTAAAGAAGTTGGCATGATGAGATCCTTGAACATCTTCAAAATCATGTCGCTCAAAATTGTCCATAACCGGGGACACGGTTAAGTACTTAGTTTTAAACACTCTGCAAAGGTGGTGCACTTTTCCCGTTTTGCCGTAAGACTCATTTTGCCTCAAACGGCCAAGTGAAAACTAAGACGAGGCCTTTCAGAAGCATTCCCTCAGACCAAACGGACGCACTCCCAAAAACCACCCTCTGTCCGCCTGGCTTGAGTTCTTGCAGCTTAATTGACCAAGACAGAGCCCATATTGTCTTGTGGTTGCACTGGAAGCTTCACGACTTGAACGTCTCCAATCTCTTTGCTCCTGGGTGGCCGTCCAGAAGTGAGATACACCTGGTGGTTCAGAGGTTCGATGACATGACCCCAGGGAACCACTCAACATAAACCATACAAGCCACATTCCACCCAGGTGGTTCATTGAAATTTTGTTATTTTTCTTAATTTTGTAAAACAAGTTTTCTCAACACTTAGCCAAAATGTGTGATAATCCCTTCCCACACAAGTGTAAGGCAACCTATAGCAGTAGCAGTTCTACTAGGAGATGCAAAAGCTAGATATAAACTAGACAAAAGATTTAGCATAAAAACATAGCTACTAAGACCATTTCCACCTACACATGCATCTTCTACAAGAAAGCTACTAGTGATAATTCTTTAGTAGGACAAGGAGATGATGACACTTGCCTTAGTAATCTTTTTGAAGATTGTACTTCTTAGTCAACACACGTGGCTCTCCGTACAACTATAAGATAAAAGATAACACCAAATAAACATACCATCCAAGGCAACATGATCAAACAAGACAACAAAAGTGTTTATTAGTTTTAGCTTAGCCTTGATTTGTCTTAGTGGTATTTGGACAAGGATTGGGTCTTGAATTTTGGCTTGATATGGATGGAGAGAATGGCTAAGTCAAGAACTTATAGATTTATGGGGTTTCATAGATTGTTTAGGGAGAGTTAAACACTTAGCAAAATAACTTAGGCTTGGTTTGAGGAGTTGGATGAATATATTCTAAGTCTTGAGGTCTATCTCTTCCATCTTCTTGACTTGGCTCTTGACCTTGTTCTTCTTTTTTTCCTCCATCTCTTGTCTTCTCTTCAACTTCTTCTCCATGGCCTTGGTATGGGGAACTTCTATGCCACTTTGTTGGATGAAGTAGTCAACACTTAGGAGAATTTGGATGAGATGGAGTTTGAGGGTTTTGCACTTGGGCAAAGATAAAAGGGTAGATTTTTACTAGGTCATGATGAATTTTACGTGGTCATTAGGACTTAGTATATTTCACACTTTTGGTTTTAGTGGGACAAAACAATTAGCACAAAGTGCAAGATAGGATTTGGAAATTTGATATTTGCTAAGGTGCTTATTTAACTCATCTATATCTTTGCAAAAAGATGAACTAGTGTATTTGATCTTGGAGAAGTGTGGGAAATGTGTGTGAAGTGTTCTGGTGATTTTCTATTATTAAGATATTCAATTTTGCAAAAGGAATTATGCCTAAATTAATTTTAGAATTAAATCTAGGAAGAAAATACTCAAATCTCCATTTGAATTTGAATACTTGATAAAATTTGTCCAATTAATTTGTGCAGTGGTTCTAATAGATAGGGGACAACAATATGATCTATTTGCAACACGAATCAACTGAAAATGATTTATAAAATTTGAACTATATTAAAAACACTCAAACTCACATATTTAAATTTGAATGTTTTCAACTAGTTAAAAAGACAGATTTTATTACAGATTAGTGTTCTACACATTTTTAGGAATCCATAGACATATTATTTGTAATTTTTTGATAAACAGATCAAAAGATATGAATTTTTGAAGGTTAGACTATTTTCTGAAATTTTAAAACGAAATTGAACCGGGGCTTATCCAGAGACGACCACGTGCAGGCTTTCGATTGGTTGATACCGCTTCGTGCGGATCAGGGTTTTCGGCCGTCAGATCTAAAGTGATCTGAACGGCTCAGATCTCAGCATACCGGTTCAATGAGTGATCTAATCTACTCTGTTGGATCAAGTTCTAACGGTGCAGGAGTGGATCGGGAGAAGCTCACCAGGATTTGGTCAACGCCGGCAACGAGGTAGCTCGGGGTTTGATGATGGCGGCGTTCTGGTGGTCTCCGGTGAAGATAGATTGCATGACGAGATTCAGCATGACGGGGGAAACTCGATGGTGTCCACTAATTTGATCTTTGACTCCTGGAACGGAAAGTGCACGCAGCTGGAGTTACAGATGCGGCGGACGTGTCCCTGGCATCAATGAAATCGATGAAGGTAAGGGGTTCTAGGATGTTTCAGTCTTACCTGTCGATGCAGGAAGTCCACATGGGTCTCCTGGCGAAATGGTTTGTCTCAGCGTGGTCGAAGATGGCGGGAATCCCTCACCGGAGTTGCGCCTGCGGATGGCAGATCCGGTCGAAGACGAACACACCATCCTGGATCGCAAGAAAGCAAACCATTATGTCAGTCTGGTGTGCATGCATGATGGAAAGGAGGAGGGACGAAAATTGGGTGGCGGGGTGACTTGTCGGCACCAAAATCTTTACCGGAGCACGGTGGCAGAGGCGGATCCCGACGAGGAAATTCGTCGGCCTGGCTGCTTGTTTCAGAGAGGGAGGAGAGGGGAAACAGCGAGGGAGGTGGGGGCTATTTGTAGGTGCAGGCGGGTGCTGAATTTGGCAGGGAGTAAATGGAATTGATGGGGAGGGGATCGGCGAGCTCCCAGGCGTGATTTTAGCTGGAGGTTAGGGATGACGATGTGGCCTGACAGCTGGGGCCCGCTCGTCAGCGAGAAGAGAGAGAGAGCTGGGGACCGGTTTGGGTTATAGGTTAGTTGGGCCATGGGCCGCATCTAGCGCTGGGCTGAACCGTTGCCCCTCGGCCCTTTTTTCTCTCTCTTTTCTTCTTTTCTTTTTCTGTTTCCTATTTCTTTTATAACTTTTGCAAATTTGGTCCAAATTGATTCAAACCAATTTGTAAATTTTTCTAAAGTTCAACTTAACATTATAAGATAGCAAGAAACATGTTTTCATAACCAAACAAGATTTTTAATTAAAAAAATGACTTAAGGGCTTTATTGCATAACAAAAGTTGGTTTGAAAATAATCTTTAGATTCAAGGTATGAAATTTATTAAAATCAGTATTTTGAATTTAATTCAAACATGCTCTTGGCATTGCAACTTTATTTGTCATAAATGGTTTTATAAAATATTTCCTTTGCAGTTATGGTTGCATAGGATTTGAAATAATTCAAAATAATATTTTGAAATTCTTTTCCTCAAAATAGTTTCTTCAAGGACTAATAGAAAGTTTTGAAAGGGCTTTTATAATAAGTCTTTAAGATAAATCAAAAAGTTTTAATCCCTTGTGAAATTTCAATCAATTCAAACATTCATTGTTCTTACTTTTATTTATTTTCACATTCCAAATTTTGGGATGTGATAGACTACCACCCTTAAAAGAAATCTCGTCCTGAGATTTGGAGAGGCTAGAAAGAAAATGGGTTTGGGGTACTAGGTGGGCTACCACCCTTAAAAGAAATCTTTGTGGGTAGTCTAGGTTTTTGATTCATGGTAGGCACATCTTGGATATGACTTGGCACTGGGTCATTTTGTACCATATGTAGCTTCTATCTTCATTTCCAATAGGTGGGTGTCTATTCACACACGATAGCATCCAATCTTCCTCAAGGTGGCTTGAGTATAACTTTCCTCCGTTGTAGAGCTTCTGTCCATCAAGGTAGCTTGTTGAACTACTTTGGACACTGAAGAGTCACTCTTTGGGTTAATCAGAAGACAAGTCAAGATGTTCCCATAACTTCATTTCATACCTTTATTTGATCTTCATAGACTTCCATCTTATCTTCAACGGTAAGCTTGTGGTTCATCCTCACCGAAATCCTACGTTTGGCAACACTTGCCTATTATAAGTGGTACAATATCTTATCCTCCTAGGGTTTAGGTTTTTAACAACGTCGTCTCTCTTGTAGGTATGTCTCTCTAGATTTACCATTCCTCGTATCAAGAGCGAACAATTGAGTAGTCATCATGGGGGCCAATCCATAAAGCACCCAATCGTTACCTTGTATTTCAGTTTGGTACATCTCGTACACTAACTCTTGGTCACCTCACTAGTTTTGACAAAAGATTTTATGGATATTGAATCCATGTTCCAATTCCTGTTAAGAATTTTAGAAAACAATTCTATCGATCCTTAGCTATTGGTTTGCGTAAACTCTCATATGGCAAAATCCCTTAGCTTGCAGATCCTTCGGTTTTCTATCTCTTGTTCTATGCTTCTTATTCTTGATACTAAGCATCTTAGCTGGAGCTGTAAATGTTGTCGTCTTCATGGAGGCTTGTCAAGAAAACACTTGTTGGGTTTGGATGTAGATGAGAATAGATAGAAAGATTCTAAAGAAGTATCCTACCCATACACAATAGGTCAATGCAATTCATTTGACAAACAAGATCTAGCAAGCATTTATCACATCAAGCAACATGGTTCAACCACAAACAAACTAGTATGGTCATACCACAATTTGATATGATCATAACGTATTACGATGTCGTTTTTACATAGATCCTAAATGGGGTCCATCTAAAGCTTCTTGGATGTCTTCCAACTAGTAGTCTACTCTTTTCATCTTTGGGGTCCTTCTAGGTGTTGTGAAGTCTATACTTGAGTCTTCCTCCAAGCTCTTCGATATCTTCCATGTAGTTCTTCTTGCAGAGTCGAGGGATAATATACGAAGCATCAATCTCTTCTTGATAGTCTTCATGGGATATGAACTCTAAAGAAAAGAGAATATTTTTGAAGTTGAGGTAGATGAGAATGGAAGAAGTTAAAATTGCAAACACCCTTTTTATAAAAACTGAAATAGTTAGACTTTTCATCCTAGGGTCTTTCCTAATCTCTCTCATCTTCCTTTGCTCATCTTGAACATGAACTTCTCTTCTTGATCTTAGAATACCTTCTCCTTCTCCTTGAGTTGGGCAAGTAGCTTGTCATTTGCTAAATAGTTCGCTGGTCCTATTGCTATCACGATCCTTCATAAGAATTTCTAAGTTCTAGAACTATTGATGCATAGACTCTTTCTTCTAGACTTCTTCAATTTTCTTCCTTTGATGATAAAGGTGGGTGGATCTTGAAGTCCCTTGAGGTGTTGAAGTTGAGGCTCTTCATCTTTGAGTTGAAATGAAAAGAAGTAGAGACAAAAATGATTAAGGGGAGAGTTTACGAGGTAATGAGTGTGTAAATTTTTAACTTAGAAATAAAACCAACTCCTATATTTCTAAGGGGTTTTTGTCCAATCCTAGGGTAACAAACCTAAGGGCAACACAATGCTCTGATACCTTCTTGTAGTGACCTCATCTTTTAAAGATGACGATCCCTGTGCTTTTTTAGTGCTAGTCCCTGGATCAATGCTAGCACAGACAGTTTAAGATGTAATACCAAGAAACAAAGGTCATTTTATTACATCGTATGATCCAGCAATTACATAAAGAACTTTACAATGCTCATAGCATAGAGCTTTCAGAGTTTACAACGAAATCAAAACTAGCATGGAGTCCGTCTTCTTCATGTGCCACAGGCGAACATGCTGCGGATAGACTCGTAACCCTGTCGTACCTTTCTTAACGTCAAAACCTGCAACATGAAACATTGCAGCCACAAAAGGGTCAATACACTTGAATTGTATTGGCAAGATGTCATTGTTTGGTGGACACAATGGAACCTAACACTTAAATGAATATTTGGCTAGGTGGAGCTGCAGACCTATTTGCACTAAGAAGTTTTATCCTATCATTTCTTTGAGCAAAACTTTTAGCTGGACAAATTGACTTGGGTGATATACCCCTGTAGCCACAGGCCGTAGTTATCGTACGGGACACACTGGTCAATAGACACTTACATCAATGTCAAAACCTCAATTTTCTTTTAAAACACTATTGGACACACTGGAATCCACCAGGTGCTCCTAATAAATTATGCACACACAGGAATCCACCAGGTGTACATAATTATGGTCACACAACAAAACCCTTATTGTCCCATCAAGTTTTAATTTAAAGAAGTTGGCATGATGAGATCCTTGAACATCTTCAAAATCATGTCGCTCAAAATTGTCCATAACCGGGGACACGGCTAAGTACTTAGTTTTAAACACTCTGCAGAGGTGGTGCACTTTTCCCACAAGACTTAGTTAACCCGTTTTGCCGTGAGACTCATTTTGCCTCAAACGGCCAAGTGAAAACTAAGACGAGGCCTTTCAGAAGCATTCCCTCAGACCAAACGGACGCGCTCCCAAAAACCACCCTCTGTCCGCCTGGCTTGAGTTCTTGCAGCTTAATTGACCAAGACAGAGCCCATATTGTCTTGTGGTTGCACTGGAAGCTTCACGACTTGAATGTCTCCAATCTCTTTGCTCCTGGGTGGCCATCCACAAGTGAGATACACCTGGTGGTTCAGAGGTTCGATGACATGACCCCAGGGAACCACTCAACATAAACCATACAATCCACATTCCACCCAGGTGGTTCATTGAAATTTTGTTGTTTTTCTTAATTTTGTAAAACAAGTTTTCTCAACACTTAGCCAAAATGTGTGATAATCCCTTCCCACACAAGTGTAAGGCAACCTATAGCAGTAGCAGTTCTACTAGGAGATGCAAAAGCTAGATATAAACTAGACAAAAGACTTAGCATAAAAACATAGCTACTAAGACCATTTCCACCTACACATGCATCTTCTACAAGAAAGCTACTAGTGATAATTCTTTAGTAGGACAAGGAGATGATGACACTTGCCTTAGTAATCTTTTTGAAGATTGTACTTCTTAGTCAACACACGTGGCTCTCCGTACAACTATAAGATAAAAGATAACACCAAATAAACATACCATCCAAGGCAACATGATCAAACAAGACAACAAAAGTGTTTATTAGTTTTAGCTTAGCCTTGATTTGTCTTAGTGGTATTTGGACAAGGATTGGGTCTTGAATTTTGGCTTGATATGGATGGAGAGAATGGCTAAGTCAAGGACTTATAGATTTATGGGGTTTCATAGATTGTTTAGGGAGAGTTAAACACTTAGCAAAATAACTTAGGCTTGGTTTGAGGAGTTGGATGAATATATTCTAAGTCTTGAGGTCTATCTCTTCCATCTTCTTAACTTGGCTCTTGACCTTGTTCTTCTTTTTTTCCTCCATCTCTTGTCTTCTCTTCAACTTCTTCTCCATGGCCTTGGTATGGGGAACTTCTATGCCACTTTGTTGGATGAAGTAGTCAACACTTAGGAGAATTTGGATGAGATGGAGTTTGAGGGTTTTGCACTTGGGCAAAGATAAAAGGGTAGATTTTTACTAGGTCATGATGAATTTTACATGGTCATTAGGACTTAGTATATTTCACACTTTTGGTTTTAGTGGGACAAAACAATTAGCACAAAGTGCAAGATAGGATTTGGAAATTTGATATTTGCTAAGGTGCTTATTTAACTCATCTATATCTTTGCAAAAAGATGAACTAGTGTATTCGTTCTTGGAAAAGTGTTGGAAATGTGTGTGAAGTGTTCTGGTGATTTTCTATTATTAAGATATTCAATTTTGCAAAAGGAATTATGCCTAAATTAATTATAGAATTAAATCTAGGAAGAAAATACTCAAATCTCCATTTGAATTTGAATACTTGATAAAATTTGTCCAATTAATTTGTGCAGTGGTTCTAATAGATAGGGGACAACAATATGATCTATTTGCAACAAGAATCAACTGAAAATGATTTATAAAATTTGAACTATATTAAAAACACTCAAACTCACATATTTAAATTTGAATGTTTTCAACTAGTTCAAAAGATAGATTTTATTACAGATTAGTATTCTACACATTTTTAGGAATCCATAGGCATATTATTTATAATTTTTTGATAAACAGATCAAAAGATATGAATTTTTGAAGGTTTGACTATTTTCTGAAATTTTAAAACGAAATTGAACCGGGGCTTATCCAGAGACGACCACGTGCAGGCTTCCGATTGGTTGATACCGCTTCGTGCGGATCAGGGTTTTCGGCCGTCAGATCTAAAGCGATCTGAACGGCTCAGATCTCAGCATACAGGTTCAATGAGTGATCTAATCTACTCTGTTGGATCAAGATCTAACGGTGCAGGAGTGGATCGGGAGAAGCTCACCAGGATTTGGTCAACGCCGGCAACGAGGCGGCTCGGGGTTCGATGATGGCAGCGTTCCGGTGGTCTCTGGTGAAGATAGACTACATGACGAGATTCAGCATGACGGGGGAAACTCGATGGTGTCCAGTAATTTGATCTTTGACTCCTGGAATGGAAAGTGCACGCAGCTGGAGTTACAGACGCGGCGGACGTGTCCCTGTCGTCAATGAAATCGATGAAGGTAAGGGGTTCTAGGATGTTTCAGTCTTACCTGTCGATGCAGGAAGTCCACATGGGTCTCCTGGCGAAACGGTTTGTCTCATCGTGGTCGAAGATGGCGGGAATCCCTCGCCGGAGTTGCGCCTGCGGACAGCAGATCCAGTCGAAGACGAACACACTGTCCTGGATCGCAAGAAAGCAAACCATTATGTCAGTCTGGTGTGCATGGACGAGGGAAAGGAGGAGGGACCAAAATCGGGTGGCGGGGTGACTTGTCGGCACCGGAATCTTTACCGGAGCGAGGCGGCAGAGGCGGATCCCGACGAGGAAATTCGTCGGCCTGGCTGCTTGTTTCAGAGAGGGAGGAGAGGGGAAACAGCGAGGGAGGTGGGGGCTATTTGTAGGTGTCGGCGGGCGTCGAATTTGGCAGGGAGTAAACGGAATTGATGGGGAGAGGATCGGCGAGCTCCCAGGCGTGATTTTAGCTGGAGGTTAGGGATGACGATGTGGCCTGACAGCTGGGGCCCGCTCATCAGCGAGAAGAGAGAGAGAGCTGGGGACCGGTTCGGGTTATAGGTTAGTTGGGCCATGGGCCGCATCTGGCGCTGGGCTGAACCGTGGCCCCTCGGCCCTTTTTATTTTTTTTCTCTCTTTTCTTCTTTTCTTTTTCTGTTTCCTATTTCTTTTATAACTTTTGCAAATTTGGTCCAAATAGATTCAAACCAATTTGTAAAGTTTTCTAAAGTTCAACTTAACATTATAAGACAGCAAGAAACATGTTTTCATAACCAAACAAGATTTTTAATTAAAAAAATTGACTTAAGGGCTTTATTGCATAACAAAAATTGTTTTGAAAATAATCTTTAGAATCAAGGTATGAAATTTATTAAAATCAGTATTTGAAATTTAATTCAAACATGCTCTTGGCATTGCAACTTTATTTGTCATAAATGGTTTTATAAAATATTTCCTTTGCAGTTATGGTTGCATAGGATTTGAAATAATTCAAAATAATATTTTGAAATTCTTTTCCTCAAAATAGTTTCTTCAAGGACTAATATAAAGTTTTGAAAGGGCTTTTATGATAAGTCTTTAAGATAAATCAAAAAAATTTAATCCCTTGTGAAATTTCAATCAATTCAAACATTCACTGTTCTTACTTTTATTTATTTTCACATTCCAAATTTTGGGATGTGACAGGGTGCCTCGGGGGCATCCCCAAGCTTTGACGCTTGTACTTCTTGGATATTTATTGGGGTGATGCATGGGCATCCCCAAGCTTGAGCTTTTGTCCATTCTTCAACTCATCTCATCATTCTCCAATCCCTATACTTGAAAACTTCCTTCATACAAAACTAAACCGAAATCTATTAGCAACATTAGTGTAGCATAACATATAATCAACCTCTTTTGCTTTAGGTTTCAACCCAAAACCACCACATGTATAGCATATACTACTGTAGCAACTTCCCCAAAAGTTCCGTGATCAAAAGAACTCAAAAGAAAGCGATAGAGCGGCAAACACAAATATTGGCAGAAATCTGTCAAAATAGAACAGCTGATAAAGGCTGAATTTTTAAGGGGTTTTCTATTGCTCAAATCAAAAAGTGTTCAGCTAATGAAAGTTTGGATATAACCTGGGGCATATGCATAGGAAATCGCAGGTCCAAAAGATATACAGAGAATGTTTATGAATTTTTATGGTGCAGCACCAAAAACAGTTTCAGGACAGCAATATCCCCAAATCTTTACCTCACTCATATTAGAGGCTTCTCTTGGCACAACAATGCAATAAACAAGATAAGGAGAGGTCATTACAGTAGTAATGACTTCCAAGACTCAAATAAAAGAAAAAGTACTAAAAAGAAAACATTGGGTTATCTCCCAAGAGTGCTTTTCTTTAACGCCTTTGAGCTAGGCGCAGAAAATTGCAAATCAAGTAATTTCAAGAGATGAAGCACTAGGGTCAGCGGGTGCCTTACGTCTTCCTTTCTTACTTTTGCTCTTGACTCTAGGAAAGACATGGCTATTGCAAGGTGGGGAGATAAATCTTATATTGCCTTTTCCCACATCAATGACGGCGCCCAGGAGCTTCAGTAGGGATCTTCCAAGTGTGATTTGTCCTTTTCCTACACATTTAATAATAAGATAATCAGTAGATATCATTCTTCCTAGGACTTTTGTAAAAACTCCTTCAGCTATTCCAATGGGAAATATAGTGGCATTGTTAGTAAGAGAAATTCCTTCTCCCCCCCTCAGAAAGCTTCCAAAGACTCAAAGATTCATAAACATCCTTTGGCATAAGACAAAATTCAGACATAATATCACAACGAGCATGAAAAGTTTCACCACTAATGGTGATTTTTACCATAGCATACCAACTCGAAGGTTCAGAATTTGTTGGCACATAATCAAAATACTGGTGCAAAGTATTGTAGCAAGTATTCAAACTAGCAGTGCGAGTCTCAAGAGTATCAAGTCTATTAAAAATGCACACAAGAGAGGAATCAAAATAGGTTGGCATGCTATAAATTGTAATCAACTTTTTTATAATATTGAAGGCTTGATCTCCATCACAATGAAGGAAATCTCCTTCTGCAGTAGCATCCAAAGCATATCTATAACGAAGAGCAAGTCCAAAGTAAAAGCTACTAAGAAGCAAACTCAAGGTCATTTTAGGTTCAGTTTTGTTTAAAGGCCAATCATAAATTCTAGACCAAGCTTCTTTAAAACTTTCCTCATCCTTTTGTTTAAAAGTGAAAATCATATCCTCGGGCAACATAGTAGTAGCAACTGAACTAGACATAATAAACAACTACCAAGGATTCTAATTTTTTTTGGGGTTTTGATATAAAACAATGCAAGTAAAAATAAATAAAGTAAAGCAAAACAAATAACAAAGTAAAGGATGTGCGTGCGAAAAACTCCCCTTGCAGAGGTCTTCTACTTCTTCCCCAACAACGGCGCCAGAAAAGGGCTTGATGTCTGGCATGTAGTTGATGATTATTATGGCCAGGCAGTTGGGAAACTCCAAGCGGAAAGTATGATGAGCACAGCAGCAAGTCTTTTCCCTCAGTAAGAAACCAAGGTTTAATCGATCAGGAGAAGAGCAGACAGTACAACTGAAGGTGATACGGACTGGCTTAATAACACTCCAACAAGGGCGCCGTTTATGACACTTGTTGACTCGTCTTCGGCCAGTAGCAACGTGGAACCTGCACACAACACAACCAAATACTTTGTTCCCAACTTACGATGAGGTGGTCAATCTCACCGGTTTGCTTGAAACAAAGGGTATGAGCGTATCGAGTGGAAAACAGTAAAGTATGCGAGTAAAGTAAACAGGTGATAGCAATATGATGGAAATAGGACCGGGATCCACAGTTCACTAGCGGTGCCTCTCTATAAGATAAATAACACATGCTGGGTAAACAAATTACAATTGGGCAATTGATAGAATAAAGATACACGTGATATGTCAAGAAGATCACTATGCGATTTACTCTGGGCATTACAACAAAATACATAGACCGCCATCCAACTTGCATCTATGACTAATAATCCACTCACGTGGATATCATCCGAACACCCTATGAATATTAAGTTGCGAACAATAGATAATTGCATTAAGCAAAGTGTGTAATGTAAACAAAGCATATGCCCTCGAGCATATGAATGTTGTTTTCTCCCTAGTAGCAACAGCACATCTACAACTTTAGAGGTTTCTGTCACTCCCCCAGATTAAATAGAGGCATAAACCCACTATCGAGCATAAATACCCTCTCTTGGAGTTACTAGCAACTACTCGGCCAAGATAGCTACTAACAACGGAGAGCATGCAAGATCATAAATAACATAGAGATAACATAAGATATATTTCAGTATAGCAACTCAATCATAACACTAATATTCATCGGATCCCAACAAACCAAACATGTAGAATTACATAACGGTGATCTCAATCATATAGGGCAGCTCATGAGATATAAACATGAAGCACATGGTGGAGAGGACAACCATCTAGCTACTGCTATGGACCCAAGGTAGACTACTCACTCATCGCTCCGGAGGTAAGCATGGCGATGAAGAAGACCTCTGGTGGCGATTCCCCTCTCCGGCAGGGTGCCGGGAAGAGCTTCTGGACCCTCCCGATCTCGGGTCGACGACGGCAGCGGATCGCAATGTGTTTCTGGAAAATTGATCAGGTACTTAGGTTTTTCCCGTCGGGGGGTCTTTATAGGCGAAGGGGCAGTGTTAGAAGTGGACCGAGGCGATCACACACATAGGGGGTGTGGCCAGGTGCTGGGCCGCGCCACCCTGGTGTGAGGCCACCTCGTGGCCCCACTCCATCTCCTCTTCGGTTCTCTAGAAGCTCCGTGAAATATCTGGACGGCTGGCTTTGGTTTCGTCCAATTCCGAGAATATTTCCTGTGTCACTTTTCTAAAACACAAAAATAGCAGAAAATAGGAAACTGGCACTGTGGCGACTTGTTAATAGGTTAGTTCTGGAAAAATGCATAAAAGTGACACGAAGTGTAACGAAACATTAGGCAAATGGTGTAAAAACAAGCATGGAGCATAAAAAATTATGGATACATTGGAGACGCATCAACAGCTCACAAGATCTAAACATGAACCACATGGTGGAGAAGACAACCATCTAGCTACTGCTATGTACCCATAGTCCAAGGTAGACTACTCACACATCACTCCAGAGGCGACCATGGTGATGAAGAAGGCCTCCGGCGGTGATTCCGCTCTCCGGCAGGGTGCCGGGAAGAGCTTCTGGACCCTTCTGATCTCGCATCAACGACGGCGGTGGCTTACAGTAGGTTTCGTGGAAAATTGATTGGGCCAGGGCCTGGCCCATGCTGCCCTAGGGCGTGGACAGGTCCTGGCCCCCCTTCGTCTCTGCTTTGGACTCCGACTCGTGTTCTGGAAAAATAGGAGGTTTGGCTTTTTTTCGTCCAATTCCGAGAATATTTCCTGTGTAGCTTTTCTAAAATACAAAAACAACAGAAAATAGGAAACTAGCACTGTGGCGTCTCGTTAGTAGGTTAGTTCCAGAAAATGCATAAAAATGCCACAAAGTGTAACAAAACACAAAGCAAATGGTGTATAAACAAGCATGGAGCATAAAAAATTATAGATATGTTTGAGACGTATCAGATACTCTTGCCAATACTTGTTGTTATACCTGAAATCAAAATAAAAACACGACAAAGAAGCAAACAAGGGTGAGTAAAGAATACTCAGCAAGTACAACTAAAGTTTCTGGAATAGACACCCGCGTCATTCTCTCAGCGGACTAGACATATTTGACATTTCTCACCGGTCAATTCCAAAGTATTCAACCTATGCCTTGAATGAATAATGCATGAAAAATGAATTGGAACGGCAAGAACAACTCATGAAGATTAAACTTGCAATCATAAAATAGGAAATTCTATCTCGCAGTTGCCTTAAATCGCACGCTTAATCGAAGAAATACCCGCGACACGGAGAACTGTTGAACCAGATGATGTTGACTACAGAATCATAAGGCATTGGATCGCTAGTACCATTTGAGTTCCTACGGAGTAGGCTTGCTATCACAGCATTTGATTGACTTTTCAAATCAATTTCTTGCGTGGATAGTGGACGTACCTTAGCTAAAGCCTCCAAATCATCTATGATTGAAGAAAGCCTAAGCTTTTCTTTCTTATATACTCCTGTTATATGCCTTGCCCAGCCACTAAGGTGACTACGTAAAGCTCATAGCTTACTATTCCACCTTTGAATTGGAGAACCAGCAACAACAGGTCTGTCTCATAGATTCTTGACCATATCATGGAAACCTTCGCGTTGCAGGCAACCAAGCTCAAATTTGAACCGATGATTGCCGAGCGGCTTAGGTTACTAGTAGTCAAAAAGAATGGAAGCATGATTTGAAAAACATTCAATTCGCTCGAGACTATAGTTCCTATTAGAAATAGAATAGCTTAGAACCTAAGATAATTCGATAGCTATTTAAATTAGCTTAGATCCTTAAGCTAAGTAGTGAGTTAGTTTCTCCAAATGCTGTGTGTGAACCTTGTGCCTTTGATTATCACATGTTTTAGGGTATCAATAGTAGTTAAATGCCCCTTATTTATCAACTAGCATGGTGGCCCTCGTAAATGCGAGGGAAATGTCTGAATATTTCTATTAACTTCGTATGGTTCTATAGAAACTTATAATATGTGATTACCGAGATATGCATGACCAATAGCTCCATTGTTTTGTGCGCCACTTACGATAAATACTTAGCTCTAACATCAGGTATTTTATCTCCAAAATCTTGGTTTGTATATTCCTATTTATCCACACAACAAATGGTAGGCTCGCACATAGATTCTTCATTACGTATATAATTTAATCTATAGTTTTTAATAAAAATTGTGAACTAATTAATGGCCAGCACACCCTCAAGAATTTGGTTAGCAAATAAAGGCTCCTCCACGTACTCCCCTGGCGATGCTTAATAATGTGATACCCAACTTTTAGTGTATTGGTCGATAGTATCAATTTTCTCCAAAACCATTTTATATATGTAGAATTATACTAATTGTAATTAGCAAAGTCAACTTGAAGCCTACCTTCAACACTATAGTATCATAAGCTACAACTATTGTAGAGACAATTATAAGGTCGAGATACAATCAGTAAAATAACTACATAAACATCATTTGATCATTCCACCAGAAATAACACTTATTTTCTGCAGAAAACTCAGAGTGAGAAGCCAATTATTATATTGACAAATGCATCACTCAACATAATTCTTCAACAATCCGCCTAATTAATTCCGTAGTTCATTGAGAAAACTAACCCCAAAATTCATATTAGAGCTACCACTCTGGGAAAACCGCCTCTAGACAATGGTGGAGAACCGACTATAATTATCTTGTTTGTGCTAATGACATGTTTAATTTTTTTGTTGCTCATGATGCAGATATACATACTGGGATCACAGTGATTCAAACATTAGTATACTAGACTGACTATAATCCTACTTCCTATTTACCACATGATTTAGCTGGCTGGTGTTATAACCATAGCTAGAGTCCAATGGGTGTGATCGGGCATGGCTAGAGTCCAACGTATACCTGGCCATGGCTCGAGGATGCGGGCTGGCAACCTAACCTTACAATCCGGTCAACCCTACAAGTAGATCGGACAAACATTCCCAGGTGGCCGCATCGACATGCGTCGATGTCATTTCAATTGTGATTGATGCCACTCAGCAGAACATGCCAACATACTTATCTCATATTCCCTCCTATCGGAAATAACTATCGGCGACCTAGTACAAACTTTATACTACGCTAGTATAAAATCATCGACACTTATTTTCGATCGGAGGGAGTACTAATTAGCATTCATGTTCAATGCCCTACCGATGAATTTAACTTACTGTACATTTTTTGGACCAAACTTGATTTTCCATAATTATATTAGGTGCACTGCACATATTCTAGATTCTCTTGCCGACTAGACGATTGGGCGCATGTGTCATGCATGGTGTTCCCTAGGGCTGCTCTTGTCCGATCCTTTACCCCGTCTATAGCTAAACCAGGTAACTGAAGTTGTTGCCAACTTTAAACTATTTTTCTTAAATTAAGGTAGCTTCATTTGGTTTGGAAATTGAATTGTTTAAATTTATTATATGCACATCATTTGTTGCTTTCATGAGTAGGTACATGGTGGTGGATCTTGGCCATTTAGGAGGAGGTGGAGCACATGGTGTAGGTGGGCAAACATGGTCTTGACCAAGTTTTTTGCAGGGGAAGTGGGAGATGAGCCAGTTCTATAGGAATCCTTCGCAAAACGCTCATGCCCCCCCCCCCCCCCCCCCACCACCCCCCGGAACTATGCATAGCTCCGTTATTTGGATACATGACTAAGAAGAGTGAAATCTACAACATAAGTTGGTGTCATTATACTTGAGGTCATCTCCGGACGTGATGTAATCCACGGTGGAACTGATCTCGGTGGCCGTATACGGGTATCTATTGTTTGAGGCCACATGTCTTGCTGATAATTGTTGATCTGGCTATCTATTGTTTGAGGCCACATGTCTCAGCAGATGCCCAATGAAAACTGCCGACTCCAATAATAGTTAGGATTTGGTTATGAGCCAAATGTTCCATGAGATACTCAACCAGCCGAATCACTGATAAGAAATCACTGCTTATGCGACTAGAAAGAAATGATACAGCCCATGTATCTACTACTAATACGAAATGGATTGATACAGCCTAGCTATGTACCTAGTTCAAATACATTGTAGTGCACAATATTTTGTTCTTGCAATGGTAGTGCACAATACATGTACCTAGTTCTAATATGTTGTGTATGCTTTGTAATATATGGTTGCACTTGCAATAATCTTAGTTTGCCCACTACTTATAGAGTCAACGGCTTTATTAGAGATAACAAAGGCACATAGTACATTTATGCAGAAAGTAAGAACTAATTTCTAGGAGCTCTAGAGAGCTACCTGACCAGATGGTTCCTACGTGACAAAATCATCTGGTGTGAGATTACAACAAATTCAAAAGGCTATTTAAAGCGCACATTTGCAGTTAAGCCAAAGCGCACATTTGCAGTTAAGCCAACATCCAAATTAGCCATCTGTTCAAAAGCATTTTCTGCTGAGGATATAGCTCAAGCAAGGAGAGCGGCTTCATCCTATCACCACATGCCCCGCCTCGCCTCATCATTAGGATGAGCCTGGAGGTGCGCTGTCATAGCTCGTCCACCATGTTGTGCATCCGAAAGGCTTGCGGATCAGTCCGGCTTCGACTCCTAGTTTACATACTATTAATAAAGTTCCTGTATCCCGTGCAGTCAAGATAGTATGAGGGAGGCAACAATTGTGGTGATAGACAAAGTAATATTAGAAATGTATGTTTATAATAGCAGGGACTACTTCCATTGCGTTCCGTCAGCCTAAGCTAGGCCAGTCAAACGAATCCCACTTTTCATAATAAGATGAAAAATGTATGAAATAACCAAAAATCATATATATAAATAATGTCTTATACGTGTAACAAAAATGCATGAAAGAATATGTATAGGAAAATAACAGACAATAAACATCTTTAATCAAGAAGTTCAATAGACTACAATATCCAATTATCAAGGAGGAGTGTTGGAAATTCAGTAGACAATGAACTTCTTTAATCAAGAAATTCAGTAGACTACAGAATCCAATATCTGTCTGTACAAATAAAATTGAAAAGCGACTGGTAGGCCGTACGTCGTTTGCCGTTTTCACTTTAGTCCCGCAAAACTTAACATATCAACCCGCAGTGCAGATACAGGGGCTGATTGTAAAATTGTTGAAGGGATAAGAACCTCCAGTTTCTTGGCTGTCCGGCGTCACGACGGCGGAGGATGGCGCTGCTGAGGCAGAGACGAGGGCAAGACAGCCCCCATAGGGAGGCGCGGGCTCGCCCGGAGAAGCTGCCCCATCGCTTGCCGGGGTGGAATCGAGCCGGGAGGCAGCGGTCGTCGAGCACCGGGAGAAGGGGATCTGCTGGCTTGGACGTCCTTGACAGCAGAGGAAGGGGAGGAGGGATCCGCGGCCACTCCTCCACCGTGACCCGACGACGCCAGGTCACCCTTGGCCTCCCTCCATCCATCCACGACAGCGAGCGCACGGGCCTTCAAAATACGCATCGATGTGTATGCATCGATCCGTTTCAACTGCCGTCGTCGATTCAGGTCGTCTGAGATTAATCCCGGTGGCCGGTCAAGGCGACCGAATCCCGTCGTCAGAGATCGATTGGGCCGCCTGACTAGCGTTGAGGACGACGACCTAGAGGCAAGATGGAGGATGCCGAGTGAAGGCCATCGTTGGATGCTCTGCTAGGTTGCCGGTTGCGTGAGTCCATGAGTGGGGCGCAGTCAAAGCAGAGCAGATGTTAGCTTTAGAAGCAAAGCAGTGCATACTCGCTGTGCTAGCTAGCTAGCTTAATTTTTTCTCAGAAGATGATATTTAGGGTGTGTTTGGTAGCCCGGGTGACTCGAGAATAGCTATTCCAACTCAGCCAAGCTCACCCTAGCCTAGCTGAGTTAAGATTTTGTGGCGTGTTTGGTAGGTCGTGTCAGTTGAAATAGTTTGAGTGCATATGTTGTTTGGTAGGTTGTATGTGGAAATAGATCCAAAAATTGCAGAAAGACACCTCTGCATAAAAAAGAAACACAATCCGGTCCCTTCATACCAAATAAAAAAACAATCAGGTCCTATATACGAAAATAAATGCAATCAGATCATGTAAACAAAAATAAAAAGCAATCGGGTCCCTGTGAAAAATCAATCTGATCCCTAGCGAGATGAGCTCCGGCGAGGTAGCTCCGGCGAGGTAGCCCCGGCGAGGTAGCTCCAGCGAGGTAGCCCCTAGCCAGATGAGCTCCGACGGCGCTGAAATCTCCGGTGCCTCGGTGGTCCGGCGAGGTAGTGGAGGTGGCGGCAGAGCTCGGTGGCTGGTCGGTGCTCCGGCGAGGCGAGGTGCTCGCAGATCCGGTGAGGCGAGGCGCATCCAGGGAGGTGCTTGCAGATCCGGTGCGAGATGAGCTCGAGGCCGGCTCGAGGCCAGGAGCGGGCGCTCGAGGCCAGGTGCGGGCTCTCAAGGCCAGATGCGGGGCGCTCGAGGCCAGATGCGGCGGCCGGCTTCGAGACATCCGGCGTCGAGGTGGCGGCGGTCGGCTTGGAGGTGGCGTCCGGCGTCGAGGCTGGGGTGGCCGGCGTCGAGGCGGCGGCGGCCGACGTCAGGGAGGAGGCGGGCAGGCGGCAGCTGCGGTTGAGGGAGAGAGTGGTGGGTGGGGGGGGGGGAATGAGGACGGGTCGTTTGACCCCTGCTGGATTTCGGCCCGGGTGCGGGCGCGTGGAGCGTTTCGCGGCCGAGGTGAGCCCTGCCTAGGTGCGAAGCTCGATTCGAGCTTCTCTACCGGGCAGGGCCGAGAGGCTTTTTTCGGCTCAGTTGGGCAGTGCCCATATAGAAGAGCCGGCCTACCAAACACCCATATTCTTGAAAATCTCGGCTGGGCAGGAATTCGGTGGGTTGGGCCGACCTACCAAACACGCCCTTAGTTGCCGGCGTGTCGCTGTTTGTTCTATAGAAGGCATTCAGACAGCCAGATGTCACTTTTCTTTATTGTTCATGAGGAAGAAGGGTCTTGAGGTTGTTTCTCGACTTCTTCTTCAATTCACTGCTGGTATATATGGGTTATAGAAGGAGATCATAGTCAATCAGTCTATCAGTACAACAATTGCAAAGAATTTTGCTGACTCAACTCTTGTGCGTTTTCTTTGGGTATAACTCTGAAATTTAAAAGGGGACGTTAAGGAAGTAGTTCTAGCTTTACGTGAGCTGATTTTAGAAACAGCCACCTTGATCGACAGACACCAAGCGGATACCATAGTAAACCATAGTGAAGTCACCTTGATCTCTGGCTCCAGGTAATATTTTGAAGAAGTAATACCTCAAATTAGTTTTGTACTGTCATTTGTAGTGTTATTATTATGATTTAGTAAACCGTAGCGAAGCACGGGCAATCTTCTACTAATAATATTGCAAACAGACTGGTCCGTGTCCGTAAAATACGCTTTCAACCAACGCAAAATACGTTTTCATCCGACTTAAGAAATACTAGCAAATAGCCCGTGCGTTGCCACGGAATAAAAAAAGTCATACATACCAACTAACGATTTATCCTAATTTATTAAAATATGTCAAATATGACAGCATGTGGGAAATACCAATTCTTTCATCTTCTTTCCTTGTTGGCATCTTGTTTAAACTTTAGCAAATCAAACTAATGGTGCTCATATACTGCGAGAGATGTTGACGTATTAGAGCATGTACAACAAAGGGGTTTATAGAAGGTGCTAGGCTCTTCTTCCTAATCGTTTCGTTTGATTCCTGATTGATGCCAGTATTTACCCAAGCATCGTCGATGTGTCGAGTGCTTCAGCTGTTTTTTTCTCCAGCACGGTGCGGTTTGCCCAGTTACAAGTGTTATCCTCCGGCAGAAATGAATATTAGCACCTCAAGCTAGCGGCTCTCGTTGGAGTTCGAGACTCGTTGGAATAAAGTTGTGAAGTATGTATATACATTTCGGTCTTAAAAAGTAAGGAACATCAAAGTAGCACTTAGTTCTGCATATCTGTGAAGCAACAAGGACTTAGCACGTTCACAGCTATTATGATTTTCAAATGAAATTGACTTTTTTGCGAATAAAAAGGAAATTGACTTCAACGTGGCCTCTTTCAATAGCACCCAATTGCAAGTAGTGTATATTCTAAATTCCAGTCTCCCTTTCCAGCCACATACTCTGATGTCTCTTCAATGCGATTGCTTCAAAATCTGTTCGAAATTTTGAGATGTGACGCAATTAGTAATCATGTGTTCTTTGCATGCGCATCGCATGCTTTAGGCACAAGAATAGAGTATTTAGACTTTGATACATGATACAGTTTACCTGTGCCGTGTTAGGTTACATATTTTGCTCATCGTATATATAAAATCAATATTATTCAGACTCACACAATAGGTAGAGTGATGCCTTCAGTGCTGATGATCACAATCAGATCATCTTGTGCTTTAGTACTTTGTAGGACTATCAGATTTACATATACAGTGTTAAGCTAAGGAGAGGTCTGTACTTGCAGATGATTATTTGGTTTGTCATACCAGCTGTGACTCACACCAACAACGCACCCTCAATGCTTCTGTTGATCCAGTACATATCTAAGGCCAGTCGAGTTGTCACAAGAAAACTGGAGTCAGCAGCGAAGCACACAGGGGAAAAACACACGCACAGCTAGCAAAGCTATATCGTTGAATATCTTAGATTCTCTTATTTCTGTCGGCACCACTCTCTTTGGCTGCATCTCTCTTCCCGGCCTGCCCTGCCCCGACTCATCCCCTCCAGCGCCGTTCTCCCCTACACACCTCCTCCACCGGCCTTCCCCTTCCACTGGCATCCTCCCGTCACTGCGTTGCCAGCCACGCGTCAGCAGGATGCCTTCATCACTTTCCCACCGGTCTCCTCCCATTCCGCCGTGGCCGGCTAGGCGTCGTCGACCTTCTCTGAGTTGTGCAGATTGAGCAGCGTGGTGGAGGAAGAAGAAGCGCGCAGCGGTGTCTAGGTCGAGCAACGCACCTACTCTTGATCCCCGACGTCCTCTGCCGAGCCCTGCCCTCCCATCTCCCTGAATCGTCCTGCCAGGCGCTTCAGATTGGGGGCGGCAACATAGACATACCGTGGCGCCGCCGAGCTCCATGGCGGCCCTAGCGCGGTTGGAGAATACCACCGGCGGGAGCAGTCCTCCGGGGAGTAGCTGCTGGATAGCTGGAGTCGCTGCGGCGTGACGGCGCGAGGGCCTCGATTTCGGCGGCCCGCATCCGAACGCGTCGGTGCTGTGGAGAAATCGGGGTGAGAGAAAAATGAATCGGCGGGGTCACGGGGTGGGAGCTGCGAGGATGCAAGCGGTATTTTGCAAAATAATGGACTGCGGGTTGATTTGTCGATTTTGGAGGGATGAAAACACAAAACGACCTCGAAGTCAAACGGTCCGTTCTTTCGGAAACGTTATTCCTGTCCAGTAAAGGCGACCGAGGCCATGGCGAGCACCTGAGAGACTGCGACAACCATGCCGCCGGACTACCTCGAGCTCGCCGGTGTCGCCCTCTCATCCCCTTCCTCAAGATCAGCAACCCTGCCCTCTCCTATTTCCCGCCTCGATCTTGCCAGAGCCACCCCTCCCTATCTCGCGCTCAAGCGACGCGGGCCATGGCGAGCACCTGCGAGGCTGCGATGACCACGCAGTCGGACTGCCTCGAGCTCGCCGGCGTCACCCCTACCATCCCCTGCCTAAAGATCGGCGACCCCTCCCTGTTATATTTCCTGCCTCGAGCTCGCCGGAGCCACCCTGCCCTTGCCTCAGCTCGCCGGCTGCTGCGTTGAATCCGTCCGGGAACTGCCTGAGAGGACCACGCTCTCGCGGGCCGGCGGTCACAAATTGAAGGAAGAGAAGGCGCTACAAGAGGCACTACAGCGTCCGTCTTTGAAACCCATGCTCAGGATGCGTCGCGACCATGCCTGTGAGTGTCGCGCAGGGACGCCCCATCCTCATCCATCGCGCCGGCGAGGGTAGTCGTAACCACTCCCTTCCTCCGCATCCCGCCTCTCCATGGCCATTCCTCGGCATCGCGGCGGTCCGGATGGAATTGGTCTGGAACACAGCAGCGCTACGGGAGGACTATACGAACTCTGTTCTGACTAATATACGAACTCTGCTCGGCCATGGGGTGCCCATATAAATAGGCCTCGAATCAATTGATCAGAACCCAATAGTTCCTGGCACGCCTGAAGATCTGCTCGCCGTCTCGCTGTTTTGCCTAGACCTGAAGACCCACTCACAGTTTCGCCGTTCTGCTGACCAGAGAATAACTTTCCAGACTCACTCCTCGGGTACGGTCTGTGCAACCGTGACAATACAATAAACTAGAGTGTGCTACTTGTGTTCTTATCACTAGAGTGTGCTACTTGTGTTCTTATGTCTAATGCTTGAAGTGATCACTGCTGATAGCAAATCTCTCGAATTGCTCAATCCACAAGTCTGAATTTGTAGAGTAAACTATGTACGGTCTTATGTTTATGTACAGTTTATGTTGTTGATACCTGGAACTAGCTGCATCATCATTGCTGAATCCACAACTCTGATTTTGTAGGCTAAACTATGTACGGTTTGGTAAATCAAATACTTGTATTTTTTTTGAACTGGATCAAATACTTGTATAAGATTACTTTGTTTCTAAGAGTTGCTGCATATTTTTGTAAACGAGCAAAGAGAAGTAAGCACTCTACTGCAGCATCTTTTCAGTTGTTTGGAGGTTTCATGTAAAAGACACATTAGAAAATTACTAATGTAATACTTAGGCTTTGTAATCAAATATTCCTGTTTACTTGTGCCGACAATACACATGCTCTGTTTCACAATGCCATGGAAGAAGCGTATCCCCGTTTCTTATTATACTATAAATTCATGGGGATATTAAATTGGATTGGAAGAAGCATATGTGTACAGTGCTAGAATAAATGAGTTATACAAATGATATATTCCCAGAACAAATATGACTGCTGATAATTGCAACTGTGCCGCATGACTTTGATAAGTCCTGTCGGGGGGATGACCCCCGGTAGGGTCAAGAGACTAGAAAGATACAAGGACTATGGTTGACTTTATGCCGGTTGACCAAGGAAGGGTCTGGCCGGAATATAAGCGTATCTCGGGTATGGTATAGGTATGCCGGAATACCCGGGATGCTGTTGAGGAGTGCCGGCATATACATATATGTGCCGGTACATCCGGGATACTTATCGAAGTGTGCCGGCATATGTTTAGATATGCCGGCCTAACTTATTTGATATATTGTGCAGGAGCATGGAGGCCGGATTACTCGTCCTTCGTAAGACGTTGGTCCGGCATATAGGTCCAGGATATGGCCAACGGTCATATCCGGGATACAGAAGTCAGCTAAGATTTCATGTTCCTACAATCAAGGAAGGACTCTGCCAAGTATGGAGAGGGATCATGTTGACAGGGTGCACAGTGGTGGTCTACCTACCCTCATTGTGCACAAGTATAGCCCTTACCTCACAGAGGTGAGGTCACAGTCCGAGAAGTACAAGGTACAGCAAGGGTGAGTCCCATCGAGAGCAATCAGGGAGAAAGTCAAGGGCATGTGCCTTCGTCAGCATGTCCTGTTTGGAGTGTAGTTAGTGTCTCCTGGTCTTATGTGACCGTTGTAACCCTGGCCACCACTATATAAGGTGGCACAGGGAGCCCTAGTAAAGGGTTGGTCACTCTGTGTTCCTACACTGAGCAGTTCATCTTCCTCCTCTAGCAGAGAGCTTGGAAGCACCATTGTTGTATACTCCATTGATCCAAATATATAACCAGTAGAGTAGGAGTAGGGGTGTTATCTCCTTACGAGAGCCCCGAACCTGGGTAGACCAGTGTTCCTTTCTGTCGTGCTTTTTAGCTCGTTCCCCTCTCCCGAATCCTCCAGCATCTAGTTTGGCCCCCATTTAAGCCATCCCATGGCATATGTTGTTTCACCACGACGACATTTGGCGCCCACCGTGGGGCTGATCGATATGCTGGGCGGAGTGTTTATTCGGACGGGGTCTGTGATAGCAGCTTCGGGAGTGCGCGTGGTCTCTGGCCTCGCCCAGAGGCTAGGCTCGCTCAGCTTTGTCAGTGACAACGCCGGATGTCTCGGCGGCCGGCCGTTCCCCAGGGATGGCCGGATCATGTCTTTCGGTTCCCACGAGGTGTACGTGGGGACTGAGAGAGTTTGCAGGGAAGAGGTGCTGATGGCGGCGGATCCTCTGTCGCATCGGCTGGCTCACACTGGGCGTAGTGCTCGCTCAGTAGAGCCGGCCGAGGTAATGATGGCCGGCACATCAGTGCCGCCGGCAGATGGTGCCGGCAAAGCAGCAGCAGCAGGAGGAGATACTCCCCCGGAGCCGCCGAAGGCCAAGAGGTCGGCACGTCCTCCGTTGGAGCGTGTCGAGAACCTGGCCGGCACTTCCGCTGTGCCGGCAAAGGGTCAGGTGCTTCTTCCTATCATTGATCGGCTTCTCAAGCCGGTGCGATCTGGCGATGATCCGGAGCAGACCAGGGAGGTCCTGGAGGGATCTCGCCAGGCCCTCGTCGACGAGGCCCAGGCCATGCACCAGGAGCGCGAACGGTTTAACCGGCAACTCCGTGAGTATGAAGCAGCACATGGTTTTACTCCTGTGGTAACCCGGCCTAGCCGGATAGATGAAGTTAGAACTAGAGGTAGAGATCTTAATACTGAGCTAGGTAAAGATGCTAGAGCTAAGAGTCATACTGCAACTAGCACTGTGCCTAAGGTAGTCTATAGCTCACCAGTGAAGAACCTTAGAGCAGCAGCAGAGGTAGCTAAGGACTTATCCAATTTGTCCGGCGAAGCACTGCATGAGCAGCAAGCCCGGCTTAACCATCTTTTGTCTGAAGCTACCAAGCAGCAGGAGGCCTTTAAGAAGGCAAATCCAGGTGCCGGGGCATCCCAGTACGTTGCGTCGGTAGGAGGTGCCGGCGCAAGGTCAAGGGGCGAAGCCTCGTCCCCGCATCCAAGCGCCCGGCGTGCCGGAAGTGTGACCTCTGGCCGCCGGGACAAGCAGATCCAGGTGTATGATCCGGCAATCGCCGGAAAGGAGGCGACAGTGCAGAGAAGTGCCGGCCATGCTGACGGGAATGTCGGCACCAAGAATGCAGGTCAAAATGTGCCGGCAGGACATGGAGCAGCTTCGGCCGGTGGGGGCCGGAGTAACAATGCATCCCGGCGTCAGCAGCAGGACGCCGGACAGGCGGTGCAGCAGCAAGGCACGGGTCAGCCGAGACACCGTGAAGATGATGGAAACTCCGCCCTTGCCAGGGCGGGATATCAGCAGCAGCACCAACAAGGCCAGCAGTATCAGCAAGGCCAGCAGAACGAGCAGTGTCAGCTGGAGCAGCAGCAGCAAAAGATGATCACGGGCCCAATTGCATCCTGGCTAGGACCTCGGTCCTTGGCAGCAAGTGATGCGCGCTTCAAGCTAGACAGGATTCACCAATCAGAGTTGGTGGAGAGACAAGGAGCTCCGGGTCCTATGTGCTTTGGACCCCGGATCATGGGTGAGCCAGTACCTTACTACTTCCAGCTCACGCGTGGCGCGAGGACATACAACGGCAGCACTAAGCCGGAAGATTGGTTGGAGGATTACTCCACCGCAGTGAACATTGCCGGAGGAAACCTCAGATGGGCAGTACGATATGTACCGCAAATGCTAGAAGGACCAGCCAGGATATGGCTGAATAATCTGCCGGCCGGAAGTATCAACGGCTGGGTTGATTTCGAAGAGCAGTTTGAGTCAAACTTCACCAGCACATACAAGAGGCCTAACCGTCCGCAGCAGCTGGCCAACTGCCGGCAAGGAGCAAATGAGACTGACCGTGACTACCTAACCAGGTGGTGCACATTGCGCAATTCCTGCGAAGGAGTTGTGGAGCAGCAGGCGATCATGTGGTTCGCTCATGGGTGCCGGCATGGAACCATGTTGTGGCAAAAGCTTCAGAGGGAAATGCCAGCCACGTTGGCCGAGACAATCAAGATTGCCGATAGTTATGCTCTGGGAGATCCTATGCAGCCCACCCTTGATTCACAAGGACAGGGGCAGACCCAGGGAAACACCAACAGCGCTGGGAGACCAGGGCAGTACTATCGCTCTGATAACCAGAACAAGAGAAGAGATGAAAGGCCGGATTACCGGTATGGAACGGCACAAGTAGCAGCTGTGGAGGAAGAGCAAGGGGCGCCGGCAGTAACCAGCGTCCGAGGTATGAGGGCAATCAGCAGCCTCAGCAGCAGCAGCAAGCGCAGCCCTTCCAGAAGAAGAATATTTGGATCAATAAGAATGCCGGCGGCGGCGCCGGCCAGAAGAAGCAATGGCCGAAGTATACGGTGGGTCTGGCCATGGATAAGCCTTGTGTGTTTCACACATTCCAGCCAGGTAAGCCGGCAAATCATTTGACGAGAAACTGTTCGTGGCTGGACGACATATTAGCAGGTCGTGCAGGTCCCTGGGGACCGGCTAGACCATCTATCCCGGCAGCTCCATCGCCGTTGACTGGGGCAAATACAGTTGCAGTCCCGCCCAGGCCGGTTAATCCCGGGAATCAGAGCAATGCCGGAAGTGCCGGCGTAAATCAAGTAGATCAGAACTATAACCTGGAGTACTATGCCGGAGGCCCAGCAGCGGGCCGAAATGAGTACAAGGAACACGATCAGAGCTACATGGTCTTTGAGACCGAAAGAACAGACAAGCAGAGCTTGTACCGACGGTGTTTGGAGGTAAATGCCGTTATGTCGGCAGTGCCGAAGCTGATGTACTGGTCTGATCAGGCCATTGGTTGGGACAGGGCAGATCATCCCAGGATCATGCCAAACCCCGGCAGATATGCGCTAGTGATGGATCCGAGATTTGTCGGGCCGGCTAATAACATGAGGTTCAGCAAGGTCCTCATTGACAATGGAAGCAGCATCAATATCATGTATCGGGACACGATGCAAAAGCTGGGAATCAAGGAAAACATGCTGGAGCCATGCAAGACCACATTCCACGGCATTGTGTCGGGACTTTCGTGTGTGCCGATGGGCAAGATCCGGATGGATGTCATGTTTGGCAACCGGGATAACTGCAGGGTGGAGAACCTCATGTTTGAAGTGGTGGATCTGGAAAGCCCCTACCATGCCTTGCTGGGTAGGCCGGCACTGGCGAAGTTCATGGCCTCTACGCATGTGGCGTATCTAAAGATGAAGATGCCGGGGCCCAAGGGAGTGATCACCATCATTGGTGATTACAAGCGCTCGATGGCATGTGCAACCGCCGGATCAAATCTGGCTGAGACTCTGATTATTGCAGAGGAAAGGAAGAGGCTCAAGCGAGCAGTGGAAATTGCTGAGACAGTGGTTGCCGGCAAATCAATGCCGGACATGGCAAATCCCAGTGGAAGTGCTTCCTTTAAAGTGGCCAAGGAAGTCAAGAAGGTGCCTCTGGATGAGGTTTTTCCGGAGCGCTATGCCCTCATCGGGGCAGGTTTGGATCCCAAATAGGAAATCGAGCTCATCAGCTTCCTCCGTGAGAATCGGGATATCTTTGCATGGTGTACTTCAGACCTGCAAGGTGTGCCGAGGGAGCTGGCTGAGCACGCATTACATGTGAGGCCGGATGCTAAGCCGGTGAAGCAGCCGCTCCGGCGGAATGCAGGTGATAGAAGGAAAGCCATTTGGGACGAAGTGGCCAGGCTCCTAGCCTCCGGCTTTATCAAAGAAGTGCTTTATCCGGATTGGGTGTCTAACCCGGTTTTGGTGGAAAAGAAGAAGGATGAGCCCGCCATAGTGAAAGTATGGCGGATGTGTGTTGATTACACCAACTTGAACAAGGCATGTCCTAAAGATCCATTCCCGCTCCCTCGGATCGATCAAGTGATTGATTCCATAGCTGGATGTGAACTGTTATCATTTGTAGATGCCTATTCTAGTTTCCACCAGATCCCCTTGTATGAGCCGGATCAAATAAAGACATCCTTTATTACCCCGTACGGGGCTTATTGCTATCTCACTATGCCGTTCGATTTAAGAAATGCCAGAGCAACTTACCAGAGGTGCATGCAAAAGTGTCTGCATGACCAAATAGACAAAAATGTGCAGGTATATGTCGACGATGTCGTCATAAAAACCAAGGAGAGCAAGACTCTCGTAGATGACCTCCGAGAAACCTTTGCAAATTTGAGGAGATTCCGGATGAAGTTGAATCCGGAAAAGTGTACCTTCGGTGTGCCGGCAGGCAAGTTGCTCGGTTTCTGTAACAACTCAGAAATTGTAATCCCACTCTTATTAAATAAAGTGCCAAATTTTGGTCCAAGATAAAACTTTTCACTCATTATTTTATGCATACATGTATTTCCTCTTATATGTGTTCTATGATTTTATGTGTGTTATTTTTGTTTGAGCATTGGTTAGATAATCCTATGTAAACCAACAGAACCAATGGAGAAAGATTATAAGAGCCAAAAGAACCAGAAATAAAAATAGGTAAGAAAGAGATAAAGTTAATATGATCTAGAAATTGTTAATGACTGCACCACTTTGAGCCCTTAGATTAAGCAATCTACATCTCACCTTCATGTTTGGCCAGTAAGTTGAGCTTAACCAAGTTATGGACTAACTCAACCAACAAAGATTTACCCAAATTTCAAACCAGAACACCACTCAAACTTGAGCCAAAGTTTGAATCTGAAACGGAAACCATATCAAGTTTGAAATATAAATTTTTGCAAAACTCAACCTTTCACTGTAACAAAAATATGCCTGGGTATCTTATCCAATTTGATGAGCACCCAAAGTGGAAAAATTTGAAAAATCAAATTTTGAGTTCTTGCGGGCATTTCATCGAGCACTGGCAGAAGAAAATCAAATCAAATCAAGTTTCACTATGCTGCACTGTTCGAGCTCGTCCAAGCGCTGTAGCCATGCGCTTTGACACCCCCTCGGTCGAGTCCAGCACCCCCAGGCCCGACCTAAGCCGTAAGAAGAGGAGGGAGGAGGAGAAACGCACCCAGGACCCCCTCCTAGTAACCCTTTGCCCCGAGCGATGCCGACCAGCTTGGAGGCGCCAGAGGAGACCCACAGCGCCCCGCAGCCGAGTCGACACCAGCCCAGCACCACCCCGAGGCCGCCGTGACCGGAGCAAGCTTCAAACGCCGCCAGGACCCCCGCGACGGCAAGCTTTTGGTCGCCTTGCTCCCGGCCACCTGAGGCTATAAAAAGCCCCCCCGATCAAACGAAGGAACGCACCTCATCCCCAGCTACCTCCCAGACATCGCCGCTCACTCCCTCTCGCTCTGCTTCGCTGTAGCCAGCCTCGCCGGCGCGGTACTGGACGAGCGGAGCGCCGCCGCGTCCGACCACCCGGGAGCTCGCTGCTGCAGGGAATCGGAAGAGGAGGAGCACCGCCGCCGATCCCGCCCGTCGCCGACGAGCCCTGCTTCCCCTACGCCCCGCCCTCGCCGTCGAACGATCGTCGCTGCTCGCAGGTGAGCTTCCGCCGTGCTGAGGAAGACGATGCGTGTGAGCCATCCGATCTTAATCCGACGCTAGCATACCGATTCGGGAATCGTTAAGTGAACTGACAGCGCGACCCCACCTGTCAGTTCCCCTTTTTATTTCTTTTCCCCGCGCGAAACGGTATCGGGCCGGCCCGTTCGGCTTTTGACTGAATTGGGCCCAGGAGGTTTAGAATCGGTCCGTTTCGTTTTTAATTAATTCTCCCGCCTTTTTATTTATTTCAAATCTGTTTCAGATGCTATTTTCAAACTTTAATTCCTAGAGTTTTACAAATCCAAATTTAGCAAATAAATATTCGTTGGAAAGCTTATAAAATACTCTATCCAATAGTACTGGTTAGAATTCCAAATAAGTTAGGAATTAAAATGGTTATGAATAGTGTGTTCATAGCTTGTTTAATAATGAATGATTTCTAGAAAATTATTTAAGCTATCAAAAATCATGAAAATAAAAGTGTGAACCCACTAATAACCCCTCTTACTGTTAGTCAACACTAATCTACCCCAAACCATCTTAGTGTGATCATTTAGACCCTAACCCAAACCTATTTGTTAGCATAAAATGATAGATCACTAGTGCACACTTAGAATTAATTGCCCTCATTACCAATTCACTTAGTGGACCCATCCCACTTAAACTTGTCTTAGTAACCCTAAATCAACACCAATGCTGCACAAGTGAACCACTTATGCTACATAGTAAAGAATCTAGCTTGCACACTTGAAGAAAACTTAGAAGAAAGACTTACAATCCAACCTCATAAAAATGCACCATGAATGCTTTGGTTAGCAAACAAAGATGTGTGCTTGGTGTGTTGTTAGCTTGGTGAAGTGATGGTGTGCTTTGTGTTTATTCGTTATTAGACGCTAGTGTTGCCGAGGAGGATATTGGAGGGGATTATTATTATCAAGAAGAAGAAGAAAACCCCGGACACTTTGCCAACCAAGGCAAGCCATCTTTTGATTCATACTCCCCATGCCTAGTTTTAATACTGCATTCTACTTGTTTTAAGTAAATTGCATGATTGAATTGCTAGAGTAGAATGATAGAAGTAGATTGATGTCTTGATTATCAAGAGCATCAAGCTGAGTTTATCCAACCCTAGTTAGTAGTACTATCACTCAATGTAGTTGCTTAGTCGCTAATAAAAGTTGATGCTATCTCTGGAGGAACCCCATTTGAAAAGGGTGACTTTAACTGGAAACTTGAAATGAGAGATTGCTCCTATATGATGGCTTTATGAAAGAAAATAATCTTGACTAAGAACTATGAAATGTATTTCTCAATTGACAACGAGTGATGTACATGGGTGCCAATTATACCGTACAACCACTCTACCCCTATATGGGAAGGGGCTTAATCCGTAGCTTGTTTATCTTAGTATGGGAGGTCTTGCATCAAATCTTCATGGAAGGACTCCACGGGCGGATACTTCTTGACCAGGTGGATTCCACTAACCCGGTACCCGGGATGGGCAGAACTAGAGGCGCCGGAGCGGGGTTCCGTATCCCGGGCTCTAGGGAAGGATCCTATACTAGGATGAGCAAGTGAAAGGTTTTGTTTGATTATCTGAAATCCGCATACCTTTGTGTATGACGAACCATGGATTTCTCCCGGCAGATGTATCGAATCTTGTGGGTAAAGTGTACCCCTCTGCAGAGGTTTTCAAACTATTCGAATAGCCGAGTCCTCGGTCATGGACGGTTGGCAAACTCTACCTGGCTTTTGTCAAGAATAAAAATAACAAGGGTAAACTTGGTGAATGACATGAATTTGAATTGACTTGACTTGACCATGATCTTGCCACACTTGAAGTTCCTCCTTAGAATGAACTTAGAGAACTAAACCTCTTTTCTACCAATGAGCATTCTTGGGAAATAAAACTAGCTTTTGCAAACCAACTTAGTGCTTAGTCCACTATACCCAACCTTGCATATCTACTTCATCTTTTCATTTATAAGATGGTTTGCGAGTGCATCCAATGTACTCACGGCTGTGTCCCTGGCTATCAACTTGGCCAGACTATGGGGAGGAATACCAGGAGGAAGGGTATGAGGAAGAGTACCAGAACTAAGATCATCTCCGTGAGTCGCCATTGCCTGTAGGTGAAGGCATGGGCCGAAGACGTTATTTCCGCTGCTATATTGTGTTGTAATATGACTTGGTCTATATGACCATTGTATTTGAATCATCGTATTGTAATGTCTATGGAACTGGTTACCAACTACGTTATGTATATCGCAACAATGATTCTGGGATTGCGGTGGAATACATAACGGGCACTTCGAATTTGTTATCAAATTTGAGGTCGTCACAAGTTGGTATCAGAGCCAGGTTGACCATAGGAGACCTTAGTTAGAATGGGCGTAATTAAAAACTTGGAAAAAGAAAGATACAAGAACGGTTGCAAAAATTGCTTAGTCTTTCCTCTCTAGTTGCAAAATTTATACATACTTCAGTTTTTGCCTACTTAAAATTTTGCACACTTGAGCTGATCACTAACTTGAACTAATTTAAAATTTTGTAGATGGCCCCGGTATTCACCGAGCAGTACCAGTTGGGCCATGGTGGCAGCCTCTGTTTCGAGCGCGACATCACCACCTTGACCTTGTTCCTGAACCGTTTGTACCCGGAGTTCAAGGGAGCCGTGCTCAATGAGCACCCGGATGGAGAGCTGCGGTGGCTCATCCGAGCCAGTTGCCGTGGCAAGAAGGGAATGTTGGGTTCTCCAAGGATCAAGTTTGAGCTTGTGGAGAACACTTGGGCCGATGGTTTGGTCCGAGCGATGCAGGAGATGCACGCCCGCTTGTGCGGACTGCACGTTGAGGAGGTTCAGGGAGGACGCTTCAGGGACTTTGCTCGGCGTGATGCGGATGGACGTCCCGCAAACATGCCCGGGCAGAATGAGCCGAGTACCTACATCGATCACATGGACTTCTTGCTGTACTCCACTCAGCAGGAGGCCGATCGTGCACGTACCAAGGCCAACCTTGAGCACTTCGCCCTGGTGGAGGCGAGGAGCACTATCAGGATTCTTGCGAAGGAGCGCAAGAGCCTTCGTCGCCAGCGCGATGAGAAGGAACAGGACCTTGAGGAGTTGAAGGCCAATGTGGCGGAGTTGACTGCGTACATTGAGAGTCTTGAGGATCACCTTGGTGAGGAGGAAGGCATTGATCTCCGCAAGGAGGATAATGCCCTCATTAGTGATGAGGATGACTTCATGGAGGACCTCGATGATCCGGAGGATGGTGGACACAATGGATTCATTGTGAGTGACGAGGAGGAAGACCCCGAGGAGCCCGCTGTTTAGATCCGAGATCCACGTGTTATCTAGCTATGAGTTCCACTTTATGTTCACTTCGTGTAGGTGTGAGTTGTATCCCCCTCTCTAGTAGACGAGTCGCAATCGTTTGATGTAAACCATTTGTAATGTGTGAACTCGTATGTATGATATGTTTGATGAGTGATGAATGAAATTTGAATTTGGCCTCTAAGGCCTTAGTAAAACAAAATTGCATCATCCATGTTACCTTTAAATCTTAGCAAATTAGCTTTTCCCTCTTGTCTTACACACCTTATCTTCAGATGCCGCGAGCACCCCCACCCCCGAACCCGGAAATGGCCGAATTGCTAAGGTTGATCATGGAAGACCGGGAAGCAGCCCGAGCTGAGCGCCAAGCCAACTTGGCCACTCTTCAGCAACTAACCCAGATGGCAATGAACCACAACAATGGCAATGGCAATGGTGAAGGAGAAAACCATGGCAATGGAGAGCATCGATCCAAGTTAAGGAGTTTCCAGAACACCAACCCTCCTATATTCACTAAGTCTGAAGAGCCCTTAGATGCCGATGATTGGCTTCGTACCATGGAGAACAACTTGGCAGTCGCCGAAGTTGGTGAAAATGAGAAGGTTTTGTATACCACCCACTATCTTGCTGGGGCAGCGAGAGCTTGGTGGGATAGCACCCGTGCAATGCAAGCCCCAGGGTATGTGATGCCTTGGGAGGAGTTCAAGAGCAAGTTTAGCAAAGCCCATGTTCCCATGGGATTGGTGAAAAGGATGAGAGATGAGTTCAGAAATCTGAAGCAAGGTTCCATGTCTGTGGTAGATTACCGTGACAAGTTCCTTACCTTGTCTAGGTATGCCCCAGATGACACCAACACCACTGAGAAGAAGCAAGAAAGGTTTCTGGATGGACTTCATGATGAGATGCAATGTGTCCTGGTTAGTATTCCCTTTGCCGACCTGGAGTCATTGGTTGACTCTGCCATTCAGATGGAAGGCAAACTCAAGCAAGCTGCAGAAAACCGCAAGCGCCGTATGATGTATCAAGGCAACTCGAGCAACTCGCAGAAGCCAAGGGGAAATGCACCTATGGGTTTCGCCCCTAGACCTATGAGGCCGTCTGCACCTGCTCCACGTCCCAACTATCCCAACCGTCCGCCCGGAAACAACTTCAACCGTGCACCCCCAAGACCTAGTGGCAACAACTTCAACACCAATGCTCCGAGGCCCAATGGCGCCCCTGTGTTACCCAAGCCCGGTGACAAGTCTGGTGTTACCTGTTATGAGTGTGGACTCAAAGGGCACTACTCCAATGAGTGCCCCAAGAAGCTGAATGATGCATCCAAGACCACTGCCCCTGTTTAGCAACAGCGTCGTGTGGGAAATGGCAAGAACTATCCCCCAAGGAACCAGCCTCGCTCTCAAGGCCGTCTGAACCACATGAATGTTGAAGAAGCTCAGGAAGCAACAGACGTCGTGCTTGGTATGTTCCCTGTTAATTCAGTTCTTGCAAGAGTTCTGTTTGATTCTGGAGCTTCACATTCATTTGTTACCCAATTATTCGTTGATAAAAGTGGACTTCAACCCACACCCTTGAAAGATGTCATGTCTGTGCAAATTCCCGGGTCAGTAACCAAAGCCAGTTGTACCTGTTTGGCAGTGCCCATAGAAATCCATGGGATCTCATTCCTAGCCAGTTTGATTGTGTTAGGAACCAAAGGATTGGAAGTAGTCTTAGGTATGGATTGGATGTCCCAACACCAAGGAATTATAGATTGTGCCCAAAAGACCATCACCATGAGGAGTAGTCATGGAGTTTTCGTGAAGCATGTGTCCGTCAAACCCATTCCAATTCCCAGATGTCATAAGAGTATCTCAGGACCGACTTTGGAGCAAGTCCCCATCGTCTGTGAGTACCCGGATGTCTTTCCCGATGAGCTACCCGGAATGCCACCGGATCGGGATATTGAGTTTATCATTGAGCTTATCCCCGGAACTGGATCAATAGCCCAACGACCCTATCGCATGAACCCAGCTGAACTCGTTGAGTTGAAGAAGCAATTGGATGACCTTTTGAGCAAAGGATTGATTCAGCCAAGCTCTTCTGCTTGGAGGTCACCTGTACTGTTTGTGGATAAAAGTGACGGTTCTAGCCGACTGTGCACTGATTATCGCAAGCTTAACGATGTGACCCTCAAGAACAAGTACCCTCTCCCGAAGATCGAAGATTTGTTTGACCAATTGACTGGAGCCAGAGTATTCTCCAAGATAGATCTTAGAACTGGATACCACCAACTGAAGATCCGTGCAACGGATATCCCCAAGACAGCCTTCACTACCCGATACGGATTGTATGAGTACACCGTAATGTCATTTGGATTAACCAATGCCCCTGCTTATTTCATGAATCTCATGAATAAGGTTTTTATGGAGTTCTTGGATAAGTTTGTTGTTGTCTTCATTGATGACATTCTTATCTACTCCAAATCCGAAGAAGAGCATGCAACCCATTTGAGATTAATTCTAGAAACCTTAAGGGAGCATCAGCTGTATGCCAAGTTTAGTAAATGTGAGTTCTGGTTGAAGGAGGTTGGATTCTTAGGCCATGTGCTATCAGCAGGAGGAATATCGGTAGACCCCAAGAAGATCAAATCCGTCATGGAATGGGAAGCCCCTACCACTCAGACGGAAGTTAGAGGTTTTCTCGGATTAGCGGGATATTACCGCAAGTTTGTTGAAGGATTTTCCAGTATTGCCCGTCCGATGACCCAATTGTTGAAGAAGGACAAGAAGTTTGAATGGACCCCTAAGTGTGAAGAGAGTTTTCAAGAGCTCAAGAAGCGATTGGTGACCGCCCCTGTCCTAACCATGCCCGATATCACCAAAAACTTTGATGTCTATTGCGACGCTTCCAAACTTGGACTTGGTTGCGTACTGATGCGAGGAGGCAAGGTCATAGCTTACCTCTCTCGGCAGCTTCGACCTCATGAAGAAAATTATCCAACCCATGATCTAGAGTTAGCAGCCGTGGTTCTAGCTTTGAAGACTTGGAGGCATTATCTGATGGGCAACCGCTGTGAGATCTATTCTGACCACAAGAGTTTGAACTATATTTTCACCCAGAAGGAGTTGAACATGAGGCAAAGAAGATGGATAGAGTTGATCAAGGACTATGATCTGGAAATTCATTACCACCCCGGTAAGGCCAATGTGGTGGCCGATGCGTTGAGTAGAAAGCCGTGTTCGTTGAATATGAGGATCAAGGAAGAGCAACCTATGTTACACCAAGAGTTTGAAAGATTTGGATTGGAACTAGTCAGTCAAGGATTCTTAGCCAACCTTGAGTTTCAACCCACCTTGATGAGCCAAATCAAAGAAGCCCAGAAGGGGAATGAGAGTATTGAAGGAATCAAGCGCAGAATTAGTTCCGGCAAGGTGCCAGGATTTGAGGAAGATGATCAAGGAGTTCTGTGGTATAAAGGACGTATTTGTGTGCCTGCTGATTCAGAATTGAAGGAAGTAATTATGAAGGAAGCCCATGAGACACCTTACTCCATCCACCCCGGTGGAACTAAGATGTATCAAGATCTGAAGGAACAATTTTGGTGGCATGGAATGAAGCGTGAGATTGCATCGTTCATCTCTAAGTGTGATATTTGTCAAAGAGTCAAGGCTGAACATCAACGTCCTGCTGGACTGCTGCAACCTTTGCAAGTTCCGGAATGGAAGTGGGAATCTGTTGGAATGGATTTCATCACTGGATTTCCAAGGTCTAGCCGTGGAAATGACTCTATTTGGGTCATTGTGGATAGACTAACCAAAGTGGCCCACTTTATTCCTGTCAAGACCACTCATCGCTCAGATCAGTTAGCAGATCTTTATCTATCAAAAATTGTTAGTTTGCATGGAATTCCTAAAACCATAGTTTCCGATCGAGGAACCCAATTCACCTCGAGATTTTGGAAAAGTTTGCATCAAGCTTTGGGAACCAAGTTAGCCTTCAGCACCGCTTACCACCCTCAGACTGATGGACAGACAGAGAGAGTGAATCAAATACTTGAAGATATGTTGAGAGCCTGTGTTCTAGCTTATGGAGCTAAGTGGGAAGATTGTCTGCCTTTCGCGGAGTTTTCCTACAACAACAGTTATCAAGCAAGCTTGCAAATGGCCCCATTTGAAGCTTTGTATGGAAGAAAGTGTCGTACTCCTTTGAATTGGTCAGAAACCGGAGACAGTCAGATTTTTGGACCAGATATTTTGCAAGAAGCCGAGGAAAAAGTTCGCATGATTCGTGAATATCTCAAGGCAGCCCAGTCAAGACAAAAGAGTTATGCCGACAAGAGACGTCGAGAACTGACCTTCCAGATTGGAGATTTTGTTTATCTTAGAGTATCACCTCTCAAGGGAATGCAAAGATTCCAAGTAAAAGGAAAGCTTGCCCCAAGATATATTGGACCCTTCAAGATACTGGACCGCAGAGGAGAAGTGTCTTATCAGTTGGAAATGCCCCCGGAATTGTCTGAAGTGCACGACGTCTTTCACGTGTCGTTACTTCGGAAATGTCTGGAAGTTCCGGAGAAGCCCGAGGTCTTCAAGAATATTGATCACCGGTCTGTGGACATCAACAAGGATTTGACCTATCGTGAAATGCCTATCCGTATCCTCGAGGAAGCCTATAGAACCACTCGAACCCGAAGCATCAAATTTCTGAAAGTTCAGTGGAGTAATCACACCGAAGACGAAGCTACTTGGGAACGAGAAGATTACCTTCAGAAAGAGTTTCCCAATCTTTTCAGTTCTTAACTAGTGAATCTCGGGGACGAGATTCTCTTTAAGGGGGGAAGATTGTAACAACTCAGAAATTGTAATCCCACTCTTATTAAATAAAGTGCCAAATTTTGGTCCAAGATAAAACTTTTCACTCATTATTTTATGCATACATGTATTTCCTCTTATATGTGTTCTATGATTTTATGTGTGTTATTTTTGTTTGAGCATTGGTTAGATAATCCTATGTAAACCAACAGAACCAATGGAGAAAGATTATAAGAGCCAAAAGAACCAGAAATAAAAATAGGTAAGAAAGAGATAAAGTTAATATGATCTAGAAATTGTTAATGACTGCACCACTTTGAGCCCTTAGATTAAGCAATCTACATCTCACCTTCATGTTTGGCCAGTAAGTTGAGCTTAACCAAGTTATGGACTAACTCAACCAACAAAGATTTACCCAAATTTCAAACCAGAACACCACTCAAACTTGAGCCAAAGTTTGAATCTGAAACGGAAACCATATCAAGTTTGAAATATAAATTTTTGCAAAACTCAACCTTTCACTGTAACAAAAATATGCCTGGGTATCTTATCCAATTTGATGAGCACCCAAAGTGGAAAAATTTGAAAAATCAAATTTTGAGTTCTTGCGGGCATTTCATCGAGCACTGGCAGAAGAAAATCAAATCAAATCAAGTTTCACTATGCTGCACTGTTCGAGCTCGTCCAAGCGCTGTAGCCATGCGCTTTGACACCCCCTCGGTCGAGTCCAGCACCCCCAGGCCCGACCTAAGCCGTAAGAAGAGGAGGGAGGAGGAGAAACGCACCCAGGACCCCCTCCTAGTAACCCTTTGCCCCGAGCGATGCCGACCAGCTTGGAGGCGCCAGAGGAGACCCACAGCGCCCCGCAGCCGAGTCGACACCAGCCCAGCACCACCCCGAGGCCGCCGTGACCGGAGCAAGCTTCAAACGCCGCCAGGACCCCCGCGACGGCAAGCTTTTGGTCGCCTTGCTCCCGGCCACCTGAGGCTATAAAAAGCCCCCCCGATCAAACGAAGGAACGCACCTCATCCCCAGCTACCTCCCAGACATCGCCGCTCACTCCCTCTCGCTCTGCTTCGCTGTAGCCAGCCTCGCCGGCGCGGTACTGGACGAGCGGAGCGCCGCCGCGTCCGACCACCCGGGAGCTCGCTGCTGCAGGGAATCGGAAGAGGAGGAGCACCGCCGCCGATCCCGCCCGTCGCCGACGAGCCCTGCTTCCCCTACGCCCCGCCCTCGCCGTCGAACGATCGTCGCTGCTCGCAGGTGAGCTTCCGCCGTGCTGAGGAAGACGATGCGTGTGAGCCGTCCGATCTTAATCCGACGCTAGCATACCGATTCGGGAATCGTTAAGTGAACTGACAGCGCGACCCCACCTGTCAGTTCCCCTTTTTATTTCTTTTCCCCGCGCGAAACGGTATCGGGCCGGCCCGTTCGGCTTTTGACTGAATTGGGCCCAGGAGGTTTAGAATCGGTCCGTTTCGTTTTTAATTAATTCTCCCGCCTTTTTATTTATTTCAAATCTGTTTCAGATGCTATTTTCAAACTTTAATTCCTAGAGTTTTACAAATCCAAATTTAGCAAATAAATATTCGTTGGAAAGCTTATAAAATACTCTATCCAATAGTACTGGTTAGAATTCCAAATAAGTTAGGAATTAAAATGGTTATGAATAGTGTGTTCATAGCTTGTTTAATAATGAATGATTTCTAGAAAATTATTTAAGCTATCAAAAATCATGAAAATAAAAGTGTGAACCCACTAATAACCCCTCTTACTGTTAGTCAACACTAATCTACCCCAAACCATCTTAGTGTGATCATTTAGACCCTAACCCAAACCTATTTGTTAGCATAAAATGATAGATCACTAGTGCACACTTAGAATTAATTGCCCTCATTACCAATTCACTTAGTGGACCCATCCCACTTAAACTTGTCTTAGTAACCCTAAATCAACACCAATGCTGCACAAGTGAACCACTTATGCTACATAGTAAAGAATCTAGCTTGCACACTTGAAGAAAACTTAGAAGAAAGACTTACAATCCAACCTCATAAAAATGCACCATGAATGCTTTGGTTAGCAAACAAAGATGTGTGCTTGGTGTGTTGTTAGCTTGGTGAAGTGATGGTGTGCTTTGTGTTTATTCGTTATTAGACGCTAGTGTTGCCGAGGAGGATATTGGAGGGGATTATTATTATCAAGAAGAAGAAGAAAACCCCGGACACTTTGCCAACCAAGGCAAGCCATCTTTTGATTCATACTCCCCATGCCTAGTTTTAATACTGCATTCTACTTGTTTTAAGTAAATTGCATGATTGAATTGCTAGAGTAGAATGATAGAAGTAGATTGATGTCTTGATTATCAAGAGCATCAAGCTGAGTTTATCCAACCCTAGTTAGTAGTACTATCACTCAATGTAGTTGCTTAGTCGCTAATAAAAGTTGATGCTATCTCTGGAGGAACCCCATTTGAAAAGGGTGACTTTAACTGGAAACTTGAAATGAGAGATTGCTCCTATATGATGGCTTTATGAAAGAAAATAATCTTGACTAAGAACTATGAAATGTATTTCTCAATTGACAACGAGTGATGTACATGGGTGCCAATTATACCGTACAACCACTCTACCCCTATATGGGAAGGGGCTTAATCCGTAGCTTGTTTATCTTAGTATGGGAGGTCTTGCATCAAATCTTCATGGAAGGACTCCACGGGCGGATACTTCTTGACCAGGTGGATTCCACTAACCCGGTACCCGGGATGGGCAGAACTAGAGGCGCCGGAGCGGGGTTCCGTATCCCGGGCTCTAGGGAAGGATCCTATACTAGGATGAGCAAGTGAAAGGTTTTGTTTGATTATCTGAAATCCGCATACCTTTGTGTATGACGAACCGTGGATTTCTCCCGGCAGATGTATCGAATCTTGTGGGTAAAGTGTACCCCTCTGCAGAGGTTTTCAAACTATTCGAATAGCCGAGTCCTCGGTCATGGACGGTTGGCAAACTCTACCTGGCTTTTGTCAAGAATAAAAATAACAAGGGTAAACTTGGTGAATGACATGAATTTGAATTGACTTGACTTGACCATGATCTTGCCACACTTGAAGTTCCTCCTTAGAATGAACTTAGAGAACTAAACCTCTTTTCTACCAATGAGCATTCTTGGGAAATAAAACTAGCTTTTGCAAACCAACTTAGTGCTTAGTCCACTATACCCAACCTTGCATATCTACTTCATCTTTTCATTTATAAGATGGTTTGCGAGTGCATCCAATGTACTCACGGCTGTGTCCCTGGCTATCAACTTGGCCAGACTATGGGGAGGAATACCAGGATGAAGGGTATGAGGAAGAGTACCAGAACTAAGATCATCTCCGTGAGTCGCCATTGCCTGTAGGTGAAGGCATGGGCCGAAGACGTTATTTCCGCTGCTATATTGTGTTGTAATATGACTTGGTCTATATGACCATTGTATTTGAATCATCGTATTGTAATGTCTATGGAACTGGTTACCAACTACGTTATGTATATCGCAACAATGATTCTGGGATTGCGGTGGAATACATAACGGGCACTTCGAATTTGTTATCAAATTTGAGGTCGTCACAGTTTCCTGGTCTCCAGCCGGGGTATGGAGGTGAATCCTGGCAAGATTCGTGCCATAGAAAAGATGAAGCCGCTGACAGACCTAAGGGAAGTGCAGAAGTTCACTGGATGCCTTACGTCCCTGAGCCGTTTCATAAGCCGGCTGGGAGAGAAAGCTTTGCCGTTATATCAGTTGATGAAGAAGTCCGACACGTTTGTCTGGACAATGCAAGCAGATGCAGCTTTCAAGGAATTGAAATAGATGCTGTCAACAGCACCGGTGCTGGCATCTCCGATGCCCAGGGAGCCGATGTTACTCTATATAGCGGCGACCAACAGAGTTGTCAGTGCAGTGGTGGTAGTAGAGCGAGACGAAGGAGGCAAAACCGTGCAGCGGCCGGTATATTATTTGAGTGAAGTCCTCTCCACCTCGAAGCAAAACTACCCCCATTATCAAAAGATGACGTATGGTGTTTATATGGCGGCCAAAAAGCTCAAGCATTACTTCCAGGAGCACCCAATCCGGGTAGTGGCCGAGGCCCCTATCTCGGAAATCATAAGTAACAAAGATGCTAGCGGCCAGATAGCAAAGTGGGCAATAGAGCTTTCACCATATACACCTCAGTATGATAAGGGGGATACAATCAAGTCCTAGGTATTGGCTGATTTCTTCATTGACTGGGCCGAGATACAATATGAGCCACCATTGCCAGATGCAAATTATTGGAGGATGCATTTCGACGGTTCCAAGACAATACATGGCCTGAGTGCCGGCATAGTCCTCAGTTCACCAAAGAATGACCAATTGAGATATGTTCTGTAGATTCATTTTGCAGCATCGAATAATGTGGCGGAGTATGAGGCACTTGTGCATGGCCTGAAGGTGTCTAAGGACATAGGAATTCGCCGGATTATGTGTTTCGGTGATTCTGACTTAGTGATTCAGCAGTGTTCCGGCATATGGGATGCGCATGATGCTAACATGGGATCCTACCGCTTCCTGGTACAGCAGTTGAGCGGTTACTTCAAAGGCTGTGAGTTTCGGCATGTTCTCCGGGCTCAGAACGACGCAGCCGATGCATTGTCCAAGTTGGGATCTTCCAGAGTTTCAATCCCGCCCGGCATTTCTTTGCAGCATCTGAGGAAGCCGTCAATCAAGCCCTCGCCGGAATCATCGTTCATTTATGTCCCGCCAAGTCCAGAGGAGGAAATTCCGATGGAGATAGATGCCGGAGTCAGGTCAAACGACCCGGGGACTGTTTTCTCAGTCCCGGGGACTGGGCCGACATATGCAGTGAGTGTAGTATTCCGGAGCAGAAATAGGGGCAAGGGCAAAATGTACCAAGAGGTTGTGCCGGTATACCCGAGGACTGCTCCGGCATACCCGGGGACTGATCCCTCAGTCCCGGGGACTTCGCAGCCCATGGAGATTGATACGTCTCAAACGTATCTATAATTTTTGATGCTCCATGCTTGTTTTTACACCATTTGCCTATTGTTTCGTTACACTTAGTGGCATTTTTATGCATTTTCCGGAACTAACCTATTAACGAAGTGCCACAGTGCCAGTTCCCTGTTTTCTGCTGTTTTTGTGTTTCAGAAGTGATACACAGGAAATATTCTCGGAATTGGACGAAACAAGTTCCTGAAGTCTTATATCACGGGGAAGCCTCCAGAGATCAGAAGAAGTGAAGGAGGGGGGCCACGTGGCCCCCACACACAGGGGTGGCGCGGCCAGACCCCTGGCCGCGCCGGGCCCGTGTGAGGGGCCGTGGTCCCTCCTCTGACAGCTCCCTTTCGCCTATATTTACCCCCTGACGAGAAAAACCTAAATCGCCCGATCAGATTTCCAGAAAGAGTTCCGTAGCTCCGCCGCCGCCACCGACGAATTTCGGGGGACAGAAGTCTCTGTTCCGGCACCCTGCCGGGACGGGGAAGTGCCCCCGGAGCCATCTCCATCGGTCTCCATCACCGTCTCCGCCGTCTCCATCGACCTCACCGCCATCTCCATCAACCTTGCTGTCTCCTATGATGAGGAGGGAGTAGTTCATCCCCGGGGCTGAGGGCTCTACCGGTAGCTATGTGGTTCACCTCTCTCTCCCATGATGTGATCTTTATGTGATCGTGAGCTTTGTATCATGTTGAACAAGTACATGTTATTATTCAGATATTTTGTGTACTCTAGCAATGTTATTAAAGTAATCTATTCCTCCTGCTATGATGTAACGGTGACAGTGCGTGCATCATGGTGGTACTTGGTTTAGGCTATGATTGTGATCTCTTGTGGATTATGCGAATAATTATTGCTATGATAGTATTGAGTGATCTATTCCTCCTTTCATGGTGTAAAGTTGACAGTGTGTGCACCGTGTTAGTACTTGGTTTAAGTTGCAATGATTTCTATCTTGAGTTGTGATCTGATTTGTTTATCGCTATGAGTGGTGTTTGTCAAGTACTTGATGAACTTTAAGGGGTGCTTTTGTAGCCACTACGCGATGATTAGTGTTATTCAATAGGAGAGTAATTTAGAGTACCTTAGCAAGAGAAGTTACTTGTTCATTCATGTTATATTGTTGGGAGTGTGTCCACTAGTGAAAGTATGATCCCTAGGCCTTGTTTCCAAGCTTTGCATACCATTTACTTGCTATTTTATTACTTGTTTGCTTGCAGCGATATTTACTTTACATCACGTTTGCTACTTATAATCATACATACCACTTGTATTTCACTATCTCTTCGCCGAACTAGTGCACCTATACGTCTGACAAGCGTATTGGGTGTGTTGGGGACACAAGAGACTTTCTGTATCATAATTGCAGGGTTGCTTGAGAGGGATAGCTTTGACCTCTAACCTCCCTGAGTTCGATAAACCTTGGGTGATCCACTTAAGGGAAACTTGCTGCTGTTCTACAAACCTCTGCACTTGGAGGCCCAACAAGTGTCTACAAGAATAGAAGTGCGTAGACATCAAGCTCTTTTCTGGCGCCGTTGCCGGGGAGGTAAGGTAAAAGGTACTCGCATCCTCCTGTGTGAGTGCTCGGAGTTATTTCCTTTAGATTCTGCAGTTACATCTTTTTGTTTCTTATTTTTATTTTCACTAGTTAGGCTTAATGGAAAACAAGGAGTTCTTTAGTCTCTTTTCTGAGTTTAGATTTGATGAGAAAATTGAAAATCCTTTGGAGCCTATTTCGCATAGCAATGTTATTAGTACGAATGCTTTGAATACTATTAATGCTAATGCTATAGAAAAGTCTAAGCTTGGGGAAGCTGGTTTTGTTGAGTATGATATTTTTAGTCCCCTAGCTTTAGTGGAGAAAGTTTGCTCTGATAATATTTTATCTCCCTTATGTGATGTTTCTAATGATGCTTGTGCTCCTCATCCTTTTGAAATACCTATGAAAATTGTTAGGCGTGTTATGGATAACTGCTATTTTGGAGATGGAACTGTCCATCCTGGTGATCATTTGCTTTTTATACATGAATTATGCGAGTTGTTCCAGTGTGCAGGTATTTCAATGAACCAAGTTAAGAAGAAGCTATTCTCTTTGTCACTGAAAGGCAGAGCTGAGGAATGGTATCGGCTGCTTGAAGATGGTCCATCTATTGGCTGGGAGGAAATTATACCTCTCTTTTATTCTAAATTCTATCCTCCAAGTGAGATTCATAAAGATCGTAATCAGATATATAATTTGTGGCCTCATGAGGGAGAAAGCATTGCCCAAGCGTGGGGAAGATTGAAGTTACTAATGCATAAATGTCCTATTCATGATCTTCCCCGTAATATTGTTATTGATAATTTTTATGCACGGCTTACTCTTCCTGATAAGGATTATTTGGATGCTTCTTGCTTTGGATCATTCACTCATATGAAGGAAGATGCTAAGTGGAAACTTCTTGACCGTATACAAGAGAATGCTGAAGGATGGGAAAACGACAAAGGTAAAGGATCAGGTATGAATTATGAGTTTGATTGCATTAAGTGTTTCGCTGAAACTGCTACTTTTCAAGAGCTTAGTGCTAAATATGGTCTTGATCCTCAAATTATGGTTGATTGCTTTAAAGCCTTTGCTTCCCATATAAATGTTCCTAAAGGAAATGGGGACGTGTATCATGAACCTTTTAAGGATACCTGCATAGAAAGTGATATTGTTATTGATGATTGCAATAAACATGCTCAAACTTCTAAAAGTACTATTTCTTATAAGCATGTTAATTTTTGCGGAGTACATAGACCTTGTGAACAGAGTTACAATAAGGAAGATTATTGCATCACCCACGCAAATGAAGAAACCAGTATGTGGTACAAGGATATAGGTGAGATCGGTAAAAAGGTTTGTGAGCTTTATCCTTTTCTTTGTAAACATTGCGATGACATAGGTCATTTTAATTTCCAATGCTCAAACCCTAATAGTTACTCTTCTAGTACCTTAAGTTTGTATTGTGATGACAAGATTACTCCTAATCAGCATGATGAGCTCACTTTGTTCTTGGCGTGTGATGAGATATCTAGAAAGATTGCTTTGATAGATATGAATGATGTTGATATTAATAGCACCCTTCGTGGTTGTCGTCTCTATTGTGCTAAAGATTGCCTTGCAAATACTTACATTCAGAATCTTATAAAACTTGATATTTTGCCAAGCTATGACAGGACTGATAGATGTTTTTATCTTATTAATAGAGAGGAGGAATCCTCCAAAGTTTCTTCTGTTGTTTCTGTCAGCAAGCCAGAATATGTGGAGAAGATGCCCTTCAAGTCTCTCCCTCCTAAAGGAGAGAGTAAGAAGAAGAAGAAGAAGAAGAGGAGTAAGAGGCGAGAGGACACGGTATCTTCCCTTAAGCTTTATGATCCTGCTATAGATTATGATAATTCTGATTGGGATGATGTTCCTATGCCTGTTACCTATGTTAGTGATCATGATTGGGAAAAGCACTCCACTTTTGATATTGAAAATCTTTTTGGTACCAATTCTAAGGTTAATAATTGTTGTACCATTAGTGCTATCCATGTTCCTTCTTATGATGATATGTTTGATGAGTATGCTTTGCGACATAGTAGTTCTCTAGCTTGTGATGAAGAGTATAATGTTTTCAGTTCACCTACTATTGAGGATAAAATTAGTTATGATTATAATATGCCTCCTGTTTTTGATGATTATGGTGATGAGAATAATTATTCTGTTGAATCTGCTCCTACTACTATTGTTCATGTGGGGAGTATTAATCCTTTTATGCATGTGGCTCATGATAGAGATGTTTTATGTGATAGTTATATTGTTAGTTTTATTCATGATGCTACTGAAAGTTATTATGAGAGAGGGAAACATGGTTTGATGGATCTCAACAATATTGAGTTTCCCCTCTTTACGTTGCAGTTCTTGAAGTTTTACTTGTTTTGCCTTCCTATGCTTTCTGCTTTGCGCTTTCATGACTTGTCTCTCTACAAGACTATTTTTCATAGGAAGTGGTTTAGATTTAAATGTGTTTCATACATTCTTTTTGATGCTCTCTATTGCTTTAAGTTCCTATATGGCGCCTTTGCTTCAAGCTCTTATATAGCGCCCACATGAGCATCTTTGCGAATTACTGCGCCTAGCTCAAAGGCGTTAAAGAAAAGCACTCTTGGGAGATAACCCATTGTTTACTTTTCAGTACTTTTTCTTTTATTTGAGTCTTGGAAGTCATTACTACTGTAATGACCGCTCCTTATCCTTTTTATTTCGTTTTTGTGCCAAGAGAAGCCTCTAATTTGAGTGAGGTAAAGATTTGGGGATGTTGCTGTCCTGAAACTGTTTTCGGTGCTGCACCGTAAAAAGTCGTGAAAATTCTCTGTTTATCTTTTGGACCTGCGATTTCTTGTGCATATGCCCCAGGTTATATCCAAACTTTCATTAGGTGAACACTTTTTGATTTGAGCAACAGAAAACCCCTCAAAAATTCGACCTTTTTCAGCTGTTCAGTTTTGACAGATTTCTGCCAATATTTGTGTTTGCCACTTTATCGCTTTCTTTTGAGTTCTTTTGTTATGGAACTTTTAGGGAAGTTTCTACAGTAGTATATGCTATATATGTGGTGGTTTTAGGTTGAAACCTGAAGCAAAAAAGAGGTTGAATATATGTTATGCTTACACTAATGTTGCTAATAGAATTGTGTTTAGTTTTGTATGAAGGAAGTTTTCAAGTGTAGGGATTGGAGAATGATGAGATGAGATGAAGAATGGACAAAAGCTGAAGCTTGGGGATGCCCATGCATCACCCCAAGAAATATCCAAGAAGTACAAGCATCAAAGCTTGGGGATGCCCCCGAGGCACCCCTTCTTCATCGGCAAAAATCAGGTCACCTTTCAAGACACTATATTTTTATTGCTTCATGCACTATGTGTTTTCCTTGGAGCGTCAGTTGTTTTTGTTTTTAGTATTAGTTTAGTTTAGTTTGCTGCAATAAATGGTTAGATCACATCATGTTTCCTTTGGAGGAGATGTACTCGTTTTCATTTGCAAAGAACGCTCTAGTTTTCACTCTTATTTAAAATCGAGCGTTCTACTTTTTCTGCTACTGCTTTTGGTTTTCGTTTTCGCCTTGGTTTGCGTTCAGATCTTTTCATATCTTTTCATCAAGGTGTATTTTTGCCTCTGAACTTTATTGGTTTTCATCAAAAGAGGTATCTTTAAAAATTTCAAATGGTGTTGGAAAAGAGAAAAAGCTTTATGCAAAATAGTGGTACAAGAAGGAGCTTGTGTAGACTGCGGCTTAGGCTTTTTCATGTTATGCTTGATATCTTTTTGATAGTATGCTTAGTGGTTTTGCTGTAGCATGACTTGTCTCAAATAACTGAGATTGCTTAATGAGCCTTTGAAAAAAATCATGCGTTGTTTTTATTGTATGGAAGCATTATTTTGGTTTTCTCCTTGATGCTTTATTTGGGTTGACTTGGCGCATGCTCACACATGTTAGACTCTTACAAAGTCGCCAATAGCCTTCATGATCATTTAGTTTTTGACTTTTGATGCCATCGTATGCTTCTTTTAATGTCGCTTTGTCGCTTTGCATGATTATGGCCATTATTGCTCTCTTAGTTGGTCGCTCCCAGTCTTTTGCTAGCCCTCACCTTGTACTGAGTATGAGCTCTACTCGTGCATCCAACTCCTAAAAGCCAAGTTTTCCAAAGTGTCCACTATAAACTCCTATGCATGGTATTTGTAAGCCATTCCAAAGTAAAATTTTCATGTGCTACCTTTCAAAAACCTTCAAAATACTTCTCGTTTTGTGACACTATTTTCAGCTCATGGGGACGCAGTGGTCGGATTTGCTATCTTCCATATTGCTTATTCCAAAAAAGAAAAAAAAAAGAAAAAAGGAAAAAGGCACTCCTCCATGGTATGTGAATGTTGGTGGGCACCCGATGGAATCGGTTAGCCATGGTTTGTGAAAGGAAAAAAGGTGGGGAGGAGTGCCAAGTTTTATAAAAAGAGCACCACAGTGCCAATCTCTCTCAAAAACTTGCTTCATTTTTGTATGGAAGATAGTAAGAACCCCATTGCCAGTCGTTGACAAAGACAACCACCTCTCAAAATCAAGTTTTTATCTCTGTTTTACAAAATGAAAAGCTCTAGCACATGCTAAATCACTGCTTCCCTCTGCGAAGGGCCTTTCTTTTACTTTTATGTTGAGTCACCACCTTCTTTCTTTATGCACCATTAAGAGAGCATAGTTGTCATTCTTAGTGTGATATGCATTGTCCCAAAGTTCATTGATTGACTCATATTGTTGGTTTCACTTGTTCTTAAATTATTTGTATCTAGTCGCCCTCTTAAACTTTGAGGTGTCCTATGCATTTATGTTTTGCTCTCTTTGAAGGACAAGCTGAAAACCACTTGTATGTTTTTCCTTATGATTTGAACACACGTTTGACTTTCATTGTTTCATTATCATGATCTTTTGTTTGTGTTCATTTGCATGTTTACAACATGGTTGCTAAGTTCTTATTGTCATGATTATATCTTCATGCCCATGTTTTAAGTTCTATTGATCCCAGCTCACAATGCTTACATATATGATCAAGTTTGTGATGGTGCATGTCACCTCAAAAATTATTCTTTTATTATCACTTACCTACTCGAGGACGAGCAGGAGTTAAGCTTGGGGAGGCTGATACGTCTCAAACGTATCTATAATTTTTGATGCTCCATGCTTGTTTTTACACCATTTGCCTATTGTTTCGTTACACTTAGTGGCATTTTTATGCATTTTCCGGAACTAACCTATTAACGAAGTGCCACAGTGCCAGTTCCCTGTTTTCTGCTGTTTTTGTGTTTCAGAAGTGATACACAGGAAATATTCTCGGAATTGGACGAAACAAGTTCCTGAAGTCTTATATCACGGGGAAGCCTCCAGAGATCAGAAGAAGTGAAGGAGGGGGGCCACGTGGCCCCCACACACAGGGGTGGCGCGGCCAGACCCCTGGCCGCGCCAGGCCTGTGTGAGGGGCCGTGGTCCCTCCTCTGACAGCTCCCTTTCGCCTATATTTACCCCCTGACGAGAAAAACCTAAATCGCCCAATCAGATTTCCAGAAAGAGTTCCGTAGCTCCGCCGCCGCCACCGACGAATTTCGGGGGACAGAAGTCTCTGTTCCGGCACCCTGCCGGGACGGGGAAGTGCCCCCGGAGCCATCTCCATCGGTCTCCATCACCGTCTCCGCCGTCTCCATCGACCTCACCGCCATCTCCATCAACCTTGCTGTCTCCTATGATGAGGAGGGAGTAGTTCATCCCCGGGGCTGAGGGCTCTACCGGTAGCTATGTGGTTCACCTCTCTCTCCCATGATGTGATCTTTATGTGATCGTGAGCTTTGTATCATGTTGAACAAGTACATGTTATTATTCAGATATTTTGTGTACTCTAGCAATGTTATTAAAGTAATCTATTCCTCCTGCTATGATGTAACGGTGACAGTGCGTGCATCATGGTGGTACTTGGTTTAGGCTATGATTGTGATCTCTTGTGGATTATGCGAATAATTATTGCTATGATAGTATTGAGTGATCTATTCCTCCTTTCATGGTGTAAAGTTGACAGTGTGTGCACCGTGTTAGTACTTGGTTTAAGTTGCAATGATTTCTATCTTGAGTTGTGATCTGATTTGTTTATCGCTATGAGTGGTGTTTGTCAAGTACTTGATGAACTTTAAGGGGTGCTTTTGTAGCCACTACGCGATGATTAGTGTTATTCAATAGGAGAGTAATTTAGAGTACCTTAGCAAGAGAAGTTACTTGTTCATTCATGTTATATTGTTGGGAGTGTGTCCACTAGTGAAAGTATGATCCCTAGGCCTTGTTTCCAAGCTTTGCATACCGTTTACTTGCTATTTTATTACTTGTTTGCTTGCAGCGATATTTACTTTACATCACGTTTGCTACTTATAATCATACATACCACTTGTATTTCACTATCTCTTCGCCGAACTAGTGCACCTATACGTCTGACAAGCGTATTGGGTGTGTTGGGGACACAAGAGACTTTCTGTATCGTAATTGCAGGGTTGCTTGAGAGGGATAGCTTTGACCTCTAACCTTCCTGAGTTCGATAAACCTTGGGTGATCCACTTAAGGGAAACTTGCTGCTGTTCTACAAACCTCTGCACTTGGAGGCCCAACAAGTGTCTACAAGAATAGAAGTGCGTAGACATCAGAGATCGATTATGCATCGGCCGAAATGATGGAGATAGATCAAGCAGTGTTCACTGTCAGAGAAGTGCCCTCATGGGCACGACCTATCATGGATTTCTTGGTGGATGCTCAAGTGCCGGCGGATGAGGCAGAGGCATGCCGGGTTGCAAGGAGATCCAAAGGATATACCATCATAAACAAGGAAATATACAAAAGAAGTGTCACCGGAGTATTGCAGAGATGTGTCAAATCTGCGGAAGGCCTGGAGATGCTCCGGGAAATTCATCAGGGGGAGTGTGGTCACCACGCTTCATCCAGAGCATTGGTGGCAAAGGTATTCCGGCATGGCTTCTATTGGCCGACGGCACTGCAAGAAGCAGAAGATTTGGTCCGGAAATGCAATGGATGTCAAAGATATGCCAACCAGATTCATCAGCCGGCATCTGCCTTGAAGACTATCCCGATAACCTGGCCCTTTGCTGTTTGGGGACTGGATATGGTTGGGGCTTTTAAGCCGGCCAGAGGAAAAATGACCCATATCTTGGTCATGGTGGACAAGTTCACCAAGTGGATTGAAGTAAAGCCCATAAGCAAGTGTGATGGACACACAGCAGTGAAATTCCTAAAAGATATAATCTTGAGATATGGTGTTCCCCATGGCATCATCACTGACAATGGGTCGAACTTTGCCCAAGGGCCATTTGCCAGATTTTGTGAGGAAGTGGGAATCCGGCTGGACATTGCGTCGGTCGCTCACCCTTGTACCAATGGCCAAGTAGAGAGGTCAAATGGACTAGTGTTATCCGGCATAAAACCCCGGCTAATAGAGCCACTGGAGAAAACTCCGGGATGTTGGCTAGATGAGTTGCCAGCAGTGCTTTGGAGTTTAAGAACAACTCCGAATAGGTCAATAGGCTATACACCCTTTTTTCTGGTGTATGGAGCAGAAGCTATGCTTCCCACAGATGTAATACATGATGCACCAAGAGTGGTGCTATATACTGAGGAGGAGGCTAAAGAAGCCAGGGAAAACGATGTTGATCTGCTAGAGGAAGCAAGAGAAATAACTCTGTCAAGAACAGCAGTATATCAGCAGAACCTCAGACGCTATCATGCGCAGAAGGTAAATCCAAGGAGATTCCAAGAGGGAGATCTAGTACTCCGGCTAAGGCAAGGCACAGAGGGCCGGCATAAGTTAGCTCCTCCATGGGAGGGGCCATTCATTATGAGCAGAGCTCTGCACAATGATGCCTATTATCTTATAAATGCGCAGGCCCCCAAGAAGGACAAGGTGGACATGTCCGGAGAAGAAACCAAGCGACCATGGAACATAGCCCTACTCCGTCCCTTTTTCTCCTGAGCAGCATAATGTATGTATTTCCATTTTGCTTTTTATGCCGGTATAAGGCTAGTGAATGAAATGTCGGCATCCCGAAGAGATCGGGCACTGCCTCCGAGATATATAGCTGTTTATTTTCAGTTCTTGTTTGTATGTCGGCTGGCTTGGTTTGAATATTTCCTATGTCGGCCTAGTAATGTGTCGGCACCAAAGGCCGCTCTTCAACTCAGCTGCTGTCCGAAACCCGGCTTCATGGCTAGCAAGAGTAGATGCCGGAGATTGTCTACACATAGAAAACGGCTAAGGAAATATAGAGCAAGCGATCCGACACTTATGTTATTGCTAAGATTAAAACTTGGAACGTCGGATGATTTGAAGTCTAAGTTTCAAAGTTAAAGTACTGTATGTTTGATGAAGCAACCTTGAGACTCATACGTCGAAAGCCAAAAAAGGTAGACAAGTAGCCAAGGTTGTGAAGTTGAGGAAACAGGAAAACAGACTCGGTGACTTAGCCAAAAGATGATCCGGCATTCATAAAAAAGCAAACCAAGTTAAAACTTGTTCATGTAGCAAACCAAAGGGAAATAGAGTATATATTACATCTGCACCCGGCATACCGGGGATCTGACAAACTTAAAGTTTTTTGAACGGCAAAGTTAAGAAGCAGGGGCAGAAGCAGAGCCGCCGGCTGGTGGAGCTGTAGCAGTGGAGATATCGGCTTCAGGAGTGCCAGACCCAGCAGATGGAATGGAGCCATCGCCTCCGCCCGGGACAGATCCCTGTTCCGGAGCATCAGTGCCGGCCTCTTCAGCTTCCTCTTCATCTTGGCAGGAGTCGGAGCCCTCAGCATCCTGGGCATCATCTGCTGTCTTCTCCGGCTCGCGGATGTCCCGGACAAAAGCATTAGTGTCGGCATAGTCCACATAACTGTGGGCCAGTTCCCGCCGACGCCGGATATGATCCGGATCCGTGGTCCAGATAGATCCTTCGCGCACAGTGCGCAAAGTCTCCAGGTCAGCCTTTTCGTACCAAGAGAGGAAGTAGGTGAGAGCTTCATCAGCTCCCACCCGGGCGCCGGAATCCCGCCATTCCCGGAGGCGAACCTTGGCAAGCTGCAGATCATTGCCGAGGTCAACGGGGTCAGTGGGGGTCCTTTGCCCCGGCCAGAGGGCAGAATATGCCTCCTGGGCGCCAAGGAAGAGTTCTTCTGTGTAGAGGGTCATGGCATTCTTCCGGGATTGCAGGGCCAACAGCTATTCTAACATGTCCCAGTTGGCCGAGTCAACCGGAACACCCCGGGTTTCTCGATCCAACTGCAGAGCCCTCTCAACGTCTTCGACGGAAGCGGGAAACATGTCTGAGAAATAGAAAGTATGTTAGCAAAAGAGTATGTGCCGGCGTAAAGGTTGTGCCGGAAAATGTCATGATATGTCGGGCAGGATAAGGAAAAAGGATTTGAAGCTTATAGGCGAGGTCGGCATTGAGCTGTGCAACTGTAACTTCCCATTTCGTGGCCTACTCCTTTAGGCTAGTCAGTTCGGCATGGGCGGTGGAGGCATCAGTCTCGGAAGCAATGAGCAAGTCCTGGGTCTTCTTTAGTTGGCCCCCCCTCTGCTCCTTCTCCTCCAGAAGCTCGGCAATCCGGCCCTTCAGCTGCTCAACTTCAACCTTGTGAGCGGCATCCCGGTCGTCCAGTTGCTTGGCCACATCCACTGAGGACATACAGTCCTGGTGGCGTGCTTCCAGTCCAGCCTTCTCATCTGCAAAAGTTTGAAGTTAAAATAATTTGAAGATAGAAAACAGTGACAAAGATTAAAGGATTTGAAGTACAAAATGTTTAAGTTGAAGATTAGCAGGATTCGGCATACCTGTAAGCTCTTTCACCCTCTTAAGAAGCTCGGCGATTTGTTCTTCAGTGCCAGCTGAAGAATGTCGGCACAAGGTTATGTGTCGGCAAGAGTAGTATTGCAAAGTAAAAAGAGGCAAGGTATCCGGCATATAGCGCTATGTCGGCGAAGATTACCTTTCTTGGACAGCTCCAGCCGAAGCTTGCTATGCTCGTCGGATAACTTCCGATGCTCACATACCAAGTTATGATACATGTCGGCCCATGTGTTGTTCATGCGCTGCAAAAGTGTTGGGATTTGAAATATCAGGAGAGAAACTTAGCACATCAGTTAAGTGGAAGATTCTATCAAGTGATCATTCTTTTGAAGACCCAGCACAGGTGCTGCGCACCTATCCCGGCCCTCGGTGACTAGGATTTGAAGCTCGGATTGAGCTTATATCTCGGTCAAGAGGATTTGAAAAATAATTAAGAGGTGAAATAGATAAAGACCCGGCACAGGTGCTGCGCACCTATCCCGGCTCTCGGTGACTAGGATTTGAAGCTCGGATCGAGCTCATATGTCGGCAGTTAATTTGAGAACAGCTAACTAAAGGAGTATTCGAAAATCCCGGATGTCCGAATCCCGGACAGCCGACATTTTCGGGGACTGGGGATATACGTGGAGAAGACTTACGTTGGTGGCATCGGCCAGGAGGTGAAGTCGTTGCTGAAGGCTGAGGAGCTCGCAGGCGATTGGAATGGGCTTCGCGGCCAGGAATCAGAGGGATTGCTAGTGGCCGAGGCTTCGGCCAACTTCTTGCTCTTAGAGTCTGCAGTGTCCATGCTGTCGGAATCGTTCCACTTGACGCAATGCTCCTTAAGAGACCCAAGACTCTGGTCACTTTTCGTCACCAGGGACACGCGGCCCTCAAGTTCTGGCGTGTCGAAGAAGCTGGGCCAGTAGCCAGGCCGGGTCGCTGCCCTGCTAAGGTGCAGGGCTAGGGCAGAGCTGGGCCGGCGTGCTACTTTAGAAGGAGCAGTGGCGGCCGACGGTGTGCCGGACTTGGTCGGCTGGATCTTGAGGGTGCCGGACTTGACCAGGGCAGAGGTCTTGTCCGGGACGGAGGTCTTGGCCGGGGCAGCGGTCTTGGCTGGTGCCGGAGTCTTCTTGGCAGAGGGAGTCAAAGGCGCGGGTTGTTCCGGCGCGGCCGGGGCAGCTTGGCCAGCAGGGGCAGGTTTCGGAATAGTCCAGACTTCCGGCACTGCCGGGCCTTTTCCTTTGATATCTGTGCCGGCGCTCCTGTTGCTTGCGCCGGCATCCTCAGTAGTCCCAGCGCCGCTGCTGGGCGCACCCACTACAAGAAAACCCCTCCTACAACAACACATTTATTCGTAGCTAAATGTCCATACAGGCGTTGCTAGGGAGTTTACCAACGGATAAAAAAGCATTGCATTTTTGGGCGTTGCAAGGGTACAATGCAACACATATACGTGCGTTGGTAAATACTGGGATAACCGTTGCAAACTAACTGCAGAATCCAAGCAACAATTGTATGCGTTGGTAGAGTCATCATATACGTATTGAAAATTTTGTTTCACAAAATACTATTTTCTGGACAAAATGGTTTGATCACTGTAGAGAATGGCAGATCTTTTTTGATCAACAGAACGTAGTTTCATGTGACATACCACAACTCACAGTTTGTAGAATAAGAATGCACTGGAATCACGAATAATTATTTATTTATTATTACAACATCATCCCATACACGAAAATTATTTGAAGACTAGACAATTTACAATCTTGCATCAAAATATTATAATCTACCTAGTCTGACGTATATACTTCTTTGAAATGGGAACCATTCCATACACAAAATCATCTGAAGAGTACACAATTTACAATTTTGCATCTTATATATATGTTCTTTCTACTATTCGGCCTAACATATCCAGAGCTGATATCCAAATAGTAAGTCTTCCTGATGTATGCGACCTGCAAATACAAATTTCATTTTCAGTATCAAAGTGGGAAATAAGTGTGAAGGGTATAGTGGATTCTAGCAAGTCCTTTGCTTAAAATTTGTAGTTATGCTCACCTTGGTGGCATGCCAAAGCAAAATCAGAATGCAAGATATTTTGCTTCCTGATGTTGACAGAGGGAAATACAAAGAAACAAAATATATCAGAATGATATGAGAAAATCCATGAAATACAAGATCAAAATCATTTTATTAACTAAATGTTCAGCAGATCAATATTCTTAGTTAACTGATCATTAGAATGTTCAATCAGCGTATCATAAATCTAAAGCCATAAGTAGAAGTTGAGACATGTCGGACATTACAGAAATCCACGCTTCATTAATTGACTAGAGTTTGCATCAAGAGAAACATAGGCATAAATTTTTATCTGGGAGGAAAGGAGTACTTATCATATTGGTAGTCTTGGTGCACTTAGAATATTGAGAGCAACAAAGACATATGAGATAGAATGTTTGGCAATTACCGTGACAACACTACCAGATATTCTTGGTACATCAGTGTCCAATGCGGCCAATTTTTGTTGATGGCAGTATGGTACCACTCCCGCACATCAACGAAGCTATGGTACTGTTGTTGATTCTTCTGCATCCCCTCAAGCACAAGGAAGATATCAGGCACCTTACGCAACCGAGTGCTGATAAATTTGCACCTGTAAATATTAGCTATCAACATCTAACTGGGTGCAATTGAGCATACATCAAAGGAAGTAACACAAACATGGATTAAAGTTCTTGTAGGCTCATAGCAAAGAGACGACCAGCAGAAAGCTTTAGATTCTTAAAAAGGAGGAAAAGGTTTCCTTACCAGCAGAACAAATCAATGTAAGTTTGGATGCATTCCCGCTGAAAGATCGACCTGGGCTTGTGTTCAGAATTCGAAGACGGACACAGCTGCCCCCAGATAACTTGTAATCTAGTATGATGTAAAAGCCATCAACAAATTTGATTCATAGCTAAGGCAATCACCATTATTCTCGAGGGTACCACATGAAATAGAAAAAGGTACTGGTCAGCTTGATTCTATACTGAATACATGAAAAAGTAAAAGTAAATCTATACTCAATACTTAAAAAACAAAAAGATATATCTATATTCGATAATTGAAACGTAAAAGACATAAATTAGCTCGATCTGTATTGAATACAAAATCTGGATGGGCATATAACTTATATAAGGTACGGTGCAGCCAGTCGACGGAAACTGGCTCAGGATACCATCAAAGCATATAGTTGTACGTAGTCTCCAAAAGAGTTTACTTGGAAAGCCGCGAGATGCAAACCAGGCCAGAATCTGCAACACAGAAATCCTTGAAAATTTATGAACAGGAATAGTAGAGAGGAGTCTGACAAGAATAAGGAGAAATTGCACGTGGAACCTGAACCTCCGTCATGTTCTTTTTCTGCCGTGCCTCCTGTGTGCTTCAACTCGCCACCGTGGTGCCTCCTGTGTGCTTCAACTCGCCGCCACGGCTCCTCCGCAAATCACCACGCATTGAGTATCCAAGATCCATCATGGCTGCTCTAGGAGCAATTAGTGAATTTAGGGGATCCAATGGTATGTAAACGAGAATTTAAAATCGAATCATCCCTATAGACATCCTCCCTCCGACTCATATCAATAGGAAGCAAAGAATCAGAGGTCGCAGCGTGAGTCCAGTCACGGGCGCTGGAGGAACTGCTCGCCAATGGGCAATGGCCGAGCGGCGCGGGAGAAGGAGGGAGGCGGCTAGGTTTTGCGAGGCGGGGAGCGGGACTGCCAGGTGCGGGCGTGCGTTCGTGGCCTTGTCGCATGGATTGGTGGGTTTAAAGGATACGTAATGATGGTGCTTAGTGGGCTGGGCTAATAATATCCATTGCTTTCTGTGTATAACGAACAACAGAGTAGCCTGCAACATATACATGTGTATCTATAATAAAATTTTGCAGCGAATATTTCAGGCGTTGCTACGTATGTATTGCAATAGTAGGGTTCTTGTTGTAGTGACCAGAGTCGGGGGCATCTGGTTGAGCTCCTGTGTCCATGTGGACATCAGAGGCAGGCGGTTCCTGTTGAGCCCCCGAGTCCATGTGAACGTCGGGGGCAGAGAAATCTTGTTCCGGCGGAGGGTCGTCCTTCGCCGGGGAGGTGGTTTTGTCAGGCGCAGGCGAAGATGCCGGCGCCGGGGAGGTCGTGTGACTAGCAGATGGTATGTCAGAGGTGGCAGTTTCCGCCGGCTTGGTAACCTTCGGGCCGCCACTCGAGCTAGAAGCTTGTTCCGGCACAAGAGGAGCCCTGAAAGAGAGAAAACACCAAGTCAATAATCAAAGCAAGAGATATGTCGGAGGAAATACAAAGACAAGAAACTTACCCCGAGGCAACAGGCCTCTGTTTCTTCGGAATAGGCACGCCAACCTTCTACCTCTTCTGTTGCTGAGGTGTGTCGGGCTGGGGCTTCACGCCTCGCTTCTGGCCGGCACGTCCGCTGGTGGAAGGAGGTCCCTGGTTCAGAGGGGCGGCGTCGACAACCATGTCGTCCGGGATAGCTGAGGACGGCATTGGAAATGCGTAAGCAACAAGTGTTTCTGGAAAAGCATAAGCAAGAGGTGTCGGGCAGATAAACATCTGGCAGTCTTCATCGGAGTTGTCGTCACTTCCGTCTTGAGTCAAATGCCGGGATGAAGAGGCCTTACCCGCGGCAAAGGCGGCACGGGTGTTCCGGGGCAACTTGTCCCAATGATCCGGATCTTCAACATCTGCAGTGGTGCGGTCTGCCGCGATCTGGATCCGAGAGTTCTCCATGCTCTGGAAGCTGAACTTCTGCATAATGCAAAGAAAATGGATCAGAAGCAAGAAGTATGCCGGTGCAAGAAGTATGTCGGATCAAGCATTATGAGTGTGTCGGCATATAACAATATCTTGGGCCATGCATAATAAGTGTCTATATGCCGGACAAGAGAGTATGTATCGGCCAAGTATTTACCATTGGGGCGGGCCGATCCCGGCTGTATGGTTCAAGTCCCCAGGCAAAGGTGGCCTGAGAGGACTTGCAGACGTCCTTGATCCGCCGCAGAATGTCAGCTGGAGTTAGCTCATGTGTGGAATGCCAGGTGGGGTCCATGGGCCCGCTCATCTGGCAGATCTTATGCGACCGGTGCTACAGAGGGGAGATGCGCCGGCTGATAAAGCAGGCCACTAGATCTTGAGGAGTAAGGCCGGCATCCCGGAGCTCGCCCTTAACCCGATGGAGCGCGTTCACCAGCATCACCGAGTTCTTCGGGTTGTAGGTCCAATTCTTCATGGCCAAGGGTGGCTCGTCCACAAATGGCGGCAGGTTGAGCAGATCCACGTCGGTGGTGTTCTTGACGTAGAAGAAGCTTTTCTGCCACTTCTTGCAAGACTCCAGGAGTTCCACCTTGGGGAAGTCCGAGCCCATCCGGGACATGATAGTGGCCGCACCACAAAGGGTCATGGGGCGGTCCTTCTTCTCCTGGGCCGTCTCCGGTGGGTCATCCTTGCTCCGGGGCGGCTCTTGGACGACCTGCTTCCGTAGTTGAAAGTACTTCACCCAGGCTTGGGAGAAGGGCTCTATGCCGGCAAAGCCTTCGCAGAATGCGGCGAAGGCGGAGAGGATCATCACCGTGTTCGCCGGGATGTGGTGAGGTTGCAGGTCGTAGGTGTCGAGGAAGTCCCAGTAGAAGTTCGATGCCGGCAGACCAAAGCCCCACTCGAAGTGGGCGATGAAGATGACTCGTTCACCAGGTTCATGTGCCGGTGCGGTCTCTCCCGCAGGTAGCCGGCATGCAACACCCTCCGGCACTCTCCTGGTGGAGGTGACCCTGGATATGTCGGCCGGGGTAACCTCCGAGCCCTCCCAGCCGGAGCGTCCTTGGACCCGGGCCGAGTTATCTTCCTCTAAGGCCGAGGTACCCGTCATGCTTGAGGAAGCCATCGGGATGGCCGAAACAAGGCGTGAGAGCCAGAGTCCCGTGATGTTAATCCTATCAAGGCCAGAGAAAAGGGGGAGGTTAGTCTCTCCGGCATACCACTCTCACCAAAGTTAGCATAAGAAGAAGATCTACCATTGCAGTTAAAATCGGAAACAAATATGGGTAAAACTTCTAAGGAAGAACACCTGTGAACTGCTAAGGAGCATTGCTAGCAATGCTAACCGAATCCGAGGGATATCAAGCAAAGGAACTATTGCAGATCCAAGCTAGTAGGGTTACCGTGGCTAAGTTACAGAAAAGGCATGGGAAAGGAAGAACAGAGGAGGAGGAGCTCACCGAAGCTTGGCCCGCGGCGGTGGAACAGCGGCGGCGAGCGTGCAGAAGAAGGCCCGATCTCCCAACAATGTCACTGAGGAAGGAGGCGGCGGCGGCATCGTCGGCAAGGATGCCGGGCGTCGTCGGGTGTCGGCGTCGGCGTGGAGCAGTTCGCCGGCGGAGCAGTTTCTCCGTTCCGTGTTCCGGCGGTGAAGCGCAGGAGGCAGAGGGACAGAGGAAGAAGACGACGGTGTGGAGTAAAAAGGAGAAGTTTACCCCTGCCGCCCTATTTATATGTCACCGGGTAAGGATCGTGGGGGTGGTAGTGCTCCACTACCCCGACCGTTTCCGCGGTGAGTCGCCACGTGGTGGCACGGAGTGGTGCGGCGGCTATTGTAACCGTGCCGCTAGACAATGATGGCGGGTGATCCCTACACTTGTGAACGGTTGTTGGCGCCAGAAAATTAGCTGATGCCAAGTTGACGTGGGAACAGATGTCCTTGTGCGTGGTGATTGACCAGCCCGTTGGGAACCCCAAGAGGAAGGTATGATGAGTGTAGCGGCTAGTTTTCCCTCAGTTAAGAAACCAAGGTTTAATGTCGATCTTGAAGAAGAGAGACGGTGACGACTGAAGGTGATGCTTGCTAGCTTGCGACAGCAGCGGACAATTTATATGTGGCGCCTCGTCCAAGCTTTGCTTGCTAGCTGCAACGTGGAACCTGCACACACACAAACAAATACTTTGTTCCCAACTTGCGATGAGGTTGTCAATCTCACCGGTTTGCTTGAAACAAAGGTTATGAGTGTATCGAGTGGAAAACAGTAGTAATATGCTAGTAAAGTAAACAGTGCGGGAAAAGTAAACAGTTGATTGCAATATGATTAAAATAGGACCGGGGTCCACAGTTCACTAGTGGTGTCTCTCCATAGATAAAATAACATGCTGGGTAAACAAATTACAGTTGGGCAATTGATAGAATAGAGCTAACGTGTTATGTCAAGAAGATCACTATGAGATTTACTCTGGGCATTACAACAAAATACATAGACCGCCATCCAGCTGCATCTATGACTAATAATCCACCCCCGGGGATATCATCCGAACACCCTAGAAGTATTAAGTTGCGAACAACAGATAATTGCATTAAGCAAAGTGTGTAATGTAAACAAAGCATATGCCCTTGAGCATATGAATGTTGTTTTCTCCCTAGTAGCAACATCACATCTACCACCTTAGAGGTTTCTGTCACTCCCCCAGGTGAAATAGAGGCATGAACCCACTATCGAGCATAAATACCCCCTCTTGGAGTCACTAGCAACTACTCGGCCAAGATAGCTACTAACAACGGAGAGCATGCAAGATCATAAACAACATAGAGATAACAAAAGATATAATTCAGTACAGCAACTTAATCATAAACACCAATATTCATCGGATCCCAACAAACCAACATCATAGAATTACATAACAGTGATCTCAATCATGTAAGGCAGCTCATGAGATCTAAACATGAAGCACATGGTGGAGAAGACAACCATCTAGCTACTGCTATGGACCCATAGTCCAAGGTAGACTACTCACTCATCGCTCCGGAGGCAATCATGGCGATGAAGGAGACCTCCGGTGGCGATTCCCCTCTCCGGCAGGGTGCCGGGAAGAGCTTCTGGACCCTCCCGATCTTCGGGTCGACGGCGGCGGCGGATCGCGATGTATTCTGGAAAACTGATCGGGGCCTTAGGTTTTTCTCGTCAGGGGGTATATGTAGGCGAAAGGGGGCTGTCAGAGGGTGGACCACGTGGCCTCACAAGGGGTGGCGCAGCCAAGGGCTAGGCCGCGCCGCCCCTGTGTGTGGGGGCCTCGTGGCCCCCCTCCGTCAGGTCTTCGGATGTTTGGGAGCTCCCCGGTGAAATATGACTTCAGGAACTTGTTTCGTCCAATTCCGAGAATATTTCCTGTGTATCACTTCTGAAACACAAAAACAGCAGAAAACAGGAAACTGGCACTGTGGCACTTCGTTAATAGGTTAGTTCCGGAAAGTGTATAAAAATGCCACTAAGTGTAACGAAACAGTAGGCAAATGGTGTAAAACGAAGCATGGAGCATCAAAAATTATAGATACGTTTGAGACGTATCAAGCATCCCCAAGCTTAACTCCTGCTCGTCCTCGAGTAGGTAAGTGATAACAAAAGAATAATTTTTGAGGTGACATGCACCTACACAATCTTGATCATATATGTAAGCATTGGTGAGCTGGGATCAATAGAACTTAAAACATGGGCATGAAGATATAATCATGACAATAAGAACTTAGCAACCATGTTGTAAACATGCAAATGAACACAAACAAAAGATCATGATAATGAAACAATGAAAGTCAAACGTGTGTTCAAATCATAAGGAAAAACATACAAGTGGTTTTCAGCTTGTCCTTCAAAGAGAGCAAAACATAAATGCATAGGACACCTCAAAGTTTAAGAGGGCGACTAGATATAAATAATTTAAGAACAAGTGAAACCAACAATATGAGTCAATCAATGAACCTTGGGACAATGCATATCACACTAAGAATGACATCTATGCTCTCTTAATGGTGCATAAAGAAAGAAGGTGGTGACTCAACATAAAAGTAAAAGAAAGGCCCTTCGCAGAGGGAAGCAGTGATTGCAAGTTTTATAACCTTCAAAAATTATGGTACTTACCGGCTTTGAGCTCTCATTGCCCCCATCATAAGCATCTTGAATGGTTAAAGTTAATGCGAGAACAATTATGATGCATATGCTTGACAAATCATAAGTTGAAAACCTCGTGTCCCGTGAATACGAGTACCCAAACTATGCTACTTTACTTAGAGTCCCAAGCAAGGCTCTTGTCATTGTAAGTATATGCATATCATTGAGAACCGCCAATGAGGTACCTCCGTGCCCGATGACATGGAACAAGCCCACACCAAAATGACAGGACAAGCAGACAATGAACACCTCGACATCTCTTTTATTTGCTATATTGTTTAGCTTTTTATTGTGAGATGCGTCGTCGAATGTTCACCATGGGTATGCTGCAAATTTCCACCATGAATTATGCATGGCTTAGATTGGCGGCCCGGCGTTTCCCTAACACATATACAAACTCCATGATCCCTACAAGATTCCCAATTCATTTCCCATAGCAGGCATCCATAAACAAAAGATCACAATATCAACTCAAATAGAAGTGCAATGTTGAAAGCTTGCCCCATGACAGCATGGCTGGGCTAGAATCCAACTTACAACTTGCAAGCATAACAACTCAGCATAAAAGACCACAATGTCAAAATTTTAAGAACAGGGAAAAGTAAAGTGTGCCTTCCGGTTCGTGAGAGCTTTACTGACCGAATTTCGCATAACACTGGTAAGAGTTTAATTTGAAGAGAATATAAAAGCAAGTCAAATTTACTTGGAATAGCAAATTGCTAGTAGGTATGTATGGTGGACACAACGGAAAACTTGGCTTTTAGGAGTTGGATGCACGAGTAGAGCTCATAGTCAGTACAAGGTGAGGGCTAGCAAAAGACTGGGAGCGACCAACTAAGAGAGCAATAATGGCCATAATCATGCAAAGCGACAAAGCGACATTAAAAGAAGCATACGATGGCATCAAAAGTCAAAAACTAAATGATTATGAAGGCTATTGGCGACTTTGTAAGAGTCTAACATGTGTGAGCATGCGCCAAGTCAACCCAAATAAAGCATCAAGGAGAAAACCAAAATAATGCTTCCATACAATAAAAACAACACATGATTTTTTCAAAGGCTCATTAAGCAATCTCAGTTATTTGAGACAAGTCATGCTACAGCAAAACCACTAAGCAAACTATCAAAAAGACATCTAGCATGACATGAAAAAGCCTAAGCCGCAGTCTACACAAGCTCCTTCTTGTACCACTATTTTGCACAAAGCTTTTTCTCTTTTCCAACACCATTTGAAATTTTTAAAGACACCTCTTTTGATGAAAACCAATGAAGTTCAGAGGCAAAAATACACCTTGATGAAAAGATATGAAAAGGTCTGAACGCAAATCAAGGCGAAAACGAAAACCAAAAGCAGTAGCAGAAAAAGTAGAACGCTCGATTTTAAATAAGAGTGAAAACTAGAGCGTTCTTTGCAAATGAAAACGAGTACATCTCCTCCAAAGGAAATTTGTTGGGGTCCAACCATTTATTGCAGCAAACAAACTAAACAAACCAACTAAGAAAACTAAAACAACTGACGCTCCAAGAAAAACACATAGTGCATGAAGCAATAAAAATATAGTGTTTTGAAAGGTGACCTGATTTTTGCCGATGAAGAAGGGGTGCCTCGGGGGCATCCCCAAGCTTTGACGCTTGTACTTCTTGGATATTTCTTGGGGTGCTGGGCATCCCCAAGCTTGAGCTTTTGTCCATTCTTCAACTCATCTCATCATTCTCCAATCCCTACACTTGAAAACTTCCTTCATACAAAACTAAACACAATTCTATTAGCAACATTAGTGTAAGCATAAAATATATTCAACCCTCTTTTAGCTTCAGGTTTCAACCCAAAACCACCACATATAAAGTATATACTACTGTAGCAACTTCCACAAGAGTTCCATGATCAAAAAGAACTCAAAAGAAAGCGATAAAGTGGCAAAAACAAATATTGGCAGAAATCTGTCAAAACTGAACAGCTGACAAAGGACGAATTTTTGAGGGATTTTCTGTTGCTCAAATCAAAAAGTGTTCAACTAAGAAAAGTTTGGATATAACCTGGGGCATATGCACAAGAAATCGCAGGTCCAAAAGATAAACAGAGAATTTTCACAAATTTTTACGGTGCAGCACCGAAAACAGTTTCAGGACAGCAATAACCCCAAAACTTTACCTCACTCAAATTAGAGGCTTCTCTTGGCACAAAAACGAAATAAACAAGATAAGGAGCGGTCATTACGGTAGTAATGACTTCCAAGACTCAAATAAAAGAAAAAGTACTGAAAATAAAACATTGGGTTATCTCCCAAGAGTGCTTTTCTTTAACGCCTTTGAGCTAGGCGCAGAAAAGTGCGAATCAAGTAATATCAAGAGATGAAGCATTAAGATCAACAGCAGAGGTCTTGTCAATAAGGCATTGTATTTCATCCACATAAGTTTTTGAAGACCCTTTGTGATCATGCTTTGGTATACTATTCTCATCAAAAAGATTTTCAGGACAAATCCAGGCAAAATTATTTTCGAAAGCATCATTCAATCCCAAAAGCTTGCAAGGTATAGGTATCTCGGTCCCCTCATCATTAGTATCAATAACCTTTATAGGTGAACCGAGTTTACTAAAACGTTTAAGAACTTTCCTAGCTTCAACAACGACATCCTTAAATTCTATGCACAAAGTTTCCAAGATAAAAGCTTTCTTTTCGGGATCCTCGATTTCATGAAGCTTAAGGAACATGTATTGCATAAAAGGATTAAGACTAGCAAACCTAGTTTCCAACATATCAATTAATAGAAAAGAAGCAACTTCAATACTAGGAGCAAGCTCAATCAAAGACTTTTCCTCAACTTCCTCATGCATACTAATGTGATTAAAGAACTCCTCAATGTTACTTTTGCCAATAATAGTACCGCTACCTACTGAGAGGTCCTCCAGAACGAACTTAGGGATAGACATAGTAAAATAAAGTAAAGAAATAACAACTACCAAGGATTCTAATTTTTTTGGGTTTTTTATATAAAAGCAATGCAAGTAAAATAAAATAAAGTAAAGCAAAACAAATAACAAAGTAAAGAATGTGTGTGCGAAGAACTCCCCTCGCAGAAGTCTTCTCTCTTCCCCGGCAACGGCGCCAGAAAATTAGCTGATCCCTACACTTGTGAACGGTTGTTGGCGCCAGAAAATTAGCTGATGCCAAGTTGACGTGGGAACAGATGTCCTTGTGCGTGGTGATTGACCAGCCCGTTGGGAACCCCAAGAGGAAGGTATGATGAGTGTAGCGGCTAGTTTTCCCTCAGTTAAGAAACCAAGGTTTAATGTCGATCTTGAAGAAGAGAGACGGTGATGACTGAAGGTGATGCTTGCTAGCTTGCGACAGCAGCGGACAATTTATATGTGGCGCCTCGTCCAAGCTTTGCTTGCTAGCTGCAACGTGGAACCTGCACACACACAAACAAATACTTTGTTCCCAACTTGCGATGAGGTTGTCAATCTCACCGGTTTGCTTGAAACAAAGGTTATGAGTGTATCGAGTGGAAAACAGTAGTAATATGCTAGTAAAGTAAACAGTGCGGGAAAAGTAAACAGTTGATTGCAATATGATTAAAATAGGACCGGGGTCCACAGTTCACTAGTGGTGTCTCTCCATAGATAAAATAACATGCTGGGTAAACAAATTACAGTTGGGCAATTGATAGAATAGAGCTAACGTGTTATGTCAAGAAGATCACTATGAGATTTACTCTGGGCATTACAACAAAATACATAGACCGCCATCCAGCTGCATCTATGACTAATAATCCACCCCCGGGGATATCATCCGAACACCCTAGAAGTATTAAGTTGCGAACAACAGATAATTGCATTAAGCAAAGTGTGTAATGTAAACAAAGCATATGCCCTTGAGCATATGAATGTTGTTTTCTCCCTAGTAGCAACAGCACATCTACCACCTTAGAGGTTTCTGTCACTCCCCCAGGTGAAATAGAGGCATGAACCCACTATCGAGCATAAATACCCCCTCTTGGAGTCACTAGCAACTACTCGGCCAAGATAGCTACTAACAACGGAGAGCATGCAAGATCATAAACAACATAGAGATAACAAAAGATATAATTCAGTACAGCAACTTAATCATAAACACCAATATTCATCGGATCCCAACAAACCAACATCATAGAATTACATAACAGTGATCTCAATCATGTAAGGCAGCTCATGAGATCTAAACATGAAGCACATGGTGGAGAAGACAACCATCTAGCTACTGCTATGGACCCATAGTCCAAGGTAGACTACTCACTCATCGCTCCGGAGGCAATCATGGCGATGAAGGAGACCTCCGGTGGCGATTCCCCTCTCCGGCAGGGTGCCGGGAAGAGCTTCTGGACCCTCCCGATCTTCGGGTCGACGGCGGCGGCGGATCGCGATGTATTCTGGAAAACTGATCGGGGCCTTAGGTTTTTCTCGTCAGGGGGTATATGTAGGCGAAAGGGGGCTATCAGAGGGTGGACCACGTGGCCTCACAAGGGGGTGGCGCGGCCAGGGGCCAGGCCACGCCGCCCCTATGTGTGGGGGCCTCGTGGCCCCCCTCCGTCAGGTCTTCGGATGTTTGGGAGCTCCCCGGTGAAATATGACTTCAGGAACTTGTTTCGTCCAATTCCGATAATATTTCCTGTGTATCACTTCTGAAACACAAAAACAGCAGAAAACAGGAAACTGGCACTGTGGCACTTCGTTAATAGGTTAGTTCCGGAAAGTGTATAAAAATGCCACTAAGTGTAACGAAACAGTAGGCAAATGGTGTAAAACGAAGCATGGAGCATCAAAAATTATAGATACATTTGAGACGTATCAGCGGGGAGTAAGTGCACTGTGAACCGTCACGTCTTGTGACCGTTCGAGGTGGCAGGGCAGTTGCAAGTTTCGATGCAAAATGTCAGGCTTGGCTTCTCAAGGAAGTCTCGTCTATATGTCGGCATAACTGCCCGAGGAATAAGTTCCGTCTGGAATACCCTCAGGGCCAGCCGGATTAATTTTTGGAGAAGGAACAGTGGCCGGTATATGCGTGGATGCCCAGCATATAATCGGATCGTCGGATATAACGGAGAGCCGGGGTATAACGAAAAGATGATATGTTGAACCTGTCAAGGCTCCACAGTTATGACTGGGGAACCTCGGCAGCTTCGGGGACTAGTGTCGGGGGGATGACCCCCGGTAGGGTCAAGAGACTAGAAAGATACAAGGACTATGGTTGACTTTATGTCGGTTGACCAAGGAAGGGTCTGGCCAGAATATAAGCGTATCCCGGGTATGGTATAGGTATGCCGGAATACCCGGGATGCTGTTGAGGAGTGCCGGCATATACATATATGTGCCGGTACATCCGGGATACTTATCGAAGTGTGCCGGCATATGTTTAGATATGCCGGCCTAACTTATTTGATATATTGTGCAGGAGCATGGAGGCCGGATTACTCGTCCTTCGTAAGACGTTGGTCTGGCATATAGGTCCAGGATATGGCCAACGGTCATATCCGGGATACAGAAGTCAGCTAAGATGTCATGTCCCTACAATCAAGGAAGGACTCTGCCAAGTATGGAGAGGGATCATGTTGACAGGGTGCACAGTGGTGGTCTACCTACCCTCACTGTGCACAAGTATAGCCCTTACCTCACAGAGGTGAGGTCACAGTCCGAGAAGTACAAGGTACAGCAAGGGTGAGTCCCATCGAGAGCAATCAGGGAGAAAGTCAAGGGCATGTGCCTTCGTCAGCATGTCCTGTTTGGAGTGTAGTTAGTGTCTCCTAGTCTTATGTGACCGTTGTAACCCTGGCCACCACTATATAAGGTGGCACAGGGAGCCCTAGTAAAGGGTTGGTCACTCTGTGTTCCTACACTGAGCAGTTCATCTTCCTCCTCTAGCAGAGAGCTTAGAAGCACCATTGTTGTATACTCCATTGATCCAAATATATAACCAGTAGAGCATGAGTAGGGGTGTTATCTCCTTACGAGAGCCCCGAACCTGGGTAGATCAGTGTTCCTTTCTGTCGTGCTTTTTAGCTCGTTCCCCTCTCCCGAATCCTCCAGCATCTAGTTCGGCCCCCATTTAAGCCATCCCATGGCATATGTTGTTTCACCACGACGACAAGTCCAAGTGTTACTTTACATGCTCTAAACTTTGAAGTAGTAGCAGTTGAGATAGTGAGCCTCGAATATCAACTCTCAAGATGGCAAGCTTCTCTTCTCCTGCTGCAGTGACCTATGCATGAGTCCAATCCGGGGCCTGAAATCCAATTACATTGAGCTCCCACGACCGTCCTCCAAGTAGCGGTGGCCAATCTATCATCAACGGTACATACTAATATTCACTGAATTTACCTTCCGTTGCCAATAAAGCATATTGTGTTCTAAATTGTCTCACTCTCAGCAAATGTTGCAGTTCCAGACAAAGTAGGATCATCGGGTTATATCATTTTACAAATGTTGTAGTGAAATGTCGATGCGAGTTCTATGCGGTGGAGCGAGGGATGTATTGGGTTGAGACGCTAGGGAAAAGGTGGTATGTTGAGGTGAAAGCGATCAAGGGGCGATGAACTAGAGTGGCGGGTTTCACACGAATTTCTACTAAATATTTATGTGCATTTTATTGCGATATGCAATTTTTTAATAAGCCATAGCAACGCACGTCCTGGTAGCCCGAAACGTTTTCTTTTTCTTTCCTGCCTATCTCTTCCGATTTTCCCGATGGGCAGCCAGGTGATGCCGCACGCACGCCTCTGCGCGGGAGTTGGACGACGCCCAGATCGCCTTCGCCCCCTGCCTCTCCCGGGCCTCTGTGCGGCTCCTTCACTCCACGTCCCCAGCCAGAGCTCGGCAGCCGGCGACTCGTTGGGGCATAGCTAGCGCTGCGATATTACAAGGATGAGAGCTCCGTAGTGCCGACGACAACGGTGGCCAGTTTGTGGCAGCACTGAAGATCGATAGCCGAGCTGCCTGTCAAGCCTAATTGTTTCATAGTGCCAAATCATATCACCTTCTCATCCGCCGCCGAGCGCCACATTGAGCAGGGGGGTTCCCAAATCGTATCACCTTCTCATCCGCCGCCGGTTGGAATCCTCCAGTTTTCGTCCTTCTACCCGCAGTCCAGATTTGTCGATCTTTTTGCACATCAGTCCTTCGTCGATTCCAAGCGAATCAATCCACACTGCGACTGGCGCGGCGAATCGAGTGGATCGGGTCGGCACCGATCATCGCCCGTTGGGGGATGCAGGGGACGGACGAGCCCACGCTGGATGGGTCGGGCCATCGCTGCCGTGCAGGATGGGGTGGCTTGGAGCGGCGCTGGCCGCCGGGTGCAGGCGAGGGTCAAGGCCACGCTGCAAGGATGGGGAGGGCTACCATGATGGGGAGTCAGGGAGAGGAGAGGAGAGGGGGAGGGGCAGCTTGCTCGCGCGGCGGCGGCATGGCGATGGCCCCATGGAGGTGCTGCTGGTCAGCTGCTGTCACCATCCATGCGGTGGTCGAGATGGGAGAGGAAGAAGCGAGATGGGCCTGCGTTAATGAAACAAGACTTCTGCTCCAAATCCCAGCACACCACTGCACCCACCACGCTGCACGCCCAGGACTCGTGCAGGCGGGAAGGGAGCAGTCGAGCGCCGACGGGGATAGCGGCGGCATCCTCGGCGAGCACGAGCGCGACGGCGGCCTTCTCGGGCGAGCGCGGCGGCGGCGTCCCCAGGTGAACGCGGTGGCTAAGACCTGGCCGAGCGGGGATCTGGATGAGCCTGCCGACGCCGTAGACTCCGGCCAGCCCGAGCCAGGCGAGCGCGCATGGCGGCCCTGCTGGCCGACGAGGATGATGACACCATCGGGCCGACCTCCTGGCGGCGGCGGTGATGTCCTCCGTGCTGGAGCTCCCTGTCCTGGAGCACGCCTGCCTAGATCAAAACGCAACTCGCTAGGGTGGCAGCGCAGGTCGTGGCCGTGTTTGCTGCAGGGCAAGCCGGCCATGCGTGCATGCACAACATCAGCTAGCTAGCTAGCTGCTCTCTGTCTTGGTCTCTTGGACGACCATGGCCGCATCCTGCCGCCGATTTGCAGCTGGTCGCTGAGGGTCTATCGCCAATGGGCTTTGAGGTATCTCCGGAGGTAGAGGACACTCACACGAACGTCGGGGTTGCACTCAAGTTAACCATCCCCTACTCCCCTTCAGAGCAGCGTACAGTAGAGGACCCTGCCTGGCGGTGTGCCCACTTAATTGTCATTTCATTGCAGGCTGCCATACCCAAAGAACCTCCATATGGTCATGGAGGTGGATGCCGTCCATGTCACTATGGACATGCTAGATGGCGTGTTGCGCTTCACTAAGTTCTTCAAATTAACATATGGTACCATCACGATTGTTCACTTGATCTGAAGAGTATTAACGTCTGATACATTTTGCACGAAAAAAGGGTTTAGCAGAGAAGAACGGCAGAGATTGGCAATAAGCAAAAGTGAGTACCTTACACTGTCTACTCTCCGCTCTGGTCTAGATTTATAGCAACTCTGTTTATCATTTTTTTCAATGTCCACATGACTATATTTGACTACTGACTTTTTAATACTACTTTCAGATTGCTTCTGGTGGCAATAGCTCTTATTTCAATCTTGATAGGATTGATGTACAATGAATCATGAGAACTAAATCATTAGCAGAACCGAAAATGCGGTACAAACCAAAAACCAAAGTGAAATATAATTTGAGATTGAGAGATAAAAATTACATCATATAGCATTCAAGGTTTGCGAGCACATATTGAATTATATCACAATTGTTACAACACACAAGCACTTTCGTGTGGAATATGTGTGGTGAAAAGAATTTTGATGTTACGGTCCAAATCTCTATAGTTGGATCGATCGACCGAGGATTAGATTAGTCTCATTAGACAAGCCTTCCAATGTTGGTCGGAGGTGATTTCAATATCATCAGGGGACAAGAAGAGAAAAACAATGATAATTTTAATGCACGTTGGCCTTTTCTCTTTAATGCGATTATTGAGACACTTGATCTAAGGGAGATCATTATGTCTGGTAGACAATATACTTGGGCGAGTAGGCGTGAGGTTCCTACATATGAGAAGTTAGATAGAGTTCTAACTAATGTTGAGTGGGAGCAGAAGTTTCCCTTGGTCACGGTGCGTGCCTTGACACGTACTGGTTCGGATCATACTCCTTTACTCATTGATTCAGGGGAACCTGCTCACATGGGTAATAAAAATAGTTTTTCATTTGAATTATCTTGGATGCGCCAAGATGGATTCTTTGATTTGGTGCGGGACAAATGGAATTCTGTTCATTCAGGCCTCTCACCTGTTGAAAGATGGCAATATAAGATTAGACATCTTAGACAATTCCTACGGGGATGGGCTAAAAACCTGAGTGATGTCTACAAGAAAGAGAAAGAAAGGCTCACTCTTCTTATAGACGAACTCGATTTAAAAGCCAAGACAACACCTTTATGTGCAGCCGAGAGGGCTCAAAAAAAGGAGGCTGATATAGCTCTGGCAAAACTTAGGCGTGATGAAGAGACCAAATGGGCCCAACGCGCTAAAGTTAAGCATATTCAAGAGGGTGGAAATAATACGAAATATTTCCACCTGATTGCTAATGGCAAGCATAGGAAGAAAAGGATCTTCCAGCTTGAACAAGATGAGGGAACCATTGTGGGTCAGCAAAACCTCAAAGTTTTCATAACTGAGTATTACAAGAAATTATTTGGCGCTCCGGTTGCCAATTTTTTCAATATGAGAGAAGAAGTCACTCATGATATACCTCAGTTATCTCAAGAGGAAAATAACATTCTTACATCCCCTTTTACGGAGGAGGAGGTTTTCGAGGCTATCTCCAAAATGGAACATAATAAAGCTCCCGGACCAGATGGGTTTCCTGCTGAGTTCTATCAAAAGTTTTGGCAGGTCATTAAGTTAGATATGATGGCAATGTTTAATCAACTGCAGGATGGAGACATTCCATTGTATAAACTTAACTTTGGCCTTATTACCCTTCTTCCGAAGAAGGAGGATGCTAGTAGAATTGAACAATATCGCCCAATATGTCTACTAAACGTTAGTTTTAATTTTTTTACTAAGGTGGGTACCAACTGTGCAATGGTTATTGCACATAAAGTGGTGCGTCCAACCCAGTCTGCTTTTATTCCAGGCAGAAACATCCTAGAAGGGGTTGTTATTCTGCATGAGACCATTCACGAACTTCACATGAAGAAAATGGATGGTGTCCTTTTCAAAATTGATTTTGAAAAGGCATATGATAAGGTTAAGTGGTCTTTCCTTCAACAAGCCCTGAGAATGAAAGGCTTTCCACAAAAGTGGTGTGATTGGATTGCTCGCTTTATTCAGGGGGGCAGCGTTGGAATCAAGGTAAATGATGACATCGGTCATTATTTCCAAACTTTGAAAGGTCTTAGACAAGGTGACCCTTTCTCCCCTATCCTATTTAATATAGTCGCAGATATGCTTGCAATCCTTATTGCGAGGGCAAAAGAGGATGGACAAATTGGTAGCCTAGTACCACACCTCGTGGATGGTGGGATTTCTATTCTACAGTATGCGGATGATACTATCTTGTTTATGGAACACGATTTAGCGAAAGCCGTAAACATGAAGTTGATCCTTTGTTTTTTTGAGCAACTATCTGGTTTAAAAATAAACTTCCATAAAAGTGAACTATTTTGTTTTGGGAAGGCTAAGGAGGATGAGGATAACTATAGACACATCTTTGGATGCGAAATTGGTTCTCTCCCCTTCAAATATTTGGGAATTCCTATCCACTATAGGAGATTACTAAATAAGGAATGGAAACCAATGGAAGATCGCTTTGAGCAAAAGTTGGCTTCGTGGTTAGGCAAGCTGCTGCCATATGGTGACCGCCTTGTTCTAATTAATTCTGTCCTGTCAAGCCTTCCAATGTTCCTTTTATCATTCTTTGATATACCCAAAGGGGTAAGGAAAAGACTTGATTTTTATAGGTCTAGATTCTTTTGGCAAAGCGATGGCCAAAAAAAGAAATACAGACTTACTAAATGGAATATCGTTTGTAGACCTAAAGACCAAGGGGGTCTTGGGATTGAGGTACTAGATATTAAAAATAAATGTTTACTTAGCAAATGGCTATTTAAACTTCTATCTGAGGAAGGCATGTGGCAGGAATTGCTTTCCAATAAGTACCTTGGGAGTAAAACTCTATCGCAAGTTCAGGCTAAACCCACTGATTCACCTTTTTGGAAAGGAATAATGAGGGTCAAAGATGATTTCTTCCAGCGAGGTTCTTTTGTTGTACGAGACGGCATGAAAACTAGATTCTGGGAGGATACCTGGCTTGGCGATGCACCTCTAGCTTCCCAATATCCCAATCTTTACACTATCGCAAGAAGTAAAAATGTGTTAGTGGCTGATGTTTTATCTCACGCGCCGTTAAATATAAGATTTAATAGGATGCTCATTGGAGATAGATGGGATTCTTGGGTTAGTCTTTTGAGGAGATTGATGGTTGTAAACTTGAGTGATGAACCAGATAGTTTTAAATGGCGCCTTACAACCACTGGTATTTTTTCTGTTAAATCTATGTATGCTGATTATATGAATGGGCATACGGCTTTCCTTAAAAAATACCTATGGAAGATTAAAGTACCACTTAAGATTCAGATTTTCATGTGGTTTCTTTATAAGAAGGTGATTTTAACCAAGGATAACCTTGCAAGAAGAAATTGGAAGGGATGTACCAAGTGCGTCTTTTGTGGTCTAAAGGAAACAATTGATCATTTGTTTATATCTTGTCCTTTCTCTCGTCTTGTTTGGCGGGTAGTACATTTCACCTTTAGTATACCTCCACCCAGTAATATAACTAATCTCTTTGGTAATTGGTTAAATGGGATTGATAAGAAAACAAAAGAACGAATCCGTGTTGGGGTTTGTGCTTTGGTTTGGACAATTTGGAATTGTCGTAATGAGGTAGTATTTAACAGGTGTGCTAATCCTAATTTTCTGCAGGTTATTCACAGGACAGCTTCGCTGATCCATCTTTGGTCTTACCTTCTTCCTGTGGAGCAGCGAGGACCTATGGATATTGGATGCAATCGTATGATGGCGGTTGTTCGGGCTATATTCAACCAGGGTGGCTGGTTGCACTCTAGATGCATTGAGGATGCCCCATAGACACTTTTTAGCTTGTTCTTTCTTTCGTTGGCTGATCTTTGCAGCAACTTTGATCGATCCATGATTGTACTTCTATGATACTATGACAAATGCTTTAATAAATAAGGCCGTGTGCATCACTTTGATGCAAAGGCTGGGGCTATGCTCCCATTTCGAAAAAAAATCAGACAAGCCCCCGTGTGGGGTTGCGACGTGCCGCGGATTCTCAAGAAAGTTGAGACTGACGCGGCAAAAGATTTTCTTATTTATTGACCCGTGGCGAAGCACGGATATTGTGCTAGTACAACTTATTCTTGGATAATCACAAACTGAAGTCCTTTACATGAAAAGGTTCTGTTACATTCGCAAAAAAAGAAGAAGGTTCTGTTACAACTATGTAATCGTGCATCGGCAATAGTTTTCTGTGATTCTCCAGCGGCTCCAACCAGCAGCCTGAAACGCGGGCCAAACACAGCAGCTCCTACCAGGTACGTACGCTCACCAGATTCCACCAAAACTTGCTGCGTTTGTTATTTACCCTAACGAACCGGAGTGGAGCCGGAGATCGTGGTCACCGCCTATACACAAGACAACTCTCCTCTCAATCCACTGTTAAATTCACGCACGCAGGCGCAACAGGCGAGGCCAAGATCCGATCGGAGGAGAGCGAGCAGGAGACCGGCGATGGCGGCGGCAAGGAGGCTGTGCGGCTTCGCGCTCCAGCGAACGGAGACGGAGCTGCCAAGGAGGCTCTTCCACAGCGCGCCTCCTCCCACCCAAGCTGAGGTACATAACAAAACTCCCATCTTCTATCGATATATTATTCCATAGCTAGAGTATCAAACTAGCTAGTCCGCGTGATCTGAGAACGATATGATTAGGGATCTAATGAAGAAAGACATTCAAAATACCGTAAGTTGAATCATGTTCCAAACAACAGGATGTGGATTACTTAGAGCAACTCCCACGGATGCTCAAAAGTAGGGCACATTTTTTGGTTTTCTAGCATCTTTTTGAACACTATTGGACACCATTTTTTAGGCATTAGTTTCAGATGCCCTAAAGTAGTGAAATTTCAGAGGCTCTAAAATAGGGCACCACATACATGTTTCTTCTATATTCGTGCAACAAAGAAGTTCAAACACATGCAAATAATTGATAATAATCTGACTAGATCAAGATTTATTGCACACACCAGATAATTCGAGACATTCATCGCACACACTAGATAATTCGAGACGTTACACTACGTAATTTGATACACTACATACTTATAATTCGATACACTACATTCTTCGACACATGACACTAGACACAACAAGATGAACTACTCGTCATCATCACTACCCTCACAGGTATTGATGAAGAGATCCAAGCACTTATCGTCGTTGTCATCGACCGTCAAGGGACCAGCTAGTTGAGCCTCACCGAAGGCCTTCTTCCTCCTACTCTTGGACCCCTCCGCCTTCCTGTGCGCTTTCCTCACTGCGTAAATTTTTTCTTCCACACCTCTGCATCTCGTCAATCTTGACGATGTAAAGTTGCTGACGTGTGTGGCAGTGTCGCCGCCAGTCATTGGCCGAGATACAGCTGCAGAGCTAGCATCTCGGCTTTGGCCCAAGACTTGATCTCCAGGAAATTCATGTTGACATGGCGACAGCCGAACTGGCACGCCGTGGGGGCGAATGCGCATGCGTCCATGATTTCGCCGTGAAGTTGCCTGCCGGCCACGCATTCCATGTATGTCCGTCAAGTTGAGGAGAACGGCTTCAATGCATCCTGATGGCACCGGGACTGGCCTAGATCTGCGACTAGAGCGGTGGGGAGGGGCGCCAGCGGCAGGGCAGTCGCCGACGGCGTGGAGTAGGGTTTTACGCGCGACAAGAGGGAGGAGGGGATTTTTAGCTGGCGTTGCACGGTAGGTGGAGATTTTAGGCAGCGCAGTTTGGTGCCCCAAATATACATCTGTAAGGTTTTCTTAGGCAGCCCCAAAAAAAATGGGCACCGTTTTGGTATAGGGCATCCGGTGGTTCTGAGGTTTTGGTGTTTGGTGCCTTAAAAAACTATTTATTGGGCACCAACGCTGGTTTTAGACATCTGTTCAAGTTGCTATTAACAAGACCTTTAAAAATACTGTTGCTCCAGATTGCTCTTAAATCTTATTTTTGGCCCATAACAGAGCATGCAACATTCTACTAGAATTACCAATGCTATGCAGGCTTGCATCCATGAATTGTTATCGAACTTGTACTGTGTGAAGGAAATCAGAGTGAAACGAAATTCTTACCATCCAAGGCTCCGTATAATAATGCACTAATCTTGTTCGCATTTCCAACAAATTTTGTTCTTGTGGGCAGCTCGGGAAGATCTACGCAATGAGGGAGATTAAAAATAAGGAGGAGGAGCTGTTCACTCTGATCGCTGACACGGAACGGCGGTACAAAACTAGCATGAAGGAGTTTTATCAGAACGTCCGCATGCTTCAGGAGCTCGCCGTGCAGATCGACCCTCGACCCGATGACCCCATGTGGTACTACTTCATCGTCGAAAATATATGATGTCCATTTCTTGTCCTTTTTCTCTTACCAGTAAATCGTCGAGAGTTTTATGTTTTGTCTCATGGACATATGCTGATATGCAGGCGCAAAGAACGGTTCGCGAAGAGGGTCAATGATTTCGTGGCGTTCACCGGGGCGATGGTGTTGGGATGTGTGCTTGGAAAAAAAATACGTAAAATGCGTGAATCTGGACAAAGTGACAGATCCAAAGTTGAAGGATATGACGCTCGCTGAAGAATAATCAAGCAAGTTGTTTCAATCTGTCTAGAGATGCTCCTGAGGATGAAGTTGTAAGTGCGCTTTTTGGATGTTACGCATGGTGCTTGTGCCAAGCACACACCAGTATATGTTCTAAACCTGGCATACACCGTGGCTAAGACTAAGAGAACTCCCATGTTATTCAGTTTTTAGAAAACATGCTCGAAATTTGGAATTAACTGAAGATGCGCGTAAAAGTAACAGCTGCGGATAATATATATTTTAAATAAGACCGGGCTCATGGTGTACGTATAAAAATCATGATCACGCTTCATCTGTCAGACTGCGAACCCCAAGTTGCAGGACATTACAAATCCAAATACTCCAATGTTCATCAAAGAGAGCTAAGTAGGATCTGCGTATTTCTTACTAGGATTTCACAATTCTGTTGTCCACGTATTGGCAGTTTGGCACTAAGCTCTGAAGGCTTGAGATTCAGGTGGCATGCCCATCATATCCCTGGAAACAACAGCCCTCCACTCGCGCCTGATGCAACCCCATTCCCCGGAAAATCGCTTTGGTGCTCAGGCTCCCTGGAGCCCTTTTTTTCAAATTTTTGTGAAATTGATATTTTAAAGCTACAAAAAAAATTAAAAAAAATACAAAGATGTAGTCAAATACATACACTATGAGTGTGTAAATTTTTACTATGAAATACCTTGTATTGCAACCTCAGCAAAAAAGACAAAATGGACAAAAGTTGGAACATGTACCCAGATTTGAAATTATGTTCTCAGATCTAGATTTTTGTTATTTTTGCTGAGGATAAAATATAAGATATTTCGTAAAAAAAAATTACACACTAGTAGAATAAATCATAGACTACACTCTGGTATTTTTTTTTGAATTTTTTCAAAGTTCAAAATTTGAATTTTTTGCACTTTGGAAAAACGAGCTCCATGGAGGTAGTCCTCCATATTGTCGCTCTCCCCCATTCCCTTCCTCTTTCCACCGCCGGTAGGCTAGGTCGCCGCCTTCTGACGCCGACCGCCCCGAGGGCCGGTGCTGCCGCTTGCCGTCACACGTCTGGCGGGGTTCCGTTCGGTACTCGCTGCCTTAGCTGGAAAAGTTCTCATTTTTGTCGCCCTTGCCAGTGTGTGTGTGTGCGCCGTCGCCCGTCCTCGTCCTCGAGGGTCAGTGGGCAGAGGAGGAAGGAGGACATGGACCTGAGGTGCCTGTTCCGTCACGGTGGTGCGGGAGGACGTGGGGAGAAGCCAGCCGGCGGAGCCCCGAGGAGGCGCCAGTGCTGCCGCTTGTAGGACATTTCCTGATCCAGGCCGGCGGGAACAATGCCGTCGACGGAGTCTGTGAAATCCAGGGCAACCCGCCGAGGCAGCAAGCGGGCAGCCACGGTGGGGGTGACAACTCGGTCGAGGGCGCACGCGCAGCAGGACTCCCAATCGGCGGCAAGGGCCAAGCTTGGGGAGGGATCCAGCAAAACCAGGCCAATGGGAAGAATGCCATTGACGGAGTGCCTGGAACCCGGGGCGACCGTCGGCAGCAAGCGGAACAGGGATGTGGCCTCCACCACCGCCGCAGCCACGCCGGGGATGACGACATGGTCGAAGGCACGCGTACAGCAGGGATCCCAGCCGGTGGGAAGGGCCAAGACCGGCGAGGAGGGGAGGAGAATGGCCAAGCTTGATGGGACCAGCCAGCGAGTGTCACCGGACATGACCGGCGAGGGGGGTGGGTGCAGCGAAAGGAACAAGCTTGATGGGAATGGGGTCGGCCAGCCGAAGGGTTCCAAGATCAAGGAGAGCCAGCCGGAGTGGAGCTTGGAGAAGCCGTATGAAGATTATATGGAGGACAATGGTGATGACTCTTACTGGAACTCTTACTCCTCCGGCTCCTCTGCCGTCAGCTCCCCAATTCGCGTGCCTTACATGGCCCGCAGAACCAACGGCGACAGTGAGGTAACCAGGAAGTACACGGATATGTGGCAGGCCTTCAAACAGAAAATAGGTTTGTGTTGTGCCCCCTCCATCTCTCGGTCATATTTTGAAGTTCTTTTTACTCACCATCATCTAACCAACAAAAGAGAATATCTGCAAGTCCAAAAATCTAAATCTGCACCTCAAAAACTTGAGTGCAATACCAGACACACATATCATCCTTGCAATGCTGAATAAAATCAATTATTTTCTTCTTCTTTGCATACGGGTGTTTACTTTGTGCGTGTTGGCCGTCTTGTAGTTGAACAAGACATATTACCCACGCTTTTTAACAGTCATCCTCCAAATTGCCTGGTTGATGAACCGACGCTTCTTCACATCCGTGAGCCTGCAACAAAGATGGTGCTTCGTGCCGCTCGATTCGTCGTTGGGATTTCATCCTCGATTGGTATTGTTATAGCATCTTCCTATCTCTTCTATTTTAGACATTGTTGTCGGAAACTTGATGCTATTATATGCATGAAATTGCAGATGGTGTGCCGCTGGCACGGTCTTCTGGTTTCTTGATTGATTTGGATAAGGAAAGTGGAACTGGTACCGTTGTGACGACTGCACTTCTGATTCGCACAAAGAACCCATCGAAGGATGCTTGGTCTTCTAAAGATCAGTATGCTGGTGATGCTAAGGTGAGCTATTTGGTTGACTTTTTTTTGCTTCTTGTCTAACTTAAGTTTGTTCCGTTATAAGTTATCTCAAGTAACTCTCTACTATGGTTCTCATATATTATAGCTACTTGAAAATTTCATGAATTATGTTTACTTGTCTAAAACTTCTTTACATGTATTGTCCTGACGATTGTTATGGTGTGCAGTGGTAGTCATTCTCTTACAAATGTTTTTGCAGGTTCATGTCCATCCCGGGGGTTACACTTACACCACTGTAGAGGGCGAGCTGCTCTACTACCAGAAGCACTATAATCTTGCTTTCTTGAAAATTAAAATGGGTAAATCGGTTCAGTTATCCTCTTATAGTGATAATTTGAAATGTGGTCAAGACATTTTTGAGCTTGGAAGAAATGAAATTTTCGATCTACTGATAAATCATGGTAGGGTGGAATATTCAAATCCAACCAGGTATGAGCGTCATCACCATACGTACATTCAAGGTCCACAGCGAGATCGTATGGTATACATAAATTCCACTCGAGTTGTAATTAATGTATTTGTAATGCTTTATTTGAATGTAACTTCCAGTATTATCAATTCAAATGTTGTAGTATGATAAAGGAGGTCCTGTTATTGACTTGGACGGGAAGGTTGTGGGAATGATCGGCAGCTGTTCAAGGGGTTCCTTCATACCTTCTTCAATTTTACTCAAGTGCTTTCATCTGTGGAGGAACTTGGGGTATGTTTCCTTTTCAGCTCTATTCTACTATTGACCTGATTCATTCTTATTGCTTGTTCTTTTGGACTGATCTGTTTTACCGCTTTTCTCATTCAATTTATTTTCATATTTTACCATAGCTCTATTTGAATCCATAAATATTTATAGCAAAAATCATGTATAAGTAATTCTATGGATATAACTTTGATGAGTGCTAGGTTTTCATCATATATGTTTACAATGATCTGTTAAAAAACAGATATACTCCGTAGGAAAAATCATGTACAAGTGAGTCTAGGGGTGGAATCTTGATGAGGCGTAGGTGGAAAGAATCAAAGCAGAACCACAACCACCACGATTGAGAATTATTCGTCATGAAATCTTTATGGAGGAAATGGGTGGTTAACACTATTTGGCTTCATGTGTTATCAGTAGTCCTTTTACGTCTCATTTTGTGTTGTTTTGGAAATTGATATGGTCTCCAAGGTTACATTTTGACCATCACTTTCATAAAATATGCATCCTTTAATAAAAACAAGTATATATTATACAAGTATATTTGAAGGTGATGCACTTTTCTCGATATTAATGGCTGAGTGGTGCGGATTTGAAAAGGACATGTATTTTGACAAAGAGAGATCGTATTCATAAAAAAAGACACACAAAGAAAATTAGGTAGAAATCCATGTCTCCTCTTAACTTCCATAAGCCTTTTCCATGAATCGAATCATATTTCTAGGTATGTGGGGTATAAACTCTAATGTAAAGGACAAAGATTTTCTGATAACTTTATTGGTTGTTGATTCCAATGAGTTTTATTTCTTATTTGAATATAGGGTATGGCATGCCCTCTCTAAGCTTCTTAGAATGCTATTTATGTCAACTTATTTGATCTAGTATGGTATTGACAATTTATAAACATGTTGGGTAGATGGTTTTAACCAGAATTGTTATTTAGAACACTTATTTGCTCATGTTTATAATTTTTCTTCTGTATAGGTGCATCCCTCGACCCCACCTTGGAATGCGATTTAATGCCATCCGCCTTCTAAACCCTGCTTATGTTGAGCAGATATCGGTCCTCTGCAACATTGATGAGGGTCTTGTTGTTCAGGAGGTACATATTGTTTGCTGTTGCTATCCTGAGTTTGCTTGTTTTGTCCTTCATACTAACGATTAGGTATTGCAATCCAATCTTAGGTGTCTGAAGACTCTCCTGCAGAAAAATGTGGAATTCGAAGGGGGGATGTTATTGAATATCTCAATGGAAAAAGCATTTGTACTACTGTGGAGGTTAGTGCATTATGTGCTTGTTATTGTTTGTTTTACGTAGAATGAATATATATCATATGTATGTGACATTTGCATTCTACCCTCACTGTTTCAAAATAGATGTCTTTAGCCTCTCCATTTTATTTAAGATATTTGTCCCTTAGTTCCTACTCAGTTTAGGCCACTTTTTCCTATATTGGCTCTCATTGATCTCCTAAAAAATGGGCTAATTAACTCTTGTTGATTCTTGCCCTTCCCAATTATCACCTCATGTGCTTGCATGACTTGCTTTGGGAAGAAAAAGAGGTAACTTAGTGTCTTTCTTTGGAAAGAAAGATTTACATTGAAGGGCGATGGTTTTCTTCGAGGGAAAAACGAGTGTTATATAGACCAAATAGCAGTAGTATTACACTTACTACAAATAACTGAGGTCATCGACACTTGGCACACCTGTCAAAAGCATCGACTCCGTGTGTTCTGGCTGAACTTCCCAGTTCGTGTGCAGCTCTGTTGCCCCCTCTTTAAACTTTGCTAGTTCTCCAATTTGAGAATGACTGCAGCAGATCATGTGCCTCCAGCTAATAGTACGCCTTCATGATCTGTGCACTGTTTTCCTGGGCAACGAATGGAAGGAAGGAAGCAGAGTCAGTATTGATGACAACCAACATGCATAGAGTTTGGTCAGGTGTCAAAGCTGCACAACTACTGCGGCAGTCTCTGCTTCATTTGCATCTGCACACAACTGAATATTTTGCTCTACTGTGGGCATCACATTTCTTCATGATTCCTTGCAACTATCCCCACTCTTGCCTTGTCCGTGGCTTCAACAAAGGACCTTTCAGTATTCAGTTTAATCCATCCCTGATCATGTTTTTACCATGACCCTCGGATCTCGGTCTGTTGTTTCATCTGCCACGTCACCTCCCGCTTACACGTTACCTCCCACATACAGTGGTTGTTTTCCTTTTGTATCACTGCTGTTCCGACTTGTGGCAATCTAGACAGATGCTTCCCGACTAAATCTGTAGAAAAAGGACTAAGGATTACACTGAAGACTCAACCTTTGTTATGGATAATGTCATTCGCCAGGTCCCATGATCTCCAATCATCTTTGTGATTTTGCATCTCGTCTCTTCAGTGACAGCTGCAAGGAGAATAATGAGCCCGTCTGGTAGCAGTTGTCTGAAGGTTTCCTCTGAAGGCAGCTCCCACACTTTTTTGCGTAATTCAGATAGAAGGCCCAGGGCTTTGGTGCACCAAATGGTAGCATGATGATTGATGGGCATCCTCTGGATCTCAACCAGAAATATTAAATGTTCTCCAGTTCCAGTGTTAAATGGGATCTATTTGAAACAGAGCATCATGTATTTCGCCATCACCCAATTCTCTTTATAAGGACGTGTTCATAGGGAAACTCAAAAAGTAGACCGAGCTACATGTAGCCCTTTATTTTTATACATTTCAAAAAATTATGAAACAAAATTCTAGATATAGTCAATGTTGAGTACTACAAACAGTACAAAGTCTCAACATTAAATACTTTGTATACTAGGGTGCACGAAAATGAAAAATCTGACAGAATTATATAGTATTGAAATGTGTACTATTCACTATATAAAATGTCAGATTTTATCTTTTTTGTGTAGCCTTGAATACAAAGTATTTCACATTGAGACTTTGCACGATTTGTAGGATTTAACCTTGGCTATCTCTAGAATTTTGTTTTGGAATTTTTTGAAACTTTGAAATACGAATTTGAAATGTTTGAAAATAAAGGGCTACATGTAGTTTGGTCTACGTGTGTCCACTCTCCGTGTTCATATACTAATTGACTTTGTGCTCAAAGAGTGCTAGCAGCTGATTGGGGTTCACATCAGGGTCTTTGCTGTAGATCACCTTCAAGAAATCTAAGACCATCTATTCGGATGTTTCTGCATTGTCCACCCAATTCCCATCTGCATCTTTCAGTTTCTTTATCCTAGCTTTTTTTATGCCAGCTTGCCTTCATATGGAAGTACTTGGTGCTCTTGTCTTCAACATCACCTGAAACTTTCTTGATATCGTTTGCTGGAAATATTGACATTTCACTCGCATTTATTCTTGTGCCAACTCACACTTTATACTGTGTGTGACTGTAAAATGTCATCTATTTTCAAATGAATGGAGTATTATCTTCTCTTTAATTCTTGCTGCTGTTTACTAGCTGGAGAACATGTTGCTGAGCATAATGGAGAAAAGTGGAGATGGCCTTAACTCTAATCTGGATTTGGAGGTAAACTTACTTTTATATTGTAATAGTGATTTACTTAATCTGTGCCGTTCCTGTTTTTATATGAGACTGTGAGTAGCTCAGTGTTGTCACTAAGAAATATATCTCGTTGGCTTTACAGATTCAGGTATACTGCACACGTAGTCTACGCTGTACGGGTAGCTCTGCTATTAAAGACAAATTATTGACTGTGAATGTATCTGACGATAGTGAACGTTGTGTACCAGGTATACATCTTTTCTCACCAATTCTTATTTAAAGACGATCCATATTGTCTGTTCCATGTTTCACATTATACATTTCTCCATGGGCATAGTTACTATAATTTGGGCCCTGAAAATAGGAATATCTCTGCAATATATATGTATACACCAAAATACGTTAGATAATCAAGGAAAAATTCATAGTTCAGCACTCCAGATTGCTCTCCCATGTCCATTCCCAGCCCCCAAAGCTCAAGCAGGCAGCAGCCGTCCATCTGCAAACCAGCCATGCAGGGCGTGCCACTGCGACCATCACTACAGGAATAAACTGCTACGCCGACGGCCAATACCTAAGCCGACGGCTTTTTATCGGGGCCGTCGGCATAGGTCTTGGCCTCGGACGTGGCCGAAATTTGGCCGTCGGCTTAGGTATGCCGCCGGCGTAGATTATTCAGGGGACCTAACCCGACGGCAAAGCCGTCGGGTCAGGTACTTTCATTTTTTGATCGCCTTTTCTGTTTTGCAAAAAATAAAAGAAAATGGAAAAAAATTCAAAAAATAATATCCTTTGAGGTGTAGTTATGTTACATGATCTAGTTGTTAGAAAAATTAAGAAACTTGAATTTTGACATGTTTTGCAAAAAACTTAAATTAGGAAAATTAAAAACCCGATTTTGGTACTCCGAAAATGGAAAATGCATTTTTTGCTTTAACGGTCAAAGTTTAGTGAAGAAATGACATATTGCGGATCTGAAAATGGTTTTTGCAAAAAATTAGGAGCTCGTCTTATTAGAGCTAAAGGGCAAACCCACCCCGGTTTCAACGAAATCGGCATGAGTTTGTGTAAAATTCAAAAAATAACTCTGAAAGTTTGCGTGATGAAACAAGAGCTGATATATGTATCCCAGGTGGTCCATTATTTATGTGGGGTGTTGTGCCTAGCTTTCCGTAAGCTGTTTTGGTAGCAGCCTCACAAAAAAACCCGATTTCGGCACTCCGAAAATGGAAAACACACTTTTCATGAGACGAAATGAAAATCGGCCTTCGTGGAGTTCCTTACCATCCCAAGGGCCACACGCATGTCCGATATGGCCTCGTTTCGACAAACTATGCCATAATCAGAACCAAACCTAGCTCATTTGACCTAAAAGCCATGCAACCTCGAACTTGGTAGGTCATTTTTGTGAAGGGACTTTCTGGTAAATTGCTTTTATCAAGGTTTGAATTTTTTTCTCACATATAGGTGATATAAAATGACGTCATGCGAAGGTCTCACATTTTTGCGATTTTTTTTGAATTAGTTATGCCTGATTCTGGATCCGCATGAACATGACAGCACATGAAACTCGCGCTCATGGCCAGGCGGTGTTGAGTCCCGCTTTAACGGTCCAAGTTTAGTGAAGAATTGACATGTTGCGGATCTGAAAATGATTTTTGCAAAAAATTAGGAGCTCATCTTATTAGAGCTAAAGGGCAAACCCACCCCGGTTTCAGCGAAATCAGTATGAGTTTGTGTAAAATTCAAAAATAACTCTAAAAGTTTGCGTGATGAAACAAGAGCTGATATATATATCCCAGGTGGTCTATTATTTATGTGGGTTGTTGTGCCTAGCTTTCCGTAAGCCGTTTCGGTAGCTGCCTCACAAAAAAATCCGATTTCGGCACTCCAAAAATAGAAAACACACTTTTCATGAGACAAAACGAAAATCGGCCTTCGTGGAGTTCCTTACCATCCCAAGGGCCACACGCATGCTCGATATGGCCTCGTTTCGACAAACTATGTCATGATCAGGACCAAACCTAGCTCATTTGACCTAAAAGCTATGCAATCTCGAACTTGGTAGGTCATTTTTGTGAAGGGACTTTCTGGTAAATTGTTTTTATTAAGTTTTGAATTTTTTTCCCACATATAGGTGATATAAAATGACGCTACGCGAAGGTCTCACATTTTTGCGATTTTTTTGAATTAGTTATGCCTAATTCTGGACCCGCATGAACATGATAACACAGGAAACTCACGCTCATGGCTAGGCGGTGCGGAGTCCCGCTTTAACGGGCAAAGTTTAGTGAAAAAATGATGTGTTGTGGATCCAAAAATAATTTTTTGATTTTTTTTGATTTTTTTGATTTTTTGATTTTTTTGATTTTTTAATGTTTTTATTTTTAATTTTTTGAAAGTTTTTATTTTTTTCCAAATGTTAACAAACACATATACACATGCCCATACATACCTACACACATATAGACATATACACATACATACTTACACACAGTCATATAGACACACATGACTTAAGAGGATTGATATGCTACTAATATCAATAAGGACTTAGTAGTGTAGGTATAGCTTATTCAAATAGAACTTAGGAGTTAAGCGTGCTGGGCTTGTAGCAATCTGAGGATGGGTGACCGAGCGGGAAGTCATTGTTCCAGTGTCATTTAGAGAGATAACAAAAATTGAAAAAAAAAAGAAAAAAATCACAGGAAAGGAAAAATACAAAAAAAATAAAAAAGTTTGATTTTTTTTCAAAAATTTGAATTTTTTTGAGAAAACCGAAAATGACCTGACCCGACGGCCTTACCTGACCCGACGGCCTTTTTTGGCCGTCGGGTTAGCCTACGCCGACGGCAAAAGCTGAACCGACGGCCTTTTGACCTGGCCCGACGCCTGATTACGCCGACGGCACCTGACCCGACGGCATCAGGAAAAAGCCGTCGGGTTAGGCTGACCCGACGGCATTTTTAGGCTAACCCGACGGCCCGTGGCCGTCGGCGTAGCTGTTTCTTCCTGTAGTGCATGGTACTCCTTTCCCCTCTTGCCTCTGTTGCTCTTCTTGATATAAGAAATTGAGGCAGGCAATGAGGCAGCGATCATTGGAGACACAGTCTCTGATCTTCTTGCATAAAAAGGTTGCCCCCCCCCCCCCCCCCCTACACTACACCATATAAACAGTGTGTATAAAAACATTATTTATATGTGTAATTGACTTATTCACATGGATACAAAATACTTGCCTTCTTTTCATACTTTGCAGAACATCTGCATTAACCAATTTTCATTTGTTTGTGAAGGTGCCCATCTGGTTACTTGACCCAATAATTCACGGAGTGAGCCCAGGCAAGTGACAATTGCTTTGTTTGCATTTTATTGTGGTGTGAAGTATGTGTGGCGTCCTGTGATCTTTGTACAATGAATAGAAAGCAGGACAATGTTTAAAATGACCAACGTAGATGTTGAAGAACACTAAGATGTTGCTGAAAATTTTGTATGGAGTACCATGCAAAAAACGTGTATTTTTCCTCACTTGCATTGTGTGTCCTTTCACAGCAGTATAATGTCTTATTTTTCTTTAACAGATCAGATGAATTCCGCTACGCCAATTGAGCATCATCAGGAGGAAGTAGACGAGAGGAGGTAGCAGTTAACTAGACCTTTCGTTTAGCATTTTGTAACGGATATGAGCGACACTACGGGTGGGTCCTGGATTGGACGCATCGGCAGGCGCCCTATTGTTTAGGATTTTGTAATGGATATGAAGGACACTATGAGTGGGAAACTCCCGAGTGCTCCACGCTGCGACGAAGCTGGCTTGGATTGACTGAAACAAGCTGTTGTAATGTTTAAGCAGTCGACTTTCGGAAAACTTCTCAGCCTTCTGACCTAGCCGCCGCCTCTCTTCTTCCTCCTCCTCCATAGATTGGTTCCCCCTCCTCTGGCCGGCCTTGCCGGCATCAGGAGGAGTGGGGAACCCGATCTATGGGTGGAGTTTTTAATAAAAGTAGTGTCCTCATAAGTTTGGATTAGGGGTTTGGTAGCCAACTTCTTTTGGCCTCAACGTCAACGCAGATGGTATCGTCTACAATAAGTGATCTTCGGCCCTTCGTTCGACGACGGGATCTTCTTCTCGGCGTTAATGGTGGTGTTGTTAGATTACAGTTCTATAGGTACGGTCTTTCAAATCTTATTTCTCCAAGTCGATTTTGGAGTTCTTCTCATGGTTGCCGCGAGGAGGATTATCCTTGCAATATTTGTCCCGGCTGCTACGTCCTCGATAATGGTGATTCGTATACTCGGCTCTCCAGCGACGTCGACCAGGCTGTTCGGTCTCTTTTCCCTTGAATATTGGTGTTGGTACTCTCGCCGATGTTGGTTGATTATTTTAATGGCTGCGTGCGTGCACGTAGCCTTGGCATTGCGGCTCAAATCAAAAATATGGGAGCACCTCTATTGGTATTTGCAGGTATATGGTATAATATTTGTGTCATTATCTTTTGGCTGCCTTCAGAAAAATACAAGATTATGTCATGGAAGAAGAAGAAGAGTTTGAAGACCTCGAAGATTAGCTCGTTTTCTTTTAGACTTTATTTTGTAATAGTTGGAGTCAGCTCTATCATGTACTATTTATTACTATAAATATATGTGGTATTGATTCAAAAAAAAAGCTGTTGTAATGTTTAGGTCGTGGGTTCAAATCCCACTTCTATAATTTTTCTTATTTTTCAGGATATTTTTTAAAATGATCACATAGTGTTTCTTGTACTTTCTTCATTGTTGAAAAATCATACAAAGATACATATTTAATACTCTTATTTTGGTATATTAATAAGCTCCTCAAGCACAATTATCATTCATTGTGTGGGTTTCTCAAGCAAATATGAAGAGCACATAGGAATATTGTTCACGCTACAATATTTTTTATAACATTTCTTATATAAAAAATCTTATTATTAGAGTACCCATTCTCCAAATTTTAAGATATACTGAACCAATAACAACTAATATGACACAGAGAGAGTAACAATTTATAAACCCCATCATAATTTGAATTAACTTTGAATACCCATTGTCAAAATCCTGCGCCTGCCCCTGTCGGCAATGATACCCATGACAAGGTGATGATCGGTGAGGAAGAGCCTAGTCCAGGGGAGGAGCACAATAGATGAGACCTTCTCTTCATCCTCATCCCCCTCCTAAGATTCTTCCTCTTTTTCGCCCAATTTGGCTAGTCTTCAATTTGAGGCTGATAGGAGTATTTTGCCTTTGTATCTCTCCTCCACGAAAATGAATGATCACCCTTCTGCATGGTCATCACTTGGATGGATTCGGAACAAGATGTTGCAACAATTTGTTGCTATTTTCTGAGTCAGCCGTCCATAGTATCCTGGACTGGAGTTACGGACCACTTATCCAGGTCGAGTCCGTCATGGCAACTGGTCTGCTCCCCATGGGGAAGTGTCTCTCATCCCCATCCCCATTTAACAATCATGGAGATTTTTTTCCCATCCCTGTCCCCATCAGGTCTAGGGCGGGGATCGGGTTCCCACTTATCAAGCTAAATTTAAATGATCTTCTTATCATCTTATGGTTTTCCATTTTTTTACACAACAATAAGCAAAAAATTCAATATATATATGTGGTAAAATGACAAAAAATTAGTAGCATATGTTGAAGATTATCAAAATATACTACACTAGCCACAAATTACAACATATTACATACAAAATATATCATTTTTAATATGCAAGTACATAGCGGGGAACAGGGATGGGGGCACCTTTTCATCCCCATCCCCATTTACGATAGCGGGGATCAAAATTCCCCATACCCAACCCCTAATAGATGAATTCCCTACGGGTTTGTGGAGAACGGTGCCCCATTGCCATTCCTAAGTGCGTGGTTTCTGAATCACGTGGCTCCATCGTTATCAACGCGAGAATGAGCGACAATGAACAAGGCCAACATGAGGATAAGCGATGATGGCGGGCCGGTGACAGAGAGGGGAGCAAAGAAGAGAAACCTGTCGTTAAAGGTCGACTGAAAGGGGATTTCGTTTGTATGCATCATTAATGTCAGGGCTAAGATAGTGAAAACTTCCATTTTCTAAAAAAATTACAAGGTTACTTATTAGTATTCATATGAATATTTGTGATTTAACGTTTGAATCATCTGTTAAAAGTTGATAAGTTTCCACCCATATCTATATTAAATTGTAATTTTACCCTCTCCTAGTTTTGAGTTAATGATGCACGCCCAGAAAACCACAACAAACTGAACCGCTTCCATTTGGCCTAATTTCTACGCACCTCCACATCTACGCACCAGAAATGATGCCACCAACCAGCAAACCAAGTAGAGATAAAGAGCCAAATATCATAGTTAGACACATGGCAGGCTTTCCGATGCCTCTCATTCCAAACAAACTTCGCCTCACTCCTGGCGTATCCAAGGCAATAGTGGAGCCCTGCCAATATGATCGAGCTAGCATTTTTTTTGGCAAACTCTCGAGCTTGTGTTGTTTCACATGAGAGAAAAATGAGATACGAGAAGAGGCGTAAGAAGATGAAGTTATTTAAGAGCTGAGATACTACTCAGATGTAGGAGAAAGCAAGTGAGAGTTGTTGAGCCTTTCATGACGTGAGTGAAGTCTCACTAGAGCTCTTGTAGTTGATGCATTTACAACTTCATGTAAATAAACGGACGTGCCTATGTCATATGGCATAGAGAAACGTAAGATACTTCGAGTCAGAGTTTAGTATTTCTGACATATTGATAAGTTGGTTAGCTAGGCCCAATCATGCATTTACTTAGGAGACCAACATGGTCAAGAAGTTAAAAAGCAATTCAAATACCAATATGGTCATCAAGTCAAGAGAGAATTTATTGCGGAACCAATTTTCTTGATGAACTACAAAGTGTACTGTTTTTATCATCTGGTGGTGAAATATGAAGAAGTGCAACTAAAAATTATCTATGTCTCGTAACGCAAACTAAATTAAATGTATTTTCCCGCAAATGTAGTAAAAGATTTATCAGGTAAAATAGAAACCAGTGAATGTTATCGTCATGGTTGTCTCCTTGCATGGTTGGCTCCTTGCATGGAGTGCGTGTAGAGCGTGCTCGCAGTGTGCGCTAGCCGCTAGACTAGATCGAGCTGGTAGCATTGCAGAACTATGCGGTGCAGTCCAACACCGGAAAACCGCTCCAACGAATTGAACCACTTCCATTTGGTCCAATTCTTAGGAACCTCCACATCTACGCACCAAAAATGATCCCATCAACCAGCCAACCAGGTAAAGATAAAGAGCCAAATATCAGTTACACACATGGCGGGCTTTCTAATGCCTCCCATTCCAAAGAAACTTCTCCTCACTACTGGCATCCAAGGCAATAGTCACGCCCCTGCAAGTACGATCGAGCTAGTAATTTTTTTTGGCAAACTCTCAAGTTTGTGTTGTTTCATATCAGAGCAAAATGAGAGATGCACATATATGAAAACGATGGAGTGTTTATGGAAGAGTCATGAGAAGATGAAGTTATTTAAGAGCTGAGAAAATATTCATATGTAGGAGGAAGCAAGTGAGAGTTGTTGAGCTTTTTATGACGTGAGTGAAGTCTCACTAGAGCTCTTGTACGCTGATGCATTTACAAGTTCATGCAAATGAACGGACGTACCTATCACCTATGGCATAGATAAAGGTAAGATACTTCGAGTCATAGTTAGGATTATGACAACATATGAATAAATGAATTAGGTAAATGCATTTCCTTAGGAGACCAACATCGTCAACAAGTAAAGGGACCAACATCGTCACCAAGTCAAGGGATAATCTAGTGTACTATTTTATTTTCTGGTGGTGAAATATGAAGAAGTGCAACTAAAAATTCTCTACGTCGTAATGCAAACTAAACTTAATGTATTTTTGCCCAAATGTAGGAATAACAGATTTATATTAGCTAAATTGCAAATCAGCGAATGTCACCATCATGGTCGGCTCGTTATGTGGTGAAATTGCATATCACATATGTTAGTTTCACCAAACAAAATGAAATGCTTTGACTCATCGGTTTCTTCCCTTCCTTTTGAATTCAATGGCCAGTCAGATTAGTTAAACCGCAAGATGTTTTTTCTTCAAAAATCCATCGAAGGATATAAACTAGCCAAGCCCCCTTCCCCTGGCCTTGTAAATGTATTCTAAATGGGTCGACACCTGCACATAATTTTGGCTGCTGGTAGAAATTGTACATTACGAAAAAATAATAAACATCAATCATGACCTTTTTCCATAGGAAATTTTTTCTTGCGAATTTGTACATTCTGATTTGGAATGAAGGCCCCTTTTTACTAGTTAATTTTTTAATAGGCGGATATTTCGCAGAAGAAGAATTTTTTTTGTTGGGCATAGGAATTAAGCAAGATAGGTAACTATTTTTTTGTACATGCAAGTGGAGTGCTTTGAAGTAGCGCGTAAGGTGACTAGTTTCTTTTCCACAAAAAACATTTAGCTTCAAGTTTATCCAGACAAGAGCATTACCCTATTTTATAAGCCTAAAGGAACATTCTAATACCAGAATTTTACTTAATTACTATATGATATATTTGTGATTTTAAAATTATAATCGTTTAAACAAACTACATGTGCAGTTCAACTTTCCACATACCCATTTGATCTTCATTTTACCACTGAAGTTTTGAGTTAACCAGCCGAAGGGGAAACAGCGCGCCTGTGAGATGCATTGAGGGGCTTCTATTTGGCCTGATTATTAGCCACCTCCATTGTGCATGTAAAACCATCTAAATCACAACGATGCACCAAAAATTATATTGTGGACAAACCAGACATCTAGAGCCAAAGATCCCGATTGGACACATGACAGGCTTTGCAATGCCGCCCACTCACAGACACAAGCAGACTTTGCCTCCCTACGTCTAGTGACTTGCACTCGTGTCTTTTTATGTTGGCAAACTCTCAACCTTATTTTGCTTCACACGAGAGAAAACACAAGAGATTCAGTCCTGAAAACTGTCTCAAACTGAAATCCGTAAAAATGCAATCAGAGACATTTTATAAAAAAGTGCCCCAAAGTAAAATAGAAGCAGTCCTAAAAAGTGCCTCAAACTGAAATCAAAAGCATTTTCAGAGAACTGCCTCGAAAAGTCAGTGCCGACACTTTTTTAAGTGCTTTAGCAGGAACATTTAGCGGTAGTTTTAAGAAGTGCCTGAAATTACGCCAGACTAAATTCAGCACTTTTTTCCTCAAAAACAATTGCCAGCACTTTTTAGACTTTAGCGGCAGTATTCAGACTAAACCTGACATGGTGTCCGGGCCCGCCTTGCTGCTGTTGAGGCGAGCGCCAATAGGGAAAACTAGTTCTCTAAATATAGCGGGAATGGACAACGTCTATATTACAACAGAAGGAGATAGTGACTCGCAGGGTGTAGCTATCTCATACTGGGCGAGTGCGAGACGTGAGATACGGGCCTGGAGTGCGTGCAAAGCATGCTTGTAGTATGTGCACTGGATGCAGGAATAGGGCGAGCCGGTAGCGGCGCAGAACTTCGTGGTGCAGTTCAACACCGAAAAACCGCTCCAACTTCCATTTGACCCAATTCTTAGACACCTCCACATCTACGCGCACCAGAAATGATGTCATCAACCAGCCAACAAGGTAGAAACAAAGAGCCAAATATCACAGTTAGACACACGACAGACTTTCCGATGCCTTCCATTCCAAACAAACTTCGCCTCACTATGGCACCTACCAATATGAGTGAGCTAGCCTTCTTTTGTGGCAAACGCTCAAGCTTGTGTTGTTTCACATGAGAGGAAAATGAGAGATGCAGATATATGGAAACGATGGAGTGTTCATGGAAGAGTCATGAGAAGATGAAGTTATTTAGTAGCTAAGATACTACTCGGATGTAGGATGAAGCAACCGAGAGTTGTTGAGCCTTTGATGATGTGAGTGAACTCTCACTAGAGGTCTTGTACGTTGATGCATTTACAAGTTCATGTAAATGAATGTACGTACCTATATCCTATGGCATAGACAAATGTAAGATACTTCGACTGAAAGTTAGGATTTATGACGACATATTGAATAAGTGGATTTAGGTAGGGCCAAGTAGGCATTTCCTTAGGAGACCAACATGGTCAGCAAGTTAAAAAGCAAGCAAAAGACTAACATGGTCACCAAGTCTAGGAAGACTATACTGTGGAACCTATTTTCTAGATGAATTGTATAGTGTAATGTTTTTATCATCTGGTGGTGAAATATGAAGAAGTGCAAATGAAAATTCTTTATGTCTAAGCTGAATTAGTGTAATGTTTTTATCATCTTGAGTAATAGATTTATCAGGTAAAGTAGAAATAAGTGAATGTCAGCATCATTGTCGGCTCCTTGCACGGTAAAATTAAATACCTCATACTCCATCCGATCAGAAATAATTGTCGGTAGCTTAGTACAAACTTTGTACTAAGTTAGTACGAAATCACCGATACTTATTTCCGACCGGAGGAAGTACTTAATTTTACCAAACAAAATGAAATGCTTTGGCTCCTGTTCTACATGCCATCTCATCGTTTTCTTTCCATCTTTTATTCTTTTTCATGTTGATGGCCAGTCAGAATAGTAAAATCACTAGTTTTTTTTCTTCAGAAATCCCCGGAGGACATGTTTTCTAAATGGGTCCAAACTTGCACTTAGTGTTGGTTGTTGGTCGATAATTCTGATCACTACCCACCTTTGGCAGATGGCTGCAGCGGTAGAGAAATTTACGGTTTCCTTTTAATTCAGAGCAAAGATAATTGCAAAAAAATAAACATCAATGATGACCTTTTTCCGTAGAAAACTTTTCCTTGCAAAATTCTGCAATCTGAATTGAAATAAAGGCCCATATTTAGTACTCCCTCCGGCCCGAATTAGATGGCCCCCCAGCGGCCCAGCCCATTAAACAGACATTTTGCAAAAAACCCCTCCCTCGAACAGTTCTTCTCCCCCGTGGTCCTAAATTCGAAATCAGGAGACAGCCAAGGACGGACGGAGCTCGCCTCGCACCAGAGCAGGTCTCGCGCCGGAGCTTGCGCCGGAGCTGGGCTCGCGCCCCCGCCGGCCGGCCGCCGCCTTGAGCAGAGGAGGTGGTGCCTCCAGGAGAGGAGGCGGGCCCTCCAGGAGAGGAGGCCGGAGCAGAGGAGGTGGTGCCTCCAGTAGAGAGGAGGCCGGAGGAGAGGAGGCTGGAGCAGAAGAAGCCGGAGCAGAGGAGGCCGGCCCTCCAGGAGAGGAGGTCGAGTTCCCCTGCCGGCCATCCCCCGCCTTGAAAAGCTCCCTTGCCACCCCTTGCCGCTCCGCCGCTGTCCGGAGCTCCCTCTGGCCACGCTGCTGCTCCGCTCGTCGTCGAAAGGCTCCGATCGCAGAGTAGAGGCCGTCCTCCTGCTCCAGCGAGCTCTGCCGGCCTTCGCATCGCCATTCTTCTCTTCACTGCAACAAGCAACTTCAGGTGAGAAATAAATTCACCTTCTCGCAAGACATCACTCAGCACTTGACTGACAATATCACCATTGACTGGACCACAAAATTCCATTTGCATCTGCATTTTTGTCAAGAAACCTGTGACACTTTAATGGCACTCCCTCTAGTGTAGTATCTACACAGCTGTCTTAGTAGCTAGTTGCCTAAGTTTTCTGTAAGAAAGCATAAACTGTGCAAGACAGATATTGTGCAATATCACCACACTTGGATATGTGCATTTTATTGGTCATCATCTCATAATCTGAGTACAAGTACCTTGTACCAAAACGGCATGAGCCAGAAAGACAAGAAAAATAATGCAAACTGAACCTGTCAAGTGTCAAGTGTCAAAAAGAATGCAAACTGAATATTCTGCTTCCAGGAGCAAACATGCAGTAACCAGTGTGGTGATCAGCATGAATATCGGAAATCCAGACACTCTAAACAAATTCAGTGACACCTAAGATTCAGAAAGACACGCTAAACAAGAGCCGCGATAGTTAAATATAACAGGAATCTCCAGTGAACACGCACCATCCAGCCAGCATTTCATAACCACACAAAAAACCTCAAGGCGACACAGCTTGCCATCCCAGCAACTGGTCATGTCCAATGACGTACGCCATAGTTTGCCATTCTAGCAACGCTCTAGTCGTGAAGAAACATCCTTACGCCCTCAAGTCGCCAAAATTTTGCAATCCTAGAACATTCTTGCACCATAATTTGTCCTGGAGAAAGAAGGCACGACGGTATCCTATCCCCGAAGGACTGAGGCATAGTTTGCCATGCCATGTAACATTCTTACCTAAACAGGACTGGTGCATCAAAGTTGATTAGCTTCAAAGTTCAAATATCTGTTCAGGTAGTATCATTAATCATTAAAGCAGGGAGGGATGTGGGGGCATACCACAGATACAGATGTAACAAGATCATACATCATGATCCCAGCATCTGCTAATGCAAGACTAGCACAAGATATAATTATGGGAAGATCACCTGAAATGAAAGAGATAGCAGTAAGGATGAAATCATCTCTGCAGTACACAGGCTATATAATATGAAGAGTCCTAGACATATTTTTTATACTCCACATTTGGTTTCAAATATGTGCTACTCCCATTTAAATGTAACCAAGTCCTTATTGGTCAATTAACCTATTCAGTAGCTTTGCTGACCAGCATATGTAACCAACTCCATGGAACTAGACTCCTATTACCATGTGAACTAGACTCCTGCTTAGCATAGTTCAACCTTCTCAGCATATGTATGGTTGCACCTTCTCCTTTCGGCCTATTCCCCACATTACACACACAAAAAGCAATTACTGATAATTTCCACTCTCTATCAACAGTCTAGTTTCACTTCAGTTAAAAATAACAGTCTTCTTTCACTTGCCAGTAAGATGATCAAGACAAAAGAAGCATAGTGCAGATTCTTACATAAGCAAATGATTCCATGGACGAATTCTTGCCCTACCATCATTGACACACTTGGAATTAACCCAGAATGTTACCTCCATGGTTCCACTAAATAATCCCCAATTTGAAAATCAAAGAGACACACTTTGTTCAGATTATTACCCAATGAGGAAAATTAAAGGGACACACTTGTTTGTCAGCAAGTATAGTTATTCCATAATTTAATTTGTTGCATTAACCCAATCATTTTATGTGAGAATAGCATAAGTGACATCAGAGTGCAAAAAATGCACTATCCAAAAAATGCACATCAGAGTTTGTGGTACACATACACTTTTGCACACAAAGTCACAAACTCGTACTCCAGCTAATTATTGAAAAAGCAACACTACCAACCTTACCCAGCTGACTTCTCTAATTCAGTTAAGACACTAAACTGGATTTCATGAAAGAGAACCCATTCAGTTGGCTAATTTTTTAAAAGCAACACCACTAACCTTACCCAGGTAGCCTCTCTAATCCAGTTAAGACAGTAAACAGAATTTTGTTGCAGAAACCTTCTAATCCACAAGGCTAAAGATCGCACTTTTACCCCTGAATGGCAGCTCGGAATCTATCGAATCAAGAGTCAAACTAATTTCCTACTCCCTCCAAAGAGAGTACGACAAAATGCATCAGCTGAACTCCGGGAACAATTTGTTAGAGCAAGGAGGTTAACATGATGAATGTTCAGTTACAAAGGCAGTATCTTCTTAGGACATCATACACAAATCAACACCATAAATCAGCAGAATACGTATAGCAATGCAGTCGAAGGCGCCTCACCTCGGGGAGCCACCGGTCGTCCTCGGCGTCGGCGAGCACGAAGCTCGCGCAGCCATCGGCGCCGTCCTGAGCTCGCGCACGAGGCCCTGCAACAACGAGCAGAGGCGGCACTGCGGCGAGTAGAACTCGAGCAGTGTGGCCGCCTTCCCGCTCACCAGCGCCGCCGCAAGCGCACGCTGCTCCGCGTCCCTGCGGTCCGCCTCCGCCGCCGCGGGTCCCGGGTGACTCCTCCAGAACCTCGCCCCATGGCTGCCGCTTGCGGTGGAGGGGGATGGGGAGGGGAGGTCGCCGGCAATGAGGAGGCCCTGAGCGACGGTGCAGATGGAATTGAAGAGCCAGGGGAGCTCGAGGTCACCGCAGGGGCTTGGCTTGGGGTGCTGCCGAGATCCGGAGCCGAGCGAGCCGGAGCTTGATTTGGCGGAGCAGATTGAGTATGCATCCGCGGAGCCGAGGGAGCAGCGCGGTTGGCGTCGACGGGCAGCACCGTCGGCGTCGGCGGTCAATGGCGTGGTGGTTTGTGAGAGAGTGAGAGTGAGTGAGCGGTGTCGGCGTCGGTGGGGGGAGGGGGACTGTAGCTTGGTCGGGAAATACTAGAGGTGGTTTTTGCAAAATATAGAGGGGCCATGTAATCCGGGCCGGAGGGAGTAGTTACTTTTTTATAGGCGACTATTTGGCAGAAGAAGAAAGAACAAGAGGAGTCTACGCGCAGATCATCTAGGAGCTTTTGGACGCCAAACAAGAATTTTCATCGTTGTCGTTATATCATGAACGAAGAGTTCGTAAAGGGCGCTAGCCTCCCCGGCCTCTCACGCTATCTGCGTTCGCCGCGTGTTGCTGCACCGTTGGATTCATCTGCACAGTAAATTTTGCGTCCCACTTCTTACCCCAGCCGTTGGATGCGGTAGTTTTGTTTTGCACTTCTTGTTGAATGACTATGTCCATGACAATTGGGCCCGTCTATGTATGGGGCCGACAATTCAGAGAGCCACGCTTCCGCATCCGGAGTGACATATTCCTAGGCTTTTTGGTCAATGGTATATAAACAGCCAGTGAAAACCTAGATCGAAAATATCTACCCAGCCCTATTCTCTCCTCTCCCGCACAAGCCCCCTTGTGCTCCTCTCCGGCCGCCGCCAGCGTCTCCATGGCCATCGCCGCCACCAGCTCCTCCTCCAAGGCCGCCGCTGCCACCAGCTCCTCCTCCATGGCCGCCGCCACCGCGCCTCCTCCAAAGCTGCCGATGCCACCAACCGCCACCGCCACCACCAACCGTCGCCGCCGCCACCAGCCGCCGCCACCAGCTGCCGCCAGATCCTCTCCTCCACGTCTGATGCTAGCCGCTCCAGCGCCTCCACATGATCGGCGCCGCCGCCAGCGCCTCCATGACCTTCACTGCCAATGCCATGGAGGGCATGTCGCCATGGATGCAACTCCTCCGGGTTTGATTTCCGCTACCAGCGACACCTCCTTCTCCCTTATGGTTCTGATTTATTCCCCTTACATGAGATCCGCCTTTTGATCAGCCCGTCCCTGATTTAATTTGTATTTTGCAGGTAGGGTTAGGATGTCAAGCATATTCTACTTGCTGCATATGCTGGTCAAGCATACCTACATGTGTTGATACCTTGTATTTTAAGGTCAGTTTCATTGCTGGTTCCCCATTGTTGCATCCATATATGTGCAAAATTTCAATGGCCAAGTAGCAGGTCCACTCCTTTCCAGATGTTAATTGGTGGCTGCAGAGAATAGTGATTAAAAAAATAAAGTATTAAGTTCAATATTATTTGCCGTATATCAAGGTACCTCATTTAAACGACCTTTTCTTGGTTGAATTCTTGGTGCAGTTACACTGGTGGGGCGGTTTGCTACTCCGGAGATGCTGCAGATGTTGTCCCTGTCTATATTGCAAGGGTCCTTCTCTATCTTGAACTTGCTCCTGTCAAAAGATGGACGCGTATTTTTTTCTATTTTCTGAATCTAACATACTTTAACATGTTTGTTATAGGGTACAATGCTAGCAACTCAAACACAGTTGATGTCAAGGAAAAGTCTGATTATGGATATTTCCAAGGTAATGAGAATTTGACCTTCCCGCTGTTATGGTGATTGTTCCCATATGCAGAAATAGATTGTATCTTGTTTTCTTATAGATTACCAAGAACTATATGGAGACCTTGACATTGCTATGTGCCTATACGCTCCAGTAATTTGCTGGGCATTAATCTCAGCTATTTATGTTGGTCTGCTTCCATTGCATGAAAGTTCTATTGCAGCAAAGCCACTGATTTTGACAATAAGACTGTTCTTATCAATCCATGATTTATGCTCAGTGGTGTGGTTTTCTTAATGTTATTGTTAAGATTGTTTTTTGAGGTCGGCCCATGTGCAAAATAATAGGTGTAAATTTTGGAATCAATGATGCATTGCTTGCTAAAAAGTAGTGCTGTAAATAATTACCTCTGATGATATGATGCGTTCTCTGTGAAATATTGTTCTTGTTGCTGAAACCTTTTTGGAAACTTTTGGGGCCAATAATTTTTTAGCCTGACATTGCTGCTTCTTTTGTTATCACAGTGCATGTGGATTATCTAGATAGCTGGCGAGCATTGGAAAAGAATCAGTCATATAATCATGTAGGTAAGACCATTCTACACGAGAGACGTATTCCTGTGCACGAGAGAGCTTCATTCATTTCGTTTGTGCCTCATGTAGATGCATAAACTCTATAGGCGGCTGTGGCGCGAGTGCTACAAACGTTTATGCCCGAAGGCGCTCCTCATCCCTCTGTTGCCCTCTCCCCCATCTCCTAGACAACCTTCGTTGGCTTCCTCATCACCTCTGGTATGAATTTTACATGTTTTATTTTCGTGTATCCTACAAATCAGTGCTCCAGTACCTCCTTCTATTTCCTTCAATTTTCTTTCATTCTGCGATTATGTAGAACTTGTGTTTCTATATGTGCTATCTCTGGACTAAGCCTGAACTGCAGGTACCAATAAATTATTCAGTAGAGATGTCCCAGAGGAGGATGTTAACCAATAGGGTGATTATGGAGACACTGACGATATGTTTAGTGGCCTGACATTCAATTTTAAGATTGATTTGTTGCCAGATCCAAAGGACAAGGTAGCCATTTCAATCATATAGTCAAGCTTTACTACGGTACTCAAGTAGTTGCAACATGTGACCCTGAAATTTCCATTTCTATCTTTAGTAGTAGTCCAACAACTCATGTTGTTTCTGTATTTCGCTTATTTGTGGTAGTTGTATTACTGCAGGTCACCTGGCTGAAGGTTGAGTTATGCGATTGCTGGAGGAGAGAAGATAGCTGTTTTCACGTACATTTATTTCATATTCATGATTGCATTTTTTTCTTAGGTTGCTGAAATAATCCTTCTTAGGCATGTTGTATCCAGTTTGCACGATCACTCAACTTTTAAGATAGTTGCAATTGTTCAAGTAAATATTACTGGTTTCTCATTTTTGTACCTTATTCTCATTTTTCACATAAGCCAAGTGTTCCCTGTTCAGATTTTGTTAGTATTCAACTCGGCCACTACTTGCCGCCCACTCAGAAGATAGTGCCTTTTTTATTTGCTGGCATTAGGTTGATAAGCATCCAGAACCGGAATGCATATAGAGACCACCCTGTCTTTTTGTATGTGAGAATAGCTAATAAGAAGAAATTTATTGGACTACTGTTTCTGGGAGTAAACAGGTTCAGATCACATAAACATACCAGACAAACGGAGAGATGTGCTTAGTGTCTTTGCTGATGAAAACAATATACTTTCATATTAGTAAATCTTTAGTTTTTTGAGATATTGACTTTCTTGCAATCTCCAGTGGTTCAGTTTATCGTTGGGTATGTAGCTAGGTCCAAAAATGAGTACTGTTGTTCAGAATACACTTGCTACACCGGAATAGCTTACTTTTTGCCTCCTGATATTGACACAGTTGGGTATGTAGCTAGGTGCAACAATGAGTACTGTTGTTTTCTTTGTTAGAAAATACTAAAGCGCTCCTCTACTTCTACTGAAGGTATGCTGGTAAAGTACAATGGTAAATATTTCAAAAGGAACCAGCTGGTGGTACTGATTCTGAAAATGGGAGTGTCCAGAATGAAGATTTCAATCAATTTAATGAAAGAAGGCGTATCTTGAAGTGAGCACAACAGGTTGATGGTGAAGCAGGGAGTAGCCAACACTTCATTATGATTACTTTTTGACGATATAGCAGTAGAGTTGTTGATAATCTATTAATAATCAATAAGGTATATGGTATATTGCAAGCATACTTTGACTTTTCATCATATTTTGTCACATACACCTTGTTAGATTCTACTTTTATTCTTAGAGAAGAAGTTCACTGTCCAAAGAAAGAGTTTGGTTGTTATTATTCATAGTCCTACAGATTAGTAAGCATATTATAGTTGAGAAAATATTATAACTCGGAAGTGTTCTCTTTGTAAACCTACTCAAAAGATAGTTTCTAGAGCGTACCCAAATTGTTTGTCTTCAGCAAACTGCCATTCTTGATTCTTCCATTTATCTCAGAATTCATATTATTTGTTGTTAATCTGATCTAATATAAAAATTTGTTTTTAACCCATGGGGAAATACATATATGTCATAAAATGGCCGAGTTCTTGAATTAAACCGTTGGCTGCAATTTTAGAGAAGGCATTTAAAATAAACTCTGCTTTACTCCTAAGTCAGTTTACACAATTTCTGATGCAATGCTTTAATTTGTTTTGATGCACCCATTCTCTCTGTTAATCTATGTATTTCATGGTTTTGAATGCAGAGGTTTATTTTATAGTTATGAATGCCAAATTTATTTTCCAAGAGACATTTTGCCCCATTTTTCTTTTTCCTTGGAAAGAATATGTTTTGGTGCAGACCTTTATGCCAAGGAACCTATTATTTAATTCTGAATGTATGCAGACCAATTGGGTGTATATTGCTGATATTTATGTTTGTAAGTGATAAGTTTTCCTGAAGAGCACAAGAGAATAGTCAAATGTAATTAGTTATGTATAAGATACCAAGTTCATTTGTGGTTCTTAATAAGAGGGGTCAATTTATTTGTCAGGAAGCTGAATTTATGGACCCTAATATGCAAAATAACTATGGTCTTTTGAGCTCGAGAAAAATGGCCCTTTTTGTTATGGTGGTGCACGTTGCAGCTGCTCTATTTATGTTTTCTTACCATACCTTAGGTTTTACTTATGAAGTGCGTACATGACTTTGCTGTTATGTGTTTGCTGATACACCGTTGTTATTTTTTTTACTATTTGCGCCTTTCCAAAGTCAGGGAAATAGTTCTGACAGTGTGATGTTCAACTATTGCTACATACATGTTTATATTGTCATTTTCAGAGTCAGGGTCTTTCCCTTTAGACTGTATATCCTTGCAATTTTTTTTATTCATATCTTAATCGGGTCAGGATTTTGAGAGATTCAGTGAGACAAACAATGCAACAACTTAGCTGTGCTAATTGTACTTATGTTTATTTAGAATCATTTTTAAGGAGGATGCACAAATTAAAGGCAAGAGTTTGCAGATATTTGTTCATGATTCTCAGGAACCTAGGTAAGCAATCGTCTTCCTCCCCTAGCCTTTATAAACCTTGCACAAATTGGATTTTTTGGTGCTTAATGATGTCCTTTAATCATATTCTCTTGCCTCCATTACATGTATATAGGGAGTGGAGAACACAATTTGAGCCATTTAACAATATGATGCTTACTGTCCTTGTTTTGTTTACCTCTAGGTGATCCCTATTCTTATGCGTCGTCCGCAGGATTTTGCTCTGGCTACCTACATTTGCGCAGTATGCTAAAATGGATTACTGTTAACGGATGAGAGGATAGAAATATGTCATAAATTGAATAATCCTTGCCAAATGACGGATAACAATCATATTCTGTTTTTGCTGAAACAACTTAGAGTAATCTTACAGCAGCTGGACAGAGTTAATCAGTTTTCAAACCTTAGGTACTTATATACTCTATTGATTAGGATGGAGATCATTTTAACAGATCTCAGCTTCATCATACTTACTTCAATGATCTTCACAAGAACAATATGATTTTCCATTAAATCTGATATCTCTAAGTAATTGTTACATCTGATGCATACTAGCAATCTTGAGTGGTAGAAATTAAAACCAAATCTGGGTAGTGCAACCCAGATGTGACCGAACAAAACCCTTTTGTTGCCATTGACTATCGTGTTATAGTCATGATCCTTTTGCCAGCAATGCGCTTCAAGCAATGATATATTTTATGCTATCTATAGATTATGCTAATTAAATGCCTATTGATCATACTTATGAAAATACAGGACTGAGTGCGCCTTCTGTCAGATTTATATCCCTAAGCTCCAACATACAAGAACCCGAGGACTGAAAGCAGTTTGCCATGTCTATTTCCGCGTGGCTTCATCAGATTGATTCAATCTTTATAGCTTAGTGTTTGTCATTGCCTCTTGATTTTGAATTGTTTTGTACCAGTACCTACAAACAGAGCATCATCTCGATTTGTCCTTGTCTCCTATGTACTTTTATGTTGAGTCACTCAGCGCATGTTGGAGAACTTTGAGATGTTCAGTGCAGTTTTAAGTAGATCCATTTTGGGAAAGTACCTTATTCAACGAATATTTCTATAGTTATAAACTGATCGTTGCTCAGAGAAATAGGAAGATGAATTTCCCAAATCCTCAGAATACTATCATGCTCAAAATATATTCATAATTACTAATCGTTTATCAAAGATCTTTCAGAGCTTTTAAAAACTTCAAGTCTTAGTGCCTGAAAGAGCTTACATACTTTATAATCGATCATTTAGTCAGTAGCACAACTGCTTGTTAGCAATGTCAAATAAAGTAGCCTGGGCGTCTATATTTCATAGTAAAATTGTAATGTTTTTCAGTCATCTACGCTTTATACTAATAGGCACTTGCTTATAAAAAAAAGTTCGTAAACATTATTTATGGTGAGACTCCATCTGGTAATGACAGCATCAAGTACAAATTGATGTTTTTTTTTGCACAGCTGATCCGCACTCAATTCTGAACCACATGGACCGGTCTACTTTTGCAAACACAACTGCACAACCGATCCGCGCTCGATTCTAAATCAAGGATACTATTTAAATGATTTATCTTTATTTGTTAACGTTTGCTTCCCTCAAGGTATTTTCATAGAGATGAGCAGTTCCGGCGACCCTTTGCATATATAGTGTATGATTCATATAATGTATGATTTTTGTACGGGTAACTAATATAAGTAGATTGTAATAGTTTCTTTGTTGCCATACTTGGGTACAATTTGCATTATGAAAATATCCTTCATGTGAAAATAATTCCATTATGATTCCGAAACTTGCTGTTCGACAATATATCTCTATTTTCAAATGCTCTTTAAACATGTGCCTTTAGTATAATACATAATATTTGTGTAGTCAATATATTCTTGCTGCATTATCTATGTCTTGTTTCTATGGCTTTTATTCAGCTCTGTAGCACTACATAGCATATTGTCTAATTTCTTAAAATTCATGACTAAGACATTGTTGAGTGTGTTCTCGGTTAACAGTGCAGGTCAAACTATTGGTCAATAAATTGTCAACAAAATTCCTTTTTTCTTAATCATATGTGAATCTTAAAAATTACTGGCTACCATAGACTTTGCGCCGGTGGATTCAGTTAAGAAAATTTAGATTCTCAGTTACTTTCTTAATGGCTGAACAAAAACTTGTTGGTGGGATTGAGGTGTTTGGACCTGCATCTAAAAATTTGAATAACATTAAATTTTGAAGACTACTATTTTTATTTAGATTAGGACAATTTACTTTTTATGGTGCCAGTGCCGCTTTGGATTTGGCTTTGCGCCAGTGGCGCAACGGGTCATCTAGTTGGGCTAGATAGCCCTGGCCGCCATGTGTGGCTCGTTGACAAGCCTTTGTATTCCTCCTATTATCGAGTTTTAATAAAGGCGGCTTCAACCCTAAAAAAAAATCTTATTGGACATGAGTATTAAGAAAGATTAACTAATTTTTTGTACAAGCAAGTCGAGTGCTTTGAAAAAATAAGTATTACGAGAGTCCTGTTGTTTCCCTCAATAAAAAGTAGAGTGATTTGAAGTAGCATGTAAGGAGACTCTAGACAATAGACCTATTTTATAAGCCTAAAAGAACATTGTAATACTAGCATTTTACTTAATTTTTATATTGTATATTTGTGAATTTAACATTAGAATCATCTAACCAAATTATATGCACAAGTTCAAAGTTCTCCTTATACCCATATTTGATCTTTATTTTACCCATAGAAGTTTTGAATTAACGAGGCGAAAGGGGGAACGGCGTGCATATGAGACACACTGAGGACCTGACATTCTTACTAACCTTCATTGTGCATGTAAAACCATCTAAATCAAAACAACACAAAAACTATACTGTGGACAAACCAAACATCCAAAGTTCCCCATTGGACACATGACAGGCTTTCCGGCGCCACCCACTCACATAACACAAGCAGACTTTGCCTCCCTACTTTTTTGTTGAACACTTCACCTCCCTACTTTGTGTTGTTTCGCACGAGAGAAAAATACAGGAGACTCACATATATGGCAACAATAGATATGGTAAAAGGAAAAATCCGATCCGATCCGTTTACATCCCTATTCATTCTACCCCATAAAGGTGTCCCAAAGTTCACTTTACAACCATTAACTGTGATTTGCTTTCAAGTTTCATCCATCAACTACAAACCCCGTTTGGAAATGCTGACGTTCGGCAACCTGTCAAGGCTGGTGTTGGGCGATTGCTGCATGGCTGCTCATTTTTTACCCGCTGTTCCACATCTTCCATCGCTCACCCAAGCTGAAGGGTCTAACTGTTAAGTTCAAGATGGTAATACTTGCTCCTCCATCCCTAGTTCATAACATTGGTTTGGTGAACAGCTGCAGAAACACCAATGGTGGTTTTGAACACCCGTCAATGCAGTCTGCCATCCAGGCGAGCAACCGCCGATCTGGGGTTATCCGTGTATCGAGCGAATCAAGATATGTTGTAGCAAAGATGATCCAAGGATCGGTGCACTGGTGCAGGCGTTTCTGCCCCCCGTCCTGAAGATCAGCATCGAGGGTTGTGAATTTACCTGTGTGAATGAACGAAGGTCTGTGATTTCTTGTTTATGTTAAGGTCTTGTTTTGGTTAGTGCCAAGTCTGTTGTTAACATTAGCTCTGTTCTCTTATTCTTCCATCTGTTTTGACTAAATCTGACAAAAATGCAATGTATTACTTTGCTATTGACTTTCCAAATTACTCATGTTTAAGTTCTTGCGTACGTGTTGGGGCATTAACTTTGTAGGCATTTTGACACAGTTTTTGGATACAGCCATTAAATAGTTGACACCTCATTTGACCTGTTATCAGATACACAAATAGTGGCTGAGCCCGCCTCGCTGCTGTTGAGGTCTTGAGGAGCGTATGCAGAGCTGCCCGCATGACTAGATTGATCCGGTAGTGGTGCAGAACTGTGTTGTGCAGTCCAACACCGGAAAACCGTGCCAACAAAATGAACCACTTCCAGTTGGCCAAAACTTTAGGCACCTCCACATCTCCATACCAGAAATGGTGCCGTCAACCAGCCAACAAGGTAGAGATAAAGAGCCAAATGTCATAGTTAAACACATGGCGGGCTTTCTAATGCCTCCCGTTCCAAAGAAACTTCACCTCACTACTGGCATCTAATGCAATAGTCCCGCCCCTGCTAATATGATCGAGCTAGCATTTTTTGTGTGGCAAATTCGTGAGCTTGTGTTGTTTGTTTCACATGAGACGAAAATGAGAAGATAAAGTTCTTTAAGAACTGAGATACTACTCAGATGTAGGAGGAAGCAAGTGAGAGTTGTTGAGCCTTTTATGACGTGAGTGAAGTCTCACTAGAGCTCTTGTACGTTGATGCATTTACAAGTTCACGTAAACATGAACGGACGCACTAGAAATTTAATTTTGCTCCCACGTGCATATGCTCCCTCTACCTAAAAAACATATTTTGGTATATTAAAAAAAATTAACCAAAATTTTTGCATTTACATATCTACAATGTTACTACATTTGTAAAGTTTCGCCGAAAACAATGCTATATGTGCTCTATGTAAAAAAATAAAAATTGTCATGTGAATTGCATTATTTTTACCATAAAATTTCTGTCTTTTTAACACACCACATGACACGTCAGTTTGTCGTGAACCGACTTTGTGAGCATGTAGCATGTAAAGCATACATGCGATTTTTTTAGTTTTAAATTTCTTAACATTTTAAAATATGTCAAATATTTATTTAACAATATAGGCTAACAGGAGCCTCCTGGACGTACCTATGGCATATACAAACTAAGATACTTCGAGTCCAAGTTAGAATTCATGACAACATATTGGATAAGTGGATTTAGGTAAAGGCATTTCCCTAGGAGACCAACATGGTCCAGGCCGGCTCTAGGGGAGTGCCACCGGCGATGCGCTGTCGACACAAACTGAAGGCTAAGATGACGGGCATCTCAAGGACTTTGATGTTTTTTCTTCGAAGATCCATCGGAGGACATAAACTAGCTAAGCCCCCCTCCTCTGGCCTTGTAAATGTGTACTAAATGGGTCAACACGTGCACATAGTTTTGGCTGCTGGTCGACAATTCTGATCACTGCCCCCCCCCCCTCCCCCCTCCCCTCTCTATCAAATGGTTGTAGCGGTAGAGAAACTATGGTTTTTTTAATTCAAACACTACGAGCAAAGATAATTACGAAAAAAGAAAACATCGATCATGACCTTATTCTGTAAAATTTCTTGAGAAATTGGCCATTCTGAATTGGAATGAAGGCCCATTTTAACAAGTTACTTTTAAATAGGTGACTATTTGGAAGAAGAAGAAAATTTCTTTTTGGACATAGGTATTAAGCAAGATTAGGTAACTGCTTTTTTGTACAAGCAAGTGGAGTGCTTTGAAGTAGCGCATAAGGTGACTCTAGATAAAAATACCTTATGGAATAGTTCTTTTCCACAAAAGACAGTTAGCTTCAAGTCTATCCAAACTAGAGCATTACCTATTTTATAAGCCTAAAGGAATATTCTAAAACTAGAATTTGACTTTATATGATATATTTGTGATTTTAAAATTAGAACCATCTTCCCAAATTAAATTCACAAGTACATAGTTCTCCTCATACCCATATTTGATCTTCAATTTACCCACTGAATTTCTGAGTTAACAAGACGGAGTGGGAAACAACACGCCTATGAGATGCATTGAGGGGCTTCTGTTTGCCGTGATTCTTACACACCTCCATTGTGCATGTAAAACCATCTAAATCACATCAACTCACCAAAAAATATAGTACAGACAAACCGAACATTCACAGCCAAAGATCCCCATTGAACACATGACAGGCTTTCCGATGCCACCCACTCAAAGGACACAAGCAGACTTCGCCTCCCTACTACTTTTTAAAGAATACTTTGCCTCCCAACTTTGTGTTGTTTCACCCAGGAGAACAACACAAGAGATTCACATATATAGCAACAATAGAGCATTTATCGAAGAATCGTGAGAAGATGAAGTTATTTAAGAACAGGATAAATTACTCACATATAGGAACCAAGAGTTGTTGATGCATTTACAAGTTCATGTAAATGAATATATGCACCAATGGCACTGACAAATGTAAGATACTTGGACAAGATTTTATTAAGAAACAAAGCTTGAATTTGTGACAACAAATAAAATAAATAAGTTAGGTAGCTTGAGATTATAGTTGTGACACAAATAGGCATTTCCGTAGGAGGGGACCCAGTCCATTACGAAACAAGACGACCACCCTCTATAAATGGGCTTCTTTGTATTAAGTGGTTCTTGATATTTGACCATGTCTTTTATTTATAAATTCTTCGTTAACTTGTTGACCATGCTTATCTCTTTTGACTGGGTGTTTCTCATGTATATGCCATATAGGATTCACGCACTCCGTCAGGGTATAAAATATTTTATTCCCAATAATACTTGTGCAAAACATAGTACAAAATTGTTTGCCTTGATGAATCTAAAAGTGCATTATTTTTATATATTGGTGATGAAGGAGATGAGGTTTGACCGAAAATTCTCTTTGCTATAATGCATATTAACGCAAAATTATTTTCCCCAAATGTTATAAAAGATTCATTAGCTAAAGTAGAAATCAGTAAATGCAACTGTTGTGCTTGGCTCGCTGCATGGTCAAATGGAATAATGTATACGTTTATTTTACCGAGGGTCGAGAAGAAAGGAATTCCATTCTACCCCATGAAAGTTGCCCCCAAGTTCACTTTGCAACCATGAACTGTGATTTGGTCCAAGTTTCAACCATGAACTTCATTTAAAATACAATTCTTGCATAATTGTCGGTTAATCTAGCTGTTAGTTTGTCAGGTGCAAATAAGTTTAGGTTTGCGTGTCATTTTTAGTTAAGTTGTTAGCGCTTTTCAGTTCGATTTTCCTGATCAATCTGTGACCCGATCCTTCGCGCTAAAGGCTCGATCGCCTGGACGTGGGATGTCAGTCTGTTGTGGGCTTCATGCTGGAAAGGAAGGAGAAAGAACCAGAAAACAAAAGTATTGGATGTGCAATATCATGATGTCTGCAAACATGCAACCTGTAAGGCTGGTGCTGGGCGATTTGTGCATGGCTGCTGATTTTTAGCCGATGCTCCACGTCCTCCATCCTCCATCACTTCTACAACCCAGAAATGCATGACATTGGTTTGCTACTTGCTAGATCAGCTGCAGAACCATCAATGGTGGTTTTGACACACTTCAGTGCAGGAGCACTGCGAAGCATGCAAGGAGGCTGAGTCCGCCTGGCTACCGTTGAGGTGAGCACCGCCGATCGGGGGATATTCATGTATCGAGATAATCAAGATACGCTGCAGCAAAGATGATCCGATGATTGGTGTGTTAGTGCAGTCGTTGCTGCCGATCTTCATCCCCTGCGGGAAGGTCAGCATCGAGGGTTGTGAATTAATCTGTGAATGAACGAAGGCCTGTGGTTTCTTTTTTTTTTGGCCTGCGGTTTCTTGCTTATGTTAAGCTCTCGTTTTGGTTAGTGCTAAGTCTGTTGTTAAAATCAGCTCTGTTCAGTACTCACCCGCACTATGTAGAGGGTTATTTTTCCACCTGTTTTGACCAAATCTCATAAAATGCTAGTACGTATCAATGTTCTATTGACTTTTCAAATTACTGGAGTTGAAATTTTTGGGTACGTGTTCGGGCATTCACTTTGTGGGCATTTTGACACAGTTTTTGGATACAACCACTAAATAGTTGACACCTCATTTGACCTGTTACCGGACACACAAATAGTTCACACAAAATAGCTTACTAATCCATACACCAATAGGCTGTCATTGCTTCGCAAGTGTTTTTATTTGTCTGTGTCTTTAAATGGGCAGTGCTGATACCAAAACAGGGCAACAGTCAGCAGACTATGATATAGCACGAACAATTTAGCAAATCATAGATAAATCTGCACTTCTTTTGTGCCTGTATGAGCACAACGACAGGTTGGTCACACTCTTTGCTTATTCTATGTATATCACTTGATACGGATGACAATATTCACGTTTTGGCACATGTATAAACCATCACAGCATGTTAACATTTTGTTGTACGATAAGAGGGGCGGTGCTTACAATTCAAGCCTAAATCATCTCGTCCCCCTTGGAAGAGATTTCACAGGAAAGAGCCGACCGATGCCCATCTTATACTTTGTCATCATGGAACCACCATCTGGTCTCCTTCGGCGACCTTCCGTTGCGGCAGTTCCTAACATAGCGGTCATTGTCTTGTGGGCGTTGCTGTTGACCAACACAATGTAGTTAGCACGAGTAAGAAAGTAATGAGCATTTGACATGTGAAGGGAGATGATAGATGGGTGCTGTATAACCTTTGCTGGTGAGCTAGAGAGCATGGACAAGATGCTGATACAGACTGAACTTACGGTCATCGCAGGCGACCACGAGTCATACAGTATATCTGCACATAGCATAACCAGAATTTAGATATCAGAAATAATGTTGAAAAATAGTAGCCTTACACCCTCATTAAGTTTTTGTATGGGCCTCATGAAAATAGAAGTACATCTAGATTGTGAAGGAACCTCTAAAAAAATCCAAATGTTCAACGGTGAAAAAAGGTAAAGTTGCTCCTTTTAGGCATAGTTAACATAATTTAACCTTGGAGAGTCCGACCATTATTTGATCTCCATGAATTCAAGGTCTAATAACATCTAACAATGACGAACAATAGGATTGAAAAAGTTTCATATTTTCGGTGACTTCGGTTACCTAATCAGGTAATTGAGATGTTATTATCAGTATTAGATATCTTCCCCTTTCAGTTACCTACTCCCTTCGTGGTACTGGTGCAAAGACAGCCAAATACACATGACAAATTAATTTGAATAGCACTGCTATCTCCTGACAAATACACCTACGATTTTGCTACGATGGGTCACATGAACATTCAGCATCAGCTTCTTTTTCAATCTGTGTGGTAGATATCAAGTTGAGAACTCCATAGCAGCAAAATTGTGCATTTCAGTGACCTATGTGGAGCTGCTCAGTAATTGAAAACCTTGAGATATTTTTAATGAATGTCTCTTAAATTTTGACTAGGTAGCATCAAGAGAACAAAGAAACATATAAATTGTGGTATTTTCCAAAGTTTACCAAGTGATTACAAGGATCACACAAAATTGCATATACATAAATCAAGAATAGTGACTGGTGTTGCAGTTGAAGTAACAGTTTCAGGATGGATAGTAGTTATATAACTTGAATGCATGTTTATTTTATCGTATAATGGAAGGTTTAAATTTTAGAACAAAATAAATGTACATCTCTTCAACTCACCATCAAGTTAGATTACTATGAATAGAATCATCTCTACTTGTTTCATTTGCAAACAATCACATTAACCAAGAGGTGACTCTGTAGGGAAGGGGTGCTCGCTAGATTCACATATGGTTGGTCTTAGGATTCAGAGGACAGGATTGTGGTTCAGGGGTACTAACATAGAGGAATAGGTAGAATTGCCAAATTCATAATCTCCAAAGAATTTTTTATTAAAAAGGCTGCAGCTTAGCTTAATTACTTGTACTTGTCACCAATGGAACAATCTCCAACTTATTTTATCACAAATTACTTGTGACCTACTAGCTAGGGTAGCTTACTAGAAGGATGAAAGGAGGCAGAGATGCAAATCGAAACTTAGAATTAACGACAATTGCAGTGGTGATGATACACCACTAGGTTGACAATGAATAGCGTAACATGTAGACCGGAATGATAAGAAAAAAACAAACAAGTTCTTTGATGTTGTGATTATCAAATAGGACAGAAAGGTTGCTGAAGCTATGCTGGAGCTACCATACCATTCGTATTGAGGTTGCCAACTGCCTATTTTATTAAAAGATCTAGCGGTTCGAGCTTGATATATTTATGAAACCAGATTGTAAATGTTACATTCAACAAAGGACAAACTGCAGCACAACTTTAGCTATGTCCTGCTTAAGGATGAAGAACTCCATAAGAAATCGGTCAATATGTAGCATTGAAGACAGCTTATCCAGTACCTACAGTGCAGGAAACTGGAGAAGTAGAGGTGTGTCATCCTATCAAACCAACACAGGTTTGGCTGGTTATGATAACAAACACCCAGGTATCTTTTAAATCGCTGCATGGGAATTGCATTTCACAGGGTATCTTTTCACATAGCTAATTGAGGGCCAGAGAAAGAAAAGGATTGAATAGCTGACCCGGCGAGGAATTCAGAAGAGCATAAGACTTGAAAATTCAGACGATTAACCATTATCGAAACATTACAAGAATTTCCACAATCACAAAATAAACGCATTTAAGATTTTTAACAAGGCCAAACATCTGGTAATCCCATCAAGGCTGTCTTGTGTAGCAGTAGAACAGAAAGGGTGAAATGAATCCATCACAACTGTTCAGCTACTCTAAGACCCGCAAAAGGCCACTTGACCAAGGTGGTGTAACAAATAACGAATGGAATCTTAGCACCTAACGGACAGCTAGACGTTGGATCAGGTTAGGCAAAGAACATTCCCATTATATCATTCAATTAATCAAAAGCATCAACATCGATAATAAAGGCATAAACAAATCTCCCCCCTGAGATTGAGAAGAGAGGAATAATGAACGGACAACTTTACCTAAGCATATGTGCCCGTTGCTGTAAATGTGCGGGTGCATCGGCGCCGGGTTGAGGAAGATGACCTGGAACAGGGGCAACAGGATTGTTATTGCCCAACTTCTTAGTCAACTAGACAGAGAACACATAATCGAAGGTGCAATCTCTCAACATGAAGAAAATCACCTGAGGCGCCTCCATGGGGTAATGCTCGGGGAAGTCGACCTGCAGCTGGTACGTCTCGCCGGCGTAGAGCGTGCCCGCCGCGCCGCCCACCTCGATCACCCACCTGCTCATAGAAATTCCTTCGGTTAGCCAAGCAGTCCAAACCCATCTCCACGAGTTGTTCAAAATCGGGAGGAATCCCAGTCCATTCATAGAAGTTCTCCGAATCTTCCCTCCCCCATAAAAGTTGCCCAAAATCAAGAACACAAGGGGGGCATCGCAGCACATCCATCAACAGAAACCAAGACGAGAATCGATCCGCGTGGATGGATGGATTGGGCAGGGAGACGGCGGCGCACCTCTGGAGGTTGTCGGAGACCCTGTACTTGAAGCCGGCGGGCGGGCCGACCTGCCACTCGGCGAGCTCCTTCTGCAGCCGGCTGCAGGCGATCTTGCTCAGCGCCTGCCCACACCACGCAAAGAAGGGAATTTTCAGCACAAATCGCGCTCTGGAACAACCAATCCGCCGCCTCTTTCAGAATCAGATGGATTGGAGGGGAAGGAGTGTTAGGGTTTGATACCTTCCGGGACGCAGTCGAGGAGCTCGTCATGGTGCGCCGGAGCTGCAGGGGAGGGGAAGAGAAGGAGACAGAGGAGAGGTCGGCTCCTGGGAGGCCTTTTTATTTGTTGATTTGTTTATTCCTCTCTGTTGGGTTTGGATGCTTCTATGAATATTATATTTATACTAGAAAAAGAGCCCGTGCGTTGCAACGGAAATAAAATAAATATGTGCAAAGAAAAAAAAACAACTTACCACTCATATGTCATACACAATAAATAAACATGTGTGAATTTCCTAAAATACAATTTACCACTCGAACGCTAATCAAAATATTTTTCTTTAAACGTTCCAGCCACGCTCGCTTTATATATTACGCAGAAGTGAAGTACAAAACCACGAGAAGTGGTAAAGGAAAATAAAAAGTAGAGAAGGCATTTGGCACCCGGAAGCATATGCTTATGGTACTTTAAAATTGGTTTTAAACAAAGTTTAAAATATAAAAAGCTACAAAAAGCGCGCATGTAGATCTTGATTTTTTCTATAAAGTTGTTTCACAAAAAATAATATTTTTTGCATCATGTGTAAAAAAGATAAACTTCAGTACTAAAAAAGAGTTTGCACGAGACATGGTTTTTCTTTTTTTACAAGAAATAAAAATTATCAGTTTACCACGAAACTTGATATGCGCGTATAGAAAATCCAGATCTAAGTGCATAATTTTGTTTGAAATTTATTGACGTTTTAAAATGTTTTTCCGGTGACAGAGCATATGCTCTGATGTGTCAAACTGAATTTCCGTAGAGGGAAAGGCTATACAAATTAGCCAATTCGTCGCCAAGTATCTCCAAAAGGAGCAGTTAAGTAAATCGTTGCATAACAAAATGTTAATCCGCTTGTGGTAAATCGTTACATAGTATGCAAAGGATATATACCATGTAATCGAAGGAAAATTGGAAACTCCCTGCGCATGGCACCAACAACACCAATTTTTCGGTGCGGGTCTCAATTGACGCCTAATAGTTCCATAGCTAGCTCTAGGCTCTGGGTTGCGAAACGAGGGGAGCGGGCTAGACCAAACGAACACCATCAAGCTGATTCAGATCTTAGGTGAGCACCAAGGAACAACTAATTAAGCAGAAGACCAATTTAATGTGCGGGGAAGGGAAGCGAGTAGCCAGCTGCCCCGTCTGTCGGCGTCGAGCGGAGGACGGGACGGGCCGAGCATCCACCCGTTGATTCACATTAGCGGCGGTGCAGTCAAGCGGAGCACATGGCGCGCCGGACATGGGCGCCCTGAGAACCATGCTCTCCATCGCGCGCGTGACAACTCTCGGGGCAGCGCACATCGATGAGCCAAACTCATCATCCTTGCGGACCGGGTCCAGATGGATCGAGCGAAGCCATGGACAGGTGCTGGAGGAGGAGCAGCGCCGTTGCCGCCTGCTCTGCTGGCCGAGCTCCCCGGCTCGTGCTGAACCCTCCTTCGAGCTCCTGGTGATCCCTCGGCAGGGAAGCCATGTCAGGAGCTACTTGTGTCGAGGCGCACGCGAGCAGCACATGGGAGGTCACCGGAGGCAGGCGTTCAGTGGAGGTCGCCGGGGAGTTAGGGGCACCAGTCGGCGGTGTGCAATCCTATTCGATCGGGGTGGCAGTGACGCGGATCGTGAGAAAAGGCGACGACCAACGTCGGTCGGTCGGCAAGGAGTCTGGGCGCTGCACGCGTTGGAATAGGTGGACGGCGACTTCCGGGATCTAGGGGCAGGGAGCTGCGCTCGGTGCAGTCGACGCCTCACCTCTGTGGTTTTTTGAAGGATCCCAGTTCGTCTCTGGGTCTGGACAAAACAAAATAAAAACCGTTTCAGGCTAAAAGGTAGAAAACGTACTTTTGGTGAATTGAAAACGCACTTGCGAGTTACGGACCATACCTCTAGCAATATTATTAGTAGAGATATCAGTTTCTTTTTTAATAAGTACCTGATTTTCTTCCAGCATATTGAAAATTAAAGTAGTAACTTTTTTTTGGTGAACTTTGAAAGTACTATCAAGATGGCATTATGCATGAGTACCTGATTTTTCTTTTCTTAAGAAGTGTCATTTAAAAAGATGGAGATATTATGAAGATGATACCTAAGTGAGAGGCATTATGCAAAAGATATTCTTACAACGAGCATTTATCTTATGTGAACATGGCGAAGAAGAAGAAGAAGACAACGACCACCCATGGGGTGTGGCAAAGATAACAAACCATCATGACATATTTCCTTAGTTCACAATTACATCGCGTTATGGGTTTTACTATAGTTAAACTTTATGAAATTTGATCAAATGTATAGAAAAATATCAACATATATAATATAAAATTTATTATATTACAGTTATCATAAAATATTTCCATAGTATATGCTTTTGGTATTATAAATATTAATAATTTTTTATATTTTTGGTTAAACTTCACAAAGTTTAATTTTGACTAAAGTTGGAACATGAGTCCTGTATCCTGTACTACTTAAAAAGGAGGAAGAGGTTCCGTATTCCACCTCCGACAGCGTTCCGTTTCGTCCTTCGTCGCTCCCTTCGTCGTTCCCTTACCTCAGCCATTTAATGTGTCCATAAATCACGCTATTACTACCATCAATCAGGGCTCATTCCCTAGAAGCAGCGGTGGCGTCCCTCACCCCCTTCACCCTCCGGCGGTGCCGGCGTCCCTCTTGCCCCGCCGACTTGCTGCCGGAACCTCACAGTGTACTTGCCCACTCGCCTTCTCCCCATCGCTCGCCCGATCCCCACCGCTCGCATGCCGACTCCTCCGCGACGGCTTGCAGCTTCAAGATGAGGATGACGACCCACTGCTCCACACACCGTCTCTGGTCGCTACCAGCCGTGTGTGTCCCCCACCTCATCGTCTCTGGTCAGGAGAGGGGATGGCTGGGAGGAAGCGGAAAGCGGAGGCGGTAGGGGTGCTGGAGGAGGCTAGCCGACATCGATGCGGCTTGGAGCCAGACGGCGGCTGCCACGGCTGGAGGAGGTAGAGAAGGGGATTCGTGGCCTCGCATGGTGTGTGGAAGCAATACCTCCTCTAGCTACACCGTCTCTTCACAAGGGTATTTCCTTTTCACTTTCAGAATTAGTATACACACTTCCGTGGCATATGTCTGGATGCGATTAGCAATTCTTGAATTTACGAGTCTGAGATATAGTTTTGTGTTAATTGGTAATGCGTCTTTACAAATTCTGCAGATGAAAATATCAACTTGGAGATGAAAATACCAATGTTTGTGTTGTGTTGTGTACTCTGAATTTTATCAGTAGATGCAGACTAATTGAACCATTTGCCTTGTGTTGTGTACTCTGAATTTTGTAGAAAAGGTAAGCATCTACAAGAATCTGAGGTTTCCATGGGTGCCAGGCTGACAGCAATCGTACCACTGCATTTTTGTATAACTGTAGCAACTGTATTCTTGATTGTAATTCTTGGACAATTAGCTGCATCCTTTTTTATGTGCCTACACCTAATTCTCAAAGTAGTGTTTTCTGCAGTAGGAGCCCTACATATAAAGTATGGTTGGCCTTTTTACAGATTGCTTCTCTTTGCAGTGAATATACAGTAAGGTAAATGGTGAAGAAAGTGGCTGTGTCACAACAATTTTGTTTTCTCGGTCGTCAAAAGCTTGAGGTGGGCTTTTCTGTTAGCATTGTCTTTCGAACTATATCAATTACTCATTTGGAGCGTCAGTATCTATACCTAGAATTAGTGTTTTCTACAGAAGGAGCCTTCACCAGAAAACGGAAATATATTCTACTATTTTTGTCCAGAACTCATGGTATAATTAAGCAGGTGCAAGTTGTTCATCAGTTATCATTGTGAGTTGGTTGTATATGAGCCCTATTTTCATTAAACTTTTCCATGGTATCATTGCATTATGCGTCTAAGGAAAATCAGTCCCGACTCATGACTTATTCTTATATTGTAGGGATGATGAAATGGTGCTAGGTTTTGCTTGCTTTTGTAGCACAAAGATTGGTTGGGGGTAAATTATTCCAGACATGAGCTAAGATCAAAAATGATTTATTCTTAAATTACAGATTCCATTGAGCAATCGTTTTCTGTCATAATAATTCTCTTTCTCGTGTTCAATATTTTGAAGATCAATTATGTGGTCTTGCTTACTTTCAGATAATATACAGATTGAGAACTAGCCACCGTTACCTGCAGCGGGTATGACTTTTTTTATCATCTGCTATGATCATATACAAACGAATTTTGATGTTGCCTCGATACACAAATAAGACTCAGATCCGAACACGAACTATACATAATCAAAAGAGAGACAAAAATTGGATTGGATTTACGAGTCTGAGATATATTTTAGAATATCAACTTGGAGATGAAAATACCATAGTAACATCTAAAATAAGTGAATATTCATCGACTATACTTTGAGTTCGAAAATCAGACCAATGTTTGCATATTTTCAGTGGTACCATTTGGCTCCTATTTAGATGCCTTCAGGACTTTGTTTGTCCGGACTTTACTCCTAAACTCTTGTACCTTTTGTGCAGTAGGCACCACATCTCCACTAGCTCTTCACAGACATGATCTAGAATTGCTATCAGTCGAAGTCAATGGCACAGAGCTGAAGGTGATACACTCACATGATAGTTTATGTTCATAATTTTGATAAATACTACGGAAACCTTTTTCACTGTTAGTGTAAGTCTTTCATCTTGGTTGCTTGGCTTTGGATATGACAGATATATGCATGCCTGATGTTTTTTATTTGAAGAGAGAGGTGTTCGCTTTATAATGGTCTGGACAGAGCTTTCAGATTGACATGGATTTGAATTTATCTTTTTTTTTGCTTGCTGCCTTAGTTGTATTCCATAGAATTTCACAAGCACAAAATAATCTTATTATGGGATGTTTCATTATGATAATGTTTTTATGGTTTACCGCTCTTCTTTAATGGATATATCTGTTGCTGTTGAAATATTGGGCCATTTCATATGAGCCCATAGTAGATTTCAGAAATTCCTAGAAATCTCAAAGCCCATGTGTGTAAGCCCATTTGGAATGCAGCCCAAGTTTTTGGCTGCACAAAGGCAAGGGGTGGGAGCTAAGTTTAGTCCCACATGGGAAGTTGGGAGAGATGTAGACCAACATATAAGGTGGGGTGTTGCACCACTTGGTAAGTGAGTGAGAAGAGAAGTGCCACACGCGCGCTCCTCCTCCTCCTCCTCCTCGCTCGCTCGTCTCGTCTCGACACGTCACGACGCGGCGCGCGCGCGCGCCGCGGTTTGCGGAATTGAGCCTCGGAGCCGAGCTTATCTTTTTGCTGCACAGGAAAACCGAACGATTGACCGAGTCCTTGATGGACGCGTCACAGCTAGCCAGTTCGGGTCGCTCCCGGATCGTGGGCTACTGTAACCGACTCGGACGTGCGACGTGGGCGTGGCCCACGTTGCCTAGGGTTTTTCCGCTGTGCGTCCGCGCCTATATAAACTCTTGCCTGGCTACACGCCATACACACCTGAAACCGATCTAGGGTTTTACCACCTCTCGCTGCTTGCGCCGCCTCCGTTCATCTTGTTGTTTAGTACATCTAGTATGTTCGAGTTACATGTGGTAGTAGCTGCTATTGTCATGTTTAATATTCTGGAATTAATAATGGAAATTGTGCCTAATTATCCAACAATCCAAAAACCTAATTGTAGGCAATTTCCTGAATTATCAATGGCTGGTTTTACCGATGCACTGAGGCCGGATAAATTTACCGGTGTGCACTTTAAGAGGTGGCAGTACAAAGCTGAGCTTTGGCTGACCACGATGAAAGTGTTCCAGATTAGTAAAGGCAAACCTGAAGGAACTATGTCTGACGATGATCAGAAAAAGTTCGAGGAAGCCAATACTATCTTTGTGGGATGCATTCTGAGCATTCTTGCTGACCGTCTGTGTGATGTGTTTATGCACATAAAAGACGGGAAAGAGCTCTGGGACGCACTGGACGCCAAGTTTGGTGCTGCAGATGCTGGCAGTGAACTGTACATCATGGAGAGCTTTCATGATTTTAAGATGACTAAGGACCTTCCTCTGGTTCAACAAGCTCATGAGATACAGTGCATTGCCAAAGAGCTCGAACTCCTTAAGTGTGCCTTACCCGACAAGTTTGTGGCGGGTTGCATTATTGCTAAGTTGCCCCCTTCATGGAGGAACTTCGCCACAGCTCTCAAACACAAGAGACAGGAGATATCAGTTGAAAATCTGATAGCGTCCCTTGATGTTGAGGAGAAGGCTCGTGCTAAGGACACTACTGAGAAAGGAGAGGGTCATGCTACTGCTAACTTTGTCCAGCAGAAAGGCAAATCCTCAGGCAAGAATAAAGGGAACTTCAAGCCCTCTTTCAACAAGCCTGTAAAGACTACAACCTTCAAGAAGAAGAAGCCGAACAGGGACAGGAGTGATCTAACTTGTTTCACTTGTGGAGAGCCCGGCCACTTTTCCAAGGACTGCCCAGAACGCGCAGACCGCAGAGGGAAAAGGGCCAAGAGTGTCAACGTCGTGACTGCTAGCAATACTGATGGGTATGGTAATCTATTTACTGTTCTTTCGGTATTTCAATCTCCCTCTTGGTAGATTGATACGGGTGCTAACGTTCATGTGTGTGCTGACATCTCTATGTTCACTTCTTACCAGGCCGCACGGGATTCCTCCGTCCTAATGGGCAATGGGTCACATGCCTCTGTTCGTGGTGTTGGCACGGTAGATCTGAAGTTCACTTCGGGGAAGATCGTGCAGCTGAGGAACGTGCAGCATGTCCCTTCTATGAACAAGAATCTTGTTAGCGGTTCCCTTCTCTGCAGAGATGGGTTTAAGGTTGTGTTAGAGTCGAATAAGGTAGTCGTTTCCAAGCATGGACAATTTATTGGAAAAGGCTATGAGAGCGGAGGCTTGTTCCGCTTTTCACTTTCAGATTTCTGTAATAAATCCGTGAACCATATTTGTGGCGGTGTTAATGATGATACCAGTGTTTGGCATTCTCGTTTATGTCACATTAATTTTGGTTTGATGTCTCGGTTATCCAGCATGAGTTTAATTCCGAAATTCACTATTGCCAAAGGTTCTAAGTGCCATAGTTGTGTGCAATCGAAGCAACCTCGTAAGCCTCATACGGCGGCCGAGGAGAGAAACTTGGCACCTCTAGAACTCATACATTCTGATCTATGCGAGATGAATGGTGTGTTGACAAAAGGTGAAAAGAGATATTTCATGACATTGATTGATGATGCGACTAGATTTTGCTATGTTTACTTGTTGCGAACTAAAGATGAAGCTTTAGACTACTTTAAAATTTATAAGGCTGAAGTTGAAAATCAACTAGAGAGAAAGATCAAGCGTCTTAGGTCGGATCGTGGTGGAGAGTATTTTCCTAAAATCTTTGACGAATTCTGTGAGGAACACGGTATTATTCATGAGAGGACGCCTCCCTACTCGCCCCAATCCAATGGGGTGGCCGAGAGGAAAAACCGCACTCTGTCTGACTTGGTGAATTCCATGCTCGACACTGCTGGTTTATCAAAGGCATGGTGGGGGGAGGCTTTGTTGACTGCATGTCATGTCCTGAATAGAGTTCCTAACAAGAATAAAGATAAAACCCCTTATGAGGAGTGGGTTGGGAGAAAGCCATCACTTTCGTATTTGCGCACTTGGGGATGCTTGGCGAAGGTCAACATTCCCATCCCAAAGAAACGCAAACTCGGACCAAAGACTGTGGACTGCACCTTTCTAGGTTATGCTCAGCGGAGCATTGGCTATAGATTTTTAGTAGTTAAATCCGAGGTACCTGATATGCATGTTGACACTATAATGGAATCTCGTGATGCAACATTTTTTGAGAATATGTTTCCTATGAAAGATATGCATAGCACTGCTAGATTTTCTTCTGAGATAATTCCTGAATCTAGTGCATCTGACGATTATTTTGAGCAACCACATGAGAACGTTTTTGAGAACGTTCATGAGAAGGATGACAATGAAGCTCCTACAAGGAGCAAGAGACAGAGGACTGCAAAGTCCTTTGGTGATGATTTCATTGTGTACCTTGTGGATGATACTCCCAAATCCATTGTTGAGGCATATGCATCATCAGATGCAGATGATTGGAAAGAAGCTGTCCAGAATGAGATGGACTCGATTCTTTCTAATGGAACATGGGAATTATCAGAGCGCCCCCATGGCTGTAAGCCTGTGGGCTGCAAGTGGGTGTTCAAGAAGAAGCTAAGGCCTGATGGTACTATTGAGAAGTACAAGGCGAGACTTGTAGCGAAAGGCTACACACAGAGAGAAGGCGAAGATTACTTTGATACCTATTCACCTGTCGCAAGACTAACCACCATTCGAGTACTACTTTCCATGGCTGCCTCCTATGGTCTTATCGTTCATCAAATGGACGTAAAGACAGCTTTCCTCAATGGAGAGTTGGAAGAGGAAATCTATATGGATCAGCCTGATGGATTTGTGGTAAAAGGTGAAGAGACAAAGGTGTGCAAGTTGCTAAAATCTTTATATGGCCTGAAACAAGCACCTAAGCAATGGCATGAGAAGTTTGACAGAAGTTTAACTTCTGTTGGCTTTGTCGTTAATGAGGCTGACAAGTGCGTTTACTATCGCCATGGTGGGGGCGAAGGTGTTATATTGTGTTTGTACGTTGATGATATTCTCATCTTTGGTACAAACATGAAAGTAATACATGAGGTCAAGTCTTTCTTGTCAAAGTGCTTTGATATGAAAGATCTGGGAGAAGCTGATGTGATCCTGAACATCAAGCTAAATAAGAACGAGAGTGGGATTACTTTATCGCAATCCCACTATGTTGAGAAGATCTTGAGCCGGTTTGGCTTTATTGATGGCAAGTCTTCTCCAACACCTTATGATCCCAGTGTGATATTGCGTAAGAACAAGAACGAACCAACAGATCAACTGAGGTATTCTCAAATCATTGGTTCACTCATGTACTTAGCGAGCGCGACAAGACCTGACATCTCTTTTGCTGTGAGCAAGTTGAGTAGGTTCATGTCAAACCCGGGTATTGATCATTGGCATGCACTTGAAAGGGTCATGCGATATCTATGTGGTACAATGAGTTACGGGATTCACTATTCAGGGCATCCTGCTGTGCTTGAAGGATATAGTGACGCAAATTGGATCTCTGATGTAGATGATATCAAAGCCACTAGTGGGTATGTGTTTACCTTTGGAGGTGGCGCCGTATCATGGAGATCATGTAGGCAAACCATATTGACAAGGTCAACTATGGAAGCAGAACTTACTGCTTTAGACACAGCCACTGTAGAGTCAGAATGGCTGCGTGAGCTCTTGATGGACTTGCCGGTGGTTGAAAAACCTGTGCCGGCCATCCTCTTGAATTGTGACAACCAAACAGTTATTGTCAAAGTGAACAATTCTAAGGATAACGCGAAGTCATCAAGACACGTTAAAAGACGTTTGAAGTCTGTCAGGAAATTGCGAAACTCCGGAGTAATAACTGTTACGTATATTCAAACAGACAAAAACCTGGCAGATCCCTTTACTAAGGGGCTATCACGCAATGTGATAGATAGTGCATCGAGGGAGATGGGTTTGAGACCCATAGATGTTATGCCATAGCGGTAACCCAACCTTTGTGATCGGAGATCCCGTGAATTAGGACCTGGGAAAACAAGCTAGTGGTTTAACTGAGGAGAGTATTCTGTAACCCTCTCTAAGTGAAGATGCAAAACTCTCAAAATCTGTAAGGCAGGTTGGCAACATGCCTTAATGTGTTTCTGTTGGCTATGATTAGCAAAGATGCTGTCCTACAGAGCATTCTTGAAAGAACACACCTATATGAGTCCGACTGTTAAACGTCGCAGTCTATGAGATTTGGGTGATCTCTAGTAAACTCATGAAGAGACCATAGAGTACGACGCATATGCTCCAACCCGCGGGGTAGGCTACTGGCAGCCATGTACTGGTTATGACTTTGAGTGAAATCTTGACGCACAAAACTTGCAATTCAAGGCGTAGTCCATTGTTCAAGTTGCTGATAGACGTAGCTTAAGGTTCTAGGCGGAAGTTCAACTTAACAGTCTCTGCTGAAACACTGGTATATAAACAAGTAGTGAGGTTTGGCAAATCTCTAAATGGGCATTTGAGATCTGGTGGGGGATTGTTGAAATATTGGGCCATTTCATATGAGCCCATAGTAGATTTCAGAAATTCCTAGAAATCTCAAAGCCCATGTGTGTAAGCCCATTTGGAATGCAGCCCAAGTTTTTGGCTGCACAAAGGCAAGGGGTGGGAGCTAAGTTTAGTCCCACATGGGAAGTTGGGAGAGATGTAGACCAACATATAATGTGGGGTGTTGCACCACTTGGTAAGTGAGTGAGAAGAGAAGTGCCACACGCGCGCTCCTCCTCCTCCTCCTCGCTCGCTCGTCTCGTCTCGACTCGACTCGACACGTCACGACGCGCGCGCGCGCGCGCGCCGCGGTTTGCGGAATTGCGGAATTGCGCCTCGGAGCCGAGCTTATCTTTTTGCTGCACAGGAAAACCGAACGTTTGACCGAGTCCTTGACGGACGCGTCACAGCTAGCCAGTTCGGGTCGCTCCCGGATCGTGGGCTACTGTAACCGACTCGGACGTGCGACGTGGGCGTGGCCCACGTTGCCTAGGGTTTTTCCGCTGTCCGTCCGCGCCTATATAAACTCTTGCCTGGCTACACGCCATACACACCTGAAACCGATCTAGGGTTTTACCACCTCTCGCTGCTTGCGCCGCCTCCGTAGTCTACTCCATCCCGAGCGCCGGCGTGCACCGGCGAACGGGAGAGCAGGTCTCCGGAACCACTCGCCTTTGCGATCCTGTACGGGAGAGGGCGAATTAGGTTTTTGGGAAGCGCTCTGCGCGACTGCTCAAGCTCTTCATCACGGGTCGTCTTCCATCCAAGTCGGGCGGTGCTGCCTACCGCCGTCTTCATCGCCGTCTGCTTCGACCGGTCTTCTCCAACATTGTCATCAACAACGTTACTGCTACGACTACATCTGCAAGCGAACGGTACGTGCGGTCTACTGCTGTTCGTCTGTTCATCATATTCTGCGAGTACATGTTTAGCTACTGCCTGTTTCCGTTCATCTTGTTGTTTAGTACATCTAGTATGTTCGAGTTACATGTGGTAGTAGCTGCTATTGTCATGTTTAATATTCTGGAATTAATAATGGAAATTGTGCCTAATTATCCAACAGTTGCTTGACAATTTTGGAGAGGTGGAAGCTGTTGCAGCCATCGTCGCAGGCCTAGGAGGAGGGCAGGGTTTTGCCGTACAGGGAGCTCGGGCCCATTCGTCTAGCAGCTGCAGGTACGGCCATGATGAGAGGCGGTGCGAGACCAGTTTTAGGCGGCACTCGGTCTTAAGGTACAGGACATTGGTAGGGATTATTGATGACTACCTTTGCTAAATGCTTGATAGCGTGTGTGAAATCATAGAGCTAAACCCTGCCATGTCAAGAAGGACATGAGTTGTGCTGCGGTATGAGGACCATATGTTACATACATGTATGACGAAGTGTGTGCGACTGCCTGCTCGCTGCTTCCGCTGCTTCCTAAACAGCCGCATGTGTTTGATTACTCGAGGTTTCGTAAGTCTTATTGTACATTTCCAGATTTTGTTGCATATTGCATTTTCGAGATCTTCATCTTCATTACTTAAATTTCCTCATAAATGGGCTTCACTATCATGTTTTTCAGTGATGTGAATCCTTTTTTGCTACTGCAGGTTATGAGCAGACAAGGTGGTGAAGATCTGTGGCATCCTGTGTACTTTTAGTGGATATTTTTTCAAATAGAGCGAGATTATTACCCTGAAGTCCTGGAGGTTAGAGAAAGATTGTTACCCTGGAGGTTCAAAGTATGGTTTCTTATTTGCAGACACTAACATATAGGATGAATGAAGGCCCGCTGCAGGTTTGGCTCCCTATCCATCCAAGTATACAATGTAATCGGTAACATGCACAGTATCAGTTAGCTGTCTGCGAATTATATTTGGCAATTGCTATGGCTAAAAACGTTGAAGAGATGGGATAACAAGCGTATAAATTTCTCTTGAATCCTCGTTAAGATAACTTATACAGTAGGCTTATCGCTTTCTGGTCAATGAGTAAATATATGGCTAATTAGTGCAGTTTATACTGATACCAGTCTCTCCAATAATTCTTATGTTTTATTATGCTAATGTTCCAGAGGTATAAGTAACAGAAGCAGCTTATGTGATCTGAGACATTGCAAAGGTGTTCTTAACTCTGTTGCACTGCACAGGACCACTTTAACTGTTTTATTTCTGCAGAGAATATGGCTACTTGCACTTAATCACTAACTTGTTCGTGGTCTCAAGTTGTCACATTAGAGCAATCTGGAATTTGTGCTATGTTGCACACACCAATCTGTCTGGAATTAAAACACTATGGGTTCTCCGGAAAATCTAAGTTATTGTCGCTGTTAAGTGAACTCAGTTTGTTTTATTTCTTTTTGGAAAGGTAAATCACGCCCTCTCCTTGGTGAAATGAGTTAGAATCTTCTTACGAATATCAGTAGGGTTAGTTTTTCAGTATCTAATGCTACTGCTATTTATAAACTTTTACACCCTTTACATGACGACATCTGGACATTTTATTGAGCATTACATAATTTATTTTCTGCATTTCAAACTCCAAACGTGGGAAAACAAACCTATATCGTTCTTGATAGTAACCAATAGATTACTGGGGCCTGTTATTTCGTATGCAAGAAGGGAAGCGACATCGGCTGTTCACTGCACTGCTAAGTTCGGTTTACCCTCATCTTCTGAATTTACTTACCAGATTCGTGACTTCCGCCTACCTTATTTCGATAGAGTAATTCCTAAAATGTTATTAGCTTGCTCAATTCTGTTTAGATTGTTATTGTCTGGTCTTATATGAACTAAACCAATATTTTTCTTCTTAAATGAATGAATAATGTATAGTATAAGTTGTGTAGGTTTCCTAAGCTAGATTGGTTGTTCTGAACAATTGTACAAGTAGTTAAGTAGTATTGTACTACCTCCGTTCCTATGAACAGGGCATGATTTTTGTGGCGCGCTGACTAAGGAGAAGATACCAACGAAATAGTTTTCAATCTTGCCACTAATTAATCTACTGTCTACTGGAGTACTGGTCTATTTTGAACAGTGTAAAGTGCACCAAAGAAAATTTAATTAGAACATGAATGGGATATTATATCTGAATTGAGTGAAGTACCATGTTTTAGTGCACCATGAACTGAGTGAATGCCTTGGCCTTGGAGATGTTCCCATGCATTATACTAGGCTTAAATATGGAAATCAACTTGTGGAATTGTAACAGAAAAAAATAAAATAAGCATGATAAACATCATTCGTATCTATTTGGCCTAATGTTTCAAATTGTACACTAATAAGCAAAGTTGAATCCAGGTAATCTTTACATTTGGACTGTTGATATATATGGCATGATTCTCTTCTTATGTATCATATCTCAAATTGTTTTGGTGTCCTATCACAATTTCTAGATAGCATAAAACCTATGATAGTTTCTAGACAACCTGAAACCTATGTCTCACATGTTTACTGATGTGGACCTTTGGTTTAATGCCTCTCATGGTTCTGTACATGCTGATGTCTTCTACATGAAACCTCAGAATGTAAGATACACTGCCAAACAAGAAACAAAAAGTGCTGAGGAACAGAACAAGTCATTTAACTTACCTTTAACATGAAAATTTTCAATTTATTTTAGACATTTGTTGTCTTATTTTATCAGTAAGCCCAAGATATTATTTGTTCTTGTTGAACATTTCTGAATCCTTGCTGGAATTCTACCTTGTACTTGGTCAAAACAACACACCATCCCTTAAAATGCCATACTTATGTGGTGTCTCATTAAGCTTTTCGGTGCATTATCAGTGGAGTACTCAATCTGGACAATAGTTCTAATTTTTGTATTCCACGGCCACTCAATTGTATATGTTTTTATCTGTTCTTATGGATGTTTTGAAGAAAGCAGTAGGAGATGGATGCCCCGTATGACTGTAGGATGTCTCTCCGGAATCCAGATTGGTGTGCCAAACGGCGCAAGGCCTCTTGTATTAATTTCAGGTACATGTTCATGAGTGGTGTGCCGAACCGCACAAGACTTTGCATCTTCTGCACTGCAGTGTCAAGCTAGCAGTAAACCTTTGATGCTGGGACCAATTACTTGGTGGAAAAATTTCATGGGACTAGCCTACTTTCAATCTCCATTTTGATTTTACTAGCGGATGAATTTCATAATTATCATGTGACACATTAAATTTCTGCTCTTTTGCTTATGGTGACATCCTATTTAAAATGGATCATTAGGGGTGTTATGTGCATTACCATGACCTCCATCAATAACAATGAGAGGTTTACTGCACTTTTACTGTTATACGTTGAGTTCTGCACACAAATTAGCAGCAAAGCTGCACTGCTGGAGCTGAAGGTTGAGACAAGTAGCACACAAAGAGAAGGAGGAACCGGTGGAAATGAAGGTGAGGCCGGTAATATAATAACGTTGGGGCAAATTGAGCTTGCTGATGGTGAGGCAGAAGTACAGCAGATGGGCTGCTATATGTATAGGCAGAGATCAAAATCTGCATCACTGCACTGATCACGACACTGGATTATATTTAATGAGATTAATCTAGATATGTTTAAATTATAAATTCCTTTGTTTCATGAAATTTGCACTGGTTAATATGGAATTTTGTTTCTTCACTGCGGTTGTGGATATGTTCCCAATCTGATCTGCTAATGTTGCAACCTTATATCGGTGGATGCTATTCCAATAATATATGGAATGTTTTGCCACAATTTTTGTTTTTTTTGTGAGAGGATATGGAGGGGTCTCACTAAGGAGATATTTGCACATGAAATAATCAATGTTCGTACTCATAAAAACTAAAAACCAAAGTTGGCACATTGATGTTTTGCTTGGGTTAATGAAAGAGACATCTTGCGGTTTGTGATGCACGCGTGTACGTGATAGTCGAGAAGGGAGAAACAGTAGAGGTGGTTTTTGTCATGATGCTATGAATATAATGCTCGAGAAGGGATAAATAATAGAGATTTTTTGTAAATATAATGGTTTTATATGTTTTTTATTTTATTCCGTGGCAACGCACGGGCATTTTACTAGTTAAATAAAAACAAAGGGAGTAACTCGATTTAGGACTGAGCTTGATTGATTTGCTGGTTTTGAGACCACATGCTTTTCATGTGTACCAATGAATACCATATAGCATGCGTGGTACCAATAAACCATGACTTAGTACCAATGAATGATCACATCACTAGAAGCCAACAAAGCTTGCACATATTGAAATGTGCACCTCAAATCTTTGTTTGCGACACTGGAAAACCAAACATACCTGAAACAAAATTATTGCTATACTACTACTAAGTAGTACTAAATTAGAAGTGAGGGTCAATAATCCCAGAAAAGGAGAAACTGAGAATTAGGCCATACATACAGTCAACGTCAAGAAAACAAGAAGCATCAAAGGACCAAATTTGTATTGTAGTGTATACAAAGGGGGATAGAATGGCATCTCCTTTTCTCTCAATTATTACCGACACATCACCACCATTCACAATATGACCAACATGAGCGATTTGGAGGGATATTCCTCCAAAAACCACAACTATTTTCTTTCAATCTGTCTAACAATTCTCACTCAATTCTTGACTTTTTAGGATTTTACAAACAAGACGATCTTCCTAAAGAATTTCAATATATGTAGTTTTGAATATTGTTATCATCCAAAAGGTCACTCCCTGCTTTAATTCACCCAAAAGGTCGTCGTCGTTCTGTCGTCCTCTCATTCTTCTTCTTGGTCTCCATGTGTATGGTGTTTGTAATAGCGACGGACATCAACAAACCGAGCACCTTGTGGAACTTGGCATGGTGAAGGGATCACCGCGTCGAGCCGTGGCATGTTGGTGTCGTCAAAAGTGTGCATGGGTATAGGGAGTGGCTTTTTAGACCCAATGATTACCAGCCTAGGCCAAAACCAGGGCACCGTGTTCATATCCCTGGAGACCATATCTAGTGATACCACGTCATATGTGATACCATGGTACCACTCTTTAAAATCAAATTTACTAGTTTTAAAAAAATCTAAAATACATTTATGGATGTTCATAAGATGTGTTTTAACAATTCCTAGAAGTTGCAGAACCAAATTCAAAATATACGTAGAGAAATAAAAAAGATAAATCCAACATGAATATTATCACAAAAAGACAATATGACAAAATGATACTATTCACATGGCAATTTTTCTTTTTTATTTCTATTTGAGTATTTCAAATTTAGTTCCAAAAATTCTGGGATATGCAAAAGAATACCTTGTGAACACCCATCTGTTTTGAATTTTTTTGACACTTCTTGTGACGACCTCAAATTTGATAACAAATTCGAAGTGCCCGTTATGTATTCCACCGCAATCCCAGGGTCATTGTTGCGATATACATAACGTAGTCGGTATCACAGTCATAGACATTAATAGTAAATAAAGGGGATTACATAGGTGGTCGCACAGACCCAACCTTACATTACATCAACATGCAGCGGAATAACACTTTGGGTCCATATTGTCAAGCTTCAACCGCACAGGCAAAGCGGACAGTAGGAAACGAGCCTAATTCGCAAAGCCGTCAATGAGTCTTTCCTTCTTGATCTTGCTCCTTCAAGTCTGGCCAAGTTAATAGCCAGGGACACAGCCATGAGTACATTGGATGCACTCGCAAACCATCTTATAAACAAAGTGATGAGATAGATATGCATGGTTGGTATGGTGGACTAAGCACTAAGTTTATTTGCAGAAATGCTAGTTTTGTTTTCCCAGAATGTTCATTGGTAGAAAAGGAGTTTAATTCTCTAAGTTCAATCTAAAGAGGAATTTCAAGAGTGTCAACCTCAAGGTCAAGTCAAGTCAATTCAATTCATGTCATTCACCAAGTTCACCATAAGTTGTTTTCATTATTGACAAAAGCCAGGCACAGCTTGCCAACCGTCCATGACCGCGGACGCGGCTATTCGAATAGTTTGAAAAACCTCTGCAGAGGGGTACACTTTACCCACAAGATTCGATACATCTGCCGGGAGAAATCCACGGATCGTCATACACAAGTATGCGGGGTTCAGATAATCAAACAAACTCTTTCACTTGTCTACTCTAGTATGGGATCCTTCCCTAGAGCCCGTGACACGGATTTCCCCATTCCGGCGCCTCTAGTTTTGCCCACTCCGGGATGCCGGACGGATGGAAATCTTCAGGAAGGAAAATTTCCAATAACCACTTGGTTCGGAAGCAACCCCGCATGGGATGCTTCTATAAAGGATGAAACAAGACCTCCCATACTAAAATAAACAAGCTAGGAATAAGCCCCTTCCCATTCAGGGGTAATGTGGTCGTACGGTATAATTGGCTCCCATAGTACATCACTCGTTGTCACTTGAGAAATACATTTCATAGTTCTTAGTCAAGATTATTTTCTTTCATAAAACCATCATGTAGGAGAAACCTCCAATATCATGTTTCAAGTTCAAGTCACCAATTCTCAACCAGGATTCCCTTATAAATGACCTCCAATTTTATTAGCAACTAAGCAACTACATTGAGGGATGACCACTGAATAGAGTTGGATAAACTCAGCTTGATGCTCTTGTTAAGCAAGAGATCACTATACTTCTATCATTCTACTCTAACAATTCAATCATGCAATTTACTTAAAACAAGTAGAATGCAATATTAAAACTGGGCATGGGGAGTATGAATCAAAAGATGGCTTGCCTTGGTTGGCAAAGTCAAAATAGTCTTCATTTTCATCTTTGATTGATTGATCTCCATCTCCATTTCTTGGTTGACTTCGGGATCCATTCTCCTTACTCTCGTTATCGTCTAATCGTAGGAAAGTAAATAAGCATACAATCACCACACAATTCACAAACAACACATACTCACTATAAGTATACTTGGGGTAAGAGAATTGATCTAGGAAGTCTATGGAGAGTGGTTTCGATTTACTGGAATTCATATAGATGGGATCATCACTTTCTTGACTTAAGTGAGGATTTAATTTACTTTGAATTGTGAAATATCTCTTGCAAGTCCTTATTGACCATAGTTCATATACTACTAGTATATATTCAAGATTATGGTTCAACTAAAGAGGCTTCATAGGATTTGGAGTCTTTTTCTTTTATTGAAGTCATTTCTAGTTTGCAACTATTTAGTGATCAAGTTTGAATCTACAAGTAGGGTATATAGATCCTAGTTTACTTGGATTAGGAGTTATATAAGAATATATGAAGTTGGGGTTGATTAGAATTGGTTTCATACCATTTCCATTAGTTTGAAATATGAGTGCAAGTTTGAGTTTCTAATTACTACCATGTAGTATTCAGTTTCCAAATACTTCCTACAAGTACACATGGACTAAGATCAATACCTACAGATAGATATTTGGAAATGTGGTTTAACAATAAGAGTTCCATAAAAATTTCGATTATAGAATTGAGTTTAATAAAATCCTATATGGCAAATGCTTATTTAACCATATGGGTAAATAGCATTTGATTTCAAAGGTTCAAAAATTAGATCCAATGCTACATGCAGATGGGTATCACTAATTGTGAATTTCTAGAGTTGGATTTATATTTTTAGGAATTTTATTTGATTTGATATGAATTTTCTAAGGTGAAAAAGCTCCTGTTTTGTTATTTTTACTGCAACCATTATATAAATCTAATTGTGTTGAAACCACTTCTAATGGATAGCTTATGTTCTAAGGTTTCCAAAACATTTTCATTTGCTAAATTTGGATCGGTAGATCTCCGGGAAAATTAAATATACTAAAGCATCTGAATGCGTTTTTTCAAAAATCGGAAATCGAATATCCCTTTTTTTTTAATCCGGGCTGGACACACGGACTGAGTTGGGCCGGCCCACTAGGCTGCAGGCTGGCGGGTGGCAAGAGAAAAAAATAAAAGCTGACGACGGGCCCCGCTGGTCAGGTTTAGTGAATCGAATCGGTACGTGGCTTTCTTCCCCAGCTCGACGCGTCCACGGCGAGCGCGAGCTACTGGGAAGAGGCGGTGGCTGGGGTGCTCACCGGCGGAGGGCTGCGACGTGCTGTGGGGTGCTGCTGGCGCACTCGCGGGCTGCGGGGTGGTCTGGTGCAGAGGGAGCAAGTGAGGGGTCCGGGCGGTGGTTCTCCTCTATTCTTCCCTGTCTCACGGTCGTGGTCGGGGCAGGAGAGGCTGGGGCTCGACCAAGAGATGTTCCCTAGCATGGCTACAGGGTTTGGGCCGGGGTGAACAGCGTTGGCCACAGTAGCTTGGATTTTTCCTGGATTTCGCCCACCAAGTGTTTGTTGAAATGCCCGAAAGAATTCAAGTTTTGAATTTTTGAAATCTGCCACCGTGGGTTGTCAAGATATTGGATAAGGACTCCAAACATATTTTTGTTATGAAGAAATATGAGGTTTTGCAAAAATCTTATTTCAATTTTGAAGTATGGTTTCTGTTTCAGATTCAAACTTTGGACAGATTTTGAAAGAGGTTAGGGTTTGAGTTTTTGCTGGAAACTTCTTGGTTGAGTTAGTATGTGCTATGGTCAAGCTCAACTAACTGACCACACCTTTGCTTGAGTTACAGATTTCTTATTCTAAGTGTCCAAAGTAGGGTAGTGGTTAACTTTTTCTAGATCATCTTTTCTTCTCTTTTTCTTTATTTCTCTTGTTTCTTGTTCTTTTGATCTTTGTGGTTCTTCTCTAATGCTTCTATTGGTTAAGTTTGAATTAACTAAACATTGCTCAACAAATTAAAAGGCACATGAAATCATAGAACAACTTGTATTGAAAATACTATGTATGCATGCAATGATAGATACAAAGTTTTATCTTGGCCCAAAGTGTTGGTTTTCTTGTAGATGACATGGAGTTGGGAATGACCTCTTATTTGAATTCAAACTTTGGTAGAAATTTGAATAGGGTTCCAAGTTGATTTTTGTTTCAAACTTTATTGTATTGGATTCTTTGTAACTTGTTCTTAGTTGTGGTGGAGAGATGTATGATGGTCCAGTTCAAGAATTCTGAGTACAAAGGGGTAAAGTAGTGTAATCAATAATTTTATTAAGATCACTACTTCCTCACTTCTTACTTAGGTTTTTGTGTTGCAGTTTAGTTTCTTGATTCTTTTCTATTTGTTTGGGATTGCTTGACTTAATTTCGGTTTGGTAATTGACCCAAATGGGTTTAGCATGTCACCATGCACAAAAATTTAATAGTTAGAAAACTATTTCAATTTAACAAAGATCTTTATTTAAAAATTGGGGATCAAAGGATTTGTTTTAAACCCTTCTCATACTCTTTTTATTGGAAGCATGGGAGCAAATGCTCAAATTCACAAGTTTTAAAAGACGAGAAATTAATCTTGTATTCAAAATAAAAGTTTTTGTTGTCTCCAAAATTTGGTATTTTAATAAATCCATTTATTTTTATTTCCCAAAAATTTGGGTTGTTACACTTCTAAATTGAAATTTTTAAGTGATACCATGGTATCATTTAAGGGGTGGGATCAATAGATATTTTCCCCACATCCTTGCTAAAGAATCGATGCAGACGAGACTTAATGGTATTTTTGATCAAGCTACTCTCGAGGCGATGGCATACGCACAAGGCACTTCTTTAGCACAAGATCTCAGTGTTTTGAGGCTGATAGTTTCTCCAAGTATTGAAAGTATTTTTTTAAGTAAGTAACATGATGAAGTCGAAGAATTTGTGCAGAATAGCTCTATATTGGTCAAGATTGTGAAGCGGTTCAGTGATTTTGAAGATGGCAAGTTCCAACAATTTGTGCGGTTTATTCGCAAAAAAAACATGAAGCTAGAGTTCTATTCCCAACAATTTTGGGGCGCCGTGAGGTTCATCAACCACTAGACTTTTTATCTCTAATTTCACCATTTGAATAAAATAACCACTTAAAAGAAGGAATGAGAGTAAAATGTATTGTAGCTTCATCTATGTTCAGTCCGTCGATAGTGCTTTGCCTCGTACTTATACTGGCACAGACACCACATCATTGGAGTGGAGATGAAGGAGTTCGTCATGACCAAAGCTATTCGTGGGAACAACAGAACATAACAAGGATGGCATTGCCTTAAGCCCATCACCAAGCTTCTACACCCCCTCATCTAGTGGTAATCCCCTTGCCCTCTACCTGAGACTGATCTTGGTTGATGCATAGGGAAGAAGTTTTTGTGTGCAATAGTTGCACCCCCACGCGGCACAACACTGTCTGTTCTACGAACAATCTACTCAAGATAACTCAAAAAATTTGGCCATGTGTTGATTAAACATCTATAATAGCAATGTTAGGATGGGTAGGAGTTTCAACTTCTCATAGCTTTGCATTTCTAAACAAAGTTGTACATTGCAATATGACTACTGAGCGATCAAACCAGAGGGAAACCTCGGGTATCAGTCATGAGTGGGATCTTGATTGTAGCATCCTTGTTGCATGGAGTACTCCAACCTAACCTACACAATACCGAACTCCATACACCATTTTTTGTCATGGTCTCATTAACAGAAAAATAGATATCCTGAGAGCTCAGCAACGAATTTTTTTAACTTGAGAGTCTTAAGTTGATTCATTAGGGGGTAACACTAGAAGCTTTATTTCATTTGTTGACAACTACTTATGCTAAACTTGATTATACAAGAATGCAAAATACAAAAATAAAATAAGTGCAAGTATGAGGATCACAACTTTGTGCTTTCAATCTACACTAGTACAAACTTGATTATTATTGATGTTCACTTGAGCTGGTTTTCCATATGCAAATAAAACAAACTTCAAAGATAAGCCTTATATGACCAGGAATCCATCGCTAATAATATATTAGCCAGTTTTGGTAAAGGTTGTCTCTAATAACTTGAGACGACAACAAAAATGAAAACCGGCTCATTTGGAGCCGGAAATTTTAAAAAGATGTCACCAATATGATGGGTTCGTAGCATAGAAAACAAAAAATTTCCTACGCAAGAACACATAAACTAGCCAAGAAACTCTACGAGATGGTAGCAACGGAGACTAACCCTCGACGATTGGAAGCGGGGATTACGTTCCTGCACAAACGTTGCCGATGGAGAGTCGAGGAAGATGCACGTAGTCGACGTAGTTGTTCACTTGACGTAGTCGACGTAGTGGTTCACTTGACGATCACAAGATCGTGTACACGGCGCCACAACCGGCAGCGCCCCCGTGATCGGTCACACGTACAGCTCGTCGTCGACTCCTCCACGCCCTCGGTCCAGCGGGGCAGCGGAAGAAGGGATCCGCCGGACACTCCTCCACACACTTCTCCAAGTGTATGAATCACAAACTAAAAATTCGGCAGAGCTTCGCTAAGCTTGATGAATATTTGGGCAGCAATTATGCAGGAAGGGAGGATCAAGAAGTGTGAGACCTTGGAGGAGAGGGAGGGGTTTTATAGGGGAGGAGGGGGCAGCCCCCTTTGGGGGGTGCGCCGGCCCCAAGGAGGAGGCCCTCCTCCACATCATGGTGGTAACCCCCTCTTCATTCCCTTCATGGTGGTAACCCCCACATCAACATGTGAGGTAACCCCCATTTTAATTTTGCATGACATTCATGCTAATTAAAATTCACACTTATTGATTTAATAAAACATTTTTATTTCTTTAATATTTGTTAATTCATTCAATTAACAAACATTAGCAAATACACCCTTGAGTTATTTCGATATCCCAAAACAGTTTTGGTACTTTTCTGAAACAACCCTCATGCTGTCCTGTAATTCGATCGGGGTATCATATCCACTCAAAAACGACGGCGAACCTTAAGTGTGTCACCCTACGGTTCGCGAATAACGTGGACATGATCGAGACTCCTCTCTGATCAATAATCAACAGCGGGATCTAGAAATCCATGATGACTCCCACTTACTCAACGATGAACTAGTGATCGTGTGAACCAGTAACGAACATAGTTAATTCCTTTTGTCTCGCGATATTATTACTTGTCCGAGATCCGATCATTTGGTATCAACCATACCTAGTTCAATCTCATTCTCGACAAGTCTCTTTACTCGTTCCATGATAATGCAGTCCCGTGACCTAGTCACATGCTTGCAAGCTATTCCAATGCAATATCACCGAGAATGGCCTAGAGAATATCTTTCCGTCATCCGGATGGATAAATCCCACTCTTGATCCATGAGCCTCAACTAATACTTTCAGAGTACCCAAATCAACCTTTATAATCACCCTATTACAGTGTGACGTTTGATATCATCAAAGTACCCTTCCGGTATTAGTGATTAACATGATCTCATGGTCTAAGGATTAGAACTACTTCGTATGAGTTTGATATAGCAATGAACTTGATGACTTGATCGTATTGCTATTCGTACTATGGGTGTGAGTATTCATCACATCATTCTTCTAATGATATGACCCCGCTATTAACAACATCCAATGTTCATGATCAGGAAACCTTGATCATCAGTTAATCAACGAGCTAGTATAAAAGAGAGGCTTTACTAGGAACCCTTTTAGTTTATTAATCACACAAGTATTAATGTTTCCGATTAATACAATTCTAGCATAAAAAATAAACATTTATCATACACATGGAATATGATAATAACCACTTTATTATTGCCTCTCGAGCATATTCCCTTCAGTCTCCCACTTGCACTAGAGTCAATAATCTAGTTGATACTTGCGTATATAACACTTATGGCATTTACGTGTTATATGTATGCGTTGCATATGGTAAACCTGATCTCCAGATCTGACACTTTCATATCTGTGTGTATTTGCATGTCTTTGCGTCTCTACGCATCACTCATTCTCAAATGAGATAGTTGGGTATAAATTTGGTCCTTAGGTGAGACCTTAGTTCCTTTTAGCTAAAATTATGTTGTCACTATTGTCGCACAATAGATCTTCATAGTAATAGCCAGCTTGGAATTACACCTAGTTTGATAATAAACTTCTTGACACAAATGCCCTCCTTTGCTACTTCTAAAGCAGCCATATACTCAACCTTTATTGTAGAATCCATCATAATGTCTTAACTTTGGAACTCATCCAAATCCATCATGGAACTTACTTCCATTACATTGTGCCACCTAAACATATAGCTAAATTGAGATAAACTTAATTTGTATCTTGTGACAAACTTTGTATCAATGTAACACTTTACAATGAACTATGTGTCACTTTGTCATACATAATATATATCCTTAGTCCTTCCAAAGCACATAAGGATATCCCTACTATTGTCCAGTGATCATCTTATGACATTTATCACTCTGGTATATGCTCATAACATTTAGAGCATAGGACATATCTGGATATGTACATATCATGGTATACATGATCGATCAAATCATTCATGTGGCTCCACTCATCAAGTGTCAAAAACACCTGAATCTTGTTTTAACCTCTTCCATGTGGCAAGAACTTTTCTCGTCGTTTCCATATTGAACTTCATTCAATATTTTATCTATGTACTTTGGCACAACCATATTGGCACCTCGATCTATCTACACAGACATCGTGACCCAATATTTTGGTTTTGCCTGAGTCTTTCATTGAAATCTAATTTTAATGAAATTCTTAACCTATGTCAATAAAAGATACATCATTTCCAATTAACAATATGTCTTCTACATAATGTACTGAAAATATGTCTCAGCGCTCCCACTTAATTTCTTGCAAATGCAAGCATATTCATCGTATCTGATGAAACTAAACCTTTTAATTATTTCATCATAGTGAATATTCCAACTCCGCGATGCTTACTTCAACCATTGAAGTTTGCATGCCTTTTAGCATCCTTTGAATTTAAAAAACCCATTGGACCATGTCATGTACATGTCCTAGGTAACCATTCTATTAGAAGAATATTGTCTTGTTTGTTCAACTAACATATACCAAACTTGGCATATGTAGTGGTTGCTACAATAATCCGTCCAGATAAAATATCGCTATGAAAGATCAAATCTTGTCATAGTCAACTCCTTGAACATAATCGTAAACTCTTTAATGATATGTCGACTATTTCATAGATGTTAAACATCCATGTTTTTCTTTATAGGTCCTAACACGCTCGCTGGGCTTCATGCCTTTCTGAGGGTCTTCCAAATTTAGAAACTTGGTTTGTCGTGTATGGAACTATCACGGAATTTTATGGCTTCTAGCCATTTGACGGAGTCAGGGCCCATCATCGCTTCTTTGCATGTAGTTGGTTCATCATTGTCAAACAATAATGATTTGTTCTCAAATCTAACTATTTGATTGTTACCTGACTCACGCGGTTCAATAGGAACTTAGATCTATATGACCACAACCTTTGAGGTACAACAGCCATGCGCATTGTGGCCGCCTCCGGGACACTTCTCGGCGCTGCGCTACTCAGCACATATAGCTTAGGTTCAATAACCCAATCAAAGTTCTATTGTCCTCCCACTTAACTTTTCGCGAAAAATTCCTTCTCAAGAAACTTGACATTTTCAGCGACAAACACTTTTGTCTTAGGTGTTCTGGAGGAATACCCAACAGTTACTTTGGGATAACCTACAAAGACGCATTTCTCCGACTTTGGTTGTAAACATTTTACATATGCATAGCATACCAAAATTTTAGATAAGACAACTTGGGTTTTATCCCATGCCATAACTCATATGGTGTCATTTCAACGGATCATGATGGCGCTCTTTTCAGTGTAAAAGCGGTAGTCTCTAAAGCTTTATCCTTAAAATATAATGGCAGTTTTATAGATGACACCTTTGATTCAACGATGTCAAACAAAGTTTGATTTCATCTCTCGAATACTCCATACTCCTATGGTGTTTCGGGAAATACAAGTCTATGGAACGATTCCTCAACTTTTAGGTGTGTTTGCTAAACTTGTAACTCAAATATCTTCCTTTATGATCCAATCATAAATTCTTTATTCTCTTGTTACAATGATTTTCACTTCATCTAGAAATACTTTGAGCATTTTTCAAATATTTCATACTTTTTCCTTATCAAGGAAATATACACATATATCTACTCAAATCCTTGGTTAAAGTAGATGAAGTTCAAAGATCCACCACACACGGCTACACATAATGGACTATATACATCAATATGTACAATATCCAATAAGTTAGTCGTCCATTCTTGTTTGGCCTATAAATGGAGTTTTAATTATCTCTAGGAAATTTTCACAAGCATCAATTGATTCGAAATCAAAAGACTCCAAAATTCCATCAACATGGAGTTTCTTCATGTTTACTTTCCAATATGATTTAAACGGTGGTGTCACTTATAAGTGATCTTATAATCATTTGTCTTGCGACATTTTTAGCATCAGTGTTATGGATGTGATTTCTCCAACAAGATAAGCGTTCATCCATCTTTTATAAATGCGGTAATAATTTGAACAACCATTGTTCTCATAATACCAGAACAAACTAACAATTATTCAAACAAATCTTGAAGGCTAGGTTTAATTCCAACGAAACACAATAACACTTTATTTGTTTTCGATGAGAATCATCCCATATTCATTTGCTAGTTAATTAGGCCATTGTAGTTCTTGTATTGTGTTGTTCTGTATGACAGTTCATACCAACCAATTTAGTATCAAATACCCAAGAACCACATTGTTTTAACAAGCAACGAATACAGCCATAACATGTATATCTTCTATATACCTGAGCTGGACATTTCCAGTCTTTTCTTTTTTTGCCAGAATAAATTTTAGATTCTCTTTTAGCAATTCCTTTTCCTTTCTAGAAGAATCTATCAACATCAATAGTGGTGCCATACACATGGCACATATTTTAAGGCATGATTAGTCAAATACTAATACCATTGGACTCACACTTTGAAGTAGATCACCATAATCAAATATTTGGCGTTCTTCCAAATTCCATTCTTTAGTAATATTTTAATGTAGTAAATATTTTACCGACATCTTGTATTCATCCTATCATGACAACTTTCATGATCAAGCTACTATAGCCCATGAGGATGAATTGTGAGTATAATGCTAGTTCCCAAAACCTTTTTAGGAGATCTAGAAGGCTAGCGTCTCTAATCTTTGCAAATTCTCATACAATATGAGAACATGTGTCTTACTAAATTATACTCTATCACATTGCAACCAAACATTGTTTCAGATATCAGAATATCTTCCACACATGATAGTTTATGAAACAATTCTTTCAGCTCCTAGATAACCTTGATACTAAAAACAACTTTTGAATATCAAGGATCATGGAGGCAAGTGTGATACTTAGATACTAACACTGGAATTGTTACTCTTGATTTAATACTACTTATTAAATTTTATTGAGTAACCAAGGTTTGCTAAAAGTTTGCAATAGGACTTTAAACTTTAGATTGACATTCAAACAATACGATACCAGTTCGTAAAGTTAACATCCAGAATTCTATAGTTCTATTATCTCAATTATAGCTAATCGCAAGGTAGTAAATGGATGCCAATGCCTACAACAAACTATGCAAATTCAACTTTGATTTAGTTCATGATAAATTGAGTTCTATAATTCAAAATTACTAAGTGAACTCCCACTTAAAAACAACATCCCTCTTAGTTTTCTTAAGTGATTATACGAACCAAATTCACTATAACGCAACCAATCATCACGTGCAACGGCATAGTTTCAAAGGCGAACATCACCATGTTCATCATATCAACCATATGACTCATGCTTAACCTTTCGGTTCATGTTTCGAGGCCATGTCTGTACATGCTAGGCTCTGAAGTGGGAGGTTTTCTTCAATCTTTGGAAGTATTCTTCTTTAGTCCCCGGCAACGGCGCCAGAAAATTAGCTTGATGCGTGGTGAATGACCAGCCCGTTGGGAACCCCAAGAGGAAGGTGTGATGAGTATAGCAGCTAGTTTTCCCTCAGTTAAGAAACCAAGGTTTAATATTGTTCTTGGAGAGGAGAGACGACGATGACTGAAGGTGATGCTTGCGAGTTTGCGACAGCTGCGGACAATTTATATATGGCGCCTCGTCCAAACTTTGCTTGCTAGTTGCAACGTGGAACCTGCACACACACAAACAAATACTTTGCTCCCAACTTACGATGAGGTTGTCAATCTCACCGGTTTGCTCGAAACAAAGGTTATGAGTGTATCGAGTGGAAAACAGTAAAAGTATGCGAGTAAAGTAAACAGTACGAGTAAAGTAAACAGGTGATAGCAATATGATGTAAATAGGACCGGGGTCCACAGTTCACTAGTGGTGTCTCTCCATAGATAAAATAACACATGCTGGGTAAACAAATTACAGTTGGGCAATTGATAGAATAAAGATAAACATGATATGTCAAGAAGATCACTATGAGATTTACTCTGGGCATTACAACAAAATACATAGATTGCCATCCAACTGCATCTATGACAAATAATTCACTCCCGGGGATATCAATCCAAACACCCCAGTAGTATTAAGTTGCGAACAACAGATAATTACATTAAGCAAAGTGTGTAATGTAAACAAAGCATATGCCCTTGAGCATAAGAATGTTGTTTTCTCCCTAGTAGCAACAGCACATCTACCACCTTAGAGGTTTCTGTCACTCCCCCAGGTGAAATAGAGGCATGAACCCACTATCGAGCATAAATACCCCCTCTTGGAGTCACTAGCAACTACTCGGCCAAGATAGCTACTAACAACGGAGAGCATGCAAGATCATAAACAACATAGAGATAACAAAAGATATAATCCAGTACAGCAACTTAATCATAAACACCAATATTCATCGGATCCCAACAAACCAAACATGTAGAATTACATAACGGTGATCTCAATCATGTAAGGCAGCTATGAGATCTAAACATGAAGCACATGGTGGAGAAGACAACCATCTAGCTACTGCTATAGACCCATAGTCCAAGGTAGACTACTCACTCATCGCTCCGGAGGCAAGCATGGCGATGAAGAAGACCTCCGGTGGCGATTCCCCTCTCTGGCAGGGTGCCGGAAAGAGCTTCTGAACCCTCCCGATCTTTGGGTCGACGGCGGCGGCGGATCGCGATGTGTTCTGGAAATCTGATCGGGTACTTAGGTTTTTTCCGTCAGGGGGTCTTTATAGGCGAAGGGTCGATGTCAGAGGAGGGGCCAGGCGCCCTCACGCGGGGCCCACGTGACCAGGCCCCTGGTCGCGCTGCCCATGCGTGTGGGGCCCTGGTGGCCCCCCGTCCTACTTCTCTTCGGATCTCTGGAAGCTTCCGGGTAAAATAAGACTTCAGGAACTTGTTTCGTCCAATTCCGAGAATATTTCCTGTGTATCACTTCTGAAACACAAAAACAGCAGAAAACAGGAAACTGGCACTGTGGCAACTTGTTAATAGGTTAGTTCCGGAAAATGCATAAAAGTGCCACTAAGTGTAACGAAACAATAGGCAAATGGTGTAAAAACAAGCATGGAGCATCAAAAATTATAGATACGTTGGAGACGTATCAAGCATCCCCAAGCTTAACTCCTGCTCGTCCTCGAGTAGGTAAGTGATAACAAAAGAATAATTTTTGAGGTGACATGCACCTACACAATCTTGATCATATATGTAAGCATTTGTGAGCTGGGATCATAAGAACTTAAAACATGGGCATGAAGATATAATCTTGACAATAAGAACTTAGCAACCATGTTGTAAACATGAAAATGAACACAAACAAAAGATCATGATAATGAAACAATGAAAGTCAAACGTGTGTTCAAATCATAAGGAAAAACATACAAGTGGTTTTCAGCTTGTCCTTCAAAGAGAGCAAAACATAAATGCATAGGACACCTTCAAGTTTAAGAGGGCGACTAGATACAAATAATTTAAGAACAACTGAAACCAATCATCATGAATCAATCAATGAACTTTGGGACAATGCATATCACACTAAGAATGACAACTATGCTCTCTTAATGGTGCATAAAGAAAGAAGGTGGTGACTCAACATAAAAGTAAAAGAAAGGCCCTTCGCAGAGGGAAGCAGTGACTGCAAGTTTTATAACCTTCAAAAATTATGGTACTTACCGGCTTTGAGCTCTCATTGCCCCCATCATAAGCATCTTGAATGGTTAAAGTTAATGCGAGAACAATTATGATGCATATGCTTAACAAATCATAAGTTGAAAACCTCGTGCCCCGTGAATACGAGTACCCAAACCTCATGCTACTTTACTTAGAGTCCCAAGCAAGGCTCTTGTCATTGTAAGTATATGCATATCATTGAGAACCGCCAATGGGGTACCTCCGTGCCCGATGACATGGAACAAGCCCACACCAAAATGACAGGACAAGCAGACAATGAACACCTCGACATCTCTTTTATTTGCCTTTTGTTTAGCTTTTTATTGTGAGATGCGTCGTCGTATGTTCACCATGGGTATGCTGCAAATTTCCACCATGAATTATGCATGGCTTAGATTGGCGGCCCGGCGTTTCCCTAACATATATACAAACTCCATGATCCCTACAAGATTCCCAATTCATTTCACACCGCGGGCATCCATAAACAAAAGATCACGATATCAACTCAAATAAGAAGTGCAATGTTGAAAGCTTGCCCATGACAGCATGGATGGGCTAGAATCCAACTTACAACTTGCAAGCATAACAACTCAACATAAGAGACCACAATGTCAAATTTTTAAGAACAGGAAAAAGTAAAGTGTGCCTTCCAGTTCGTGAGAGCTTTACTTACCGAATTTCGCATAACACTGGTAAGAGTTTAATTTGAAGAGAAAATAAAAGCAAGTCAAATTTACTTGGAATAGCAAATTGCTAGTAGGTATGTATGGTGGACACTTTGGAAAACTTTGGCTTTTAGGAGTTGGATGCACGAGTAGAGCTCATACTCAGTACAAGGCGAGGGCTAGCAAAAGACTGGGAGCGACCAACAAAGAGAGCAATAATGGCCATAATCATGCAAAGCGACAAAGCGACATTAAAAGAAGCATAAGATGGCATCAAAAGTCAAAAACTAAATGATCATGAAGGCTATTGGCGACTTTATAAGAGTCTAACATGTGTGAGCATGCGCCGAGTCAACCCAAATAAAGCATCAAGGAGAAAACCAAAATAATGCTTCCATACAATAAAAACAATGCATGATTTTTCAAAGGCTCATTAAGCAATCTCAGTTATTTGAGACAAGTCTTGCTACAGCAAAACCACTAAGCATACTATCAAAAAGACATCAAGCATGACATGAAAAAGCCTAAGCCGCAGTCTACACAATCTCCTTCTTGTACCACTATTTTGCACAAAGCTTTTTCTCTTTTCCAACACCATTTGAAATTTTTATAAACACCTCTTTTGATGAAAACCAATAAAGATCAGAGGCAAAAATACACCTTGATGAAAATATATGACAAGGTCTGAACGCAAATCAAGGCGAAAACAAAAACCAAAAGCAGCAGCAGCAAAAAGAAGAACACTTGAACAACTCCGTTTTTCACTCTTATTAAAAATTGAGCGTTCTTCGCAAATGAAAACAAGGCAACTTCTCCAAAGGAAATTTGTTGGGGTCCAACCATTTATTGCAGCAAACAAACAAACTAAACCAACTAAGAAACTAAAACAACTGACGCTCCAAGAAAAACACATAGTGCATGAAGCAATAAAAATATAGTGTTTTGAAAGGTGACCTGATTTTTGCCGATGAAGAAGGGGTGCCTCGGGGGCATCCCCAAGCTTTGACGCTTGTACTTCTTGGATATTTCTTGGGGTGATGCATGGGCATCCCCAAGCTTGAGCTTTTGTCCATTCTTCAACTCATCTCATCATTCTCCAATCCCTACACTTGAAAACTTCCTTCATACAAAACTAAACACAATTCTATTAGCAACATTAGTGTAAGCATAACATATAATCAACCCTCTATTTGCTTCAGGTTTCAACTCAAAACAACCACATATATAGCAAATACTACTGTAGCAACCTCCCCAAAAGTTCCGTGATCAAAAGAACTCAAAAGAAAGCGATAAAGTGGCAAACACAAATATTGGCAGAAATCTGTTAAAACTGAACAGCTGATAAAGGTCGAATTTTTGAGGGATTTTCTGTTGCTCAAATCAAAAAGTGTTAAGCTAACAAAAGTTTGGATATAACCTGGGGCATATGCACAAGAAATATCAGGTCCAAAAGATATACAGAGAATTTATACGAATTTTTACGGTGCAGCACCAAAAATAGTTTCAGGACAGCAACATCCCCAAATCTTTACCTCACTCGAATTAGAGGCTTCTCTTGGCACAAAAACGAAATAAACAAGATAAGGAGCGGTCATTACAGTAGAAATGACTTCCAAGACTCAAATAAAATAAAAAGTACTGAAAAGAAAAACATTGGGTTATCTCCCAAGAGTGCTTTTCTTTAACGCCTTTGAGCTAGGCGCAGAAAATTGCGAATCAAGTAATATCAAGTGATGAAGCATTAAGATCAACAGCAGAGGTCTTGTCAATAAGGCATTGTATTTCATCCACATAAGTTTTTGAAGACCCTTTGTGATCATGCTTTGGTACACTATTCTCATCAAAAAGATTTTCAGGACAAATCCAGTCAAAATTATTTTCGAAAGCTTTACTCAATCCCAAAAGCTTGCAAGGTATAGGTATCTCGGCCCCTTCATCATTTGTACTGATAACCGTTATAGGTGAACCGAGTTTATTAAAACATTTAAGAACTTTCCTAGCTTCAATAACGACATTCTTAAATTCTAGGCGCAAAGTTTCCAAGATAAAAGCTTTCTTTTCGGGATCCTCAATTTCATGAAGCTTAAGGAACATATGTTGCATAAAAGGATTAAACTAGCAAACCTAGTTTCCAACATGTCAATTAAATAAACAGAAGCAACCTCAATACTAGGAGCAAGCTCAACCCAAGACTTTTCCTCAACTTCCTCATGCATACTAATGTGATTAAAGAACTCCTCAATGTTACTTTTGCCAATAATCGAACCACTACCTACTGAGAGGTCCTCCAGAACGAACTTAGGGATCAGCATGATAAACTAAAGTAAAGAAATAACAACTACCAAGGATTCTATTTTTTTGGGTTTTGGATATAAAAACAATGCAAGTAAAATAAATAAAGTAAAGCAAAACAATAACAAAGTAAAGGATGTGTGTGTGAAAAACTCCCCTCGCAGAAGTCTTCTCTTCCTCCCCGGCAACGGCGCCAGAAAATTAGCTGCTGGTGCCAAGTTGACGTGGGAGGTTTTCTTCAATCTTTGGAAGTATTCTTCTTTAGTCCCCGGCAACGGCGCCAGAAAATTAGCTTGATGCGTGGTGAATGACCAGCCCGTTGGGAACCCCAAGAGGAAGGTGTGATGAGTATAGCAGCTAGTTTTCCCTCAGTTAAGAAACCAAGGTTTAATATCGTTCTTGGAGAGGAGAGACGGCGACGACTGAAGGTGATGCTTGCTAGTTTGCGACAGCTGCGGACAATTTATATATGGCGCCTCGTCCAAACTTTGCTTGCTAGCTGCAACATGGAACCTGCACACACACAAACAAATACTTTGCTCCCAGCTTACGATGAGGTTGTCAATCTCACCGGTTTGCTTGAAATAAAGGTTATGAGTGTATCGAGTGGAAAACAGTAAAAGTATGCGAGTAAAGTAAACAGTACGAGTAAAGTAAATAGGTGATAGCAATATGATGTAAATAGGACCGGGGTCCACAGTTCACTAGTGGTGTCTCTCCATAGATAAAATAACACATGCTGGGTAAACAAATTACAGTTGGGCAATTGATAGAATAAAGATAAACGTGATATGTCAAGAAGATCACTATGAGATTTACTCTGGGCATTACAACAAAATACATAGACCGCCATCCAACTGCATCTATGACTAATAATCCACTCCCGGGGATATCAATCTGAACACCCAGTAGTATTAAGTTGCGAACAACAGATAATTGCATTAAGCAAAGTGTGTAATGTAAACAAAGCATATGCCCTTGAGCATATGAATGTTGTTTTCTCCCTAGTAGCAACAGCACATCTACCACCTTAGAGGTTTCTGTCACTCCCCCAGGTGAAATAGAGGCATGAACCCACTATCGAGCATAAATACCCCCTCTTGGAGTCACTAGCAACTACTCGGCCAAGATAGCTACTAACAACGGAGAGCATGCAAGATCATAAACAACATAGAGATAACAAAAGATATAATTCAGTACAGCAACTTAATCATAAACACCAATATTCATCGGATCCCAATAAACCAATCATGTAGAATTACATAACGGTGATCTCAATCATGTAAGGCAGCTCATGAGATCTAAACATGAAGCACATGGTGGAGAAGACAACCATCTAGCTACTGCTATGGACCCATAGTCCAAGGTAGACTACTCACTCATCGCTCCGAAGGCAAGCATGGCGATGAAGAAGACCTCCGGTGGCGATTCCCCTCTCCGGCAGGGTGTCGGGAAGAGATTCTGGACCCTCCCGATCTTCGGGTCGACGGCGGTGGCGGATCGCGATGTGTTCTGGAAATCTGATCGGGTACTTAGGTTTTTTCCGTCGGGGGGTCTTTATAGGCGAAGGGTCGATGTCAGAGGAGGGGCCAGGCGCCCTCACGCGGGGCCCTCGCGGCCAGGCCCCTGGCCGCGCCGCCCATGTGTGTGGGGCCCTGGTGGCCCCCCTCCTACTTCTCTTCGGATCTCTGAAGCTTCCGGGTAAAATAAGACTTCAGGAACTTGTTTCGTCCAATTCTGAGAATATTTCCTGTGTATCACTTCTGAAACACAAAAACAGCAGAAAACAGGAAACTGGCACTGTGGCAACTTGTTAATAGGTTAGTTCCGGAAAATGCATAAAAGTGCCACTAAGTGTAACGAAACAATAGGCAAATGGTGTAAAAACAAGCATGGAGCATCAAAAATTATAGATACGTTGGAAACGTATCAGGCTCGCCAAGTAGAACCATAGCACTTGCGTGTGTAAAACTGTCTTACACCCGTCGTATATGAACGTAGAGTCTGTCACACCCGATCATCACGTGGTGTCTCGAAACGACGAACTTTCTTGACGGTGCATGCTATGGAAGAACACATTTTTTATCTTGATATTTATGTGAGAGGGATCATCTTATAATGCTACCGCGCGATCAAATCTAAGCAGAATAAGATGCATAAAAGGATAAACATCACATGCATATATAATGTGATATGATATGGTCCTTCACGCATTCGATCTCCATCTTGTGCATCATGGCATGATCTCCATCATTCCACCGGCGTAGCACCAAGGTCCATGGCGTGCCATGATGTCCCACAAGTATAGGGGATCGCAACAGTCTTCGAGAGAAGTATTACCCAAATTTATTGATTCGACACAAGGGGAGCCAAAGAATATATGTAAGCCTTAACAGATGAGTTGTCAATTCAGCTGCACCTAGAAACAGTCTTGCTCGCAGTGGTTTATCAGTAGCAACAGTTTTATAGTGGTGACAGTAGTGAAACAGTAACAGCAGTAGTAAAATAGCAGCGGTGATTATAGCAGTAGTAAACAGTAGGAACAAATACTGTAGGCATAGGGATGGATTACGGGCGTTGCATGGATAAGATAATTCATGAAATCAATGAGACATAGGCATTGCAGATAAATAATGATAAAGCATCCTAGTACTAACAATCATAGGCATGTGTTCCGTATATAGTCGTACGTGCTCACAAGGAGAAACTTGCACGACATCTTTTGTCCTACCAGCCTGTTGCAGCAGGGCCTCAAGGGAAACTACTGGTAATTAAGGTACTCCTTTTAATAGAGTACCGGAGCAAAGCATTAGCGCTTGGTGAACACATGTGATCCTTACATCATAGCCATCCCCTCCGGTTATCCCAATTTCTGTCACTTTGGGGCCTCGGGTTCTGGACAACAATATGTGTATACAACTTGTAGGTAAGACCATAAACAACAAGTATCATCATAGAAATAATAACATGTTCAGATCTGAAATCATGGCACTCAGGCCCAAAGTGACAAGCATTAAGCATAACAAGTTACAACAATGTCATAGGCACTAAATAAAGATACTAGGCACTATGCCCTAACAATCTCATATCAAATTACATGAACAATCTCATCCAATCCCTACCATCCCCTCACCTACAGCGGAGGAATTACTCACACATGGATGGGGGAGTCATGGATGGTCGATGGAGGAGCATCGGTGATAATGGTGATGAAGATCTCCTCCAAATCCCCGTCCCGACAGGGTGCCAGAACAGAGTTTCTGGTTCCAAATCGCGGTTTCTGATGGTGGCGGCGCAGCGGTACTTTTTCTGGAAAATAATGCCGTCCCCCGATATTAAGTCGTCAGAGGGTATATGTAGGCGAGAGGGGAGGTCGAGAGAGGCCCTGGGGCTCCCTCACGCCAGGTCGGCGCGGCCAGGGCTGGGCCGCGCCGCCTGGGTGTGAGGAGGCCCCAGGCCTCCTCTCCCTCCTGGCTTCTGGCTCCGTGGGTCTTCTGGTGAAATATGATTTTTCATAATTTTCCCGAATTTTTACTGAAAGTTGATTTCTGCACAAAAACGAGACACCAAAGCAATTCTGCTAAAAACAGGGTCAGTCCGTGTTAGTTGTATTCAAAACTCACAAATTAGAGGAGAAACAATAGCAAAAGTGTTCGGGAAAGTAGATACGTTTTGGACGTATCAACTCCCCCCAAGCTTAGCTATTTGCTTGTCCTCAAGCAATTCAGTTAACAACTGAGAGCGATAAAAGAAACTTTCACGAACACATTTGCATCATAGATGTATATATACTAACTATATGATCAAGTGCTCAGACGATTTATGATAAGAAATATGCAAGTAATGCTACCTCATAGTCATGCAAACTATGAAAGAATACCAATAGACTAATAAGAAGTACCATGAAACATAAGAAGTTGCAAGATTGTAATGTTCATAATAAGATATAAAAGAGTGGTATCCAGCTTGCCTTATTTGTGGAGCAAAACATAAATGCTGAGGCACCTCTGAAGTCCAAGAGAAGACTAGAAGTAGATATATCAAAGATACAAGCATCAAAGTTATACCACAATTAACCGTATTCTGGGACAAGCATATTACACTAAGAATAACAGCTATGCTCTCAAGAAGTGCTTTAAAGTTAGAATATGATGACTCAACATAAAAGTAAAAAGAATGGCCCTTCGCAGAGGGAAGCAGGGATTAAACATGTGCTAGAGCTTTTCATTTGTGAAACAGAGATAAAAATTTATTTTGAGAGGTGGTTGTTCTATGTCAACGACTAGCAATGAGGACTTGCTATCTTCCATAATAAACGAGTGAGAGCAGTTCCGAGTTCTTTGAAATTGGCACAATGGTGCTCTTTTTATAAAACTTTAGCACTCCTCCCCACCATTTTTATTTTCTCAAACCATGGCTAGCCGATTCCATCGGGTGCCCACCAACTTTCACTTTCCATGGAGGAGTGCTCTTTCTTTACTTTTTAGCATTTAGTTATAATGGTCTGACCAGCTCTCATGCAAAATTAATGATGAGCAGATGAAGCTGCCTAGTCGAGGGGTACTCAATTTAATATGGAAGATAGCAAATCCGACCACTACGTCCTCATGAGCTAAAAATAGTGGCACAAAATGAGAAGTTTTTGAAAGTTTTTGAAAGGTAGCACATGAAAATTTACTTGGAATGGCTTACAAATACCATGTAATAGGAATTTATAGTGGACTCTTTGGAAGACTTGGTTTTTGGTAATTGGATGCACGAGTAGAGCTTATACTCAGTACAAGTGAAGGCTAGCAAAAGACTGGGAAGCGACAATCGAGAGAGCAATAACTGTTATAATCATGCTTGCGACAAAACAAAATTAATATAGGCATAAAAATGATACAAAAACTCTGAGGCAATTAGATCATCGAGGCTTAATTTACTTTTTATTTAGTCATATGCATGCTTGAGCATGTGCCAAGTCGATTCAAATGAAACTTTTCAGAGGAGGATACCACAAAGTTCATACCATTTTTATGAATAAAACAATGCAAGCAAACAACTACATGACATGCTACAAAATATTAGTAAATTGAAACTAATCATATGAAAACAAGAACTACAAAGCATCCATTAGATGACATATACCTTACATGAACTGACAAAGCATGTCCACATAGATGAGTATATGTACAAAAATGAAAACAAATAGAGTTCATACCAGCCTCTTACCACATCTCAGATTGTCATATGTCGTCATTATTGCTCTTCACTTGTGCGGATTGAATAATATAAAGTGAATACCAAGCTCCAATGGAGTAACGGGAGACTAAACTCTGCAACAAACTTTACAAAACCGAAGAGGAACAACAAATATTTTTGGGTTTTTGATTTTTGAAACAAGAACGAAAGGAAACCGCAAACAAAGCAAAATATTTTTGGATTTTTGAAATAGCAAACCGAAAATAGGAAGTAAAGCAAACCAAAGGTAGAAAACTAAAGAACCAAATAAAGAGAAACAACGGAAATATTTTTGGTCTTTTTGTGTTTTGGAAAGCAGAAATAAAAGCAAGAAGCAACAAAGTAAAAAGAAAGCAAAATGTGGATGTACAATGAACCGACAAAATATGATATGTAGATGAGTGAATCGTCGGCGTACCTCCCCCCAAGCTTAGGCTTTTGGCCTAAGTGGAGATCAATCCCAGCTTAGCCAATTCGGCCACGAGGTGGCACCTCCGTGGTGCGATGAAGATGCACCGTCGTCCTGATATGAGCTCGAGGACGCCCCGGTGTAGTAGGTGGTGTAGTCATAGGTGGGCGCCTCCTCTTCCTCCTAGACCACCACGCCATGCTGGATGTTGAAACCAAGCAACCTTAGTCGCTCGTCCAACTCCTCCTTCGTGCGTGACCATGGCCTCACATGAATACTGAACAAGTCAGGCTGAGGCAAAGGAACTTCCCTTTCCTCTCCATCAGTGAATAACATCCTGTAAACTAATTTCCCTGCACATGAGTTAGCAGTAACAAAATAGTGGAGTTTCATGGCAGCAAGATCGAGCCTCTGTGGAGCCAATAATACATCATTAGGAGCAATATAAAGTCCTAGCTCAGCAACAATGCGTGCAGCAATAATACCTCCATAAATAGGTCCCCTAGCAGCGAGGCGACGAGCAACAACAGCACCGAGGTTATACTTTCTACTAACATCAAGAGCAGTAGCAAGAAAAGCTAAATGGTAGTTAGATATATTACTAGTATTACCTCTACCAAGAACACTAGTAGCAAGATAATAAGTGAAATATCTAATAGCAGGGAGCTGAATGTTTCTTATCTTGCCACGCTGTGCGGTGTGGTCATCATCATTAGTCACCACTCGGTAAAGCTCCAACAAATCAGGGGGCTGATTTTGTATCTTCTTGGATGTTCCAAACATGGGAATACCTAAAATAGAACAAAATCTCTCCAAAGACATGGTGATAGATTTATCATAGATCTTGAATGCAATGGAAGGATAGAAATGAGAGTTAGTAAATTTAAAGCTTTCAGCGAAAGTCTTTGTAAGCAAAGCATATTGGTTACTCTCATCCGTCATGTAAGGAGTCAATCCAACCCTGTTAATAAGGAGCAAGAAATCATCAAGAATCCCTGCATCACTCAAAAAGTTAAAACAAGGAAAGGTGGACGGATGTGCATCTCGATCGTCCCCCTCAAGGTTCGGTGACATGAGATCCTCATTATAGGACATCCTATATCGAGCAGTAGATCTTGAAGGCCTTGATGACCTCGGTGCATCACTTTCAAACACTTCTCCATATGTGAAGTTGTCCATCACCTTCTCTGAAATTTTTAACAAATGTCATAAAAATGATTTTAAGACAAGCAAGTGTGGGAAACTACTATAGTGAGTTACTAGAGAGCTATCATGCATCAAAATAACATTTCTAAGCAATAGAATAAGCATGCATACTCATTTATACTGTCACCTACAATGCTAAAATACTCACGAAATACTTTACCAAAAGAAATTCTACTTGGACAAGCGGAGGAGTCACATACCGGAGAGCAAATGATCCAAATCTCAGCAAAAATAATGGGCTGAGCAAGGAGATTGAAAAATTGAAGCAAGAACAGCAGGAACACGGGTTTGAGCTGGATGAGTGTTGTTTTTCCAGAGAGAGAAAGAGCAGGGGAGGAAGAAATAAGTGAGGGGCCAGGTGGGGCCCCCTCACGCCTGGGTGGCGCGGCCAGGGCTGGGCCGCGCCACCTGTGTGTGAGGTGGTGTGGCAGCCCACCCTGGTGCCTCCCAGGTGTCTCTCCGACCCATTTTTGACATAAAAATTTATAAAGAATTTTCTGGAATTTTTCGAGAAACTTGATTTTTGAGGATTTTTCAGAAATTGGCATATCGATAAAAACTCAGAAAAATGACGGTGAAATGATTTTGAGCAAAACAAAACCAAGCATGCAGCAGCTCTGAGATACTCTTAATCATGCAACTAAACTGAAAGAATAAAACTTATGAAAGTAAATGAGAATGAGGTGGAGTGGAAGCGGTGAAAACGAAGTTTCGTTCATATAAAATCACTTTGTTAACAAGGTTGATCAAGTCTTGTTACCAAACTTACTTTGTATGAGGCAAAACTTTGCACTTCACTAAATGCTTATGTTACCTCAACTTTGATAGGCATGGTCCCAATCATAACAATTTTATATTCTTCTTTGGGCTTTTGCTCTGAACAAATAATTTGACCAACTTTGATGGTCTCAACATGCTTTATCGAATTTAGAACACTCTTCCTATCAATCTTCTTGGGAAAATAAACTGTATACTCTTTGTCATTGACATTAAAAGTTACTTTTCCTTGATTACAATTAATAATAGCACATGCAGTATTTAGAAAAGGTCTTCCAAGAATAATAGACATATTATCATCTTCAGGCATTTCCAACACAACAAAGTTAGTTAAAATTAAGAAACTGTTAGCAACTTGAACAGGAACATTCTCACATATACCAATAGGAATAGTAGTAGACTTATCAGCCATTTGCAAAGATATATCAATTGATACTAATTTTTCTAGATCAAGTCTCTTATAAAGAGAAAAAGGCATGACACTAACTCCGGTTCCCAAATCACATAAAGTAGTTCTAACATAGTTATTTATAATGGAGCAAGGAATAGTTGGTATACCTGGATCCCCAAGCTTCTCCGGTACTTTACCATCAAAAGAATAATTAGCAAGTAAAGTGGAAATCTCCTCATTAGGAATTTTCCTTTTGTTAGTAACAATATCTTTCATATACTTTGCATAAGGAGGCATTCTAATAGCATCAGTCAAAGGAATTTGCAAAAATAAAGGTTTCATCCATTTACAAAACCTATTGTAGTGTTCTTCTTCTTTGGACTTGTCTTTCTTACCAGGAAAAGGCATTGGTTTCTATACCCAAGGTTCTCTCTCTTTACCATGCTTGTTGGCAATGAAGTCTTCTTTGGTGTACTTTGCATTCTTATCAATCTTTTCTGGTTCTTCTTCAACTTCTTCTTTATCGGAAGCGTTTCCTGGTTCAGTTTCAGCATCAGAAATAGAAATACTATTAGGATCTTTACCTGCTTCAGAGGATTCTGCAGTTGTTTTATGCTTCTTCTTCTTCTTCTTGGAAGGAATATCATCATTTGGAGTGCATTGAGAATCCTGCTCGATCCTCTTAGGATGCCCTTCAGGATATAAGGGGTCTTGAGTAACAGCGCCACTTCTTGTGCAAATTTCACATGCTTGCTTCTCTCTTGCAGCATTAACTAGCAAGTCTTTTTGCACCTTAGTAAGCTGATCAATTTGTGTTTGAATCATTTGAAAATGTTTAACAAGTATCTTCACATCATTGGCGGTTCTCTCCACAATATCCTGCAACTTGTTAATAGCTCTAGAATTTTCCAATAAATGATTATGCACCATTCTATTAAAATTTTCTTGCTTAACAATAAAATTATCAAATTCATCTAAGCATTGATCAGGAGGTTTCGAATAAGGAATATCTCTTTCATCAAAGCGTTGGAGAGAGTGTACCTCAATAGTGGATGAGCGAGGAATTGGCTTACATAATTCTTCTATAGGAGGTAAATTCTTCACATCTTCGGCTTTAATACCTTTCTCCTTAAGAGATTTCTTAGCTTCCCTCATCACTTCATAATTTAGTTCAATCATCCCTCCCTTCTTCGGTGTAGGCTCTAGATCTGGCGCAGGTATAGGTGCTGGTGTTGGCTCAACTGGAGTCCAATCATCATGATTCCGGCTTATTTTAGCCATTAATTCTTCAGCTTCAGCCGGAGTTCTTTCCCTGAAAACACAACCAGCACAACTATCCAAATACGACTTAGATTCATCCGTTAGTCCATTATAAAATATATCAAGGAGTTCATTTTTAGGCAATGGTTCTTTAGGCAAAGCTCTAATTAAAGAACAAAACCTTGTCCAAGATTCAGGCAATATCTTTCCTTTTCCCTGTTCAAAATCAAAGATTTTCTGCACAGCAGCATGTTGAGCACTAGCAGGAAAATATTTTTGAAAGAAAGCATTAACCAAAGCAATAGGACTAGTAAGAGATCCAGGAGACAAGCTTTTAAACCAAGTTTTAGCATCATCTTTCAATGAGAAAGGAAAAATCTTAGCAAGAAAGTAAGTGCGGAGCTTAATATCATCAGAAAACAAATTACTCAAAGTAGAAAGCTCATTCATGTGCCGCATAGCACTCTCATCTTTAGTACCACAAAAAGGAGTTTTCTCAACAATAGATATGTAAGATAAATCCAAAGAGAAATTATAATCCTTGTCTCTAATATTTATGGGAGAAGCAGCAAACTTAGGATCAGGAGACAAATTATATCTAACAGAACGTCTTGCAAGAAGTTCTTTAACATTACCAACATTATGAGCAGCACGTGCTTCAGCAATAAAATCATCATTAAGCTCAATATAAGCATCATCATCATAATCATCACTAGAACATTCCCTAGACTCAGGTGAACTAACAGGTGTAACAGTGGTGTTTCCCAACTTAGCTCTAGCAATAGTAGCATCTAAAAAGGAACCTAGTGAACCACTCTTATCAAGCACAGTAGAAGCATCATCTAAATTATCAGTTGCATTTTCAATCTCAGCAGAAGTAGTAGTAGTAGCGTGTGGGTGTGGTGGTGTAAGCAACTTACTCATAACAGATGGTGAATCAAGAGCAACAGAAGTGTTCAAAGTCGTACATCTTCTTATAGTGGATGGCAATATAGGAACTTTTCCATCACGAGGTTTACCCATGATGAAAGGATTGCAGCGATCAATATGAATTCCAAGTGAACTTATAAATAAAGCTATGCTCCCCGGCAACGGCGCCAGAAAATAGTCTTGATGTCCCACAAGTATAGGGGATCGCAACAGTCTTCGAGGGAAGTATTACCCAAATTTATTGATTCGACACAAGGGGAGCCAAAAAATATATGTAAGCCTTAACAGATGAGTTGTCAATTCAGCTGCACCTAGAAATAGTCTTGCTCGCAGTGGTTTATCAGTAGCAACAGTTTTATAGTGATGACAGTAGTAAAACAGTAATAGCAGTAGTAAAATAGCAGTGGTGATTATAGCAGTAGTAAACAGTAGGAACAAATACTGTAGGCATAGGGATGGATTACGGGCGTTGCATGGATAAAATAATTCATGAAATCAATAAGACATAGGCATTGCAGATAAATAATGATAAAGCATCCTAGTACTAACAATCATAGGCATGTGTTCCGTATATAGTCGTACGTGCTCACAAGGAGAAACTTGCACGACATCTTTTGTCCTACCAGCCTGTTGCAGCAGGGCCTCAAGAGAAACTACTGGTAATTAAGGTACTCCTTTTAATAGAGTACCAGAGCAAAGTATTAGCACTCGGTGAACACATGTGATCCTCACATCATAGCCATCCCCTCCGGTTATCCCAAATTTTGTCACTTTGGGGCCTCGGGTTCCGGACAACAATATGTGTATACAACTTATAGGTAAGACCATAAACAACAAGTATCATCATAGAAATAATAACATGTTTAGATCTGAAATCATGGCACTCGGGCCCAAAGTGACAAGCATTAAGCACAACAAGTTGCAACAATATCATAGGCACTAAATAAAGATACTAGGCACTATGCCCTAACAATCTCATATCAAATTACATGAACGATCTCATCCAATCCCTACCATCCCCTCACCTACAGCGGGGGAATTACTCACACATGGCTGAGGGAGTCATGGATGGTCGATGGAGGAGCATCGGTGATGAAGATCTCCTCCAAATCCCCGTCCCGGCAGGGTGCCAGAACGGAGTTTCTGGTTCCGAATCGCGGTTTCTGATGGTGGGGGCGCAGCGGAACTTTTTCTGGAAAATAACGCCGTCCCCCGATATTAAGTCGTCAGAGGGTATATGTAGGCGAGAGGGGAGGTCGAGAGGGCCCCTGGGGCTCCCTCACACCAGGCCGACGCGGCCAGGGCTAGGCCGCGCCGCCTGGGTGTGAGGAGGCCCCATGCCTCCTCTCCCTCCTAGCTTCTGGCTCCGTGGGTCTTCTGGTGAAATAGGATTTTTCATATTTTTTCCCAAATTTTTACTGAAAATTGATTTCTGCACAAAAACGAGACACCAAAGCAATTCTGCTGAAAACAGCGTCAGTCCATGTTAGTTGTATTCAAAACTCACAAATTAGAGGAGAAATAATAGCAAAAGTGTTTGGGAAAGTAGATACGTTTTGGACGTATCACGCCACCTTGGTTGTCTTCCTCTATAACAATATATCACTTGGATATATATATTCGGCACGCAGGCCATTTAAATGTAAAGACAATCATATGGCTCCTGCCGGTTGTTTATAACTTACAAAAAGGATTATCGCATACAATTTGTAACATAAACAATTTAACCATATCACATGCCCTGTAAAAACAAGTTAGACGTTTCTAATTTGTCTTGCATATTTTACGTGGTTTGGGGCTTTCTAGGAAGAACCGTTCTTACCTACGAACATGTAACCACAACGGTGATAAAATATTATTTACAACTCTTTGTAAAATAGATCATAACTATAGTGGGAGAAACGTGCACCCGCAAAACCACATATGCCAAAGCATGTCAAGTGTGGGACAAGTCTGGTGAACGCGGTCACGTAAGGTTAGTCTCGGGCAGCTTCAATCCTACTATGCCACTATGATCCAAAATACAAAAAATAGCAATAACATGATCATCAACGCCCACATCTCCATGTGTTCTAATCGTGAATACCAACTACGCATAGAGATGGCTCTGATACCACTGATGGGTTCGTAGCATAGAAAACAAAAATTTTCCTACGCAAGAACATATAAACTAGCCAAGAAACTCTACGAGATGGTAGCTGATGCGTGGTAAATGACCAGCCCGTTGGGAACCCCAAGAGGAAGGTATGATGAATATAGCAGCTAGTTTTGCCTCAGTTAGAAACCAAGGTATGTCGATATTGGAGAGGAGAGACAAACGACTGAAGGTGATGCTTGCTAGTTTACGATAGCTGCGGACAATTTATATATGGCGCCTCGTCCAAGCTTTTCTTTGCTAGCTGCAATGCGGAACCTACACACACACAACCAAATACTTTGCTCCCAACTTACGATGAGGTGGTCAATCTCACCGGTTTGCTTGAAACAAAGGTTATGAGCATATCGAGTGGAAAGTAATAATAGTATACGAGTAAAGTAAACAGTGCGAGTAAAGTAAACAAGTGACAGCAATATGATGGAAATAGGACAGGGGTCCACAGTTCACTAGTGGTATCTCTCCATAAGATAAATAACACATGTTGGGTAAACAAATTATAGTTGGGCAATTGATAGAATAAAGATAACATGATATGTCAAGAAGATCACTATGAGATTTACTCTGGGCATTACAACAAGATACATAGACCGCCATCCAACTGCATCTATGACTAATAATCCACTTGTGCGAATCAATCCGAGAACTCCACAAGTATTAAGTTGCGAACAACAGATAATTGCATTAAGCAAAGTGTGTAATGTAAACAAAGCATATGCCCTTGAGCATATGAATGTTGTTTTCTCCCTAGTAGCAACAGCACATCTACAACCTTAGAGGTTTCTGTCACTCCCCCAGGTTAAATAGAGGCATGAACCCACTATCGAGCATAAATACCCCCTCTTGGAGTCACTAGCAACTACTCGGCCAAGATAGCTACTAACAACGGAGAGCATGCAAGATCATAAACAACATAGAGACAACATAAGATATAATTCAGTACAACAACTTAATCATAAACACCAATATTCATCGGATCCCAACAAACCAAACATGTAGAATTACATAACGGTGATCTCAATCATATAGGGCAGCTCATGAGATCTAAACATGAAGCATATGGTGGAGAAGACAACCATCTAGCTACTGCTATGGACCCATAGTCCAAGGTAGACTACTCACTCATCGCTCCGGAGGCAAGCATGGTGATGAAGAAGACCTCCGGTGGCGATTCCCCACTCCGGCAGGGTGCCGAGAAGAGCTTCTGCACCCTCCCGATCTTCGGGTCGACGGCGGCGGCGGATCGCGATGTGTTCTGGAAAAGTGATCGGGTGTTTAGGTTTTTTCCGTCGGGGGGTCTTTATAGGCAAAGGGGCGATATCAGAGATGGGGCCAGGTGGCCTCACACCTGGCTGGCGCGGCCCAGGCCCTGGCCGCGCCGGCCTAGTGTGTGGGGCCCCTGTGGCCCCCCTCCTACTCCTCTTCGGATCTCTGGAAGATTCCGGGTAAAATAAGACTTTAGGAACTTGTTTTGTCCAATTCTGAGAATATTTCCTATGTATCAGTTCTGAAACACAAAAACAACAGAAAACAGGGAACTGGCACTGTGGCAACTTGTTACCGGAAAATGCCTAAAAGTGCCACGAAGTGTAACGAAACAATAGGCAAATGGTGTAAAAACAAGCATGGAGCATCAAAAATTATAGATATGTTTGAGACGTATCAAGCATCCCCAAGCTTAACTCCTGCTCGTCCTCGAGTAGGTAAGTGATAACAAAAGAATAATTTTTGATGTGACATGCACCTACACAATCTTGATCATATATGTAAGCATTTGTGAGCTGGGATCATAAGAACTTAAAACATGGGCATGAAGATATAATCTTGACAATAAGAAACTTAGCAACCATGTTGTAAACATGCAAATGAACACAAACAAAAGATCATGAAAATGAAACAATGAAAGTCAAATGTGTGTTCAAATCATAAGGAAAAACATACAAATGGTTTTCAGCGTGTCCTTCAAAGAGAGCAGAACATAAATGCATAGGACACCTTCAAGTTTAAGAGGGCGACTAGATACAAATAATTTGAGAACAAGTGAAACCAACAATATGAATCAATCAATGGAAACTTTGGGAGTATGCACATTATACTAAGAATGACAACTATGCTATCTTAATGGTGCATAAAGGTAGAAGGTGGTGACTCAACATAAAAGTAAAAGATAGGCCCTTCGCAGAGGGAAGCAGTGATTGCAAGTTTTATAACCTTTAAAAATTATGGTACTTACCGGCTTTGAGCTCTCATTGCCCCCATCATAAGCATCTTGAATGGTTAAAGTTAATGCGAGAATAATTATGATCCATATGCTTGATAAATCATAAGTTGAAAACCTCGTGTCCCGTGAATACGAGTACCCAAACCTCATGCTACTTTACTTAGAGTCCCAAGCAAGGCTCTTGTCATTGTAAATATATGCATATCATTGAGAACCGCCAATGGGGTACCTCCGTGCCCGATGACATGGAACAAGCCCACACCAAAATGACAGGACAAGCACACAATGAACACCTCGACATCTCTTTTATTTGCCTTTTGTTTAGCTTTTTATTGTGAGATGCGTCATCGAATGTTCACCATGGGTATGCTGCAAATTTCCACCATGAATTATGCATGGCTTAGATTGGCGGCCCGGTGTTTCCCTAACACATATAAAAACTCCATGATCCCCACAAGATTCCCAATTCATTTCACACCGCGGGCATCCATAAACAAAAGATCACGATATCAACTCAAATAAGAAGTGCAATGTTGAAAGCTTGCCCCATGACAGCATGGATGGGCTAGTCTCCAAACTTACAACTTGTAAGCATAACAACTCAACATAAGAGACCACAATGTCAAATTTTTAGAACAGGAAAAAGTAAAGTGTGCCTTCCGGTTCGTGAGAGCTTTACTGACCGAATTTTTGCATAACACTGGTAAGAGTTTAATTTGAAGACTAAATAAAAGCAAGTCAAATTTACTTGGAATAGCAAATTGCTAGTAGGTATGTATGGTGGACAATTTGGAATACTTTGGCTTTTAGGAGTTGGATGCATGAGTAGAGCTCATACTTAGTACAAGGCGAGGGCTAGCAAAAGACTGGGAGCGACCAACTAAGAGAGCAATAATGGCCATAATCATGCAAAACGACAAAGCGACATTAAAAGAAGCATAAGATGGCATCAAAAGTCAAAAACTAAATGATCATGAAGGCTATTGGCGACTTTGTAAGAGTCTAACATGTGTGAGCATGCGCCAAGTCAACCCAAATAAAGCATCAAGGAGAAAACCAAAATAATGCTTCCAAATAATTAAAAACAACGCATGATTTTTTTCAAAGGCTCATTAAGCAATCTCAGTTATTTGAGACAAGTCATGCTACAGCAAAAACACTAAGCATACTATCAAAAATACATCAAGCATGACATGAAAAAGCCTAAGCCACAGTCTACACAAGCTCCTTCTTGTACCACTATTTTGCACAAAGCTTTTTCTCTTTTCCAACACCATTTGAAATTTTTAAAGACACCTCTTTTGATGAAAACCAATAAAGATCAGAGGCAAAAATACACCTTGATGAAAATATATTTCAAGGTCTCAACGCAAATCAAGGCGAAAACAAAAACCAAAAGCAGTAGCAGAAAAAGAAGAACACTTGATTTTTAATAAGAGTGAAAACTAGAGCGTTCTTTGTAAATGAAAACTAGTGCATCTCCTCCAAAGGAAATTTGTTGGGGTCTAACCATTTATTGTAGCAAACAAAATAAAACAAACTAAGAAAACTAAAACAACTGACGCTCCAAGAAAAACACATAGTGCATGAAGCAATAAAAATATAGTGTTTTGAAAGGTGACCTGATTTTTGCCGATGAAGAAGGGGTGCCTCGGGGGCATCCCCAAGCTTTGACGCTTGTACTTCTTGGATATTTCTTGGGGTGATGCATGGGCATCCCCAAGCTTGAGCTTTTGTCCATTCTTCAGCTCATCTCATCATTCTCCAATCCCTACACTTGAAAACTTCCTTCATACAAAACTAAACACAAATCTATTAGCAACATTAGTGTAGGCATAACATATAATCAACCTCTTTTTGCTTCAGGTTTCAACTCAAAACCACCACATATAAAGTATATACTACTGTAGCAACTTCCACAAGAGTTCCATGATCAAAAGAACTCGCAAAGAAAGCGATAAAGTGGCAAAAACAAATATTGGCAGAAATCCGTCAAAACAGAACAGCTGACAAAGGCCGAATTTTTGAGGGATTTTATATTGCTCAAATCAAAAAGTGTTCAACTAACAAAAGTTTGGATATAACCTGGGACATATGCAAAAGAAATCTCAGGTCTAAAAGATAAACAGAGAATTTATACGAATTTTTACGGTGCAGCACCGAAAACAGTTTCAGGACAGCAACATCCCTAAATCTTTACCTCACTCAAATTAGAGGCTTCTCTTGGCACAAGAACGAAATAAAAAGGATAAGGAGTAGTCATTACAGTAGTAATGACTTCCAAGACTCAAATAAAAGAAAAAGTACTGAATAAAAACATTGGGTTATCTCCCAAGAGTGCTTTTCTTTAACGCCTTTGAGCTAGGCGCAGAAAATTGCGAATCAAGTGTAACATCAAGTGATGAAGCATCAAGATCAATAGCAGAGGTCTTGTCAATAAGGCATTGTATTTCATCCACATAAGTTTTAGAAGACCCTTTGTGATCACGCTTTGGTACAATCAAATCACAAAAAAGATTTTTGGGACAGATCCTGTCAAAATTATTTTCGAAAGCTTCACACAATCCAAAGAGCTTGCTAGGTATAGGTATTTCGGCCCCTTCATCATTTGTACTAATAACCTTTATAGGTGAACCGAGTTTATTAAAATGTTTAAGAACTTTTCTAGCTTCAATAACGACATCTTTAAATTCTAGGCGCAAAGCTTCCAAGATAAAAACTTTCTTTTCTGGATCCTCAATTTCATGGAGCTTAAGGAACATGTATTGCATAAAAGGATTAAGACTAGCAAACCTAGTTTCCAACATGTGAATTAAATAAGCAGAAGCAACTTCAATACTAGGAGCTAGCTCAACCAAAGACTTTTCCTCAACTTCCTCAAGCATACTAATGTGATTAAAGAACTCCTCAATGTTACTTTTTCCAACAATCGAACCACTACCTACTGAGAGGTCCTCCAGAACGAACTTAGGGAACAACATCATGAACTAAAAGTAAAGAAATAACAACTACCAAGGATTCTAATTTTTTTGGGTTTTTGATATGAAATGATGCAGGTAAAATAAATAAAGTAAAGCAAAGCAATAAACAAAGTAAAGGATGTGTGTGCGAAAAACTCCCCTCGCAGAAGTCTTCTACTTCCTCCCCGGCAACGGCGCCAGAAAAAGAGCTTGATGCGTGGTAAATGACCAGCCCGTTGGGAACCCCAAGAGGAAGGTATGATGAATATAGCAGCTAGTTTTCCCTCAATTAGAAACCAAGGTATGTCGATCTTGGAGAGGAGAGACAAACGACTGAAGGTGATGCTTGCTAGTTTGCGACAGCTGCGGACAATTTATATATGGCGCCTCGTCCAAGCTTTGCTTTGCTAGCTGCAACGCGGAACCTGCACACACATAACCAAATACTTTGCTCCCAACTTACGATGAGGTTGTCAATCTCACCAGTTTGCTTGAAACAAAGGTTATGAGCGTATCGAGTGGAAAGTGATAATAGTATGCGAGTAAAGTAAACAGTGCGAGTAAAGTAAACAAGTGACAGCAATATGATGGAAATAGGATCGGGGTCCACAGTTCACTAGTAGTGTCTCTCCATAAGATAAATAGCACATGCTTGGTAAACAAATTACAGTTGGGCAATTGATAGAATAAAGATAATGTGATATGTCAAGAAGATCACTATGAGATTTACTCTGGGCATTACAACAAGATACATAGACCGCCATCCAACTGCATCTATGACTAATAATCCACTTGTGGCGAATCAATCCGAGAACTCCACAAGTATTAAGTTGCGAACAACAGATAATTGCATTAAGCAAAGTGTGTAATGTAAACAAAGTATATGCCCTTGAGCATATGAATGTTGTTTTCTCCCTAGTAGCAACAGCACATCTACAACCTTAGAGGTTTCTGTCACTCCCCCAGGTTAAATAGAGGCATGAACCCACTATCGAGCATAAATACCCCCTCTTGGAGTCACTAGCAACTACTCGGCCAAGATAGCTACTAACAACGGAGAGCATGCAAGATCATAAACAACATAGAGATAACATAAGATATAATTCAGTACAGCAACTTAATCATAAACACCAATATTTATCGGATCCCAACAAACCAAACATGTAGAATTACATAACGGTGATCTCAATCATGTAGGGCAGCTCATGAGATCTAAACATGAAGTATATGGTGGAGAAGACAACCATCTAGCTACTGCTATGGACCCGTAGTCCAAGGTAGACTACTCACTCATCGCTCCGGAGGCAAGCATGGTGATGAAGAAGACCTCCGATGGCGATTCCCCTCTCCGACAGGGTGCCGGGAAGAGCTTCTAGACCCTCCTGATCTTCGGGTCGACGGCGGCGGCGGATCACGATGTGTTCTAGAAAAGTGATCGGGTGTTTAGGTTTTTTCCGTCGGGGGGTCTTTATAGGCGAAGGGGCGATGTCAGAGGTGGGGCCAGGTGGCCTCACACCTGGCTGGTGTGGCCCAGGCCCTGGCCGCGCCGGCCTGGTGTGTGGGGCCCCTGTGGCCCCCCTCCTACTCCTCTTCGGATCTCTGGAAGCTTCCGTGTAAAATAAGATTTCAGAAACTTGTTTTGTCCAATTCCGAGAATATTTCCTGTGTATCACTTCTGAAACACAAAAAACAGCAGAAAACAGGGAACTGGCACTGTGGCAACTTGTTAATAGGTTAGTTCCGGAAAATGCATAAAAGTACCACGAAGTGTAACGAAAAAATAGGCAAATGGTGTAAAAACAAGCATGGAGCATAAAAAATTATAGATACGTTTGAGACGTATCAGTAGCAATGGAGACTAACCCTCGACGACCGGAAGCGGGGATTACGTTCCCGCATAAACGTTGCTGATGGAGAGTCGAGGAAGACGCACGTAGTCGACGTAGTTGTTCACTTGACGTAGTCGACATAGTGGTTCACTTGACGATCACAAGATCGTGTACATGGCGCCACAACCGGCAGCGCCCCCGTGATCGGTCACACATACAGCTCGTCGTCGACTCCTCCACACCCTCGGTCCAGCGGGGCAGCCGAAGAAGGGATCCACCGGACACTCCTCCACACACTTCTCCAAGTGTATGAATCACGAACTAAAAATTCGGTAGAGCTTCGCTAAGCTTGACGAATATTTGGGCAGCAACTATGCAGGAAGGGAGGATCAAGAAGTGTGAGACCTTGGAGGAGAGGGAGGGGTTTTATAGGGGAGGAGGGGGCAGCCCCCTTTGGGGGGTGCGCCGGCCCCAAGGAGGAGGACCTCCTCCACATCATGGTGGTAACCCCCTCTTCACTCCCTTCATGGTCGTAACCCCCTCATCAACATGAGGTAACCCCCATTTTAATTTTACATGACATTCATGCTAATTAAAATTCACACTTATTGATTTAATAAAACATTTTTATTTCTTTAATATTTGTTAATTCATTCAATTAACAAACATTAGCAAATACACCCTTGAGTTATTTCGATATCCCAAAATAGTTTCGGTACTTTTCTGAAACAACCCTCATGCTGTCCTGTAATTCGATCGGAGTATCATATCCACTCAAAAACGACGGCGAACCTTAAGTGTGTCACCCTACGGTTTGCGAATAATGTGGACATGATCGAGACTCCTATCTGATCAATAATCAACAGCGAGATCTGGAAATCCATGACGACTCCCACTTACTCAACGATGAACTAGTGATCGTGTGAACTGAAGCATGGTAAATGACCAGCCCATTGGGAACCCCAAGAGGAAGGTATGATGAATATAGCCGCTAGTTTTCCCTCAGTTAGAAACCAAGGTTTAATCGTTCTTGGAGAGGAGGGACAAACGACTGAAGGTGATGCAGACTGGCTTAATAACACTCTAACAAGGGCGCCGTTAACGATACTTGTTGACTCGTCTTCGGCCAGTAGCAACGCGGAACCTGCACACACACAACCAAATACTTTGCTCCCAACTTACGATGAGGTTGTCAATCTCACCGGTTTGCTTGAAATAAAGGTTATGAGCGTATCGAGTGGAAAATGATAATAGTATGCGAGTAAAGTAAACAGTGCGAGTAAAGTAAACAGGTGATAGCAATATGATGGAAATAGGACCGGGGTCCACAGTTCACTAGTGGTGTCTCTCCATAAGATAAATAGCACATGCTGGGTAAACAAATTACAGTTGGGCAATTGATAGAATAAAGATAAACGTGATATGTCAAGAAGATCACTATGAGATTTACTCTGGGCATTACAACAAGATACATAGACCGCCATCCAACTGCATCTATGACTAATAATCCACTTGTGGCGAATCAATCCGAGAACTCCACAAGTATTAAGTTGCGAACAACAGATAATTGCATTAAGCAAAGTGTGTAATGTAAAGAAAGCATATGCCCTTGAGCATATGAATGTTGTTTTCTCCCTAGTAGCAACAACACATCTACAACCTTAGAGGTTTCTGTTACTCCCCCAGGTTAAATAGAGGCATGAACCCACTATCGAGCATAAATACCCCCTCTTAGAGTCACTAGCAACTACTCGGCCAAGATAGCTACTAACAACGGAGAGCATGCAAGATCATAAACAACATAGAGATAACAAAATATATATTTCAGTACAACAACTTAATCATAAACACCAATATTCATCAGATCCCAACAAACCAAACATGTAGAATTACATAACGGTGATCTCAATCATGTAGGGCAGCTCATGAGATCTAAACATGAAGCACATGGTGGAGAAGACAACCATCTAGCTACTGCTATGGATCCATAGTCCAAGGTAGACTACTCACTCATCGCTCCGGAGGCAAAAATGGCGATGAAGAAGACCTCCGGTGGCGATTCCCCTCTCCGGCAGGGTGCCGAGAAGAGCTTCTGGACCCTCCCGATCTTCGGGTAGACGGCGGCAGCGGATCGCGATGTGTTCTGGAAAAGTGATCGGGTGTTTAGGTTTTTTCCGTTGGGGGTCTTTATAGGCGAAGGGGCGATGTCAGAGGTGGGGCCAGGTGGCCTCACACCTGGCTGGCACGGCCCAGGCCCTAGCCATGCCGGCCTAGTGTGTGGGGCCCCTGTGGCCCCCCTCCTACTGCTCTTCAGATCTCTGGAAGCTTCTGGGTAAAATAAGACTTCAGGAACTTGTTTCGTCCAATTCCGAGAATATTTCCTGTGTATCACTTCTGAAACACAAAAACAGCAGAAAACAGGGAACTGGCACTGTGGCAACTTGTTAATAGGTTAGTTCCGGAAAATGCATAAAAGTGCCACGAAGTGTAACGAAACAATAGGCAAATGGTGTAAAAACAAGCATGGAGCATCAAAAATTAAAGATACGTTTGAGACGTATCAAGCATCCCCAAGCTTAACTCCTGCTCGTCCTCGAGTAGGTAAGTGATAACAAAAGAATAATTTTTGATGTGACATGCACCTACACAATCTTGATCATATATGTAAGCATTTGTGAGCTGGGATCATAAGAACTTAAAACATGGGCATGAAGATATAATCTTGACAATAAGAAACTTAGCAACCATGTTGTAAACATGCAAATGAACACAAACAAAAGATCATGAAAATGAAACAATGAAATTCAAACGTGTGTTCAAATCATAAGGAAAAGCATACTAATGGTTTTCAGCTTGTCCTTCAAAGAGAGCAAAACATAAATGCATAGGACACCTTCAAGTTTAAGAGGGCGACTAGATACAAATAATTTGAGAACAAGTGAAACCAACAATATGAATCAATCAATGAAATCTTTGGGACTATGCACATTATACTAAGAATGACAACTATGCTCTCTTAATGGTGCATAAAGGTAGAAGGTGGTGACTCAACATAAAAGTAAAAGATAGGCCCTTCGCAGAGGGAAGCAGTGATTGCAAGTTTTATAACCTTTAAAAATTATGGTACTTACCGGCTTTGAGCTCTCATTGCCCCCATCATAAGCATCTTGAATGGTTAAAGTTAATGCGAGAACAATTATGATGCATATGCTTGATAAATCATAAGTTGAAAACCTCGTGTCCCGTGAATACGAGTACCAAAACCTCATGTTACTTTACTTAGAGTCCCAAGCAAGGCTCTTGTCATTGTAAATATATGCATATCATTGAGAACCGCCAATGGGGTACCTCCGTGCCCGATGACATGGAACAAGCCCACACCAAAATGACAGGACAAGCACACAATGAACACCTCGACATCTCTTTGATTTGCCTTTTGTTTAGCTTTTTATTGTGAGATGCGTCATCGAATGTTCACCATGGGTATGCTGCAAATTTCCACCATGAATTATGCATGGCTTAGATTGGCGGCCTGGCGTTTCCCTAACACATATAAAAACTCCATGATCCCCACAAGATTCCTAATTCATTTCACACCGCGGGCATCCATAAACGAAAGATCACGATATCAACTCAAATAAGAAGTGCAATGTTGAAAGCTTGCCCCATGACAGCATGGATGGGCTAGTCTCCAAACTTACAACTTGTAAGCATAACAACTCAACATAAGAGACCACAATGTCAAAATTTTAGAATAGGAAAAAGTAAAGTGTGCCTTCTGGTTCGTGAGAGCTTTACTGACCGAATTTTCGCATAACACTGGTAAGAGTTTAATTTGAAGAGTAAATAAAAGCAAGTCAAATTTACTTGGAATAGCAAATTGCTAGTAGGTATGTATGGTGGAAACTTTGGAATACTTTGGCTTTTAGGAGTTGGATGCACGAGTAGAGCTCATACTCAGTACAAGGCGAGGGCTAGCAAAAGACTGGGAGCGACCAACTAAGAGAGCAATAATGGCCATAATCATGCAAAGCGACAAAGCGACATTAAAAGAAGCATAAGATGGCATCAAATGTCAAAAACTAAATGATCATGAAGGCTATTGGCGACTTTGTAAGAGTCTAACATGTGTGAGCATGCGCCAAGTCAACCCAAATAAAGCATCAAGGAGAAAACCAAAATAATGCTTCCAAATAATTAAAAACAACGCATGATTTTTTTCAAAGGCTCATTAAGCAATCTCAGTTATTTGAGACAAGTCATGCTACAGAAAAACCACTAAGCATACTATCAAAAATACATCAAGCATGACATGAAAAAGCCTTAGCCGCAGTCTACACAAGCTCCTTCTTGTACCACTATTTTGCACAAAGCTTTTTCTCTTTTCCAACACCATTTGAAATTTTTAAAGACACCTATTTTGATGAAAACAAATAAAGATCAGAGGCAAAAATACACCTTCATGAAAAGATATGACAAGGTCTGAACGCAAATCAAGGCAAAAACTAAAACCAAAAGCAGTAGCAGAAAAAGAAGAACACTCGATGAAAAGAATAGAGTGAAAACGGAGTGTTCTTGGCAAATGAAAACGAGTACATCTTCTCCAAAAGAAATTTGTTGGGGTCCAACCATTTATTGCAGCAAACAAAACAAACCAACTAAGAAAACTAAAACAACTGACGCTCCAAGAAAAACACATAGTGCATGAAGCAACAAAAATATAGTGTCTTGAAAGGTGACCTGATTTTTGACGATGAAGAAGGGGTGCCTCGGGGGCATCCCCAAGCTTTGACGCTTGTACTTCTTGGATATTTCTTGGGGTGATGCATGGGCATCCCCAAGCTTGAGCTTTTGTCCATTCTTTAGCTCATCTCATCATTCTCCAATCCCTACACTTGAAAACTTCCTTCATACAAAACTAAACACAAATCTATTAGCAACATTAGTGTAGGCATAACATATAATCAACCTCTTTTTGCTTCAGGTTTCAACTCAAAACCACCACATATAAAGTATATACTACTGTAGCAACTTCCACAAGAGTTCCATGATCAAAATAACTCGCAAAGAAAGCAATAAAGTGGCAAAAACAAATATTAGCAGAAATCTGTCAAAATAGAACAGCTGACAAAGGCCGAATTTTTGAGGGGTTTTCTGTTGCTCAAATCAAAAAGTGTTCAACTAACGAAAGTTTAGATATAACCTGGGGCATATGTACAAGAAATCGAAGGTCCAAAAGATATACAGAGAATTTATACGAATTTTTACGGTACAGGACCAAAAACAGTTTCAGGACAGCAACATCCCCAAATCTTTACCTCACTCAAATTAGAGGCTTCTCTTGGCACAAAAACGAAATAAAAAGGATAAGGAGTGGTCATTACAGTAGTAATGACTTCCAAGACTCAAATAAAAGAAAAAGTACTGAATAAAAACATTGGGTTATCTCCCAAGAGTCCTTTGAGCTAGGTGCAGAAAATTGCGAATCAAGTAACATCAAGTGATGAAGCATCAAGCTCATAATTTGCTCTAAGAATAGAGTCAAAAATTAATTTCTTTCTTTTCCTAGGGAAGTGTTCCATACCTTTCTTTAGTAGAAATTGATATTTGATAGTGCCTTCTCTCATATCAATGATGGCACCTACAGTTCGAAGAAAGGGTCTTCCCAAAATAATAGGACATGAAGCATGACATTCAACGTCCATAACGAGAAAATCAATGGGAACAAGATTATTATTAACCACAATAAGAACATCATTAATCCTTCCCAAAGGTTTCTTCTTAGCAACATCAGCAATAGGAACATCAAAATAACACTTTTCAAGCGGTGGTAAATCAAGCATATCATAAATCTTTCTAGGCATGATAGAAATACTAGCACCTTGATGTGTGGTGAATGACCAGCCCGTTGGGAACCCCAAGAGGAAGGTGTGATGAGTATAGCAGCTAGTTTTCCCTCAGTTAAGAAACCAAGGCTTAATATCGTTCTTGGAGAGGAGAGACGGCGACGACTGAAGGTGATGCTTGCTAGTTTGCGACAGCTGCGGACAATTTATATATGGCGCCTCGTCCAAGCTTTGCTTGCTAGCTGCAACGTGGAACCTGCACACACACAAACAAATACTTTGCTCCCAACTTACGATGAGGTTCTCAATCTCACCGGTTTGCTTGAAACAAAGGTTATGAGTGTATCGAGTGGAAAATAGTAAAAGTATGCGAGTAAAGTAAACAGTACGAGTAAAGTAAACAGGTGATAGCAATATGATGGAAATAGGACCGGGGTCCACAGTTCACTAGTGGTGTCTCTCCATAGATAAACTAACACATGCTGGGTAAACAAATTACAGTTGGGCAATTGATAGAATAAAGATAAACGTGATATGTCAAGAAGATCACTATAAGATTTACTCTGGGCATTACAACAAAATACATAGACCACTATCCAACTGCATCTATGACTAATAATCCTCTCCCGGGGATATCAATCCGAACACCCCAGTAGTATTAAGTTGCGAACAACAGATAATTACATTAAGCAAAGTGTGTAATGTAAAAAAAGCATATGCCCTTGAGCATATGAATGTTGTTTTCTCCCTAGTAGCAACAACACATCTACCACCTTAGAGGTTTCTGTCACTCCCCCAGGTGAAATAGAGGCATGAACCCACTATCGAGCATAAATACCCCCTCTTGGAGTCACTAGCAACTACTCGGACAAGATAGCTACTAACAACGGAGAGAATGCAAGATCATAAACAACATAGAGATAACAAAAGATATAATTCAGTACAGCAACTTAATCATAAACACCAATATTCATCGGATCCCAACAAACCAAACATGTAGAATTACATAACGGTGATCTCAATCATGTAAGGCAGCTCATGAGATCTAAACATGAAGCACATGGTGGAGAAGACAACCATCTAGCTGCTGCTATGGACCCATAGTCCAAGGTAGACTACTCACTCATCGCTCCGGAGGCAAGCATGGCGATGAAGAAGACCTCCGGTGGCGATTCCCCTCTCCGGCAGGGTGCCAGGAAGAGCTTCTGGACCCTCCCGATCTTCGGGTCGACGGCAGCGGCGGATCGCGATGTGTTCTGAAAATCTGATCGGGTACTTAGGTTTTTTCCGTCGGGGGGTCTTTATAGGCGAAGGGGCGATGTCAGAGGAGGGGCCAGGCGCCCTCACACGGGGCCCGCGCGGCCAGGGGCCTGGCCGCGCCGCCCCTGTGTGTGGGGCCCTGGTGGCCCCCCTCCTACTTCTCTTCGGATCTCTGGAAGCTTCCGGGTAAAATAAGACTTTAGGAGCTTGTTTCGTCCAATTCCGAGAATATTTCCTGTGTATCACTTCTGAAACACAAAAACAGCAGAAAACAGGAAACTGGCACTGTGGCAACTTGTTAATAGGTTAGTTCCGGAAAATGCATAAAAGTGCCACTAAGTGTAACGAAACAATAGGCAAATGGTGTAAAAACAAGCATGGAGCATCAAAAATTATAGATACGTTGGAGACGTATCAAGCATCCCCAAGCTTAACTCCTGCTCGTCCTCGAGTAGGTAAGTGATAACAAAAGAATAATTTTTGAGGTGACATGCACCTACACAATCTTAATCATATATGTAAGCATTTGTGAGCTGGGATCATAAGAACTTAAAACATGGGCATGAAGATATAATCTTGACAATAAGAACTTAGCAACCATGTTGTAAACATGAAAATAAACACAAACAAAAGATCATGATAATGAAACAATGAAAGTCAAACGTGTGTTCAAATCATAAGGAAAAACATACAAGTGGTTTTCAGCTTGTCCTTCAAAGAGAGCAGAACATAAATGCATAGGACACCTTCAAGTTTAAGAGGGCGACTAGATACAAATAATTTAAGAACAACTAAAACCAATCATCATGAATCAATCAATGAACTTTGGGACAATGCATATCACACTAAGAATGACAACTATGCTCTCTTAATGGTGCATAAAGAAAGAAGGTGGTGACTCAACATAAAAGTAAAAGAAAGGCCCTTCGCAGAGGGAAGCAGTGATTGCAAGTTTTATAACCTTCAAAAATCATGGTACTTACTGACTTTGAGCTCTCATTGCCCCCATCATAAGCATCTTGAATGGTTAAAGTTAATGCGAGAACAATTATGATGCATATTCTTGACAAATCATAAGTTGAAAACCTCGTGCCCCGTGAATACGAGTAGCCAAACCTCATGCTACTTTACTTAGAGTCCCAAGCAAGGCTCTTGTCATTGTAAGTATATGCATATCATTGAGAACCGCCAATGGGGTACCTCCGTGCCCGATGACATGGAACAAGCCCACAACAAAATGACAGGACAAGCAGACAATGAACACCTCGACATCTCTTTTATTTGCCTTTTGTTTAGCTTTTTATTGTGAGATGCGTCGTCGTATGTTCACCATGGGTATGCTGCAAATTTCCACCATGAATTATGCATGGCTTAGATTAGCGGCCCGGCGTTTCCCTAACACATATACAAACTCCATGATCCCTACAAGATTCCCAATTCATTTCACACCGCGGGCATCCATAAACAAAAGATCACGATATCAACTCAAATAAGAAGTGCAATGTTGAAAGCTTTCCCATGACAACATGGATGGGCTAGAATCCAACTTACAACTTGCAAGCATAACAACTCAACATAAGAGACCACAATGTCAAATTTTTAAGAACAGGAAAAAGTAAAGTGTGCCTTCCGGTTCGTGAGAGCTTTACTGACCGAATTTCGCATAACACTGGTAAGAGTTTAATTTGAAGAGAAAATAAAAGCAAGTCAAATTTACTTGGAATAGCAAATTGCTAGTAGGTATGTATGGTGGACACTTTGGAAAACTTTGGCTTTTAGGAGTTGGATGCACGAGTAGAGCTCATACTCAGTACAAGGCGAGGGCTAGCAAAAGACTGGGACCGACCAACTAAGAGAGCAATAATGGCCATAATCATGCAAAGCGACAAAGCGACATTAAAAGAAGCATAAGATGACATCAAAAGTCAAAAACTAAATGATCATGAAGGCTATTGGCGACTTTATAAGAGTCTAACATGTGTGAGCATGCGCCAAGTCAACCCAAATAAAGCATCAAGGAGAAAACCAAAATAATGCTTCCATACAATAAAAACAACGCATGATTTTTTTCAAAGGCTCATTAAGCAATCTCAGTTATTTGAGACAAGTCATGCTACAGAAAAACCACTAAGCATACTATCAAAAAGACATCAAGCATGACATGAAAAAGCCTAAGCCGCAGTCTACACAAGCTCCTTCTTGTACCACTATTTTGCACAAAGCTTTTTCTCTTTTCCAACACCATTTGAAATTTTTATAAACACCTCTTTTGATGAAAACCAATAAAGATCAGAGGCAAAAATACACCTTGATGAAAATATATGAGAAGATCTGAACGCAAATCAAGGCGAAAACGAAAACCAAAAGCAGCAGCAGAAAAAGAAGAACACTCGAACAACTCCGTTTTTCACTCTTATTAAAAATTGAGCGTTCTTCGCAAATGAAAACAAGGCAACTTCTCCAAAGGAAATTTGTTGGGGTCCAACCATTTATTGCAGCAAACAAACAAACTAAACCAACTAAGAAAACTAAAACAACTGACGCTCCAAGAAAAACATATAGTGCATGAAGCAATAAAAATATAGTGTTTTGAAAGGTGACCTGATTTTTGCCGATGAAGAAGGGGTGCCTCGGGGGCATCCCCAAGCTTTGACGCTTGTACTTCTTGGATATTTCTTGGGGTGATGCATGGGCATCCACAAGCTTGAGATTTTGTCCCTTCTTCAACTCATCTCATCATTCTCCAATCCCTACACTTGAAAACTTCGTTCATACAAAACTAAACACAATTCTATTAGCAACATTAGTGTAAGCATAACATATAATCAACCCTCTATTTGCTTCAGGTTTCAACTCAAAACCACCACATATATAGCAAATACTACTGTAGCAACCTCCCCAAAAGTTCCGTGATCAAAAGAACTCAAAAGAAAGCGATAAAGTGGCAAACACAAATATTGGCAGAAATCTGTTAAAACTGAACAGCTGACAAATGTCAAATTTTTGAGGGATTTCCTGTTGCTCAAATCAAAAAGTGTTCAACTAAAAAAAGTTTGGATATAATCTGGGGCATATGCACAAGAAATCGCAGGTCCAAAAGATAAACAGAGAATTTTTACGAATTTTTACGGTGCAGCACTGAAAACAGTTTCAGGACAACAACATCCCCAAATCTTTACCTCACTCAAATTAGAGGCTTCTCTTGGCACAAAAACGAAATAAACAAGATAAGGAGCGGTCATTACAGCAGTAATGACTTCCAAGACTCAAATAAAAGAAAAAGTACTGAAAAGAAAACATTGGGTTATCTCCCAAGAGTGCTTTTCTTTAACGCCTTTGAGCTAGGCGCAGAAAATTGCGAATCAAGTAATATCAAGTGATGAAGCATCAAGCTCATAATTTGCTCTAAGAATAGAGTCAAAAAGTAACTTCTTTATTTTCCTAGGGAAGTGTTCCATACCTTTCTTTAGTGGGAATTGATACTTGATAGTGCCTTCCCTCATATCAATGATAGCACCTACAGTTCGAAGAAAGGGTCTTCCCAAAATAATAGGACATGAAGCATGACATTCAACGTCCATAACAAGAAAATCAATGGGAACAAGGTTATTGTTAACCACAATAAGAACATCATTAATCCTTCCCAAAGGTTTCTTCTTAGCAACATCAGCAATAGGAACATCAAAATAACATTTTTCTAGCGGTGGTAGATCAAGCATGTCATAAATCTTTCTAGGCATGATAGAAATATTAGCACCTAGATCACATAAAGCATGGCAATCATAACCATTAACATGCATATCAATGATGGGTTCCCAACCATCTTCTAACTTCTTGGGAACAGAGGCTTTTTGCTTCAACTTTTCATCCCTAATCTTTATGAGAGCATTGGTAATATGCTTAGTAAAAGCAATATTTAAAGAACTAGCATTGGGAGTCAAAGCAAGCTTTTGCAAAAACAAAATTACTTCAGATATATTGCAGCCATCAACATCAAAATCATTAAAAGAAGTAGAGCTATCATCTCCCACACTCCGAAAAATTTCAGCACTCTTTTGAGAAAAAGTTTTGGCAGTTTTAGGCTTTTTAACACAAGGAGTGGGAGTTTTCTCTACACCAATCAAAGTAAGAGGATTGCTATCAGTAGGAGCAACATCATTAGAGGTAGTAATGGTACATACCTTCATCTCTCTAGCCATCTCATCTTCTCTTTCCCACCTGGCATGCAATTCCGCTAACAATCTAATATTTTCATCAATTCCAACTTGGATAGCATTAGCTGTAGCAAAAACATTGTTCTCTTTCACATCATTAGGCAACACTTTTAATTTCAGAATTTCAACATCATGAGCAAGGCTATCAACTTTAGAAGCAAGAATATCAATTTTGCCTAACTTTTCCTCAACAGACTTGCTAAAAGCAGTTTGCTTACCGATGAAGTCCTTGAGCATTACCTCAAGCTCGGAGGGCGCGGCCCTAGTGTTGTTGTAGGAATTACCATAAGAGTTACCATAACCATTACCATTGGTAGAAGGATACGGCCTATAATTGTTACTAGCAAAATTGTTCCTATAAGCATTGTTGTTAAAATTATTGTTTCTAATGAAATTCACATCAACTTGCTCTTCTTGAGCAACCAGAGAGGCCAAAGGAACATTATTAGGATCAACATGAGTCCTATCATTAGCAAGCATAGCCATAATGGTATCAATCTTATCATTCAAGGAAGAGGTTTCCTCAACAGAATTTACCTTCTTACCTTGTGGAGCTCTCTCGGTGTGCCATTCAGAATAATTCACCATCATGTTGTCGAGTAGCTTCGATGCGGCGCCCAAGGTAAGGGACATAAAAGTGCCTCCAGCAGCTGAATCAAGTAGGTTCCTTGAAGAAAAGTTCAGTCTTGCATAAAAAGTTTGGATAATCATCCAAGTAGTCAGTCCATGAGTGGGGCAATTCTTTATCATAGATTTCATTCTTTCCCAAGCTTGAGCAACATGTTCATTATCAAACTGAGTAAACTTCATAATATTGCTACGCAGAGATATAATCTTAGCAGGAGGATAGTATCTACCAATAAAAGCATCCTTACACTTAGCCTATGAATCAATACTATTCTTAGTCAAAGACAGCAACCAATCTTTAGCTTTTCCTCTCAAAGAAAAAGGAAACAACTTGAGCTTAATAATATCACTTTCTACATCCTTATATTTCTGCATCTCACATAGCTCAACAAAATTGTTGAGATGAGCTGCAGCATCTTCAGTACTAGCACCAGAAAATTGCTCTTTCATAACAAGGTTCAATAAAGCAGGCTTAATCTCATAAAAGTTTGCAGCAGGAACAGGAGGCTTAATAGGAGTGCAGATAAAATCACTATTGTTCGTGCTAGTAAAGTCACACAACTTGGTGTTTTCAGGATTAGCCATTTCAACAAAACGAAAGTAAACAAGTAAAACAACTACCAAGGATTCTAATTTTTTTGGGTTTTTGATAAAAAGCAATGCAGGTAAAACAAATAAAGTAAAGCAAAACAATAAACAAAGTAAAGGATGTGTGTGCGAAAAACTCCCCTCGCAGAAGTCTTCTCTTCCTCCCCGGCAACGGCGCCAGAAAATTAGCTTGATGCGTGGTGAATGACCAGCCCATTGGGAACCCCAAGAGGAAGGTGTGATGAGTATAGCTGCTAGTTTTCCCTCAGTTAAGAAACCAAGGTTTAATATCGTTCTTGGAGAGGAGAGACGGCGATGACTGAAGGTGATGCTTGCTAGTTTGCGACAGCTGCGGACAATTTATATATGGCGCCTCGTCCAAGCTTTGCTTGCTAGCTGCAACGTGGAACCTGCACACACACAAACAAATACTTTGCTCCCAACTTACGATGAGGTTGTCAATCTCACCGGTTTGCTTGAAACAAAGGTTATGAGTGTATTGAGTGGAAAACAGTAAAAGTATGCGAGTAAAGTAAACAGTACGAGTAAAGTAAACAGGTGATAGCAATATGATGGAAATAGGACCAGGGTCCATAGTTCACTAGTGGCGTCTCTCCATAGATAAAATAACACATGCTGGGTAAACAAATTACAGTTGGGCAATTGATAGAATAAAGATAAACGTGATATGTCAAGAAGATCACTATGAGATTACTCTGGGCATTCCAACAAAATACATAGACCGCCATCCAACTGCATCTATGACTAATAATCCACTCCCGGGGATATCAATCCAAACACCCCAGTAGTATTAAGTTGCGAACAACAGATAATTGCATTAAGCAAAGTGTGTAATGTAAACAAAGCATATGCCCTTGAGCATATGAATGTTGTTTTCTCCCTAGTAGCAACAGCACATCTACCACCTTAGAGGTTTCTGTCACTCCCCCAGGTGAAATAGAGGCATGAACCCACTATCGAGCATAAATACCCCCTCTTGGAGTCACTAGCAACTACTCGGCCAAGATAGCTACTAACAACGGAGAGCATGCAAGATCATAAACAACATAGAGATAACAAAAGATATAATTCAGTACAGCAACTTAATCATAAACACCAATATTCATCGGATCCCAACAAACCAAACATGTAGAATTACATAACGGTGATCACAATCATGTAAGGCAGCTCATGAGATCTAAACATGAAGCACATGGTGGAGAAGACAACCATCTAGCTACCGCTATGGACCCATAGTCCAAGGTAGACTACTCACTCATCGCTCCGGAGGCAAGCATGGCGATGAAGAAGACCTCCGGTGGCGATTCCCCTCTCCGGCAGGGTGCCGGGAAGAGCTTCTGGACCCTCCCGATCTTCGGGTCGACGGCGGCGGCGGATCGCGATGTGTTCTGGAAATCTGATCGGGTACTTAGGTTTTTTCCGTCGGGGGGTCTTTATAGGCGAAGGGGCGATGTCAGAGGAGGGGCCAGGCGCCCTCACACGGGGCCCGTGCGGCCAGGGGCCTGGCCGCGCTGCCCCTGTGTGTGGGGCCCTGGTGGCCCCCCTCCTACTTCTCTTCGGATCTCTGGAAGCTTCCGGGTAAAATAAGACTTCAGGAACTTGTTTCGTCCAATTCCGAGAATATTTCCTGTGTATCACTTCTGAAACACAAAAATAGCAGAAAACTGGAAACTGGCACTGTGGCAACTTGTTAATAGGTTAGTTCCGGAAAAGGCATAAAAGTGTCACTAAGTGTAACGAAACAATAGGCAAATGGTGTAAAAACAAGCATGGAGCATCAAAAATTATAGATACGTTGGAGACGTATCACACCTAGATCACATAAAGCATGGCAATCAAAACCATTAACATTCATATCAAGGATGGGTTCCCAACCATCTTCTAATTTCTTGGGAACAGAAGCTTTTTGATGCAACTTATCATCCCTAATTTTTATAAGAGCATTGGTAATATACTTAGTAAAAGCAACATTTAAAGAACTAGCATTGGGAGTCAAAGCAAGCTTTTGCAAGAACAAAATTACTTCAGATATATTGCAGCCATCAACATCAAAATTATTAAAGGAAATAGAGCTATCATCTCCTACACTCCGAAAAATTTTAGCACTCTTTTGAGAAAAAGTTTTGGCAGTTTTAGGCTTTTTAACACAAGGAGTGGGAGTTTTCTCTACACCAATCAAAGTAAGAGGATTGCTAGCATTAGGAACAACATCATTAGAGGTAGTAATAGTACAAAATTTCATATTCCTAGCAATCTCATCCTCTCTTTCCCATCTAGCATGCAATTGTGCTAACAATCTAAGATTTTCATCAATTTCAACTTGAATAGCAGTAGCAGTAGCAAAAACATTGTTCTCTTTAACATCATTAGGCAACACTTTTAATTTCAGAAGTTCAACATCATGAGAAAGGCTATCAACTTTAGAAGCAAGAATATCAATTTTGCCTAACTTTTCCTCAACAGACTTGTTAAAAGCAGTTTGTTTACCGATGAAGTCTTTGAGCATGACTTCAAGTTCAGAGGGTGCGGCCCTAGTATTGTTGTAGGAATTACCATAAGAATTACCATAACCATTACCATTGGTAGAAGGATACGGCCTATAATTGTTACTAGCAAAATTGTTTCTATAAGCATTGTTGTTAAAATTATTGTTTCTAATGAAATTTACATCAACATGCTCTTCTTGAGCAACCAAAGAAGCTAAAGGAACATTATTAGGATCAACATGAGTCCTATCATTAGCAAGCATAGCCATAATTGTATCAATCTTATCATTCAAAGAAGAGGTTTCCTCAACAGAATTTACCTTCTTACCTTATGGAGCTCTCTCAGTGTGCCATTTGGAATAATTTACCATCATGTTGTCGAGTAGCTTTGTTGTGGCGCCCAAGGTAAGGGACATAAAAATGCCTCCAGCAGCTGAATCAAGTAGGTTCCTTGAAGAAAAATTCAGTCATGCATAAAAAGTTTGGACAATCATCCAAGTAGTCAGTCCATGAGTGGGGCAATTCTTTATCATAGATTTCATTCTTTCCCAAGCTTGAGCAACATGTTCATTATCAAACTGAGTAAACTTCATAATATTGCTACGCAGAGATATAATCTTAGCAGGAGGATAGTATCTACCAATAAAAGCATCCTTACACTTAGCCCATGAATCAATACTATTCTTAGTCAAAGACAATAACCAATCTTTAGCTTTTCCTCTCAAAGAAAAAGGAAATAACTTGAGCTTAATAATATCACTTTCTACATCCTTATATTTCTGCATCTCACATAGCTCAACAAAATTATTGAGATGAGCTGCAGCATCTTTAGTACTAGCACCAGAAAATTGCTCTTTCATAACAAGGTTCAATAAAGCAGGCTTAATCTCATAAAAGTTTGCAGCAAGAGCAGGTGGTGCAATAGGAGTGCAGATAAAATCACTATTGTTTGTGCTAGTAAAGTCACACAACTTGGTATTTTCAGGAGTAGCCATTTCAGCAAAACTAAAGTAGGTAAATAAAAGCAACTAACAAGGATTCTAATTTTTTTGGGTTTTTGATATAAAACGATGCAGATAAAATAAATAAAGTAAAGCAAAACAAATAACAAAGTAAAGGATGTGTGTGCGAAAAACTCCCCTCGCAGAAGTCTTCTACTTCCTCTCCGGCAACGGCGCCAGAAAAAGAGCTTGATGCGTGGTAAATGACCAGCCCGTTGGGAACCCCAAGAGGAAGGTATGATGAATATAGCAGCTAGTTTTCCCTCAGTTAGAAACCAAGGTTTAATCGTTCTTAGAGCGGAGAGACAAACGACTTAAGGTGATGCGGACTGGCTTAATAACACTCCAACAAGGGCGCCGTTAACGATACTTGTTGACCTATCTTCGGCCAGTAGCAACACGGAACCTGCATACACACAACCAAATACTTTGCTCCCAACTTACGATGAGGTTGTCAATCTCACCGGTTTGCTTGAAACAAAGGTTATGAGTGTATCGAGTGGAAAATGATAATAGTATGCGAGTAAAGTAAACAGTGCGAGTAAAGTAAATAGGTGATAGCAATATGATTTAATAAAACATTTTTATTTCTTTAATATTTGTTAATTCATTCAATTAACAAACATTAACAAATACACCCTTGAGTTATTTTGATATACCGAAACAGTTTCGGTGCTTTTCTGAAACAACCCTCATGCTGTCCTGTAATTCGATCGGAGTATCATATCCACTAAAAAACAACGGGGAACCTTAAGTGTGTCACCCTACGGTTCGTGAATAACGTGGACATGATCAAGACTCCTCTCCGATCAATAATCATCAGCGGGATCTGGAAATCCATGACGACTCCCACTTACTCAACGATGAACTAGTGATCGTGCGAACCAATAACGAACATAGTTAATTCCTTTTGTCTCACGATATTATTACTTGTCCGAGATCCGATCATTTGGTATCAACCATACCTAGTTCGACCTCATTCTCGACAAGTCTCTTTACTCATTCTGTGATAATGCATTCTCGTGACCTAGTCACATGCTTGCAAGCGATTCCAATGCAATATCACCGAGAAGGGCCCAGAGAATATCTTCCCGTCATTAGGTCGGACAAATTCCACTCTTGATCCATGAGCCTCAACTAATACTTTCAGAATACACAAATCAACCTTTATAATCACCCTGTTATGGTGTGACGTTTGATATTATCAAAGCACTCTTCTGGTATCAGTGATTAACATGATCTCATGGTCTGAGGATTAGAACTATTTCGTATGAGTTTGATATAGCAATAAAACTTGATGACTTGATCATATTGCTATTCGTAGTATGGGTGTGAGTGTTCATCACATCATTCTTCTAATGATATGACCCCGTTATTAACAACATCCAATGTTCATGATCAGGCAACCTTGATCATCGGTTAATCAATGAGCTAGTATAAAAGATAGGCTTTACTAGGAACCTTTTAGTTTATTAATCACACAAGTATTAATGTTTCCGATTAATACAATTCTAGCATGAGAAATAAACATCTATTATGAACACAAAATAATATAATAACAACTTTATTATTGCCTCTCAGGCATATTCCTTTCAGTCTCCCACTTGCACTAGAGTCAATAATCTAGATTACATAGTGATGAATCTAACACCCATTGAGTTCTGGTGCTGATCATGTTTTGCCTTGGGGAGAGCTTTAGTCAACGGGTCTACCACATTCAGATCCGTGTGTACTTTGCAAATCTTTACATCACCATCCATGACATGTTCACGGATGGAGTGAAAACGACGCTTCACATGCTTGAAGTTCTTATGAGACCTTGGCTCCTGAGCATTGGCTATGGCACCATTGTTGTCACAATAGATAACTATTGGATCCAATGCACTCGGAACCACACCTAGTTCGGATATGAACTCCTTCATCCAAACTGCTTCCTGCGCCGCTTCCGAAGCAGCAACATATTTCATCTCTGTAGTTGATCTCGCCACCACGCTTTGCTTGGAACTCCTCCAGCTTACTGCTCCTCCATTCATAACAAATACGTACCCAGATTGAGACTTAGAGTCATCCGGATTAGTGTCGAAGCTAGCATCGATGTAACAACTTGCGACGAGCTCTTCTTCACTGCCATATACGAGAAACATATCCTTAGTCCTTCATAAGTACTTAAGGATATTCTTGACCGACGTCCAGTGTTCCAAACCTGGATCAGATTGGTACCTACTAGTCAAACTAATAGCATGTGTCACATCTGGTCTTGTACATAACATGGCATACATGATAGAGCCTATGGCAGAGGCATAGGGAATCTTATTCATTTCTTCTCTATCTTCAGCTGTAGCCTGACTTTGAGTCTTACTCAATATCTTTCCTTGCAACATAGGTAAGAACCATTTCTTACTTTCGTCCATTCTAAACTTCTTTAGAATCTTGTCAAGGTATGTACTTTGTGATAGGCCAATTAAGCGTCTTGAACTATCTCTATAGATTTTGATTCCTAAAATATACGTTGCTTCACCAAGGTCCTTCATTAAAAACTTACTATTTAAGTAATCTTTTACGCTCTTCAAAAGTTTCGTATCATTTCCAATCAGCAATATGTCATCCACATATAATATTAGAAATGCTACAGAGCTCCCACTCACTTTCTTGTAAATACAAGCTTCTCCATAAGTTCGGACAAATCCAAACCCTTTGATGACTTCATCAAAATGGAGATTCCAACTTCGGGACGCTTGCTTCAGTCCATAAATGGATTGCTGAAGTTTGCATACCTTGTTAGCATCCTTAGGATCAACAAAACCTTTGGGCTGTACCATGTACAACTCTTCCTCAATGTTACCATTAAGAAACGTGGTTTTCACATCCATCTGCCAAATTTCATAATCGAAAAATGCAGCAATTGCTAACATAATCCTAACAGACTTTAGCATCGCCACGGGTGAGAAAGTCTCATCGTAGTCAACTCCTTGAATTTGTCGGAAACCTTTTGCAACAAGTCGTGCTTTATAGGCGGTCACATTACCATCAGCGTCTGTTTTCTTCTTGAAAATCCATTTATTCTCAACGGCCTTTTGGTCATTGGGAAGTTCCACGAAAGTCCATACTTGGTTTTCATACATGGATTCCATTTCGGATTTCATGGCTTCATGCCATTTGTTGGAATCTGGGCTCATCATCGCTTCATCATACGTCGCAGGGTCATCGTTCTCAACAATGGCATTTACGACAAGATCACCATACCATTCAGGAGCGGCGCATGTTCTTGTCGACCTGCGAGGTTCGGTAGCATCCTCTTTTGGAGTTTCATGATCTTCATCATTAGCTCCCACTTCATTTGGTGAAGTCACCACCAGAACGGTTTCCGGCGCTGTGCCACTCGCCAATTCATGAAGAGGAGGTTCAATAAGCTCATCGAGTTCTACCTTCCTACTATTCACACCTTTCGAGAGAAACTCCTTCTCCAAAAAGGATCCGTTCTTAGTAACAAACACTTTGCCTTCGGATCTGTGATAGAAGGTGTACCCAATTGTTTGGAAGCATTATTTTGGTTTTCTCCTTGATGCTTTATTTGGGTTGACTTGGCGCATGCTCACGCATGTTAGACTCTTACAAAGTCGCCAATAGCCTCTATGATCATTTAGTTTTTGACTTTTGATGCCATCTTATGCTTCTTTTAATGTCGCTTTGTCGCTCTGTATGATTATGGCCATTATTGCTCTCTTAGTTGGTTGCTCCCAGTCTTTTGCTAGCCCTCGCCTTGTACTGAGTATGAGCTCTACTCGTGCATCCAACTCCTAAAAAACCAAGTTTTCCAAAGTGTCTACCATACATACCTACTAGCAATTTGCTATTCCAAGTAAATTTGACTTACTTTTATTTTCTCTTCAAATTAAACTCTTACAAGTGTGATGACCCACAAGTATAGGGGGTGTATCGTAGTACTTTCGATAAATAAGAGTGTCGAACCCAACGAGGAGCAGAAGGTGTTGATGAGCAGTTTTGATCAAGGAATCACTGTAAATACTAGCAAACAGATTTTCAGGAGTATTTGGTAATACGAGTAAATAAAGTGCGAGTAAATAAAAGACAGTAGTAACAATTGCAGCAAGTGGCCCAATCCTTTATTCAGCAAAGGACAAGCCGGTTGTGTTCTTATAATAACCAAACGTTCTCGAGGACACACGGGAGGTTTCTGTCAAGAGCTTTCGCTTCATAGAGCCAATAGTATTTATTGGTTTGGTAAGTGTTATGGGGGTGAACCTGTGCTAGCGCACTACCCTTACTAGGATAAATACACACTTGTGATTATACCCCTTGCAAGCATCCGCAAATACAAGAAAGTAATTAAGATAAATCTAACCACAGCCTTAAAATCTAGGATCCTACGCTCCCTGGTGCAATGATTTCCCAACGGAGGTTTAGGTTTCTGTCACTCCAGCAACGAACATAGTTAATTCCTTTTGTCTCGCGATATTATTACTTGTCCGAGATCCGATCATTTGGTATCAACCATACCTAGTTCGATCTCGTTCCCAACAAGTCTCTTTACGCGTTCCGTGATAATGCATTCCCGTGACCTAGTCACATGCTTGCAAGCTATTCCAATGCAATATCACCGAGAAGGGCCCAGAGAATATCTTTCCGTCATCCGGATGGACAAATCCCACTCTCGATCCATGAGCCTCAACTAATACTTTCAGAGTACCCAAATCAACCTTTATAATCACCCTATTACGGTGTGACGTTTGATATCATCAAAGTACCCTTCCGGTATTAGTGATTAACATGATCTCATGGTCTAAGGATTAGAACTATTTCGTATGAGTTTGATATAGCAATGAACTTGATGACTTGATCGTATTGCTATTCGTACTATGGGTGTGAGTATTCATCACATCATTCTTCTAATGATATGACCCTGTTATTAACAACATCCAATGTTCATGATCAGGAAACCTTGATCATCAGTTAATCAACGAGCTAGTATAAAAGAGAGGCTTTACTAGGAACCCTTTTAGTTTATTAATCACTCAAGTATTAATGTTTCTGATTAATACAATTCTAGCATGAAAAATAAACATTTATCATAAACATGGAATATGATAATAACCACTTTATTATTGCCTCTCAGGCATATTCCCTTCACGATAATATTTTATGGAGCCAGCTGTTTCAGAAAGCTGTATCCAATGGTAAATTATTGGCGACAGCTAGAAATAAAAGTCGTCTTCGATAAATTTCACTTGGAGCCAGATATTCTAAAAAGTTGTCTCCTATAATCATATTATTGGTGCCGACTAGAAATATAAGCCGTCTCTGGTAATTATATTATTGGAGATGTAATTATATTATTGGAGATGGTTAAGAATGAGACCTGTATTTGGTAATCATATTATTGGAGATTGTTCTTCTTTTCAGCCACCTGAGGGTTGATGTATCTAAGGCAGAGCCGGATGTGAAAACCGGCTCTGGCATATGTACCAAAACCGGATCTAATCCTTGGTTTTGTACTAGAGCTAGATATAATCGACATGGGACATAGAACTTTACTGAAGCTCTAGTGTTTTGGATATCAAAAACTTTATATAACTGATCTTGTGTCACCTTGTATGAGTGTGTGCTATCTTGCTTTGAGCTAGCATGAAAAACAAATAACGATGTAGGTCAACGATCTTTGGTAATATAGATGATCTTGAATTTATCAACCATCTTGCTCGAGGAGGAGAAAAGTTTAAGATTGGGGATGTTGATGAGTGAAATTTTATACAATGTTTTAAGCCTACTTTATGAATCTAAAATCCCCATGTCATGACTACTTGTTTCCACTCATTTTCATATGAGCGTTATTGCGTTAGAGAACCTTTAGTTTGGATTAGGATTGTATTACTTTCCCTTGTATTTGTTGTGTGTAGATGAAGTGTAATTTATGAACCTAGTATTTGATAAAGAAGCCAAGTTGAACTCAATCTGGAAAAGTCACATGCATCATAGGAGAGTCATATGGAGTGATCAACAATTGACATATTTTCACAAGACTAAATTGAAGATCTAACAACATGGGATTGTGGTCCTCGTCCATATGAATCCAACAAAACCATTCTGAGAAAATAACGTCCAAAATACAAAACTAATAGGAGCTTTAATGAGTCATGGTACATATGTATATGACTGTACCCACCGAATCCGCATCTCTCTCCTTCTCGTTGTCTCTATCGTGCACGACCTTGATCACATTTACTATAATAAAATATATTTTAAATTAAAATTAGTTCATAATTAAATAAATAATCAACTAAAAGTGAGAATCATACAAAATATCAAGTCAAGATTCATAATTGACTATCTTTGGCACGCCTTGGAGATACGTTTTTGGGCTTCCTACTTGCCGGACTAAAAGTTGATGTACCTTAGTCTGTTTTGACCTAGAATGTTTTATCTCACATATTATCAAGCAAAATAACTAGAGAGATGAAGGGGTGAATGGGATGCCGTTTCCATCGATAAGCATGATGACCAGGTCTAGTCTACATATACAGGCCTCGGTTAAACTAACCAAATGTTTAAATTTTAAGAAATTAATTGAAAGAGTATAAGATTTGTGTAATATGTGTGTGGCGTATTAAATCTATCGGGCAAGTATGAGTGTAGAAAAATATAGAGGGCACGAAGTCTCTTCTAGAGATACAGTAATTAAGTTGTGAGACGGATTACGAATCCAACACTACCAAGTATGAGTACATCAAATATATCTCACCGCCCTGCCCCTGCATGCTCGCCCGTTCCGTTCTCCGGCCAGTCGTCCCGCGTCGAAGGTGACTGCATCACTCGGCGCGCGTCACGTACGTGCCTCGCGCAGGCAGGCAGGCAGTTCCACACGTCACGTCCGCTCGTTCCAATCTAGTACTAGTACCATTCTAAGTACCTTGTATCTGCCGCGCGCGCTCACTCCAATCTCCTTCTTTTTCCGTCCAGCCGTATATCAGCCGTCTCGATGCAAGGCATGGCAGCGACCTCACCTGCACGCGATCGACCCAGCTAGTCAATCCCAACAGGAAAACAAAACAAGAAACAAGACGCCATGGATGGATGGATGGATGGATGGATGGATCACGTACGCGCGCGCGCCCGCGTGTTCGTTCGCCTCCTCTCGATCCAATCTATATGAATCGTTTCCGATCGAGATCGATTACTTCCTTCGTGTGACTGATCTCAATGACGGAAGGAAATCATCAACAAAACAAACTCAGCAGCTAGCTGGAGACCAGATCGATACCTTGTGTCTGCCGCGCTCAGTTCAATCTTCTTCTTCCTTTTCCGTTCCGCCGTCCTCTCACCTTGCCTCTCCCCATCTCTTCTGCTTCGCCAGTGTCGACGGACCTCCTGCATCCACGCCCTCGCCTCGCCTCGGCAAAGGTCAAAGTCTAAGTCGCACGCGCAACCCGCACGCGGTAATCTCCCGGCTCTTCGTACTTATAGACGGACTGAGGTGCTGAACCAGTTTCGTTCGAATTTCATAACTCACCAACTCTCCCGCTTATTTTTCGAGTTTCCCGGGAAGCACAACAGGCATACGAGAAAGTTACTCCCGTGATTTGTTGGCCTGTGGTTAAGACATTTAATTACTAGCCTTTAAATTGCATTTATTACCCAGAGTCCTCGTTACCTAGCCTAACCGGGCCTACCCTTTAAGCTTTGCGCATGCTAGTGTAATTAGACCAGCGAAAACTAAACAGCTCGGTTCCTTTTTTTCCGTCGCTGAGTCTTGCAAAAAAAAATCTCTACACGCACCGATAGATTTAGGTTGTAAAAGTTGCTGACCCTCTTTATCCTTTGGACAATCATCACAGAAAACTATCCTTTACAGCAGAAGGCTTATTATGACCAACAAAATGTTTAACAATGCTGAACGAGTGCTGATGACTCAAGAGCCTATACATGCCATGGAGGAGTCAGTAGCTTATTGTTTCCAAAACTAGTCAATGACAGCTATCGCAAAGGATTGTTTTCCTAGTGACATGCCCCTTGTCCAAAGAAAAAAGCCACATGGGATAAATTTTAAGAATACCATAGGGATCCTAACTTATGGGCTGAAACAAGACTTATTATTTTGCTCGAGGCGCATGAAGAATATGTCTGAAACAAGAACATTCTCCTACCATCCGGACAAGCAAAGTAGAAATCAGAAACAATAATGCACACATCATTATTTTCCAATGATTCAAAACAAGGACAAACCTTCCCCTATTATTTTCCCGATTTACAAGATACAAATGAATCAATAGATCTTCTTCCCACCCAACCTACGATCTCTGCCAAGGCGAGTGTCCTCGATAAATCCCATCTTAGCCATCATCTTGGAACCAAAGCCCTTGGTGTGCATCTCAAAGGTGCCCACCTTGGAGGAGAGGCTTTCAACAACTTTCTCCGATGAGGCATCAACACCACTTGAGCCAACTGCTACAGTAACAGTTTCCTTCATAGTGCCAGAGGACACAAAAGATACAGGATGCTCCGCAAATAAGACCTGTTTCAGTTTCCTTCGTAGTGCCAGAGGACACAAAAGATACATGACATTCCGCAAATAATACCTATTTCTTGGGAACTACCCTCCCACAAGAATCATGTTGCCTTGCCAATTTTCCTGGAGCTAAAAGGCCCTTCACTTTTTTTGGTCCTTTGGAGCTGTTCCAATTGACACCAAAGTCTTCAGGCTCAGTCCCCAGTAGCTGGAATTGGTGCAAGAAGCAAATAGTTAAGAAAGAAGATAGCTGAGAAACAAGTAGACACCAAATCAAAAAGACAAATAGAATATAGACCCAATTATGCGAACAAAGCCTAATTGATCAACTTGCTAGCTGCCTAATTCATCAACAGATAACTAATTGCATTTACACAATTGATGTTCAAGAAAACAGAAAATGCTAGCAAATCAACATGACTACATGGACGCACAAAACAAGTAGCATTGCAAAACATATCTATGGGTGAGAGATGCCACATCCTGGAGCTAACTGTCACATAACCATTATGGTATGAAAACCAGGTTATGGTAGTTGCGATATTCATACGCTTTTGTCATGCATATTATACAGTATTCGCATGTCAGTGGCATATGTCTCGCATGCAATACAGGGAAATGGTTGGTACGTCACTGAGCCATTGACCATTGTCCACAATAGGACTTATGGGCCATTGCAAGAGAGGTGATGCACCCTCCTACCTTAGATTAACTTAGAATAAAAAATATGACGCTAAACCAGTAACTCCTACGAAAGTTGCACAGGAACTGGAAACTATAAGACAATGCAATCATCGATCCATGCCCAAATTGGCGGCACAGTGAAAATGAATGACGTGAAGATCATCTCAGTAACTATCATCAAAGGAAATGCATGGCACTCCAACCACACACGAACATAAATGCAAAAATGATATTTGCAATTTGGTACTCTCCTTACTGTGCTGCAACATAAGATATATCAATATATTTAGCTTATTAAACAAATGTCAACATCCAAGAGATTGGAATACGCAATATCATGGAAATGGGCATGCCACTTTCTGCACGTAACTCGCAAGTATTAACCTGATGTATAATGATTCAAGATGGCATAAAGTACTTTTACTTGTGATTTTAACTTGATTGGAAACAAAAGCTCATATATATCACTTCAGTCTTCAACATTACCTTTTATTGCCTGAACCTTGACAACCACATTTCAATTGATATACAAATGCAATGTGTTGACCTACAAATGAAGTAGAACATAATAAGTAATACATACGGGCCTACAAGGATGATAAATGATTAATTTATGTAGCATCAATGCATTCGACTTAATTATGTGTGATCAAAATTTCACTAGTTGCTTCATAGTGCAAGAACATTGATTACTCTTTATCGAGCAATATGATACATTGATGTTCTATTTTTGTCATGAATACGTTTTCAAAAAACTAGAATTTATAATACAAGCCGCACATATAAATTGATTTGAGATGTATTTAAGTAATCGTCACAAAGGTTTCAAAGAGCAACACCAAAACTGAATGGACATATGGATACAAGCCATACCTGCGAACATCACCAAAACTGAATGGACATATGGATACAATCCCGAGAGTGCATTAGCTGAAAGCAGAACATATCGAGTCCATCGACAACCATCTTCCTCGGTTTCTGCATATAGGAAAGAGAGTCGGAACACTCATCAATAAAAAGCTTTTAGCCTTACAATTTGGTTTTGAAAAAACTAGGATTCCAGACAAAGCCTTAATTTAATTACACATCTCAGCCATCAAGTTTTCAGAGCACATGGCCTGATTCACAGATCAATTAGAAACACCAGACCTAGTTTAGAAAATAATCAAAACACCAGGCCTTTGTAAGACCCATCATGCGACAGCATCGAGGTATGACATTTTGAGATACTTTTATACATCCCTTTCATCTTCAGAGTATACACAATCAATTGGAGCTATATATCTATAATCTTGTGATCAAAACACAAAATGCAACAATTATCTGAACAAACTGGGCGACAGGCGCCGCCATCTAGAAGGAATAATTAAGGGAGGTGAGAACGCTCCTGCTAAAGGAGGTAGTGTTCAGGACCTAAGTTAGTTTTTATTTACTCCAATCAAATAACATCAGCATCTCAACATACTAAGGACTTAGTCACTTTGAACCTGAAGGCCAACGGATGCAAAGGAGGCTAAACAAGACCATAAATAAATATATGACGAGGACGAACACACTCATAATATAGCTCCTTGCTAACTGGAATACAGTCTGAACAATTATCTTTACAGAGAACTAACTTGTTAGGTAAAGAAAATTTACATCTTTTGTGTCAGCTGATACTACCCTCTTTACAAACAAAAAAATACGAGTAAAACCCCACAAGCGAAGGCATCGTACAGAAATGCAGAGATGTAAAGCATAAAAGCCTAGCAATAATTAAGGGGAGTCCGTTACAAGGAAGTAAAGAACTATTGGTAGCAGCATCAAAAGATACTTCGAATTACCTAGAAAAAGATAATTTTTACGTCTTTCATAATTGGCATATAATTATCTGACGTCGCTTCTATCCATCACCATAAGTAAATAGTAAGACATGCCGCAAAGAAAGAAATACCAATGTTCACTATATTTCTCACTGGATGGAAGATCCACACACAGAAACGTGAGTCCATCCACACACAAAAACCATGAGTCGTCAGGTATCGTCAAATGAATTTAAAAACTAGGTAACCACCACACCTGGAAACACAAGCATCAATCGGCATATCATGTAGCATACTTTGCTAGCAATCCAGTTCAAACAAGAGCAACACGGAATAGAAAAACAACATCAACTCAAATATTGAGGAACCAAGGATTTGTGAAGAAAATAGAGCACCTCAACACAAACACATGATAAACGTTGTACTACCAAGCTTATAGTGACCTTGTAAACACAGCTTGCTAATTTATTGTATCCAAAATCCTTGCTGCATGAAGTAGGAACACAAGCAATTGACGTTGCTGACATAAGCATGGAAAGACAGATAGAAAAGAACAAACTTTCCTCGACAATCATACAACCATAATAAAGCATGTGCAACAAAGCCATTCTATTAAGCATGTGAGGTAATAGGAAAAATCCCAGCAAGCTAGCATGCATTACTTAAACAGCACATCATTTTGTATTACCAATCTACATAACATAACATTATCAGAAATTTAAAATCAGGTTTATCCCCACAAATTAACATACACAATAGTGTAATTCCAAATAAGCAATTCAAAAATTGATACAAGAAAAAATATTGTCATAGACAAATTGGGACGAGCCCAACCATTAGCACTAAGAACCAATTGTGATGCCAAATTAGCTGCAACCTTCTGTGCAATGACTATCGCATTGCACTCGCAGCAGTATGGCTGGCAATTATGTCGGATTTGGTCAGGTCGACCTACACCAAACCCATGCTCAGACCCATACCCTACCCATTCAGGTCAGGTGCCAACCCATGGGTTGGTCTGCGGACCTTGTGCATCAGCCAAAGAAAAAACAAGTTTATCAGAGAAGGCATGGAGTGGCACCTGTACTACGAGCCATAGTCATTCTTATCCCCGACGTTGTTCCAAGTGAAGAAAGTCGGTGTTCCTGTCTGCGGCATGGAGTGGCACTTTCCAGGGTTGATCGCTGACATGCAAAAGCAAAACACAATAAATGATCTGTGAAGAATATGAAACAAAAACAAATGTTATCTTAACTATTAAATGGAGTTGGTGACAAGAATTACGAGTCGCTCGATAATTCGCGATTTGTTGCTCGACTTGTCGCCTTGTCGCAACCTGGATGTCGATAACCTGGAGCGACATGACTACTTCAAGTTGTCGAACGACTAGTTGACTAGTCTATGACAAATCACGACTTGTCTTTGATTTTGAGTCAAGCAACAAATTGTGGGCTGGGACAAAAAAGCCCAACCGTGAAACCCTAACCCCCCAGAACAGCATGAGTCCTCCCCACCTAGCCGCCTCTCCCCTGATCGCCCTCTCCTTGCACTGCCTCTCACCTGGACACCACCAGCTCGCCTCCGGCGGCGGAGCCACCGCCTCTCACCTCGCTGCTGTGCTCCTCCTGATCTCCTTCACAGTTGTCGCTCTCTTCCCCCTTTATCTCCTTCACAGCTCCTGCAAGCCAACTCCAACGTTGGTAGTAGGTAATTATTGATCTCTCCCCTGCTCTCCTCTACTCTCCTCTGCAGCAAGCGAGCAATTTCTCATGTATTTCTCTTCTCTGTTGCAGCATACCACCATGTCATCATGTCTCCTCCACATATCGACTAGTCTAGACTAGTCACGACAAGTCTTCGAGTCGGTACCCCAGCAACAAGTTGCGACTCAGCGACTCGTAATTCTTGGTTGGTGATGGTGGTACGTCGCTCAACACGCAACGTTCATCATCAAGCGCATCAGGACCATCTCCTCAACATCTCTACTCAACATCAAAATGATCTACACCATCTGGTCGCCTTTTGTTTGAAAAATAAATTTACTTGCCAAAATCTCCCTAACTATCATTAATTCTTACTAGCAAAAATCTCCTCTTCGGGGCTAAGCATGCTATCATATCAAATCTTACATACCAAATTTATTCAAGCCCGCTACCAAATTAGATCTCTATTGCGTCATCTACATCATCTTCTCTAGTTTTGTTTATTAAGGCACAACAGGTGTCTTTCCAACGTTGGTTCTATGCTGCCACAGCAAAACCACCCTGCCCGGACACGCTAACACTACAGCAGCCGCACATGCACCCGGCACGCCTTGTCGTGCCTAACGACCAAGGCCAAGAGGGTGTCCGATGGTGGTCCCAATAAAAAAGCCCGACGAGAACATCACGAGGTGAGCAAGAGATTCAGGTGGCTCTGCAAGGGCTCCCTGTGCTGAAGTTGACCATGATTCAGCAGGTTAGTTGGCAACAACAACGACACTACAACAGGTTCCTAGACAAGTAACTGCATGATCTCCCATGATGAGAGAACATCATATCTGATACTATGCTCTAAAGTGCACTGGTGAGGAACACAAAGGAAACTAGTGGTCTATGCAGCTGCTGCAAACTAGAGAAAACACATGCCAAATTCAGGAATTCATAAAGAAAATTTCCAAGTCAGGCAGCAATTCGGGAACATAAAGTGTGTTTTAATAAGCGGCAATAGCACATGCATCCATGAGAAGGCAACAACAGAATTCATCTTTATAAGGCTGCAACATTGAGTTTGTTGAACCACAAAATAGTAACACACGTATAAATAAGTACCAGATCTAAGTCAGACAACAGATGTACAAAAAGCATTTAATTAACATAAATATGTGTTAATGGCATGCTTCATTACACTAGCATCTCTTGCATTGCATCAGTACCACCACAACACCGACACCAAGTTAAGTTCACTGAAGGGCCAAAAACAAAGAAGGTTTATAAACCGGCAAGGCATGTGGCAAAGTAAATGGCAGCCACACTACAAAAGACCTTGTGATTAAGTAGCCAAGGAAGCATGCTTACAAATGACATGAAAATCAACCCATATAAGTTATAACGTCCAAGAACAACTAGAATTTCCATACAATTCAAAATGCGCATATCATGCCTTAGAACTTGAATTAATACCTTATTGGAGAGAGTGAGATTGCCTCGCCGCCGTAGTTGTCATCGGGCAACAGGTCATGAGGAAGGCACGTCCTCTCCAGCAACAACGGCAGCGCCCCACGTCAGTCATGGATGTCAATGCCAAGCCAGAAACACGAGGTTTCGGTACAGATGCACCATAAGCTCTGGGCACAGATAGCTGTAATGCGTTAGTAATCAAACCTTAGTGAAGACATAAATGACTAGTAAGGTGTAGCTTCAAACCAAATAGAAGTTTCATCACCGACTAGACATGATTTGACGATAAGCAGAAACAATGAAAAAAGATTTGAGTCCTATACATAATACGCGATAAGATGACAACTTTCTACTCGAGTGAAAATAGATTTCCCTCTTGCACATATGCATGCTTCTGCCTACACATTCATTCATCACCAGGGGAAAAAAGCAACAGAAAGCAATCAAGTCTCTATGTGTGCAACCAGGATGCGCTTAAAAAATCTTGAGACCAACCTCGGGAACCAAAACACCTCACATCATCATATCACTTGAAGCTATGTACTACTAGCAACAATCTGAAAACAAATAAAAAAACACAGCAACCAATCCTTCTTTTCTTTGTGATGGATTAAAATGACATAGACTAGGAGGTTTTTTCCCCTGCATAAGATTGGTGGGCTGACAATCCAGGCAAACGTCTAGCCATGGGCGCATCGGGACCAAACCTAAACTCTAGAGTAGCGTGGCTCGATGGCATGTGGGATTCATAAGTGATTTATACTGGTTACACAATCAACGTGATAATAAAGAACAGAACTTGGAAGGGATACATGGAGGAGACAGGAGAGGGAGCTCACTTGCAGCGGTAGGTTGGATAGGAAGCGGAACATCGGCTAAGTCAGGGCCATGTGGAGGCGGAAGTCGGTCGACGGGGAAGCGGCGCCGGCAAGGAGCTACATTCATCCTGATATCCTGAGCAGAGCATGGCGGACAACGGCCTGCCCAGTACAAGGCCATGGTCAAAACATACTTGGTAGAAAAACATACAAATTTCATGACCTGGTCACCACAAAGAAATTATGCTGTAGTATCCAAGGTACTTGCATATGCAATACACGGGAATCGCATAAGATGGCTAAGAGATAGCAAGAATTAATCACCCATGTCATGTAAGTGAACTCAGGCAATAATTGAGTATTAAAAGCTAAACCCTAGCATCAATAGTAATCAAGAAAAATATTATAGCTATAATAAAATTCTATCCAGGAACAAGAGAAATTACATCAGACCAATAACCAGCAACCACGGATCGCATATATTTAGTGTCTATACTCAACCAGAGAAAGTCAATAATTAACAGCAGATAGGCATTATATTCATAACCACTACAGGGGGTAACTCATCTAATAAGCCTAACACTAGTTCATGTTTACAAGGAGATAATAAATCAAGAATATGGGTCCATTATATGATCATGTTGAAGGTGACATACAAATCAGGTGACCCAGAATGATTTACAAACAAAATCAGAAAAAAAAAAGAAAAAAATTGCTGCACATGATGGTTGACTGCATCTTGAAAGAATATCAGCGCAAAGAAAGGTAAACGGGTACCAAAAAGGTAGTTTGCAACTATGTTATGAGAATGCTGAAGAAAATCACATATATCCTATTGTATTTTTTAAAGAAAATGAAGAATATGCTCCAAGAAAATCAACCATGGAGAATCAATGATGCCCAATCAACCATGGTAAAAAAGGCAAATATGTAGAGCTGCACAAACTTAGGCGATTTCCCTGGAGCCAGCACCATCAAACCCATTTGATTGTAAGTAAACAAATATAAGGGTATATGCTATTGTGAACCTTCACTCCAATGTATGTAAAGGCAAACATAGTGTTATAAGACCTAACTGATGCAAATGCATAAAATCATTGGATTCAGGCCATCGATCGAATCTCCAAGGATCGGGCTTTCACAAGGATACCTTGCCCAGAACAAAAATTGTAAACATCCTTCTCTGAAGTAAAAGCACTCAAATGGAGGGCCCTCTTTGCATCAAAAAAAGCTCCACAATAAACACATGTGTCTCTGGAGTACCAAGGTAGAGGCTCTCATGGTAATAGCAACGGCTGCCACCGAAATAACAAGCACGGTAACAAATAAAATTCAAAATTGGACACCCCAGAAATGACACGGATGAACCTTTCAAACAGAATACTAAACGCCTAGACAAGCGAGGAACGTATACGACACTACACAGTGGACACCATAAAACTAATGCTGGGGGAAAACATTTAGCACAATTAAGGCTGAGAAAATAGGAACATCGGCAACTGTCTAACACAAAAAAATGGAGACATAGTGAAATCACCAATCTCAAACAAGAACTATACAGTAAACATCACACAATCTCAAACAAGTCCGGGTGAACTCAACTGAATTGCACACTTGAACAATCATCAAAATTAGAGCATCACTGAGAGAAGTGTCTTATTCTATAATAATTCAACACTCTGGGGCTACAAGAATATTTATGGTTATATAATCATGTTTACAATTAAGTAAGTAATAAGTGGTCAACTACAAGTCTACAACTTGTGGCAAGTAAATAATCAATGCTTGTCAGTACTCATGCAAATAAGCACCACATGGGAACATGCAGTGAAGCTATTTATGCAACCAGAAGGCGCTTCACTAATTTATACAGCTTATTCCAAATCAACAATTATATAGAATTTGTAATAAACAGTGACCATTCAAGACATGCATTCATATAGGTTAACAGATTAAGAAATCAATCTAACCACAATTATGCACTAAAATAAGAAAGCATTGAATCGTTACCATATAGCTATCATAATCCATCAGAACTACTTTTAAGTGGACAGCAAATATCAAATGTGTATACTGCAGCGAGAGCGCACTTTAATCTTTATCAGGAATCGATTTTTTTTACATCACAACAAAGGTAGTAACAATCGGAACACCAAAAAAGCTACACTTGCACCAACTAAAGGTAACAGGAGCGATTACATTGACAAAAGTTGAGAGTTTTTCCTACTGATATGTGGCCTAATTCACGTAATCAAGGGCCATACATACACAGATCAGGACAAAAATGCTAATCCTAGAACGCCATGCCACGATATCCACGCTCAGAGCAGAGGCGACGAGCTGGAGCTGGATCTCACCTGAGACGGATTAATGACGATATCAGTGCGCGAAGGAGCGCCATCCCACCAGAAAGCCATCGGTCTACAACTTTACTAACCAGTGGCGGGCTTCAGGGGCGCATCCGGGACCAGGGAAGCTGAATGGAATATTGGAATTAGTGATCCAGATGAAAGATTGCATTATACATGATAATTGTACTCAGAACATTCAAGATTTATAGCCAAGTGCAATACAATATCCATCACTGCAAACAAGAGGAAAAAGCAATATAGGACATTGCTTCCTGTAGACATTGAAAATTCGAGGAATCCGCAGAGAAAGTTAAACAACACATCAGTGCATCTACTCTGGTAAGAAAAAAGGTTCCCTGCACCAAGTAGATCTATGTCCCAGTTTGGTGTACACAACATTTATCTAGCTAGGAACTGTAAGTGCAGATGCAGCTAAAGATGATAATAGAGAGCATTACCTGAATTAACCAGACAACAATGTCACTGTACAATTCGTTATTCACTATCCAACTTGCCGTCTGATCCCACTCACTTTTCTTTCTCCCATAAATACAAATCCCCGATACTCAGACATCTGATGAAGATTTTCAGAGTGCAAGCCATTAGCCAGAGCCACATAGCAAAAGGAAAAAAATGCCAAAGCAATATGTGAACACCACGTGCACATGACTAAACATTATTTCTTCATTGAAAATCATAAAATATGAAGAAAAAAAGTAGTTCTAACACTCAACAAATTCAATAAAGAAAGAATTAGTGACCTGGTATTTGCTTGCTTCAAGGTCAGCAAATAGTAAGTAAAAAAATTCCAACACTGGGTCAAATAATCGAAACAGCTGATAATATAAGATTGCTTAGTAATCACACGTTCGTAATCTACATCTACCGATTGACCTAGAGTAAAATGAGCACTTGCCAGAAATAATAAGATGGGTAGCATGGGACATTTTCTGACATATGTTTGTATTTCAGCTAGCCAATTGTACAGTATTGACAAGAATTCCGTTCTGTCAAGCATGTAAAAAATCAAAACTGCTGGCGCATCGTCCCCTGAGGCCAAGACGGAGCCGCTCGTCCTGGACGCCTAGACGGCAGATCAGCCTCTAGGGTTTCGCAAGATCGCGGATTTAGGCGCGGGAAGCGACATTGGGGCGGGCATAGGATTGGTGGTGGGCAGCGCCGGGGAGGGTGGGTTTGCGCAGGGGGCGCGAACGCCGGCAAGGGTGTGGTTGCACATGGAGGCGAGCGGCGGTGGCGGTGGGGTTGTGCAGATAACACCAAAGAGCAATAAGCTGAAAATATTCATATTCACAAGAATAAATGGAACAACATGAATTCTTGACTGAAATAAATTCTTAATTTTTTTACTACAATAAATTCTTGACTATACCCCATGTTACAAAAGCTAGATTACCTCTTATTTCTGTGCATATCTATAGCACAAATTCAGTCAAGAATTGAGCATGGGTGCGCTGATATTGACCGTTGAATAGAGATGGAATTGTAAAAAAATTGCAATTTTGTGCATGGTGATTACCTGCTACACTGCACAGAAGCGCATCAGCCGGCCGGCAATGATGAGGGGCGTCTTGGAGTGTGCCTCGCAGACCTTGTGCCGCTAGTGGTAGTCACGGCACCTGCCGAGGTATTCCGCGTCACCTCCGCCGGCGCCCGGGCGTTTACGCTTCAGCTAGCTCGCGGACGGCACAACCACGGCACTGTCAAGCATATAGAAAATTAAAACTTGGACATGGATATGTAATATGCCACTGGATCAATCACAGAATCCAGGTTATAGCACAGCAATATGGGGGAAAATGGACCTTGCGCAGGGCGCCATTGAGCATGTCCAGGCCGCCCCCTCCTCTGGACAGCGGCCTGGACTCCAAGCGAGCAGAGGAGTAGATCTCAGCTGCAGACGCCAAGCGGGAGAGGGAGCACGGGGAGCAGCTGGTGCGTGAGAGGAGCGGGGCGAGCACCGGGTGACAAGGCGGCATGTCGAACAGCTAGATGAAAAAGCCCATTAGTATCTAAAAATTCAGGGTATGCACTAGTTGATTGACATTACCAAGGAAAATGGACGCTGCTGTTTGTGTTTCATTTTCTTGGACATGTAGAAGCAGCAGCCATATTTTTTAATCTGTATGTTTCACGTTGCCTCTTTAATAGTTTTAGGGTCTGTATAGATATTAGTGTGTTCAGTATACCTGAAAACACAATAGCGCTCAGTTGATATCTAATGGTATCCAGAACATGGCAAATCTATCTCAGTTGATCCAGTAGAACAAAATAGTCAGGAACCAGTCCCTACATGGGCTAAACTCATACCATACAAATAATCAGGGAACAGTTTCTACAGGGGCTATGATACAAATCATTGTCATGTCCAACACTAACTGCTTGGTAGAAGTATGGTTCATTGTAATAATTCAAAATTTAGAGTACGCAAGTGATTCATGATTTCTCAATAGTTCAATGTGTGGAAAAAATCAATCATCTTATGTCAGAGATGATAAAAAAGAACTACGTGCAGAATCAACTTGGCATTGTGAAATATGTTAGACTTTGGTGATTATTGCGTAGCTGCAATAGTCTAATGTGCTTCAAAGGCAGAAGAAACAATTTACTCCATGGTCTAGTTATTCAAATATAACTTGCAGTAGTACTAGCAGCATGCACCACCTTAGTCTGGCATCAATATAGATGTGTATTTCAATAGATTGCTCACTAACAAGGAGTACAAGAGGAAGCTATACAAAACAACATTTATACTCCAATTTTTTTCTAATACCAGCAAATAAGATTGGTACTCCAAGGTATGAACTTCGTGCATCTAACTGAATAATCATTCCAACCAATCTACTATTGAAAATCTTTGTGACCAAGACATGCAAAAACAAAGACCATCGCTCTTTTCTGGCAGATGCCAAATCTTACACAAGTCAGTAACAAAGCAATCATCTGAACAATATCACTTTGATAAGCATAGAGATAAACAGGAAAGTGCTGATAAACTACTCGTGATACAGAGTAGAGTGCATACCCAATGTACAGTGAAGCTGAACCCCTTAACTTTTGAGCGTGTCCGAGGACTACTCGCCCAACACCAAGAAGTACCTGAAAATGAAAACATAAGGTTTTTATAAACATGGGCAAATGCGTGAGGTACCTAACCAAATTTAGAAGTACTACAAACAAAACTAGATAAAGAAGGTTAAAGTGCATACAGAAGAGAATCGGTAGTTGACAGGGAGTGGACAACTAGATACGTGCAACTATTTATTGGACTGTTGTAAACTGAGTATGGAAATATGTAATGTAATTCAGCAATCTAATATTAGTTAATGACAATCAATTTCTCCATTGTCATAAGCAACAGCCTAAGGAAAGTACTCATGTCTTGCTTTAACTTATGCAACCCTTTCTTGCCACTTCTCGTCATACAGTAACTAGAGCCTTTAGGTTATTCAAAATTACTGTACTTTGAGTATTAGCTGATATTGCACAAGCATTGGCATATAACACCAAAGAGCAATAAGCTGAAAATATCATCAAGGGGGCACAAGAATAAATGGAACAACATGAAATCTTGACTGAAAAAAATTCTTAAATTTTTGACCATGGCACATGATAGGTATTACAAATTCTTCAATCCTGACAACTTGTGAAACTACATCTGTAGTTCTGACCATGGCACATGATAGATATTACATATAGTAAACTGAAGTAGTGCATTGCTTTTGCAACCAGGATAGCTCAACAACATGACAATTCAGCAATCAGATGTTTTGCCTCCTCTCAGGCCTGCTAAATTTCAAGCGTCAAAAGCATGCTTATTTAACTATTATGCATTATGGCATTAAGATTCTTCTTTTTAATCTCATCGATTTGTTTTCTTAAAAATCGGAAGCCATGGTTATCCGACCTTTTTTATGATTGGAGGAACGTAAACTGTTATATAACATTGTGTCTCGAAGAAATCCCAAATCAGCTGAGAATAAATTTGATTACATGACACGTGTGTGCGCGTGTCATAGCCACTAGTTAATTCTTAATTTTTTACTACAATAAATTCTTGAATGTACCCCATGTTAAATTCAGTGGTAATATGATACAGCAACTGAAAAGAATTTGTGTGTTTGTGTGTTGTTACAAATGCCAGGTTACCTCTTATTTCTGAATGAGCATATCTGTATGAGAAATTCAGTTAAGAATTGAGCATGGGTGCGCTGATATTGACCGTTGATAAGAGATGGAATTGCAAAAAAAATTGCAATTTTGTGCATGGTGATTACCTGCTACACTGCTGGCAGAAGCGCATCACCCGGCCGGCAACGACGAGGGGCGTCTTGGAGTGTGTCTCGCAGACCTTGTGCCGCTAGTGGTAGTCACGGCACCTGCCGAGGTATTCTGGGTCACCTCCGCCGGCGCCCGGGCGTCTATGCATCAGCTAGCTCGCGGACGGCACAACCACGGCGCAGTCAAGAATAATTCAGTTCTGTCAAGCATATAATAAAAAAATTAAAACATGAATATTGATAGCTAATTTGACACTGGATCGATCATCGAATCTAGGCTAGAGCACATCAATATGGGTGAAAATGGACCTTTTGCAGGGTATTGTTCAGCGTGTCTAGGCCGCCCCCTCCTCCGGAGGGCGGCATGGAATCCAAGCGAGGAGAGGAGTAGACCTCAGCGCGGGCGGGCGCCAAGCGGGAGAGGGAGCACGGGGAGAAGCCGGTGCGGGAGAGGATCAGAGGCGAGCACCGGGTGACAGGGCGGCCTATCGGATGGCGGCGCCATCCCCTCCCCTGCAGCTGCTTCGACCATGCTAGGGTTCTGCGCACGGGGGCGAACTGGAACCGAGAGGGGTCGAGCAGCGACGGCCGCCGCTGGCGCATCGTCCGCGAGGACAAGACGGAGCCGCTCGTCCTGGACGCCTAAACGGCGGATCAGCCTCTAGGGTTTTGCAAGATCGCGGATTTAGGCGCGGAGAAGCAACGTTGGGGCGGGCATCGGCTGGGTGGCGGGATGCGCCGGCGAGGGTGGAGTTGCGCAGCGGGGCGAGCGCCGGCGAGGGTGGAGTTGCGCAGAAGACGAGCGGCGGCGGGTAGGAGTAAAGGGGATCGAAGATGGCGTGCGGAGACTGAGATCGAAGAGACTGCGGGGCTAGGGATCGAAGAGACTGCGTCGTGACTCATGAGACTGCTAGGGTTGGTCAGCATCGTGGAGACAGAGATAAGATGCGTTTGATCTGCGAAGATCGGACGGTTGAGATCCTGTTTGTGCGGAGTGATCGGTGGGGCATGCATGTACGTAAGTACGTTATTGCAAAAATCTGATACGGAGTGGCAGGTTTGATTATGACCCGATGGATTCTTCATTTTCCAATCAAGAAACATATGCATGCATGCCGCACTTAGCTATAGCATGTAACGTGATGTGCGTGTTTTCTTTTTGAAATCGGAGAAGAGAAGAGGGAGAAAAGAAGCCCATACCTATATAGTACCAGTAATTTGAACATGCTTTGCATATCAGATTATTACATATATTATGACACAATGCTGAACCGTTTAGATCAAACAGAAAGCACCATATTACGATAAATCTATCGTGGAATTTTGAGAAAAGAGATTTCTATTTTCAAGGATCTTGTTGTTTAGTTTTTTCCCCGCATTAAATCATAACAAAGCAACAATTCTTGTTATGGAGTATGTATTAGGAGAAACATTTATTCTTAGTTTTTAAATTTCAAACTTAAGATATATGGGTAAAAATTTGATGTACTAACATTTCACTTTCTCACTTCTACCCATTTCCCACTCTTACGCAAGGACTTCCCCACAATCTATGTATTTCATTCTTGTCTCCTCGGCCTCATGCTAATAAAAAACTTACTAAAGAAATATAAACATTAAAATCATGTCGATCATTTTCTAAAGAGAATCAAGAAAATACAATAAAAGATGTACTATCTAATATAAAAAAAACTACGGAATGTAGCAGCTCGTATTTCATTAGGATTATTTTTTATATTCTAGTATGTTGGCATCAAAATATTCACATTCCAAAAGAATAACACAACAAATCGGTCAAAATAATATTAGCATAACTAAACACATACTTTTTTGAATAGCAACTATTGCAGCGAGGAGCCCGTAGGCCGGCGTCACATCTTGAACGGGACAACGCAAGCTCCTGGCTACGGCCTGTGCCTTCCTGGACCATGGAAGGGGGTTGGTGCCACCACGGCGGGTGGGTTCCTGGAGTCAACGGTTGTTGTGGAGTATCAACGTTGGCGGCCCATGCATGGATAGCTGCCTCGTCCATGTGGGAAGCGAGGAAGGTATGCGATGATACAAATGAAAGTCTTTCCCATCTTCGGTCCATGCCAGCGATCATAGAGCCTATTGGTTTAGTTCCCCTCCTAGGAGGTGTCGACAAGGTGTGTCGGTTTGGTAGATGTATCCGAGCGAAACCCTATATTGGGAATCGGATCTGTGCTATATATGATGGTGTCGTCAATGTCGTCCCTCTGTTAGGAGCATCGCATTCGGAGACAATACTTGGAGGTTCTATGATGCATTCCTCCGGTGCTCGCCGCTGTCCAAAGGCGCTAGGCACGCTGTCACCGGCGAGTCCAAGACGGTGCCTTTCTCGGGACCGACCAAGTCCTACCATCTACTCGACGTCTCCTTTAAGCATCAAGTGTGGATAGGGCGTGAAATAGAAAGGGTAGATGCCCGTAGAGCAGCACCTCGGGTTGGAGAGAGGTGGAAAGATCCATGACAAGCTCTCCTTTTGTTCAGATTTCTTACAATCGAGCTAGGATATCGAGTGGGATCGCACCTAAATCCTATGTGTGGTTCATTTTGGTTTTCTAGTGCAAATTTCGAGGCCAAAATTTTAAAATAAAAGAAGGCAAAAATAAACTATAAGTGAGACTTAGGTGGGATCTCACTCGATAGGTGGTCGTACGTAGACAAGGGAAGTATATACGCGTGCTGTCTTTGCATGAGTTGGTTAACTTTTTCGTTCCGTACATGGTCATCTAGATAAAGTTTCATGGATGGATGTTACGTTCACAAGACGGGAGGGCATGCGGTCAGGAATCATACCGGGCGTACGTGGCAGCCATGAAAAAAGGGGTCTCGCTTTATTTAAATGGTTTCTCGATGCACCGCTTCGCTCCTTTCTTTATTTAACTCTTTTTTTCCCTTGCTTCCTATATTTAAGTCACGACCAAGCTAGTTTCTTAATTTAATTACTCACTTACTTAATTCATTAACCTGCAGCTCATCTTCCTATATGCTCCCATCCATATCCATCCGTCTCTTCTCTCATTTTAATGGCGGTTGCACATCCATCGATTCATGCATGCATGCGGATCACGTTTTACGTACTCCATCCGTCTAATTTTAATTGATTCAGCTTCACGTTTGACCGTCTAGATATAGGTACACGTATCTAGACATAACCGACACAAACATCAAAAGTATTGGTGGAAATAACACACAAACTGATGAGAATCGACTTTTCACACCAGCAAGGCACGCGTGTGCATGATCGTACTAGTGTATGATCGATCTGCATGCATGCGTGAACGTGGCTAACTAATTAATCAACTCAAAGTGCAAATACACTACTCCCTCCGACTCATATTAGCTTTTATTAATACAAATATATTTACCACTAAAATGTGTCTAGATACATCTATGTTAGCGAAGATTAATATAGATCAGAGAGAGTATTATTATTAATTGAACATTGCATCACTCGGCCCAGGTCAACGGATCAAGCATCGATCGGCAGGAGGCCGTACGTCCACCATGATCAAGACAGCGATATGTTTATTATTGGTGCATTTATAGGTTTTAATTCTATCTATCACCTTGTGGTAAATAATACTATAATTGAAAGAAGCAGCTTTGACCTTGTGTTATGCAATCAAATCTTGATTGAAAACATTTAACAATAAATAAAAATAAATTTCATACAATACAAATATAGGGTGGGGGACATCGCCCGCTACCCCACCCTCACCACTATGGTCCTATAGTTAAACAATTATATATGTCTGTGATTTCGCCCTACAAAACTTCTAGACCGTCCTCCGCCACTGCCTGGTACTCGGTGACGGAGGAATTGTCGTCGACGTGGATGTCCACCTGGTGGCGTGGCGACGATGCCATGTGAGTTGTCGAGTTCGCTCAGCCTCACAAGATAGGTAGGTAGAAGTGTATTCTATCGCGTGCTTTGCTTTGCCGATGACTAGGAGCCGCCTCAGCTTGCCGTCGCTCGATTTTATAGGTAGGTAGAGAATAGTACAATGGATGTTTTGTCGACATGCACGGTCTTGAAATTGAAATGTGCAATGATCATGTCGACCACCGCCGCCAGCTCTGTTTGACTCTACAAGGAGAGCTCTGGTTAACGTAAAATTTAAAATCATAGAAACATACTGTTGTTTGGACCACATGTATAGCGTGTGCGCTCACGTAAACATCCACGACTTAAGTCTTTAGACGCTTGGCGAGGAAAGCGTTCCTAAATAAGAATATTTGGGATTGTATTGTTTTTTCTCATGCAAAAAGAATTAAAAAGAATTTCTACTACAAAATTTCTCATTTTCAGAAATTAGCTCCAGACTGAAATAAAGAAATCCATACGCACACATCCACGTAAAAGGAAAGACAGTGATGTTTTTCTCCAAGCTTTGGAGTCCTGCTGCTACGTAGAGATAGTGGTGTGTATCTAAAATCAATTTATTCATCCACCATTGATCACATGCTATAGAGAACTAAAAATAGAAACGAAGTTAAAGTATAAAAGACAGAATGTTTTCACTGGACACGAGCGGTGGACGTACGTATATACTTTCCCATCTAGATGGAGCTAAGTACTGTAGTTTGTCATACTTTCCCATATATATATATATATATATATATATATATATCTAGATGGAGCTAGGTAGTTTGATCTGAGAGTTATGCGCACGTTGCGTGATAGCTGCTGCCTGCTCTGCCTCTCGCCCACGTGCTGCAACGCGTGGAGCAGAAAATCATCGCGCGTGTCTCCCGGCCTTCCAAATTGTTGGTCTTGTCTCATTTTTAATCTCACCTCGATGATTTGTGGGCGATAGATCCTCGCAGAGTAAATAAATATTACCGGCTTTTTGCATTAGCTTTTTCTAATATAATCTGTGATTACCTGGTTCCGATCGATACTCCTTGCAGAGTAAATAAATAACGTATTGTAACTCAGCTGGACATTTTGTGTCATGCTCCCCTCAGCTGGATGGCTGCCATTGAAGATGTACACATCCCAAGCGCCAGGCTGTCACGCTGGCTGGTACGTACGCTAGCTCCTTTTTTTTTTGCACTCGCGATTCTTTAATTTCTGCGTACGTCTCCGGTCCGATCGATCCAGCTGGCTGCGTGCGTACGTTCACAGCCAGATGGTGATCCAAAGCTGGAGTTCTGCACATCGGGGTATATATACTTTGGCGGCCCAGCCCGTACTTCATCCCACTTTTCTCAGATATACTCTGAATTAGTCCCACACGGCTAACAGATTAGCACAAGCACCGACATAAAATAACAGCGCCATCGCATAGTTACCAGCCGGGCGTGGTCGTGCGCGCCTGTGACTCCATCGACGGAGGGCTTGAGAGGTGGCGATGTTGGGTTGTGAGCTCGAAGTGCATGTCAAGGTATGGTTTGCCCGTTCTCGCAGGCAGGAGAACGTGGCGCTCGCCGCTGGATCGATCTGGATGTGGTGGTTTGCCTTGTCGATTCAAGCATGACCTGGGCCTGCACCCAGAGTCACGGCCCCTGCTTAGCGGCTAACAAGCCCTGGGCTGGCGTTGAATTTCGCGATTGGACCAGGCTTTGACCCCCAGGCCCCCATGCTGAACAAGCTGGGACAGGTTCCAATAGCCCCGTGATTTACTACCTGGTGAGGGTTTCCATGGAGCGCAGTTAGCGTGGGTTGCAAAGCCTGCTCCATGGTGCATGCGTTCGCTCACTTAACCCACCTCGTCAACTCTTTTGTTTTTGGAAAACGCTTGCGATCAGCCCACCGATCGCGTGCGATTGGTGGGTATCCGACGCTTGCCATGGCACCACGTTATGTGCTCAAAATTGTAGCAACACAACATTTCGGACCCTGGATCGATCGTTGAGCAACTGGAACCACTGGAGGCGACGTGCGGGGTGATTCAACCTTCCTTGATGTCGGCGACGCGGCTGGCCGGAGCGAGAGCACAGTCGCTCTGCTGCTGCTCCGCCTATCCCCTGCCCTTCTCCTTTCATAGCTCCCGCACATCTCAACACAACCATGGCCATGGAGGAGTTTCAGATCTGAGACCTTTTCAAGCATGGGAAGATGAGAGACCGACGGGAATGGGTTCGTTGCCGTCTTCTCCAGTGCCAATAAGCTCAGTACATATGGTGGCCATGGATCAAATTCGATCCCTAGTTATTTTTATTTGTGTGGTTCATTGTTCTCAGTTTCCCTACATGTTGTGGTAGCCGGATTAAGTGGCTCCGTAAAAGCAAATTTGAAATTCCTTGCTAGAGGAGAGGAGTTATAATTGATTTAGTACACCACCCTTACACCGATAGCAGACATGCTTGCCCTCCACCCTGATGGGTTCGTAGCATAGAAAACAAAAAAATTTCCTACGATGAACACAAAACTAGCCAAGAACATCTACGAGATGGTAGCAACGGAGACTAACCCTCGAAGACCGGTAGCGGGGATTACGTTCCCGCACAAATGTTGCCGATGGAGACTCGACGAAGACGCACGTAGTCGACGTAGTCGTTCACTTGACGTAGTCGACGTAGTGGTTCACTTGACGATCTCGAGATCATGTACATGGCGCCACAACCAGCGGCGCCTCCATACTCGGTCACACGTACGGCTTGTCGTCCTCCACGCCCTCGGTCCAGCGGGACAGTAGAAGAGGGGATCCGCCGGATACTCCAACACTCACTTCTCCAAGTGTGTGAATCTCGAACTAACAATCCGGCAGAGCTTCGCTAAGCCAAGACGGATTTAGGGCAGCAACTTTGCGGGAGAGGGGAAGAACCAAGTGTGTGAATCATGGAGGAGAGGGGGGGTTTTATAGGGGAGGAGAGGGCAGCCCCCTTGGGGGGTGCGCCGGCCCCTAGGAGGAGGTCCTCCTCCTCATCATGGTGGTAACCCTCCCTTCATGGTGGTAACCCCCTCATCAACATGAGGTAACCCCCATTTTAATTTTGCATGACATTCATGCTAATTAAAATTCACACTTATTGATTTAATAAAACATTTTTATTTTTTTAATATTTGTTAATTCATTCAATTAACAAACATTAACAAATACACCCTTGAGTTATTTTGATATCCCAAAACAGTTTCGGTGCTTTTCTGAAACAGCCCTCATGCTGTCCTGTAATTCGATCGGAGTATCATATCCATTAAAAAACAACGGCGAACCTTAAGTGTGTCACCCTACGGTTCGTGAATAATGTGGACATGATCGAGACTCCTCTCCGATCAATAATCATCAGCGGGATCTGGAAATCCATGACGACTCCCACTTACTCAACGATGAACTAGTGATCGTGCGAACCAATAACGAACATAGTTAATTCCTTTTGTCTCACGATATTATTACTTGTCCGAGATCCGATCATTTGGTATCAACCATACCTAGTTCGATCTCGTTCTCGACAAGTCTCTTTACTCGTTCCATAATAATGCATTCTCGTGACCTAGTCACATGCTTGCAAGCGATTCCAATGCAATATCACCAAGAAGGGCCCAGGGAATATCTTTCCGTCATCGGGTCGGACAAATTCCACTCTTGATCCATGAGCCTCAACTAATACTTTCAGAATACACAAATCAACCTTTATAATCACCCTGTTATGGTGTGACGTTTGATATCATCAAAGCACTCTTCCGGTATCAGTGATTAACATGATCTCATGGTCTGAGGATTAAAACTATTTCATATGAGTTTGATATAGCAATACAACTTGATGACTTGATCGTATTGCTATTCGTAGTATTGGTGTGAGTGTTCATCACATCATTCTTCTAATGATATGACCCCGTTATTAACAATATCCAATGTTCATGATCAGGAAACCTTGATCATCGGTTAATCAACGAGCTAGTATAAAAGATAGGCTTTACTAGGAACCTTTTAGTTTATTAATCACACAAGTATTAATGTTTCCGATTAATACAATTCTAGCATAAGAAATAAACATCTATTATGAACACAAAATATTATAATAATAACTTTATTATTGCCTCTCGGGCATATTCCTTTCAGTCTCCCACTTGCACTAGAGTCAATAATCTAGATTACATAGTGATGAATCTAACACCCATTGAGTTCTAGTGCTGATCATGTTTTGCCTTGGGGAGAGCTTTAGTCAACGAGTCTGCCACATTTAGATCCGTGTGTACTTTGCAAATCTTTATATCACCATCCATGACATGTTCACGGATGGAGTGAAAACAACGCTTCACATGCTTGAAGTTCTTGTGAGACCTTGGCTCCTGAGCATTGGCTATGGCACCATTGTTGTCACAATAGATAACCATTGGATCCAATGCACTCGGAACCACACCTAGTTCGGATATGAACTCCTTCATCCAAACTGCTTCCTGCGCCGCTTCCGAAGCAGCAACATATTCTGCCTCTGTAGTTGATCTCGCCACCACGCTTTGCTTGGAACTCCTCCAGCTTACTGCTCCTCCATTCATAACAAATACGTACCCAGATTGAGACTTAGAGTCATCCGGATTAGTGTCGAAGCTAGCATCGATGTAACAACTTGCGACGAGCTCTTCTTCACTGCCATATACGAGAAACATATCCTTAGTCCTTCATAAGTACTTAAGGATATTCTTGACCGACGTCCAGTGTTCCAAACCTGGATCAGATTGGTACCTACTAGTCAAACTAATAGCATGTGTCACATCTGGTCTTGTACATAACATGGCATACATGATAGAGCCTATGGCAGAGGCATAGGGAATCTTATTCATTTCTTCTCTATCTTCAGCTGTAGCCTGACTTTGAGTCTTACTCAATATCTTTCCTTGCAACATAGGTAAGAACCATTTCTTACTTTCGTCCATTCTAAACTTCTTTAGAATCTTGTCAAGGTATGTACTTTGTGATAGGCCAATTAAGCGTCTTGAACTATCTCTATAGATTTTGATTCCTAAAATATACGTTGCTTCACCAAGGTCCTTCATTAAAAACTTACTATTTAAGTAATCTTTTACGCTCTTCAAAAGTTTCGTATCATTTCCAATCAGCAATATGTCATCCACATATAATATTAGAAATGCTACAGAGCTCCCACTCACTTTCTTGTAAATACAAGCTTCTCCATAAGTTCGGACAAATCCAAACCCTTTGATGACTTCATCAAAATGGAGATTCCAACTTCGAGACGCTTGCTTCAGTCCATAAATGGATTGCTGAAGTTTGCATACCTTGTTAGCATCCTTAGGATCAACAAAACCTTTGGGCTGTACCATGTACAACTCTTCCTCAATGTTACCATTAAGAAACGTGGTTTTCACATCCATCTGCCAAATTTCATAATCGAAAAATGCAGCAATTGCTAACATAATCCTAACAGACTTTAGCATCGCCACGGGTGAGAAAGTCTCATCGTAGTCAACTCCTTGAATTTGTCGGAAACCTTTTGCGACAAGTCGTGCTTTATAGGCGGTCACATTACCATCAGCGTCTGTTTTCTTCTTGAAAATCCATTTATTCTCAACGGCCTTTCGGTCATTGGGAAGTTCCACGAAAGTCCATACTTGGTTTTCATACATGGATTCCATTTCGGATTTCATGGCTTCATGCCATTTGTTGGAATCTGGGCTCATCATCGCTTCATCATACGTCGCAGGGTCATCGTTCTCAACAATGGCATTTACGACAAGATCACCATACCATTCAGGAGCGGCGCATGTTCTTGTCGACCTGCGAGGTTCGGTAGCATCCTCTTTTGGAGTTTCATGATCTTCATCATTAGCTCCCACTTCATTTGGTGAAGTCACCACCAGAACGGTTTCCGGCGCTGTGCCACTCGCCAATTCATGAAGAGGAGGTTCAATAAGCTCATCGAGTTCTACCTTCCTACTATTCACACCTTTCGAGAGAAACTCCTTCTCCAAAAAGGATCCGTTCTTAGTAACAAACACTTTGCCTTCGGATCTGTGATAGAAGGTGTACCCAATTGTTTGGAAGCATTATTTTGGTTTTCTCCTTGATGCTTTATTTGGGTTGACTTGGCGCATGCTCACGCATGTTAGACTCTTACAAAGTCGCCAATAGCCTCTATGATCATTTAGTTTTTGACTTTTGATGCCATCTTATGCTTCTTTTAATGTCGCTTTGTCGCTCTGTATGATTATGGCCATTATTGCTCTCTTAGTTGGTTGCTCCCAGTCTTTTGCTAGCCCTCGCCTTGTACTGAGTATGAGCTCTACTCGTGCATCCAACTCCTAAAAAACCAAGTTTTCCAAAGTGTCTACCATACATACCTACTAGCAATTTGCTATTCCAAGTAAATTTGACTTACTTTTATTTTCTCTTCAAATTAAACTCTTACAAGTGTGATGACCCACAAGTATAGGGGGTGTATCGTAGTACTTTCGATAAATAAGAGTGTCGAACCCAACGAGGAGCAGAAGGTGTTGATGAGCAGTTTTGATCAAGGAATCACTGTAAATACTAGCAAACAGATTTTCAGGAGTATTTGGTAATACGAGTAAATAAAGTGCGAGTAAATAAAAGACAGTAGTAACAATTGCAGCAAGTGGCCCAATCCTTTATTCAGCAAAGGACAAGCCGGTTGTGTTCTTATAATAACCAAACGTTCTCGAGGACACACGGGAGGTTTCTGTCAAGAGCTTTCGCTTCATAGAGCCAATAGTATTTATTGGTTTGGTAAGTGTTATGGGGGTGAACCTGTGCTAGCGCACTACCCTTACTAGGATAAATACACACTTGTGATTATACCCCTTGCAAGCATCCGCAAATACAAGAAAGTAATTAAGATAAATCTAACCACAGCCTTAAAATCTAGGATCCTACGCTCCCTGGTGCAATGATTTCCCAACGGAGGTTTAGGTTTCTGTCACTCCAGCAACCCCACAATCGGTGACCAAATACACAATGCATCTCACTAGGCCCATAAATGGTGAAGTATCATGTAGTCGACGTTCACATGACACCACTAGTGAAATAGCACCACAACAATATCAAACCATTAAATATTTCTCAACAATAATTCACTACTAACATCTTGACTTCTCCCATGTCCTCAAGAACTAAACGAACTACTCACAAGACATCATATGGATCATGATCAGAGGTGAAATAATGGTAAATAGCAATCTGGACATAAACCTTAGTTCAACGGTTCCACTCAATAGCATCAACTACAAGAGTAATCAACACCGGGAAAGTTTCCCCTATGAATATAGCAAGATCCAACTCAAGATGTTACAGCGGGATGGCGAGGTGATGGTGGAGATGAAGGTGCTGGTGATGGAGATGATGATGATGATGATCCCGATGAAGTCCGGTGCGATGGTGATGACGATGGCGATGATCTCCCCTCTCCAGGAAGGAATTTCCCCGGCAGATTTCTCTCTGCCGGAGAGCTTTCTCTCTCTGGTGTTCTCCGCCCCGCAGAGGCGGCTGTGTCTCACTCTGAACCCCCCTTTGACTTAGGTTTTCGGGGACGATGATGTACGCGAAGGGGGAAGACCAGAGGTGGGCCAGGGGCCCCTCACACAGGGCTGGCGCGGCCAGGGGGCTGGCCGCGCCACCCTAGTGTGTGGGCCCCCCTGGCCTCTCTCTAGCCCTCCTTCTGGCTCCGTGAGTCTTCTGGGAAATTATAATTTCTGGGTATTTTTCTGGAATTTTCCTGATCTTCAAAATATGGTCTCCTGATGGTCCTTTTTCCAGCAGATTCCTGACTCTGGCAGCAGCTCCTCCGATGATCATCAAACATGTGAAAGCAAAGGAAATAACATAAGTATCACGTCTAAATATGAGATATATCAATGAATAACAGTAAATTATGATACAAAATAGTGATGCAAATTGGACGTATCAAAACCCCCAAGCTTAGACCTCGCTTGTCCCCAAGCAAAAACTAAACTCGGTAAATATGACCACAGGTTTATAGAGTAAAGTGTCGATAATCAAAATACGGACAAGAAGCATCACATTCACTAAGGCACAAATTATAATAGACAGCAACTTCCCTTTATAAGATGTAAACTTGTAATAGGTAAAAGGGGAATCACATATAAAGATGCACAAGGTAAATTATAATTGGCAATGGCAAACCTTAGTTCTTGGTCAAAGAATGGAGAACAAACTATTCTCTCTTTTAAACGGAGCCTTTTAAAACAAAGCTAATATAGCAAAGACTATATGCTCAACAAAGTAAACTTTTGCATTCATAGAAAGCTTTCAAAGATATATTCCTTCAGACAAAAGCATTATACAAAACAAGGAAGATAGTAAACATGATTAAACGGATCAACATATGGATGAGTGAAACATAACAACTCAAATGCTTGCTTGAGACAGAGAGTAATAGGTTGACTCAACATAAAAGTAAAAGATAGGCCCTTCGCAGAGGGAAGCAGGGATTAAACATGTGCTAGAGCTTTTCATTTGTAAAACAGAGGTAAAAATTGTTTTGAGAGGTGGTTGCTTTTGTCAACGACTAGCAACGGAGTTCTTGATATCTTCCATACTAAACAAGTGAGAGCGGTTCCGAGATGTTTAATTAGTTGGCACTTTGGTGCTCTTTTATAGCTTTGCACTCCTCCCCACCTTTCTCCTTTCTCAAACCATGGCTAACCGATTCCATCGGGTGCCGACCAACTTTCACATTCCATTGGAGGAGTGCCCTTTTTCTTTCTTTTAAGATTATAATGGTCTGACCAGCTCCCTTGCAAAATTAATGACGAGCAGATGAAGCTGCCTAGTCGAGGGGTACTTAATTTAGTATGGAAGATAACAAACCCATCCACTACATCCTCATGAGCTAAAAACAGTGGCACAAAATGAGAAGTGTTTGAAAGTTTTTGAAAGGTAGCACATGAAAATTTACTTGGAATAGCTTAAAATACCATGCATAGGAATTTATAGTGGACCCTTGGAAGTGACTTGGCTTTTGGGAATTGGATGCACGAGAAGTATTTCCTCTCAGTTCAGGTTTTTGGCTAGCAAGGCTGGGTAGCAAGCACAAGAGTTGCATGAAACAAACAAACATACATATAAAAAGAACAATCATGCAAACTCCCTTGAAAGTACAATAATTTTAACTTTAAGAATAACAAACTTATAAGCCAAACATAAAGGAAAACTGAAGTGACGTAACTGCAAGCACTTCTTTATTCTTTTCTACTCAAACCTCAAGGTAAAGTTGCTATTGACCAAGCTAGGTTTGCCAAAACCAACTGAATCTACTCATGCTCCCAATGTGATACCAATACCAATCGACAAGACTAGTCACATAAGAGAGATTGCAGACTAACATAAAGTGTGCGAAAAATAAACGATAAAACTTCTCATTAATATTTCATTACCGCAACTCACACCAAGGGATACAGAGATAACTAACTAAGGAGGATACTCCCAACTGCAAACTATTCTATATGATAACTTCTCTATTCATGATAAGACTCTACTTGAAAAGTAAATGAACGAAAGGTAATGATGTGATGTGATACCGCGGCACTCCCCCAAGCTTGGAACAAGCTAAGAGGATGCCTATACCGATGACGAATTACTCCTTTGGCGGTGGCGGTGGATAATCTCGAATAAACTTCTCAATAAAGTCCTTTAGATCATCAATCTTGTACTCGAGGTTACGAATCATCTCAGAATTGTGCTCAATACGGTTCATGAACCTGTCAGCAAGAGAATCCCAGCTCTTGGAATTATTTCCCCATCCTTCTTCTCTCTTGGAGCTTCCTGTCCCTGCATTGTTAGAACGATCTATATCCCAGCCAGAGGGTAATCGTGATTTGGGCACCTTTTGGAACTGATGTTCATGAATTAGAGTATGGAAAGGATTTTGGCTTGGCGGAGATGTCCATGGAACTAAGGTGTGATGTGGCACACCTCCTCCGGTCCTTATGCGAGCGCTCTTCTTGAACTTGTCATGATCTGTCACCACCCCTATGCTAGCAATCACGGTGCTTGGCCTTGGACCTTGATCTTCCTCCTCATCTTCGCTTTCAACCTCTTCTTTCAGCCGGAAATCTTTGATGCCATCTTCCGGAGGTGTCTTCTCCTTGTCCCCGCTTGAAGAGGCCATGACTTCCCAAATCTTAAGATCAACTCCTGACAGAAACAGCTCGAAACAAAACACGACGAGAAAACGATATACAGACCTCAGGGACCCCGGGGGGTTAAATAGGCAAAAATTATACATCGAAACGAGGTCACAGGAGGAAACCGAGACGGAAAAGAGTTCCGATGCGTTCTCACACGGGGGTGGCGCGGCCAGGGGTGGGCCCGCGCCACCCGTGTGTGAGATGCACACGGACTTCTTTTTCTCCCCATTTTCGTCTCGTGATTTTTCATATTTATTAAAAACAGCAAAAATATTAAAGGAAGAACTTTTCGCGAAACTTTTCTGACTAGAACTGTTACCTATTCGAAAACGAACTCTGCAGGTTCCTGCAGTTTGTCTTGGATGTAATCTTCCGGAGAAATTGTTTCAATAACATCAACATCTTCATTATAAGAATCTCCAGAAATATAATGTTTGAGTCTTTGCCCATTCACCACTTGTGTAGAATCATCTTTCAATGAAGCAATCTTAATAGCACCTGAGCGGTACACTTCCACAATAACATATGGTCCTTCCCATTTAGAAAGTAATTTACCTGCAAAAAATCTGAGACGAGACCTATACAATAGAACTTTCTCACCAACATGGAACTCTCTCTTAAGAATTCTCTTATCATGCCATTGCTTGACTTTCTCTTTGAAAAGTCTGGCATTCTCATACGCTTCGTTTCTCCACTCATCTAGAGAACTCAAGTCTAACAACCTCTTCTTACCGGCCAGTTTAAAATCTCTATTAAGCTCTCTCACTGCCCAAAAAGCTTTGTGTTCTAATTCTAAGGACAAGTGACACGCTTTTCCGTAAACCATCTTATAAGGAGACATACCCATGGGGTTCTTATAAGCTGTTCTATAAGCCCATAAAGTGTCATTTAACTTACTAGCCCAGTTTTTCCTAGATCTACTAACAGTCTTCTGCAAGATAGACTTGATCTCTCTATTTGAAAGCTCTACCTGCCCACTAGTTTGGGGATGATAAGCAGAAGCAATCCTATGATTGACATCATACTTAGCAAGAGTCTTTCTAAAACTACCGTGAATAAAATGAGAACCTCCGTCAGTCATAAGATATCTAGGCACTCCGAACCTAGGAAAAATAACATCCTTAAGCATTTTTAAAGAAGTCTCACCATCGGCACTCTTTGTAGGTATGGCTTCTACCCATTTAGTAACATAATCAACAGCAGCAAGTATATGGGTATAGCCTTTTGAAGGAGGAAAAGGACCCATAAAGTCAAATCCCCAACAATCAAATGGTTCAATAACAAGAGTGTAATTCATAGGCATTTCATTGCGTCTAGAAATATTTCCAACTCTTTGACATTCATCACAAGATAAAACGTACCTTCTGGCATCCTTAAAGAGGGTTGGCCAATAAAAACCTGATTGTAGAACCTTCTGTGCGGTCCTATCTCCAGCATGATGCCCTCCATAAGCACTGCTATGGCATTTTCTTAATATCTCTTGTTGCTCATATTCCGGTACGCATCTTCTCATAATACCATCAACTCCTTCTTTATATAAATGTGGGTCATCCCAAAAATAATGCCTCAAGTCATAGAAGAATTTTCTTCTTTGCTGAGCTGTAAAGGTCGGAGGCAAATACTTGGAAACAATAAAGTTAGCATAATCAGCATACCAAGGAAGGTCCCTTGAAGTTGCATTAATTGCAGCCAACTGTTCATTTGGAAAGCTATCATTAACAGGAATAGGATCAAAAGAAATATTTTCCAATCTAGACAAGTTGTCAGCCACAGGATTTTCTGCACCTTTCCTATCTACGATATGCAAATCAAACTCTTGTAAAAGCAACACCCATCTAATAAGCCTAGGCTTAGCATCCTTCTTAGTCATAAGATATCTAATAGCAGCGTGATCAGTATGAATAGTAACTTTAGAATCAACAATGTAAGATCTAAACTTATCACAAGCAAAAACAACAGCAAGAAACTCTTTCTCAGTAGTAGCATAATTCTTCTGAGCAGCATCAAGAGTCTTACTAGCATAATGAATAACATTCAACTTATTATCTACGCGCTGTCCAAGAACAGCACCAACAGCAAAATCACTAGCATCACACATAATTTCAAAAGGTAAATTCCAATCAGGTGGTTGAACAATAGGAGCAGTAGTTAAAGCCTTCTTAAGAGTTTCAAAAGCTTCCTTACAATCATCATCAAAGACAAATGGTACATCCTTTTGAAGAAGATTGGTAAGAGGCTTTGAAATCTTAGAGAAATCTTTAATAAACCTCCTATAGAAACCAGCATGACCAAGAATACTACGAATACCTTTAACATCTCTTGGACAAGGCATTTTCTCAATTGCCTCCACTTTTGCTCTGTCAACTTCAATACCTCTTTCAGAAATTTTATGTCCAAGGACAATTCCTTCATTTACCATAAAGTGGCATTTCTCCCAATTAAGAACAAGGTTAGTTTCTTCGCACCTCTGCAAAACTTTATCAAGGTTGTGCAAACAATTATCAAAAGAAGTTCCATAGACGGAGAAATCGTCCATGAAGACCTCCACAATTTCTTCACAAAAACCATGAAAAATAGCAGACATACATCTTTGAAAAGTAGCAGGAGCATTACATAAGCCAAAAGGCATACGTCTATAAGCATAAGTCCCATAAGGACAAGTAAAAGTGGTTTTCTCTTGATCATCCTTCTTAACAGCAATTTGAAAAAAACCAGAATAACCATCAAGGAAACAAAAATGAGTCTTCTTAGACAACCTTTCTAGCATTTGATCTATAAACGGTAAAGGGTAATGATCTTTTTTAGTAACTTTGTTTACCTTCCTATAATCAATGCATATTCTATAACCAACAACTACCCTTTGAGGAATAAGCTCGTTATTCTCATTAGGTACAACAGTCATACCTCCTTTCTTAGGAACACAATGAACAGGACTAACCCATCTACTATCAGCAATAGGATAAATAATACCAGCATCAAGGAGTTTTAATACCTCATTTCTTACCACATCCTTCATCTTGGGAATTAAGCGGCGTTGATGCTCTACAACTGGCTTTGCATCTTTCTCCATATTAATGGCATGCTGACATAAAGTAGGAGAAATCCCTTTTAAATCATCCAGAGTATATCCCATAGCTCCTCGATGTTTCTTCAATATTTCCAATAATCTTTCTTCTTCCTTTCCTGAAAGTTTAGAACTAATAATAACAGGATATATTTTCTTATCATCAATATAAGCATATTTGAGGTCATCAGGCAAAGGTTTTAATTCAAACACAGGATCTTCTCTAGGCGGCAAAGTGGTACCAAGATCCTCCATAGGTAGATTATGCTTGAGTAATGGTGGTTGGCGAAGAAGAATATCGTCAATCTCTTCTCTTTCCTTGCTAAACACATCACTTTCGTGATCTTCCATGAATTGCTGCAAGGCATTATTAGGGGCAAGTGCAATAGAAGCAAGCTGCTCAACTCGAAAATTTTCATTAGGCGTGTCATCTTCATAAGAAGTCTTAGCAAACTTGGAAAAATTAAACTCATAAGACTCTCCATTAAACTTAGTAAAAAAATTCTCCTTCTTACAATCTATTATGGCGCCACAAGTGTTCAAAAAGGGTCTACCAAAAATAATAGGACAAGTTTTACTAGCCTCCTTACCAAGTACTAGAAAATCAGTAGGGTATTTAGTCTTACCACATAGAACTTCCACATCTCGAACAATACCGAGAGGCCAAACTGTCTCTCTATTAGCAAGCTGAACAACCACATCAATATCTTCAAGTTCACAAGCGCCAATCTCGTGCATGATTTCTTTGTAAAGCTCCAAGGGAATAGCACTTGCGCTAGCACCAATATCACATAAACCATAATAGCAATGATCTCCAATCCTGACAGAAATAACAGGAACACTTGCTTTCCTATGCTTTTTAGGATGCGAGAGAATGTTAGAAGCATCTTCACAAAAAAGAATATATTCATCTCCTACATCTTTAGTAACAAGATCTTTCAATATAGCAACAGGAGACTTAATAGTAATTTGCTCATCAGGCTCTGCAGCTTTCTTAGTACTTTTATTAGACACACTTACCAAAGTAGAATACTTTTTTACCTTAGCAGGGAAAGGTGTCTTCTCAATATAAGGTTCAGGAATGACGCTATCAACCGTGCAAACTTCTGTAGCTACAGCAGGTATATGACTAATAGAATCTTTGTAAGGCGCATGATATTTGTTCCAATCTTTCTTTGGAACATCAATATAAGAGGCAAAGGCCTTAAGACAATTAGCAAGTATTTGGGAATCAAGACCATAAGCAGCGCTAACACTATGAAAGTCATCGGTTCCCATAAAAGATTTAATGCATTCATAATCATAATTTATACCTGACTTCCTACCTTTGTCGTTTTCCCAACCTTCAGCATTCTCTTGTATACGGTCAAGAAGTTTCCACTTGGCATCTTCTTTCATATGAGTGAATGATCCAAAGCAAGAAGCATCCAAATAATCCTTATCAGGAAGAGTAAGCCGCGCATAAAAATTATCAATAACAATATTATTGGGGAGCTCATGAATGGGGCATTTGAGCATTAGTAACTTCAATCTCCCCCAAGCTTGGGCAATACTCTCTCCATCATGAGGCCAAAAATTATATATCTTGTTACGGTCTTTATGAATTTCACTTGGAGGATAAAACTTGGAATAAAAGAGGGGCACAATATCCTCCCATGCCATAGATGTACCATCTTGGAGTAATCGATACCACTCTTCAGCTCTGCCTTTCAATGATATAGAGAATAGTTTCTTCTTGACCTGGCTTGGTGAAATACCTGCACACCTGAACAACTCGCATAATTCATGTATAAACAATAAGTGATCGCCCGGATGGACAGTTCCATCTCCTGAATAGCAGTTATCCATAATACGCCCAACAATTTTCATAGGTATTTTAAAAGGATCAATTTTAGCAGGCGGTGGCGGTGGTGGTTCCTCCGCATGTGCAGCAGCAGCAGTAGTAGATGTGTTTCCAAATAGGAAACCAAATGGAGAGTTCTCCATAGCAGAATAAAAATAAAAGACAAAATAAACAATACTCATAGTGACGGTTACCTTTTCCAATTCCACTCTTCAATAGCGCTACACTCCCCGGCAACGGCGCCAGAAAATAGTCTTGATGACCCACAAGTATAGGGGGTGTATCGTAGTACTTTCGATAAATAAGAGTGTCGAACCCAACGAGGAGCAGAAGGTGTTGATGAGCAGTTTTGATCAAGGAATCACTGTAAATACTAGCAAACAGATTTTCAGGAGTATTTGGTAATACGAGTAAATAAAGTGCGAGTAAATAAAAGACAGTAGTAACAATTGCAGCAAGTGGCCCAATCCTTTATTCAGCAAAGGACAAGCCGGTTGTGTTCTTATAATAACCAAACGTTCTCGAGGACACACGGGAGGTTTCTGTCAAGAGCTTTCGCTTCATAGAGCCAATAGTATTTATTGGTTTGGTAAGTGTTATGGGGGTGAACCTGTGCTAGCGCACTACCCTTACTAGGATAAATACACACTTGTGATTATACCCCTTGCAAGCATCCGCAAATACAAGAAAGTAATTAAGATAAATCTAACCACAGCCTTAAAATCTAGGATCCTACGCTCCCTGGTGCAATGATTTCCCAACGGAGGTTTAGGTTTCTGTCACTCCAGCAACCCCACAATCGGTGACCAAATACACAATGCATCTCACTAGGCCCATAAATGGTGAAGTATCATGTAGTCGACGTTCACATGACACCACTAGTGAAATAGCACCACAACAATATCAAACCATTAAATATTTCTCAACAATAATTCACTACTAACATCTTGACTTCTCCCATGTCCTCAAGAACTAAACGAACTACTCACAAGACATCATATGGATCATGATCAGAGGTGAAATAATGGTAAATAGCAATCTGGACATAAACCTTAGTTCAACGGTTCCACTCAATAGCATCAACTACAAGAGTAATCAACACCGGGAAAGTTTCCCCTATGAATATAGCAAGATCCAACTCAAGATGTTACAGCGGGATGGCGAGGTGATGGTGGAGATGAAGGTGCTGGTGATGGAGATGATGATGATGATGATCCCGATGAAGTCCGGTGCGATGGTGATGACGATGGCGACGATCTCCCCTCTCCGGGAAGGAATTTCCCCGGCAGATTTCTCTCTGCCGGAGAGCTTTCTCTCTCTGGTGTTCTCCGCCCCGCAGAGGTGGCTGTGTCTCACTCTGAACCCCCCCTTTGACTTAGGTTTTCGGGGACGATGATGTACGCGAAGGGGGAAGACCAGAGGTGGGCTAGGGCCCCCTCACACAGGGCTGGCGCGGCCAGGGGGCTGGCCGCGCCACCCTAGTGTGTGGGCCCCCCTGGCCTCTCTCTAGCCCTCCTTCTGGCTCCGTGAGTCTTCTGGGAAATTATAATTTCTGGGTATTTTTCTGGAATTTTCCTGATCTTCAAAATATGGTCTCCTGATGGTCCTTTTTCCAGCAGATTCCTGACTCCGGCATCAGCTCCTCCGATGATCATCAAACATGTGAAAGCAAAGGAAATAACATAAGTATCACGTCTAAATATGAGATATATCAATGAATAACAGTAAATTATGATACAAAATAGTGATGCAAATTGGACGTATCACAGTATTATGTGAAAATTGGTCAGTAAAGCTCTCATGAACCGGAAGGCACACTTTACTTTTTCCTGTTCATAAAATTTGACATTGTGGTCTCTTATGTTGAGTTGTTATGCTTGCAAGTTGTAAGTTGGAGACTAGCCCAGCCATGCCGTCATGGGCAAGCTTTCAACATTGCACTTCTTATTTGAGTTGATACCCTGATCTTTTGTTTATGGATGCCCGCGGTGTGAAATGAATTGGGAATCTTGTGGGGATCATGGAGTTTGTATATGTGTTAGAGAAACGCCTGGGCCGCCAATCTAAGCCATGCATAATTCATGGTGGAAATTTGCAGCATACCTATAGTGGACATTCGACGACGCATCTCAAAATAAAAAGCTAAACAAATGGTAAATAAAAGAGATGTCGAGGTGTTCATTGTCTGCTTGTCCTGTCATTTTGATGTGGGTTTGTTCCATATCATCGGGCACGGAGGTACCCTATTGGTGGTTCTCGATGATACGCATATACTTACAATGACAAGAGCCTTGCTTGGGACTCTAAGTAAAGTAGCATGAGGTTTGGGTACTCGTATTCACGGGACGCGAGGTTTTCAACTTATGATTTGTCAAGCATATGCATCATAATTGTTCTCGCATTAACTTTAACCATTCAAGATGCTTATGATGGGGGCAATGAGAGCTCAAAGCCGGTAAGTACCATAATTTTTGAAGGTTATAAAACTTGCAATCACTGCTTCCCTCCGCAAAGGGCCTTTCTTTTACTTTTGTGTTGAGTCACCACCTTCTATCTTTATGCACCATTAAGAGAGCATAGTTATCATTCTTAGTATAATGTGCATTGTCCCAAAGTTTTAATTGATTGATTCATATTGTTGGTTTTACTTGTTCTTAAATTACTTGTTTCTAGTCGCCCTCTTAAACTTGAAGGTGTCCTATGCATTTATGTTTTGCTCTCCATGAAGAATAAGCTGAAAACCATTTGTATGTTTTTCCTTATGATTTGAACACACGTTTGACTTTCATTGTTTCATTTTCATGATCTTTTGTTTGTGTTCATTTGCACGTTTATAACATGGTTGCTAAGTTTTTATTGTCAAGATTATATCTTTCATGCCCATATTTTAAGTTCTTATGATCCCAGCTCACAATGCTTACATAGTTGATCAAGATTGTGTAGGTGCATGTTACCTCAAAAATTATTTCTTTTGTTATCACTTACCTACTGGAGGACGAGCAGGAGTTAAGCTTGGGGATGCTGATACGTCTCCAACGTATCTATAATTTTTGATGCTCCATGCTTATTTTTACAAAATTTGCCTATTGTTTCGTTACACTTCGTGGCACTTTTATGCATTTTCCGGAACTAACCTATTAACAAGTCGCCACAGTGCCAGTTTCCTATTTTTTGTGGTTTTTGTGTTTCAGAAAAGTTACACAGGAAATATTCTCGAAATTGGACGAAACCAAAGCCAGCCGTCCAGATATTTCACGGAGCTTCCAGAGAACCGAAGAGGAGACGGAGTGGGGCCACGAGGTGGCCTCACACCAGGGCGGCGTGGCACAACCCCTGGCCGCGCCCCCTATGTGTGAGACCGCCTCGGTCCACTTCTGACGATGCCCCTTCGCCTATAAAGACCTCCCGACGGGAAAAACCCAAGTACCCGATCAATTTTCCAGAAACACATCGCGATCCGCCGCCGTCGTCGACTCGAGATCGGGAGGGTCCCGAAGCTCTTCCCGGCACCCTGCCGGAGAGGGGAATCGCCACCGGAGGTCTTCTTCATCGCCATGCTTGCCTCCGGAGCGATGAGTGAGTAGTCTACCTTGGACTATGGGTCCATAGCAGTAGCTAGATGGTTGTCATCTCCACTATGTGCTTCATATTTAGATCTCATGAGCTGCCCTACATGATTGAGATCACCGTTATGTAATTCTACATGTTTGGTTTGTTGGGATCTGATGAATATTGGTGTCATGATTGAGTTGCTATACTGAAATATATCTTATGTTATCTCTATGTTGTTTATGATCTTGCATGCTCTCCGTTGTTAGTAGCTATCTTGGCCGAGTAGTTGCTAGCGACTCCAAGAGGGGGTATTTATGCTCGATAGTGGGTTCATGCCTCTATTTAATCTGGGGGACTGACAGAAACCTCTAAGGTTGTAGATGTGATCTTGCTACTAGGGAGAAAACAACATTCATATGCTCAAGGGCATATGCTTTGTTTACATTACACACTTTGCTTAATGCAATTATCTGTTGTTCACAACTTAATACTCATGGGGTGTTCGAATGATATCCCCGTGAGTGGATTATTAGTCATAGATGCAGTTGAATGGCGGTCTATGTATTTTGTTGTAATGCCGAGAGTAAATTGCATAGTGATATTCTTGACATATCACGTTTAACTTTATTCTATCAATTGCCCAACTGTAATTTGTTTACCCAGTATGTGTTATTTATCTTATGGAGAGACACCACTAGTGAACTGTGGACCCCGGTCCTATTTCCATCATATTGCTATCACCTATTTGCTTTACTCGCACTGTTTACTTTACTCGCATACTTTCGCTGTTTTCCACTCGATACACTCATACCCTTTGTTTCAAGCAAACCAGTGAGATTGACAACCTCATCGCAAGTTGGGAACAAAGTACTTGGTTGTGTGTGTGCAGGTTCCACGTTGCTGCTCGCAAAGCAAAGCTTGGACGAGGCACCCTATAAATTGTCCGGAGCTGTCGTGAAGCTTGCAAGCATCACCTTCAGTCGTATTGTCTGCTCTTCTCCTGATCGATAAACCTTAGTTTCTAACTAAGGGAAAAGACTTGCTGTTGTGCTCATCATACTTTCCGCTTGGAGTTTCCCAACTGTCTGGCCATAATCATCATCAACTATATGCCAGCCATCAATATCTAACTCATATGAAGTAGTTCTAATCCGTAGACCATGAGATCATGTTAATCACTGATACCGAAAGGGTACTTTGAAGATATCAAATGTCACACCATAACAGGGTGATTATAAAGGTTGATTTGAATATTCTGAAAGTATTAGTTGAGGCTCATGGATCAAGAGTGGGATTTGTCCATCCGGATGACGGAAAGATATTCTCTGGGCCCTTCTCGGTGATATTGTATTGGAATCGCTTGCAAGCATGTGACTAGGTCACGGGAATGCATTATCACGGAACGAGTAAAGAGACTTGTCGAGAATGAGATTGGACTAGGTATGGTTGATACCAAATGATCGGATCTCGGACAAGTAATAATATCGCGAGACAAAAGGAATTAACTATGCTCGTTATTGGTTTATACGATCACTAGTTCATCGTTGAGTAAGTGGGAGTCATCATGGATTTCTAGATCTCGCTGATATTTATTGATCGGAGAGGAGTCTCGATCATGTCCACGTTATTCACGAACCGTAGGGTGACACACTTAAGGTTCGCCATCGTTTTTGAGTGGATACGATACTCCGATCGAATTACAGGACAGCATGAGGGTTATTTTAGAAAAGCACCAAAACTGTTTTGGTATATCAAAATAACTCAAGGGGTATTTGTTAATGTTTGTTAATTGATTGAATTAACAAATATTAAAGAAATAAAAATGTTTTATTAAATCAATTAGTATGAATTTAATTAGCATGAATGTCATGCAAAATTAAATGGGGGGTTACCTCATGTTGATGAGGGGGTTACCACCATGAAGAGGAGGTTACCACAATGAAGAGGACCATGAAGAGGAGGAGAGGCTCTCCTTGGCCGGCCACCCCTTTGGGCTGCCCATCCTCTCCTATAAAAGGCCCCCCTCTCCTCCATGTTCATGCTGGCTTGATCCTTCCCCTCTTCCGAAAAGTTGTTGCCCCAAATCCGTCTTGGCTTAGCGAAGCTCTGCCGGATTGTTAGTTTGAAATTCACACACTTGGAGAAGTGAGTGTTGGAGTGTCCAGCGGATCCCTTCTTCCGCTGCCCCGCTGGACCGAGGGCATGGAGGAGACGACGACAAGCCGTACGTGTGACCGAGTACGGGGGCACCGTCGGTTGTGGCGCCGTGTACATGATCTCGTGATCGTCAAGTGAACCACTACGTCGACTACGTCAAGTGAACGACTACGTCGACTACGTGCGTCTTCCTGGACTCTCCATCGGCAACGTTTGTGCAGGAACGTAATCCCCGCTACCGGTCTTCGAGGGTTAGTCTCCGTTGCTGCCATCTCGTAGATGTTCTTGGCTAGTTTTGTGTTTATGCATAGGAAATTTTTTGTTTTCTATGCTACGAACCCATCAGCGACATAATTACGTCAGGTTGCTTTGACTAGTGACAATTCTAATACTTATGATCTATTCTATAATTAATTGTCAATATAATTAATTGTCAATAAGGTGTCAAAATTAAGAATTCTTGGTTTTGAAACCCGGCCAACACAGTATGTAATAGAGGAATACTTTTTTTCTGGAATAGTAATAGAATATGCTATCGACTACGAAAAAAGGAGATGGGAAATAGATTGGCCAGAGCGACCGTTAAGAACTACTTGCAGCACAGCCATGCTCTAGTTAGGATTGATATCACGGAGCGTTTTGCGTTGGAGGCAGCGGCACTTACTACCTAGCTGTTTATTTCTAAAGCATAATTGTACGCGAAGGTGCTCTTCTAGATCTTAGTATAGCGGATATTCGCCTCTTTATTCGGCGTGGCCATGGTGGCGGCGGAGGACTACAGTGGACGACGTTTCAGCGAGGCACAAGTTTCTTCAAGGGTGGACTTATAGTTTTACTTCTTGTGGGGTTCTTTGTGCAAAGTTGCTCAACACACATTTTTTTTCATATGGTGATCATATGTGTAATCTTTGTAAACAATTTATTTAATGAAATATGTGGTTACTTAAAAAAAACTCCTCAAGCGCCTGTACAAGGGATTACCCTCACGGCGGTCTTGGTCTGATGTGAGCCTACATTCATCTGGGCCGACCGGTGCTATACCCCACTCCTTGAGGGAGCGAATCGCTCCTGCCTAGGAGCGTTTTTCTAATGGGCCATCTTACTCGGGCCCAATAACATGTATACTCTCTCTTTTTCCTTTTTTTCCTTTTCAGTTATTCATTAATTTTGCATATTTTCCAGATCTGAAACATTTTTTAAAAATAGAACAATTTTAAAAAAATTACATTTTCGAATTTGAATAGTTTTTAAAAAGAACAATTTCAAATTGGAACAAATTTCGAAAATTGGAACAAATTTCAAAAATGGAATAAATTTCGAATTGGAACAAATTTCTAAATTGGAAAAAATTCAAAATTGGAAATTTTCGAAAATGGAACAAATTACGAATTGAAACAAATTTCAAATTTAAACAATTTCAAATTAAACAAATTCAAAAATTGAACAAAACTTCGAAACTGAAATATTTACTTCAAACAAATTTTGAAACTAAAAAATTCAAAAAAAAAATAGTTGAAATTTAAAATTGTTTAGATTCAGAAAAAAGAAACAGTGAGAATAACAGAAAAAGAAAAAAAAAATAAAAAAAATAAAAAAAACCTTACCTGGGCCAACCCATTGGGTGGAACGATGCGTGTGAGACGGAGATTGCTTCCACAGCGGGCGGGAGTTAGGATTTCCCGGGTACACAGCGGTCTTGGTTTGATGTGAGCCTATTTTCATCTGGGCTGAAGCCTGTTATAATTTTAGCTTCGTCTTCTGCGGTTCTGCCTGTTGCTTTTGTTTGCTTTTGTTTAGTTATTACAGAGAAGAGTCACACGGACGAGACATGTGGGCAAACACTGGATCATACCAAGAAATGCACCTTCCTTAATTACTTTGTTTTTTTAAGAAAAGATCTAAATCTATTATATGAGTACACAAGAAGTACAAAATATCATAAATATAATAAAAATTATATCAAGATTCTTGGACCACCTAACGACCACTAGAGAGAGCCGTTGACACACCACTGTCGCTGCTTTTTTGTTACTTAGCTTGACCACGTCCCTAATGTGTTGTTACTTGCCACATACCTTATGTGTGTAAAGCCTGTTTTTAACTAGGAGAGGAGTACATATCAACATAGATTAGGCTATGTACGAACTGAAATGAGTGAATAGATACAGTAAAACACGAAAACCTCAAGTGTAGGACGAGCTACACGTAGCTCTCTATCACCACCGTTCAACACAGTTCAGGATTTGTCCAGTGTTTGTATTCTGCTGTTGTATGTAGTGTTCTCTTCTCTTTCGTCGTTCGTATTGCAGGACGTAAAGAACACCCGGCACACGTCCTTGCACATGTCGTCAGACTCATCATAACGGATGCCTGGCAACACGTATGCATGCCGTGCCACTAACCCGTTGGTCGTGTGCGTACATGTTCGTTTGAAAATCCCACTGTGTGCCAGCCGAACGCTTGTCATATGCTGGCTCTCTACTATTTAACCGCCCACACGCCGTGTTCAATCATCCAGCAGCACTCATTGTCTCTTACTCTTCATCCTCTTCTCGTTTCGATGCATATCGGCGGCCACCTTGAACTCATCATCTGTCCAAGAAGCGAGCAACACTTGGTGCGATGAATTTTCACATTTGTTTGTTGCGAACTGGTTTAGCAAACGAACACCACCACGAAATTCTGATAACAGTCCACTACAATCTACAAGACGGATGTTTCAAAACATGCTAGAAGTCGACTCAAATGTATGCCGCATCACAGTTGGGTCATATTAACAATTTGACCATAGGACACCAGAACTGAATTAACATGAACCGACCTCCTCTTCTTCAGTTGTCTGAATTGTTACACAGATATCTTGCAGTTTGCAAACAATTGTTGTAGAGTTGCTGGACGACACCCCTGGCGGCCCCAGATGTTACCGGAGCTAGGCATCACCTTCTCCACTCGGTGATCTATCAAGCCGGCCGCATCCACAGTTTATGTTGACCACATGGCCATCAGCTGGTTCTCAACTTCTCATAGATTCTGTTTTTATGCAACAACGCCTCAGCGCATTGACGCCGCACGATCCTTTATGCCACGAACACACAGTCAGATTCATAAAACTCAAGGTTTTGGACCAGGTGCCTGTAGGAAATTTCAGAAATCCTCCGCACCCCCCATCGTTATCTGGTATCCTGCTCAAACAAAAACTGAAACCCATCGTGAGCTACACAATAGGCTTTGGACCAGGTGCACTGCTGCCGCGGGAGAAGAGGATCAAATCTGAACATATCAGGACAAGAGTCTTTGACTCTATCTCTGCTCACAACGGCGGGAAGGTAAAGTCTGCTGCCATTGTTACCGGCAGGAAGAGAGCCGGCACCTACCATGTACATTTTTTTTTTTTGAGAAACACCTACCACGTACATGTACCTATTCAAATCACCGGCCCAGGATCGGCGCGTACTAGCACATGTATAAGGCCGCCGCCTACGATTCAACATACAGCGGCCCATTCCACTTATCTCACTATATATTTATTTCTAATGCCAGCTGCCACACAATCGCACGGATCTAATAACTAAACTGGAGGTGGAGATACCGAGCTATGTGTAACTCGGCCTCCAAACGTCCGCACCCCGGTAAAACGCGTATATATGCATGGGACTCAAGAAAAATGAGAAAATTAGGAGAACTTACAATTTGAAACGGAGGGTGTACATAGTACAAGCACTGTATGATTGACAGCACGTAGTCAAGAATACCGCACTCCTTGGTAAATGATTGTTTAAGCTACTGAACGAGAATGGTATGTGGCAAACCCGTCTGAATCGAAAATATGTTGGCTCAAAAGCGTTATCACAAGTTTCTTGGAAACCCGGTGATTCACATTTTTGGACGGGTCTAATGGCTATGAAAGATAAGTTCTTTAGATTCGGACATTTTTTGATTAAAGATGGCTCATAGATAAGGTTCTGGGAGGATTTATGGCTCGGTAATGCCCCTCTCCGAGAACAATATCCGTCATTATATAATATTGTTTGTTACAAAAGTGATACCGTTGCGAAAGTAATGACTACCTCACCTCCAGATGTAACGTTCAGGCGAGATCTGCTTGGACCGAGGCTAGTTGCATGGAATGCCCTTCTTCAACGTTTGGCTACCATACATCTATCGCCTCAACCAGACAAGTTTCGTTGGAATCTACTAAAGAATGGTGAATTCTCTATGGACTCCATGTATAATGCTTTAATCCATCAAAACATACTGGTTGATGATAACAAGATGATCTGGAAGATGAAGATACCACTAAAAACTAAGGTGTTTGGGTGGTACCTTCGTCGTGGAGTTATTCTCACCAAAGACAATCTGGTTAAACGGAACTAGCACGGAAATAAGAGTTGTGTTTTTTCTCATCACGATGAGACTATTAAACACCTCTTTTTTCAATGCCGGTTTGCAAGGCCTATATGGTCAATCATCCAAGTAGCATCTGACCTTTATCCTCCTCGCAGTGTTGCCAATATCTTTGGAAATTGGCTGCACAGTATTGATAATCGGTTTAGAACGCTTATTAGGGTGGGAGCGCTTGTCGTACTATGGTCGCTATGGCTATGTAGAAATGATAAAGTGTTTAATGATAAATTGTCTTCTCCCTTGCAAGTAATCTACCGGTGTACCGGTACACTCCGTTTATGGTCATCTCTTCAGCGGGTGGAGCACCGAGACCTATTTATAGAGGTCTGTGCACGGTTGGAGAATACGGCGAGGGATACTTTTTCCCGTCATGGATGGCAGCATAATCTTCGGATCGGTCCACCACATCCTTAGGCGCTGTTGCATTTGATCATTTTGATATGTATCACGCCTTTTATTTTTCTTGGATTGTGTTTCTCCTGATCAGCTGTGTACATCGTAGCTATGCAGAGACTGGGTGTAATACTTAAACCTTTTAAGTAATAAAGCGCCCTTTATCGAAAAATGATTGACAGCACGTAATAAGCAGGGCTTGTAACTAAATGCATACAGCATACTACAAACAGTGCAGAGTCCTTCCCCGTCCTGTACTCATTTCCAGAGAAGCAGCAGCAAAGGTGGGCTCGGCCGTCCCTGACCTGCAGCAGCTGCATGCCATGGCTTGAAAACACCTTTTTCTTTCTTTCCAAGAAACTGCTTTGATCTTTGCCTGATTTGGTCTCGAGCACTGTGATGTGCATGCCACGATTCATTCAGATCTCACTCTCCAGCAAGCTAGCTGCATTCCCTCTCTCGAAAGGGATGGAGATTTTGATGAGGAGCTCGGTTTCCCAAGTGACATGGATTCATGCGCAAGATTACTGGTACTGCTTGGAGCGTTGTGCAGGACTCGAATATTTGGAGCCACTCAGCAAGCAACACGCTCCCTAAAGAATACCGGTTGATTTGTATTTGAAAGAAGTTTACAATGGTAGTATAATATTTGTTGGCAAATAAGACATGTTTTATTGCTTAAAATCATGGTTAAAGTTTGGCTCGAAATTTGAGGTCTAATCAACCCAAATAGAGGGAGTGCATAAACTACCCAAGCCACGAGGCTAATGCTAATGCATGACACCTCTCCTAAACTACCATAAAGTTGTTGACAAAGGTAACATACTAGTTAACTGGTTCTGAAACAGTTGTCTCTCTCTAATTTTCCACTTTGGTCCGAAAGTGCACCCCTTTTTCAACCTTGTCTGATGGTGATGGGGGACTACTTTAGACAGAAATTTGTCATTTGATTCTAGATTCGACAACGGTCAATAGGTAGAAAGAACAGGTCACACAAACCCAAAGAGGAAAATGAAAGATCATAGGTCTCACTAGTATCTATGTACAAAAAGGCACAGTGACTTGGTTCTTGAGACAGAACCAAGTCACAACTACTGACGAGCCAACAGTCCTACACGGCGGTTCATCCATCACGTATCTACAAAATTTGTTGCTTCTTCATCATCACCAAGCAGAACAGCACAACAGGTCCTGTTACAACACTCACTGGGAGGTTCAGAACTCCAGGTGCTGCTCGTAGTAGAGCTCGCTCAGGGGCGGCGATAGGATTTCCTCCTCTAGCATCTTCAGCACTGCGCTCATCGACGGCCGCTGCCCTGGGTCCGCGTCCGTGCACATCGCCGCGATGTCCAAGATCGCCTCCACGGCCTCCACCTCTACGTCACCGGACTGCTCGTCCACGATCTCCTCCAGACGGTGCTCCCCGGTCAGTGTGTTTAGCTGCACGCAGAAAGCAAAGTTCAGGATTCAGAGTTCTTTGGTTTGAGGATTATCAAGATTCATTCACAAAGTGCTATACTTACCCAGCCAACAATGTTGAGTCCCTTGTTGAGGAAGCAAGAGTCGGTAGGCCTCTTTCCAGTAACCAACTCCAGCAAAAGCACTCCAAAGCTATACACGTCTGATTTTTCAGTCGAGTGGCCATTTTGCAGGTATTCTGATGTAAATAGTAAAAGTAAAGGTAAGCAAAATGTTTTTCAAAACCTGGAAATTATAAAAAGTTGCGTCAACTACTTTTAAATAGAAAGTTATTCATGGAGGGAGTAACACAAATATTGCCATGATCTGTAGAAAATAAACAAAAACATCTTTTCCTCGTAGTCTAATGTGAAGTTAAAAATAAGCTTTATTAGCTTCGACTAGAGGGAGTGGAAGAAAAGTAAGATAATACGTTAATAATGAACAAAACATCTTGTCCTCAAATCAATAGTGCATACATCTTCATCTAACACAGTACAATGTCGACTGGCATCGTGAGAAGAACAAGTACCTGGTGCAAGGTATCCAAAGGTACCCGCGACAACAGTCGTGACATGGGTCTCGCTGTCTACGAGCAGCCTCGCGAGTCCGAAATCAGATACACGGGGTTCCAAGCATCTGTCCAGAAGGATGTTGCTGGCTTTGATGTCCCTGTGGACGATCCCCGGTGAGCAGTCATGGTGCAAATACGCCAGCCCTCGAGCGGAGCCCAGGGCGATCTTCATGCGTGCATTCCAGTTCAATGGCTGATCCTCCTGTGCATTTCCTGCCATTGGTGGTAACTCCTCGCGGTAAGCACCAGGTAGTGTGAGACGGCAGTGACGTTGCCACAACGGTCATGAAACAGTACAAGGGCGGCCCTTACCGTGAAGATAGCCGTCCAAGCTGCCTAGCTCCAAGAAATCATAGATGAGCAGTTTGGCTGTGGAGAGGCGGCAGTAACCTCGCAGATTGACGAGATTAATGTGCCTAATGCTGCCCAGGATCTCGAGCTCCTTCTCGAAAGTCTTGTCCCGCCTCTCTCGGTTGAGATCGATCCGCTTGACAGCGAATGCCGTGCCGTCATCCATCACCATTTTGTACACCGTGCCGAACCCACCACAACCGACCACGTCCTCTTCATCAAGAAGCTCTAGCCTTCTGATGATCTCACTCGACGAATATGGAAGGTTCCACTGGTACGTCACAAGCTTTGCACCTAAGTCATGCAGGACACCACAGATAACAATTAGCTTCCATTCAGTGTGACTGGACATATTTATAAAGTGGTGCAGTCAGCCATTTACCATCTGGGACAGTTGGCTTGTCCATTTTTACATAGTCCACACCGTTCTTCTTCCTGGATAGCAAGCATACCCATAGGAAACCCATTACCGCGATCAGTGCAACGGCCATGGTCGACATCGAACCAATCACAATGCCATTCAGGAAGTGCGAAGTTTTGTTACTGCTTATTGGAGAAACGCCTGTTTGTTGAACCAAAACCAAAAGACAACATCAGTTGGTCACCCACATTGAACTTATAAAGTTGGAAGGTGTCATTTAAATAGATGAAATTTCAGACTTGCCAGATGAGGAGAGGGGGTCGGAATGTGGCAGCACCGCAGGAAACCCGAGGGTTCCACGGCAAACCTTCTGGATGGGCAGCCCACAGAGCTCGAGATTTCCGACAAACCTGCATTTGTGAGGCGCCATGTGAAGGAATGTAAGAAATCATTAGAATCAGGTTGTTATAAATTTCTAATAGTGCTTATTGATACTCCAAACTATTAAGGCATCTTTTGTTCGAATTTGCAATAGGTAAGCCATCTCAATCTCTCATCATAAAGATTACGCATCATTAAAAGCAGGTCGTTTTAAATTACTAATAGTGCTAAATGATACTCCAAACTAGAGAGTCATCTTTTGCTCAAATTAGCAACAGGTAAGCCATCTCATTCTCTCATCATAGTAAACACACGTCATTAAGATCAGGTTGTTCTAAATTCCTAGTGGTAAAGGACAATCCAAACTAGAGAGGCATCATTCTTTCATCATAGAAAACACGCGCTAGAGAAAAGGGAGCAGCATAATTGGGTCAGAGCTAGGCTTACGAGCTGCTTTTGAAGGTTCCGAGGACACCGACGTTTGGGATCTCCCCCGAGAAGAAATTAGTAGACACATTCCTACCCCCACAAAACAAATCAAGTTACACATCAGCACTTGTGTTAATTCAAAGCATAAGCAATGTGAGGAAGATTATTACACCACAAAAGCTTACAGGAAACGCAGATGGGTCAGTCTCCCGATGGATGCTGGTATGGTGCCCCTCAGCAGGTTGCTCGACAAGTCACTGCATTTACCACATATCAGACCATGAAACCATAAGCGTTGGAATAACAAAAGGCAGCATAATCAGCAAGGCAAAGAGGATGATGTCTGAAATCTGATGAACCTACAGGATGGTGAGGTGTTCGAGCTCTCCGACCTCCGGCGGGATGGCCCCTTGCAGGTAGTTGGCTCTCAGGTAACTGGACAAGCAGACAATCAAAACCTGATTCAGTTTAGCAAACAAAATCCAAGGAACTGGTACAATAAACCAGATCATGTAATGCTAGCAGAAGCAGGCATACATTGCCCTTAGCTCGGTGCAGTTCTTGATCTCTGCGGGGATCGAGCCGTGCAAGCTGTTCTGGTGCAGAGCTCTGAAGAAAAAACGTAGGGGAAGGTAATCAGAGCCTGTTGCATCCTGCAGAGTGAGGGCCTTTTTGTGTTCTAAGAAATCTTACAGTCTCTGCAGCTTGCTGAGCTTCCCGATGCTGGGCGAGATGATGCCTCCGAGCTGCATATAAGGCAGATTTCTGCCACACAGAAAATAGAAGTTGAGATACAGATTATTCATTCACTCACGGGCAAGGAATCCAAGAACGCAAACACATCGGGAACCGTGCCACCACACAGTAACCCAACCGAGAACATGGAGGGGGGAAATCTTGGGGCAAGGTAAACAGAAACTGCTAATAATCTGATCTGTTCTAGGATGAGAGATGCAAGAGATTGTGGATGGGGATTTGGAGAAGCGCATACATGGACTGGACCCTGAGGTCGGGGAAGGAGCAGGAGACCCCCTCCCAGCCGCAGGGGTCGCCGTCGGCGGGCCTCCAGCTGCCCAGCCTCCCCGCCGTGGCGTTGAAGGCCGTCTTCAGCTCCAGCAGCGCCTCGCCTGCACCCACCCAAAGCAAGAAACGTCAGCGAGAGTCCGGGAGATTTCATTTCAGATGAGGGGTTAGGAAATGCGTGCGGCACCGACCGTCTGGGGTGAGCGCCATGGAGGCCGTGGCGCAGAGGAGGAGCGCCGTCGCGGCGAGGAGGGCGGCAGCGGCTCCGCCATGGATGCTGCTGCTGCTGTGCTTGGCCATGGATGGGTCTGGTCTGGGACTTTGGGAGGGGTTTGTTTGAAGTGAGAGTGAGAGAGTGAGGTGTGGAGGGGAAGCTAGGCGAGTGACTTTAATTATTTGCGCGCATGTGTGCGCTGACGGGGAGTCCCAGGCGGGTCACTGTGGAGCCGCTGACCTGTGGGTCCAGCAGTGTCGGTGGTCCCCACGCTCGGTCAGAGGCGCAGACCTTGGTCCATGGCAGCGGTAGCTTTCGAAAAAAGGCAGGAGTGACTGGTTTCAGCTCAGATCATCTGGCCCAACTAATCTCATCCTGATGTAGATCATTAGTAGAGTTTTGTTCTTGTTCATGTTCATGGAAAAGAAAACATCTTTTCTGTGTGGCGACCAAACTGTCGCAAGGAATTTGTCACACAGAAAAAGAATCACATGGTAGAATATCATGGAGAAGGATTAAAGTCATTAAACTGCAGTGCCACAAGACCACAAGTAGCCGTGAGGAAGCAAGCAGTGGTTTTGAATAGTTATGAGGGGATGAGGGGTCGTGTTGTGGAAATGGGGAGCAGAATCCAAATATTTGTGAACGGACTCGCCTGAACTAGCCGTTGATGATGGATGGGACGGGATGGCATCGTAGGCGGACTTTCATCATGTTTGAAAAAACCAGATTTCGGGCCACCACCAACTCCCCGATTCCATCCCACACTAAACGAAAATAAAAAATATCTTAACAAATAGAAGAAGATTGGAGATTTCGTACACATGGCACCTGTTATCCCATTTTTTCTAAAATCTAAAATCATATTTTTTAAATTTGAAAAATAAATAAAAAATTCGGACCTAGCCAACTATTTATCCTACCAACACGAAAAAAATCATGTTCAAATACTCTGTATTGTGAGCTACAAAAATAGTAAACATGTAAAACTGTGTATGTATATTTTCTAATCTACAAAATTTATTAGATTTTTTATCTTTTGTGTAGCCCACAATAAAATAGTTTTGTAATAAAAAATCCATGCTTGTAGTTCTATGCGTAGATTTTTTATAAATTTTAAAATTTTAGAAATATTATTTTGATTTTTTTATATGAAGGTATAACTAGAGATCGAGAGCCAAAAATGCTTTTTGAAAGAAAAAAACGGAATAAAACTAAAAAGTTAAGATTTAAATAAAATTGTAAAGCTAGTGGAATATGATATTCCATTGCCTTTTTAGAGCTAATCAAATAGTCGTATTAGGGTGTCGCCTTCTCCACACAACAGAGGGGGCAGGCGAGCTGTTCTCAAGTGCCACCCCCTTTCTCCCTCCCTCCTATAATTGCTTCCGGAGGCCACTGCTGTAATACCCATGAGGTGTCGATGATGGGGGTGGCAGGATCTTGCAGAGCCATTGATACGTCTCAAACGTATCTATAATTTTTGATGCTCCATGCTTGTTTTTACACCATTTGTTTAGTGTTTCGTTACACTTCGTGGCGTTTTTATGCATTTTCCGGAACTAACCTATTAACAAAATGTCACAGTGCCAGTTCCCTGTTTTCTGCTGTTTTTGTGTTTCAAAAAAGCTACACAGGAAATATTCTCAAAATTGGACGAAACAAAAGCCGAACATCCAGATATTAAACGAAGCTTCCAGAACACCGAAGAGCAGACGGAGCCGAGCCAGAGGCTGGCCTCACCATAGGGCGACGCGGCCAGCCCCTGGCCCGCGCCTCCTATGGGTGAGACCACACTGGTCCACCTCTGACGTTGCCCCTTCGCCTATAAAGACCCCCCGACGGGAAAAACCTAAAGACCCGATCAATTTTCCAGAAACACATCGCGATCCGCCGTCGTCGACGACCTGAGATCGGAGGGTCCAGAAGCTCTTCCTGGCACCCTGCCGGAGAGAGAAATCACCACCGGAGGTCTTCTTCATCGCCATGCTTGCCTCCGGCGCGATGAGTGAGTAGTCTACCTTAGACTATGGGTCCATAGCAGTAGCTAGATGGTTGTCTTCTCCACCATGTGCTTCATATTTAGATCTCGTAAGCTTCCTTACATGATTGAGATCATCGTTATGTAATTCTACATGTTGTGTTTGTTGGGATCCGATGAATATTGGTGTTATATTGAGTTGATGTGCTGAATCATATATCTTATGTTATCTCTATGTTGTTTATGATCTTGCATGCTCTCTGTTGTTAGTAGCTATCTTGGCCAAGTAGATACCAGTAACTCCAAGAGGGGGTATTTATGCTTGATAGTTGGGTTCATGCCTCTATTTAATCTGGGGAAGTGACAGAAACCTCTAAGGTTGTAGATGTGCTGTTGCCACTAGGGAGAAAACAACATTCTTATGTCCAAGGGCATATGCTTTGTTTACATTACATACTTTGCTTAATGCAGTTATCTATTGTTTGCAACTTAATACTCATGGGGTGTTCAGACGATATCCCCGTGGGTGGATTATTAGTCATAGATGCAGTTGGATGGCGGTCTATGTATTTTGTTGTAATGCCCAAAGTAAATCTCATAGTGATCCTCGTGACATATGCACGTTATCTTTATTCTATCAATTGCCCAACTGCAATTTGTTTACCCAGACTGTTGTTATTTATTCTATGGAGAGACACCACTAGTGAACTATGGACCCCGGTCCAATTTCCTTTATATTGCTATTACCTGTTTACTTTACTCGCACTGTTTACTTTCTTGCATACCACTATTGCTTTCCACTTGATACGCTCATACCTTTGTTTACAGCAAACCGGTGAGATTGACAACCTCATCGTAAGTTGGGAGCAAAGTACTTGGTTGTGTTGTGTGCAGGTTCCGCGTTGCTACTAGTTGAAGACGCGCTAACAAGAATCGTTAACGGCGCCCTTGTTGGAGTGTCACTAAGCTAGCAAACATCACCTTCTTAAGTTTGGTTTTCTCCTACTAGACTGACAAACCTTGGTTTCTTACTGAGGGAAAACTGATGTTGTGCTCATCATACCTTCCGCTTGGGGTTCCCAACTGGTCGGTGATCTATATATCCACCGGCGCCATCAAGCTGTTTTCTGGCGCCGTTGCCGGGGAGGAAGAAGACTTCTGCAAGGGGAGTTTCGCACGCACATCCTTTACTTTGTTTTAGTTTTGCTTTACTTTATTTTTACTTGCATCATTTTTATCAAAAACACAAAAAAATTAGTTTCCTTTATAGTTGTTTTTACTTGTCTGCTTTTAGCTTTGCTAGAATGGGTACTCATGAGAACACTGATGGCGCGGTGATGAATGGTGCCAGAAAACTTGATTGCGTTTGTTGATGAAGTAAAATAACCGGCCAGTTGGAAACCCTAAGAGAAGGTTTGATAAATATAGCAGTAAGTTTTCCCTCAGTTATGAAACCAAGGTTATCAATCCAGTAGAAAAAAGACAATACTTGATACGTCTCAAACGTATCTATAATTTTTGATGCTCCATGCTTGTTTTTACACCATTTGCCTATTGTTTCGTTACACTTAGTGGCACTTTTATGCATTTTCCGGAACTAACCTATTAACGAAGTGCCACAGTGCCAGTTCCCTGTTTTCTGCTATTTTGTGTTTCAGAGTGATACACAGGAAATATTCTTGGAATTGGACGAAACCACATCCTGAAGTCTTATTTTACCCGGAAGCTTCCAGAGATCTGAAGAGGAGTAGGAGGGGGAGCACCAGGGCCCCACACGCAGGGGCGGCGCGGCCAGCCCCCTGGCCACGCCGGGCCCGCGTGAGGGCGCCTGGCCCCTCCTCTGACATCGCCCCTTCGCCTATAAAGACCCCCCGACGAAAAAAACCTAAGTACCCGATCAATTTTCCAAAACACATCGCGATCCGCCGCCGCCGTCGACCCGAAGATCGGGAGGGTCCAGAAGCTCTTCCTGGCACCCTGCCGGAGAGGGGAATCGCCACCGGAGGTCTTCTTCATCGCCATGCTTGCCTCCGGAGCGATGAGTGAGTAGTCTACCTTGGACTATGGGTCCATAGCAGTAGCTAGATGGTTGTCTTCTCCACCATGTGCTTCATGTTTAGATCTCATGAACTGCCCTACATGATTGAGATCACCGTTATGTAATTCTACATGTTTGGTTTGTTGGGATCCGATGAATATTGGTGTTTATGATTAAGTTGTTGTACTGAATTATATCTTTTATTATCTCTATGTTGTTTATGATCTTGCATGCTCTCCGTTGTTAGTAGCTATCTTGGCCGAGTAGTTGCTAGTGACTCCAAGAGGGGGTATTTATGCTCGATAGTGGGTTCATGCCTCTATTTCACCTGGGGGAGTGATAGAAACCTCTAAGGTGGTAGATGTGCTGTTGCTACTAGGGAGAAAACAACATTCATATGCTCAAGGGCATATGCTTTGTTTACATTACACACTTTGCTTAATGCAATTATCTGTTGTTCGCAACTTAATACTTCTAGGGTGTTCGGATTGATATCCCCGGGAGTGGATTATTAGTCATAGATGCAGTTGGATGGCGGTCTATGTATTTTGTTGTAATGCCCAGAGTAAATCTCATAGTGATCTTCTTGACATATCACGTTATCTTTATTCTATCAATTGCCCAACTGTAATTTGTTTACCCAGCATGTGTTATTTTATCTATGGAGAGACACCACTAATGAACTGTGGACCCCGGTCCTATTTACATCATATTGCTATCACCTGTTTACTTTACTCGTACTGTTTACTTTACTCGCATACTATATTGTTTTCCACTCGATACGCTCATAACCTTTGTTTCAAGCAAACCGGTGAGATTGACAACCTCATCGCAAGTTGGGAATAAAGTATTTGTTTGTGTGTGTGCAGGTTCCGCATCACCTTCAGTCGTCATTGTCTCTCCTCTCCTATTCGATAAACCTTGGTTTCTTAAACTGAGGGGAAACTAGCTGCTATACTCATCATACCTTCCTCTTGGGGTTCCCAACGGGCTGGTTATTCACCACGCACAAGGACCGTCTGCAGCAACATCTACTTGGAGCAGCAGCCTCTTTTCTGGCGCCATTGCCGGGGAGGAAGAGAAGACTTCTGCGAGGGGAGTTTTTTGCACACACATCCTTTACTTTGTTATTGTTTTGCTTTACTTTATTTATTTTACCTGCATTGCTTTTTGTCAAAAACCCAAAAAAATTAGAATCCTTGGTAGTTGTTTTTACTTGTTTACTTTTGTTTTGCTGAAATGGCCAATCCTGAAAACACCAAGTTGTGTGACTTTACTAGCACAAACAATAGTGATTTTATCTGCACTCCTATTGCACCACCTATTCCTGCTGCAAACTTTTATGAGATTAAGCCTGCTTTATTGAACCTTGTTATGAAAGAGCAATTCTCTGGTGCTAGTACTGAAGATGCTGCAGCTCATCTCAACGGTTTTGTTGAGCTATGTGAGATGCAGAAATATAAGGATGTTGATAGTGATATTATTAAGCTCAAGTTGTTTCCTTTTTCTTTGAGAGGAAAAGCTAAAGATTGGTTGCTGTCTTTGACTAAGAATAGTATTAATTCATGGGCTAAGTGTAAGGATGCTTTTATTGGTAGATACTATCCTCCCGCTAAGATTATATCCTTGCGTAGCAATATTATGAAGTTTACTCAGTTTGATAATGAACATGTTGCTCAAGCTTGGGAAAGAATGAAATCTATGATAAAGAATTGCCCCACTCATGGACTGACTACTTGGATGACTATCCAAACTTTTTATGCAGGACTGAATTTTTCTTCAAGGAACCTACTTGATTCAGCTGCTGGAGGCACTTTTATGTCCCTTACCTTGGGCGCCGCATCAAAGCTACTCGACAACATGATGGTAAATTATTCTGAATGGCACACCGAGAGAGCTCCACAAGGTAAGAAGGTAAATTCTGTTGAGGAAACCTCTTCCTTGAATGATAAGATTGATACCATTATGGCTATGCTTGCTAATGATAGGACTCATGTTGATCCTAATAATGTTCCTTTGGCCTCTCTGGTTGCCCAAGAAGAGCATGTTGATGTGAATTTCATTAGAAACAATAATTTTAACAACAATGCTTATAGGAACAATTTTGCTAGTAACAATTATAGGCCGTATCCTTCTACCAATGGTAATGGTTATGGTAACTCTTATGGCAATTCCTACAACAACACTAGGGCCGCGCCCTCCGAGCTTGAGGTAATGCTCAAGGACTTCATCGGTAAGCAAACTGCTTTTAACAAGTCTGTTGAGGAAAAGTTAGGCAAAATTGATATTCTTGCTTCTAAAGTTGATAGCCTTGCTCATGATGTTGAACTTCTAAAATTAAAAGTGTTTCCTAATGATGTGAAAGAGAGCAATGTTTTTGCTACCGCTAATGCTATCCAAGTTGGAATTGATGAAAATATTAGATTATTAGCGGAATTGCATGCCAGGTGGGAAAGAGAAGATGAGATGGCTAGAAAGATGAAGGTATGTACTATTACTACCTCTAATGATGTTGCTCCTACTGCTAGCAATCCTCTTAATTTGATTGGTGTAGAGAAAACTCCCACTCCTTGTGTTAAAAAGCCTAAAACTGCCAAAAAAAATCTCAAAAGAGTGCTGAAATTTTTCGGAGTGTGGGAGATGATAGCTCTATTTCTTTTAATGATTTTGATGTTGATGGCTGCAATATATCTGAAGTAATTTTGTTCTTGCAAAAGCTTGCTTTGACTCCCAATGCTAGTTCTTTAAATATTGTTTTTACTAAGCATATTACCAATGCTCTCATAAAAATTAGGGATGAAAAGTTGAAGCAAAAAGCCTCTGTTCCCAAGAAGTTAGAAGATGGTTGGGAACCCATCATTGATATGCATGTTAATGGTTATGATTGCCATGCTTTATGTGATCTAGGTGCTAGTATTTCTATCATGCCTAGAAAGATTTATGACATGCTTGATTTACCACCACTTGAAAAATGTTATTTTGATGTTCCTATTGCTGATGTTGCTAAGAAGAAACCTTTGGGAAGAATTAATGATGTTCTTATTGTGGTTAACAATAACCTTTTTCCCGTTGATTTTCTTGTTATGGACGTTGAATGCCATGCTTCATGTCTTATTATTTTGGGAAGACCCTTTCTTCGAACTGTAGGTGCCATCATTGATATGAGGGAAGGCACTATCAAATATCAATTCCCGCTAAAGAAAGGTATGGAACACTTCCCTAGGAAAATAAAGAAATTGCTTTTTGACTCTATTCTTAGAGCAAATTATGAGCTTGATGCTTCATCACTTGATGTTACTTGATTCGCAATTTTCTGCGCCTAGCTCAAAGGCGTTAAAGAAAAGCACTCTTGGGAGATAACCCAATGTTTTTACTTTCAGTACTTTTTCTTTTATTTGAGTCTTGGAAGTCATTACTACTGTAATGACCGCTCCTTATCTTGTTTATTTCGTTTTTGTGCCAAGAGAAGCCTCTAATTTGAGTGAGGTAAAGATTTGGGGATGTTGCTGTCCTGAAACTGTTTTCGGTGCTGCACCGTAAAAATCCGTGAAAATTCTCTGTTTATCTTTTGGACCTGCGATTTCTTGTGCATATGCCCCAAGTTATATCCAAACTTTTGTTAGTTGAACACTTTTTGATTTGAGCAACAGAAAATCCCTCAAAAATTCGACCTTTGTCAGCTGTTCAGTTTTGACAGATTTCTGCCAATATTTGTGTTTGCCACTTTATCGCTTTCTTTTGAGTTCTTTTGATCACGGAACTTTTGGGGAGGTTGCTACAGTATTATTTGCTATATATGTGGTGGTTTTGAGTTGAAACCTGAAGCAAAAAGAGGTTGATTATATGTTATGCTTACACTAATGTTGCTGATAGAATTGTGTTTAGTCTTGTATGAAGGAAGTTTTCAAGTGTAGGGATTGGAGAATGATGAGATGAGTTGAAGAATGGACAAAAGCTCAAGCTTGGGGATGCCCATGCATCACCCCAAGAAATATCCAAGAAGTACAAGCGTCAAAGCTTGGGGATGCCCCCGAGGCACCCCTTTTTCATCGGCAAAAATTAGGTCACCTTTCAAGACACTATATTTTTATTGCTTCATGCACTATGTGTTTTTCTTGGAGCGTCAGTTGTTTTAGTTTTCTTAGTTGGTTTAGTTTGTTTGTTTGCTGCAATAAATGGTTGGACCCCAGCAAATTTTCTTTTGGAGGTGATGTACTCGTTTTCATTTGCCAAGAACACTCCGTTTTTCATTCTTACAATTTCACCGAGCGTTCTTCTTTTTCTGTTACTGCTTTTGGTTTTCGTTTTCGCCTTGATTTGCGTTCAGACCTTGTCATATCTTTTCATCAAGGTGTATTTTTTCCTCTGATCTTTATTGGTTTTCATCAAAAGAGGTGTTTATAAAAATTTTAAATGGTGTTGGAAAAGAGAAAAAGCTTTGTACAAAATAGTGGTACAAGAAGGAGCTTGTGTAGACTGCGGCTTAGGCTTTTTCATGTCATGCTTGATGTCTTTTTGATAGTATGCTTAGTGGTTTTGCTGTAGCATGACTTGTCTCAAATAACTGAGATTGCTTAATGAGCCTTTGAAAAAATCATGCATTGTTTTTATTGTATGGAAGCATTATTTTGGTTTTCTCCTTGATGCTTTATTTGGGTTGACTTGGCGCATGCTCACACATGTTAGACTCTTACAAAGTCGCCAATGGCCTTCATGATCATTTAGTTTTTGACTTTTGATGCCATCTTATGCCTCTTTTAATGTCGCCTTGTCGCTTTGCATGATTATGGCCATTATTGCTCTCTTAGTTGGTCGCTCCCAGTCTTTTGCTAGCCCTCGCCTTGTATTGAGTATGAGCTCTACTCGTGCATCCAACTCCTAAAAGCCAAAGTTTTCCAAAGTTTCCACCATACATACCTACTAGCAATTTGCTATTCCAATAAATTTGACTTGCTTTTATTTTCTCTTCAAATTAAACTCTTACCACTGTTATGCGAAATTCGGTTAGTAAAGCTCTCACGAACCGGAAGGCACACTTTACTTTTTCCTGTTCTTAAAAATTTGACATTGTGGTCTCTTATGTTGAGTTGTTATGCTTGCAAGTTGTAAGTTGGATTCTAGCCCAGCCATGCTGTCATGGGCAAGCTTTCAACATTGCACTTCTTATTTGAGTTGATATCGTGATCTTTTGTTTTATGGATGCCCGCGGTGTGAAATGAATTGGGAATCTTGTAGGGATCATGGAGTTTGTATATGTGTTAGGGAAACACCGGGCTGCCAATCTAAGCCATGCATAATTCATGGTGGAAATTTGCAGCATACCCATGGTGAACATTCGACGACGCATCTCACAATAAAAAGCTGAACAAAATGCAAATAAAAGAGATGTCGAGGTGTTCATTGTCTGCTTGTCCTGTCATTTTGGTGTGGGCTTGTTCCATGTCATCGGGCACGGAGGTACCCCATTAGCGGTTCTCAATGATATGCATATACTTACAATGACAAGAGCCTTGCTTGGGACTCTAAGTAAAGTAGCATGAGGTTTGGGTACTCGTATTCACGGGGCACGAGGTTTTCAACTTATGATTTGTCAAGCATATGCATCATAATTGTTTTTGCATTAACTTTAACCATTCAAGATGCTTATGATGGGGGCAATGAGAGCTCAAAGCCGGTAAGTACCATAATTTTTGAAGGTTATAAAACTTGCAATCACTGCTTCCCTCTGCGAAGGGCCTTTCTTTTACTTTTATGTTGAGTCACCACCTTCTTTCTTTATGCACCATTAAGAGAGCATAGTTGTCATTCTTAGTGTGATATGCATTGTCCCAAAGTTCATTGATTGATTCATATTGTTGGTTTCACTTGTTCTTAAATTATTTGTATCTAGTCGCCCTCTTAAACTTGAAGGAGTCCTATGCATTTATGTTTTGTTCTCTTTGAAGGACAAGCTGAAAACCATTTGTATGTTTTTCCTTATGATTTGAACACACGTTTGACTTTCATTGTTTCATTTTCATGATCTTTTGTTTGTGTTCATTTGCATGTTTACAACATGGTTGCTAAGTTCTTATTGTCATGATTATATCTTCATGCCCATGTTTTAAGTTCTATTGATCCCAGCTCACCAATGCTTACATATATGATCAAGATTTTGTAGGTGCATGTCACCTCAAAAATTATTCTTTTGTTATCACTTACCTACTCGAGGACGAGCAGGAGTTAAGCTTGGGGATGCTTGATACGTCTCAAACGTATCTATAATTTTTGATGCTCCATGCTTGTTTTTATACCATTTGCCTATTGTTTCATTACACTTAGTGGCACTTTTATGCATTTTCCGGAACTAACCTATTAACGAAGTGCCACAGTGCCAGTTCCCTGTTTTCTGCTGTTTTTGTGTTTCAGAGTGATACACAGGAAATATTCTCGGAATTGGACGAAACCACATCCTGAAGTCTTATTTTACCCGAAAGCTTACAGAGATCCGAAGAGGAGTAGGAGGGGGCCACCAGGGCCCCACACGCAGGGGCGGCGCGGCCAGCCCCCTGGCCGCGCCGGGCCTGTGTGAGGGCGCCTAGCCCCTCCTCTGACATCGCCCCTTCGCCTATAAAGACCCCCCGACGAAAAAAACCTAAGTACCTGATCAATTTTCCAGAACACATCGCGATCCGCCGCCGCCGTCGACCTGAAGATCGGGAGGGTCAAGAAGCTCTTCCCGGCACCCTGCCGGAGAGGGGAATCGCCACCGGAGGTCTTCTTCATCGCCATGCTTGCCTCCGGAGCGATGAGTGAGTAGTCTACCTTGGAGTATGGGTCCATAGCAGTAGCTAGATGGTTGTCTTCTCCACCATGTGCTTCATGTTTAGATCTCATGAGCTGCCCTACATGATTGAGATCACCGTTATGTAATTCTACATGTTTGGTTTATTGGGATCCGATGAATATTGGTGTTTATGATTAAGTTGTTGTACTGAATTATATCTTTTGTTATCTCTATGTTGTTTATGATCTTGCATGCTCTCCGTTGTTAGTAGCTATCTTGGCCGAGTAGTTGCTAGTGACTCCAAGAGGGGGTATTTATGCTCGATAGTGGGTTCATGCCTCTATTTCACCTGGGGGAGTGACAGAAACCTCTAAGGTGGTAGATGTGCTGTTGCTACTAGGGAGAAAACAACATTCATATGCTCAAGGGCATATTCTTTGTTTACATTACACACTTTGCTTAATGCAATTATCTGTTGTTCGCAACTTAATACTTCTAGGGTGTTCGGATTGATATCCCCGGGAGTGGATTATTAGTCATAGATGCAGTTGGATGGCGGTCTATGTATTTTGTTGTAATGCCCAGAGTAAATCTCATAGTGATCTTCTTGACATATCATGTTATCTTTATTCTATCAATTGCCCAACTGTAATTTGTTTACCCAGCATGTGTTATTTTATCTATGGAGAGACACCACTAGTGAACTGTGGACCCCGGTCCTATTTAGATCATATTGCTATCACCTGTTTACTTTACTCATACTGTTTACTTTACTCGCATACTATATTGTTTTCCACTCGATACGCTCATAACCTTTGTTTCAAGCAAACCGGTGAGATTGACAACCTCATCGCAAGTTGGGAACAAAGTATTTGTTTGTGTGTGTGCAGGTTCTGCATCACCTTTAGTCGTCATTGTCTCTCCTCTCCTGTTCGATAAACCTTGGTTTCTTAAACTGAGGGAAAACTAGCTGCTATACTCATTATACCTTCCTCTTGGGGTTCCCAACGGGCTGGTTATTCACCACGCACAACGACCGTCTGCAGCAATATCTACTTGGAGCAGCAATACTCCAGAAGGTGATGCTTGCTAGCCTAGTGACACTCCAACAAGGGCGTCGTTAACGATAACTTGTTAGCGTGTCTTCAACTAGTAGCAATGTGGAACCTGCACACAACACAACCAAATACTTTGTTCCCAACTTACGATGAGGTTGTCAATCTCACCGGTTTGCTTGAAACAAAGGGTATGAGCGTATCGAGTGGAAAACAATAGTAATATGCGAGTAAAGTAAACAGTGCGAGTAAAGTAAACAGGTGATAGCAATATAATGGGAATAGGACCGGGGTCCACTGTTCACTAGTGGTGTCTCTCCATAAGATAAAATAACATATGCTGGGTGAACAAATTACAGTTGGGCAATTGATAGAATAAAGATAACGTGCATATGTCGAGAGGATCACTATGAGATTTACTCTGGGCATTACAACAAGATACATAGACCGCCATCCAACTGCATCTATAACTAATAATCCACTTGGGGCGAATCAATCCGAGAACTCCACAATTATTAAGTTGCGAACAACAGATAACTGCATTAAGCAAAGTGTGTAATGTAAACAAAGCATATGCCCTTGAGCATATGAATGTTGTTTTCTCCCTAGTGGCAACAGCACATCTACAACCTTAGAGGTTTCTGTCACTCCCCCAGATTAAATAGAGGCATGAACCCAACTATCGAGCATAAATACCCCCTCTTGGAGTCACTAGTATCTACTCGGCCAAGATAGCTACTAGCAACGGAGAGCATGCAAGATCATAAACAACATAGAGATAACATAAGATAATATTCAGCACATTGATGACCCACAAGTATAGGGGATCGCAACAGTCTTCGAGGGAAGTAAAACCCAAATTTATTCATTCGACATAAGGGGAGCCAAAGAATATATGTAAGCCTTAACAGATGAGTTGTCAATTCAGCTGCACCTAGAAACAGTCTTGCTCGCAGTGGTTTATCAGTAGCAACAGTTTTATAGTGGTGATATTAGTAAAACAGTAACAGAAGTAGTAAAATAACGGCGGTAATAGTAGCAATAGTAAACAGTAGGAACAAATACTGTAGGCATAGGGATGGATGTACGGGCGTTGCATGGATAAGATAATTCATGAAATCAATGAGACATGGGCATTGCAGATAAATAATGATAAAGCATCCTAGTACTAACAATCATAGGCATGTGTTCCCTATATAGTCGTATGTGCTCGCAATGAGAAACTTGCATGACATCTTTTGTCCTACCAGCCTGTTGCAGCAGGGCCTCAAGGGAAACTACTGGTAATTAAGGTACTCCTTTTAATAAAGTACCGAAGTAAAGCATTAACACTCGGTGAACACATGTGATCCTCACATCATAGCCATCCCCTCCGGTTATCCCAATTTCTGTCACTTTGGGGCCTTGGGTTCCGGACAACAATATGTGTATACAACTTGTAGATAAGACCATAAACAACAAGTATCATCATAGAAATAATAACATGTTCAGATCTGAAATCATGACACTTGGGCCCAAAGTGACAAGCATTAAGCACAACAAGTTGCAACAATGTCATAGGCACTAAATAAAGATACTAGGCACCATGCCCTAACAATCTCATATCAAATTACATGAACAATCTCATCCAATCCCTACCATCCCCTCACCTACAGCGGGGAAATTACTCACACATGGATGGGGGAGTCATGGATGGTTGATGGAGGGACGTCGGTGAGGATGGTGATGAAGATCTCCTCCAAATGCCCGTCCCGGCAGGGTGCCAGAATGGAGTTTCTGGTTCCGAATCGCGGTTTTTGATGGTGGCGGCGCAGCGGAAGTCTTTCTGAGAAAAATGCCGTACCCCTGATATTTTCAGGTCAGAGGGTATATGTAGGCGGAAGGAGGGGTCGAGGAGACGACCGAGCCGTCCTCACAATAGGTGGGCGCGGCCAGGGCTAGGCCGCGCCCCCTGTGTGTGTGGTGGCCTCGTGCCTCCCCTCCGTCTCGTCTTTTGGCTCCGTGGGTCTTCTGGTGAAATAGGATTTTTGCCAATTTTTCCCAAATTTTTACTGAAAGTTGAATTTCTGCACAAAAATGAGACACCAGAGCAATTCTGCTGAAAACAGCGTTAGTCCGTGTTAGTTGTATTCAAAACACACAAATTAGAGGAGAAACAACAGCAAAAGTGTTTGGGAAAGTGGATACGTTTTGGACGTATCAACTCCCCCCAAGCTTAGCTATTTGCTTGTCCTCAAGCAATTCAGTTAACAACTGAGAGCGATAAAAGAAACTTTCATGAACACATTTGCTTCATAGATGTATATATACTAACCATATGATCAAGTACTCAGGCAATTCATAATAAGAAATATGCAACTAATGCTACCTCATAGTCAAGCAAGCTATGAAAGAGTGCCAACATACTAATAACAAGTAACATGAAACATAAGAAGTTGCAAGATTATAATGCTCATAGATGATATGAAAGAGTGGTATCCTGCTTGCCTTTATTTGTGGAGCAAAACATAAAAGCTGAGGCACCTCTGAAGTTCAAAAAAAGACTAAAAATAAAAATATCAAAGATACAAGCATCAAAGTTATACCACAATTAACCGTGTTCTGGGACAAGCACATTACACTAAGAATAACAGCTATGCTCTCAAGAAGTGCTTTAAAGTTAGAAGAAGAAGACTCAACATAAAAGTAAAAGAAAGGCCCTTCACAGAGGGAAGCAGTGATTTAACATGTGCTAGAGCTTTTCATTTGTAAAACAGAGATACAAATTTATTTTGAGAGGTGGTTGTTTCATGTCAATGACTGGCAATGGGGACTTGCTATCTTCCATAATAAACAAGTGAGAGCGGTTCCGAGTTCTTTGAAATTTTGGCACATTGGTGCTCTTTTATAAAGCTTTGGCACTCCTCCCCACCTTTTTTCCTTTCTCAAACCATGGCTAACCGATTCCATCGGGTGCCCACCAACTTTCACATACCATAGAGGAGTGCTCTTTTTCTTTTTCTTTTTTTGAAATTAGATTATAATGGTCTGACCAGCTCCCTTGCAAAATTAATGACGAGCAGATGAAGCTGCCTAGTCGAGGGGTACTCAATTTAATATGGAAGATAGCAATTCTGACCACTACGTCCCCATGAGCTAAAAACAGTGGCACAAAACGAGAAGTATTTGAAAGTTTGAAAGGTAGCACATGAAAATTTACTTGGAATGGCTTTGAAATACCATGCATAGGAATTTATAGTGGACTCTTTGGAAGACTTGGTTTTTGGTAATTGGATGCACGAGAAGTATTCCCTCTCAGTATAAGTGAAGGCTAGCAAAAGACGGGGAAGCGACAATCGAGAGAGCAATAACTGTCATAATCATGCTTGCGACAAAACAAAATTAATATAGGCATAAAAATGATATGAGAACTCTGAGGCAAAGTAAATCATTGAGGCTTAATTGACTTTTTGTTCAATCATATGCATGCTTGAGCATGTGCCAAGTCGATTCAAATGAAGCTTTCAGAGGTGGATACCACAATGTCATACCATATTATGAATAAAACAATGCATGCAAGCGTCTACATGACATGCTACAAACTATTAGTAAATTGGAACTAATCATATGAAAGCAAGAACCACAAAGCATCCATTAGATAACATATACCTTACATGAACCGACTAAGCATTTCCACATAGATGAGAATATTTATAAAAATGAAAACAAATAGAGTTCATACCAGCCTCTTACCACATCTCGGATTGTCATATATCGTCATTATTGCATTTCACTTGTGTGGCTTGAATAATATGAAGTGAATACCAAGCTCCAATGGAGTAACGAGAGACTAAACTCTGCAACAAACTTTACAAAACCGAAGAAGAACAACAAATATTTTTGGGTTTTCAATTTTTGAAACAAGAGCGAAAGGAAGTAGCGAACAAAGCAAAATATTTTTGGATTTTTCAAATACCAAACCAAAAATAGCAAGTAAAGCAAACCAAAGGTAGAAAGCTAAAGAAACAAATAGAGAGAAACAACAGAAATAGTTTTGGTCTTTTTGTGTTTTGGAAAGAAAAAATAAGAACGAGAACAATAAAGAAAGCGAAACATGAATATACAAAGGACCAACAAAATATAATATGTAGATGAGTGAATCATCGGCGTACCTCCCCCCAAGCTTAGGCTTTTGGCCTAAGTGGAGATCAATCCCAACTCGGCCAACCTGGCCACGAGGTGGCACCTCCAAAGTGCGACAAAGAAGTACCATCATCCTGGTACGAGCTTGAGGACGCCCCGGTGTAGTATGCGGTGTAGTGATCAGCAGACGCCTCCTCTTCCTCCTGGTCTACCACGCCGTGCTGAACATGGAAGCTGAGCAACCTAAGCTGCTCATCCAACTCCTCCTTCGTGCATGACCATGGCCTGTTATCAATACTGAACAAACTAGGTTGTGGCAAGGGCACTTCCCTTTCCTCTCCATCTGTAAATAACATTCTATAAACTAATTTCCCTGCACAAGAATTAGCAGTAACAAAATGATGGAGCTTCATGGCAGCAAGATCAAGCCTCTGTGGAGTCAATAATATATCATGAGGAGCAATAGGAAGTTCAAGAGCAGCAACAATGCACACAGCAATAATACCTCCATAAATAGGTCCCCTAGCGGCTAGGCGACGAGCAATAATAGCACCAAGGTTATATTTTCTGCTAACATCAAGAGCGGTAGCTAGGAAAGCTAAATGATAATTTGAGATATTGCTAGTGTTTCCTCTACCAAGTACACTAGTGGCAAGATAGTAAGTAAAACATCTAATAGCTGGGAGTTGAATGTTTCTTATCTTGCCACGCTGTGCAATGCGGTCATCATCGTTGGTCACTCCTCGGTAGAGCTCCAACAAATCAGTGGGCTGATGTAGCATCTTCCTCACCGTCCCAAACATGGGTATACCTAGAATATTACAAAACCTCTCCAAAGACATGGTGATAGACCTATCATAAATCTTAAATGCAATGGAAGGGTTGAAATGAGAGTTAGTGAATTTAAAACTTTCAACGAAAATCTTTGTGAGAATAGCATATTGATTACTCTCATCCATCATGTATGTAGTCAATCCAACCCTGTTAATAAGGAGCAAGAAATCATCAAGAATCCCTGCATCACTCAAAAAATTAGCACAAGGGAAGGTGGATGGATGCGCATCTCCATCGTCTCCCTCAAGGTTTGGTGCCATAAGATCTTCATTGTAAGATATCCTATATTGAGCAGTGGATCTTGAAGGCCTTGATGACCTTGGTGCATCACTTTCAATCACTTCTCCATATGTGATGTTGTCCATTTCCTTCTCTGAAATTTTTAACAAACCTCATAAAAAATGATTTTGAGACAAGCAAATGTAGGAAACTACTATAGTGAGTTACTAGAGAGCTAACATGCATCAAAATAACATTTCTAAGCAATAGAACAAGCATGCATACTCATTTATCCTGCCACCTACAATGCTAAAATACTCAAGGAATACTTCACTAAACAAAATTCTACTTGGACAAGTGGAGGAGTCACATACCGGAGAACAAATGCTCCAAATCTCAGTAAAAATGATGGGCTAAGCAAGGAGATCAAAAAATCACGATGAAGAACAGCAAGAACTCGAGTTTGAGCAGGTGTGTCATTGTTTTCGGGAGAGAGAAAGAGTTGGGGAGGAAGAGATAAGTGAGAGGCCATGTGGGGCCCCCTCACAGCAGGTGGACGCGGCTAGGGCTCGGCCGCGCCCCCTGTGTGTGTGGTGGCATGACAGCCCCTCCTGGTGTCTCCCAGGTGCCTCTCTGTCCCATTTTTGACATAAAAAATTTATAAAGATTTTTCTGGAATTTTTCAAGAAACTTTATTTTCGAGGATTTTTCAGAAAAATGATAAAAGGATAAAACTCGGAAAAACAACAGTGGAATGATTGCAAGCAAATCAAACTCAAGTATGCAGTAGCAGCTCTAAGATATTCTAATTATGTAACTAACAAATGGAACAAAAATGGTGAAAGTAAATATAGGTGAGGTAGAGTAAATGCGGTGAAAACGAAGTTTCATTCATATAAAATCACTTTGTTAACAAGGTTGATCAAGTCTTGTTACCAAACTAACTTTATATGAGGAAAAACTTTGCATTTCACTATATGCTTATGTTACCTCGACTTTGATAGGCATAGTCCCAATCATAAGAATTTTATATTCTTCCTTGGGCTTTTGCTCTGAACAAATAATTTGACCAACTTTGATGGTCTCAACATGCTTAATTGAATTTAGAGCATTCTTCCTATCAATCTTCTTGGGAAAATAAACTGTGTACTCTTTGTCATTGACATTAAAAGTTACTTTTCCTTGATTGCAATTAATGACAGCACCTGTAGTTTTTAGAAAAGGTGTCCCAAGAATAATAGACATATTATCATCTTCAGGCATTTCTAGCACAACAAAATCAGTTAATATCAAACAACTGTTAGCAACTTGAACAGGAACATTTTCACATATACCAATAGGAATAGTAGTAGACTTATCAGCCATTTGCAAAGATATATCAGTTGATACCAATTTTTCTAGATCAAGTCTCTTATAGAGAGAAAAAGGCATGACACTAACTCCAGCTCCCAAATCACACAAAGCAGTTCTAACATAGTTATTTTTAATGGAGCAAGGAATAGTTGGTATACCTGGATCTCCAAGCTTCTCCGGAACTTTACCATCAAAAGAATAATTAGCAAGTAAGGTGGAAATTTCCTCATTAGGAATCTTCCTTTTGTTAGTAACAATATCTTTCATATACTTTGCATAAGGAGGCATTCTAATAGCATCAGTCAAAGGAATTTGCAAAAATAAAGGTTTCATCCATTCACAAAACCTATTGTAGTGTTCTTCTTCCTTGGACTTGTGTTTCTTACTAGGAAAAGGCATTGGTTTCTGCACCCAAGGTTCTCTCTCTTTACCATGCTTGTTGGCAATGAAGTCTTCTTTGGTGTACTTTGCATTCTTATCAATCTTTTCTGGCTCCTCTTCAACTTCTTCTTTATCAGAAGCATTACCTTGTTCAGTTTCAGCATCAGAAATAGAAACACTATTAGGATCTTTACCTGCTTCAGAGGATTCTGCAGTTGTTTTATGCTTCTTCTTCTTCTTCTTGGAAGGAATATCATCACTTGAAGTACGCTGAGAATCTTGCTCGATCCTCTTAGGATGTCCTTCAGGATATAAGGGGTCTTGAGTGGTAGCACCACCTCTTGTGCGTATTTCACATGCTTGCTTCTCTCTTGCGGCATTAACTAGCAAGTCTTTTTGCACCTTGGTAAGCTGATCAATTTGTGTTTGAACTATTTGAAAATGTTTAACAAGTATCTTCACATCATTGGAGGTTCTCTCCACAATATCCTGCAACTTGTTAATAGCTCTAGAATTTTCCAACAAATGATTCTGCACTTTTTTGTTAAAATTATCTTGCTTAATAATAAAATTATCAAATTCATCTAAGCATTGATCAGGAGGTTTAGAATAAGGAATATCTCTATCATCAAAGCGTTGGAGAGAGTGTACCTGAATTGTAGACGAGTGAGGGATTGGCTTACATAATTCTTCAATAGGAGGTAAATTCTTAACGTCTTCGGCTTTAATACCTTTCTCCTTAAGAGATTTCTTGGCTTCCCTCATCACTTTATCATTTAATTCAATCATCCCTCTCTTCTTTGGCGTAGGCTCTGGAACTGGCACAGGTGTTAGTGCTGGTGTTGGCTCAACTAGAGTCCAATCATCATGATTCTAGCTTATTTTAGCCATTAGTTCTTCAGCTTTAGCCGGAGTTCTCTCCCTGAAAACACAACCAGCACAACTATCCAGATATGACTTAGATTCATCAGTTAGTCCATTATAAAATATATCAAGGAGTTCATTTTTAGGCAATGGCTCTTTAGGCAAAGCTATAATTAAAGAACAAAACTTTGTCCAAGATTCAGGCAATATCTCTCCTTTTTCCTATTCAAAGTCAAAGATTTTCTGCACAGCAGCATGTTGAGCACTAGCAGGAAAATATTAAGTATTAACCAAAGCAATAGGACTATTAAGAGACCCAGGAGACAAACTATTAAACCAAGTTTTAGCTGCATCTTTTAACGAGAAAGGAAAAAATCTTAGCAACAAAATAAGTGCGAAGCTTAATATCATTAGAAAACAAATTACTCAAAGTAGAAAGCTCATTCATGTGCTCCATAGCACTCTCATCTTTAGTACCACAAAAAGGAGTTTTCTCAACAATAGATATGTAAGATAAATCCAAAAAGAAATCATAATCCTTGTCTCTAATATTTATGGGAGAAGCAGCAAACTTAGGATCAGGAGACAATTTATATCTAACAGTACGTCTTGCAAGAAGTTCTTTAACATCAATAGCATTATGAGTAGCACGTGCTTCAGCAATAAAATCATCATCAAGCTCAATATAATCTTCAAACTCATCACTAGGACATTCCCTAGACTCAGGTGAACTAACAGGTGTAACCGTGGTGTTTCCCAACTTAGCTCTAGCAATAGTAGCATCTAAAAGGAACCTAGTGAACCACTCTCATCAAGCACAGTAGAAGCATCATCTAAATTATCAGTGGCATTTTCAAACTCAGCAGAAGTAGTAGCAGTAGCATGTGCATGTGGTGGTGTAAGCAACTTACTCATAACAGATGGCGAATCAAGAGCAACAGAAGTGTTCAAAGTTGTACCTCTTCTTGTAGTGGATGGCAATATAGGAACTTTTCCATCACGAGGTTTACCCATGATGAAAGGATTGCAACGAACAATATGAATCCCAAGTGAACTTACAAATAAAGCTATGCTCCCCGGCAACGGCACCAGAAAATAGTCTTGATGACCCACAAGTATAGGGGATCGCAACAGTCTTCGAGGGAAGTAAAACCTAAATTTATTGATTCGACACAAGGGGAGCCATAGAATATATGTAAGCCTTAACAGATGAGTTGTCAATTTAGCTGCACCTGGAAATAGTCTTGCTCGCAGTGGTTTATTAGTAGCAATAGTTTTATAGTGGTGATAGTAGTGAAACAATAACAGCAGTAGTAAAATAACGGCGGTAATAGTAGCAATAGTAAACAGTAGGAAGAAATACTGTAGACATAGGGATAGATGTACGGGCGTTGCATAGATAAGATAATTCATGAAATCAATGAGACATGGGCATTGCAGATAAATAATGATAAAGCATCCTAGTACTAACAATCATAGGCATGTATTCCGTATATAGTCATACGTGCTTGATGTCTACGCACGCGTCTGTTCTTGTAGACAGTGTTGGGCCTCCAAGTGCAGAGGTTTGTAGAGCAGCAGCAAGTTTCCCTTATGTAGATCACCCAAGGTTTATCGAACTCAGGAAGGAAGAGGTCAAAGCTATCCCTCTCAAGCAACCCTACAATTATGATACAGAAAGTCTCTTGTGTCCCCAACACACCCAATACACTTGTCAGATGTATAGGTGCACTAGTTTGGCGAAGAGATAGTGAAAAACAAGTGGTATGGATGATTATAAGTAGTAAATGCAATCTGAAATAAATATTGCTACGAGCAAACATGTAACAAAATAGCAAGTAAACGGTGTGTAAAGCTTGGAAACAAGGCCTAGGGATCATACTTTCACTAGTGGACACACTCCCAACAAATATAACATAATTGAACAAATAAATAACTTCTCTTCACTATGGTACTCTGAATTACTCTCCTATTGAATAACACTAATCATTGCATAGGGCTACGAAGCACTCCTCAAAGCTCATCAAGTACTTGACAAACACCACTCATAGAGATATCCAAATCAAATCACAACTCAAGATAAATATTATTGCAACTTAGACCAAGTACTAACACGGTGCACACACTGTCAACATTACACCATGAAAGGAGGAATAGATCACTTCAATACTATCATAGTGATAATTATTCTCATAATCCATAAAAGATCACAATCGTAGCCTAGACCAAGTACCACCATGATGCACGCACTGTCACCGTTACACCATGGCAGGAGGAATAGATTACTTTAATAACACACTAGAGTACACATAATGCAGAAGAGTAACATCTACTTATTCAACATGATACAAAGCTCACGATCACATAAAGATCACATTATGGGAGAGAGAGGTGAACCACATAGCTACCGGCAGAGCCCTCAGCCCCGGGGATGAACTACTCCCTCCTCATCATAGGAGACAGCAACGTTGATGGAGATGGTGGTGAGGTTGATGGAGACGGCGGAGACGGCGATGGAGACTGATGGAGATAGCTCCGGGGGCACTTCCCCGTCCCGGCAGGGTGCCGGAATAGAGACTTTTGTCCCCCAAAATTCATCGACGGCGGCGGCGGGGCTACGAAACTATTCTGGAAATTTCGCCGACTCCTTTAGGGTTTTTCGTCCCGAGGCTTTATATAGGCGAAGGGGCGTTGTCAGGGGGCTTCCAGGGACTCCTCACACATAGGGGGCGCGGCCAGGGGCTGGGCCGCGCCGCCCTGGTGTGAGACTGGCCCCTGGCCCCCCCTCCTGCTCTCTTTTGGTCCTCGTCCTTCGTCCAGGAAAAATAGAAGTTCTGGAACTTGTTTCATCCAATTCCGAGAATATTTCCTGTGTAGCTTTTCTGAAACACAAAAACAGCAGAAAACAGGGAACTGGCACTGTGGCATCTTGTCAATAGGTTAGTTCTGAAAATCGCATAAAAATGCCACGAAGTGTAATGAAACACAAGGCAAATGGTGTGAAAATAAGCATGGAGCATCAAAAATTATAGATACGTTTGAGACGTATCAGCATCCCCAAGCTTAACTCCTGCTCGTCCTCGAGTAGGTAAGTGATAACAAAAGAAATAATTTTTGAGGTGACATGCACCATCACAATCTTGATCATATAGGTAAAGCATTGAGTGCTGAGATCAAAGAACTTAAAACATGGGCATGAAAGACATAATCTTGATAGAAGAAACTTAGCAACCATGTTATAACATGAAAAAGAACACAAACAAAAGATCATAAAAATGAAACAATGAAAGTCAAACATGTGTTCAAATCATAAGGAAAAATATACAAATAGTTTTCAGCTTGTCCTTCATAGAGAGCAAAACATAAATGCATAGGACACCTTCAAGTTTAAGAGGGCGACTAGATACAAATAATTTGAGAACAAGTGAAACCATGATCATGAATCAATCAATGAAAACTTTGGGACAATGCACATTATACTAAGAATGACAACTATGCTCTCTTAATGGTGCATAAAGATAGAAGGTGGTGACTCAACATAAAAGTAAAAGAAAGGCCCTTCGCAGAGGGAAGCAGTGATTTAACATGTGCTAGAGCTTTTCATTTGTAAAACAGAGAGATACAAATTGGTTTTGAGAGGTGGTTGTCTTTGTCAACGACTGGCAATGGGTTCTTACTATCTTCCATACAAAAATGAAGCAAGTTTTTGAGAGAGAGATTGGCACTTTTGTGCTCTTTTATAAAGCTTAGCACTCCTCCCCACCTTTTTTCCTTTCACAAACCATGGCTAACCGATTCCATCGGGTGCCCACCAACATTCACATACCATGGAGGAGTGCCTTTTTTCTTTCTTTTTTCTCTTTTTTCTTTTTTCTTTTTGGAATAAGCAATATGAAAGATAGCAAATCCGACCACTACGTCCCCATGAGCTGAAAACAGTGTCACAAAACGAGAAGTATTTTGAAGGTTTTTGAAAGGTAGCACATGCAAATTTACTTGGAATGGCTTACAAATACCATGCATAGGAATTTATAGTGGACACGTTGGCAAAACTTGGTTTTTGGGAGTTGGATGCACGAGTAGAGCTCATACTCAGTACAAAATGAGGGCTAGCAAAAGACTAGGAGTGACCAACTAAGAGAGCAATAACGGCCATAATAATGCATAGCGACAAAACATCATTGAAAGAAGCATAAGATGGCATCAAAAGTCAAAAACTAAATGATCATAGAGGCTATAGGCGACTTATTTTGTAGTCGACATGGTGTAAGCATGTGCCAAGTTAACCCAAATAAAGCATCAAAGGAGCAAACCAAAAAAAATGCTTCCATATAATTAAAACAACGCATGATTTTTTTAAAGGCTCATTAAGCAATCTCAGTCATTTCAGACAAGTCATGCTACAGCAAAACCACTAAGCATACTATCAAAAAGACATCAAGCATGATATGCAAAAGCCTAGGCCGCAGTCTACACAAGCTCCTTTTTGTACCACTTTTTTGCATAAAGCTTTTTCTCTTTTCCAATACCATTCAATTTTTTTATAAGCACCTCTTTTGATGAAAACCAATAAAGATCAGAGGCAAAAATACACCTTGATGAAAAGATATAACAAGATCTGAACACAAATCAAGGCAAAAATCGAAAGCTAAACGCGGTAGCAGAAAAAGAGAACACTCGTTGAAACGATAAGAGTGAAAAACGGAGTGTTCTTGGCAAATGAAAAGTGAAGTATGTCTCCCTCCAAACCAACATGATGTGATCAACCATTTATTGCAGCAAACAAAGCAAAAGAAAACTAAAAACAAAAACAACTGACACTCCAAGAAAAACGTATAGTGCATGAAGCAATAAAAATATAGTGTCTTGAAAGGTGACCTGATTTTTGCCGATGAAGAAGGGGATGCCTCGGGGGCATCCCCAAGCTTTGACGCTTGTACTTCTTGGATATTTCTTGGGGTAATGCATGGGCATCCCCAAGCTTGAGCTTTTGTCCATTCTTCAACTCATCTCATCATTCTCCAATCCCTACACTTGAAAACTTCCTTCATACAAAACTAAACACAAATCTATTAGCAACATTAGTGTAGCATAACATATAATCAACCCTTTTTGCTTCAGATTTCAACACAAAACCACCACATATATAGCATATACTACTGTAGCAACTTCCCCAAAAGTTCCATGATCAAAAGAACTCAAAAAGAAAGCGATAAAGCGGCAAACACAAATATTGGCAGAAATCTGTCAAAACAGAACAGCTGACAAAGGTCGAATTTTTAGAGGGTTTTCTGTTGCTCAAATAAAAAAGTGTTCAACTAATGAAAGTTTGGATATAACCTGGGGCATATGCACAAGAAATCGCAGGTCCAAAAGATATACAGAGAATTTTCACAAATTTTTACGGTGCAGCACCGAAAACAGTTTTAGGACAGCAACATCTCCAAATCTTACCTCACTCATATTAGAGGCTTCTCTTGGCACAAAAAAGAAATAAAAAAGATAAGGAGTGGTTATTACAGTAGTAATAACTTCCAAGACTCAAATAAAAGAAAAAGTACTGAAAGTAAAAACATTGGGTTATCTCCCGAAAGTGCTTTTCTTTAACGCCTTTGAGCTAGGCGCAGTAATTTGCAAAGATGCTCATGTGGGCGCCATATAAGAGCTTGAAGCAAAGGCGCTATATAAAAACTTAAAGCAAAAGAGAGTATCAAAAAGCAAATATGAGACACATTTAAATCTAAATCACTTCCTATGAAAAATAGTCTTGTAAAGAGACAAGTCATGAAAGCGCAAAGCGAAAAGCATAGGAAGGCAAAACAAGTACAACTTCAAGAATTGCAACATAAAGAGGGGAAACTCAATATTGTTGAGATCCATCAAACCATGTTTCCCTCTCTCATAATAACTTTCAGTAGCATCATGAATAGAACTAACAATATAACTGTCACATAAAGGATCTCTATCATGAGCCACATGCATAAAAGAATTAATACTCCCCACATGAACAATAGTAGTAGGAGCAGATTCAACATAATAATTATTCTCATCGCCATAATCATCAAAAATAGGAGGCATATTGTAATCATAACTAATTTTATCCTCAATAGTAGGTGGACTGAAAATATTATTCTCATCATCATAACCATCATAAACTAGAGGTTTAGTATCATCATGAGCGAGAGAACAACTATTTCGCATAGCATACTCTTCAAACATATCATCATAAGAAGGAACATGGATAGCACTAATGGTACAACAATTATTAACCTTAAAATTGGTACCAAAAAGATTTTCAATATCAAAAGTAGAGTGTTTTCCCAATCATGATCACTAACATAGGTAACAGGCATAGGAACATCACATAGGGGAGATAAAATATCATCAGAGCAAACTTTCTCCACTAAAGCTGGGGAACTAAAAATATCATGCTTAACAAAACCAGCTTCCCCAAGCTTAGACTTTTCTATAGCATTAGCAATAATGGTGTTCAAAGCATTCATACTAACAACACTATTAGCATGCAAATTAAACTCCAAAGGTTTTTCAATTTTCTCTTCAAACACTTCATATCTAAACTCAGGAAAAAGGCTAAAGAACTCTTTGTTTTCCATTAAGCCTAACTAGTGAAAATAAAAACAAGAAACAAAAAGATGTAATTGCAGAATCTAAAGGAAATAACTCTGAGCACTCACTAGTAACTAAAAGACTTAGTAACCAAAGAATGTGATTACCTTTTACCTTACCTCCCCGGCAACGGCGCCAGAAAAGAGCTTGATGTCTACGCACGCGTCTGTTCTTGTAGACAGTGTTGGGCCTCCAAGTGTAGAGGTTTGTAGAGCAGCAGCAAGTTTCCCTTAAGTGGATCACCCAAGGTTTATCAAACTCAGGGAGGAAGAGGTCAAAGCTATCCCTCTCAAGCAACCCTGCAATTACGATACAAAAAGTCTCTTGTGTCCCCAACACACCCAATACACTTGTCAGATGTATAGGTACACTAGTTTGGCGAAGAGATAGTGAAATACAAGTGGTATGGATGATTATAAGTAGTAAATGCAATCTAAAATAAATATCGCTATGAGCAAACATGTAGCAAAACAGCAAGTAAACGGTGTGCAAATCTTGGAAACAAGGCCTAGGGATCATACTTTCACTAGTGGACACACTCCGAACAAATATAACATAATTGAACAAATAAATAACTTCTCTTCACTATGGTATTCTGAATTACTCTCCTATTGAATAACACTAATCATTGCGTAGGGCTACGAAGCACTCCTCAAAGTTCATCAAGTACTTGACAAACACCACTCATAGAGATATCCAAATCAAATCACAACTCAAGATAAATATTATTGCAACTTAGACCAAGTACTAACACGGTGCACACACTGTCAACATTACACCATGAAAGGAGGAATAGATCACTTCAATACTATCATAGTGATAATTATTCTCATAATCCATCAAAGATCACAATCATAGCCTAGACCAAGTACCACCATGATGCACGCACTGTCACCGTTACAACATGGCAGGAGGAATAGATTAATTTAAATAACACACTAGAGTACACATAATGCAGAAGAGTAACATCTACTTATTCAACATGATACAAAGCTCACGATCACATAAAGATCACATCATGGGAGAGAGAGGTGAACCACATAGCTACCGGCAGAGCCCTCAGCCCCGGGGATGAACTACTCCCTCCTCATCATAGGAGACAGCAAGGTTGATGGAGATGGCGGTGAGGTCGATGGAGACGGCGGAGACGGCGATGGAGACCAATGGAGATGGCTCCGGGGGCACTTCCCCATCCCGGCAGGGTGCCGGAACAGAGACTTCTGTCCCTCGAAATTTGTCGATGGCGGCGGTGGAGCTACGAAACTGTTCTGGAAATTTCACCGACTCCTTTAGGGTTTTCATCCCGAGGCTTTATATAGGCGAAGGGGCGTCGTCAGGGGGCTTCCAGAGACTTGTCACACATAGGGGGTGTGGCCAGGGGCTAGGCCGCACCACCCTGGTGTGAGGCTGGCCCCTGGCCCCCTCCTGCTCTCTTTCGGTCCTCGTCCTTCGTCCGGGAAAAATAGAAGTTCTAGAACTTGTTTCGTCCAATTCCGAGAATATTTCCTGTGTAGCTTTTCTGAAACACAAAAATAGCAGAAAACAGGGAACTGGCACTGTGGCATCTTGTCAATAGGTTAGTTCTGGAAATCGCATAAAAATGCCATGAAGTGTAATGAAACACAAGGCAAATGGTGTGAAAATAAGCATGGAGCATCAAAAATTATAGATACGTTTGAGACATATCAGTGCTCGCCATGAGAAACTTGCACGACATCTTTTGTCCTACCAGCCTGTTGCAGCAGGGCCTCAAGGGAAACTACTGGTAATTAAGGTACTCCTTTTAATAAAGTACCGGAGCAAAGCATTAACACTCGGTGAACACATGTGATCCTCACATCATAGCCATCCCCTCCGGTTATTCCAATTTCTGTCACTTTGGGGCCTCGGGTTCTAGACAACAATATGTGTATACAACTTGTAGATAAGACCATAAACAACAACTATCATCATAGAAATGATAACATGTTCAGATCTGAAAGCATGGCACTCGGGCCCAAAGTGACAAGCATTAAGCACAACAAGTTGCAACAATGTCATAGGCACTAAATAAAGATACTAGGCACCATGCCCTAACAATCTCATATCAAATTACATGAACAATCTCATCCAATCCCTACCATCCCCTCACCTACAGCGGGGGAATTACTCACACATGGATGGGGGAGTCATGGATGGTCGATGGAGGGACGTCGGTGATGATGGTGATGAAGATCTCCTCCAAATCCCCGTCCCGGCAGGGTGCCAGAATGGAGTTTCTGGTTCTGAATCGCGGTTTTTGATGGTGGCGGTGCATCAGAAGTCTTTCTAGGAAAAACACCGTACCCCCAATATTTTTAGGTCAGAGGGTATATGTAGGCGGAAGGAGGGGTTGAGGGGACGGCCGAGCCGTCCTCACAATAGGTGGGCGCGGCCAGGGCTGGGCCGCGCCCCCTGTGTGTGTGGTGGCCTCGTGCCTCCCCTCTGTCTCGTCTTTTGGCTCCGTGGGTCTTCTGGTGAAATAGGATTTTTGCCATTTTTTCCTGAATTTGTACTTAAAGTTGAATTTCTACACAAAAACGAGACACCAGAGCAATTCTGCTGAAAACAGCGTTAGTCCGTGTTAGTTGTATTCAAAGGTAGACTACTCATTCATCGCTCCGGAGGCAAGCATGGCGATGAAGAAGACCTCCGATGGTGATTCCCCTCTCCGGCAGGGTGCCGGGAAGAGCTTCTGGACCCTCCTGATCTCGGGTTGACGACGGCGGCGGATCGCGATATGTTTCTGGAAAAGTGATCGGGTATTTAGGTTTTTCCTGTCGGGGGGTCTTTATAGGCGAAGGGGCATCGTCAGAAGTGGACCGAGGCGGCCACACACATAGGGGGTGTGGCCTAGCCCTAGGCCACGCCGCCCTGTTGTGTGGGCCCCTCATGGCCCCACTCCATCTCCCCTTCGGTTCTCTGGAAGCTTCGGTGAATTTCTGGATGTTTGGCTTTTGTTTCGTCCAATTCCGAGAATATTTCCTGTGTAACTTTTCTGAAACACAAAAATAGCAGAAAACAGGGAACTGGCACTGTGGCATCTCGTTAATAGGTTAGTCCCAGAAAATACATAAAAATGCCACGAAGTGTAACGAAACACTAAGCAAATGGTGTAAAAAACAAGCATGGAGCATCAAAAATTATAGATATGTTAGAGACGTATCAGCATCCCCAAGCTTAACTCCTGCTCGTCCTCGAGTAGGTAAGTGATAACAAAAGAAATAATTTTTGAGGTGACATGCACCTACACAATCTTGATCATCTATGTAAGCATTGTGCCCTGGGATCAAAAGAACTTAAAACATGGGCATGAAAGACATAATCTTGATAGAAGAAACTTGGCAACCATGTTATAACATGAAAATAAACACAAATGAAAGATCATGAAAATGAAACAATAAAAGTCAAACGTGTGTTCAAATCATATGGAAAAACATACAAATGGTTTTCAGCTTGTCCCTCATGAGAGAGCAAAACATAAATGCATAGGACACCTTCAAGTTTAAGAGGGCAACTAGATACAAGTAATTTAAGAACAAGTGAAACCAACATCATGAATCAATCAATGAAAACTTTGGGACAATGCATATTATACTCAGAATGATAACTATGCTCTCTTAGATGGTGCATAAAGGTAGAAGGTGGTGACTCAACATAAAAGTAAAAGAAAGGCCCTTCGCGGAGGGAAGCAGTGATTAAACATGTGCTAGAGCTTTTCATTTGTAAAACAGAGAGATAAAAATTGGGTTTTGAGAGGTGGTTGTTTCATGTCAACGACTGGCAATGGGGTCTTACTATCTTCCATAATAAACAAGTGAGAGCGGTTCTGAGTTCTTTGAAAATTTGGCACATTGGTGCTCTTTTATAAAGCATTGGCACTCCTCCCGACCTTTTTTCCTTTCTCAAACCATGGCTAACCGATTCCATCGGGTGCCCACCAACATTCACATACATGGAGGAGTGTCTTTTTCTTTTTTCTTTTTTAGAATTAGATTGCAATGGTCTGACTAGCTCCCTTGCAAAATTAATGACAAGCAGATGAAGCGGCCTAGTCGAGGGGTACTTAATTTAATATGGAAGATAGCAATTCCGACCACTACGTCCCATGAGCTAAAAACAGTGGCACAAAATGAGAAGTAGTTGAAAGTTTTGAAAGGTAGCACTTGAAAATTTACTTGGAATGGCTTACAAATACCATGCATAGGAATTTATAGTGGACACAATGGCAAACTTGGTTTTTAGGAGTTGGATGCATGAGTAGAGCTCATACTCAGTACAAAACAAGGGCTGGCAAAAAACTGGGAGCGACCAACTAAGAGAGCAATAACGGCCATAATCATGCATAGCGACAAAGCGACATTAAAAGAAGCATAAGATAGCATCAAAAGTCAAAAACTAAATGATCATAGAGGCAATGGCGACTTTGTATGAGTCTAACATGTGTGAGCATGCACCAAGTCAACCCATATAAAGCATCAAAGGAGAAAACCAAAATAATGCTTCCAAATAATTAAAACAACGCATGATTTTTTTTAAAGGCTCATTAAGCAATCTCAGTCATTTGAGACAAGTCATGCTACAGCAAAACCACTAAGCATACTATCAAAAAGACATCAAGCATGACATGCAAAAGCCTAGGCTGCAGTCTACACAAGCTCCTTTTTGTACCACTTTTTTGCATAAAGCTTTTTCTCTTTTCCAACACCATTCAAACTTTTTCGAAAGAACTCTTTTGATGAAAACCAACTTGGACCAGAGGTCAAAATAAACCTTGATAAAAAGATTTAATAAGATCTGAACACAAATCAAGGTGAAAAACGAAAGCTAAACGCAGTTCTAAAAAAGAGAACACTCGTTAAAACGATAAGAGTGAAAAATAGAGTATTCTTGGCAAATGAAAAGCAAGGCAACTTCTCCAAAAGGAATTTGTTGGGTTCAACCATTTATTGCAGCAAACAAAACTAAAAAAATGAAAACTAAAGTAAAGACGCTCCAAGAAAAATGCATAATGCGTAAAGCAATAAAAATATAGTGTGTTTTTTTTTGAAAGGAAATGCGGTAGGGGAAGCCCCTACAGGCGATTCTATTTTTTGAAAATAAGAACCCAAATTCGAGTCTGTGGGGACTTGAACCTAGGTGACTGGGTTGTACATCCACTTCCCTAGCCAAGTGAGCTAGGCTCACTTCTTAAAAAATATAGTGTATTGAAAGGTGACCTGATTTTTGCCGATGAAGAAGGGGTGCCTCGGGGGCATCCCCAAGCTTTGACGCTTGTACTTCTTGGATATTTCTTGGGGAAACATGGGCATTCCCAAGCTTGAGCTTTTGCCCATTTTTCAACTCATCTCATCATTCTCCAATCCCTACACTTGAAAACTTCCTTCATACAAAACTAAACACAATTCTATTAGCAACATTAGTGTAAGAGTAGCAATGAATCAACCCTTTTTTGCTTCAGGTTTCAACTCAAAACCACCACATATAAAGCATATACTACTGTAGTAACTTCCCCAAAAGTTCTGTGATGAAAACAACTAAAAAAGAAAGCGATAAAGCGGCAAACACAAATATTGGCAGAAATATGTCAAAACAGAATAGCTGACAAAGGTCGAATTTTTAGAGGGTTTTTTGTAGCTCAAATCAAAAAGTGTATAACTAGTGAAAGTTTGGATATAACCTGGGGCATATGCACAAGAAATCGCAGGTCCAATAGATATTCTTAGAATTTTTACGAATTTTTATGGTGCAGCACCGAAATCTGTTTCAGGACAGCAACATCCCCAAATCTTACCTCACTCAAATTAGAGGCTTCTCTTGGCATAAAAACAAAATAAAAAGGATAAGGAGAGGTTATTACGGAAGTAATAACTTCCAAGACTCAAATAAAATAAAAAGAACTGAAAGTAAAAACATTGGGTTATCTCCCAAGAGTGCTTTTCTTTAACGCCTTTGAGCTAGGCTCAGTAATTTAAGAAGATGCTCACATAAGAAATATGAATTGAAGCAAAAGAGAGCATCAAGGAGAAAATATAAAACACATTTAAGTCTAACCCACTTCCTATGCATAGGAATCTTGTAAGAAAATAAATCAAAGAAGCACATAGTAACAAGTATGGGTAGATAAAACAAGAGCAACTTCGGAACTTCCAATGTAAAGAGACATGTTTTAGTAACATGAGAATTCCAATAACCATATTTTCCTCTCTCATAATAATTTTCAGTAGCATCATGAACAAACTCAACAATATAAATATCACACTCATCCTCCTTTGTTAAGCATGGAGGGCTATCAAATAAGGTATTAGTTAAAGAGTTACTCTTATTGGGAGGTAGGCATGGGTAGCTCCATTCTTCCTCCTCTTGATCATCACTCTCCTCCTCTTTTTCATCCAATGAGCTTTCAATTTTAGCAATTTCTTCTTCCATAGGCTCCTTCAAGGCATTAGTCTCTTCCGTTGGAGAGCATCTATTAAGATATTTAAGAATATAGCCATTTTCTTTCTTGTAATTATCAAAGCAAAATTTAAGTATATCATAAACCTCATATTTATAAAGTGCATCATCAGTATTTTCAAGCAAATAAGCAAGTTCGAATGCACCCTTCCAAGCAATAAATTCTTCAATTTGTTCCACATCATAAAAGTCATAATTTCCATTAATATAAGAAGATATGGTAACATCATCATTATACTCACATTGAAAAGGGAGGTGTTTATACCTCCTACAACAACAAGATCTATCAAAGCAGTAAGTAACATTATAAGTTGAGCACACGTTTCTAGCAATGATATACAATCTATTAATTTGTTCCCATAAGTGTTTCCCTTTTTGTGACAAGCGGTGTTCCTCATAATAATTTTGTTGTTCTTCCGTGAACCCACCTTGCTAAAAAGATTTAGTTTCAAAGAAACCAACCATTGATAGAAAGCATGATAAAGCAAGACAATAACAGACCAATAAAAATAACAACTATAGTAGGAACTAGTTTTTTTTGTATTTTTGATAAAACGATGCAAGCAAAAATAAAGTAAAGCAAAACTTAAAACAAAGTAAAGGATGTGCGTGCGAAACTCCCCTTGTAGAAGTCTTCTTTTTCCCCGGCAACGGCGCTAGAAAATTTATTGATGGCGCGGTGATGAATGGTGCCAGAAAACTTGATTGCGTTTGTTGATGAAGTAAAATAACCGGTGATACGTCTCAAACGTATCTATAATTTTTGATGCTCCATGCTTTGTTTTACACCATTTGCCTATTGTTTCATTACACTTAGTGGCATTTTTATACATTTTCCGGAACTAACCTATTAACGAAGTGCCACAGTGCCAGTTTCCTGTTTTCTGCTGTTTTTGTGTTTCAGAAGTGATACACAGGAAATATTCTCGGAATTGGACGAAACAAGTTCCTGAAGTCATATTTCACCGGGGAGCTCCCAAACATCCGAAGACCTGACGGAGAGGGGCCACGTGGGCCCCACACACACAGGCGGCACGGCCAGCCCCCTGGCTGCGCCACCCACGTGTGAGGGGGCGTGGGACCCCCTCTGACATCGTCCTTTCGCCTATATATACCCCCTGACGAGAAAAACCTAAGGGCCCGATCAGTTTTCCAGAATACATCGCGATCCGCCGCCGCCATCGACCCGAAGATCGGGAGGGTCCAGAAGCTCTTCCCGGCACCCTGCCGGAGAGGGGAATCGCCACCGGAGGTCTTCTTCATCGCCATGCTTGCCTCCGGAGCGATGAGTGAGTAGTCTACCTTGGACTATGGGTCCATAGCAGTAGCTAGATGGTTGTCTTCTCCACCATGTGCTTCATGTTTAGATCTCATGAGCTGCCCTACATGATTGAGATCACCGTTATGTAATTCTATGATGTTGGTTTGTTGGGATCCGATGAATATTGGTGTTTATGATTAAGTTGCTGTACTGAATTATATCTTTTGTTATCTCTATGTTGTTTATGATCTTGCATGCTCTCCGTTGTTAGTAGCTATCTTGGCCGAGTAGTTGCTAGTGACTCCAAGAGGGGGTATTTATGCTCGATAGTGGGTTCATGTCTCTATTTCACCTGGGGGAGTGACAGAAACCTCTAAGGTGGTAGATGTGCTGTTGCTACTAGGGAGAAAACAACATTCATATGCTCAAGGGCATATGCTTTGTTTACATTACACACTTTGCTTAATGCAATTATCTGTTGTTCACAACTTAATACTTCTAGGGTGTTCGGATGATATCCCCGGGGGTGGATTATTAGTCATAGATGCAGTTGGATGGCGGTCTATGTATTTTGTTGTAATGCCCAGAGTGAATCTCATAGTGATCTTCTTGACATATCACGTTATCTTTATTCTATCAATTGCCCAACTGTAATTTGTTTACCCAGCATGTTATTTATCTATGGAGAGACACCACTAGTGAACTGTGGACCCCGGTCCTATTTTAATCATATTGCAATCACCTGTTTACTTTTCCCGCACTGTTTACTTTACTAGCATACTACTACTGTTTTCCACTCGATACACTCATAACCTTTGTTTCAAGCAAACCGGTGAGATTGACAACCTCATCGCAAGTTGGGAACAAAGTACTTGTTTGTGTGTGTGCAGGTTCCACAAACACCTTCAGTCGTCACCGTCTCTCTTCTTCAAGATCGACAATAAACCTTGGTTTCTTAACTGAGGGAAAACTAGCCGCTACACTCATCATACCTTCCTCTTGGGGTTCCCAACGGGCTGGTCATCACCACGCACAAGGACAGTTTGCTCCCACATCAACTTGGAGTAGCAGCTTATTTTCTGGCGCTGTTGCCGGGGAAGAGAGAAGACCTCTGCGAGGGGAGTTCTTCGCACACACATTCTTTACTTTGTTATTTGTTTTGCTTTACTTTATTTTATTTTACCTGCATTGCTTTTTATATCAAAAACCCAAAAAAAATTAGAATCCTTGGTAGTTGTTATTTCTTTACTTTAGTTTATCATGTTGTTCCCTGAGTTCGTTCTGGAGGACCTCTCTGTAGGGAGTGGTTCGATTATTGGCAAAAGTAACATTGAGGAGTTCTTTAATCACATTAGTATGCATAAGGAAGTTGAGGAAAAGTCTTTGGTTGAGTTAGCTCCTAGTTATGAAGTTGCTTCTGCTCATTTAGTTCACATGTTAGAAGCTAGGTTTGCTAGTCTTAATCCTTTTATGCAATATATGTTCCTTAAGCTTCATGAAATTAAGGATCCCGAAAAGAAGGCTTTTATCTTGGAAATTTTGCGCCTAGAATTTAAGGATGTTGCTGTTGAAGCTAGGAAAGTTCTTAAACGTTTTAATAAACTCGGTTCACCTATAAAGGTTATTGATACTAATGATGAGGGGACCGAGATACCTATACCTTGCAAGCTTTTGGGATTGAATGATGCTTTCGAAAACAATTTTGCCTGGATTTGTCCTGAAAATCTTTTTGATGAGAATAGTGTACCAAAGCATGATCACAAAGGGTCTTCAAAAACTTATGTGGATGAAATACAATGCCTTATTGACAAGACCTCTGCTGTTGATCTTGATGCTTCATCACTTGATATTACTTGATTCGCAATTTTCTGCGCCTAGCTCAAAGGCGTTAAAGAAAAGCACTCTTGGGAGATAACCCATTGTTTACTTTTCAGTACTTTTTCTTTTTCTTGAGTCTTGGAAGTCATTACTACTGTAATGACCGCTCCTTATCTTGTTTATTTCGTTTTTGTGCCAAGAGAAGCCTCTAATTTGAGTGAGGTAAAGATTTGGGGTTATTGCTGTCCTAAAACTGTTTTCGGTGCTGCACCGTAAAAATTCGTGAAAATTCTCTGTATATCTTTTGGACCTGCGATTTCTTGTGCTTATGCCCCAGGTTATATCCAAACTTTTCTTAGTTGAACATTTTTTGATTTGAGCAACGGAAAATCCCTCAAAAATTCGTCCATTATCAGCTGTCCAGTTTTGACAGATTTCTGCCAATATTTGTTTTTGCCACTTTATCGCTTTCTTTTGAGTTCTTTTTGATCATGGAACTCTTGTGGAAGTTGCTACAGTAGTATATACTTTATATGTGGTAGCTTTGGGTTGAAACCTGAAGCTAAAAGAGGTTGAATATATTTTATGCTTACACTAATGTTGCTAATAGAATTGTGTTTAGTTTTGTATGAAGGAAGTTTTCAAGTGTAGGGATTGGAGAATGATGTGATGAGTTGAAGAATGGACAAAAGCTCAAGCTTGGGGATGCCCACACATCACCCCAAGAAATATCCAAGAAGTACAAGCGTCAAAGCTTGGGGATGCCCCCGAGGCACCCCTTCTTCATCGGCAAAAATCAGGTCACCTTTCAAAACACTATATTTTTATTGCTTCATGCACTATGTGTTTTTCTTGGAGCGTCAGTTGTTTTAGTTTTCTTAGTTTGTTTAGTTTGTTTGTTTTCTGCAATAAATGGTTGGACCCCAACAAATTTCCTTTGGAGGAGATGTACTCGTTTTCATTTGCAAAGAATGCTCTAGTTTTCACTCTTATTAATCGAGCATTCTAGTTTTTCTGCTACTGCTTTTGGTTTTCGTTTTCGCCTTGATTTGCATTCAGATCTTGTCATATCTTTTCATCAAGGTGTATTTTTGCCTCTGAACTTTATTGGTTTTCATCAAAAGAGGTTGTTTATAAAAATTTCAAATGGTGTTGGAAAAGAGAAAAAGCTTTGTGCAAAATAGTGGTACAAGAAGGAGCTTGTGTAGACTGCGGCTTAGGCTTTTTCATGTCATGCTTGATGTCTTTTTGATAGTATGTTTAGTGGTTTTGCTGTAGCATGACTTGTCTCAAATAACTGAGATTGCTTAATGAGCCTTTGAAAAAATCATGCGTTGTTTTTATTGTATGGAAGCATTATTTTGGTTTTCTCCTTGATGCTTTATTTGGGTTGACTTGGCGCATGCTCACACATGTTAGACTCTTCCAAAGTCGCCATTAGCCTTCATGATCATTTAGTTTTTGACTTTTGATGCCATCATATGCTTCTTTTAATGTCGCTTTGTCGCTTTGCATGATTATGGCCATTATTGCTCTCTTAGTTGGTCGCTCCCTGTCTTTTGCTAGCCCTCGCCTTGTACTGAGTATGAGCTCTACTCGTGCATCCAACTCCTAAAAGCCAAGTTTGCCATTGTGTCCACTATAAATTCCTATGCATGGTATTTGTAAGCCATTCCAAAGTAAATTGTCGTGTGCTACCTTTCAAAAACCTTCAAAATACTTCTCGTTTTGTGACACTGTTTTCAGCTCATGGGGACGTAGTGGTCGGATTTGCTATCTTCCATATTGTTTATTCCAAAAAGAAAAAAAAGGAAAAAAAAGAAAGAAAAAAGGCACTCCTCCAAAGAATGTGAATATTGGTGGGCACCCGATGAAATTGGTTAGCCATGGTATGTGAAAGGAAAGGTGGGGAGGAGTGCCAAGTTTTATAAAAAGAGCACGAAGTGCCAATCTCTCTCTCAAAAACTTGCTTTATTTTTGTATGGAAGATAGTAAGAACCCCATTGCCAGTCGTTGACAAAGACAACCACCTCTCAAAAATCAAGTTTTATCTCTATTTTACAAATGAAAAGCTCTAGCACATGTTTAAATCACTGCTTCCCTCTGCGAAGGGCCTTTCTTCTACTTTTATGTTGAGTCACCACCTTCTTTCTTTATGCACCATTAAGAGAGCATAGTTGTCATTCTTAGTGTGATATGCATTGTCCCAAGGTTCATTGATTGACTCATATTGTTGGTTTCACTTGTTCTTAAATTATTTGTATCTAGTCGCCCTCTTAAAACTTTGAGGTGTCCTATGCATTTATGTTTTGCTCTCTTTGAAGGACAAGCTGAAAACCATTTGTATGTTTTTCCTTATGATTTGAACACACGTTTGACTTTCATTGTTTCATTATCATGATCTATTGTTTGTGTTCATTTGCATGTTTACAACATGGTTGCTAAGTTCTTATTGTCATGATTATATCTTTCATGCCCATGTTTTAAGTTCTATTGATCCCAGCTCATCAATGCTTACATATATGATCAAGATTGTGTAGGTGCATGTCACCTCAAAAATTATTCTTTTGTTATCACTTACCTACTCGAGGACGAGCAGGAGTTAAGCTTGGGGATAATGATACGTCTCAAACGTATCTATAATTTTTGATGCTCCATGCTTTGTTGTACACCATTTGCCTATTGTTTCGTTACACTTAGTGGCATTTTTATACATTTTCCGGAACTAACCTATTAACGAAGTGCCACAGTGCCAGTTTCCTGTTTTCTGCTGTTTTTGTGTTTCAGAAGTGATACACAGGAAATATTCTCGGAATTGGACGAAACAAGTTCCTGAAGTCATATTTCACCGGGGAGCTCCCAAACATCCGAAGACCTGAAGGAGAGGGGCCACATGGGCCCCACACACACAGGCGGCGCGGCCAGCCCCCTGGCCGCGCCACCCACGTGTGAGGGGGCGTGGGACCCCCTCTGACATCGTCCTTTCGCCTATATATACCCCCTGACGAGAAAAACCTAAGGGCCCGATCAGTTTTCCAGAATACATCGCGATCCGCCGCCGCCGTCGACCCGAAGATCGGGAGGGTCCAGAAGCTCTTCCCGGCACCCTGCCGGAGAGGGGAATTGCCACCGGAGGTCTTCTTCATCGCCATGCTTGCCTCCGGAGCGATGAGTGAGTAGTCTACCTTGGACTATGGGTCCATAGCAGTAGCTAGATGGTTGTCTTCTCCACCATGTGCTTCATGTTTAGATCTCATGAGCTGCCCTACATGATTGAGATCACCGTTATGTAATTCTATGATGTTGGTTTGTTGGGATCCGATGAATATTGGTGTTTATGATTAAGTTGCTGTACTGAATTATATCTTTTGTTATCTCTATGTTGTTTATGATCTTGCATGCTCTCCGTTGTTAGTAGCTATCTTGGCCGAGTAGTTGCTAGTGACTCCAAGAGGGGGTATTTATGCTCGATAGTGGGTTCATGTCTCTATTTCACCTGGGGGAGTGACAGAAACCTCTAAGGTGGTAGATGTGCTGTTGCTACTAGGGAGAAAACAACATTCATATGCTCAAGGGCATATGCTTTGTTTACATTACACACTTTGCTTAATGCAATTATCTGTTGTTCGCAACTTAATACTTCTAGGGTGTTCGGATGATATCCCCGGGGGTGGATTATTAGTCATAGATGCAGTTGGATGGCGGTCTATGTATTTTGTTGTAATGCCCAGAGTGAATCTCATAGTGATCTTCTTGACATATCACGTTATCTTTATTCTATCAATTGCCCAACTGTAATTTGTTTACCCAGCATGTTATTTATCTATGGAGAGACACCACTAGTGAACTGTGGACCCCGGTCCTATTTTAATCATATTGCAATCACCTGTTTACTTTTCCCGCACTGTTTACTTTACTAGCATACTACTACTGTTTTCCACTCGATACACTCATAACCTTTGTTTCAAGCAAACCGGTGAGATTGACAACCTCATCGCAAGTTGGGAACAAAGTACTTGTTTGTGTGTGTGCAGGTTCCACAAACACCTTCAGTCGTCACCGTCTCTCTTCTTCAAGATCGACAATAAACCTTGGTTTCTTAACTGAGGGAAAACTAGCCGCTACACTCATCATACCTTCCTCTTGGGGTTCCCAACGGGCTGGTCATCACCATGCACAAGGACAGTTTGCTCCCACATCAACTTGGAGTAGCAACCGGCCAGTTGGAAACCCCAAGAGAAGGTTTGATGAATATAGCAGCAAGTTTTCCCTCAGTTATGAAACCAAGGTTATCAATCCAGTAGGAAAAAGACAATACTCCAGAAGGTGATGCTTGCTAGCCTAGTGCCACTCTAACAAGGGCGCCATTAACGATAACTTGTTAGCGCGTCTTCAACTAGTAGCAACGTGGAACCTGCACACAACACAACCAAATACTTTGTTCCCAACTTACGATGAGGTTGTCAATCTCACCGGTTTGCTTGAAACAAAGGGTATGAGCGTATCGAGTGGAAAACAATAGTAATATGCGAGTAAAGTAAACAGTGCGAGTAAAGTAAACAGGTGATAGCAATATAATGGAAATAGGACCGGGGTCCATAGTTTACTAGTGGTGTCTCTCCATAAGATAGTTGGGCAATTGATATAATAAAGATAACATGCATATGTCGAGAGGATCACTATGAGATTTACTCTGGGCATTACAACAAGATACATAGACCACCATCCAACTGCATCTATGACTAATAATCCACTTGTGGCGAATCAATCCGAGAACTCCACAAGTATTAAGTTGCGAACAACAGATAACTGCATTAAGCAAAGTGTGTAATGTAAACAAAGCATATGCCCTTGAGCATATGAATGTTATTTTTTCCCTAGTGGCAATAGCACATCTACAACCTTAGAGGTTTCTGTCACTCCCCCAGATTAAATAGAGGTATGAACCCAACTATCGAGCATAAATACCCCCTCTTGGAGTCACTAGTATCTACTCGGCCAAGATAGCTACTAACAACGGAGAGCATGCAAGATCATAAACAACATAGAGATAACATAAGATAATATTCAGCACATCAACTCAATCATAACACCAATATTCGTCAGATCCCAACAAACACAACATGTAGAATTACATAACGGTGATCTCGATCATGTAAAGCAGCTCACGAGATCTAAACATGAAGCACATGGCGGAGAAGACAACCATCTAGCTACTGCTATGGACTTATAGTCCAAGGTAGACTACTCACTCATCGCGCCAGAGGCAAGCATGGCGATGAAGAAGACCTCCGGTGGCGATTCCCCTCTCCGGCAGGGTGCCGGGAAGAGCTTCTGGACCCTCCTGATCTCGGGTCGACGGTGGCGGCGGATCACAATATGTTTCTGGAAAAGTGATCGGGTATTTAGGTTTTTCTCGTTGGGGGGTCTTTATAGGCGAAGGGGCATTGTCAGAAGTGGACTGAGGCAGCCACACACATAGGGGGCGCGGCCTAGCCCTGGACCGCGTCGCCCTATTGTGTGGGCCCCTCGTGGCCCCACTTTGTCTCCTCTTCGGTTCTCTGGAAGCTTCGGTGAATTTCTGGATGTTTGGCCTTTGTTTTGTCCAATTCCGAGAATATTTTTTGTGTAACTTTTCTGAAACACAAAAATAGCAGAAAATAGGGAACTGGCACTGTGGCATCTCGTTAATAGGTTAGTCCCAGAAAATGCATAAAAATGCCACAAAGTGTAACGAAACACTAAGCAAATGGTGTAAAAAACAAGCATGGAGCATCAAAAATTATAGATACGTTAGAGACGTATCAAACACCAAGTTGTGTGATTTTACTAGCACTAATAATAGCGATTTTTTCTGCACTCCTATTGCGCCACCTGCTCCTGCTGCTGATTTTTATCAGATTAAACCTGCTTTATTGAACCTTGTTATGAAAGAGCAATTTTCTGGTGCTAGTACTGATGATACTGCAGCTCATCTCAACAATTTTGTTGAGCTATGTGAGATGCAGAAATATAAGGATGTAGAGTGTGATATTATTAAGCTTAAGTTGTTTCCTTTTTCTTTGAGAGGAAAAGCTAAGGATTGGTTGCTTTCTTTGCCTAAAAATAGTATCTATTCATGGGCTAAGTGTAAGGATGCTTTTATTGGAAGATACTATCCTCCTGCTAAGATTATAGCTTTGCATAGAAATATTATGAAGTTTAGCCAGTTTGATAATGAACATGTTGCTCAAGCTTGGGAAAGAATGAAATCTATGATAAAGAATTGCCCTACTCATGGACTGACTACTTGGATGATTGTCCAAACATTTTATGCAGGACTGAATTTTTCTTCAAGGAACCTATTGGATTCAGCTGCTGGAGGCACTTTTATGTCCCTTACCTTGGGCGCCACGACAAAGCTTCTCGATAATATGATGGTAAATTATTCTGAATGGCACACCGAGAGAGCTCCACAAGGTAAGAAGGTAAATTCTGTTGAGGAAACCTCTTCCTTGAGTGATAAGATTGATGCCATAATGCTTATGCTTTCTAATGATAGGACTCATGTTGATCCTAAAAATGTTCCTTTGGCCTCTTTGGTTGCTCAAGAAGAGCATATCGATGTAAACTTCATTAGAAATAATAATTTTAACAACAATGCTTATAGGAACAATTTTGCTAGCAACAATTATAGGCCGTTTCCTTCTAATGGTGATAATAGCTATCTTGGTAGACCTAAAATGCCTAGTGAAGAAAGGATTTTAAAACTTGAAAAGGCTACCAAGAATTTTATGCAGGTGCAATATGAGCAGAACAGGGCTTTCACCAAGACTATGGAGGAGCAATCATCTCTGTTGAGGACTATTAGTCATCAACTTGAAAATTTAAACGAGACTATTCCTGAGTTGCAAGCTAAGGTTTCCAAAGCTGAAACCGATATTTCATATTTTTCTAATGTGCAATCTTCTTTGATTAATAGAATGTCCGCTAAGCCTGATCCTTTTGCCACTGCTAATGCTATCCAAGTTAGAATTGATGAAAATGTTAGGATGTTAGCAGAATTGTATGCCAGGTGGGTGATGGCTAGCGTGTAGTTGATGATGATGATTATAACCAGTCAGTTGGGAACCCCAAGCGGAAGGTGTGATGATCACAACAGCAAGTTTTTCCCTCAGTTAGAAACCAATGTTTATCGATCAAAGAATAAAAAGCCAATACGATTGAAGGTGATGCTTGCAAGCTTCGTGACAGCTCCAGACAATTTATATGGCGCCTCGTCCTAGCTTTGCTTTGCGAGCAGCAACGTGGAACCTGCACACAACACAACCAAGTACTTTGTTCCCAAATTACGATGAGGTTGTCAATCTCACCGGTTTGCTTGAAACAAAGGGTATGAGCGTATCAAGTGGAAAATAGTAGAAGTATGCGAGTAAAGTAAACAGTGCGAGTAAAGTAAACAGGTGATAGCAATATGATGGAAATAGGACCGGGGTCCACAGTTCACTAGTGGTGTCTCTCCATAAGATAAATAACACATGTTGGGTAAACAAATTATAGTTGGGCAATTGATAGAATAAAGATAACGTGATATGTCAAGAAGATCACTATGCGATTTACTCTGGGCATTACAACAAAATACATAGACCGCCATCCAACTGCATCTTCGACTAATAATCCACTAACGGGGGTATCATCCGAATACCCCATGAGTATTAAGTTGCGAACAACAGATAATTGCATTAAGCAAAGTGTGTAATGTAAACAAAGCATATGCCCTCGAGCATATGAATGTTGTTTTCTCCCTAGTGGCAACAACACATCTACAACCTTAGAGGTTTCTATCACTCCCCTAGATTAAATAGAGGCATGAACCCAACTATCGAGCATAAATACCCCCTCTTGGAGTCACTAGCAACTACTTGGCCAAGATAGTTTCTAACAACGGAGAGCATGCAAGATCATAAACAACATAGAGATAACATAAGATATATTTTAGTATAGCAACTCAATCATAATACCAATTTTCATCGGATCCCAACAAACCAAACATGTAGAATTACATAACGGTGATCTCAATCATGTAAGGCAGCTCATGAGATCTAAACATGAAGCACATGGTGGAGAGGACAACCATCTAGCTACTGCTATGGACCCATAGTCCAAGGTAGACTACTCACTCATCGCTCTGGAGGCAAACATGGTGATGAAGAAGACCTCCGGTGGCGATTCCCCTCTCCGGCAGAGTGCCGGGAAGAGCTTCTGGACCCTCCCGATCTCGGGTCGATGACGGCGGCCGATCGCGATGTGTTTCTAGAAAATTGATCAGGTACTTAGGTTTTCCCGTTGGGGGGTCTTTATAGGCGAAAAGGCATCGTCGGGAGTGGACCAGAAAATTGATCGGGTACTTAGGTTTTCCCGTCGGGGGGTCTTTATAGGCGAAGAGGCATCGTCGGGAGTGGACCGAGGCGGTCTCACACATAGGGGGCGCGGCTAGGGGCTAGGCCACGCCGCCCTGGTGTGAGGGCCCCTCGTGGCCCCACTCCGTCTCCTCTTCGGTTCTCTGGAAGCTCCGGTGGATTTTTGGATGTTTGGCTTTTGTTTCGTCCAATTCTGAGAATATTTCCTGTGTAACTTTTCTGAATCATAAAAATAGCAGAAAACAGGGAACTGGCACTATGGCGACTTGTTAATAGGTTAGTTCTGGAAAATGCATAAAAGTGCCATGAAGTGTAACGAAACATAAGCAAATGGTGTAAAAACAAGCATGGAGCATCAAAAATTATAGATACGTTGGAGACATATCAGAATCCCCAAGCTTAACTCCTGCTCGTCCTCGAGTAGGTAAGTGATAACAAAAGAAATAATTTTTGAGGTGACATGCACCTACACAATGTTGATCATGTATGTAAGCATTTGTGAGCTGGGATCATAAGAACTTAAAACATGGGCATGCAAGATGTAATCTTGACAATAAAAACTTAGCAACCATGTTATAACATGAAAAAGAACACAAACAAAAGATCATGAAAATGAAACAATGAAAGTCAAATGTGTGTTCAAATCATAAGGAAAAATATACAAATGGTTTTCAGCTTGTCCTTCATAGAGAGCAAAACATAAATGCATAGGACACCTTCAAGTTTAAGAGGGCGACTAGATACAAATAATTTGAGAACAAGTGAAACCAACAATATGAATCAATCAATGAAAACTTTGGAACAATGCACATTATACTAAGAATGACAACTATGCTCTCTTAATGGTGCATAAAGATAGAAGGTGGTGACTCAACATAAAAGTAAAAGAAAGGCCCTTCGCGGAGGAAAGCAGTGATTGCAAGTTTTATAACCTTCAAAAATTATGGTACTTACTGGCTTTGAGCTCTCATTGCCCCCATCATAAGCATCTTGAATGGTTAAAGTTAATGCGAGAACAATTATGATGCATATGCTTGACAAATCATAAGTTGAAAACCGCGTATCCCATGTATACGAGTACCCAAACCTCATGCTACTTTACTTAGAGTCCCAAGCAAGCTCTTGTCATTGTAAGTATACACGTATCATTGAGAACCACCAACGGGGTACCTCCATGCCCGATGACATGGAACAAGCCCACATCAAAATGACAGGACAAGCAGACAATGAACACCTCGACATCTCTTTTATTTACCATTTGTATAGCTTTTTATTTTGAGATGCGTCGTCGAATGTCCACTATAGGCATGCTGCAAATTTCCACCATGAATTATGCATGGCTTAGATTGGTGGCCCAGGCGTTTCTCTAACACATATACAAACTTCATGATCTCGCAAGATTTCCAATTCATTTCACACCGCCAGTATCCATAAACAAAAGATCACGATATCAACTCAAATAAGAAGTGCAATGTTGAAAGCTTGCCCATGACGGCATGGCTGGGCTAGTCTCCAACTTACAACTTGCAAGCATAACAACTCAACATAAGAGACCACAATGTCAAATTTTTAAGAACAAGAAAAAGTAAAGTGTGCCTTCCGGTTCGTGAGAGCTTTACTGACTAATTTTCGCATAACACTGGTAAGAGTTTAATTTGAAGAGTAAATAAAAGCAAGTCAAATTTACTTGGAATAGCAAATTGCTAGTAGGTATGTATGGTGGACACTTTGGCAAACTTGGTTTTTAGGAGTTGGATGCACGAGTAGAGCTCATACTCATTACAAGGCAAGGGCTAGCAAAAGACTGGGAGCGACCAACTAAGAGAGCAATAATGGCCATAATCATGCAAAGCGACATTAAAAGAAGCATAAGATGGCATCAAAAGTCAAAAATTAAATGATCATAGAGGATATTGGCGACTTTGTAAGAGTCTAACATGTGTGAGCATGCGCCAAGTCAACCCAAATAAAGCATCAAGGAAAAAACCAAAATAATGCTTCCAAATAATTAAAACAATGCATGATTTTTTCAAAGGCTCGTTAAGCAATCTCAGTTATTTGAGACAAGTCATGCTACAGCAAAACCACTAAGCATACTATCAAAAAGACATCAAGCATGACATGAAAAAGCCTAAGCCGCAGTCTACACAAGCTCCTTCTTGTACCACTTTTTTGCATAAAGCTTTTTCTCTTTTCCAACACCATTCAAACTTTTTTAATCCAACTCTTTTGAGGAAAACCAACATGGTCCAGAGGCAAAAATACACCTTGATAAATAAATATAAGAAGATCTGAACACAATTCAAGGCGAAAACAAAAACCAAAAGCAGTAGCAGAAAAAGAAGAACACTCGGTTTTTTATAAGAATGAAAACTAGAGCGTTCTTGGCAAATGAAAAGCAAGGCAACTTCTCCAAAAGAAATTTGTTGGGTTCCAACCATTTATTGCAGTAAACAAAACAAAACTAATAATGAAAACTAAAACAACTGACGCTCCAAGAAAAATGCATACTGCATGAAGTAATAAAAATATAGTGTCTTGAAAGGTGACCTGATTTTTGCCGATGAAGAAGGGGTGCCTCGGGGGCATCCCCAAGCTTTGACGCTTGTACTTCTTGGATATTTCTTGGGGTGATGCATGGGCATCCCCAAGCTTGAGCTTTTGTCCATTCTTCAACTCATCTCATCATTCTCCAATCCCTACACTTGAAAACTTCCTTCATACAAAACTAAACACAAATCTATTAGCAACATTAGTGTAAGCATAACATTTAATCAACCTATTTTGCTTCAGGTTTCAACCCAAAACCACCACATATTAAGCATATACTACTGTAGCAACTTCCCTAAAAGTTCCGTGATCAAAAGAACTCGAAAAGAAAGCGATAAAGCGGCAAAAACGAATAGTGGTAGAAATATGTCAAAACAGAACAGCTGATAAAGGTAGAATTTTTTAGGTGTTTTCTGTTACTCAAATCAAAAAGTGTTCAACTAATGAAAGTTTGGATATAACCTGGGGCATATGCACAAGAAATCGCAGGTTCAAAAGATATACAGAGAATTTTTACGAATTTTTACGGTGCAGCACCGAAAACAGTTTCAGGACAGCAACATCCCCAAATCTTTACCTCACTCAAATTAGAGGCTTCTCTTGGCACAACAATGAAAATAAAAATGATAAGGAGAGGTCATTACAGTAGTAATGACTTCCAAGACTCAAATAAAAGAAAAAGTACTCAAAAGAAAACATTGGGTTATCTCCTAAGAGTGCTTTTCTTTAACGCCTTTGAGCTAGGCGCAGAAAATTGCGAATCAAGTAACATCAAGAGATGAAGCATCAAGCTCATAATTTGCTCTAAGAATAGAGTCAAAAAGTAATTTCTTTCTTTTCCTTGGGAAGTGTTCCATACCTTTCTTTAGTGGGAATTGATATTTGATGGTGCCTTCTCTCATATCAATGATGGCACCTACAGTTCGAAGAAAGGGTCTTCCCAAAATAATAGGACATGAAGCATGGCATTCAACATCCATAACAAGAAAATCAACGGGAACAAGGTTATTGTTAACCACAATAAGAACATTATTAATTCTTACCAAAGGTTTCTTCTTAGCAACATCAGCAATAGGAACATCATAATAACACTTTTCAAGCGGTGGTAAATCAAGCATGTCATAAATTTTTCTAGTCATAATAGAAATACTAGCACCTAGATCACATAAAGCATGGCAATCAAAACCATTAACATGCATATCAATGATGGGTTCCCAACCATGTTCTAACTTCTTGGGAATAGAAGCTTTTTGTTGCAACTTTTCATCCCTAATTTTCATGAGAGCATTGGTAATATGCTTAGTAAAAGCAATATTTAAAGAACTAGCATTGGGAGTCAAAGCAAGCTTTTGCAAGAACAAAATTACTTCAGATATATTGCAGCCATCAACATCAAAATCATTAAAGGAAATAGAGCTATCATCTCCTACACTCCAAAAAATTTCAGCACTCTTTTGAGAAAAAGTTTTGGTAGTTTTAGGCTTTTTAACACAAGGAGTGGAAGTTTTCTCTACACCAATCAAAGTAAGAGGATTGCTAGCATTTGGAACAACATCATTAGAGGTAGTAATAGTACAAACTTTCATATTCCTAGCAATCTCATCCTCTCTTTCCCATCTAGCATGCAATTCTGCTAACAATCTAAGATTTTCATATCAATTCTAACTTGGATAGCATTAGCAGTAGCAAAAGGATCAGGATTAGCGGACATTCTGTTAACCAAAGAGGATTACATATTAGACAAAGATGAAATATCGGTTTTGGCTTTGGAGACCTTAGCTTGCAATTCAGGAATAGCCTTGTTTAAATTTTCAAGTTGATGACTAATAGTCCTCAACAGAGCTGATTGCTCCTCCATAGTCTTAGTAAACAACTTATTTTGCTCATATTGCATTTGCATAAAATTCTTGGTAGCCTTTTCAAGTTCTAAAAACCTCTCTTCACTAGGCATTTTAGGTCTACCAAGATAGCCATTTTCACCATTAGAGGGAAACGGCCGATAGTTGTTACTAACAAAATTGTTCCTATAAGCATTGTTGTTAAAATTATTATTTCTAATGAAGTTCACATCAACATGCTCTTCTTGAGCAACCAAAGAGGCTAAAGGAATATTATTAGGATCAACATGAGTCCTATCATTAGCAAGCATAGCCATAATGGTATCAATCTTATCACTCAAGGAAGAGGTTTCCTCAACAGAATTTACCTTCTTACCTTGTGGAGCTCTCTCGGTGTGCCATTCAAAATAGTTTACCATCATGTTGTCAAGTAGCTTTGTTGCGGCGCCCAAGGTAAGGGACATAAAAGTGCTTCCAGCAGCTGAATCAAGTATGTTCCTTGAAGAAAAATTCAGTCCTGCATAAAAAGTTTGGACAATCATCCAAGTATTCAGTCCATGAGTGGGGCAATTCTTTATCATAGATTTCATTCTTTCGCAGGCTTGAGCAACATGTTTATTATCAAATTGACTAAACTTCATAATATTGCTACGCAAAGATATAATTTTAGCAGGAGGATAATATCTACCAATGAAAGCATCCTTACACTTAGTCCATGAATCAATACTATTCTTAGTCAAAGATAGCAACCAATCTTTAGCTTTTCCTCTCAAAGAAAAAGGAAACAACTTGAGCTTAATAATATCACTTTCTACATCCTTATATTTCTGCATCTCACATAGCTCAACAAAATTGTTGAGATGAGCTACAGCATCTTCAGTACTGGCACCAAAAAATTGCTCTTTCATAACAAGGTTCAATAAAGCACGCTTAATCTCATAAAAGTTTGCAGTAGGAGCAGGTGGCGCAATAGGAGTGCAGATAAAATCACTATTGTTCGTGCTAGTAAAGTCACACAACTTGGTATTTTCAGGAGTAGCCATTTCAGCAAAACTAAAAGTAGACAAGTAAAAACAACTATCAAGGATTCTAATTTTTTTGGGTTTTTGATAAAACGATGCAAGTAAAAATAAAGTAAAGCAAAACAATAAAACAAAGTAAAGGATATGCGTGCAAAAAACTCTCCTTGCAGAAGTCTTCTTTTTCCTCCTCGGCCACGGTGCCAGAAAAGACTTGATGGCTGACATGTAGTTGATGATGATGATTATAACCAGTCAGTTGGGAACCCCAAGCGGAAGGTGCGATGAGCATAGCAGCAAGTTTTTCCCTCAGTTAGAAACCAAGGTTTATCGATCGAAGAAGAAAAAGCCAATACGACTGAAGGTGATGCTTGCAAGCTTCGCGACAGCTCTGGACAATTTATATGGCGCCTCATCCAAGCTTTGCTTTGCGAGCAGCAACATGGAACCTGCACACAACACAACCAAGTACTTTGTTCCCAACTTACGATGAGGTTGTCAATCTCACCGGTTTGCTTGAAACAAAGGGTATGAGCGTATCGAGTGGAAAACAGTAGAAGTATGCGAGTAAAGTAAACAGTGCGAGTAAAGTAAACAGGTGATAGCAATATGATGGAAATAGGACCGGGGTCTACAGTTCACTAGTGGTGTCTCTCCATAAGATAAATAACACATGCTGGGTAAATAAATTACAGTTGGGCAATTGATAGAATAAAGATAACGTGATATGTCAAGAAGATCACAATGCGATTTACTCTGGGCATTACAAGAAAATACATAGACCGCCATCCAACTGCATCTATGACTAATAATCCACTCACGGGGATATCATCCGAACACCCCATGAGTATTAAGTTGCGAATAACAGATAATTGCATTAAGCAAAGTGTGTAATGTAAACAAAGCATATAGCCTTGAGCATATGAATGTTGTTTTCTCCCTAGTGGCAACATCACATCTACAACCTTAGAGGTTTCTGTCACTCCCCCAGATTAAATAGAGGCATGAACCCAACTATCGAGCATAAATACCCCCTCTTGGAGTCACTAGCAACTACTCGGCCAAGATAGTTTCTAAGAACGGAGAGCATGCAAGATCATAAACAACATAGAGATAACATAAGATATATTTCAGTATAGCAACTCAATCATAACACCAATATTCATCGGATCCCAACAAACCAAACATGTAGAATTACATAACGGTGATCTCAATCATGTAAGGCAGCTCATGAGATCTAAACATGAAGCACATGGTGGAGAGGACAACCATCTAGCTACTGCTATAGACCCATAGTCCAAGGTAGACTACTCACTCATCACTCCAGAGGCAAGCATGGCGATGAAAAAGACCTCCGGTGGCGATTCCCCTCTCTGACAGGGTGCTGGGAAGAGCTTCTGGACCCTCCCGATCTCGGGTCGACGACGGTGGCGGATCGCGATGTGTTTCTAGAAAATTGATCGGGTACTTAGGTTTTTCCCATCGGGGGGTCTTTATAGGCGAAGGGGCATCATCAGGAGTGGACCGAGGCGGTCTCACACATAGGGGGCACAGCCAGGGGCTGGGCCACGCCGCCCTGGTGTGAGGGCCCCTTGTGGCCCCACTCCATCTCCTCTTCGGTTCTCTGGAAGCTCCGGTGGATTTCTGGATGTTTGGCTTTTGTTTCGTCCAATTCGAGAATATTTCCTGTGTAACTTTTCTAAAACACAAAAATAGCAGAAAACAGGGAACTGGTACTGTGGCGACTTGTTAATAGGTTAGTTCCGAAAAATGCATAAAAGTGCCACGAAGTGTAACGAAACATAAGCAAATGGTGTAAAAATAAGCATAGAGCATCAAAAATTATAGATATGTTGGAGACGTATCAGTGGGAAAGAGAAGATGAGATGGCTAGGAAGATGAAGGTATGTACCATTACTACCTCTAATGATGTTGTTCCAAATGCTAGCAATCCTCTTACTTTGGTCGGTGTAGAGAAAACTCCTACTCCTAGTATTAAAAAGCCCAAAACAGCAAAAACTTTTTCTCAAAAGAGTACTGAAATTTTTTGGAGTGTAGGAGATGATAGCTCTATTACTTTTAATGATTTTGATGTTGATGGCTGCAATATATTTGAAGTTATTTTGTTCTTGCAAAAGCTTGCTTTGACTCCTAATGCTAGTCCTATAAATGTTGCTTTTACTAAGCATATTACCAATGCTCTCATGAAAATTAGGGATGAAAAGTTGAAGAAAAAAGCTTCTATTCCCAAGAAGTTAGAAGATCTGTGGGAACCCATCATTGATATGCATGTTAATGGTTTTGATTGCCATGCTTTATGTGATCTAGGTGCTAGTATTTCTATCATGCCTAGAAAGATTTAAGACATGCTTGATTTACCGCCTCTTGAAAAGTGTTATTATGATGTTCCTATTGCTAATGTTGCTAAGAAGAAACCTTTGGGAAGGATTAATGATGTTCTTATTATGGTTAACAATAACCTTATTCCCATTAATTTTCTTGTTATGGATATTGAATGCAATGCTTTATGTCCTATTATTTTGGGAAGACCCTTTCTTTGAACTGTAGGTGCCATCATTGATATGAGGGAAGGCACCATCAAATATCAATTCCCACTCAAGAAAGGTATGGAACACTTCCCTAGGAAGAGAAATAAATTGCTTTTTGCCTCTATACTTAGAGCAAATTATGAGCTTGATGCTTCATCACTTGATATTACTTGATTCGCACTTTCTGCGCCTAGCTCAAAGGCGTTAAAGAAAAGCACTCTTGGGAGATAACCCATTGTTTTACTTTCAGAATTTTTTCTTTTATTTGAGTCTTGGAAGTTATTACTACTGTAATAACCACTCCTTATCCTTTTTATTTCGTTGTTGTGCCAAGAGAAGTCTCTAATTTGAGTGAGGTAAGATTTGGGGATGTTGCTGTCCTGAAACAGATTTCAGTGCTGCACCGTAAAAATTCCTGAATATTCTCAGAATACTTTTTTGACCTGTGATTTCTTGTGCATATACCCCAGGTTATATCCAAACTTTCATTAGTTATACACTTTTTTATTTGAGCAACAGAAAACTCTCAAAAAAATCGACCTTTGTCAGCTGTTCTGTTTTGACAGATTTCTGCCACTATTTGTGTTTGCATCTTTATCGCTTTCTTTTTTAGTTCTTTTGATCACATAACTTTTTGGGAAGTTGGTACAGTAGTATATGATTTATATGTGGTGGTTTTGAGTTGAAATCTGAAGCAAAAAGGGGTTTGATTCATTATTACGCTTACACTAATGTTGCTAATAGAATTATGTTTAGTTTTGTATGAAGGAAGTTTTCAAATGTAGGGATTGGAGAATGATGAGATGAGTTGAAGAATGGACAAAAGCTCAAGCTTGGGGATGCCCACGCACCCCAAGAAATATCCAAGAGGTACAAGCATCTAAGCTTGGAGATGCCCCCGAGGCACCCCTTCTTCATGGACAAAAATCAGGTCACCTTTCAACACATTATATTTTTATTGCTTCATGCATTATGCATTTTTCTTGGAGCGTCAGTTGTTTCTAGTTTTCAGTTTAGTTTAGTTTTGTTTGCTGCAATAAATGGTTGGACCCCAACATTTTTTTTTGGAGAAGTTGCCTTGCTTTTCATTTGCCAAGAACACTCCATTTTTTACTCTTATCGTTTAACGAGTGTTCTCTTTTTCTAGAACTGCGTTTAGCTTTCATTTTTCGCCTTGATTTTTGTTCAGATCTTATTATATCTTTATATCAAGGTGTATTTTGACCTCTGGTCCAAGTTGGTTTTCATCAAAAGAGTTGTTTCAAAAAGGTTCGAATGGTGTTGGAAAAGAGAAAAAATTTCATGCAAAAAAGTGGTACAAAAAGGAGCTTGTTTAGACTGCGGCTTAGACTTTTGCATGTCGTGCCTGATGTCTTTTTTATAGTATGCTTAGTGGTTTTGCTGTAGCATGACTTGTCTCAAATTACTGAGATTGCTTAATGAGCCTTTGAAAAAATCATGCGTTGTTTTAATTATTTGGAAGCATTAATTTGGTTTTCTCCTTTGATGCTTTATTTGGGTTGACTTGACGCTTGCTCACACATGTTTGACTCATACAAAGTCGCCATAAGGCTCTATGACCATTTAGTATTTGACTTTTGATGCCATCTTATGCTTCTTTTAATTTTGCTTTGTCGCTTTGCATGATTATGGCCGTTATTGCTCTCTTAGTTGGTCGCTCCCAGTCTTTTGCTAGCCCCCATTTTGTACTGAGTATGAGCTCTACTCGTGTATCCAACTCCCAAAAACCAAGTTGTTCCATTGTGTCCACTATAAATTCCTATGCATGGTATTTGTAAGCCATTCCAAGTAAATTTTCATGTGCTACCTTTGAAAAAAAAACCTTCAAAATACTTCTCGTTTTGTGACACTGTTTTCAGCTCATGGGGACATAGTGGTCGAATTTGCTATCTTCCATATTGTTTATTCCAAAAAAATGAAAAAAAAGAGAAAAAAAAGGCACTCCTCAATGATATGTGAATGTTGGTGGGCACCTGATGGAATCGGTTAGCCATGGTTTGAGAAAGGAAAAAGGTGGGGAGGAGTGCCAAGCTTTATAAAAGAGCACAAAAGTGCCAATCTCTCTCAAAAACTTGCTTCATTTTTGTATGGAAGATAATAAGAACCCCATTGCCAGTCATTGACAAAGACAACCACCTCTCAAAACCCAATTTTTATCTCTCTGTTTTACAAATGAAAAGCTCTAGCACATGTTTAATCACTGCTTCCCTCTGCGAAGGGCCTTTCTTTTACTTTTATATTGAGTCACCACCTTCTATCTTTATGCACCGTCTAAGAGAGCATAGTTGTCATTCTGAGTATAATGTGCATTGTCCCAAAGTTTTCATTGATTGATTCATGATTTTGGTTTCACTTGTTCTTAAATTATTTATATCTAGTCGCCCTCTTAAACTTGAAGGTGTCCTATGCATTTGTGTTTTGCTCTCTCATAAAGGAAAAGCTAAAAACCATTTGTATGTTTTTCCATATGATTAGAACACACGTTTGACTTTCATTGTTTTATTTTCATGATCTTTTGTTTGTGTTCATTTTCATGTTATAACATGGTTGCTAAGTTTCTTCTATCAAGATTATATCTTTCACGCCCATGTTTTAAGTTCTTTTGATCCCAGCACTCAATGCTTTACATAGATGATCAAGATTGTGTAGGTGCATGTCACCTCAAAAATTATTTCTTTTGTTATCACTTACCTACTCGAGGACAAGCAGGAGTTAAGCTTAGGGATGCTGATACGTCTCAAACGTATCTATAATTTTTGATGCTCCATGCTTGTTTTTACACCATTTGCATAGTGTTTCGTTACACTTCATGGCATTTTTATGCATTTTCCAGAACTAACCTATTAACAAGATGCCACAGTGCCAGTTCCCTGTTTTTTGCTATTTTTGTGTTTCAGAAAAGTTACACAGGAAATATTCTCGAAATTAGACGAAACAAAAGCCGAACATCTAGATATTAAATGAAGCTTTCGGAACACCAAAGAGGAGACGGAGCCGAGCCAGAGGCTGGCTGATACATCTTGATACTCCAAGTTGATGTGGGAGATCAGAGGTCCTTGTGTGTGGTGAATGACCAGCCTATTGGGAACCCCAAGAGGAAGGTATGATGAGTATAGCAGCTTATTTTCCCTCAGTTAAGAAACCAAGGTTTATCGTTCAGGAGAAAAGCAGACAATAACGACTGAAGGTGATGCTTGCTAGTTTGCGACAGCTTCGGACAATTTATATATGGTGCCTCGTCCAAGCTTTGCTAGCTAGCTGCAACGCGGAACCTGCACACACACAACCAAGTACTTTGCTCCCAACTTGTGATGAGGTTGTCCATCTCACCGGTTTGCTTGAAACAAAGGTTATGAGCGTATCGAGTGGAAAACAGCAGAGTATGCGAGTAAAGTAAACAGTGCGGGTAAAGTAAACAGGTAATAGCAATATGATGGAAATAGGACCGGGGTCCACAGTTCACTAGTGGTGTCTCTCCATAAGATAAATAACACATGCTGGGTAAACAAATTACAGTTGGGCAATTGATAGAATAAAGATAAACGTGATATGTCAAGAAGATCACTATGAGATTTACTCTGGGCATTACAACAAGATAGATAGACCGCCATCCAACTGCATCTATGACTAATAATCCACTTGTGGCGAATCAATCCGAGAACTCCACAAGTATTAAGTTGCGAACAACAGATAATTGCATTAAGCAAAGTGTGTAATGTAAACAAAGCATATGCCCTTGAGCATATGAATGTTGTTTTCTCCCTAGTAGCAACAGCACATCTACAACCTTAGAGGTTTCTGTCACTCCCCCAGGTTAAATAGAGGCATGAACCCACTATCGAGCATAAATACCCCCTCTTGGAGTCACTAGCAACTACTCGGCCAAGATAGCTACTAACAACGGAGAGCATGCAAGATCATAAACAACATAGAGATAACATAAGATAATATTCAGTACAGCAACTCAATCATAAACACCAATATTCATCGGATCCCAACAAACCAAACATGTAGAATTACATAACGGTGATCTCAATCATGTAGGGCAGCTCATGAGATCTAAACATGAAGCACATGGTGGAGAAGACAACCATCTAGCTACTGCTATGGACCCATAGTCCAAGGTAGACTACTCACTCATCGCTCCAGAGGCAAGCATGGCGATGTAGAAGACCTCCGGTGGCGATTCCCATCTCTGGCAGGGTGCCGGGAAGAGCTTCTGGACCCTCCCGATCTTCGGGTCGACGGCGGCGGCGGATCGCGATGTGTTCTAGAAAAGTGATCGGGTACTTAGGTTTTTTTCCGTCGGGGGGTCTTTATAGGCGAAGGGGTGATGTCAGAGGAGGGACCAGGTGGTCTCACACCATGATGGCGCGGACCAGGGGCTAGCCACGCCACCTATGCATGTGGGCCCCTGGTGGCCCTTCTCCTTCTCTCCTTAGGATCTCTGGAAGCTTCCGGGTAAAATAAGACTTCAGGATCTTGTTTCATCCAATTCCGAGAATATTTCCTGTGTATCACTTCTGAAACACAAAAACAGCAGAAAACAGGAAACTGGCACTGTGGCAACTCGTTAATAGGTTAGTTCTGGAAAATGCATAAAAGTGCCACGAAGTGTAACGAAACAATAGGCAAATGGTGTAAAAACAAGCATGGAGCATCAAAAATTATAGATATGTTGGAGACGTATCAAGCATCCCCAAGCTTAACCTGCTCGTCCTCGAGTAGGTAAGTAATAACAAAAGAATAATTTTTGAGGTGACATGCACCTACACAATCTTGATCATATATGTAAGCATTTGTGAGTTGGGATCATAAGAACTTAAAACATGGGCATGAAGATATAATCTTGACAATAAGAACTTAGCAACCATGTTGTAAACATACAAATGAACACAAACAAAAGATCATGAAAATGAAACAATGAAAGTCAAACGTGTGTTCAAATCATAAGGAAAACATACAAATGGTTTTCAGCTTGTCCTTCAAAGAGAGCAAAACATAAATGCATAGGACACCTTCAAGTTTAAGAGGGCGACTAGATACAAATAATTTAAGAACAAGTGAAACCAACAATATGAATCAATCAATGAACTTTGGGACAATGCATATTACACTAAGAATGACAACTATGCTCTCTTATGGTGCATAAAGATAGAAGGTGGTGACTCAACATAAAAGTAAAAGAAAGGCCCTTCGCAGAGGGAAGCAGTGATTGCAAGTTTCATAACCTTCAAAAATTATGGTACTTACCGGCTTTGAGCTCTCATTGCCCCCATCATAAGCATCTTGAATGGTTAAAGTTAATGCGAGAACAATTATGATGCATATGCTTGACAAATCATAAGTTGAAAACCTCGTGCCCCGTGAATACGAGTACCCAAACCTCATGCTACTTTACTTAGAGTCCCAAGCAAGGCTCTTGTCATTGTAAGTATATGCATATCATTGAGAACCGCCAATGGGGTACCTCCGTGACCGATGACATGGAACAAGCCCACACCAAAATGACAGGACAAGCAGACAATGAACACCTCGACATCTCTTTTATTTGCCTTTTGTTTAGCTTTTTATTGTGAGATGCGTCGTTGTATGTTCACCATGGGTATGCTGCAAATTTCCACCATGAATTATGCATGGCTTAGATTGGCGGCCCGGCGTTTCCCTAACACATATACAAACTCCATGATCCCCACAAGATTCCCAATTCATTTCACACCGCGGGCATCCATAAACAAAAGATCACGATATCAACTCAAATAAGAGTGCAATGTTGAAAGCTTGCCCCATGACAGCATGGATGGGCTAGAATCCAACTTACAACTTGCAAGCATAACAACTCAACATAAGAGACCACAATGTCAAATTTTTAAGAACAGGAAAAAGTAAAGTGTGCCTTCTGGTTCGTGAGAGCTTTACTGACCGAATTTCGCATAACACTGGTAAGAGTTTAATTTGAAGAGAAAATAAAAGCAAGTCAAATTTACCTGGAATAGCAAATTGCTAGTAGGTATGTATGGTGGACACTTTGGAAAACTTTGGCTTTTAGGAGTTGGATGCACGAGTAGAGCTCATACTCAGTACAAGGCGAGGGCTAGCAAAAGACTGGGAGCGACCAACTAAGAGAGCAATAATGGCCATAATCATGCAAAGCGACAAAGCGACATTAAAAGAAGCATAAGATGGCATCAAAAGTCAAAAACTAAATGATCATGAAGGCTATTGGCGATTTTGTAAGAGTCTAACATGTGTGATCATGCGCCAAGTCAACCCAAATAAAGCATCAAGGAGAAAACCAAAATAATGCTTCCAAACGATAAAAACAACGCATGATTTTTTTCAAAGGCTCATTAAGCAATCTCAGTTATTTGAGACAAGTCATGCTACAGCAAAACCACTAAGCATACAATCAAAAAGACATCAAGCATGACATGAAAAAGCCTAAGCCGTAGTCTACACAAGCTCCTTCTTGTACCACTATTTTGCACAAAGCTTTTTCTCTTTTCCAACACCATTTGAAATTTTTATAAACACCTCTTTTGATGAAAACCAATAAAGATCAGAGGCAAAAATACACCTTGATGAAAAGATATGATAAGGTTTGAACGCAAATCAAGGCAAAAACGAAAACCAAAAGCAGTAGCGGAAAAAGAAGAACACTCGATGAACGATAAGAGTGAAAAACTGAGTGTTCTTGGCAAATGAAAACGAGTACATCTCCTCCAAAGAAAATTTGTTGGGGTCCAACCATTTATTGCAGCAAACAAACAAACTAAACCAACTAAGAAAACTAAAACAATTGACGCTCCAAGAAAAACACTTAGTGCATGAAGCAATAAAAATATAGTGTTTTGAAAGGTGACCTGATTTTTGCCGATGAAGAAGGGGTGCCTCGGGGGCATCCCCAAGCTTTGACGCTTGTACTTCTTGGATATTTCTTGGGGTGATGCATGGGCATCCCCAAGCTTGAGCTTTTGTCCATTATTCAACTCATCTCGTCATTCTCCAATCCCTACACTTGAAAACTTCCTTCATACAAAACTAAACACAATTCTATTAGCAACATTAGTGTAGGCATAACATATAATCAACCTCTTTTTGCTTCAGGTTTCAACTCAAAACCACCACATATATAGCAATACTACTGTAGCAACCTTCCCAAAAGTTCCGTGATCAAAAGAACTCAAAAGAAAGAGATAAAGTGGCAAACACAAATATTGGCAGAAATCTGTCAAAACTGAACAGCTGACAAAGGTCGAATTTTTGAGGGGTTTTATGTTGCTCAAATCAAAAAGTGTTCAAATAACAAAAGTTTGGATATAACCTGGGGCATATGCACAAGAAATCGCAGGTCCAAAAGATATACAGAGAATTTATACGAATTTTTACGGTGCAGCACCGAAAACAGTTTCAGGACAGCAACATCCCCAAATCTTTACCTCACTCAAATTAGAGGCTTCTCTTGGCACAAAAACAAAATAAACAAGATAAGGAGTGGTCATTACAGTAGTAATGACTTCCAAGACTCAAATAAAAGAAAAAGTACTAAAAATAAAACATTGGGTTATCTCCCAAGAGTGCTTTTCTTTAACGCCTTTGAGCTAGGCGCAGAAAATTGCGAATCAAGTATTATCAATAGATGAAGTGCTAGTTACCTCAGTAGGCTCTTTGAAGGTTCCCGAAGATGATTCAACCTGCAAGTCACCCTTAGTGGAACTAAGAGTCTTACCAATTTTAAGAACATGTTGAGATTTAAGTGCAGAAACCTTGGGAACATACATAAATTTTTGCTCTTTTCCAACAAACACTTTCTCTTTCTTAAATTTAAGAGAAGAGAAGATTAAGCTAAGAGTTTCCATAGACTCCTCTAGTTTACCAATCCTTAAGTTTTGATTGTCATGATTAGTGCTAGCCTCTAAAACGGTAATTCTCTTACCAATGTTTTCTGTTAATTCACTAACGCGGCTAGCATTTTCTAGGATACTTGGCAAACTTTTCTCTAAAGAGCTGAGCCTTTCTACCACCTCATCCAAGGTGGTCTCGGTTTTAGCAACATGAATAGGTGGTATTCCCACTAACTTTCAATTATAGTGCATGCTTCTCCAGTGGGAGTACCCAGAGAATTACCTCCTGTAAGAGTATCAAGAACATACCTATTCCAGCTAGATATACCAACATAAAAATTCCTAAGGAGGATCGTGGTAGAGTGCTTTTTGGTACACCTATGATGAGCATTGTTAATACGATACCAAGCATCTTTTAAACTTTCTCCCCCTTGTTGCTTAAAACTATGAACTTCTACTTCAGGATTACTCATTTTAACAAAACTAAAAGCAGATAAGTAAAAACAACTACCAAGGATTCTAATTTTTTGGGTTTTTGATATAAAATGATGCAGGTAAAATAAATAAAGTAAAGCAAAACAATAAAACAAAGTAAAGGATGTGTGTGCGAAAAACTCCCCTCGCAGAAGTCTTCCACTCTTCCCCGGCAACGGCGCCAGAAAAGAGGCTGATACTCCAAGTTGATGTGGGAGATCAGAGGTCCTTGTGCGTGGTGAATGACCAGCCCGTTGGAAACCCCAAGAGGAAGGTATGATGAGTATAGCAGCTTGTTTTCCCTCAGTTAAGAAACCAAGGTTTATCGTTCAGGAGAAAAGCAGACAATGACGACTGAAGGTGATGCTTGCTAGTTTGCGACAGCTTCAGACAATTTATATATGGTGCCTCGTCGAAGCTTTGCTGGCTAGCTGCAACGCGGAACCTGCACACACACAACCAAGTACTTTGCTCCCAACTTGTGATGAGGTTGTCAATCTCACCGGTTTGCTTGAAACAAAGGTTATGAGCGTATCGAGTGGAAAACAGTAGAGTATGCGAGTAAAGTAAACAGTGCGGGTAAAGTAAACAGGTAATAGCAATATGATGGAAATAGGACCGGGGTCCACAGTTCACTAGTGGTGTCTCTCCATAAGATAAATAACACATGCTGGGTAAACAAATTACAATTGGGCAATTGATAGAATAAAGATAAACGTGATATGTCAAGAAGATCACTATGAGATTTACTCTGGGCATTACAATAAGATACATAGACCGCCATCCAACAACATCTATGACTAATAATCCACTTATGGCGAATCAATCCGAGAACTCCACAAGTATTAAGTTGCGAACAACAGATAATTGCATTAAGCAAAGTGTGTAATGTAAACAAAGCATATGCCCTTGAGCATATGAATGTTGTTTTCTCCATAGTAGCAACAACACATCTACAACCTTAGAGGTTTCTATCACTCCCCCAGGTTAAATAGAGGCATGAACCCACTATCGAGCATAAATACCCCCTCTTGGAGTCACTAGCAACTACTCGGCCAAGATAGCTACTAACAACGAAGAGCATGCAAGATCATAAACAACATAGAGATAACATAAGATAATATTCAGTACAACAACTCAATCATAAACGCCAATATTCATCGGATCCCAACAAACCAAACATGTAGAATTGCAAAACGGTGATCGCAATCATGTAGGGCAGCTCATAAGATCTAAACATGAAGCACATGGTGGAGAAGACAACCATCTAGCTACTGCTATGGACCCATAGTCCAAGGTAGACTACTCACTCATCGCTCCGGAGGCAAGCATGGCGATGAAGAAGACCTCCGGTGGCGATTCCCCTCTCCGGCAGGGTGCTAGGAAGAGCTTCTGGACCCTCCCGATCTTCGGGTCGACGGTGGCGGCGGATCGCGATGTGTTCTGGAAAAGTGATCGCGTACTTAGGTTTTTTCCATTGGGGGGTCTTTATAGGCGAAGGGGCGATGTCAGAGGAGGGACCAGGTGGTCTCACACCATGGTGGCGCGGGCCAGGGGCTGGCCACGCCACCTATGCTTGTGGGCCCCTAGTGGCCCTTCTCCTTCTCTCCTTTGGATCTCTGGAAGCTTTCGGGTAAAATAAGACTTCAGGATCTTGTTTCGTCCAATTCCGAGAATATTTCCTGTGTATCACTTCTGAAACAGAAAAACAGCAGAAAATAGGAAACTGGCACTGTGGCAACTCGTTAATAGGTTAGTTCCGGAAAATGCATAAAAGTGGCACGAAGTGTAACGAAACAATAGGCAAATGGTGTAAAAACAAGCATGGAGCATCAAAAATTATAGATACATTGGAGACGTATCACATCTCCAACGTATCTATAATTTTTGATGCTCCATGCTTGTTTTTACACCATTTGCCTACTGTTTCATTACACTTCGTGGCACTTTTATGCATTTTCTGGAACTAACCTATTAACAAGTCGCCACAGTGCAAGTTCCCAGTTTTCTGCTATTTTGTGTTTCAGAAGTGATACACAGGAAATATTCTCAGAATTGGACGAAACATGTTCCTGAAGTCTTATTTTCCCCGGAAGCTTCCAGAGATCCGAAGAGGAGACGGAGTGGGGCCACGAGGTGGCCACACACCAGGGCGGCACGGCCTAGGCCCTGGCCGCGCCCCCTATGTGTGAGACAGCCTCGATCCATTTCTGACGATGCCCCTTCGCCTATAAAGACCCCCCAACGAGAAAAACCTAAGGACCCGATCAATTTTCCAGAACACATCGCGATCCGCCGCCGCCGTCGACCCGACGATTGGGAGGGTCCAGAAGCTCTTCCCGGCACCCTGCCGGAGAGGGGAATCTCCACCGGAGGTCTTCTTCATCACCATGCTTGCCTCCGGAGCGATGAGTGAGTAGTCTACCTTGGACTATGGGTCCATAGCAGTAGCTAGATGGTTGTCTCCTCCACATGTGCTTCCTGTTTAGATCTCATGAGCTGCCCTTCATGATTGAGATCACCGTTATGTAATTCTACGTGTTTGGTTTGTTGGGATCCGATGAATATTGGTGTTATGATTGAGTTGCTATACTGAAATATATCTTTTGTTATCTCTATGTTGTTTATGATCTTGCATGCTCTCCCTTGTTAGTAGCTATCTTGGCTGAGTAGTTGCTAGTGACTCCAAGAGGGGGTATTTATGCTCGATAGTGGGTTCATGCCTCTATTTAATCTGGGGGAGTGACAGAAACCTCTAAGGTTGTAGATATGCTGTTGCTACTAGGGAGAAAACAACATTCATATGCTCAAGGGCATATGCTTTGTTTACATTACACACTTTGCTTAATGCAATTATCTGTTGTTCGCAACTTAATACTTGTGGAGTTCTCGGATTGATTCGCCACAAGTGGATTATTAGTCATAGATACAGTTGGATGGTGGTCTATGTATTTTGTTGTAATGCCCAGAGTAAATCTCATAGTGATCTTCTTGACATATCACGTTTATCTTTATTCTATCAATTGCCCAACTGTAATTTGTTTACCCAGCATGTGTTATTTATCTTATGGAGAGACACCACTAGTGAACTGTGGACCCCGGTCCTATTTCCATCATATTGCTATCACCTGTTTACTTTACTCGCACTGTTTACTTTACTCGCATACTTCTACTGTTTTCCACTCGATACGCTCATAACCTTTGTTTCAAGCAAACCGGTGAGATTGACAACCTCATCGTAAGTTGGGAACAAAGTACTTGGTTGTGTTGTGTGCAGGTTCCGCGTTGCTACTGGCCGAAGATGAGTCAACAAGTATTGTTAAACGGCGCTCTTGTTAGAGTGTTATTAAGCCAGTCCGCATCACCTTCAATCACATTGTCTACTCTTCTCCTGATCGACAAAACTTGGTTTCTTAACTGAGGGAAAACTAGCTGCTATACTCATCACACCTTCCTCTTGGGGTTCCCAATGGGCCGGTTATTTACTTCATCAACTTGGCACCATCAAGCAGTTTTCTGGCGCCGTTGCCGGGGAAGAGTGGAAGACCTCTGCAAGGGGAGTTTTCCGCATGCACATCCTTTACTTTGTTATTGTTTTGCTTTACTTTATTTATTTTACTTGCATCATTTTATATCAAAAACCCAAAAAAATTAGAATCCTTGGTAGTTGTTTTTACTTATCTACTTTTAGTTTTGCTGAAATGGCTACTCCTGAAAACACCAAGTTGTGTGACTTTACTAGCACGAACAATAGTGATTTTATCTGCACTCCTATTGCACCACCTGCTCCTGCTGCAAACTTTTATGAGATTAAGCTTGCTTTATTGAACCTTGTTATGAAAGAGCAATTTTCTGGTGCTAGTACTGAAGATGCTGCAGCTCATCTCAACAATTTTGTTAAGCTATGTGAGATGCAGAAATATAAGGATGTAGAAAGTGATATTATTAAGCTCAAGTTGTTTCCTTTTTCTTTGAGAGGAAAAGCTAAAGATTGGTTGCTGTCTTTGACTAAGAATAGTATTGATTCATGGACTAAGTGTAAGGATGCTTTTATTGGTAGATACTATCCTCCTGCTAAGATTATATCGCTGCGTAGCAATATTATGAAGTTTAGTCAGTTTGATAATGAACATGTTGCTCAAGCTTGGGAAAGAATGAAATCTATGATAAAGAATTGCCCCACTCATGGACTGACTACTTGGATGATTGTCTAAACTTTTTATGCAGGACTGAATTTTTCTTCGAGGAATCTACTTGATTCAGCTGCTGGAGGCACTTTTATGTCCCTTACCTTGGGTGCCGCAACAAAGCTACTTGACAACATGATGGTAAATTATTCCGAATGGCACACCGAGAGAGCTCCACAAGGTAAGAAGGTAAATTATGTTGAGGAAACCTCTTCCTTGAGTGATAAGATTGATACCATTATGGCTATGCTTGCTAATGATAGGACTCATGTTGATCCTAATAATGTTCCTTTAGCCTCTCTGGTTGGTCAAGAAGAGCATGTTGATGTGAATTTCATTAGAAATAATAATTTCAACAACAATGCTTATAGGAACAATTTTGCTAGTAACAATTATAGGCCGTATCCTTCTACCAATGGTAATGGTTATGGTAATTCTTATGTTAATTCCTACAACAACACTAGGGCCGCGCCCTCTGAACTTGAAGTCATGCTCAAAGACTTCATGGTAAAACAATCTGCTTTTAACAAGTCTGTTGAGGAAAAGTTAGGCAAAATTGATATTCTTGCTTCTAAAGTTGATAGCCTTGCTCATGATGTTGAACTTCTGAAATTAAAAGTGTTGCCTAATGATGTGAAAGAGAACAATGTTTTTGCTACTGCTAATGCTATCCAAGTTGGAATTGATGAAAATATTAGATTGTTAGCGGAATTACATGCCAGGTGGGAAAGAGAAGATGAGATGGCTAGAGAGATGAAGGTATGTACCATTACTACCTCTAATGATGTTGCTCCTAATGCTAGCAATCCTCTTACTTTGATTGGTGTAGAGAAAACTCCCACTCCTTGTGTTAAAAAGCCTAAAACTGCCAAAACTTTTTCTCAAAAGAGTGCTGAAATATTTCGGAGTGTAGGAGATGATAGCTCTACTTCTTTTAATAATTTTGATGTTGATGGCTGCAATATATCTGAAGTTATTTTGTTCTTGCAAAAGCTTGCTTTGACTCCCAATGCTAGTTCTTTAAATATTGCTTTTACTAAGCATATTACCAATGCTCTCATGAAAATTAGGGATGAAAAGTTGCAACAAAAAGCTTCTGTTCCCAAGAAGTTAGAAGATGGTTGGGAACCCATCATTGATATGCATGTTAATGGTTTTGATTGCCATGCTTTATGTGATCTATGTGCTAGTATTTCTATTATGCCTAGAAAAATTTATGACATGCTTGATTTACCACCGCTTGAAAAGTGTTATTATGATGTTCATATTGCTGATGTTGCTAAGAAGAAACCTTTGGGAAGGATTAATGATGTTCTTATTGTGGTTAACAATAACCTTGTTCCCGTTTATTTTCTCGTTATGGACGTTGAATGCCATGCTTCATGTCCTATTATTTTGGGAAGACCTTTTCTTCGAACTGTAGGTGCCATCATTGATATGAGGGAAGGCACCATCAAATATCAATTTCCACTCAAAAAGGTATGGAACACTTCCCTAGGAAAATGAAGAAATTACTTTTTGACTCTATTCTTAGAGCAAATTATGAGCTTGATGCTTCATCACTCGATGTTACTTGATTCGCAATTTTCTGCGCCTAGCTCAAAGGCGTTAAAGAAAAGCACTCTTGGCAGATAACCCAATATTTTATTTTCAGTACTTTTTCTTTTATTTGAGTCTTGGAAGTCATTACTACTGTAATGACCGCTCCTTATCCTTTTTATTTCATTGTTGTGCTAAGAGAAGCCTCTAATTCGAGTGAGGTAAAGATTTGGGGATGTTGCTGTCCTGAAACTGTTTTCGGTGCTGCACCATTAAAATTCGTATAAATTCTCTGTATATCTTTTGGACCTGATATTTCTTGTGCATATGCCCCAGGTTATATCCAAACTTTCATTAGTTGAACACTTTTTGATTTGAGCGACAGAAAACCCCTCAAAAATTTGACCTTTGTCAGCTGTTCTGTTTTGACAGATTTCTGCCAATATTTGTGTTTGCCGCTTTATCGCTTTCTTTTGATCACGGAACTTTTGGGGAAGTTGCTACAGTAGTATATGCTATATATGTGCTGGTTTTGGGTTGAAACCTAAAGCAAAAAGAGGTTGATTATATGTTATGCTACACTAATGTTGCTAATAGAATCGTGTTTAGTTTTGTATGAAGGAATTTTTCAAGTGTAGGGATTGGAGAATGATGAGACGAGTTGAAGAATGGACAAAAGCTCAAGCTTGGGGATGCCCATGCATCACCCCAAGAAATATCCGAGGAGTATAAGCGTCAAAGCTTGGGGATGCCCTGAGGCACCCCTTCTTCATCGGCAAAAATCAGGTCACCTTTCAAGACACTATATTTTTATTGCTTCATGCACTATGTGTTTTTCTTGGAGCGTCAGTTGTTTTAGTTTTCTTAGTTAGTTTGTTTTGTTTGCTGCAATAAATGGTTGGACCCCAACAAATTTCCTTTGGAGGAGATGTACTCGTTTTCATTTGCCAAGAACACTTAGTTTTTCACTCTTATCGTTTACCGAGTGTTCTTCTTTTTCTGCTACTGCTTTTGGTTTTCGTTTTTGCCTTGATTTGCGTTCAGACCTTGTCATATCTTTTCATCAAGGTGTATTTTTGCCTTTGATCTTTATTGGCTTTCATCAAAAGAGGTGTCTATAAAAATTTCAAATGGTGTTGGAAAAGAGAAAAAGCTTTATGCAAAATAGTGGTACAAGAAGGAGCTTGTGTAGACTGCGGCTTAGGCTTTTTCATGTCATGCTTGATGTCTTTTTGATAGTATACTTAGTGGTTTTGCTGTAGCATGACTTGTCTCAAATAACTGAGATTGCTTAATGAGCCTTTGAAAAAATCATGCGTTGTTTTTATTGTATGGAAGCATTATTTTGGTTTTCTCCTTGATGCTTTATTTGGGTTGACTTGGCGCATGCTCACATATGTTAGACTCTTACAAGTCGCCAATAGCCTCTATGATCATTTAGTTTTTGACTTTTGATGCCATCTTATGCTTCTTTTAATGTCGCTTTGCATGATTATGGCCATCATTGCTCTCTTAGTTGGTCGCTCCCAGTCTTTTGCTAGCCCTCGCCTTGTACTGAGTATGAGCTCTACTCATGCATCCAACTCCTAAAAGCCAAAGTTTTCCATTGTATCCACCATACATACCTACTAGCAATTTGCTATTCCAAGTAAATTTGACTTGCTTTTATTTTCTCTTCAAATTAAACTCTTACCAGTGTTATGCGAAAATTGGTCAGTAAAGCTCTCACGAACTGGAAGGCACACTTTACTTTTTCCTATTCTTAAAAATTTGACATTGTGGTCTTTTATGTTGAGTTGTTATGCTTGTAAGTTGTAAGTTGGATTCTAGCCCAGCCATGCTGTCATGGGGCAAGCTTTCAATATTGCACTTCTTATTTGAGTTGATATCGTGATCTTTTATTTATGGATGCCCGCGGTGTGAAATGAGTTGGGAATCTTGTGGGGATCATGGAGTTTGTATATGTGTTAGGGAAACGCCTGGGCCGCCAATCTAAGCCATGCATAATTCATGGTGGAAATTTGCAGCATACCCATGGTGGACATTCGACGACGCATCTCAAAATAAAAAACTATACAAATGGTAAATAAAAGAGATGTCGAGGTGTTCATTGTCTGCTTGTCCTGTCATTTTGATGTGGGCTTGTTCCATGTCATCGGGCATGGAGGTACCCCGTTGGCGGTTCTCAATGATACATATATACTTACAATGACAAGATCCTTGCTTGGGACTCTAAGTTGAGTAGCATGAGGTTTGGGTACTCGTATTCATGGGACACGAGGGTTTCAACTTATGATTTGTCAAGCATATGCATCATAATTGTTCTCGCATTAACTCTAACCATTCAAGATGCTTATGATGGGGGCAATGAGAGCTCAAAGCCGGTTAGTACCATAATTTTTGAAGGTTATAAAACTTGCAATCACTGCTTCCCTCTGCGAAGGGTCTTTCTTCTACTTTTATGTTGAGTCACCACCTTCTTTCTTTATGCACCATAAGAGAGAAAAGTTGTCATTCTTAGTATAATGTGCATTGTCCCAAAGTTTTCATTGATTGATTCATATTGTTGGTTTCACTTGTTCTCAAATTATTTGTATCTAGTCACCCTCTTAAACTTGAAGGTGCCCTATGTATTTATGTTTTGCTCTCTATGAAGGACAAGCTGAAAAACATTTGTATGTTTTTTCTTATGATTTGAACACTCATTTGACTTTCATTGTTTCATTTTCATGATCTTTTGTTTGTGTTCATTTGCATGTTTACAACATGGTTGCTAAGTTCCTATTGTCAAGATTATATCTTCATGCCCATATTTTAAGTTCTTATGATCCCAGCTCACAAATGCTTACATATATGATCAAGATTGTGTAGGTGCATGTCACCTCAAAAATTATTCTTTTGTTATCACTTACCTACTTGAGGACGAGCAGGAGTTAAGCTTGGGGATGCTTGATACATCTCCAACGTATCTATATTTTTTGATGCTCCATGCTTGTTTTTACACCATTTGCCTACTGTTTCATTACACTTCGTGGCACTTTTATGCATTTTCCGGAACTAACCTATTAACAAGTTGCCACAGTGCCAGTTCCCTGTTTTCTGCTGTTTTTGTGTTTCAGAAGTGATACACAGGAAATATTCTCAGAATTGGACGAAACAAGTTCCTGAAGTCTTATTTTTCCCGGAAGCTTCCAGAGATCCGAAGAGGAGACGGAGTGGGGCCACGAGGTGGCCACACACCAGGGCGGCGCGGCCCAGGCCCTGGCCGTGCCCCCTTTGTGTGAGACCGCCTCGGTCCACTTCTGACGATGCCCCTTTGCCTATAAAGACCCCCCGACGAGAAAAACCTAAGGACCCGATCAATTTTCCAGAACACATCGCGATCCGCCACCGCTGTCGACCCGAAGATCGGGAGGGTCCAGAAGCTCTTCCCGGCACCCTGCCAGAGAGGGGAATCGCCACCGGAGGTCTTCTTCATCGCCATGCTTGCCTCCGGAGCGATGAGTGAGTAGTCTACCTTGGACTATGGGTCCATAGCAGTAGCTAGATGGTTGTCTCCTCCACCATGTGCTTCATGTTTAGATCTCATGAGCTGCCCTTCATGATTGAGATCACCGTTATGTAATTCTACATGTTTGGTTTGTTGGGATCCGATGAATATTGGTGTTATGATTGAGTTGCTATACTGAAATATATCTTTTGTTATCTCTATGTTGTTTATGATCTTGCATGCTCTCCGTTGTTAGTAGCTATCTTGGTCGAGTAGTTGCTAGTGACTCCAAGAGGGGGTATTTATGCTCGATAGTGGGTTCATGCCTCTATTTAATCTGGGGGAGTGACAGAAACCTCTAAGGTTGTAGATGTGCTGTTGCTACTAGGGAGAAAACAACATTCATATGCTCAAGGGCATATGCTTTGTTTACATTACACACTTTGCTTAATGCAATTATCTGTTGTTCGCAACTTAATACTTGTGGAGTTCTCGGATTGATTCGCCACAAGTGGATTATTAGTCATAGATGCAGTTGGATGGCGGTCTATGTATTTTGTTGTAATGCCCGGAGTAAATCTCATAGTGATCTTCTTGACATATCACGTTTATCTTTATTCTATCAATTGCCCAACTGTAATTTGTTTACCCATCATGTGTTATTTATCTTATGGAGAGACACCACTAGTGAACTGTGGACCCCGGTCCTGTTTCCATCATATTGCTATCACCTGTTTACTTTACTCGCACTGTTTACTTTACTCACATACTTCTACTATTTTCCACTCGATACGCTCATAACCTTTGTTTCAAGCAAACCGGTGAGATTGACAACCTCATCGCAAGTTGGGAACAAAGTACTTGGTTGTGTTGTGTGCAGGTTCCGCGTTGCTACTGGCCGAAGACGAGTCAACAAGTATCGTTAAACGACGCCCTTGTTAGAGTGTTACTAAGCCAGTCTGTATCACCTTCAGTCGCATTGTCTCCTCTTCTCCTGATCGACAAACCTTGGTTTCTTAACTGAGGGAAAACTAGCTGCTATACTCATCACACCTTCCTCTTGGGGTTCCCAACGGGCCGGTTATTTACTTCATCAACTTGGCACCATCACTGGCCTCACCATAGGGCGGCGCGACCAGCCCCTGGCCCGCGCCCCCTATGAGTGAGACCACCCTGGTCCACCTCTGATGCTGCCCCTTCGCCTATAAAGACCCCCCCGACGGGAAAAACCTAAAGACCCAATCAATTTTCCAGAAACACATTGCGATCCGCCGCCGTCGTCGACCTGAGATCGGGAGGGTCCAGAAGCTCTTCCCGGCACCCTGCTGGAGAGGGGAATCGCCACCGGAGGTCTTCTTCATCGCCATGCTTGCCTCCGGCGCGATGAGTGAGTAGTCTACCTTGGACTATGGGTCCATAGCAGCAGCTAGATGGTTGTCTTCTCCACCATTTGCTTCATGTTTAGATCTCGTTAGCTGCCTTACATGATCGAGATCACCGTTATGTAATTCTACATGTTGTGTTTGTTGGGATTTGATGAATATTGGTGTTATGTTGAGTTGATGTGCTAAATCATATATCTTATGTTATCTCTATGTTTGTTTATGATCTTGCATGCTCTCCGTTGTTAGTAGCTATCTTAGCCAAGTAGATACTAGTGACTCCAAGAGGGTGTATTTATGCTCGATAGTTGGGTTCATGCCTCTATTTAATCTGGGGGAGTGACAGAAACCTCTAGGGTTGTAGATGTGTTGTTGCCACTAGGGAGAAAACAACATTCTTATGTCCAAGGGCATATGCTTTGTTTGCATTACACACTTTGCTTAATGCAGTTATCTATTGTTCGCAACTTAATACTCATGGGGTGTTCGAACGATATCCCCGTGGTTGGATTATTAGTCATAGTTGCAGTTGGATGGCGGTCTATGTATTTTGTTGTAATGCCCAGAGTAAATCTCATAGTGATCCTCGCGACATATGCACGTTATCTTTATTCTATTAATTGCCCAACTGTAATTTGTTTACCCAGCATGTTGTTATTTATTTTATGGAGAGACACCACTAGTGAACTATGGACCCCGGTCCAATTTCCTTTATATTGCTATTATTTGTTTACTTTACTCGCACTGTTTACTTTCTTGCATACCACTATTGCTTTCCACTCGATACACTCATACCTTTGTTTACAACAAACCGGTGAGATTGACAACCTCATCGTAAGTTGGGAGCAAAGTACTTGGTTGTGTTGTGTGCAGGTTCCGCATTGCTACTAGTTGAAGACGCGCTAACAAGAATCGTTAATGGCGCCCTTGTTGGAGTGTCACTAAGCTAACAAGCATCACCTTCTTAAGTTTGGCTTTCTCCTACTGGACTGACAAACCTTGGTTTTTTACTGAGGGAAAACTGCTGTTGTGCTCATCATACCTTCCGCTTGGGATTCCCAACTGGTCGGTGATGTATATATCCACCGACGCCATCAGTCATTCCTTGCATGGAGCATGCAGGTTGGCTGGCGTGTGGGGGGCTTATCGTTGTAGTGCTGTTGGGCGGCTTGTCACCGTGACGTCCTTCACGGATTGCCTCTCGTTGGGGCTCGACGAGGGCGCGCTCGATGGGGTGTTGTTGGTGGCGTCCTAGACAAAGAACTTGGACGCCGGGCGACGTCTGCAAATTTTCTAGGCGGTGGCACCGAAATGGCGGTCGCAGCCTTTGCAAGGGCAATAAGGCAACTGCGCTTGGTGACAACAGCGAGCTACTGCGATGACACGGGATCTTTGATTTGCGATGGTGGACCTTATTAGTTCTTGTTGCCTGGTGGCGACGATGACTCTTTCTAGTCCCTTGTCGGGATATACAATCTCTATGAAACACAAGGCCGACAAGCTTTGGCCTCCAATGGAGGTTATCCGTGGTGCACTCCCTAGATTTTTCAACTCATGGACCATGAAGGTGTCCGCAACATCAGATCCAACAACTCTAATTTGCTTGATATGTTGGTTTGGACCTTGTCCAATATGCTCATAGGGCTTGGCCTATTATCTCTACGTGGGCGGACCCTTGACAACATCAAGGGGTCGATATTGATGTTGGACGTCCCTAGGTATTGCTCGATGGCTAGTTGCTCCGGTTGACTTGAGCCTAAGGGCATGTACAATGGGAAGCGCTTAACTGGACGCAGGGGCAGAGCCAGAAATATATTTGAGAGGAGGCATTTTGGGACATTTGTGCTATATTTAACTAAGTAAGGGGGCACTAATGGTGAAAAATTAGCATATATGGCTGTTACTGAAAATTGAGTGGGGGCAATGGACCCCCCAAGCTTGCACTTGGATCCGCCCTGACTGAACGCTTAGATGAAAAAAGGTAAATCAAAAAATTATAACTATTAGATAAGCACTTCTGCCCGCATCGCTAAACGCTTAGTCCGGCGCCAATATCCTCGCAAGCGTCCCCCACAAGCGCTCATTGCAGCACCTATTTTTTTTATCTTATCTAGATCATTTAATTATAATGTTACACAGGTTTTGAATATATCGATTCTTTTTTATTGCATCGATTCATCATTTTGTAACGAGGCTTAATTAATTTTTTGCGTCTTTTTATTTTTGTATATGTGCGTGATCTGAATCAGTGCAGAAAAATGTATTTACCATTTTCTTAGATGGAATCTGTTATTTGTTAGATGGAAAGGATTGGATAAAGCTAGATTCTATTACTAAACCGTTGAGGAAGGAGTCGGTTGACTCCCTAGGTTTGTTTCTCCTAGCGCTTGGGATAGCGCCAGCCGCTCCTCAAAACAGATCGATTGGAAAAAAAAAGTTGTAAGAGTCGACTCAACATTTTGCGACGACGCCAGCCAGAATCCCAGGATCCATTGGAAATCGATGGAAACGGCCAAGAAAAATATCCTAAGCGCCCCATTATACATGCCCTACAGCGATACAATTATGAGAACTAAGTATCAAGGCTGACGTGGAGTGAAGAGAATGTGGTCCCTACCATCTTTTTATTTTATTTCTTTGTAATAAAGTACTCCACTAAATGGGTCTATTTAGTTTTATTTGTAAAATGTTTGTTTGATTTTCTGTTTTTGCTTTCGGGTGCATTTACTCTTTATTTGAAATGTATTTTTAATATATTCAAAAATGTCACAAAATTCCAAACAAAAATATTTTGTGTACAACACCATGTTCTACGTGTCCACGAAGTTTTTTTTAAAGAAAAATCGACTATTTATATGGTCTATGTAAAAATGATTAAAGTTGGGACTAAAATAAGCCTTTTCGCGACGTGTTTTTTGTCTTTTTTACACGGACCATAAAAAGATCATTTTTTCATGAAACTTTGCGTGAGCACGTAGATCATAAAAATATATATGCATGTATTTTTTTAATAATTTTTTAACATTTTAAAAATTATTTCCATATAAAGAGAGCATATGCACCTGGGATCAAAGTGCACTGTAGATGAGTTATCGACTAATCAGACAACCTAGGCAGCACACTATGAGGCTGACGTGTGGGGCCACTTGGTCATCGTCAAGGTTGAACTAGACACAGTCACACAAATCGTCTTCACGAGTGCCTCTCGCACTAGCCGCCCGTTCCGCCGCCACGCCACAGCCGCCGCGCCGTCCCGCCGCCATGCTCCGGCTCCGGCCCAGCTTTATCCTCGCCCGCCTCCTCTCGACTCCGTCCGCCGCTCCCGTATCCCATCTCCACCGCCTCCTCTCCACAGCCCCGGCCGCCGTTTCCCCAATCCATGGATTCAACGCGGAGGAGTACCTCGTCAGCACCTGCGGCCTCACCGGAGCCCAGGCACTCAGGGCCTCCACGAAGATCTCCCACGTCAAGTCCCCCGCCAATCCCGACGTCGTCCTCGCCTTCCTCGCCGGCCTCGGCCTCTCCTCAACCGACGTCGCCGCCGTCGTCGCCAAGGACCCCAAGATACTCTGCTCCGCCGTGGAGAAAACCCTATCGCCCGTCGTCACTTGCCTCGCCGGCCTCGGTCTAACAGCTGATGAGATCGCACTCCTCGTCTCGCTCGCCCCCAGAATATTCCGCTGCAGATCCGTCGTCGCCAAGATGCGGTACTACCTGCCCATATTTGGCTCATTCGGCAGCTTCTTCCGGGGATCCAAGCACGGCTTTAACTTCCTCTCGTCCGACCTCGAGAAGGTGGTGAAGCCCCATGTAATGTTGCGTTCCTTCAGGAGTGCGGCGGGGTAGATGCTCGCGATCTTCCCTCCACGCGTCTCGCTATGCCATGGATGCTTGGCATGAAACCAAAGCGTGTCCGTGCGCTGGCGGTGCGCGCAGAAGCTCTCGGCGTGCCCCGCGGCTCTGGGATGTTCAGGCAAGCGCTGCGTGCTGTCTCACGCCTCAACGACCACAAGATTGCCGACAAAGTCGGCTACTTGAAGAAGACGTTCAGGTGGTCGGATGATGAGGTGGGCATTGCTGTTTGCAAGACTCCATTGTTGCTGTTGAGGTCCAAGGACACGCTGCAGACCAAATCAGAGTTTCTTCTCTCTGAGGTGGGGTTGGAACCGGCGTACCTTGCTCACCGGCCGGTAATGCTCGGTCTTAGCCTGGAGGGCCGGCTTAGGCCACGACACTATGTTGTCAAGTTTCTCAAGGAAAATGGGTTGCTAGGTCGCCACATGAGCTACTTTTCATCACTCGTGCGAACCGAGAAAGTGTTTTTGGACAAGTACATACACCCTTACAAGGAAGCCGCCCCACACCTTGCTCAAGACTATGCGGCAGCTTGCAGAGGGGAAGTGCCGACCAGATTCGGATTTACATGAACCTAGAACAGGTATTATAATTTGAAAAATGTATCACATATCTCCCTTCGTGCAGTAAGTTGGCAAGCTTTCTTTCAGTCTTCTTGCCTGACTAAATGTTCTGATATGAATTTTCCATGCTGATTTTGTCATTGATAACTAAATGTCTGGTCTTCAATCCGCCTGAATTCATGTTAGGTGTTACATTTACAGGCTATGATTTATGCAAACAGAATTATGCTTTATCCATGGATACTTGGCTCCTCTAGATGTCACAACTATATCGAGCTTGTACTGCTGGGGTATGTTGTAAAACTTGTAAACTTGTTGATGTCGGATGTGATACTGGATGATGTGAATTATCAGCTATCTAGGATTTTTCTGTTCCCATAACAGATCGCTAAATCTATCTATGCATATCAATTTTTTGTGCACATTATGCTTTACTTCTAAAATCTTGTTTTCATTTAAGCATGAATGTGTCTCATAACTCAGTGCTTTATTATGCTGTTTATCGCCTTATCAGATGACCACATAATTACATCTCAATTGCTTGTTTTCTGTAGAATCCAGTGTCTTGATATGTTGTTGTTGATTTATCCATTATAATGCTGACACATTTAGGTAGTGGTACATTAATGCAATAGGTAATCATGCAGTTGAGCTACTAAGAATTCATTTAGAAGTCCTACTTCACGAGATATGTTGTAGGAAACTGGGCATAGTTGAATTATCATTCACATCAATATTCTGCTTCTGTTTTGTCCAAACTGAAACATCAATTAAATGACATCACCCAACCTTTAATTTATTTTTCAGTGGCTATTAAAAGGTAATTGTTTTTTCCATGAGTTTCATTTTGATGAAAAAAGAACAATTCTATACAGATACAAGTTAACTGAGTGTTGTATTTGAAATGGGTGGAGTTTTGTCATTAATCCACATTACTCTTGCTCTTCTGTCATGGATAGTGCTAATATTTGCATATCTTATAGCAAAATGGAAACTATCTTATGCATATGATGCTCCATCACAGGTGATATATATGGAATGATTATGCAGGAAATATGCCAGTCCAACTTATGGATTGGTATGTTTAGCAATTCTATTTTTTGTGTGATTCTTTGTTGCAAGGCTTGGTCAATATTGACATTGAGAAGATGGGGTTACAGGTAGGTTTGGCATTCAGAAGACTGTCTGTTATAGATAGATTGCCAGCAGCAAAGACTTGTGTTATTCTGAACCTTTCTCAATAGCTGGTGCAAACGTCATTTCTGTGTCTTACATTCTGAGCATGCAACGGAAGAGTTGCGGATGAGAAGGAGATGCAGTTTACTGCGAGCGACGCATTCAGCCCACCGGAGCCACTAGCCACCTCGCTTTGGATATACTAGATGTCACTAGCAAATTCCCCTTCGTTCTTGTTGAGGAAATAGAGCTGAAAAGTGTGCATTGTTGTGCTAAGTCAGCTTAACATCATGTGAACCTGTCGCCTTGAGTTTTATTGGCACTGTGCTCTAAATCATTCTTTGCTGTTCCCACTGGAATTCTTCTCCGGGTTTTTGGATCAAATCAGAGTTTCTTCTCTCTGAGGTGGGGTTGGAACCGGCGTACATTGCTCATCGGCCGGTGATGCTCGGTCTTAGCCTGGAGGGCCGGCTTAGGCCCCGGTACTACGTTGTCAAGTTTCTCAAGGAAAATGGGTTGCTAAGTCGTGACATGAGCTACTTTTCATCACTCGTGCGAACCGAGAAAGTATTTTTGGACAAGTACATACAACCTTACAAGGAAGCTGCACCACACCTTGCTGAAGACTATGCGGAAGTTTGCTCAGGGGAAGTGCTGACTAGATTCAGATTTACATCAACCTAGAACAGGTATTATAATTTGAAAAATGTATCACATATGCAGTAAGTTGTGCAAACAGAATTATGCTTTATCCATGGATACTTGGCTAGATGTCACAACTATATCGAGCTTGTATTGCTGCCCTAGGTAGTAAAACTTGTAAACTTGTTGATGTCGGATGTGATACTGGATGATGTGAATTTTCAGCTATCTAGGATTTTTCTGTTCCCATAACAGATCGCTAAATCTATCTATGCATATCAATTTGTTGTGCACATTATGCTTTGCTTCTAAAATCTTGTTTTCATTTAAGCATGAATGTGTATCATAACTAAGTACTTTAGTATGCTGTTTATCGCCTTATCAGATGACCACAAAATTACATCTCAACTGCTTGTTTTTCTGTAAAATCCAATGTCTTGATATGTTGTTGTTGATTTATCCATTATAATGCTGACACATTTAGGTAGTGGTACATTAATTCAATAAGTAATCATGCAGTTGAGCTACTAAGAATTCATTCAGGAGTCCTACTTCACGAGATATCTTGTAGACAACTGGGCATAGTTGAATTATCATCCACATCAATAGTCTGCTTCTGTTTTTTCCAAACTGAAACATCAATGAAATGACATCACCCAACCTTTAGTTGTATTTTTCAGTGGCTATCAAAAGGTAATTGTTTTTTCCATGAGTTTCATTGTGAAGAAAAAAAGAACAATTTTATACAGATACAAGTTAATTGAGTGTTGTATTTGAAATGGGTGGAGTTTTATCATTAATCCACATTAGTCTTGCTCTTCTGTCATGAATAGTGATAATATTTGCATATCTTATAGCAAAATGGAAACTATCTTATGCATATGATGCTCCAACACAGGTGATATATATGTAATGATTATGCAGGAAATATGCCAGTCCAACTTATAGATTGGTATGTTTAGCAATTCAATTTTTCGTGTGATTCTTTGTTGCAAGGCTTGGTCAATATTGACATTGAAAGATGGGGCTACAGGTAGGTTTGGCATTCCCATTGCCTCCTTTGATGGCTTGTTTTACTCATAGTATGTGCTATGCTTGGTGGTTATTTATTTGCGTGTGTACTAAAAAAAGGGCAGATCCCTATTTATCTATTTAATCGTGCACATTTGAGATGTCAAGATTGCTGAGGGGAGACAGAAATAGAACTGCAACTACCGAGTTTTATTAGTCTGTAGAATTTTCCCAATCTGAAATTTTTAGTCATCTTGCACCACATCTTTGATAGATTCAAACTGGGCAGCAGCTGATATTTACTTCTAGCTATGTACTATATACTAATGTGGTACAATGCGATTAATTATAGTTCATCATGCTGCTAGTAATTTAACGGTGGTTGTATTTTACCACATTCACTACCAAAGTTTTAGCTAGATTAATGTCATAAGGTGTTGGTCCCTTAGGTTGTTATTTTATTTTACGTTTGAGTAGAAAGGTTAGTTTTGTGCTTTGTTTTACCTTGAATCTCCCTTTGCTGTTACTTTTCCTCCAAACTCTTCTGTGAGCAGTGACTTGGCAATGCAGATTCTCAGAATTCTGTTAACTGTGAGCATACTGTGCTCAACTCTGTTGATGATTCCGACTATTATTTGCAGAATAGTCAAAATCATTTGCTGGTTGAGCCATCCAGGAGATCAAGAGACTGTCTGTTATAGATAGATTGCCAACAGCAAGATTTGTGTGATTCTGAACCTTTCTCAATAGCTGGGGCAAACTTCATTTCTTAGTCTTGCACTCTGAGCATGCAACAGAAATAGTAACAAAGTAGATGCAGTTTATTGTTAGTAACTCATTCAGCCGACCTGAGCCACAGGCCATCTTGCTTTAGATATAGATCTCACTAGCAAAATCTCCGTTCTTGTTGAGGAAATAGAGCTGAAAAGTGTGCATCGATGTGCTAAGTCAGCTTAACATCATGTGAACTGAAGTATCTCTCTTGTGTCGCCTTGAGTTCTGTTGGCACTGCGCTCTAAGTCATTCTTTGCTGTTCTCACTGGAATTCTTCTCCGGGTTTTTTTCGTCACGAAATCATTACGTTAACTGTGCTGCCTCAGCAATGCCAATGCAGGCTCTGAAATCTCTGAAGAATGTTCATATATATTCCTGTAGGGCCCTCAAATGGGACCAGAAAATATCAAAAATAGCATAAAGATACTCACAAATCTACACGTACTAATATAAAGGAGCCTGAAACAAGAGATACAGCGACAATAGTGTTCTGTACTAATCATCTGTAGTTAGTGTGTGTAATTATTTGTCAGAATAATTAAAACAGGACTGTAGGTACTGTAGTCTCGGTGTTGTCGTTTCTCCAGGAGTTCCTTTTGTGCAGGTTCTGGACATCTTTTTTCTTCCTGACATTTCTTCTCGTGGTGCTGACGTAAAAATGCCAAAGATAAAACTATCTCTAGTCTAGAAAATTCTTCATTGATACTCTAAACTCTGAAAAATTCAATAAAAGGTTTTGTGCATCAATTCGATGCAGATGCTCATGTTATTACCTATTTCAAAATAAAAATCTCAAAAACTCTGCATGTATAAACTTATCACCTGTGTATAAATACCAAATATCCATACTTTTCATCTTTAATCTTCTGTCAAAGTTCACCTTTTTTAATTTTCGTACTAAAATTTCTATTTATTGGTAAATGTTTGGATGACATGACCTATGATTTATGCTACTAATGTCCAATTGTGGATAATTCAATACCATAACCATAAGTAATACTTTTTGAATACTGAGTCGAATAATATAGTATCAATTTGATGTCACCTAAAAGAAATGATAATTTCCAATGGAGGGATGACTTGAGGATCGCTAGGTATATCACAGGCCCTCCTGGGAAAAAAAGGAATGCTCTGGCTATGGTCCCATGTTTGCACGAGAAAAGAAACGAGGCCGGCCTACTTTGGTTCATCGATTTTGTTTTACATTTTTGCAAATTCGTAGCCGACAAGCGCTTGTGCCATGCGCCCTCTCAGCCCACCCGGGCCCCTGGCCGCTGCTTCCGCATTGCAGAGCCCCACCGCCACAGTGGACAACTGGCTCCGTTCTGCCGCTCTAGACAGCCAGAGGAACTTGAGCTCACCAGCATCGCCGGCCTCCTACAGCCATTGCTGGCGTCGACCTTCCGCTTCTCGGCCATCCTTCATGGTGCCAACATCAGGAACTGCAAGTTTGCAACCTTCTGGGTGTCGGGCTCGAGGGTGTCCACGTCTCCGAGCAACATTTCCCAGGAAAGAAATGACGGTGAAGACTTCCAACATGTGCTGTTGAAAGAACCAACAAAAAACTGTAAGTATTTGGCACCATGCCGCCAGCATACAAATAGAAAAATACAACATCATAGCATTTATATCACGCACCATATGAAGGTGAAAAGGATTGGCCAGATCAGATACTCGCCGCAGCACTTCATGACAGATTGGCCTGATAGTGTAAGCTGGAGATGGGACTAAGAATAAGATGGTGAACAAGTCGTTACAGTCAGGAAATTTTCCTATGGCACAACACTCACAACCCACAATACTCGAAAAAAGCGGACAAATGCAGAACTGAAGAGAAACGGGTACTTGATGGTATATACCGAGATGGGACAACATACCGGGCTCTTAGGTTTTCAAGCTTGTATCTTGATGAGATTTCTAAATTCAAAATTGCGTGTGCTCTGTGATGCAAAGTGTGTCAAATGCTATGAGAAAAAAAACATAAGAACACCTGCACAAAAAGCCAAGAAAAATGGTGAATGGAAAGAACACATGCATGGTAATGATAGCAATGCAACAATGGGTGAGAAATTGCAAACCTATATATCAGTTGCAGACCACTGAAGTTTGATTTGTTCTACAACCATTTTGTGGTGATATTTTGATCTTTGCACTAGAATTAGTGATGTAAATCACGGGTCAGTTCGAAGAACTCTCCTGGGTAGCCTTTTGCCAAGTCTTCAAAAGTGATGGCCACCGAGAATTAGATTCAAAGTCTGTACAAGCCCAGGAGAACAAACAACATAAGAACACTTACGCAGAAAACCAAAACAGCAGATTTCATGAATTTGGACCAGGAAATAATTCTACTGATTTTTCTCAACTTGTGAGCAAAAATTCTAGATGCACGGAGAAACAAATGGTTAACAGATCCACTTTCAGAAAGTTGAGGAAACAAATAGTATTCTGATATAGCTCGAGCATAAGATGTTGTATATTTGATACAGTACAGAAGGAGTAAGGTTCCAATTTGCATGTACTTACCAGTTTTATGTACAAGACCCTCCGTTTCATGCATGTGGCAAGCAATCGTGCATGTGAGGTGAGAGTTGAGCTCTACAAGGCTAGAAGAATGTACACATGATCTCCAAGGCAGATGCCTGCATAGTAGATGGAAACAAACAGCGGTCAGATTACCGTACCAGGAAAAAATCCTAATGGTAATGGTGGGGATCTGGGAAGTGATGGGAACAAGCAAGGAATTAGTTGTCAGTACCTTGGTTCAGTCTCCAATTTCCAGTACGATTCTTGGAATGGTCCCCAGTAACCCCCTGCACTGTTGTATTAGCTCCTCGTTGTCGCAATACCGGACATCTAGTACTTCCAGTGATTCAGGGAAGCCATCCTTGGGCAGCGACCGGACGGCCGGACATAAGGAGACCTCTAATCGCTTGAGGTTGCTAAGCTTGCGCAGCCCTGCAGGGAGGTGTTGAAGCTTGTCGAAATTCTCAATCTCGAGGTGCTGGAGAGAGGCGAGGAGGTGAAGGGCGTCCTCTTGCTCCTTGGTGAAGCGTTCCATCCCGCGGCTGTAGCTCCCATAAAGTTTCAGGTGGGTGAGGGAGGAGGACAAGATGCTGCAGACAGGCGCAGTAAGGAATCCCATGAGGTCCTCAGTAGTGAGGTCCTGCAGTTTGGATGAACAAACTGCAGCGGGAGAAACAAGCTGCTGCTCTTCTCCTCCTTCATCAGCATGCAGCAGCACCTGCCTGGGACGAATGGTATCCCATTCAGCAAAGAATCTTGGGCTGTCATGGACCACTAATATCCTGAGCTGTCCCCCGCTGGTAAGGAGAGGCCCCAGGCCCTTGCATGTTAGAGCCTCATCATTATTCCACAATTCCAATTGGGTGAGAGAGGTGAGGTTCGAGAGGGGCTCCAGTACCCCCATGCCATTCACAGGATGGGAAAAGGCAGCAGGAATATGAGCTGGCGACAGATAGGAACTTGGGGCAGCCCACAATTTCTAACCTCCGGAGGGACCGCAGGGCTTGGAGACCTCTTCCTCTGGCAGGAACAAAAGTTGAAGGGTCCACCAGGACCAGCTCACGGCAGAACTCAATGACCAACTCCCGCAGTGAGTCACAGAGATGAGCCGGGAGGACCACCAACCCATCTGATGCTGCTGCTGACGTTGTTTGCTGCTGCACATCCACTGCCAGTTGTGTTATGTTTTCACAAGCATAGATCTCCAATCTGGAGAGCCTTGGGAGGTGGGTGAGAAGCTCTGTCAGTTCCTTACCACTAGTACTATGTACCACAAGCCGCTCAACAGGGTGCTGCCATTCGACATCATCGTCGCCTCCTAACGGCCCAACAAGACCATCCAAACTATCTACATCCAATAGCTTCAAGGAGGTTAGCATCAAAAGCTGGTTCAACTCCAGAGGTGGGCACTTCCTGAGTGTGAGCTGATCAAGACCTGTCAGGTTACTGAATGCCAACACCTGATCTAAGCTCCGTAAATCATCCTTCCCAGTAATATACACACAAGATAATTTTGAGTAGTACTTAAACTCCTCTAGTAGCTTTACATCTGTTATATTCACACGAAACAGTGTTTCAGTCCAAGGGATACGAACCACTAACAATAATTCTGGACACCTCTCTATCTCAAGCTGTTGCAGTTTGGGGAACCAGTCAATGTTCCAGTATTGATTTGGGTTTGAAAATGGCAACACAGACAGTTTAGAACAGTCTCTGATAATTAGTACTCGCAAAAGAGGAAATATATGAGTGTCCTGTGATGGTACCCATTTTTCAAAACTTTCCAAGCCAACAAGCTCAAGCCTTATTAGCCTGCAAAAGATTTCCTCTATAACAAATTCCTTCACTGTGGTAATATGCTTCAGTATTACTTCACCAAGACCCCACATCTTCCCTAAAGGAGGGAGACATTGCCAAGAAACACCATCGAGATGAAGAGATTGAAGAGCATCAACAGCGAGCTCATCACCAAGCCATGCTGGACAAGAAGGGCCTCCATGCCCTTTAATGCACAACTTTTCAAGATATCTATGTGGTTGAAGGCTCTCAAGGATGACTGCTTCTACACCAGGCTCTATATTAGACCGCTTCCTATCCCAATCTAGTGTTAATCTCTCCAAAAAGTTTTTCTCAATCAGTTTTGCTTTGGCTGCTTCTTCTCTCGTGTGTATATTCTCAAGGTTATAGATGCCAAGCTCCCTTAATTCCGTCAAATGCTCTAGTTGATCTGGTTCAAATCCTTCACTTTCTTTATTGACTCTAAATACGATCAATTCCTCCAAGAGTTTAAGTTTTCCCACATTAAGAATATCAGAATGGATCTCATCATATCGGGTATAAAAATGATGCAACTTTGCAAGGTTGCTCAAATATTTGGGCAAAGCATAACCAGAATGCCATCTTGGCAGACCCAGAATCCTTAAATGATAGAATCTAGAAATGGCAACTGGTAAATGTATTTTCCTCCAATCATTTGTCCCCAGATGTAGGTATCGTAGGTGGACAAGTGATGAAAAGTTATGTAATATGGACTCCACAGAAGACGGCGTGTTATCCCAGTGAAGAACACGAAGAGCATTAGCTTCGCTAAACAAATCACCCAAAATGCTCACAAAATTTTCCTGCATTTTTCCAGATAAAATCAAAGTATGCAATTGCTTAACGTTCAATCTTGTCTTCAGCTTTCTCAGTTCACCCTTAAATTTTTCACGAGACACAAGATCATCATCTATTATTATAGACAAGTGACGGATGGATGGCTGAATTTCAACTGATCCCAAATTGGACTGGTTTAAAGTAATACAGTCAGCAGATGCAACTTGTAATGCTAAATTATGTAGCAGGTCATGCATAACATAAGACAGACAACCATCAGTTTCCTCTTCTCTGAAAAATCCATGTGTGACCAGATCATTCAAATTTTTCAAACCTATCTCTTCAAATGTTGGGTATAGAGCACTAGGTTGTAAGATATCTAGTCCTGTCCACAAATTGATCAGCTGGCGGCTACTGAAATGGAAGTCTTCGGCAAACAGTGCAGAGAAGACGAAACATTGTTGTTGATGGAAAGGGAGATAGTCATAGCTAAGCTTCAAGGCAGGCATAATGTCATTGGTACCAGACTGTCTCTCCCATTGTTTACTTTCTAAGACCCTTCTCCAATGACGCAAATTAAGGTCCTTGCTCAATAATCTACCAACAGTTTTTGCAGCAAGAGGGGAGCCCTTCAGTTTTTCCATTATTTTATCTCCGACCTCAAGCAAAATTCTGTGATCACTTCTAATGGGCTCATCACCAAAGGCAAATTCAAGGAATAACTTCCTAAATTCTTTGGATTCTAATCCTTCCAATTCTATGTGATCGGTTGTTTTAACATTCTTTGCTATTTCTGGAAACCGAGTTGTGACTATAATCATGCTACCCGTGTCTTGTGATGTTTTGAGTGGCTGCAATAAACTTTTCCAGTCATCCTCATTGCTACACACCCATATATCATCCAGTACAAGCAAAAACCTTTTAGATTTTAATCTCTGTTCAATCAACTCTTCTGGTCTATGCCCCTTTTCCCCTTGAACAGAAGGGATATCTTTTTTAATATCTTCAAGAAGCTTATTGAGATTGAAATTGAGGGATACACATACCCAAATCACTACTTGAAAATGATTTTGAACTTCTTTGTTGTGATATATGTGTTGTATTAGAGTTGTCTTCCCTATCCCCCCTGGACCGACAACCGGAAGAACAGTTAGATCCTTGCTATGGTATTTACCCTTGGTCATATCATGTATGATGTTACTCACGACATCGTCTCTCCCATACAATTTTGGCTCTATACTTCGACCGGTTGTGATGGGACGACTCTGTGCAATATCTGGGCCAGTGATACGGTCACAACTCTGTAGCATGGTGTTGAGCTCTCTACGTGCAGGCTGCAGTTGCTCTACAATGTGCTTCATTCTTTCAGAGATATCAACCCTATTAAATCTCAGCATAGGTGTCTCTTCAGCATGCTCGCTCTCACCAGAATTATCATCCTGAACATGTGGGGAAGATGAGCATGGGAAGAGTTTACCGAGTTTGGGCATGCATCCTCTGACCTTCTCCTCATCAGCCTGATGGGCGTTTGGCGTTGAAAGGGAGGAATTGCCACGTGACTTCTGCCTAGCACGCGGCAAAGCGCAGCAGCCGATCCGTTGACTTCCAGCTTTTACTACTTGTGCTGGTCCTGGTTCAGCAAGGGTAGCAGCAGAGGATAAACCAAGCACAGCTCTGGCGGTGTGACGAGCATTGAGGGCAAGGTCATGGACGCCGCCCTTGGCATGCTGGTCTGCAGCGTTGTACGTGCCATGGAGCTCGTCATGGATGCGGAAGTAGTCCAACTCGTCCAACAAGTCCTCGGCACAGCTCGCTGAGTCCCGCAGCTTCCAAAGCAGCCCCTCCATGGCTTTGCCGGCGATCTGCTTGCGGCTAGCTATTTCAATCGTAGCCTGCACAAGCAGGAGCTCCGTGCTGAGGGCATTGATGTTGAGACCCAAGTTCTTGCTGGCATCCCAAGCCTCCAGCACTCCATCAGCTACAGGGGCCAGCGCCTTGCCCACTACCCATTGCGCCGTGCCCAGGAGAGCATCCATCCTCTCCTCAGGCGCAGGATGGTACCTGTTGCACCTGCATCCATGAATCAAAAGGAGGTCGTCAGTAAATGCAGCTGCCATCACCAATCACGTCTGAGTAAATTCATAATAGTAACACAAGAAGAAATCAAACTACCTTTATGAGCTGTTTCTTGGTGCCAGAGGTGAGAAGTTGCGCGGGAGGGGCTCCTACCACGTCATGGAGGCAGTTGCCGGTGAGGTATATGGATCGTGGAGGCGGTCGCCAGTGAGGGATGCCGTCTGCCTGAGATGAGATATAATGCGATGGTGGAGGCAAGACGATCAGCAGATGGCAACCATGCGACCAATGGATCTGACAACCTAACTGCACTAATCTAAGCCAACTGATTATTATGCCTTTTAAGAATGCCATGCCGCACAACAGCTCTACCACAGCACGTCATTTTGGTCTCAAAAACCTTTGGTCATAATTAAGGGCTGCCATAGAAACAGCTACTAGTAATTTTTTAAACAGGACGCACTGGCCATAATAATTTTTAAACAAGGAGTAACTTGCTGGGCAGAAAAGAACAAGTAATGAATCTGAATTTTTAAAACAGGAAGCCTAAGCACTGGCCAGAGTTTTCAAACAAGGAGCCCCTTGACGGGCCGGTAGGAATAGGTTATAGGTTATAGGTTATAGGTTATTACTAGAAAAGCAATGTGAGACACGTGAGCAAAGTCGTCATCTTTCTTGCTACATCGCGGAAATAGCTAACCAGCTAGAATTTTTAAAGGAGCAAATTGCTGGACAGAGCTAGTTAACTGGACATTTTTAAACAAAACAAGATCCACGAGACCTGCGGGCCAAGTCATGTACAAGTCGTTATAAAATATCGCGCCTGACACCCAGTGCCTCGTGTGAATGCGACTACTAAATTACTTACCGACTAACCTTGCAAGGCAGCTGGTCCATGTCAGTTAAACCCTGATGCTCCTAGCGTTAGTTTCAGATGACACCCTTTTCTTCAGTTAGCGAATAAGCCTCAGCAGCGTTTTCGTTTTACTCTATAGTAAGACACAGCTATGGCTTCGTCGGGGGATGGCACGATGCTACATGGCTATGGCGGCGACGGGTGAGGGGCGTTGGGATGGCAGCGCCCACTACTCAGTCGCGGCCTGAAGTTTAGCTCGTTTTCAGGTTTTCAATTAGAGTCCATAACCGAAGCATAAATAAGAGATACAAGCAGAAAATGATGTAACGTTTTTAGTAAGCAGCGCTGTCTGACTAGCGTCCCAAGGTGCACGCAACATGTTGGACGTTTTCAGGTTTTCACTAAGTTTAAGAGTTAGTATTTATCGATTGAGCTGCTTGTCTGACTAGCGTCCCAAGGTGCAGCAGGGAGCCTGCACCGTCCAGCAGTGACCAACACCAAACTAGTCGTAGCTACAAAAGGATCAAGTGGAGCTGAGGCCAGGCAGTCTGTCAAGCATCCCTAGTTAGGAGACAAAAGCCTAGATCTCGCGCCGGTGAGCCTAAAAAGGGGTTCTCGATCTCTGCTGAGAAGACTACTCCAATCCAACATGGGTGCCAAGGGTGCAAGAGCAGAGCAAAGTAGGGGAGCAAAGTAGGCATAGAGGCTGCATTAGAGTGGGGATGTGGAGTGATTCAGTACCTTGAAGCAGAGAGTTGCGGCTCGTCGAGATCCAACGCCTTGGTGTAGAAGAATGGATTCAGACTTGAGAGTTGATGATGAGGCAAGCCTTCGCTCCCGATGCGCCTGACTGCTATCACTGCTGTCGATGCGGATAGCGCGGCCGCTCCCGATGCGCCCGATTCAGACTTCAGATAGGCCGGCGACGTTCCCGGCGTCTCGCTGGCGGAAGCAATGTCACCGGCGAGCACAGGGATGAAGAAACTGGGGGTGTGGAAGCTGTTGGAGATAAAGGAGACTCAGATGTGAAAGGGCGCGACCGCTTTGTGCTCACCACATCCTGCTGGCACCGTCTAACACCACCGAAAGAGAATACAATCCTGAAAGAGATAAGGTTGCGCGCTGCTAACCCGTGCCCGCAACATTTTTAGGACCCATCTGTCAGCCCCTAACTGCCTACATAGACTATTTTACAATAAAAATAAATATAAGGGCTAAAGTGCAAAACTAACAAAGAGATAAGGTTGTCTCTTTCCCACGCCGTGAGGTCGCTCTTGCTCTGGCGCCCCTGCGACGCTCCCTCTGCGGCTCCCGGCTCTGTCATGGTCTAAAGCAGGGCGGTGGACGCTTCAGCTGCGCCGTCGCCGGGAGCGCGAGCGTCTGGGCCACGAGCTCTGACGAGGCAGTTCGCCGCTGTCGCAAGTCGCTGCCGGCGACGGAGACGAGGCAGGACTCGCAGGAGGCTCACGCCGCGCCAGGAGCTCTAGTACATGGGGCTGCTGCAGGGCCGACGCACCGTTTCTTCAAGGAATCGGCCATGGCGGCCATCATCGATCCCGCCGCTACGCCTCTCGGATCAGCCCTCCGGGGAACGAGGCGAGCCCACCGCACCTCGCCACATGCAGGGAACGAATTTCGAGCCGCAAGGGAAAGCACTGGGCGACGCACAGTGGGGCGCCATCAGCTTCGCGCGCGCTCGGGGCGATGCTGAGCTGCCACCTCCGGGAGGCGCCCGTCTGTGCACTGCCACCATGGATGAGCGAGCAGGCGCCCGGCAGGCACCGAAGACGAAGTCCAGCCGAAGGAGGCGCGCGAGGGTCCCGACGGTTCTCCAGGAGTGCGACGGCGGCCTCGCCGGGCGTGAACTCCACAGGGCGGAGGCACGCTGCCTGCTCGAGCTCCTGGCACAGGAACTCGTTGGCGGCAACGAGGCCGGCGCAACACAGTGGTGTGGCCTGCCGCAGGCCGCAGGGCATCAGCGGCGGTGCACGAGGAACTGGCCGGTGGCAATTTTGATTTTTTATGTGGGGAGTTGAGTAGGACTATTCATTGAGTGGAAGAATAACAAGATTGGAGAGTTTTTTGCAAAATGATAAACAACCAGAAGCCTGCTAGTGGGTCCTCTAGCTTGCCACATCATCAAATACATTGCTACATCGGCAACAGTGACCGTAGATGAGCCCATGACATGTATTCAATGACCGTAAAATAGTATTCTCTCTATACAATGACTAAAGTGAATTTGATTGACAAGTTCAATTACTAACGATGGATTTTACTCTTTCAGGTACGTTGGCTGGTTAATTTTAGTTCTTTGGTTCCGTAGGAGCGTTGGCATGGACATTGATGTAAAAGGGTAGTTTTAATTTGTGATTTGCATTTCAGTCCTCTAAAAAGGTGGATTTTCAAAATCTTATTTTGTTAAGGTTTAAAGTGTGAAGTTTGACTAGAGGTCATATTTAAACTCTGGAATTTGAATCAAATTTCAAATATTTTGTACTTAGCAAAATATGAGGGATAAACATTATCACTACCACATATCACTAAAATGAAGTTTATAACTTTAATAGCTAACCGTGGTCATCAAGTTATTAGATTGAGTCCAAATTGAAATTTTGGATTTAATTTAATCAAAAATGGATAATTAGGGCCAAATTCAAATATTCATCACAATGTATAGAAAAATCAGAAAAATATGAAATCAATTGCATATGAAAGGTAAACTTGATCTTTATTCAATAGAAGTAATTACAAGTGCATTTGCACATTACATTGTGATCAACTTACAAAAGTCTGAAAAAGAAAAAATCCTAGACTACACCTATCTACACTTGATCTTCACCATCTTCTTCTTCTTCTTTTCTTCACCTGCAACCAGAGACACTAGAAAGACATTTGATTAAGTCTAAAATGTTGGTTTGACCCAAAGGTTAACCAATTTATTTGAAATCCATTTGTATTAAGTCCAGAAACTTCTGAACTTAATTAGCTAGGGCAGTGACCAAATCCAAATAAACAAGATGGAAATAAGAGGAAATTTAAAAATTAGAAACAAGCTAGTTGATGCAGTAAATCACACAAGTACGACATAAGAAAACTATGTAGAACTTGTTTATCAAGTGGACTCATTAGTATTGGACATAAGAAGACTATGTGTGAAGACTATGTAAACTACGCCGACGGCAATTATGCCCTACGCCAACGGCCCACTGCCGTCGGCGTAGCACAAAATTAATGTAGTGTCTACAATATAAAATCTATAGTAGTATTAGAATCATCATTAATAACATTTTTATATTATATCATAAACTAGTTGAATGCCCGTGCGTTGCTACAGCTTCTTTTAAAATCTTTACATATAAACCATAAGGAACGGTCATATTGCATCTTTCATTTCTACTTTTTCAACTCTACCCCTTCGCTGCTTTTTTACCAATGTGCTTGGTAGTCACCTAAGAAGTTTAATAGAGTCACAAATATACTCGGTAGTCACCACACTACAACAAGATAGCCATTGTACTTCGGAGTCACTTTACTTGAACAACATGTCACTAACCATTCCACATGGGATGATTTCTACACCTTGGCCAAATTGCTTTAGTCATTTCATAGCACATGACTTAGAGAGATCGATCAACATCTCACTCTCGACAATAATAATCATGGTGGTTTCACTCCCACTTTAGAGTTGTGAAATATCTGGCAATTTCACAACATATTTTCATAAGGTTCAAAACCCCTAAATGAGGCTCCGTTTCCTCTCCTTTCCTTTAATAATAAGATATCTTTGCAATTCCTTCAACCATTTTACTTACCTCTCCTTTCCTTTAGTAAGATAACTTTAAAATTTGTACACCATCGTACTTAGAAGAGGTAACATTAAACAAATAAAAAACTTGCTATTAGAGAGGATTTATGTAATAAATAAATATAAAATTCTCACATGTCGAAGATGATTCATTATGTAAGTAATTCACTTGACTATTGTTCATCACTTAATTTTTCAGCTTCTTTATTACTCAGTTATAGTTGAATTTCCTTTAGTTATGATTTAGCAGAATTCAGGATTGTGGACATTAAAAGATATAACTTGTGAATAAACATTGTTTCATGTTTTAGAAACAAGAATCTAGAGCCGACACTAAAAATACCCAGACTGAGAATTTCCACATGAGAGAAAAAACTTGGAACACTCATTTTCTCGGCTCTTATGCTCGGTCAGATTCAGATTGCATCAGAAAACTACGCTATATCTGCTTAGGAAATATTGACGTTTTCAGCAATCTGCATGCGAAGCAGAAATCTACTTACGAAATATTGTCGTCTTCAGCAATCTGCATCACATAGTATAACATGCACCTAAATATTCAGGACTCACTGTATTTCTTCACCGCAGAAGTTCAAATTTTGAATGAAATACGTTGTTGTACCACTGTAGGATGAAATACGTTGTTGTACACTATAGGAATAGTTCCGTGCTCGGGATTCAGTACGCCCCCAACCCCCGCTGTCCTCCGACTCCCCAGCGTATCCTGTTCCCTATGCGCCTGCCCTCTGCCATGGAACGATGGATTGGCTCCCCTGTGTGACCCGCTCCCACCGCCGGGAAGAAGCGCGCCTGGACTAACAAAAATCCTTGATCCCCAGCTCGAATTGTAGGTCGATTTCACCGCCATGGCTATGCTGGCCTGCCCGGTGCTCCTCTGATTCACACTTCTACGACCTGGTTTCTATCGGGATTCTTCGAGAGACCTCCGCCGCGAGGAGCTGGGCGGAGGGCCACGACCATGGGATGTACCATCCCGGGAGTAGCAGTGTCGGGTGGTGAGGTCGAACCGTTACTTTTAACTTATACGTGGGTGGGTAAATTTGTGTTTAGATAAAGGGTCTCTCTAATGCCCAGTCGACTGAGAACTAGGTTAGTTCTCAGTCAACTGACGTCAGCTTCCTTCCCTACCTCCGGCGAGCGCCTCCGCATCCCCCACCGAGCCTCCCCCGCCGACCACCGCCGGCCAAACCGCCAACCACCCCGCCCGCGGCCGGCGCGCTGCCGCGCACCTTGCCGCCTCGCCCTGCCCCGAGCTCTCCCTCCGCCGGTCCGGCACCGCCCCTGCCATCCCTCTAACTCTGGCGAGCGCCGCATCTTCTCCGGCGCCGGCACCCCCCCAACGCCAACCCTAAGTTCCTTTGCTCCCCTCCACCGCCTCCTCCGCGGCCAGTTGCACGCCGTCGGCGCCGCCAGGTCGCACGTTCGTTGCCAGGAAGAAGAAAGGGATGGGTAAGGATAAGATATGGCACAAATCTTGATGCATAGATCTAACGGTTCCAGAAGTGACTGAGCCCTAATCTAATTCTCAGTTAGCTAAGAATTAGCAAAACCGTTAGATAAAAGCGTACTTTTGGTGGATTAAAAGCGTACTTGCGACCGTCACGGACCATACCTCTAGCAATATTATTAGTAGAGATACTGATATATTTCCAATATCCTCGTCCTCGATCAAACTTGATAAAATTTGATTTTTCAATTAAACGCAGAACGCGAAGTAAATAGAAACAGGGGGAGTACAGGGCAAGTAGACGGCGTGGCCTGACCGTCGATATGCCGTAGGCCGTAGCTCCCACAGGTCACCCCCAACACGTACGTGATTAAACTGTTTCAACATGGCGTTAGTCTTGGAGATTTGGACATATTTGTAGCAGCTATACTAGTTGGAATCCGCTTAGGATGCACTAGTAGTACGTTCATGATTATGGTCTTTTTTTAATGATGGTGATGGTTTCCTAGTTCGTTTCCAAGCCCAAGCTATTATTAGAGGCACTTATAAACGCACAGGTTTGGCACGGAACAAACGCTCAGGTTTATTCTATCGTATGCGTGACCATCCATCAGTCCGTCCTAAGCCGTTATCTTAGACTCCAAGCCCCCCCCCCCCCATGGCCACGGCGCCAGGACGCCGCGACGGCCAACTGCAGCAGCGCTCCTCTCCTCCTCCGACGCCTGGACGAGGCCCCGAGGTCCATATGTGACTTTTTGCCATCATGTCTTGTCTTCTTTTATCGAATCCCAACCAAACTTGCTTGGTTAGCCTCGTTGATGACTCTGATTTCTGAGGAAGATCAGTAACCAAACTTGCCTGGTTAGGCTTGTTGATGATTCTTCATCCGATACCTGACTGTAAAACTGTGCATAGTGGTTCTGTGCTAGTATGAGTATATGACTGTAGTTGATGGTTCAGGAGCGATACCGCTTCGTCCTGCGTCTCGCGTCACCCCCCCCCCACACCGCGTGGGCGACCGGGACGCTAACTCTAGATCGGCTGCCTCCCCGCCTCCTCCTCCCTTCCTCCCCTGCCGCCGCTGGCGAGCGCAGCTCGGCAAAGCCGTGGAGGTGCCGGCAGCGGCGGGACTTCCTCTACCTGGCGCCTGTTCTTCTTCGCGGGAGGGAGGGCATGGCAGCGGTGCTCTTCGGTGTTGAACGTGGGCTTGACCGGCAGAGGCGTGTGAGGTGTGCAGTCCCTGGGTGACGCGGCGATGGGCTTCTCCCGGTGGCGTGCAGGCCTAGCCGGCGCGGCTTCGGGGAAGTGAGGCAGCGGCAGCGCGGCTGAGGGTCTCTAGTGGCGGTGCATGGCGGCTCTGCCTAGATGATGGCGACTGCGGAAGGTATGGCTCAGGGTTCAGGTCGACGATGACATGGTGGCCTGGCTGCAGCAGCAATGCGGCAGAGCCGATTGGGTTGAATCTGGGCCAGATCTAGGCCTAGCTGGGCTAGTGTGGGCCTGGCTGGGCCTAATTGGGACCGGATCTTGACCTAATTAGCACTGCTGTGTCCAGATGGCATTCACATGCGGTGACGGAGGGCAGTTCCCCTTCCCTAGGTTCGTGTTGTGGCGTGATGCCTGCAAGCCCGTGCTTGATCTACCCCGCCCTTTCATCAGCGGTGCGATGCAGCATTGGTCGGAGCTTTGGCTCGAGTTCTTGGATGTCGGGGTGGCAGCCCTGGAAGGTGGACTGCGCGGTCGGCTCTGTGGCAAGCGACGTGGCGGCGGCGGTGGTCTTTCTCTTTGGTTATGTGGATGGCGTGGAGAAGACGGTGGGGGATCCTGGTGTTGGCGGTGCTTCGGGTTTGGCAGCTCCCAAATTGTGGTTCGGAGGCCTAACTCGGGAACAGCGGGCGGCTGAGGTCTCGGGAGCGGTGTGAGGATTTTTTCGGAAGAAAGCTCAGCGCTTTAGCGCCAACAGCGGCTATGCATGCTAGTGTCATTTCTCTTTTGGGGCGTCGTTGTGGTCATCCTCTCCATGCTACGGCTCTGAGAGAAAACCCTTGACCTTGCGGTCTCGACGGCGGCGGCGTTGTGCGTCGCTACCCTCTTGGGGGCGTCGTTGTGGAGTCGTCTTGATACCATTTAGCTTTGTCTCTTTGTTTTTGTAGTTCGGGGTTTTCGTGTTTTTTCTTTTCTTTATCTTTGATCTGATTTGTAAGAGGTTCTCCTCTCCACCTTGTATTGGTTCGGCCGTTGGTTGCTATATAATATATAGCAGGACGAAAGCCTGTTTCGAGTAAAACTGTGCATAGCTAGCATCCATCAATGGACTTATAATTAAACTGTGTATAGCTAGCTACAATCCAGTCCGATACCTGATTATATAAACCTATTTGTCAATCTCTTATGCAATGCATGCATGATATTGTTCTTCAACTCTTGCTCTTGTGTTCCACTCCAGGCCTCTTAAGGCGGCTCACTCGCCGACGCCAAGTATTTCGGCCTGGAAACCTGCAAATTGGAACCATCAGTTTTTCATTAGAGTAGATCTCGGAGGAGCTTTCCACACGTATCCTCAGCTCGGTGGGCCGTTCCGAAGCGTGGAGGAAGCTGAGGAGGCTATGCTCCGCCGCCTCCATGAACTGCGTGATCCAAAAATGAAGCTGAGGGGTTCAAAGTTGCTCATTGATTAATTAGCTTCCATTCCTCGTTTCTCAGGATTGCAAACGATGGGCTTTCCAGCTCGCAGATGGCACGGAGAAGTATACTTCGAGATCCAATCCGGACAAAGACCATGCGGGGATATTGGTTCAAGCTTTGTTGGACAAGTACAACGAGGAGAATAATCTTTTGGGGGTATGCTCGCTCTCACTCCGTTAAATGCACACATATTTCCTTGATTGTCTTGCACTATTAATTCGTGTTCAAATATATGTGTTTAGGAACGTATGGTGAATGAAAAATTGGATGGTGGAAAGCCTGCTGGTTGGGAGCATGAAAGGGAAGAGAAGTACGTTGTACCTGCCTGACACGTGACGTGGTGTGTGTACGGCACAGAGGACGCGCGAGGCAGGTGTGGAGACAAAAATGACAGAAATGACCCTTTTTTAAAAGTTCAGCAGAAAATAAACCAACTTTAAAAATATTTCACAAATTGACCCTTTTTCATGACGCCCAAACATGGAGCGTTATACTAGGAAGCACGGCGCCCTAGTCAAAGGCGTCGTAGACCCAGTTGACATTGCCACATCGATTCAGCCAGACCCACAATTTTTACCTATGGCGCCTTGACTTGGGGCGTCGTACATGTTACCACGGCGCCTGGGTCCTGGGCGCCATGCACAGGCACAGCCACAACACACATGACAATCTGATAGAGCTGGTACAACGTGACAATAGCGAGCTGCTCACCATTGAGTATATCAACGGAGACATGGTTGCTTGGCGCCTTGGCCGGCTATCAGACCATGCATATTATGTGTGGCAAATAGCAGGACAACCTCACCACGTCCTAGGTTCACTTTTTCATATGTTTTCTAACTCTATTCATTCAGGTTATTCAGGTTAAGGCAATTAAGGCCTTTCACAATGCATCGTATCTTAGTATGATATTTTAGGTAATAATTTATTTTAAAAGACAACTATCATAATATATTGTCTCTTAAGTGTTGTATCTACATTAATTGATTTTGGGTATATGCACATATGTGATTGGGGTAGCCATGCATGCATTTTTACCTATGATACCGTGCAAGAGTTGTACCTTAGCTAAGATACAACACCACTCTCTTTCATCATTACCACATCAACATTTTACCTACGACACCGTGCTAAGATACCCCATTGTGAAAGGCCTAAAGAGGCACCCCTCGTCTCCTCGGGAACATATATCTATCGATATGCACTAGTAATTATATCCTAATACGTACCTGATCCGTTAAAAAGTATACTTCTAATTGTCTTGACTCTTGAGTTGTGTTTTTAGAATTTTGACAATAGCGAACATATATGAATCTATCCAGATAATGAAATATGTCTACATACATTCATATTAGTGATAAGTAATATGGACCAGAGGAGATATCTTTGGTTCCATATTACAACGTAAAACATTTAGAAACTTCTTATTTAACTCAAATTATGTAATACCACAATATCGACGACCACTCACGGAAGCGAGATAGAAATTTAGGGGTGGGGGACCTCAGAAGCCAAAGATGATCCACTTTTGTCTGATAACTTGGTCAGTGGTGGTAAGTATATATATCAAGTTTTAGTATCGTCGGCGTCTCCGTCCACGGCAACAAAATGGAGCCCAACAATAACATGCAGTATATAAAAGACATATGTTTCTTCAAGGCGCAGCATAATTAAAAGTTGATCGCAAAAAAATTGGTATAAAATTTTATCACTACGGTGCCATGCAAATATGAGAGACCAATTAATTAAGCAGGATCGCTCCTTACCGGTTGATCGTTGCAACGATCGACAGTTGACACGCACGCACGCACCAACCAGGTTGGATAGGGCCCACCGGAATCCTTTCTCCTTCCTTATCCTCACGCACGCACCAGAGATCCCCTTTTCTCGTTCATCTACAGAGAAGGACGTAATGCCATTGCACCATCTGCTCGGAGAGAAATTAGGAGAGCCACTTCGCCGTGGCCTTCCCTACCGTTCCCCTCGCCGAAGCCGGCGAAACCGCGGCTGGCCACGGCGGAGAAGACGATGGGGAGCCGGGTGCAAGCCGCCGGCGAGCACTGGAACTTAGGGGAGGGGTGGGGGTGCGTCAGCGCCGGAGAAGAAAGAGGTGACGGCGGCGGACCTGCGGAGGAAGAGCTTCGAGGAGGGCGGTGCGGTGAGGCGGTCGCGGGAGCGCCGCCGGCCACGGGCGGCGGTGGCCGGCGGTTCGGCCGGCGGTGGATGCGGGGGCGGAGAAGGCCTCGAGTTCGGCGGCGGTTCGGTTTGGGCGCCATAAAAAAGGGTTATATTGTAAAATATTTTTAAAGTTGGTTTATTTTGTGTTAAAGTTTTAAAAAAGTGTTATTTTTGTCATTTTTGCCAGGTGTGGATGCAAGAAGATTCCGCTCGTACGCGCCAGGACCACATGTACGTCACAATGCAATAAGCGGCCGCGTGTATCGATGCGTGCATGCAGTAGTGGCGTTTTTCATCTTTGTCTGTGCCGTCAGCTTGAGGGCTGCACTTCGACTACGCCCGCTGCCGCAAACTCTGGCGCCAGCACACACACCGGCTAAGCCTAGCTAGCTACATGAGCGAGTGTTTCTTTTATTTTGCCGACGATCTCCACATAAGTTAGGTTCACTAGGCATACCTCTTACACATCCCGGCAAAGTCGCTAAGTCGTTACAAATTCCTAGCCAAATGGGTGCATCCATGCTACTTCAATAACAAATCATCGCCATTCAAGACTTACGAGGCACGATGGAGGGTGCGGGCGAGGGCGAATCAAAGACCATGCTCTTAGCGCTGCGTTTACCGACAAGGACACGCGATGCGATAGGTAGGACTGTGCGTGTTTTTGTGTGAATGTGTCTTTGTTTGATGTCTTGGAGATGGAGGGAAGATCGAGGCTATTTATATATAGACGTCCAGAGATGTATATATAGGCTTTGCTGGATACTAGTTTTACAAAAACTTATCCCGACATATACGACCAACCACAGCGGCACCCGGACGCGATCCGTATGTGACTTTCTTTTTCTATCATGTCTTGTCTTGTTTTCCATTGACTAGATGCGATCCGTATGTGACGTCACAATACAGACGGTTCTACGCGCGCGCATACTTTCGTCGGCCCATAATATTCTTCGCTTCTATAGATGTATCTCAGATATATTTTAATGATAGATATATTCGTATTAGCGAAAAATAATATGGATCAGAACGAGTACTTAGTTTCCTCGACTACATGCGACTCGCGTACGCAAATTAAAAACATCCATCGATCTATGAGATAATGAGAAGGTATTGTACTGTACTGACGATGCTCTCGGCTCGCGCAGGCAGCAGGCAGGGACGACCGTACCACACGTACGTATGTCTCGCGAGGCAAGAATTAAATAAATGGATCGATCGGGAAGCGGCGACGAAACTGGCTAGCTACCGAGCTAGAATCGCCAATTTATATCTCTGCTCTTATTTTCTACTACTAAACTAAATCATATCACCTAGGTTCCTACTCCTACGTACGTACATGCATTGGTCGATGTGTGTGCATGAACCAGGGGCGGAGCTTGCCTAATTCAAGGGTATGCGACGCATACCCAATATTTTCTGCAAAGTTTATTCATTACATATGTCCACATATACTTGTACAACATGTATAGGAGTCGTTTTACGTGTAGAACTGAAGAAATAACGTATTCCAGCGCTTCCCGCGGGCTGCCTTGCCTGTCTGGGCTTCTCAGAGCATGATTAAGTGGCGAGTAAGAAAAAAAATCCAAAGCAATGATTAAGTGGTTCCTGGGTAACCTTCTCGAGCATGATTTCTTCAAGCAAGTAAACAAAGATGCTATCACATTTTGCTTCCAGGATGGTCATTGTAGGGATAAATTGTGAATTTTTTGCTCTTACGATGTAAACCATTCTATAAACATAGCCATGTTATTGTGAATTTTTATGCCTCATATTTCTATGTTTCCAAACAAATGGGCTCCGCATACCCATGCATGAAGGTGGCTAATCAATTAATCAATTAATTGAAGGTGCAAATTTACTATTATTGAACAATCGCATGACTTGCACTAGTGGGGACATGGCCTATAGTCCCGGCCCGTAAGGGGCTTTAGTCCCGGTTCACCAACCGGGACCAACGAGGCGGGACTAAAGGCCTCAACTTTAGTCCCGGCCCTGTTCCAAGCCGGGACCAAAGGTGCTCCACGTGGGCGCCTCGCAGCGCCCTCAGGGGCAGGCCCTTTAGTCCCGGTTCTGAACACGGACCGGGACTAAAGAGTTTCTGCAGATTTTGTTTATTTTAGGGTTTTAGGGTTTAGGGGTTCGGGATATTAACGTGATGCCTCGTTTGGTGTTCGGGAAATAGTTTTCATATAATTCTAAATATACATGTTTATGCATATATATATAAGATTAACTTATCTTACAAACGAGCATATATATACAATTATATGGAGATCTGAATTATCGGGACTAGAGCCCGTCTATTCGATTACATGGACCAACATCAGTAATGGCCCCTAGCTACACTAAATCGTCATTTGTCATCTATAGCTTCCGTCCTCAGAAAGGTCGCAAGCTCCTCTGCAACAGCAATCGCGCGTTGCTCTGGTAGGTACTTCTCCCTCATGGCCGTGTACTATATAAGAAGAGGAGATGAATATGAATATCAATCATGATAACAAAAGAATGACGGGTAAAAATAGAGGTGTGAATGTTCATTGCTTACGTCGTATCTGTAATCCTTGTGCTCAGAGGTAAACGTGCGAATGGTCTCGCAAACATAGTATCCGCATAGATGCGTCCCCCGTGGCTGCTGGTCGCACTTTACGAGAACAGAATATATATAATCAAAATAATAATCTAGCATCATAAATGTATTGAAAATAGAAGTATATCATACTACTACTTACCTGAGCCGCTCTAAAGGTCAGCTTCTCATGCTCGATACCGTCAGTCACGCACTTGAACCGCTTCCAAACCCTGCCCGACAAGGAAAATGATTTGCTAAGTTTTTCATTAATTGATATATCAGAAAATCATCGAAAGAGACCGATAGAGCGCAAGAATGATTGAAATTACCCTTGGAGCATGTCCTACAGGCTTTGGAACTGTTCCAAGGGTCTCGATAATGGGTCGAAGGCATCAACTCTTCCCTTATCAATTTGAATGTCCAACAGAATCCAGTGGTAGCTGCACATGTATATATATATATATATGTGTCAGTAACTTATCAATTACACTTATAAGTGAATGGACACAACAGAGTAAGACCCTCACCTGAAGTTGTATGGAAACAGTATGTGGTCACAGAAATTTTGATCTGTTAGAAACCTTAGAAGGTTTTCCTCTGTCTCCTTGGGGTTATCAGTTAGCATCTTTATATGTATTTTATCTGGGTCAATAAACCCAATATTTAGGATGTTCCTACTTTTACATTCCAGAATCTTCATTCTGCATAATAGAGTACAAGTCAGAACGGAACAAGTTATATGTAGACAATGAATTGAAATAACTGAACAAGTTATATGTAGACAATAAATTAAAAAACTTACAGACAATAGCAACTCATAAGCGATTTGTCGAGGGCGTCGGCATTGTACATCTGGAAGAGTTCATCAAAGTCGATATGGATGTCTTCGGGGCGGCCATAGTACTCCCGTGGGACACGCGCCACGATCATCGTTCTCCCATTCTTTGATTCACTTAAGTACCATGTATGCAAGTAACGCATATTTGTTGGGAGATCATCAAACTTATCTTTGCTGACCAAAGGCGCTCCCATCACAAACTGTGGCTTAGGGGCTACCACAGCCTTGGGTAACCTGTCGTCTTGGGAAGCCAGAACATCTTCAACCGGGATACCCCATTCAGCCGCCCACTTCTTTGCTTTGCCACGAGGATTTCCCAACGTAGTGACGAACCAATGACTGCCCGCTTGCAGCCGGATGGCGAAACTCGACGACGATGCTCGCCACGCCTTCGACCAAGAGTACCATGCCCTCTCCTCGCCTCGCCTCGCCAAAGTCCAAAGTCACAAGTCACGCGCATAACGCACGCGGCTCTCCTCGTGGTGGTCTAGTATAAATAGATGAAGCATGTTGAAGGGAAGAGAAATGAGGGGTGTGAATTCTAGATTATAGCTTTTTATGAGAGGATGATGGACGGTAGAGATAAGTTTGGCCATGGATTGCTGATGTGGACAAGACCGTGCATCTTCTGTAAGCAAGATGGTTGGTGTGCACGCGACTGTTAATTGTCTTGGTAGCTAGCTCATCCATCTCCACAGTAAGTTATGAGGCTTATTTTGGCTCATTGGTTCCATATCATATTACTTGTGTGTTAAATGGGAGCGTCATAACTTGGACGGCTCAACAATTCCCTAGATGCATTTATGGCATTCTTTTGGCTCATTGGTTCCAAATTATATCCTATCAGATCAGATTGCACAAAGGAAAAAAGAGACAGCTCTGTTTTGCTACTAGTCTGGACACGGCTCTTTGCTGTTAAAAAATGCAACTTTACTAATATAAAATGGTTTAGCAAACTAGATTTTACATTGGTAACGGAGGTTTTATATCGATGAACGGATGTAGTAGACAACTCGCATCTTGTAACTATAGTTTTATTTGATATATTTGCTCTTACAAATGGAGAAACTTGTATAATTTCTCTAGCAACATGCTCAACTTGAAGATGAACAACTACAGGAGAAATTAATGATAACAAAATATCCTACTTCTATCCAACTGCAAGTAGAATACATTGTATAAATTCCAGTTGAACAGGTTTATGCCCACGATATGAAAATGACAGGACCATGGCTCGTAAGCTTCAGCACCAATGACATTCACAGGGCACTTGGAAAATCACAGGTCATCGTGTATATTAATATTCAAACCAAAATACATGCATTGAAAGAATTTGTATTACCAATGTAGATTCATTCCATTCAAGATTAAAGCATAGAGAAATACAAATGTATATATCTGCCATGCCAACAATATGAACATTGAAGGAGACCAGATAACTCGCTACAACACCAAACAACATCAGCTCAAGAATAGAAGCACAAGATCCGATGGGATCCTTGCAATCCCACAGAATGCACCGCTCCTCCGGCTCCGGACCGCAGGCGGCTGCCACAAACAAGTCAAATAAGATGCCCCCATAGGCTCATCCGTCCATCACCTACACACACGATGACATGGTCGCCAGTGGACATGGACCTAATGGATGCATGGAGACCTTCCCTGCCGTCTCTGTTCCTCTTGATCTCACGCCCAACAGCCTTCGGAGAAGGAAGAAGTTGAACTGTAAAACAATGCCAAAGGATGTCATTGAACAATCAACACTGATTGCCTAACGCCTTGAAAAAACTAATAATTGACAAACCTCAAGCTCAACAATACATCACGAAGCCATGCAAGAATATGATGCTCTACTACAACTATGCCATTAAAGAACACGGAACAGCACCAATTTAATAGCATTGCGAGACAATCATTACAATTTACAAGAGATCAGATGGTATAATATCAAGCACCACCACGACAATATTTACTGAAAAATGGAAACTTACAATTTAGCAGTAAGGAGCTCAATATATGCCCTTTCAAAATAGATCATCTCGGAATTGATTTTTTTTTTGAATATTTGTACTTTGGTTACCGTAAGTTAGAGATGATTCCAAGCAACAAATCAACTAAATTATTTTCTACCAAGTGTACTCAATCAAACTTCACATATTCTTATAATGGAGCATAGAAATGGAATCAATATTTATTCACATATCCTAGACATGAGCATAGAAACATAAATCTGCTCCCAGCAAGACATGGCTAACCAATAGCAATAACTATCCCAGGATCTTAATAGAAACGGCAGACATTAATACAATAACACGATATATGTTAGAGGCATGTTTTCTGAGACCTTGTCTGCTAGAGGAGATTACCCAGGCATGATATACAAGAACAAAAAGCAACTACAATGGATGAAATTTCAAATCATTATCTCGCACATGCAATGGATATGTTTCGACTTACATCCAAAACAGAAATACAGGATGCGTAAATCAAAATAAAACAACAGAATGGTAGTTCCCTAAATATCATTCAAAACAGCCAGCTATAAAGCCACTTTTAAAGCAGGTTATGCTACTCAATCGAGCAAGAGGACACCTCTAAATATTCCCAACCCACGGATATCAGGGGATCAATGGGGTTGTTCAAATATCTCCTGAAGAAACAACCAATAGATATAAACAAAATAAAAGGGGCTCTCAACTGTATTATGCTAGAGCAAGTTCTGTACAAAACTAAGGTGGTCCAAGTGCTGACACGACATCTAAACTCAAGTGCTACTACTTGCAAAAATAAAACTCAACTGAATACTGTAAATTGGAAGGTAATCTTACTTCCTGGACACTCGTGCTTGAGGAAGTTCTCGTCATCAACGACCGAGCAGCAGGACGCCTGCAGCGGCAGTGAAGATGGCGGCGTCCTATCCAGCGACACCAGCAGTGCAATAACTGCTGAGCCACTCGTTGAACAGATGGTGCGAGATCCCCATCAGCAACCAGCTACCAAAGAATTTTAGGCAAGTCAAAACATGCTCAGTATAAAAAATACTAAATTCATCTAGAATACAAAATTAAGAAGACAGATTTAACAATTGACAACTTTTCAGGTACAAGCATGGTTTTGAACATGAAAGAACTTCCAATATTAGACAACTAATAGACTGCTAAATGCTATTACATAGACCCAGACAACAAGTATCCCTTTGTCTTAACAGCAATGACACCAACCAATCAACCAATGAAAACACACACGGAAAATAAGGGAGTAGCCAGCCAAGACTAGTAGGCTACTAATTACAATTACAAGTTTCGTAGTAGGACATCACAATCACATGCTTCTTCTTTTTTGCCAACAACACACACACATAAGCACATGCATGGGCAATGCCAATAGAACTTAGCTGGACTGACTCCAGCCTAGTTTGACCTGTATAGGTAGTACGCAACAGGTGAAGGTCTCAACTATTCTGGGATGTGGCTGCCCAGCTAACTCCACACCACTCCTGCTAAAGGCTTTAGTTTTCTCTCTAACATGTTGGGCTAAGTTGATTGTATTTGTTGTTGAGATGCCTCCGTCAAAAGTGTGACAGATCCAAACATTCACATTCATTACACAACGGAAAGCCTAGGACTCAAACTCAACAGAGAACTTATGCAGCACTTTCAAATCCTAAAGTGAAGCATCTGATGTACTCAATTATAGAGTTAGGAGGCTATTGCCTAGCATATCTGGGTGGTCAAACTACTATCTAACCTTGGGAGCCGGATCCTCTAACTTTGCAATCCTGACTTTTCCTGACTTTGGGTCACTGATAGGTGGGCCCAGATGTGGTGGGTCCCGTTTGTCAGTGATCCAAAGTTAGGATTGGCTAAGTTATAGGATCCCGTTCCCTAACCTTGGAGAAAAAATCATACAGTTATACTCAAACGAATAACTAAATGATTGCAGTCCTGCAGTAAATCTTCAATTATCTACAAGCAAAATAAATAAGGATCCAATAGTTATCAGTAAAAGGTGCACAAGATCGTATTTTTCACTCTAGCATAGAGAGAAGACAAGATGTCTCACTGGCTATGTAGTCTTGTTCCTGGCAAGGACGTTGGAGGAGACCGCGAGGACGGAGCCAAGGCGCTTCACCGGCCTCGCATAGGGACGCCGGGAAGAAGGGCACCTTATCTTATCCATGAACATGGACTTGTTGATGCAGAGAACCCTATCACAACCATGCATTCTATAGGTATACATCTCTGTGAACAAACACCAACATATAATTAGTTTGTGTATCATAAGGGGATTCATGTTATCTCCACTAACTAGCTGAAAGCAAATCAGATGCATACCCCGGAAAAATTGCTAAACATTTATCACAGTACAAGACACTTTGTAGTTTGTTCTGTAACTGAAAATAGGAAGAGATGAACAAAAATGAGACGCCACACCAAGAAAGAAAATAAAACAGCTCGCACAATTTAGAATAGGTTTGCAAGTAGTAGTCGTACTCATACTCATACAGTAGTAATTTAGTATGATAGACAACATGGCATGGTACAAGATATGGAAATCGAGATAGAACAGAATGGTAGTTTCCTAAATGTCACTTATAAACTAGCTACAAAGCTGCTTTAGAATCAGGTTATGCTACTCAATTGAGCAATACAATGACACCCTCTAAAAGTACTCCAAACCCAAGGATAGCGGAGGATCAAAGGGTTGTTCAAATATTTCCAAAACAAAGAGACATTATATTTAAACAAAATAAAAGGGTTTTTAGACTATTATTGCACAATTTAACGAAACTGCAATGGAAAAATATGGTTTACATTGATCAAATGCTCACAAATACTGTAACAGTAAATGAATGTTGGAGAGCATTCAGTAAAGCAACATAGCGTGTGATCATGCTGGGTACCATCTTGCAAGATGGTGGATTAATGTTTATAACTAATTCAAACCAGAACCAACCAACAACTCAGGCATCTCACACTTGAAATACTGATCCAAAGATAAAAACTAACACTTGAACCACTATTAAAAGATTACTTAATCTATTTTAAGCTACTACTGCTAACATGACATCAGCCAAGCATATGTCCTTGTTCCGGCACTACCAAAAGACACAAATGTAACGTTTGGGCTCATTCACCATGCACAACAATGGCAAGGTGCTCCTTGTTCCGTGAAGTTAATAGTGCTAATCAGTTCCTAATCTGTTTTAATTTCCCTAACTTGTCCGTCCAGTTTCATACGAACAAAATCCTCACAACAGATGAGCATATGCAGCAATCATACATACCAAAAAACCGGTACTGGACAAAGTGAGATTACCTGTAAATGGTACTTGATGGTGATCCTGGTCATCCACATCAGCCGAGCGATGGGATGGCGGTCTCCTCTCCAGCGACACCAGCAACATGCTGCTGCGGAGCTTGTCAGACATGGTGCGATGGGCTACAGAAGTCCTTCCCGTCGGTGGTGCTAAATCATTTCAATAAGTAAAAAGACAAAGGAATTCTAGCGCATGGCACCAAACAAAGTTAGGAGGAAGGGCTGAAGGCGTTTGAGCACAACAAAGGAGGAATCTTTGGATGCTGATTCGATGAGCTCCTGAACAGCGGCGGCGAGATTGCTGCGGTGTGCCTTGGTGGCAAGCAGCTTGACACTTCCAGGATACAGCAAGACACTTCGAATTAGGAGCACGAATTTAACAGTTCAGGACCTACTTTTTGTATGCAAGCATATCTTGTTCAGATCATGAAAAAGCCTCCAATATATGACAACTGAGAAACCAACTTTTCACATTCAAGCAGAGCTGGTTCATTGCATTCACAACATGAAGAGCTAGATCTAGACAACAAACAGTGCTCCAATTCTAAATTGCATGATGATGACAAGAAACAATTACATGTTGGTTGCTAACAAGTATCCCCTTTTAAATAAAATAAAACAAAACAAGAGAACTTGTGCCAGCCTTCGCCCGGTTTGAATTTTTCAAACATGGAGAATTCTCAAACATGAAGGATAATAAAGTGATTTATTCAAACATGGAGAACTTTCAATAAGAGATTTAGGAGGGATCTAGCTAGTTGAACTACTGTCCAGCCTTTGGCAAGAAACTTCTATATGCTTAAACTCAAACCAATCTGAACCAAATGGCCAACAACACCCAACAGAAAAAAGCTACTGATTCTAAACACAGAAATCAGCATTTTGCAAGAACATACAGCGATGGAGAGAGGGACAATACCTAGCACCTTGTGATCAACGCATCCACGGCAAGCATGAGGACAGTGGCCACGGCCTCTCCAGTGGCATTAGCAGCACGATGGCTGCTGGGTATGTCCTGCACGCTGAACCTGAGATTCCATGGGTGACATCTTTCCCAACCTGAGATTCCATGGTTCATGTAAGTTAAAATTAATCACTTCAAGTAGTAGACAAGTAAATATAAGACGAAAAGAAAATGATATGTTCCAAAGATGAGAAATGAAGGTCATAGGTGATGCATACTAGAATGTACGGGAGTTTTACATGTTAAAGCCCCCATTTTCCACACATGACTTGCAGATATTAACCAGATAGAATTTTGGAGACTGGACCTAGTCAATATTATCAAGACCATTTAGCAGCTTCAAGATTCGTATTAAAAAATATAGATTTTTCCAATATTACCACTTCTCTAGATATGTATGACTAATGGGTTAACAAGGCGATCACAATACTGGAAGGTGTAATGCTGTCTGAAAAAAATATTAAGCTTACCATGTCTCCAACAAAAAATCACTCGGTCCTCCAACCTTCTATTTAAACATTAGAGACCCCATAGCAACTTGAACTTGGTTTCTCAAAAACAATGGCATCCTTCTTCGGACTATTCAAGTGCACAAACATACCCAGATAATTATGAGTGTTCCAAAAAGCAAAAAAGAAGGGAGCAGCAAGGCTATTAGCATTGTCAACAACGACTATCCATTGGTCATATCATATCAAAATTAATGAAGCAAGACACCATCATAGGAACCGGATGAAGGAATCTTGAAGGCTCCATTGTGTTAGCATGTGGCTCGTCAGTGCCATACAGAGCTATCGAATTATTGCAAAGCCAAATTTGCAAAACAACTATTATAAATCAGCAGTTTTTCTGAATTCAAAATAGGAGGGAGCTAGTACACTACATCAATCAACCGAACTAACAACAAAATGGAGAGGTCCCAGGGCTACCTGAACTAGTGTCCAGCACAGATGGTGGTTCATCTGTTCATGTAGTTGTAATTCTTTACTTATTAGATCCTACCCATCACATGATTGTGCCATTGTTGTGGTTGGGTAATAAACTTGTATAAGATTATCTGAACCAAGTCATGCAGTACATATAGAACATGTCATTAACAAATCTACACATGGAAGATCTTGGGGTCTAATTTGAAAGAGTCTAAAACTAATGTGCAGCAGCCCTTGGGCAAGAAACTTGTATAAGCTTGCACGTATAACAATCTGACCTAAGTCGTGCAATCCTGCAGTAAATCTAGAACACCTCATGAATGAAGATACAAATGGAAGCCATCAGGATCTAATTGTAATAATCAGTAAAAGTTGAGCAAGATAGTAATTCTTCACACTTGGGCAGAGATTGTTTCATCCAGGGGAAGGGAGAAGACGAGGGATGAGAGATGGCTCACCGACTGCATGTTGGCGGCCTTGTTCCCGACAAACTTGTCAAAGGAGATCGCCAGAACGGAGTGCGGGCCTGCTGCCGCATAGGAGCGATAAATCTTGGTGAACCGCGCGGGGAAGGATGGTGTCGTACCACGCGGCCACCAACATCCTTGTGCATCCCTGTTAAAGTGCACAAACATAGCCAGATTAGTATGGCTGATTCATAGGAAAAATGCAGAAAGAAGGAGCAGCAAGGATATAAGCACTGTCAATAAAGACTCAGCCATAAATTGGTCATAGCATATTTAAATTAATGACCACAAGACACCACCATAAGAAGCTATCCAATTCTTGCATGAAGACTTCACAAATCAATTATTGATAAATAGCAGTTGTTCTGAAATCTGAATCCAAAAGGTGGGGGAGCTAGCTAATAAGCTGCATCAATCAATAGAGCTAATAACAAAATGGAGAGGTACTTTCATCTGGGCTAATTGAACTACTACTGTCGAGCAGCCTTCAGCAAGGAAATTCTATAAGCTACAGTATGTTTGAGATTTCAGGTTCGAATAAAATGTTGGATGCAAGGATTATGCAAGCCTGGCAATGATATAATAAGAAAATCTGGAAAAAAAATTTACTTGATAAAAAAAGTATAACATTGACTAGCCTAATTGGAACTGAGATGTTTATCATTATGTTATCTTCGGGTATGCAATCCTATTAAGTAATGATTGATGCTTCTATGGATAAAAAGGTAGCAGCACAGGAAATCATTGTAAGCAAGAATAATCTGCAGACCTTAGATATCACAGTTTTTAACCATGTCCTGGGACTTTTACACTTGTAGCACTTTTTGAACAACTAAATAAATGAACAAAAGAAAATGCAGGACAGCCTTTTGTACTAACTTCAGCTGTAGTTGTCTTCTAAATAACAAGGATGTAATCAGAAAAAACCAGCAGCTTACGATGCGGAACTCGGATCATCGATCAAGACAGTTTTACTTTATTTCAGTAGTGCAAGCAACAGAGAGCAAGCAAAACAAAGCCCAGTTAGTGTTTGTGCCTGAATATAGGATCTCGAATCCTACTGTTGTTTTTGTTTATGGAATATCTTATCCTAGTTTACTATATAATCATCATCAGTAATGCCTGTTTCATCATACAATTGCTCTATGCTTGTTTGAGATTAGAGAAATCCTAGCACTACTTCAAGTTCTACAGTGTGTTTTGCAGCAATAATAAAGACACAAGAAATCCTAGGACTACTCCATGTTTGCCCAAACAAGTTGACAGGATTAATTCTAGTATAGCCAGGAGTAGTACAGAATTGCAAGTTCACAAGACAACTATGGCATAAAAGAGATCCGAGGCAGGAGTAGTACAGATATACAGTATATGCATGCATATGTGCATGAACTAAGGATATAATATACTCCTATTTATATTGCCTTGTGGATATTAAGTGTGCACATCACTTAAAACCATTGAATATTAAGGCCTGGCATACTTCTCAGAATCATTAAAACTAACTTAGGAGACCAGGTTCTCAGAATCACCTCACCTCGCCAGGCTCCAGATCAGAGAGGCGCCTACCCAGATCAAGGCGTGAAGTTGCAACTCCTCTAGTTCTCCTACATCACCACGACAGCACGAGCAAGAGAACTACAGCTGCGGTTTGACCTAGGAGACTCGCGAGCTTATTGTGGGGGAAGAAGCTTTTGCCAGATGTAGTCTCCACCGCCGTCCACCATGAACGCCAGCCGGGAAAAAGCATCAACCTATGTCAATGGATTTAGAGAAAACTAAGTGAACAATGTACTGAAAACAACAATGTACTGTTATGTATATGCCGAAATTGGATGATGGTGACTTTGCCTCTTTAGAATAGGAAAAATCAATAGACGATTTTCAAGTAAAATCCTAACTTCTTCTTCTTTTCGAATACAAGAAGGTAGAGGAAACCTCTACCTAATGGTTACAGCAAAGTTACAGGAAGGGTAAACTATACATGCGGCTTTACCGGTGATGGGAACTGGGAAAAAGAAATTTAATTATAGTACTAACTGTCCGAAACTATGGCTGCCCATTCGAGCAGTTTTTGCTGCTGTTCTGGCGCTCTGTATGACCAAAGTCTTAGCTCAGCTGTGATTGACCAGAGTAGATATGTGCGTGATTTAGTGATTCTGTTGAATATCCTGTCGCTCTTTGCCTTCTACAGCCCAAGGGAAGATGCAGCAGCACATACAGGCCAAGTTTTTGAGGCCTTATTTAGACTGCTCAGCTCAACAAATTCAGCAATTGAGCTTGCTTTGGAGGTCATCTCTTGGATGCTGAAACACTCTTTCTTTCTTCTAATATAATATTAGTCATATCAACTATTTGACGGTATGAACTATATGTTGGTTTCATTTGTGACATTCCTACTTAGTGATGTAGGGAGTATGAGCCTGAAACTGAATATGTCATGAACATTTTGATCAGGAAAGTGTAATCTAGCTCAAAACCAGTATTTTCTGTGATACTATAGGAAATGAACCTCTGCTTTGTTATGTCATCTGTGCAACTGCAAGAAAAATCATCTCAACCGTGATTATGATGCTAAAACACAAGCAAAGTTAAAAAATTAAGACTATTGGTGATGATACTGGAATGTGCACTATCTAATTTGGTGATAAAACTCAAAGCAACTGTGATCTGTCTCGCAGTGGATGTAATTAATGGTAGTGCTATTTTATACTGGGATATTTGATCTCATGCCATTTTTCAGAACTCTAGATCAGTTACGTAAAAAAAATTCCAGTTTTAGTGCATGATACATGTGTGTGTGAGATAACTTTACTTTTTCTGTGGATGTATTCCTTGCATCCTACATTATGATTGGTCTATATGCTTACGGATCTAAATCCATTACGTGTCATGAATACGCTCAGCCAAAGTCGATTTTGATGTTGCTATGTATAGATTGATCCAGCGCAATGTCTTCCTACTGTAGGATATGGTTTGCTTGAGATAATTTTACTTTCAAACTGGACTGTTGCATTCCTGTCTGAAATGACAAGACAACGAACTCGCCACTTTGCCAGCTCCTCAAATCTTTCAGTAACAAGAAGTCCCCACAGTGCCTCTCATTGTTAAGACAAGACCAGGAGGAGTTCAATGCGCACACATCATGGGATAAAAAGAAATGCCAACAACGAAAAAGGGCGCAGCAAAGCATGCTAGGTCCTTCTAGTTAATATGTAAATCCATAGGCCAGGTTAGGAGACAAGCTTAGATCCAGCCAAACCACCAAAAGACAGATGTACTATTATGTGCACAAATTATTATTCAATAGTATGCCAGGATCAAGAGTAGTGCTATCCTGTCCTTCTACCACATGCCATAGCTAGAACAAGAACTACGTCAGATAAATGGAGCCATTACTCCTCCTTTGTTAAACAGTTAGGATATTACCTGAATCTAACGCCAATGATAAGGTTGTTAGACTAGATAGATTAGCCAGCTGTAGATACTAACCGTAGATTGTGCTTATCAAGTACTTGCCTTGTACGATACGTTGTAACCTCAGATGTCTATATAAAGAGATCGTAGATGAGCCGATTGGCCATCTCGCCCTTCCCATCTTTTCATCTCTCGTACATGGTATCAGAGCCGTCACGGCACATGTCTTCCTCATCTACACCTTCCATGGCGCCGCCGGTTTCCTCCTCGGTGACCGTCAAGCTGAACCACACCAACTTCATGCTGTGGCAGGCCCAGATGCTCACCCATCTCCGTGGGCATTCGCTGCTGGGCTACATCGACGGATCCGTCGAAGCTCCCGAGGAGATGATCAGCTCCACCGACGACGCTGGCGCACGCTGCATGATCGTCAACCCTGAGTACGCGACGTGGTACGTTCGCGACCAGACTGTGCTCGGTGGTTTTCTCTCCACCGTCACAGAGGAGGTGCTGGCGCACATCATGAGTGCGCCGACGGCGCGCGTCGCCTGGCTCATCCTGGAGCGCATGTTCGCTTCAAGGTCGCGCGCTCGGGTCATCCAGATCCGTTCCCAGCTCACCTCCGCCAAGAAGAAGGGCACGTCTGCTGCCGATTATTTTCGGCAGATGAAGACCCTGGCGGACACGCTCGCCGCCATCGGGCAGCCGCTCCGCGAGGATGAAATCATCACCTACATCCTCGCCGGGCTCGGGCCGCACTACGACTCCCTCGTCACGTCGCTCAGCATCAAGGACGACCTCACCCTCGACGAGGTATACTCATATCTGCTTGCTTATGAGCATCGTCATGATGTCCAGGATTCTGAGTACGGGATCGGCGGCGGCTCTTCGGCGAATTTCACTCGCCGCAATCAAGGCCGTGGTGGCGGCCAAGGAGGACAGCAAGGTGGCCAGCAGGTCGGCCACCCAGGAGGACGCGGCAACGGCGATGGAGGCCGTGGCCGTGGAGGACGCGGCGGCTTCGGCCGTGGCAAGCCCCAGGGACGCGGCGGCGGCAACAACTCGGGCAACGGTGCACCTCGCCCCGTTTGCCAGATCTGCAACAAGGTTGGGCACATCGCCCTCCGCTGCTACAGCCGCTTCGACCATGCCTACGGCGGAGAGGAGGAGCACCACTCCGCCAATCACGCCTACACCAACCATGGCTCCACCTCGTACCAAGTTGATCCCAACTGGTACATGGACTCCGGCGCGATGGACCACATCACCGGCGACCTAGAGCGCCTCCACTTCCGTGATAACTACCACGGCAACGATCGCGTCCAAGTCGGCAACGGAGCAGGTTTGCAAATTACTCATACTGGTCATAGTACAATTAATACTGCTGCCAAACCTCTTGTCCTCCGCAATATCCTCCATGTTCCTCATATTTCCAAAGATTTACTCTCGATTCATAAACTTGCCTTAGACAATGGTGTGTTCATTGAATTCCACCCTCATTATTTTCTTATCAAGGATCTGGTGTCGAAGAAAACCTTGGTTCGCGGCAAGTGTAGAGGTGGTCTCTACCCCATCGAGTCTTCAGAAATAAGCGCCCTCAAGTGTGCCATGTTCTCCTCCCGCGTCAGCAAAGAGCAATGGCATCGGCGCCTAGGTCATCCGTCGTCACAAGTAGTCCAATCTATATTGAGGCTAAATAAACTTTATTTTTGTAATTCCGAGCATGCAAATGTTTGCAATGCGTGTCAACTTGGCAAGAGTCATCAATTGCCTTATTCAATTTCTAGACATGTTTCAACAGCTCCTCTTGAGTTGATTTATACCGATGTTTGGGGTCCCGCTATACCTTCTGTTGGTGGTTTCAAATATTATGTGAGTTTCATCGACGATTTCACCAAATTTACTTGGCTTTACCTTCTCCATGCAAAATCTGATGTTGAGGATATCTTTCTCAAATTCCAAAAACGTGTTGAACTTTTGCTTAATCATAAAATTAAGGGGGTTCAATCTGATTGGGGAGGGGAATATCGTCGTCTCCACAAATACTTTGATTCCACTGGAATTATTCACACCATTTCTTGTCCTCACACGCACCAACAGAATGGTTCTGCAGAGAGAAAGCACAGGCATATCGTTGAAACCGGCCTGGCTCTTTTAGCTCAAGCCTCCATGCCTGTTAAATTCTGGGACGAAGCCTTTTCCACTGCCACTTATCTCATAAATCGTCTTCCAACACGTGTCATCGATAATGCAACACCACTTGAACGTCTCCTTGGTGACAAAGCCAAACCAAACTATTCTATGCTGAAAACCTTCGGGTGTGCTTGTTGGCCCCTTCTTAGACCTTACAATGCACGAAAATTGTCTTTTAGATCCAAGGAGTGTGTCTTTATTGGATATAGTGGTGATCACAAAGGCTATAAGTGTCTTGATGTTTCAACCGGTCGGGTTTACATCTCACGCGACGTCATATTTGATGAACGTGTTTTCCCTTTCTCTCGGACCAAAACACCTCAAAATACCCCTACATATACCTATAAAACACTCTTAGATCTTGGCAGTATTATTACTTGTGCTAATGATAGGCACGAGTTGCAATCTCCTCTGTTTCCGTGTGCAGGTGCGACGGATCAAGCCGATCGACGTACTCACGTCGATCAAAACCCTGCTAGTGCAGGTTCTCATACTGGGCCCGAAGCTGGGCCACCATCTCCTGATGGGTCTTCAGCGGCCCATGACACGCCATAGAACGATGCAGCGGACTCCCCGTCACCTGGCTCCTCTTCGACATCTCCAGCCACCGGCGCTGCATCGCCGATCGCTCCTGGTGTGGTTCGCGTCACTCCTGCACCAGATCGCGCACACACCATGCGCACCCGTCTCCGTGACGGGAAAGCTGTGCCCAAGACACGCACGGATGGCACGGTGACATACACCGCTGTGCGTGCTGATAACGTTGAGCCTGCTTCCGTCGCTTCAGCTCTTGAGCAGCCTCTGTGGAAGGCAGCAATGGATGCAGAGTTCTCTGCGCTGCAACGGAATCAGACCTGGCGACTAGTTCCTCCTCGACCCGGCATCAACCTGATTGACAGTCGTTGGGTGTACAAGATCAAACGCAAGCCAGATGGGTCGGTTGATCGTTTCAAGGCCCGTCTCGTCGCCAAAGGGTTCAAGCAGCGTCATGGCATCGACTATGATGACACCTACAGTCCAGTCGTCAAGCCGACAACAATCCGTGTTATTTTGTCCCTCGCCGTGATGCAGGGGTGGACAATGAGGCAACTCGACGTGGACAATGCTTTCCTGCACGGCTTCCTCGAGGAGGAGGTGTATATGGTACAACCTCCTGGCTATGCTGATAAAAATCATCCTCATTATATCTGCAAATTGGAGAAATCTTTATACGGATTAAAACAGGCTCCCAGGGCATGGTTTGCTCGGCTGAGTAGCAAGTTGCAGTCGCTTGGTTTTACTCCCTCCAAGGCAGATGTTTCGTTGTTCATCTACAAACATGGGTCTGTCACTATCTATATTCTGGTGTATGTCGACGATATAATTGTTGTTGCCTCATCTGCTCAAGCTGCTGATCAACTTCTGGTTCAGCTCCGTCAGACCTTTCCTGTTAAAGACTTGGGCAGACTTGGTTTCTTTTTGGGTATAGAAGTCAAGCATCAGCAAGATGGACTCCATCTTTCACAGCAGAAGTACATCACTGATTTGCTAGCAAAGACCAATATGACTCAGGCCAAGACAGTGAGCACTCCTATGGCGTCAAGTGAGAAACTGTCAAGACATGTTGGAGTACCTCTTTCAGCAGAGGAGATGACACGATACAGAAGCACAGTTGGTGCTCTTCAATACCTTACATTGACCAGGCCGGATATTTCCTTCAGTGTCAACAAGGTGTGTCAATTCTTATCAGCTCCAACAGACGTGCACTGGTCCGCAGTCAAGCGAATTCTTCGATACCTCAAGTTCACAATGTCATATGGTCTTCTTCTTCAGAAATCTTCTACCACACTGCTGAGTGGGTTTGCTGATGCTGACTGGGCAGGGTGCCCTGATGATCGTCGTTCTACTGGTGGTCATGCAATATTTCTTGGAGGAAACCTTGTTGCATGGAGCTCCAGAAAGCAGCCAACCGTGTCACGTTCGAGTACTGAGGCAGAGTACAAATCAGTTGCAAATGCAACGGCAGAGATCATTTGGATTCAAGGGCTTTTAAAGGAATTGGGAGTTTACATGAGTCGTGCACCTATTCTGTGGTGTGACAACCTCGGTGCAACGTACCTGTCTGTCAACCCAATCTTCCACGCCTGAACCAAGCACATTGAGGTGGATTACCATTTCGTTCGTGAGCGTGTTGCATACAAGGCTCTCGACATTCGGTTTATTTCTACGCATGATCAGCTGGCAGATGTCCTGACAAAACCTCTCGCTACACCTTTGTTCATCAAATTCAGAAACAATCTCAACATGGGACTACCTCGTCGAGATTGCGGGAGGGTGTTAAACAGTTAGGATATTACCTGAATCTAACGCCAATGATAAGGTTGTTAGACTAGATAGATTAGCCAGCTGTAGATACTAACCGTAGATTGTGCTTATCAAGTACTTGCCTTGTACGATACGTTGTAACCTCAGATGTCTATATAAAGAGATCGTAGATGAGCCGATTGGCCATCTCGCCCTTCCCATCTTTTCATCTCTCGTACATCCTTAATCAATGCCTGATCAAGACTACAAAGCAATCGATCATAGTGTCTTACTAGAAACGCTAGCATAAGCTCACAAACAACATTCAGAACCAACTAGTGGTGTTATTGCTCTTTCCTATCCTATTCCTCGCAATTCGCGAGAACACACAGCGGATCACCATCTGCAGCAACCATACATAGCAAACCAGCAGGGGTGGAGAGGTGGGGGGGGGGGGGGGGGGTCACCTTTTCGCTGCAGTTGGCACCGAGCAGCAGGACAGCAGCGGCCTCTCCGATGGCAACAGCAGCGCCCGGCATCCGCCACTGATGTCGAGCCAGAAACCTTGGTGAAAAATGAACAACTAGTAAGTAGTAACCTCAAACAAGATAGAAGTTTCATCACCGCCTATGCATGATAGGCAGAAAACAATGGAAAAAGAATAAAGTCCTATACAGATTTCCTTCTTCTACACATGGCATGATTCTCTCTATTGCCTACACATTCATTCATCAATAGGCAAAAGAAAAGGAAACAAAAAAGTAATCAAGTATGCCTAGAACAGGACACACTTCGATCTTGAAGATGAAGTGTTAGGCTTAAGACACAATTAAGAATCGCACACCAGCCGTGCGTGTGCAGGCAGGCGTCGTTGACGCCGCGGTGCAGCTTCTGGTCATGTCCACAAACAGTATGGTTCAGGCCAAATGCAGCTCTTTCACGATCCATCTTTGAGGCGGCAGCGGCATCGGCATGCGTGCGTTTACTCAAGGTCCAGCTCGAAAAGGATAGTCACTAAGCCCTCCCCAGTAATCTATCCTGTAATCGATTCATCCATCTTTATTGGTCAAGTAGCAGCCACCATGAAACAAGTGACCCATTAGTTGAGGATAACGAGCTAGGTGCTGCTGCTACTAACCAAGAAAAATACAGTACAGAGGTATGGTTATTGTGTGCTTGCTTTGTCGGTTAAATTTTATGGAAATTTTACGCACATTCAAAAAATGTGTGCATATGATTTATGTTATTAAACTGTAAGAACTGATTTCAACTAATCATAGATCTATATTCAGTAATGTGCATACAAGGATTTGCTACTATGCTTAATTCCAAAGTCAATGTACACGATGACCTTTCTAACCTTCTTGGTAGTAATAGGTGTCAAGATGAGTCCAGCGTCAAAATAAACAGACTTTCCATATATTGGCGGCAAGGCCTCAATATTGTCATATTTCCTCATTGCTCGGGACTGTACATACTCCCTTCTGTTATCATTCATGTATGCATGTGTGGAATTTGGTGGGAATGGACTATCTAGCTAACCATGTTGATACTATGATGTGAATTTTAAGCATTTAATTTTCAGCAACACATGCCCAATTATTTAGTGTACTTGAAAGGAGATCAAATAAAAAGATAATAAAAAGTAAATATTAAGATGAAAGGGCAAAATGATCCTAGGCCCATGTGGGTTTTTTTTCCAAAATTTATCTTTTTTAACTACCATTGCAACGCATGGGAATGTTTGCAAGTAGATGTAATACAATGTGCACAAATAAATATCAACAGTATGCCAGGATCAAGAGTAGTGCTATTCTGTTCTTCGACCACATTCCATAGCTAGAACAAGAACACCATCAGCTAAATGGAGCCATTACTCCTCCCTTAAGCAATGTTTGATTATGACTAAAAGACCAACTTGTGGAAACAATTAGTGGGGACAGCACCTTCGGTCCCGGCCCGTAATGGCCTTTAGTCCCGGTTTGCCAACCGGGACCCCAGCCGCGGGACTAAAGGCTAACCCTTTAGTCCCGGCCTGGTTACCAGCCGAGACTGGAGGCTGTCCACGTGGGCGTCTCCGAGGGATCCAGGGCCAGGACCTTTAGTCCCAGTTTGTAACACAGACCGGGACTAAAGGCATCTACAGATTTTGCTTTTTTACTTTAGGGTTTTAGGTGTTCAGGGGATTAACGTGATGCCTCGTTTGGTGCGTGTTCGGGAATTAGTTTATGCATATATATAAGATTAACTTATCTTACAAGCGAGCATATATATACAATTATATGGAGATCAGAATTATCGGGACTAGAGCCCGTCTATTCGATTACATGGACCAACATCAGTAATGGCCTCTAGCTACACTAAATCGTCCTTTGTCGTCTATAGCTTCTATTCTCAGAAAGGTCGCCAGCTCCTCTGCAACAGCAATCGCGCGTTGCTCTGGTAGGTACTTCTCCCACATGGCCGTGTACTATATAAGAAGAGGAGATGAATATGAATATCAATCATGATAACAAAGAATGACGAGTAAAAATAGAGGTGTGAATGTTTATTGCTTACATCGTATCTGTAATCCTTGTGCTCAGAGGTAAACGTGCGAATGGTCTCGCAAACATAGTATCCACATAGATGCGTCCCCCGTGGCTGCTGGTCGCACTTTACGAGAATAGAATATATATAATCAAAATAATAATCTAGCATTACAAAAGTATTGAAAATAGAAGTATATCATACTACTACTTACCTGAGCCGCTCTAAAGGTCAGCTTCTCATGCCGGATACCGGGAGTCACGCACTTGAACCGCTTCCAAACCCTGCCCGACAAGGAAAATGATTTGCTAAGTTTTTCATTAATTGATATATCAGAAAATCATCGAAAGAGACCGATAGAGCGCAAGAATGATTGAAATTACCCTTGGAGCATGTCCTGCAGGCTTTTGAACTGTTCCAAGGGTCTCGATAATGGGTCGAAGGCATCAACTCTTCCCTTATCAATTTGAATGTCCAACAGAATCCAGTGGTAGCTGCACATGTATATATATATGTGTCAGTAACTTATCAATTACACTCATAAGTAAATGGACACAACAGAGTAAGACCCTCACTTGAAGTTGTATGGAAACAGTATGTGGTCACAGTAATTTTGATCTGTTAGAAACCTTAGAAGGTTTTCCTCCGTCTCCTTGGGGTTATCAGTTAGCGTCTTTATATGTATTTTATCTGGGTCAATAAACCCAATATTTAGGATGTTCCTACTTTTACATTCCAGAATCTTCATTCTGCATAATAGAGTACAAGTCAGAACAGAACAAGTTATATGTAGAAAATGAATTGAAATAACTGAACAAGTTATATGTAGACAATGAATTGAAATAATTGAACAAGTTATATGTAGACAACGAATTGAAAAACTTACAGACAATAGCAACTCATAAGCGATTTGTCGAGGGCGTCGGCATTGTACATCTGGAAGAGTTCATCAAAGTCGATATGGATGTCTTCGGGACGGCCGTAGTACTCCCGTGGGACAAGCACCACGATCATCGTTCTCCCTTTCTTTGATTCACTTAAGTACCATGTATGCAAGTAACGCATATTTGTTGGGAGATCATCAAACTTATCTTTGCTGACCAAAGGCGCTCCCATGACAAACTGTGGCTTAGGGGCTACCACAACCTTGGGTACCACGTCGTCTTGGGAAGCCAGAATGACTTCAACCGGGATACCCCATTCATCCGCCCACTTCTTTGCTAATCCCAAATCTTGCCCCTGCACCAGAGAGGGAACATTCTCGGGTAACACCCTGAGGGGTGGGATCGACTGTTTGGCCTGTTGTCCAAGCTGAGGAACGTCTGATCTTATTTTGCTTGTAGTTGAACTTGATTTGCTCCCACTTGCACTTGCACTTGCACGTGACTTGCTCTTTTGCCCTTCCTTCTGCAATGTGCGTGTATAGTCGTCAGGCTTATGGTGTAAGTCATACTGTGATGGAAGGGTCATGAAGTATTTTGCATATGCTATTTGCTTCTCGGTGTATTCCGGGCGGGGCTCGGGTTCCTTCTTTTTCATCTGCGCCTCATAATGTTCCTTTGCTATCCTGGCATTTTCCTCGTCGGTACGATCATAAGGTCTGATAGGAAGATTAGCATGAGGTACCTTTGGGAGGGGCGACAGTTTGCGCTTTGGGGAGCTCCGTCGCTTAGAACTCATGGACGGAGCGTTCTTGCTGGCACGCTTCCGCTTAGTATCCTTAGCGGGCGGCGGCGGAGACGGCCGACCCAAGTCCGGCGGCGGTGATCGAGATGGACTCGTGTTGTGGTGGCCGTCGTCATGTGGAGGGCTTGGAGGTGATGGAGGTGTAGGTGACCTGCGACGACTCGGAGGCGGTGTTGTCCTTGGGGCCGAGCCTGGAAGCTTGATGTAGTTCTTGTCCCATAGGATGACTCCACCCAGTACTTCTCCGAGTGTCCTCTCATCTTCGGGTCCAGCCATGTCGAGCTCCATATCATGAAACCCCGCCATGATTTCATCCACCCCGACTTTAGCAAAGCCAGCTGGAATCTCACGGCCATGCCAGCGTGCATCAGGGCCAGAAGGTAAAGCTTGTCCGACGGCCACCTTCATGGATATGTTCTTGAATTTCTGATGGAGTTCACATGATGTTGACTCCTTGATTCCATCCACGGGGTAGCCGGGACCGCCCTCTATCATTCTTCGTGCATCGTCGGACGGGGCCTCAGATTCAGCCACGCTGCTTTTCCGCTTAGATGGGGCGCCGATAATATCGAGTCCAGGATCTTCCTGGCGCGCTACTCCTCTAAGCTCGTCAATCTGCTTCTGTTGCTCGTTAAGCCTGGCAAGCAACTGGTTGAACTTGTCATTCTCCTCATCCTGCTGTCGCTTCTTTGCTCTCGCCCGGCTTCTGTAAGTGTCTTGGTCTCTGGCAAACCCAAGCCACCACGGGTAAGACGGACCGAAGCCTCGCGTTCGTCCTCCATGTTCGTCATTGCCGAGGACCAGTGTGAGCAAATCTTTCTCTCTATCTGCAGTGAACTGTCTTTTTCCCTCTTTAATTTCTTTCACTATCTTTTTCCAATTCTCCCTGGGTATCCTAAGACCGCCACTGCAGATGAGGTCCCCTGTTTCTTCGTCGTACGAACCACCATGCGCGAGGAACCAATTCCTTGCTCTCATTTCCCACTCATCACGGATGGGTTCAGGTACGATGCCTTTAGCTAGCAGATCTTGCTCTTTCTTATCCCACTTTGGGATGGCAGTCTCATAGCCCCCTGGCCCCAGCGTGTGGTGATATTTCTTCTTGTCGGCATTTTTCTTGTTCTTTTCTGATAATGCCTTGGCATCTTCTGACTGCTTGTACTCCTGAAATGCCTTCCAGTGATTCGCCTGCTTGGCTAGATACCCCTCGAATACTGGCACTTTCTTTGTCTTCAGATAGTCTTTCCATAGCTTCTTCTTCCAGCTACGGAACAGTTCGGCCATCTTCTTTAGAGTCCACTGCTTGACTTTGGCCCTCAGTTTTTTTGCGGCGTCTTCATTCTCACATTCTGGCAGGTTGAAATATGACATGATATCATTCCAAAGATTATCTTTGTACCTTTCGGCGACATAGTCACTATCGGCTGCCCCTTTGCGCTTCTTCCACTCCCGAACGCTGATCGGGACGTGATCCCTAACGAGAACTCCGCATTGCTTCTTGAATGTGTCAGCAGCATTCTTAGGAAGCTTTGGTTCGCCCGTAGGCAATATCACCTCAAAGGTGTAATGCGTCCGTGCGTCCAACTTTTTAGTCGGGCCTCGTTTCGTAGCTTTGCTCGATGTGGAGGCCTAAGAGGGAGAAACATTCGTCAAATGAATGTATATGTATACAATATAGAGCTATCTCCAATATTTTTCACATATTACAAGTGATTGTCGAACTTCATATGTATACCTCGCCGGACTTTATTATTTCTCCACCGGCTTCTCCACCGGCTTCTCCATCAGTGGAGCTATCACCTTCTCCCTCATTGGAGCTATCTCCGGCCCCATCGGCTTCATCTTCGTGTCGATCAACCTCCATTCCATCTCCGGAGGGGTTTAGATATGACGACGGAGATTCAGCAGGTTCAACGTCGGGGGCGTCTTTGATTATATCTTCGATAAGTTCTTCCTCTTCGAGGTTCCTGCTATGTGGATCCATAGTTCTGCAAAAAACGAACATTTGATTAACTAATAAACTAACAAACTATATATGATGCAAAATAATTCTTTTTCTATTTGCAAAATAATTCTATTTCTATTTGCAAATAAATTCTAACTAAATAATTCTATTTCTATTTGCAAACAAATTCTAACTAAATAATACTATATCTAAAATAATACTATCTCTAAAATAATACTATCTCTAAAATAATACTATTCTAACTATATGTATCTAAAATAATTCTATTCTAACTATATGTATCTAAATAATTCTATTCTAACTATAACTATCTAAATAATTCTATTCTAACTAAATCTATCTAAATAATTCTATTCTAACTATATGTATCTAAATAATTCTATTCTAACTAAATCTATCTAAATAATTCTATTCTAACTATATCTATCTAAATAATTCTATTCTAACTATATGTATCTAAATAATTCTATTCTAACTATAACTATCTAAATAATTCTATTCTAACTAAATCTATCTAAATAATTCTATTCTAACTATATGTATCTAAATAATTCTATTCTAACTATATGTATCTAAATAATTCTATTCTAACTAAATCTATCTAAATAATTCTATTCTAACTATATGTATCTAAATAATTCTATTCTAACTATATGTATCTAAATAATTCTATTCTAACTAAATCTATCTAAATAATTCTATTCTAACTATATCTATCTAAATAATTCTATTCTAACTATATGTATCTAAATAATTCTATTCTAACTATAACTATCTAAATAATTCTATTCTAACTAAATCTATCTAAATAATTCTATTCTAACTATATGTATCTAAATAATTCTATTCTAACTATATGTATCTAAATAATTCTATTCTAACTAAATCTATCTAAATAATTCTATTCTAACTATATGTATCTAAATAATTCTATTCTAACTATATGTATCTAAATAATTCTATTCTAACTATATCTATCTAAATAATTCTATTCTAACTATATCTATCTAAATAATTCTATTCTAACTATATCTATCTAAATAATTCTATTCTAACTATATATCTAAATAATTCTATTCTAACTATATCTATCTAAATAATTCTATTCTAACTATATGTATCTAAATAATTCTATTCTAACTATGTATCTAAATAATTCTATTCTAACTATATGTATCTAAATAATTCTATTCTAACTAAATCGATCTAAATAATTCTATTCTAACTATATCTATCTAAATAATTCTATTCTAACTAAATCTATCTAAATAATTCTATTCTAACTAGATGTATCTAAATAATTCTATTCAAACTATACTATCTAAATAATTCTATTCTACTACTATATCTATAAATAATTCTATTTAACTATATCTATCTAAATAATTCTATTCTAACTATATCTATCTAAATTCTATTCTAACTAAACTTCTAAATAATTCTATCTAACTAAATCTATCTAAATAATTCTATTCAACTATATGTATCTAAATAATTCTATTCTAACTATATGTATCTAAATAATTCGATTCTAACTATATCTATCTAAATAATTCATTCTAACTATATCTATCTAAATAATTCTATTCTAACTATATCTATCTAAATAATTCTATTCTAACTATATCTATCGAAATAATTCTATTCTAACTATATCTATCTAAATAATTCTATTCTAACTATATGTAGCTAAATAATTCTATTCTAACTATATGTATCTAAATAATTCTATTCTAACTATATGTATCTAAATAAGTTCTATTCTAACTAAATCTATCTAAATAATTCTATTCTAACTATATCTATCTAAATAATTCTATTCTAACTAAATCTATCTAAATAATTCTATTCTAACGATATGTATCTAAATAATTCTATTCAAACTATATATCTAAATAATCTATTCTAACTATATCTATCTAAATAATTCTATTCTAACTATATCTATCTAAATAATTCTATTCTAACCATATCTATCTAAATAATTCTATTCTAACTATATCTATCTAAATAATTCTATTCTAACTATATCTATCTAAATAATTCTATTCTAACTATATCTATCTAAATAATTCTATTCTAACTATATCTATCTAAATAATTCTATTCTAACTATATCTATCTAAATAATTCTATTCTAACTATATCTATCTAAATAATTCTATGCTAACTATATATTCTAATACTAATTAACTAATTAACCCTAACCCTAACACTAATTAACAAATTAACACTAATTAACAAATTAAACTTGCAAAAGACCTTGCAGGTTAAGGGCGTGCGGCGGCTCTGCGGCGGCTGGTCGGCGGCTGGACGACGGCTGGTCGGCGGCTGGACGGCGAGCGGCGCGGCGCGGTGGCTGGCGGTGGCGCGGCGCGGTGGCTGGCGGTGGCTCGGTGGCGCGGGGGCGCGGCGGCGCGGGGGCGCGGTGGCGCGGGGGCGCGGCGGTGCGGGGGCGCGGCTGAACGGCGGCGAGGCGGCAGCGAGCTCGGGCAGCCTGGCGGCGTCCTCGGTGAATTCCTCGCGCGCGAAACTGCAAAGTTTGGGCGGCGCGGGGAAGACGAATGTTTTATACCCCGGGACCTTTAGTCCCGGGCAGTAGCTCAGGCCGGGACTAAAGGGGGGCCTTTAGTCCCGGTTTGAGCCACCGCCCGGGACTAAAGGCCTCGGGCGGGGATTTCAGCGGTCAGGGCCTTTAGTCCCGGTCTGTGGCACGGACCGGGACTAAAGGCCTATTTTCTGTTTTTTCTTTTATTTGTTTAGTATTCTGTTTGCATATTTAAGAATTTAACAAAACTATAAAAATGAAAAGTGTTTGAAATTGAATACATAATTCAAAACTATTTTCTATTTTAAAAATTAATTACTTTAACTATCCTAACTATTAACTATTTTGCCATTTTTAATTAAAAACTATGTTTATTAATATTCTTTTTGCATATTTGAGTATTTGACAAAACTATAAAAATGAAAAGTGTTTGAAATTGAATAAATAATTCAAAACTATTTTCTATTTTAAAAATTAATTACTTTAACTATCCTAACTATTAACTATTTTGCCATTTTTAATTAAAAACTATGTTTATTAATATTCTTTTTGCATATTTGAGTATTTGACAAAACTATAAAAATGAAAAGTGTTTGAAATTGAATACATAATTCAAAACTATTTTCTATTTTAAAAATTAATTACTTTAACTATCCTAACTATTAACTATTTTGCCATTTTTACTTGAACTACATGAACATTTCTAATTTTGGTGGATGGCATAGTTGCACCAAAATTCAAGCTTTGTGCTAGGAGGTTTTTTTCTTCTACAAAATTTGTTTACGAAGGCTTTTTTCCTAAAGAGCGGTGTAACCGTGTCTGTCGTAGCCATGGAGAATCTTCATCATGCATTACATAAAAGGTTTAATACATTATTACATTATTGCACCAACATTCCTATCTATTATTTCTATTTTCTTTTGGGTCGTAGCCATGGAGAATCTTCATCATTCAGTGGGATGCTTGGGTCAGTTTTCACTTTGAAGGGCGGAATTTCATGAAACTTATTATAATCTACTGACATGTCTGTCTTGTCATCTACTCCCACGATGTTTCTTTTCCCTGAAAGAACTATGTGGCGCTTTGGCTCATCGGACGATGTCTTCTTTTGCTGATTTCTTTTTCTCGTTTTTGTAGACATGTCCTTCACATAGAAAACCTGAGCGACATCGTTGGCTAGGACGAATGGTTCATCCATGTACGCAAGATTGTTGAGATCCACTGTTGTCATGCCGTACTTTTGGTCTACAACTACCCCGCCTCCTGTCAGCTTCACCCATTTGCACCGAAACAAAGGGATCTTAAAAGTAGGTCCATAGTCAAGTTCCCATATCTCCTCTATGTACCCATAATATGTTTCCAAACAGTGCCCATTCTCGTCTGTTGCATCAAAGCGGACACCACTGTTTTGGTTGGTGCTCTTTTTATCTTGGGCAACCGTGTAAAATGTATTCCCATTTATCTCGTACCCTTGGAAAGTACATATAGTAGAAGATGGTGGCCTGGCCAAACAGTACAGCTGATCTCCAACGGTGTCATCATTCATGAGATGTGTCTGCAACCAACTGCCGAAAGTCTTCTCGTGTTCCCCTTTAATCCAAGAGTCAGTCTTCCCCGGGTTTTCGGAGCGTAGAATATTCTTGTGTCTCACGATATACGGAGCCACCACGGTGGAATTGTGTAGAACTGTGTAGTGTGCTTGAGAGAAAGAATGCCCGTCCATACATACTTTTGCTTTCCTTCCTAGTGTGCCTTTTCCTGTCAGCCTACCCTCATACCGAGATTCAGGAACACCAATCGGCTTAAGGTCAGGAAGAAAGTCCACACAAAACTCAATGACCTCCTCTATTCCATAGCCCTTGGAGATGCTTCCTTCTGGCCTAGCACGGTTACGAACATATTTCTTTAAGACTCCCATGAACCTCTCGAAGGGGAACATATTGTGTAGAAATACAGGACCGAGAATTCTAATCTCTTCGACTAGGTGAACTAGGAGGTGTGTCATTATATTGAAGAAGGATGGCGGGAACAACAACTCAAAGCTGACCAGACATTGGACCACATCAATCTGTAACCCTGATAGACTTTCTCGATCGATTACCTTCTGAGAAATTGCATTGAGGAATGCACATACCTTCACAATTGCCAGGCGAACATTTTCCGGTAGAATTCCCCTCAATGCAACCGGAAGCAATTGCGTCATAAGCACGTGGCAGTCATGAGACTTTAGGTTTTGGAATTTTTTGTCTTTCATATTTACGATTCCCTTTATATTCGACGAGAAGCCAGTCGGGACCTTGATACTGAAAAGGACTTCAAAGAAGATTTCCTTCTCTTCCTTAGTAAGAGCGTAGCTGGCACGCCCTTGAAACTGCCCTGGATGCATGCCATCTCTTCCTTTATGACGTTCCTAGTCCTCCCGTGCTTCCGGTGTATCTTTTGACTTCCCATACAAGCCCAGGAAGCCTAGAATATTCACGTAGAGATTCTTTGTCAGGTGCATCACGTCGATTGCGGAGCGGACCTCATGGACTTCCCAATAGGGTAGCTCCCAAAATATAGATTTCTTCTTCCACATGGGTACGCGCTTATCAGGGCCGTTAGGAACAGGTTGGCTGCCAGGACCCTTTCCAAAGATTACTTTTAAATCTTTGACCATATCAAATACTTCAGCACCAGTACGGATGACAGGCTTCCCCCGGGGTTCTGCCTTACCATTGAAATGCTTGCCTTTTTTCTTTAAGGGATGCTTGGGCGGAAGAAAACGACGATTGAACGGGTACACATTCTTCCTACATTTGTCCAGATATATACTTTCTGTCTGATCTAAACAGTGCGTGCATGCATTGTATCCCTTGTTTGACTGTCCTGAAATGTTACTAAGAGCAGGCCAATCATTGATGGTTACGAAAAGCAAGGCTCGAAGGTCAAATTCCTCTTGTTTGTGCTCGTCCCACACACGTACACCTGGTTCGGCCCACAGCTGTAAAAGTTCGTCAACTAATGGTCTTAGGTACACATCAATGTCGTTGCCGGGTTGCTTTGGACCTTGGATAAGCACTGGCATCATAATGAACTTCCGCTTCATGCACAACCAAGGAGGAAGGTTGTAGATACATAGAGTAACGGGCCAGGTGCTGTGACTGCAACTCTGCTCCCCAAAAGGATTCATGCCATCTGTACTCAGACCAAACCATAAGTTCCTTGCGTCACCTGCAAATCTCGGGAACTCTCTCTCGATTTTTCTCCACTGCCGACCATCGGCGGGGTGCCTCAACTTATCGTCTTTCATACGATCTTCCATGTGCCATCGCAACAACTTCGCATGATCTTTATTTCTGAACAGACGTTTCAACCGTGGTATTATAGGAGCATACCACATCACCTTGGCAGGAACCCTCTTCCTGGGTGGCTCGCCCTCAATCTCACCAGGGTCATCTTTTCTGATCTTATAACGCAATGCAGTGCATACCGGGCATTTATCCATATTCTCATACTTCTCACCGCGGTAGAGGATGCAGTCATTAGGGCATGCATGTATCTTCTGCACGTCTAATCCTAGAGGGCAGACAAGCTTCTTTGCTTCGTACGTGCTAGCGGGCAATTCGTTCTTTCTTGGAAGCATCTTCTTCATCAGTACCAGCAACTTTTCGAATGACGAGTCAGTCACACCGGTCTCTGCCTTCCACTTCAGCAATTCCAGTGTGCTACCCAGCTTCTTCTGGCCATCTTCACAAGTTGGGTACAACAATTTGTTGTGGTCCTGTAACATCTGCTCGAACTGCAACCTCTCTTTTTCTGTGTCGCAGCCTCGCCGTGCTTCAGAAATGACCCGGCCAAGATCATCAGCGGGCTCATCTGGTTCCCGTTCTGCACCCTGATCTTCTTCTTCATTGTCTTCCATTGCGGTATCAGCATACTCAGGGAACATAGATCGGTAGTTGTCATCATCGTTCTCTTCTTCTTCATCGTCGTCTTCCATCATAACCCCTCTTTCTCCGTGCTTGGTCCAAACATTATAGCCCGACATAAAACCGGACCGAAGCAGGTGGCTCTGAATGACTCTTGAGGAAGTGTAGTCCTTCTCATTCCGACATTCAACACATGGACAAAACATATAGCCACCACCATGCTTGTTCGCATCGGCCACATCTCGAAAAGAATGCACGCCTTCTCTGTAAGCGGCTGTGCGTCGATCACCGTACATCCATGGATGGCTCATCTGCGTCATGCAACAGTATATCAAACATAATCACGATCCTAAAAATTAGTACCGCACGGTCTAAACGAGAAAATATAGTTGCTAACCTTTTAGAATAAGTGGAAATAAAGAGGAAGAGACTTAAGCGTGGCTCGGGCACCTCATATCGTAGTTGTGTTCGGTGAACTGAAGCGGCATCGCTCTAACACACATTTCATCAAACACCTCTAGTGCATCCATGCAAAAAGGAGAGCTAGCACACACCCACTTAGATCCATCCAAGAAAAATGCAAGGAAGAGTGGAAAGAGGGGCTGCAGCCATATATATAGGCAGAGGACTTTAGTCCCGGTTTGAGACACAAACCGGGACTCTCAAACCGGGACTAAAGGGTGCGCACAGGGGGACCTCTCAGCGCGTAGCCCTTTAGTCCCGGTTTGAACCGGGACTAAAGGTTTGTAACGGGCCGGGACCAAAGCCTCCCGGGCGGCTGGCGAATTTCGGGCGACGTGGCCGGGCCTTTAGTCCCGGCCCAAGGCCCGGCCTAGATGGAGGCCGGGACTAAAGGGTCCTGGCCAAAGGCCCTTTTTCCACTAGTGGTAGCGCTGACCAACAGCACAAAATCAATCAATCATAGTGGCTTACTAGAAATACTAGCATAAGCTCACAAACAATGTTCAGAACCAACTAGTGGTGTTCTTACTCTTTCCTAGCCTATTCCCCGCACTTGGCGAGAACACACAGCAGATCACCATCTGCAGCAACCATACATAACAAACTGGCAGGGTTGGAGAGAGAGAGAGGGGTTACATTGTCGCTATAGTTGGCGCCGAGCAGCAGGACGGCAACAGCAGCGCCCGACATTCGCCGCCGATGTAGAGCAAGAAACCTTGGTGAAAACATGAACAACTAGTAAGTAGTAACCTCAAACAAGATAGAAATTTCATCACCGCCTATGCATGATAAGCAGAAATCAATGGAAAAAAAATAGAGTCCTATACGGATTTCCTTCTTCTACACATGCATGCTTCTCTCTATTGGCATGCTTCTCTCTATTGCCTACACGTTCATTCATCAATAGGTAAAAGAAAAGACAACTAAAAGCAATTAAATAGATGCATATTCCAGTGGTTATCTTAGTTGAGTGATCATTCCACTCCCTGCATTGTTATTGTCATACTGAAAATATGTACCAAAAATGTGGATAGATTAAATGATATGCTTTGCTGATACAACAAGTCTGACCACTAAACCTCACCAATTTAAGTGGTACGCAAAGATAAAAATAAATGCAGGAGTATAGAATGTTTTTCAAACTACTCAAGCAAGAGAAAAAGGCAGTCAACAAATTAAGTTCAAGCATCTAGTTTAAAAGGCAGCTTAAACTAGAAAGAGAGCTAAACTAGAAGGAAAGCTATCAAAAAATTAAGTAACTTAACACACCGTGGGTTCCATGAGCTAGCAACAAAAGAGAGGGAGCGGTTCAGGATACTTGTAATTCTGTAGTGCGTCTTACTGTGGAATAACAGCCCATGTTCTACATAAACATTCAGAACTACAAGTGTCCTAGAACATGTCCATTGTTCAGAACATTCCAGTTGCTTACATGGAGATTGTTTCTCCATCGGTTCACTATATTATATCCATGTATCCACTTAAGACGTCATCCTTCCCTATATTGTACATACAAACCCAGCTGTCATGTAGCATCGTTCTCAACGGTCGTACATTGATTTGATGCTAGGCATCAATGCTCAGACGAACTTGCAGACAACAGAAGTCCTAGAGAGTAGAACCAATCATAAGCAAAAGATTTTGTTTCCATGTGTGCGACCAGGACACGCTTCGATCTTGAAGCAATTTGCTAGTTAATAATCTGAATACGAAAAAATGGCAGCAACTCCGGGACCAAACTCTAAACACTAGAACTGCGTGGGCTAATAACCGAGGTGCGCATCGGAACCTCACCCTAACCCTAGAACGATGTAGCTTGATGGCCCAGGAGATTTATTCATGGTTTGCACCGCTGACACGTTCAACATGATAGGAAGAAATGGAAATTCGCAGGAATTAACGGAGGGGGAGGGCGAGAGGGAGCTCACTGGCAGCAAACAGCGGGTTGGGGAGGCAGCAGGGTGACAGAGTGGTGGCCGGCGTGACGAAGAGCAAGCTTGAGGGATGTGGCTGCCGCCAGAAGCAGCTCGGGAGAGGCCAAGATCCATATCGACATTGTTGTTGCTACTGATGTAGATGTTGTTGTCGAATTGCAGAGAGGCAGGCGCGCAGAGGTTGAGGCGACCTTCGTGAGGCTGTCTGCGTCGATTCCTTGTTTCAGATCATCAATGTCAATCTTGGTGTCCGCCTTGTCGACATAAGCTGTTGAGGTGTTGTCGTTCCGCTGCTAACAATTGTGGCCGCTTGATTCAACTTGTCTATGATACACCTCCTCCTCCCGTTACATCACTTATCATGGACTGCTGTGGTGGTCTGGACATGGAAGATGGTCAAATATGAAAACAGATTTAGCTACCAATATTTGGGACATCCTCAATGCACACAATTCAGTGTAATAAATAGGGAAAACATAAAATGGGCACTTTTTTATAGCTGAAAATAACTATGACATTTTCTATATGTGTCATCTACATCATCTAAGCACTGGGAAGTACAAAGGAAAGATCCTAAATAATATTAAATGTTAACTGAGAAAACATGGATGCCGTTCTCAAAATTGCTGGATTTTATGAATATTTTATATTAGAAGAATCTCTGACCTAGAATAATTTAAATACAACAAATGGCCATGTTAAAAAAAGTATAATTCAATTAGGCCATCTAGCATAATGTTTGTGTGGGCTAGAATGTTAAAATCTTACTACAAATCTTATCAAGAACAAAGCAACATGAATGGAAGGGTTGGATCACGTAAGAGTTAACTAAATGGACTTGCGTTTCTAGTTTGCATGCTAGTCTGTCCAGGAAAATTCGAGTACCTACACATTTTCTGGGGTCATATATAAGTGATGGCAAATGGAACTATTTCCAAAAAAATAGCCTCAAGTACAAACAGCATGAATGGAAGAGTTGGAATCACGTAGGAATTAACCAAATGGACTTGTGTTTGTAGTTTGCATCCTAGTCTGTCCAGGTAAATTCTGGGGCCTACATATTTTCTGGGGTTATATATAAGTGATGGCAAATGGAAACTATTTCCAAAAATAGCTTAACAAGATCACAGCTCTCTCACTAATCGAGGGGCTGGAGCAGACAAACATCCTACACACTTAAAACTAAACCAGTGATCAAACCGGTGAAGTCACCTACTAAATTGTTCACGGCCGAGGGTTGTTGATCAGTGGACTCACTGGTTTTGCCAGCTTTTCCGGGTTACATATGATTTTTTTCTCGTTTGATTGAGATAGCGATCCCCGAGAGCAATGATATCCTAGCAAGAGTACTGATGAGTAGCCATACAAAATCAAGTGCTCTCACAGCTGATAGTTTCCAATTTACCTTGAGCAGCAAAATGTGATCTTCAGCAGTATCTTTTATTGTCAAACTTGATACTGTCTTGGTTTGTATCTGGCCAATGCAGTGTGCTCTATCAACAACTTGGTCCTCATTGGAAGGATTCCACCAAACATTGAGCATAAGCACATTGTAGGCAGCCACCATTTTCAGACCAAGACTCAGCCTTTGAGAAACATGATAATAACAGAAACCTGCCAACAACAGAAGTCAACGGAGAATAAAGTGTGACACCCTAAGTTGCATGTAAGGCATATCATCGTATACAAACCTCTGGGACTATCTTGGGAGTCATTAACAGTTTTTTCTCGAACAGCAACAGACAATTTTCCTTCAAACCTCAAGTACGACACATGAGAAGCTTTCAAATGAACCTTTAGCAAATCCACTATTCCAGTCCACTGGGAGAAAATTCACTGTACGCTAAATTAAGCAAACCAGATGGAGCATAAAACATATTAGTGAGACAGAAAAACTATACATCCATCCATGCAGTCAAGAAATAACCAATACACCTTCAACTACGCAGATCTGAGAGTACATAAAAAATATCATGCTTTTTCTACTGCCAGGTTCACCAGAAATGCAGTAATACACAAAGCAGGAACCATCACCCCTGAAACAGCTAAGAAATTTGTAGGGCCAAAGCTAGTTTAGCAGCGATACACACAAGTTTCCTACCTGCCAGATATCTCAACCAACAACATATTGGATGTTCAGTAGCTCCATCACTGGCTGCGCCGGACCATTCCCTCCACCGGGACTCCTTGTGCAGTTCCAGCACCAATGGCTTCCACAGCCAAACTTGAGCATTACTGAACCAGTTCGCCACCTGACAGACCCAAAATCGTCAGGCGTAAAATTCACTCACGAACAGATCATGATAAATCTATGCTTGGAAGTAATGTAGAAGTAAACTTGTCACCTGGTTTCTAGTAAGGCCGCTACTGGCAGCTAGCATGTCCTTCTCGATGTCCTTTGGATACCTCAAGAGAAAGAAAATTTATCATCAGATCATTAGCTCTCGAAGAAAACGCAGCCGCTAATAGCTAACTTCATCGTGCAGCATGAGCAGCTTATGGATAGAGGAAATTCTCGAACATCCAGGCCTTGAGCACAAACACGCTCTTCAATGGCACGTTGCAGCCGCTAGTCCTGCTACAGGTTCAGGTGCTTCTGTATGAACTCCGACTCGTCTCAGCTGCTGCTCTGCTCCATCTTCATGGCAGAAACCTGCCGACAGGGAAGAGCCTCCGGCTGGCATCTCTATTACCCTAGCAAAACGCTCCATTGAAGTCATCACGGCTACTGCATCAACAACCACATGAAACAAGTAGTTCAGTTGTAAGAAACATAACAACAAACATGTGGAGAGGAATTAAATTGGGAGGAATTAACGGAGGGGAAAAGGGAGAGGGAGCTCACTGGCAGCAAGCAGCAGGGTGGCGGAGTGGCGGCCGGCGTGAGGAAGAGCAGCTCGATGGATGCGGCCGCCGCCGTCAGCAGCTCGGGGAGGTGGCCGCCGGCAGCAATCAGCAGCCCGGACAGGCTTGCCTCCCGTGGCCATTCCTACCGGCGAGCGGCTGCGAGAGCCACGACCGCGCCGCCCTGGTCATCCCCGGCGGCCACTAGGCCATCGTGTGGAGCTCGATGGCCACCACTCCGGAGCAGCTGCTGTTGCGTCCAGCACGAACGGTGGCCGGCGGCGGGGTGAGGATTCCATCCTCGTTCGTTGGGTAGCCGTCCAGGAGAGGGATTGGAGGGGAGGGAAGACGAGGCGGCGGCGTCGGCGTCGGCGTCCCTGTCCCGCGAAGACGGCCGTCCACCTGATGCGGGGTGGATTCGGTGGCCGGGGAGGAAGGACGTGCCGGCCGCGCTGGATGGTGGGTGGGGTTGGGCGGCGGCGCATCGATGGGAGGAGAGGAGAATGGGAGATTGGAGGGGAGGTGGCGGTGCGGGGCGGAGGGGAGACGAGGCGGCGGCGGCCGCCCTGTCCGGTGAAGACGGCGGCCAACCTGATGCCGGCGGCGGCGCGCATCGATGGGTTGTGAGCAGAATGAGGAGCGGTAGCGACAATGGGGAATCAATGGGGATCGAGGCTGCGCATCGATGAGAATCAGGAGGAAAGCGTGGGGCTTGGGCCGTTGGATCCGTGATTCTGGACGGTTCAGGTAAATTGAGGAAAAAAAAGACTATAACGGGGATGGCGGTTTCTGGAATCTCATTTGTTTCGACCTGTAACGAGTGTGCCGCTTCGGGTTTACGCACTGCATTCAACGCCAATGTTTCCTCTTTCGATGACTTGGGAATTAGCAATCCCAATTACGTAATTGCAATTGTGACTCTTCATTTGAAAAAGGGTTGGGTCTGCCGCTTCGGGATTCAACGCCAAAATTTAACACGCCCGGGGTTTGATACCTTGATGATTATTCATTCTCCTGCGTTGGAGTTGGAGGCTTCTCAAAGTAAGCATGCACGCACGCGTGCATCCTACGAGAAATCGACCGCCCGCCAATATCTTTTCCTCGACTCTAACCCGCCACGCCACCTCAAAGAAGAAGCGCGCGCGAGGATTCCGCTCGTACGTGCTCACGCAGGGATGCAGTAATGGCGTTTTTCATCATCTTTGAGGTGTTTTCCGCTCGTACATCTGTATATGTGGTTGGGGAAGAAGCAGCTCACCACGTTGTCTGTGCCGTCAGCTTGAGGGCTGCACTTCCTGATCCTCGGCTCCGCCCTTCCGTGATTCTGTGAGAAGGCGCTTCGACTACGCCCGCTGCCGCAAACTCGGCAAAGTCGCTAAGTCGTTACAAATTCCTAACCAAATGGGTGCATCCATGCTACTTCAATAACAAATCATCGCCATTCAAGACTAGCCGAGAGCTATTTGCTGCTACCCTTTTTTTCTTCCCTCGTGAGTAGTAAAGGAGGCGACGTGAAGGACGACGCAACTAGCTAGCATGGCACGGGGCACGGGCGCGTCAGCGTGAGTAACGTAATAACGTACTAGTACAGTACGTGTGAACGATCGATCGTGCGCCGGTTGGACGCAGCTCGTGACCACACCGTTGCATCGGGCTTCATTTGGACACCCAAAATAAATCATTATCGCCACGACCCCAAGAAGGCACATGAAATCAAAGGTAATAACTATATATCATGATCCATAAGATAAGGCGCCTAAATCCACGACATTGAAATAAAATGTGAAATGATAGTAAAAAACATGTATTTGGCATAAAATAATAATGTGCGACATCTCATAGGTAGGAACTTCAACGGATATAAAACCTGAATAATGTTGTGTCGATCTGTCTACCATCCCTAGTGGCCACGATGTTGAGTATCAGGGCGCAAGACGATGACATATAGATGGGCTTGGCTCCGGGTATGGCCCCAAGTGTCAAAGGACAATGAGAATTAAACATAATAAAAACAACATCTTCTCCCCCTTCTAAAAATAAAAATTATATCCGCGTCTATATGTGTATGGTACATAGGTGTATTATATAAAATGAGCATTAAAGTGGAACTTATAGTCACTAATGGAACCTCCTCTAGCTTCATTAACAATGCATGCAATACATCACAATTTTTACGAGTTATGACATTTTAGAATTAACCAAGTTGAATACGCATACTCAACAACAAAATCAAAACGAACAAAAGTGATTAATTATCCTTGCCATGGTTTGCTGACCACCACGGCAGCGCTGCGCCGTCAGCACCGACCGCGTGCGTGACCTTGAGCATGGGCCACATGATGCCATTGTTGGGCTTCAACGCCGTCACCACCAACGCGAAGGCGACGGCCAGCACGGCGATGGAGTTGCCACCTCCCATCCCGATCGGCACCTGCGTGCTTCACTCCCGCCTATGGTCACGGCCCCCCTCCTGCACCACCAACGCCGCATCCAGGTTGGGTGCTGGCACGTGTCGAGACACACGGAAGCGGAGGGAGTGGGGATGGGAGGGAGGAAAGGCAATGGAGTGTGTGCGAGCGAGCGAGTGGATGACACCGGCGTTAGTCGACAACGCTACTAATCTAGTCACTACTACCGCTCCCGTCCCACTCGCGTGTCGCGCCACACAACGTAATCACAATTTGGGAGTATGCACTATTTTGGGAGTATGTTTTCCCAAACATAATATGTCAAAAAAATTGTATAATAAATCACATATAGTAACTATTAAAACAAAATAGTTTTTTGAAAATTATTACTCCCTACTAGCGGTAGACCTTGGATGACGTCTCGCGTCGATGCCAGACAAAGACGGTGACAACTAGGTTTTTTTTTTTCCATTGGAGTACAGTACTCCCTCCGTCCCGGTGTATAGGTCCTGCGTGTAACCCTAGGTCGTCATTTTGACAAATATAATATAAATTTTATAATATAAAAATTATACTATTAGAAAGTACATAATCTAAAGTTTCCAGTGATATATATTTTGTAGTATATATCTTATATTACATTAGTTAAAATGACAAAGATACGCGCAAGACTTATACACCGGAACGGAGGGAGTACCTAGAATTGCTCTACGTATTACTTCAAATAAATACATAGCATGCAACCATGACAAGTTGTATTCGCGCGAGGTGCTCGCGTAAATTCATTCGAGTTTCGAGGCGTCTGTTTAATTCCTGAAGAAATTAGTCACGCCCGCAATTTTGTTAGGACCCAAATCACGGGAGAGGAATTAATCTTGCGTAGTCTCTCTGGCTCCTTCATCTCTCCCCTTTCTTCACCCACCGGTCCTCGCCATGGCCGCCACCCACCGCTCCCGACCATCGCCGCCCACCCCTGCGTCGCAGCCCACCGCCGTTGCTCCATCTCCTCGCCAACCGGCTGATTTCCTCGCCTCCGCCGCTTCCCAGCTACTCCAGTCGCTGATTTCTCAGTAACCCTGGATGGTGGCCTGCCGGCGTCGAGGACGACAGGGCCCAGCCTCGCGCCTCGCCTCCGGCTGGCTCTCGCCGTCGATTCACGGGCTGTGGGATCCTCTGCTGGTCCACGGCATCACCTGGGTCGAGGTCCCCTTCCTGCCCAACCCCGGCCGCCTCCAAGGTCGCCGCCGCGCGCGGTGTCTGGCACGCTGCATCGCCTGTGGGGCGTCCTACGGCAGGGAGGCCGTGGACACGGCCGTGCGTGCAGAATCTCGATGCCCCGCATCTGAAGGCCAGCTCGGGCTAGTACATGGCGTGTAGGAGCTCACCCCCAATCCCTACCCCCGCCGTTCAGGAGGTGCTTCTCAACATCAAGGTAGATTTCTTTTCTCGCGCACGCGCACGAATCAATTCCATGCTTGCAATGCATTTTCCCGCCCAAATGATGCCAAAGTTGGGAGCGAAATCCGCATTTTCTCATGGACGTTATGGATTGGTATCCTGTAGTATTCTCTATCAAATCTTGTTTAGTTTTTGTGATTTGAATCTGACGATATGCAGGACAAAAACAAAAATTATTACTTCATTGATCTGTTTCTTACTTGCTTTGCCATCCCGTCAACGCAATGTTTGCTTCCTAATAGTGGTAGGAGTGCATGCTAAAAATTAGACATCTTTATTTGTAGATATAACTGAGATAACACTGCATCTTTATCTGAATGCCGGCTCGGGCTAGTCCATGGCGTGTAGGAGCTCGCCCCCAATACCTACCCACCGCCGTTCAGCAGCAGCTTCTCGACATCAAGGTTGATTTCTTTTCTCGTGCACGCGCATGAATCAATTCCATGCTTGCAATCCATGTCCCCACCAAAATGATACCAAAGTAGGGAGCGAAATCCGCATTTTCTCATGGAAGTTATGGATTGGTATCCTGTAGTATTCTCAATCAAATCTTGTTTAGTTTTTGTGATTTGAATCTGACGATATGCAGGACAAAAACAAAAATTATTACTTCATTGATCTGTTTCTTACTTGCTTTGCCATCCCGTCAACGCAATGTTTGCTTCCTAATAGTGGTAGGAGTGCATGCTAAAAATTAGACATCTTTATTTGTAGATATAACTGAGATAACACTGCATCTTTATCTGAATGCCGGCTCGGGCTAGTCCATGGCGTGTAGGAGCTCGCCCCCAATACCTACCCACCGCCGTTCAGCAGCAGCTTCTCGACATCAAGGTTGATTTCTTTTCTCGTGCACGCGCATGAATCAATTCCATGCTTGCAATCCATGTCCCCACCAAAATGATACCAAAGTAGGGAGCGAAATCCGCATTTTCTCATGGAAGTTATGGATTGGTATCCTGTAGTATTCTCAATCAAATCTTGTTTAGTTTTTGTGATTTGAATCTGACGATATGCAGGACAAAAACGAAAATTATTACTTCATTGATCTGTTTCTTATTTGCTTTGCCATCCCGTCAACGCAATGTTTGCTTCCTAATAGTGGTAGGACTGCCTGCTAAAAATGAGACATCTTTATTTGTAGATATAACTGAGATAACACTGCATCTTTATCTGAATGCCGGCTCAGGCTAGTCCATGGCGTGTAGGAGCTCGCCCCCAATCCCTACCCACCGCCGTTCAGCAGCAGCTTCTCGACATCAAGGTCGATTTCTTTTCTCGTGCATGCGCATGAATCAATTCCATGCTTGCAATCCATGTCCCCACCAAAATGATACCAAAGTAGGGAGCGAAACCCACAACAGTACCATTTCTTTACTTCACACCCATGACACATGATTTGAGCTTGAAGTAATATATGTGATCTTGCAACAGTGAAAATGTGAGATCTGCATATTGTTCGGTCAGCATTATGCTAAGTAGTTTTGGATATTTTTTATTATGTTTGAGTTAGTGCTACTATGCTTACTAATAGAATGTGATAAAAAAGCGTGGCATGTTAACAGTTCATGCAAACTACATCCTTGAGTGTTATGTGCAATCTTGACATGATATAGATGAGATTAAACTTTTTTGCACATAGCTAATTGAATTTTCATTTTAGCATACTCAGTTGTGATACTTCTCTTATGGGTTTTCAAGATTTATGGTTGAATCATCCTCCGTTAATTGTTCTATGCCAATTTGTTGTGATCAACTGATCAGAATATACTAGAGGTAGGTGTTATGGATGTCTTCAACGATCATGCCATGGTGCTGGTCCGCCCGGGCGTTAGTATCTGCAATTTGATGACACGGCACTGCGCATCAACTGTAGTTGCAGTCTAAATGTGTGTTGTCTTTTGTTGTGATCGAGTTTCAGTCACAGCTGAGTGGAGGGTCAGGATACTAATAAGGTGATGTTGATTGTAGTGGGCAAGTGACTAAGAGCATCTCCTCGCAGAAACAGAAATTATGGGTATTTGGGAATAGTTCTGTTAGAGATTTAGGGCTAGCTTCGTATGACCTTCGATGGGCTAAATTTTTTAATTTTTAGGAAAATACGGCGTGGGTAGTTGGGTATGTAAGTAATAAAGCATGGCATGTTAACGGTTCATGCAAACTGCATCCTTGAGTGTTATGTGCAAACTTTTTTGTTTGATAGTGAGATTGGTAGGTATGTGTCATTTGTGAAATGTTGTAATCACAATGTTCACATTTCTGTCACGGGTTGAGAGCGAAATCCGTATATGGCGATGGATTTGTTTTGGCGTTCTCATAAGATTTTTGAGAAGTAATTTATTCTGTACAATTGCACATAGCTAATTGGATCTTCATTTTAGTATACTCAGCTCAGCTGTGATACTTCTCTTATGGGGTTTCAAGATTTTTGGTTGATTCGTCCTCCGTTAATTGTTGTATGCCAATTTGTTGTGATCAATTGATCAAAATATACTAGAGGTAGGTGTTACTCCCTCCGGTCGGAAATAACGGGGGGTTTTTTTGTACTAACTTAGTACAAAGTTTGTACTAAGTCCCCAACAGTTATTTCTGATCGGAGGGAGTATATGAATAACAACGAGAATTCTTACTTCATTGATCGGTTGCTTGCTTGCTTTGCCATCCCGTCAATGCAATGTTTGCTTCCTGATGGTAGGACTGCCAGCTAAAAATTAGACATCTTTATTTGTAGATATACACTGAGATAACTGTGCATTGCCATGTGACTACTGACTAGTGGCCTGCTTGTGTGGTGATCAAGGGATTGAGCAGGAGGAGGTGTGCAGCTTGCCTTCTCAATATAATACTGTCATTTTACCCCACACCTAGCTGTTCAAAGATCTTTCTTGCTGTTTACTAGCTGTTATAGATTGTTGTTTGTTTCCTGATTTGCCCCAATCCGAACACATCACCGTATATCAGGTCTTCTTCTAATGCTTCCTACAGTTGTCAACTTGGTATGCCATGTCGTACGCCATGTCGCACGCCATGTCCAATCCCATCAATGACATCCAACCTAAGTCGTGAAGCAACTAGCTTACATAGCTTAGTATAGTCATTAGTTGTCACCCGTTCGCAATGTATGCACGAGACAATAATCCTAGTGATTATATATTTTTTCTTCTGCTATGATTATATTTTCGGTGCATTTTTGCATACTGCAGTATTCCCTCTGCATCAAATGAGATGGATTTTTATTATTGAGTGTTGACTTAAAAGAACAGTAAGTTGTGTTTTAATTGATATGCTCCGAGATCCTAATCTCTGAACTTTAGGGCTTGTCGTGACACATTTGGAGGCATACCACATCTCTTTCCTGTAGCAACATTGTGCTAGTACCATATTTCTAAAAGAGAGTAGGACCTAATTATTCATCCTAGTTCCATGCCCTCTGTTGCTACATTAACATAAAAACCCTTTTTCTGCAGACTGTGACTGGTGGGCTCAAGGACTTGTGCTCGATCGCCATTGATGGGAGCAGTGGCCTCAGCCTGCAGCAACAGCGTGAGGAGTTGCAGCAGGTCGAGATCAACTCCGTGCGCAGGCCATAGCCAACCCACAAATCATCCAGGTGCAGCGCAGGGACAGGGGAGGCTGCCAACGAGAATGTTGTAGCAACTGAAAAGCTCAAGGTCATCTTGCTTTCCCTTTTATGTGCATGTTGTTGCCCTACTCACTAGGTTCCTAGAAGTACTTATTGATTGCATGACATGTGGTATGTGTTGGTTTGTGGTTGCTTGGGAAGTACTACACGCTACTGCTAGTTCTGGGAGCCATGGTTGGCAAACAGAAACCACCTTTGTGGTTGTGCTGCTGTAGCTTGAAATTTCTGCCATTTTTATTATCTTGAAATACCAAGTTCTGTGTTATATTCTTGGAGATGTATGCTGTAGCTATCTATAGGAGTCTTTTGTGTATTTTTAGTGTTGCATTGCAGTTGTTGGCTTGTGATTTGGCTGATGCTTGCACAATGTAGTAGATATATATGCACTGCCATTACTAGCTAGCAATAATCATTGTATAAGTCGCGGAGTCGTTTTCTCAAAATCTTGGTGACTAAACAGTGACTTATGGCTACTACACAATGACTTTCGTCGACTAATCACTGATTTGTCGGATTGGCGTCTCAATTTTGAGTCGCAACTCAAACATATCGAGCTACACTTTTATAAATTATTTGTTTTAGTCCTTGATTATGCTCATATTTGCTCCATGTATAACTGCCTGCATTGATTCTGCTCATCTAGATTTCATCTTGGACTTGTAACTGCTATAGAGTAATTCTACTGCTACACCCGGATTTGCATTTTTTTATAATTATTTATCACGTTTGGCTCAATAGTAATGCACTAGCGTTATATAGTTTGGTTGTAGTTCCATGACAAAATTCTGCTCTTGTACTACGGCGATTCTAGTTGTTCACTGAGTACTATAGCTTGGAGTGATGCACAAATCTCAATAGTATTTGATGCATTCTAGAAATTTCTGGTCCTCTTCTTTAGATTGCAGCAAGCAAAAAATAATTTGGAGATTGTAAGGTATTCTGTTGTGATGAAAATTGAACGAGATATTGAAATTTTAGAATAATTGACTTGCTTGAAAGCAAAAACATTAGAGTAATGCTTTTTACAAGGTCGAGTGGTTTCTTAACAACCTTTAATTATTATATATATGAATTATTACACTACACAAATATAGAACCTGTGAATTCCATGGAATGTGGTAGAAATCCATTATCACAATATGTGTAGTTGAAGTATCTGGAAGAGTTTTGTTGTGTTGGGGAAGGAATTATTCCTTCCGACCAATATTACTTCTCGCTAGTATGGATATATATAGACACTGAAATATGTCTAGATACATCCATATTAGCGACAAGTAATATGGATCGGAGGGAGTAGGTGACTTTAGATCCATGTATGTATTCTGGATGTCAGGGTTAGGAACTATTCCAAAAGTGCTTTCTTGCTCTTTATGTTTAAAATTGCATATTCTCCTGTTGTAGGCTGAGAAGATTGGTCTTCCGAATCCATGGATGTTGAAGCTCTCAAGAAGATGAACAAGAACTGTTGTTAAGAAGTATTATGCATTCTTACCCTTTGTGGCTATTATAAAGCAGATTCCCCGTCTCCTTCATCTTGGTCTAAACAAGGCAGGCAAGTGCTCTGTTCTGTCATATGTTAGTTACTTGCGTCTTAGCCGGGTTGATTTATTTATTGACTTTTTGTGGCTAGGAGTTAAAACATTCTTTCTTCTGTCTTAGCTGGTTATGTTACATGCAGTTGTTCACCGGTCTCCTCTCCACCAACATGTTCTACAGCCGGCGTTTTTGCGGGGGCACTCGATGTTGTGGATGTGGACATGTGGCACCTTTACGCGCCAGATCTGAAGGCCTGGTGGCGCGTCCACGTCAAGCTGCTCGCCTCCAGGTGGCCTTGACATCGCTATTCAGGAGCTCGTCGTCATCGGCATCCCAAGGTATCTCCTTTTTCAAGCTTGAAACGAGTGGATTAATGTGGGACAATGTTGTATTTGCTTGGATTGTCTGTATATGCCCATGTGATAGCACTGATTTCAACTGGTAATGCCCATGTGATAGAACTGATTCCAACTAGTATGCCCAGTATTTGCTCTGGACATGGATGACATTTCTGTTGTGCTGCATCTGTTAACGGAAAATTGAATTGCTGGTAGGGTGATGTGTGCCTATGCAGAATACTTGACAGAATCACACAGACAGTTTTATTCATGTGTTGCATGTTCATTTTGATCTGGTTTTATTCATCTGTTGCTATAAAAAATGGTACCTTTATAATCTATTTTGATTGTGTTGCTATAAAATGGTATCTTTATAATCTATGTTGATCTGCATTCTGATTCTTGATTTAATGCATGTCAGGCTTGACTGACTTTTGTTGGTTTGTGAGAAGCTGTGTGGCTCTCACTTTTCCACTTCATTGCCCGTTCCACAAATAGGTGGTGCTACTGATCTGCTGGCTGCGGCCTCCTGCGCCTCACGTCTGGTTGTAGGACTGGCCCGCTATCGCAGCTATGCAATGGTGGCGAGTTCACCGCAACTATGGCAGCGGTGGCCTCTTCCTCAACTGCATGGTTTAGGTGAGTTTCTGGTTCGTGCTCTATGATAGCAAGGCTACAAGCTCAATCTAGCACTCATTGGTATAGTTGTATGATTAGGATTTGGTCATGGCATTGATATGATGTGGCTGTCTGGAGCCCTATTTGTATCTATAACTTTTGACATCTCGTATAGTTATCTTTTTTTAGTGAACAGAAATCTTAGTTATCTCAAATACTAAATTGTTAATCCTGCTATTTTTTTGAGTGGTTATGCCTGCTATTTTTATGGTCTTTGCTCAAATAACCACTGTAAGCAATTATGATGAACAGTAGGCTAGAATACAAGCTTCCAAGCTCCTTTACGCATAGAAGTTTCATTAGAACTCATCTATCTTGCTTGTTTTGAACTCACTTGCACTTATGTTATGGATTTAACTCGCAGTGCTACGCCATTTTTTTTGTATCGAAATTTGTTGTTTCTTAGCTGCAAGTTTTAGAAGCCTAGGAAAATAGGAGGTTGCTGTATGATGCATTGGTTGAAGCTGATCTCTCCCTGTTTGCGATACCAAAATTTGAATGCTGAGGTTGTATTACTGGTGAGGTATAGATATTACATATACTGGATGATATCCCGCGCTTTGCTGCGCGACATTTCTTATGGTTTAGTTATTTTATTTTGCAACAATCTTGTCTAAAATAATTAGCCAAATCACCACATTAATATCTATAATTATGATTACTCACATGTAAACAAAACAACTTTGACTCTTGTATAGAAAATGGAAATGCAAGCATGGAACAAATAAGGTAAATGCCACATAAGAAATTAAGTTTCATATATTTGTTGAACAAATAGGCAATTTATACAGAGTTCCAGTTGTAAGGTAATGAGTGTAAAGGACTCGAGGTTTGATATCTAAATATTTCATGTACATCTCCTGCAATGAAGTAATCAGAGATTGGGCTCTTGTAGGAAAACTCGGATTCTAGCTCCGAATTGACGGCTGCAGTCAACCTCCTCCTAGAATATGTAGAAATCTGAGAAGTATGTAAAGATAATTAATAATGGTATACTGTATTTAATATTTTGGTGCAGCCTAGTTTATCCCAGCAGACTGAATTCCGCTTACAAACAGGGATGACTTGAGAGAAAGTCCTTTTAAAAAGTTTTAGAGAAAGTCCTGACAGATCATCCTATATGAAAGAACACCAATTTAAGGTGCTGATTCTAAAAAGGGGAGAGGGTAGTTTAAATCTGCCAACAAATTGTGATATCAATTCAGGCGGGACGGTGCCTACAGGCTGAACTGAAGACGACCGTACCTTGCAGATGTGTTCAGCAATATTGAGTCACAAAACCCTTGCAAATTAATTTAATCCTGCAAATAGATTATATAGCAAAATGAGTTACCTCCAATGCAGGATACGTCGTCTTGCTGGAATGCTTCCCTACAATAGTTGAGGAAATATTTGGAGGAAGAGAGTGGAGCAAATATGGTCCATCGATAGCATTTGACAGCAGAAAGAAATGGAAATTTTCATCCGAACAACCAGTGTATCTTCTAATTCAAAGCAAACCACCATGTAACAACCACCATGTAGATGTCCAGAAACCCGTGAAGGCCGCGTTGCTGCTCTTCCAAATCACCATAACTGACGTGATTTGGGCCTTTCAGGGGTATGGCTGGCTTGCAGCTGAGGATGAGAAGATGATGGCTTGGGTGGCGCAGGTAAACCAAGCGGCGGGTGCGCGAGAAGTGGGAGGCGAGACGGGGTCATGGGATGAGAATTAATAGCAAGAGAATAACCTGGAGACGGGGTCATGGGATTGGAGCGGACACATGACGGTTAGTCATAAATACAGAACGGGTCATTTCGTGAGGAGAAGTAACCGAAACACTAAAATGGACTCTGTAAACGTGGGCTGGACTTGTACCTCTGGTCTGCATGAAGTGAACGTGACGTGAGAAGTGCAAGGAAACAATAATGAAGAACGGAACATTAGACGGTTGTTTTCGCTGCGACCATCCGAGCATAGGGAAAAAGGCGACGTGGCCATATGAGAGGCTAGGAAAATAAGTTAGTTGGGGTCTCCTATATAGATATAGAAGATTTGTAGTGTTGTCAGTGTAGATTTATCGTGTATTCCCTTGAAGGGAATCATGCTCCCGTTTATGTGTTGTGCAGCAGTGAAGTGGTTTCATTTGCACATTAGAATTCTTAATTTTTAACTTGCATATCTCTAAAAATAAAATTTTGATTGAGTTGAACGATTTGCTATGCAGACTGTGGTGTCAATCTTGTCTAACTTCAGTGTCGTTCTCCTTTGGTTGTAGAATTGGGTAAGATTGCTTGTTCATCTCTGTTAACTCTCTCGACATTCTTCCTTCCTGATTAGACGAATAGATAGTTTGTATTGTTTCTTGATGCTAAAGTTCAATTGCCACCCACCATCTTCATTTTTGAATTTTAGTATCACTGTTTGAGCACATTGATTGTACAGCCTTTGCTGTGTGTATTGATATGCATTACACCTGGGATGATTAGATGACCATGCTTATACATGATAGGTGATGTGCCTTTCTTGGCCACGCTGTGCTCTGCAATTTATTCATGTAGGTGACTATTGGCTTCATGGGATCTTGTCTTCAATATCTTTACCATGGCTGCTGGACCTTTTAAATGTTATGATGCAAATTTGTCTGCATTTTGTTATCTCGATTGGTTGAAGAGGATTGCTGAAATGTTGACTTGTGATTCTTCCCTGCATGGAATGTTTAGTCCCTATTTTTTCCTTTCTAAATTTATTTTTCCCTCAATAATGAGGAGGTGACTCTGCCTACTCATTCATATTGGCAGCTTGGCATATATGTAATAGTGATTTCTGTGTGCGGATAAAAGCTTGCTAACTATTAACTAGTTCATGAAGCTCAGAGCACTTATAATCTGTTATTTGTTTTCTCTGAACTTAAACCCATCACTTGTTGAACATTCTTCTCATAATCTTCCACTTCTCCATATGCATGCCTCTGTAGTTGCTGGGATTTTAATTGTGTAAGTCTCCAAATTTAGATATGCCAATCTAACCCGACAACTATTGAAGTATGAGAGAATTCACTTGTTCATAGTCAGATTCGTCCGTGCTGTACTACACATTTTATATAGAAATATCCCTGACTCGTTGCAAGCTTCAATTAATTACTTTGTCTCTTCACTTGCATGCCTTATTGTACACTAGATGTGTTCTTTTGATTTATAATTGTGCAAGTCTTGAAGTATTGGATGATCTTTCAGCATCCTCGTCTCCGCTTGCGCAGCGCCCCATGGATGAGGATGCGTGCCGGCCACTGGACATGCTAGCATGGACCTGATGGTGGTTGGCCGATCCGTGGAGCTCCACGGGGACAAACAGCATGCCACGACCGTGCCTCTCCCGCTAGGCAGAGGCGCATGAATGGCAATTTGAGGCACGGAGGAAGGCCTGGTGGTCTCCTGCCCAAGGTGCTTCCGCTATCGACCATCTCCCTGACCCAAGGTCGTTGCCGACCATGTCCCGACCTGCTGCTGCCCGCCTCAGTCACCACTCCGTCATGCTGCTTTCTTCCCAACCTGCACCTGCCTGTGAGCTTCCTCTCCCCCTCCTCCTCCATGTATTCCTTCATAATCCGGTTCCTTTCTATCAAATGTTGGTTGAATGTGTAACTAGCTCAAAAATCATGCATAAATCCCTCGTGCCATCGAGCCACGCTGTTCTAGGGGTTAGTGTTTGGTACCGATTCGCAAACATATTAGATTGTTAGGCCTCTAATCTTCTGCATGAAATAAAAATATCCTAGCCCCCTCCTTTACTCCCTCCTGTAGGGAGAAAAAACCTTTCTTTATTCGTATCTACATTGTTAGTAGTAGTTCATAGCTTCAAGTGATCTGAAGGTGTTTTGGTTCTCAGGTTGGTCTTGAGATTTTTGAAGCGCATCCTGGTTGCGCATAGATGTACTTGATTATTTGTTGCTTTTTATGCTATTGATGAACGAATGTGTAGGCGGTATAGGTAGCATGCCATGTGGAAGAGGGGAAATCTGTTTTTCACTTGACTAGAAACTTATCAGCTTAATCATGCATATGAGTATGACTCGATTCTTTTTTATTGCCTTCTGCTTATCATGCATAGGCAGTGATGAAACTCTATCTAGTTTGAAGCTAGGAGTTACTAGTCATTTCTGATTCTGCTTTCACTAAAGTTTGCTTTCTAATGCATTGCAGATACTTGTGGCCTACCGAAAGATGAGATTTCTAGGTCGACATCGGCGAGGACGCTGTTGTACGTCCTCGTGTTCTGCTGCCTGGCGCGAACTACGGCCATGAGGTAGTCCCTCTCTCTCTCCAACCCTGCTGGTTTGCTATGTATGGTTGCTATAGATGGTGATCTGCTGTGAGTTTTGTGATTGATTGGTTTGTGCTATTGGTGAGCTTTCTACTATTTGGTTCTGAACAACACTAGTTGGTATGTTGCTATCTTGATCAGACATTTGCTTAGGGAGGAATGGCTCCATTTATTTCACCTTCTAGTTCTAGATATGGAATGCGGTAGAACAGAATAACACTACATTTCCTCATGGGATATTGTTCAATATTTATCTGTGCATCTATTATACGGTGGTTCGGCTAAAAGTAGAGCGTATCTCTTAATCTGGTCTATGCTTTACTTATTTACATGTAAAATGCGAGTGCATGTGTAGTGCAATAGTAATTAGTACCCTCCCTATACATTTGAGGTCAGACTACTTTACTAGTACTCTCACAAGGTTACTAGTAGTCTAAAACGTTTGTGTTTTGTGATTTGCAAGTAAAGAAGTAGAAGAAATCAAGTCTGGTTGCAAGGCGTGCCTCACCTCCACCAGCTCCCGCCTGTCGGCTGTCCGGTTTAGCTAGAACCGGTCCTTTCTGGCTGCAGCCGTCATCCGGGTGAAGGACGAGGAGCTGTTCCTCCAAGTGCACTAGCACGCTTCTGCTCTCCTCCGATTTATTGAGCTGTCACATTGACATCGGTGGCAGATGCGAGGCACTGCTGGTTTCCCTAGAGAGGACACCGCCGTCCTCGTTTCCCGCTGCTCAACCGCAACAACGATAGCGAGGTAATCCCTCTCTCTCTCCAACCTTGCTGTTTGCTATGTTTCCCGTAGATGGTGATCCGGTGTGTGTTCTTATGAAATGCAACGAATTGGTTAGGCATTCCATAAGAAAATCTTGCCAGGAAAATTTTGTGAAATGGTAGGCAACTGTGGATGTTTGTACATGTTTGCACGACACAAGCAAAGTACTTATCCTGAAGTTGCACGTGTTTTCTATGGTTGGCATAACAGATATTACTTGTCACTAATTATCAGTTTGGGTTTTTATTATAGGATGGCATTTTTAATTTAACATTTATATTGATGGCTTGCTATGAATGATTGCACGCAAGTTTGAAATCTATGATTTGTTTCCTAGCATGGAATTGTTTGCATGCATATGTGCATCCTGATGTGAGAATACTTGCTAAACTATTATCGGTTGTACCTTAGTGCCACAAACTCTGGTTTCAGGAAATGAACCGAAGGCCACAAAACTTGCTTCAGGTTCTGTAAAATAATCAAATAAACACAATAATGTGGACCTTCCCTTAAAAAAATTGTAGAAGCACACATGTTACGAACACTAGCACATACCTGCCAGGGTTGGTTTCATTTGTTAACACACTATCTGATACTACATGCTCTCCTTATTTCTAAGTGAAAAAAGAGCACATCTCAAAAGAAGGGGTAAATACACTTGAGGCTATATTCTTGACAGCAGGGAACTTTTGAATGAATACTTTTGTTTGCCTACTTATTTTAGATGGATGCAAAGAACAAAAAACTGAACCCTATGATTTTTGATACTTGTTTTTTACTTAAATTGTAGTGCATGTGTAGTACAATAGTGAAGTCGATGAAAACATGTGCTTTCTTAATGTTTAGTTGGTGCATGTGCTAGCCTATGATTTTTACATGTTATCAGTGTTGCATGCCCATGATTTGCTAGCTGGCTGTTGCCTAAATATGTTGCATTGATCAAAATTTGCTAACTGTTGCCTTTGGACGAGTACTGACTGGTTGTTTCTTATTGTCACCTTGGGTTAATTAATACCCTATCTAAACAATTGAGGGTAGTCTAGTTTATCAGTGCTCTCACAAGGCCTTGTGTTGGTGAGACCTGCAGGTGAAGAAGGGAAGAAATCAAGACCCAAAGTTAACTAGGTCATGACTCTTCTTTTATAATTCAAGGCGATAAATCTCAAGGCGGCGGTGATGGCGAGGGCATCTTGTTCAGGGATGACAACTTCATCCGCTCGGAAGACGCCGAGGAGAAGAACAACTATGACTAGAAGGTGCGTCCCGCCGCTTTTTACTGGAAAATTTATGTTGCTTTTTGGTGCTGCCCATTTAATGCATTAGTTGTAGGTTTGAGCTAATTTGGCATCACCATTGGTCTGTAGTTCTAGTTTAGGGTCAAGTTGGAAACCCTTCTCTGAATTTTTTGCTTTGATGTTCAGCACAACCTCTAGCCTCAAACATAGTGGCTTGTTAGGCCACTAATATTTTGAACGAAATAAAAAACTCCTAGCCCACCTTGTTTACTCCCTCCCAAAGGAAAAAAACAACCTTTCTTTATCCGTATCCACATTGTTAGTAGTAGTTAATAGCTTCAAGTGATGTGAAGTTGTTTTTGGTTCCGCAGGTTGGTCTTGAGATTTCTGAAGCGCGTCCTAGTTGCGCACAGATGTACTTGATTGATATTATTATTTTTTACTTTTTATCCTGTTGATGAACGGATGTGTAGGCGGTAGAGGTAGCATGTCATGTGGAAGAGGGGAAATCTGTTTTTCACTCGACTAGAAACTTGTCAGCTTAATCATGTATATGACTCGATTCTTTTTTTGATTCCCTTCTGCTTATGGCAATGATAAAGCTCTGTCTAGTTTGAAGCTAGGAGTTACTAGTCATTTCTTATTTTGTTTTCCCTAAGATTTTCTTTCTAATGCAATGCAGATACCTGTGGTCTACCGAAAACTGGGATTTCTAGGTCGACATCTGTGGCGGATGATGGGCACTGCTGGTGTCGCCGGAGAGGACGTCGCTGTCCCTGTGTCCTGCTGCCTGGCACCAACTATGGCCACGAGGTAATCCCTCTCTCTCCAACCCTGGTTGTTTGCTATGTATTGTTGTTGTAGATGGTGATCCGCTGTGTGTTCTTGCCATGTGCAACGAATAGGTTAGGAAAGAGTAAGAACACCACTAGTTTAATCTCAACGATGTTGATGAGTCTTTGCTAGTATTTCTGGCAATCCACTATGATTGATTGGTTTTGTGCTGTTAGAGAGCTTGCTACTGTTTGGTTCTTAGCTGATACCTTGCGGCCTTGATCAGGCATTGCTTAGGGAGGAATGGCTCCATTTATTTGACATTCTAATTCTAGCTATGGAATGCAGTGGAACAGAATAACACTACATTCATCATTGGATATTGTTCAATATTTATTTGTGGATCTATTATATGGTGGTTCGGCTAGAAGTAGAGCATGTCTCCTAATCTGGCGTTATGCTTTATTCATTTACATGCTAAATTTCAGTGCATGTGTAGTACATTTGTGGTCAGACTACTTTAGTAGTACACTCTCACATGGTTAATAGTCTAAAACGTTTGTGTTTGTGATTTTCAGGTAAAGAAGAAGAATAAGAAGAAATCTAGTCTGGTTGCATGGTGTGCCGCTAGCTCATGCCCATCGATGTTCTGTCCAGCCAGAACCGGTCCTTTCCGGCTGCGGCGGTCATCCGGGAGACGAACGAGGAGTTGTTCCTCCAGGTGTGCCGTCTTCTTGACAAGAAGGCTGCTCTCCTCCGACTTATTGCGCAGTCTACTGGAACCTGGGGATTCTGGCTCTGCATTGACATCCACAGCGGATGCAAGGCGCTTCTGGTGTCGCCAGAGAGGATGCAAGGTGCTGCTGGTGTTGCCAGAGAGGATGCCTCCGTCCTTGTTTCCCGCTGCTCAGCGACAACTACGATGGCGAGGTATTCGCTTAAACATAATAATGCCTCATACCTTCCATTAAAAAAATTGTAGAACCACGCATGTTAAGAACACTAGCACATACCTGCCAGGGTTGGTTTCATTTGTTAACACACTATCTTATACTAGATGCTCCTTACATGCTCCTTAGTTCTAACTGAAAAGAGCACATTTGAAAACAGGGGTAAGTACACTTGAGGCTATATTCTAGACAGCAGGGAACTTTTGAATGAGTACTTTTGTTTCCCTACTTATTTTAGATGGATGCAAAGAACAAGAAACCGAACCCTGTGATTTGTGGTACTTAAGTCCATGAAAACATTTGCTTTCTTAACATTTAGTTGGTGCATGTTCTAGCTGGCCTATGATTTTTACATGTTATCAGTGTTGCCTGCCCATGATTTGCTAGCTGGCTGTTATTGTTTAAATATGTTGCGTTGATCAAAATTTACTAACTGTTGCCTTTGGACGAGTGCTAACTGCTTATTGTCACCTTGGGTTAATTTATACTCTGTCTGAACATTTGAGGCTAGTCTAGTTTATTAGTACTCTCACTAGACCTTGTGTTGGTGATCTTCAGGTGAATAAAAGAAGAAATGAAGACCCAAAGTTGACTAGGTCAAGGCGGTGGAGCTGGCGAGGGCATCTTGTTCAGGGAAGACGATGAGGACAAGAACGACTATGACTAGAAGGTGCGTCCTGTTGCTTTTTGGTGCTGCCCATTTAATGCATTAGTTGTAGGTTTGAGCTAATTTGGCATCACCATTGGTCAGAACTGTATTGCCTAGCTAATTGATGCATTTATGTTGCCGAATTGTTGCCTGACTTGTAACTTTGTTACTTGATTTACCAAATTCTTTGTCTTGGTGGACCCTATTTTCTCTAGATCGTAACATGCTGATTTTTGAATGGATGTGTTGTTTCTTGTAGATGCTATACTAGAATTGTGATTTTAAATCCCATGAGTTCCGAAAGCATTTTTGTTATGAGAAATAAACACTAGCATATATGATTGCTGCCTGTAGTGTTGACCATCATGCTTGGTTCTTCTTGTGCAAAGATACCGTGGAGGACCAGATGATAGCCAGGGTAGCTGGTCAGGGTGCAGGTGGACACGGGTGTCCACAGTTTGCATTTTTTTGAATGTGTTACCGATTATTCCTGCTATATTATTGATGCAACTTATTTATACGTGCGATATTGATCCAACTGCATTTGCAAAAACCTGAGCAAATAATGAATAGATTGCAATGTTATAAACCCACCTTGTTTCAGCCATAACTACACTAGATATGACCATCCTCGTCCAATCTATATATAGTGTGGTTACTTTGCCATTTCTTTATAATGTGCATCCCTTTTCTTTTACTAAGTTTCTTTTACTCGATTATGTATTCAAGAGATGTTGACATCATGATTATAACTGTGTTCTGGGAGAATTGGAAAAGATACACAATGTTGGCATTCGATTATATAGGTACTAAGAGATGTTGCATCATGATTATAACTATGTCTTACTGACGAGGGTTAACTCGACAAATGTCCTAGATGAAGGACTTAGGATCGGGGAGATAGGGCGCTGGATGAACTCGAAGGTAAGGTTAGTCGAAATAGGTGTATATCGAAAGTAAACTTGGGCGTTCAACCTGGCTTGCTTTCAATCTGGCCCTCACCGTCCCCTCCTGGCCCCTATATATAGGTGGCCAGGTCTCAAGGATCGGGTAGGGTACGATACGGATTACAAGTATCGACATACGGTAGTAACTCGTATTCGACTTCTATTACAATTGGGCCTAGCTTAACGGGCCTCAGGTGTACTCAACTAACGGGCTCTATTATCTATACCCTTGTCAGTAGCCCCTGAGATTCTACCAGAATTGCAGATTCGGGTTGAATCTCTAATCTTCAAATCTTCGACTTGATCAATTCTTTGACTTCATCTTCAAATCTTCGACTTGGTCTTTTGACTTATTTTCATGATAATTTGTTTCGCAAGGGGTCTTGATGAACAAGCCTGACAACTCTGACGGATCAAGAGGTCAGTTAACTGCCGGAACAGATACTTGACACCTACTTCAAATTCAATCCCCTTGGACTTGAATTCGGGATACCGGTCAAACCCATTCTTTTGCCGCATTTAGGACTTATAAAGAATGAATCCCAGTGGTTCTAAGGGTACCCAGTGCGTCCACCAGGATTTTCTTCGCGTCGTAGACACGGATACATACCAGCAGAGCGCATCCATGTGCGTATACCGGGCCACACAGGACGGATCCCGGGGTCTTACCTTCGTGACAAATCACGGCATTCGAGTTGTGTTGCGATAACGCAACTCGAGAATCTCATGTCGCAGTCGAGTTTCGACTGAAAATATTCGGGTTTATGCAACCATAAAACTCGCTCCCGATGGGAGTAATACTCTTGCACTTCTCCAATCTCCAATGCTTGACTGATAAATATCGTCGGGTGCGCGCTCAGCGCTCCCGATGGGAGTAGCCCCCGAGGCTATAGTCGAAAAAAGGGTTTTTCGAGTATAGGCTCAAGAGATAACGCAGCTCTTCATACTTCAACTCGAAATATTTCGACTTCGAGATCCTTTAATTCGAGATACTTTCTTCTTTCGAGGTTCTTCAACTTGAGACTTCGAGATCCTTCAATTCGAGATACTTTCTTCTACTTTAGTTTTGAAAATATCAGCCCCCAAGGCTATAATCAAATAATTCTTCATATATACTTCTTCTTTTATCGGCGCCACCCTGTTTCCTTTTATGACGTAAACGAAAACGTAATTCTATACCAGTGCTGACCGTTTCATAGGCAATACTGTAACTTTCACGATTTTTTTACCGTTGGTGGGCTGCGCGTTTTTCCGACCGTTAGTGGGCTGGCGTTTCCGATCTTTGCGCCACGTCTCAGCCCACTATCCTTCTCCCTGAAGATATATATAAATGGCATAGTGGGGAATCATACTGTTCACCAGCTCGTTCCTTCCGCCGCCTCCATTGTTGATCTCCTTTGTTTCCTTCTCTCGCTCAGAGCCCCCAAGCGCACTTCCTACTGGATGCGCGTGAAGCATCTGGCCACTAAGAGCACCATGGTCAAGACCTCCGCCACCAGCTGGGTTCGTTCCACTATCCTGAAGAAGGAGATGGAAAAGGCCAAGACGGACGGCTTCATCTCCACCGACGATTCCATCATCTTCCCCAGCACTGAGCGGATCCCGAAGCCCCCGAGCGGTTATCGGGTAATGTTCCTTGCTTTTCTCCTTCGGGGTTTCTCTCTCCCTGCCCACGAATTTCTCCGTGGGCTTCTGTTTGTTTACGGTGTACAGCTTCATCAGCTCACACCAAATTCCCTTCTTCATATTGCTTGCTTTGTGACTCTTTGCGAGTCATTTTTGGGCATTGAGCCTCACTTCACTCTCTGGAGATCAATCTTTCGACTCCGCCCCAATGTTTCTCTGGCAAGGAAACCCGATCTGGGCGGAGCTGTTGTTTCTGTGCGCCCTGAGGCGCAATACCTTGAATTTTCCATGGCTGCATCTGTCCAAGGATGGAGGACAAAGTGGTTCTATATCAAGGACCGCAAGTCCTCTCCTGAAGATGAATTTGGCCTTCCTCCCTTTGACGCTTCTCAAGAGGTGAAGAAATTGAAGTCATGGGACTCGCTTCCCTCAGATGCGGAAGTAGCGCAAATTCTTCCTCTTCTATCCCGCATTCAAAATCTGAAAACAGGCCTAGGCGGTGCTTTGTCGGGTACCCAACTCATGGCGTTTTTCATACAACGTCGAGTTCAACCCCTACAACACCGTCTCACCAATCTTTGGACTTATTCTGGCTTAGAAGACCCTACTCGCCTATCTGAGGAACTGATGTCGAAAGAAGATGTCGACAAGCGAGTCAGGAATCTTACCAAGCTCACCAAGGAGCACTCAGTTGCTGACTTGAAAGCAGATTTCTTCGACTCCGTGCACCCTATTCCTGAGGTATGCATCACTTCTCTTAATTTCGACTTGCATTACTCTCTGGTACCCGAGCTCCTGCTGATTTATTACTATGCAGGGTCATGATTTTATTGTTTCTCGTCCTCCTCTTCTGGAGGCAGGGCCCCTACCAGCCGATCTTGCTTCTCCTTCATCTGAAGCCCCCGAGGCTGACGATAGTCAGGACGGAGATGATGTCGACGATTCAGAAGAGGAAACCAGCTCCTCGACATCGACTCCTCCTGTTTTTGCTGAAGATGTTGGCGTCGACAAGAAAAGAAAACGTGTCGACGACATTGCCTCATCGAGTTCTGCAGCAGCTGGGAAAATCCCCGCTCTTGCAGAAGATATAGAATACTTCGACATGCTTGCATCGTAAGTACTATAGTTGATTTTTCAATTGCCTTATTTTTGCCTTTTTCCTATAACTTGAATTTTTCATGCAGTGATGATGAAGAAGTACCAACATGTGCGACGGCTGTTCCACCACCTTCTCCTGTGGAGGTTGATGAGCCTGTCGAACCAGATGTCGCTCCGAGGACTACCAGGGCCTCTGTAAAGAAAATTTCTCAAACTCAAGCCCGAAGCCTCAAACGTGCGAAGAAAACCAAAGAAGCCGAGGTTTCACTGGAGGCCCATGCGTCTACAGTTTCTTCTGATGATGTGAGCAATTCTTCTTTCCCTTCTTTCCTTTTACGCACTTCTACTCTTACACTCCTTTTTTATCAGGCTTTGATGAAGAGATTCGTCGCCCTGGGCACGGAGTGTGCGGGGTACCTAAAGGTTGCCAAAGCTTCCGAAGGTACAATTTTGATACTCAATTATCACTTTTCTTCTGTGCTTTGTCTTATGCTGTTTATCTGACTTCCTTTCGTCTGCTTCTGCAGCTACTTTGGCGAAAGCCAATGCTCGCATTACGTCACTGGAAGCAGAGCTCAAAGCTTCGCAAAAAGCTTATGATGCTGCGACCGTTGCTAAGGCAACTGCTGAGAAGTCGCAAAAATCTGCGCTTGCCAAGGCGAAAATGGTTGAGAAAGCGCTAGCTGATGCCAACCAGGAGCGTGCTCAACGAGAGCAAGCCGTGGCAGAACGTCTTCACACTATGTCTGCTGCTGCCGAAAGTAAGTTTCTTCGACTTGTCTTATGTTTTCGTCCCCTGTTGCACTGGTTTATTTATTGACACCTGCCTCTTCCTTTCTTTTCTGTTGCTGCAGAATTCACAGGGGTATCTCCGTCGTCCCTTCAAACGGATGACGATTCTCTTATGGATGCAGTTAATCAACTCGAGGAAAACTGGATATCTATCCAGGAAAACTTTGAATTGGTTAGTCGCGTCTTATCGCGACTGTTTGTCGGCTTGTGGCCGAAGAGGAAGGCGACAATTCCGAAGGATAACTTGTCTGAACTCGCCAAGTCCTTCGACACCTCTGAAGACCCTCTTCTCCAATTCAAAGCTCTTGCCATCAAGCGTGGTGCTGAAGGTGCTATTGCGCTTTCTCTTGCTCATGGGACGGACTTTGATTGGGGGAAAGTTGACACCCCTCTTGGCTATACTCGTGACGAGATGAAGGTGTTCTTTGAGAAGGCGAAGAAATTGGCGCCTGCATTGCTAAATACGATCTCTCCTTCAGCGGCCTCTGCTGTGCCTATCGCACCATCTCCGGCGCCGAAAGCTCCAGTGCCACCGTCTGTTTCCAGCGAGGAAACTGCCGTGCCCCCTTCTTCCACGGAGCACAATGCTGAGGTGGCGTAGACTCGGCCTTCTTGTAATTTTTTAATTTTCTCCTCTTGAATGTAAGGACTTCCATTAGGCGCAACCCGAGAACCTTAGCCATAGGGTTGTGCTCTTATGTAAATATATTCTCTTCATATGAAGTTTTATGCTGTCTTTCTGAAATTGCTTCCCCTTTCTTTACTTTTGTAGTCGAGGAATGTTCATGATCCTTCGACTTATGATTCTGCTCCTTCCTCTGCTCGTGGATTCAGTCTTCAGGTTTCATCGACTCCTAGTCGATGTAATCAATGCGCAGAATATTCCTCGAGGATTTCTGACCTTGAGGTTCGTTTGACTTCAGCCAAACGCCAAGCTCAGATGGCGTTTGACAAAGCTAGCAAAACTTCTGCTCTGATAAAGCAGGTGTCGACTCTTGGTGATGAAATATCCAGCTTGACGGCGAAGATTTTGCATCACGAAGAGTGTGATTCTTTTGTTCTTGGCATCGTCGAATCCGCCTGCGAAATGTTGCGATGTAAGCTTTCTTTCGACTTATTTCTTTCTCTTTGTACTGTTACTTTCGTGATATCTTTTGCCTTTATAGGCACTTGCTTGGACTTCGCTGCGGAAGATCGTCGAGTTACCGAACGAATTGCAGCTCTGGAGAAGATGTCCGCAGGTGTTGAAACTTTATGGTCTGATCCTCGACGTCGCGGCGCCATTGTACTGCTTCAGGACCGTGCCCAGCATATTGGCGAGGCAGTGGATGGTTGTAGGAAAACTCTTACAACCATGCACTCGGTCATGCTTCCTCGAAATCCTCTTCCTGCAACTTTCCCGTTTCTCCTTGATACTTTCAGATCCAGCCAGCGGATTCACCGTTTGATAGAGCTGAACTTAGTGGCTGGTGCCAATTTTGCTCTTGGGTGGATACGCAAGTGGCATCCAAGACTTAACTACAGTTCTATGTCATTGAGCTATCCTCCTGGTGGGGCAAGCCTTCGAGTACATTTAGAGAGTACCTTGCAGCCTGCCCGACGAATTATAGCCAGGTTGTTGCAAGAAGACTCCGCCTTTTTCCGCGAGTTTCACTACTTGGACCCTTTAGGTGTAGATGATTCTGACAACCCGATGTTGTAAAGTATATGTGAAACACGAGAGCTTTGTTTATTCCGCGACTAGATGTCTGAAATTTATTCTCAGGGCGTATTTGTATAGTTCGTGCATTTACCGCATCTTCTTCTTGAAAGACTCGTAAACTCGAATATGAGGAACGATTCATCTTTATTTATACTTGTAACATAAGATACACGGGGTGACCCAAAAGATCCGGCCTATGACCTGTGTTCTGGATCTAGAGGGCATTGCCCCTGGCACAACTCGTGGCTTTTACAGCCTTTGTATTCTGCTCTTCTCTATGTTTATGATGTCGCCGTTTTCCCTTCTTCTCCTATGCCTTCGCCTTCTCCTGGTGTTTCTACTCGTGGTTTCTTTGCCTCGGGTTCCGCGACGCGTCCCTCGAGTAGCTTGATGCCTTCTGTAGTCGTGTTCTTCGTTTTCTCTGCATAGTTGGCTATCATACCAAAGTTTTGTGCCATCTTGTGGAACTCCCTGTCGCAGAGATCTGAGACTTCAAAACTTCCCTTCACTGTGATGATTCCTCTTGGTCCTGGCATTTTGAGTACCAAATATGTGTAGTGAGGCACTGCCATGAATCGCGAAAACGCGGGTCGTCCGAGGATCGCGTGATATTGTGATGGCCAGTCCATGACTTCGAAGTCTAGCTTGTCTCTTCTATAGTTTTGTCGGTTGCCGAAGCAAACATTGAGTGCTATTCGACCCAGCGGGTAGTTAGCACTTCCTGGTACGATTCCATGGAAGGAACAATCTGTTGGCTTTAGGAACTCTAGTGATATATGCATTGCTCGGAGCGTTTTTGCATATATCAAGTTAATTCCGCTCCCTGCATCCATGAATATTCTATCGACATCGTACGCGCCGATTTGGGCTTTGAGTACCAGAGGCGCGTTTCCCGGCCGAGGTACTGTTATAGGGTGATCTTCTCTGTTGAACTCTATTGGTTGCTCTGACCAATGCAGATATTCTGTTGTAGCTGGAGGCGACAGGACTGCTAAATTGACTTGTTGAGTTATACTCTTTTCTTCTTTGTTCGACTTGGGTACTGGTTGTATCATTGATATGATGTGTCCTTTTGATGGGACGTACCCGTCGTCGTCGTCGTGCCCATTGTTTTGCTGGTCTTGTCCCTGAGTAGCTCCGTTGTTTCCTTGCTGCTTTGCCGGAGGGTTGTTGTTTCCTTCGAATCCTTGTTGTCTTGCTTCGATTTGCTTATTTACTGCCGCTTCTTTGAGTTTCAAGAATGTTGTACAATCTTTCATTGCATGCCTTGATACTCGCTTCCCGTCGACGAACGCTGAGTGTATATGACAAGGCCCATTGAGCATCTCTTCCGGTGATGGATTGTATTCTCTGGATTCTCTTGGTGGGAACTTCTTATAGTCCTCTTTTCCATAGCTTCGATATCCCAAGCTTCTGCGATCACTTCCTTGATAACTGTTGTCTTTGTATCCTGCGGCGACTTGGCTATGAGGGCCGTAGGTATCGTAGTTTCGGGATCGTCTCCTTTGACTTCCATATCTGTTTCTTCTGTCGTCTTCTGGAGATCGTGTCCGTTTGTTGTTGCACGCATCTTCTCCATCTGCAAATCTGTTTGCTGTGTCCATGAGGTCTGACACTGTTTTCGGCTTGATTCTACCCATCTCTTCGACTAGGTCTCTTCACCTTAATCCAATGATGAATGCGTCTATTGCTCTTTCGTCTGAAACTTCGACTGCTGAGTTTTTGATGAGGCTCCATCTTTGGATGTATGCCCGCAGTGTTTCGTCGCGTTGCTGTACGCATGCTTTGACTTCTTCTATTGATGCTGGCCGCTTATATGTCGACCTGAAATTGCTTGTAAATTGCTTTGTAAGGTCTTCCCAGCTTCCAATAGATTCTTTTTCTAGCTTGCTTAACCATGACCTTGCTGCGCCGGTGAGGTGTAGTTGCAAGCTTTGCATTGCTGTTTCTTTGGTTCCTCCTAGTATTTGAACTGCTTGTAGGTAATCAGCGAGCCATGATTGTGGTTCCTGTGATCCGTCGTACTTTTGCTGATCATGAGGTAGCTTAAATCCTTTAGGAACTGGAGTGGTGCGAACCCTACGGGTAAAGCACGATGCCCCCATCTCCTTTTCGTCGTCTTCATAGTCGCGCCTTTCATTTGGGGATCGTGACCTTCTTGTTCCACCATGCTGTTTTGGTGACGGCGATCGAGATCGATATTTGCTGCTTCTATGTCGAGGACTGTTATGACGGCGAGGTGACCTTGCTTTGTGTGCTTCCTTGTGGTGATGTGCTTCTTCTCCTTTTGCTGATAGCTTGTGGCCTACCATGTTGAGTCCATTCAATGCTGCTCTATGCATGTGTTCTCTAGGATCCCCTGGACTTGGTCGAGTTGTAAGTAGATACGCTTGTGCTGCCACTAGTGCTGCTTTAGGAGTTTTTAGCAGGATGTTTCCCTGCTCGTAGACCGATAGGAAGGACGAGTCGAGGTTTTTCGAGATACTTTGCCTGTCGGAGTACTCGAGATTGTCGTACCTTGAGCCGTGCCGACGATTTTTCCTTGCGTTGCTGTATGATGCGTCGCTTCTTGCCTTACGAGCGGCTTCGCTGGCTGCTATGGCTGAATTTCTTCTTCTTTGTATCTCTGTCTTCTCCTTTGCTAATTGCTTTGCTTGCTGCCTAAGGGCATAATGATACCCAAAGAGCATGTCTTTGCTGGAATTTGATGGTATTGGCGTGCCGTGCTCTACGGCTTCTCTTATTGTTTTCCACTCGTCGACTGATAGTCGAATTTTTTCCCTGGTTGTGAGGGACTCCACTGTTTGACCTTCTGTTAGGTGATTTGCTCCTCTATCAATGTTTGCTGGGTTTATCACTGGGTTGTTATTTTCATCAAATTCTTCTGAGTTGTCGCCTATAATGGCGAGTACCTGGCACTGCTTGCCGATGCTGTTGTTGAAGCTTGAGAAGATCGAGTCGCCGTCTTCAGAAAGCTCTAATCCTGTCTTCCATGTATCTGTCGACTTGTCTGTGGTATTGTTATGGCAGATCGTGAGATCTTCGAATTGAACTTCCATGTCGAGATTTTTCTTTTCTTCGTTGTCTTCTGCGATCTTTCCTTTTTGCACTCCCTTTGGGCTGACCGGCGAATTTACTTCGCTGGAAGAGCCTTCAGAATACTCTATCATTACTGTTGTTTCGGGTTCTTGTGCCGACGGATCTTGATCTTGTTTCGTCGGATCCGAAAGGCGAGAGGAACCCGACGGCCCGATGAAGATACTCAAACTTCCAATTGCTAGCTCCACCTCCTGACTTTCGTCGACTTCTGAACTGCTGTTGGCTAAAAGCGAAAAAGCCGTCGAATTCATGATTCCAACGCCCAAAGTCCCCACGGTCGGCGCCAATTGACGAGGGTTAACTCGACAAATGTCCTAGATGAAGGACTTAGGATCGGGGAGATAGGGCGCTGGATGAACTCGAAGGTAAGGTTAGTCGAAATAGGTGTATATCGAAAGTAAACTTGGGCGTTCAACCTGGCTTGCTTTCAATCTGGCCCTCACCGTCCCCTCCTGGCCCCTATATATAGGTGGCCAGGTCTCAAGGATCGGGTAGGGTACGATGCGGATTACAAGTATCGACATACGGTAGTAACTCGTATTCGACTTCTATTACAATTGGGCCTAGCTTAACGGGCCTCAGGGGTACTCAACTAACGGGCTCTATTATCTATACCCTTGTCACTTACTAATTGTTAGATTATAGGAATTTGGCCGACGAGCAGTACCATCAAGGCTTTTATTTGCTTGCAGGACTGGCTATATCTTGCGGTTGAGTTTTCCTAATGTTTTACATTAGGACAGACTATGATTGTAAATTTTCAATTCTGTAGACCCTTCATGCTTGAACACAACAACACCGTAGATCTTGACGACCAAAACTGTCAGGTAACTCCTTATGCTGAAGTAAATTATTTCTTCTTAAGAAAACTAAGATGGTTACTATTGAATAAATCTAACGATTAATTTGTTTGAATACAAAATAGCTTCTTTGACTTCACTGCCTAGCTATGTTGCCGAAATGTGCATAGTATTTTATTGTTTTGCACGCCTCTTGTATGTTGATCTGTTATAACCAGATCTAGCTATTTATGAATTTTCCAGATTCTTGTGACAATGGCAACAAATTGACGTGCGGAATGATGTTTACACTGATTCTTATTGAAAGGTATTATTCCCATTCTCTTGCGGAGCATGTTCTCTTTTCGCTGAATATAATCATGCTTCGAGTAACCTTTAAAATCTAAAGACTGCATTTATGCTTAATCAAAGAGCTCTTTTTTGTCTTCTCACAAATGGGCAAACTTTTATCTTTTTCTGAGAGCGTGTTAGCTGACTTGTACCTTCATTTGTATTCTTGTGACAGCAACTTGCCATTCTACTCATTTGGTAATGTCGTAAGTTTCTGTTATAACCGAAACTTGGATAGAAAATAAGGATGCTATCCAGATAATAACTTGCTATCTTACTTCAGTTTTGGAAATATATATACACGGAGTATGCGTTTCCTTTGTCTAAAGAATTTCCTTTGACTGTTTATTGAATTGTCATAATATTTCCTATTATCAAGTTTCTTACAAGTAAAAGAGCTGCTTCTATATTAAGTTTGGCAATTATGGAGAAGTCTGGGTCTGTTAGAGTTTGATGTCAACTTCTTGTATCTCGTTTAGGTAGTAGTGTGGGAATTTTTCAGACTTTTCATTCACGGTTGACCATTCCAATAGAATCGATAAAAAAAATAGCATGTAATGACTATCACTCAACTTAGTATACGTTATGTTCATTATCACTGAACTGAGACAATGTTCTACTTCACCTAGAGAACATCAGAAAACAATACAAGTTTTTTCAGTTACCATGGATTTTCTGGTGCAGAATTATCAATATTTTCTATCATAAAGTACTTAGTCATGTGATAATGTCATGTGATATTTTGGCAGAAGAATTTCCTAGGCATAAAGACCACATATTTTTGCATGTTATTGTCTTGAAATTGTTGCTTACTGCTGTAGAATTTCATAGAGGCAAGACATAGGCAGAGGATCCCCAACGTCTTCATGTTTTTCTGCATGGTATCCACTTTAGTATGCAGCCCATAAAACGTCTGCCTGGCATGCTTAGCCCGCATGCGTGGTGGGAATGGGCATGTCGTCCTTGCGGGCCAAGGCACTTGCCCACCTGCATCCTGAGTTGCTAGGACATGCACACGCTAGATCTTCAGAATGGGTTGGGCACGTTCACGGAATGCATGAGATTGAGCCTCTCACCCTCCAAGGCAAAATACCGAGTGCATGTTCCGGCTTGGTTGTCATATTCTGAATTTCTTTATGGGTTCCTTGTTATTAAAGTGTCAATATTTTTCAGGTTATATTTGCAATGCGGGAGATGGTAAACAAAGATTATAAGAAGCTCGTGTCAAATTCCTCACTACAGTATACCATCATTTCTACGGAGGATTTGCTGATGGCCATCCCAGCAACAGACTATGCACTTACATAGACTTGGTGATCCACAGTCTGTGTGGTGGAATGATGCTTTTTGGGGATGACCTGATGATTCAACATGATGTGAAAAGAGATATAAGTTGTTAGTATTGACCGACTATGTGTCAATTGTATGGTAGGGGGAGCTCTGTAGCTGTAATTAGTTACATTTTGTTATGATGTGAAAAGAGATATAAGTTGTTAGTATTGACCGACTATGTGTCAATGTATATTCTGTTGTGCTTCAACATGATTTCGTATACAAGGGAAAACGTCTTCATCGAACGTAAGAATTGTTTTTGTTATGCCAAACAGACAAGGCAAATAATGATTCCATTGATAAAACAAATGATTGCGGCACATGAAATGATGCAGGAAAATGCACCGACAGAAGTAAATATTTTTGTACACATTATAAAAGCATTGTCCACCATGAAAGTAATGTTTCCATGCCACCTTTAACTCCTGATCGATGCAGGAAAATGCACCTGCAAGAGTAAATAGTTTTTCTTTATTTAACTATTTATTTGGTTGAAGCAAATCAAAACTTAACAATCAAAATTCAAAAATATTGGAGCTAAACCTGGCGCAATTTATGGGGAGCAGTGACTGCCTAATTAGTGCTATCGATTTATGGGGACTACTACCAATGACTAGCTGGTGCATGCATTGCTCAATCAGACCCGCATTGATTTTTGGCCCATTTAAATGCCATTGAGGAGACGTTTTGTTTGACGAGATAAAAAGTGGCAAGTCAGACTATTAAGGGATGTTTTGTTACCCGAGATGAAAGTGCCAAGTCAGTGATCCATGCCCCAATTGATCTTGACCATCCATCGTCTCCATCTCTAGCTTCCATTAGCAGTTTATCTTCTTGTCTCTACCATATCTCCTTCTATATATATGAATCCATCGTCACTCACCGCGTGCGGGTTGCGCGTGCGACTTAGACTTAGGACTTCGCCTTCTCCTGGTGTTTCTACTCGTGGTTTCTTTGCCTCGGGTTCCGCGACGCGTCCCTCGAGTAGCTTGATGCCTTCTGTAGTCGTGTTCTTCGTTTTCTCTGCATAGTTGGCTATCATGCCAAAGTTTTGTGCCATCTTGTGGAACTCCCTGTCGCAGAGATCTGAGACTTCAAAACTTCCCTTCACTGTGATGATTCCTCTTGGTCCTGGCATTTTGAGTACCAAATATGTGTAGTGAGGCACTGCCATGAATCGCGAAAACGCGGGTCGTCCGAGGATCGCGTGATATTGTGATGGCCAGTCCATGACTTCGAAGTCTAGCTTGTCTCTTCTATAGTTTTGTCGGTTGCCGAAGCAAACATTGAGTGCTATTCGACCCAGCGGGTAGTTAGCACTTCCTGGTACGATTCCATGGAAGGAACAATCTGTTGGCTTTAGGAACTCTAGTGATATATGCATTGCTCGGAGCGTTTTTGCATATATCAAGTTAATTCCGCTCCCTGCATCCATGAATATTCTATCGACATCGTACGCGCCGATTTGGGCTTTGAGTACCAGAGGCGCGTTTCCCGGCCGAGGTACTGTTATAGGGTGATCTTCTCTGTTGAACTCTATTGGTTGCTCTGACCAATGCAGATATTCTGTTGTAGCTGGAGGCGACAGGACTGCTAAATTGACTTGTTGAGTTATACTCTTTTCTTCTTTGTTCGACTTGGGTACTGGTTGTATCATTGATATGATGTGTCCTTTTGATGGGACGTACCCGTCGTCGTCGTCGTGCCCATTGTTTTGCTGGTCTTGTCCCTGAGTAGCTCCGTTGTTTCCTTGCTGCTTTGCCGGAGGGTTGTTGTTTCCTTCGAATCCTTGTTGTCTTGCTTCGATTTGCTTATTTACTGCCGCTTCTTTGAGTTTCAAGAATGTTGTACAATCTTTCATTGCATGCCTTGATACTCGCTTCCCGTCGACGAACGCTGAGTGTATATGACAAGGCCCATTGAGCATCTCTTCCGGTGATGGATTGTATTCTCTGGATTCTCTTGGTGGGAACTTCTTATAGTCCTCTTTTCCATAGCTTCGATATCCCAAGCTTCTGCGATCACTTCCTTGATAACTGTTGTCTTTGTATCCTGCGGCGACTTGGCTATGAGGGCCGTAGGTATCGTAGTTTCGGGATCGTCTCCTTTGACTTCCATATCTGTTTCTTCTGTCGTCTTCTGGAGATCGTGTCCGTTTGTTGTTGCACGCATCTTCTCCATCTGCAAATCTGTTTGCTGTGTCCATGAGGTCTGACACTGTTTTCGGCTTGATTCTACCCATCTCTTCGACTAGGTCTCTTCACCTTAATCCAATGATGAATGCGTCTATTGCTCTTTCGTCTGAAACTTCGACTGCTGAGTTTTTGATGAGGCTCCATCTTTGGATGTATGCCCGCAGTGTTTCGTCGCGTTGCTGTACGCATGCTTTGACTTCTTCTATTGATGCTGGCCGCTTATATGTCGACCTGAAATTGCTTGTAAATTGCTTTGTAAGGTCTTCCCAGCTTCCAATAGATTCTTTTTCTAGCTTGCTTAACCATGACCTTGCTGCGCCGGTGAGGTGTAGTTGCAAGCTTTGCATTGCTGTTTCTTTGGTTCCTCCTAGTATTTGAACTGCTTGTAGGTAATCAGCGAGCCATGATTGTGGTTCCTGTGATCCGTCGTACTTTTGCTGATCATGAGGTAGCTTAAATCCTTTAGGAACTGGAGTGGTGCGAACCCTACGGGTAAAGCACGATGCCCCCATCTCCTTTTCGTCGTCTTCATAGTCGCGCCTTTCATTTGGGGATCGTGACCTTCTTGTTCCACCATGCTGTTTTGGTGACGGCGATCGAGATCGATATTTGCTGCTTCTATGTCGAGGACTGTTATGACGGCGAGGTGACCTTGCTTTGTGTGCTTCCTTGTGGTGATGTGCTTCTTCTCCTTTTGCTGATAGCTTGTGGCCTACCATGTTGAGTCCATTCAATGCTGCTCTATGCATGTGTTCTCTAGGATCCCCTGGACTTGGTCGAGTTGTAAGTAGATACGCTTGTGCTGCCACTAGTGCTGCTTTAGGAGTTTTTAGCAGGATGTTTCCCTGCTCGTAGACCGATAGGAAGGACGAGTCGAGGTTTTTCGAGATACTTTGCCTGTCGGAGTACTCGAGATTGTCGTACCTTGAGCCGTGCCGACGATTTTTCCTTGCGTTGCTGTATGATGCGTCGCTTCTTGCCTTACGAGCGGCTTCGCTGGCTGCTATGGCTGAATTTCTTCTTCTTTGTATCTCTGTCTTCTCCTTTGCTAATTGCTTTGCTTGCTGCCTAAGGGCATAATGATACCCAAAGAGCATGTCTTTGCTGGAATTTGATGGTATTGGCGTGCCGTGCTCTACGGCTTCTCTTATTGTTTTCCACTCGTCGACTGATAGTCGAATTTTTTCCCTGGTTGTGAGGGACTCCACTGTTTGACCTTCTGTTAGGTGATTTGCTCCTCTATCAATGTTTGCTGGGTTTATCACTGGGTTGTTATTTTCATCAAATTCTTCTGAGTTGTCGCCTATAATGGCGAGTACCTGGCACTGCTTGCCGATGCTGTTGTTGAAGCTTGAGAAGATCGAGTCGCCGTCTTCAGAAAGCTCTAATCCTGTCTTCCATGTATCTGTCGACTTGTCTATGGTATTGTTATGGCAGATCGTGAGATCTTCGAATTGAACTTCCATGTCGAGATTTTTCTTTTCTTCGTTGTCTTCTGCGATCTTTCCTTTTTGCACTCCCTTTGGGCTGACCGGCGAATTTACTTCGCTGGAAGAGCCTTCAGAATACTCTATCATTACTGTTGTTTCGGGTTCTTGTGCCGACGGATCTTGATCTTGTTTCGTCGGATCCGAAAGGCGAGAGGAACCCGACGGCCCGATGAAGATACTCAAACTTCCAATTGCTAGCTCCACCTCCTGACTTTCGTCGACTTCTGAACTGCTGTTGGCTAAAAGCGAAAAAGCCGTCGAATTCATGATTCCAACGCCCAAAGTCCCCACGGTCGGCGCCAATTGACGAGGGTTAACTCGACAAATGTCCTAGATGAAGGACTTAGGATCGGGGAGATAGGGCGCTGGATGAACTCGAAGGTAAGGTTAGTCGAAATAGGTGTATATCGAAAGTAAACTTGGGCGTTCAACCTGGCTTGCTTTCAATCTGGCCCTCACCGTCCCCTCCTGGCCCCTATATATAGGTGGCCAGGTCTCAAGGATCGGGTAGGGTACGATGCGGATTACAAGTATCGACATACGGTAGTAACTCGTATTCGACTTCTATTACAATTGGGCCTAGCTTAACGGGCCTCAGGGGTACTCAACTAACGGGCTCTATTATCTATACCCTTGTCACTTACTAATTGTTAGATTATAGGAATTTGGCCGACGAGCAGTACCATCAAGGCTTTTATTTGCTTGCAGGACTGGCTATATCTTGCGGTTGAGTTTTCCTAATGTTTTACATTAGGACAGACTATGATTGTAAATTTTCAATTCTGTAGACCCTTCATGCTTGAACACAACAACACCGTAGATCTTGACGACCAAAACTGTCAGGTAACTCCTTATGCTGAAGTAAATTATTTCTTCTTAAGAAAACTAAGATGGTTACTATTGAATAAATCTAACGATTAATTTGTTTGAATACAAAATAGCTTCTTTGACTTCACTGCCTAGCTATGTTGCCGAAATGTGCATAGTATTTTATTGTTTTGCACGCCTCTTGTATGTTGATCTGTTATAACCAGATCTAGCTATTTATGAATTTTCCAGATTCTTGTGACAATGGCAACAAATTGACGTGCGGAATGATGTTTACACTGATTCTTATTGAAAGGTATTATTCCCATTCTCTTGCGGAGCATGTTCTCTTTTCGCTGAATATAATCATGCTTCGAGTAACCTTTAAAATCTAAAGACTGCATTTATGCTTAATCAAAGAGCTCTTTTTTGTCTTCTCACAAATGGGCAAACTTTTATCTTTTTCTGAGAGCGTGTTAGCTGACTTGTACCTTCATTTGTATTCTTGTGACAGCAACTTGCCATTCTACTCATTTGGTAATGTCGTAAGTTTCTGTTATAACCGAAACTTGGATAGAAAATAAGGATGCTATCCAGATAATAACTTGCTATCTTACTTCAGTTTTGGAAATATATATACACGGAGTATGCGTTTCCTTTGTCTAAAGAATTTCCTTTGACTGTTTATTGAATTGTCATAATATTTCCTATTATCAAGTTTCTTACAAGTAAAAGAGCTGCTTCTATATTAAGTTTGGCAATTATGGAGAAGTCTGGGTCTGTTAGAGTTTGATGTCAACTTCTTGTATCTCGTTTAGGTAGTAGTGTGGGAATTTTTCAGACTTTTCATTCACGGTTGACCATTCCAATAGAATCGATAAAAAAAATAGCATGTAATGACTATCACTCAACTTAGTATACGTTATGTTCATTATCACTGAACTGAGACAATGTTCTACTTCACCTAGAGAACATCAGAAAACAATACAAGTTTTTTCAGTTACCATGGATTTTCTGGTGCAGAATTATCAATATTTTCTATCATAAAGTACTTAGTCATGTGATAATGTCATGTGATATTTTGGCAGAAGAATTTCCTAGGCATAAAGACCACATATTTTTGCATGTTATTGTCTTGAAATTGTTGCTTACTGCTGTAGAATTTCATAGAGGCAAGACATAGGCAGAGGATCCCCAACGTCTTCATGTTTTTCTGCATGGTATCCACTTTAGTATGCAGCCCATAAAACGTCTGCCTGGCATGCTTAGCCCGCATGCGTGGTGGGAATGGGCATGTCGTCCTTGCGGGCCAAGGCACTTGCCCACCTGCATCCTGAGTTGCTAGGACATGCACACGCTAGATCTTCAGAATGGGTTGGGCACGTTCACGGAATGCATGAGATTGAGCCTCTCACCCTCCAAGGCAAAATACCGAGTGCATGTTCCGGCTTGGTTGTCATATTCTGAATTTCTTTATGGGTTCCTTGTTATTAAAGTGTCAATATTTTTCAGGTTATATTTGCAATGCGGGAGATGGTAAACAAAGATTATAAGAAGCTCGTGTCAAATTCCTCACTACAGTATACCATCATTTCTACGGAGGATTTGCTGATGGCCATCCCAGCAACAGACTATGCACTTACATAGACTTGGTGATCCACAGTCTGTGTGGTGGAATGATGCTTTTTGGGGATGACCTGATGATTCAACATGATGTGAAAAGAGATATAAGTTGTTAGTATTGACCGACTATGTGTCAATTGTATGGTAGGGGGAGCTCTGTAGCTGTAATTAGTTACATTTTGTTATGATGTGAAAAGAGATATAAGTTGTTAGTATTGACCGACTATGTGTCAATGTATATTCTGTTGTGCTTCAACATGATTTCGTATACAAGGGAAAACGTCTTCATCGAACGTAAGAATTGTTTTTGTTATGCCAAACAGACAAGGCAAATAATGATTCCATTGATAAAACAAATGATTGCGGCACATGAAATGATGCAGGAAAATGCACCGACAGAAGTAAATATTTTTGTACACATTATAAAAGCATTGTCCACCATGAAAGTAATGTTTCCATGCCACCTTTAACTCCTGATCGATGCAGGAAAATGCACCTGCAAGAGTAAATAGTTTTTCTTTATTTAACTATTTATTTGGTTGAAGCAAATCAAAACTTAACAATCAAAATTCAAAAATATTGGAGCTAAACCTGGCGCAATTTATGGGGAGCAGTGACTGCCTAATTAGTGCTATCGATTTATGGGGACTACTACCAATGACTAGCTGGTGCATGCATTGCTCAATCAGACCCGCATTGATTTTTGGCCCATTTAAATGCCATTGAGGAGACGTTTTGTTTGACGAGATAAAAAGTGGCAAGTCAGACTATTAAGGGATGTTTTGTTACCCGAGATGAAAGTGCCAAGTCAGTGATCCATGCCCCAATTGATCTTGACCATCCATCGTCTCCATCTCTAGCTTCCATTAGCAGTTTATCTTCTTGTCTCTACCATATCTCCTTCTATATATATGAATCCATCGTCACTCACCGCGTGCGGGTTGCGCGTGCGACTTAGACTTAGGACTTAGGGACGTGGGTGTGGGGTGGTGCCGGGTGGCGTGGCGTGGACCGGCGCCGGAAGATGTTGGCGTGGCGTGAACTGGCGCCAGAAGATGTTGGCGAGGCGCCGGAACTTGCTCCTTGGCGAGGCGCGGCCAACTCCGTTAGGTGCTAGAACTCGGACGTTGGTGAGGCGCGGCAGACGCCGCCGTGGCCAGCTCTCCAATCTATCTAGCAATCAGGTACTCTGGCCATCGTTTCATTTACTCCATGCATCCTACTGGTTTAGTGCTAAAGACTGAAGTAGCCATGGCCGCCGCATGGGCAAATCTGGTCTTCTCCAAGTAGATAGACTTGTGTTGCTGCCGCATGCGTGGAGTGGAGTGGAGTGGCGTGGCGTCAGATTACTGGCAGCTGCATGCATCGAGATTGATCTCTCTTGTTTGTTGGGTCTGGACAAAATCATGACCTTCAGTTACTGGCAGCTGCTACTACCGCTGCCACTAGAATTCTGAATGAATATTGCATGCATCAGAGGGGCATTGCATCTCTCTGGATAGTAGAAGACACGGCTTTGCTAATCTTTCTTGGATCAAGGAACAAAATCCCAGAAAAACAAAAATAGAATGGGAATATGGAAACGGAAATATAATTTTGTTTAACGGAAACGAAAAGGGAACTTCTTTGGCGAATACGGAACAATGTTTTTTCTGAACCGACGCAGAAACACAATTTACGATTTCCAACTAATGTGAAATTTCTATTTTATAGTTGTGTTGCATGGCCAATTTAGCAGAACCAATATATGACCTTGTCAAAATGAACTAACTAGACAACCTATCCCCTACTACCCATTAAACCACAAAATCATGCTATGGCTTGGAAAATAGTGTGTCAATTTACTTGAGTTGCCTGTTTTTTCTGCATGATTCAAGGAGTCTCCTGGTTTCAGTTTATCATTTGCTTTTTTTCCATGTCCGCACCGCGGTCAATAGTTGTTGTCAACAATATCTAGTTTCGAATTTGTTTTCGGAGTTTTTGTTTTGCTTCTGCTTCCGCACAATATATGAATTGTTTTTGGTAGCAGTCAGTTTTATCTGTTTCTGCTCTATTTTTATCCCTACTTGGATGGCCCACAAGTTTGCATATATGTTGATTTTGCTAGATATCAAGTTCAGAGAATCTTGTAGTTACTACCTTAATGCAGGTATGGGCTTCCTTAATACCGTCTAACCCCACACTTTATTTATACGGAAGCATGCTATAGTTATTATTATTATTACCTATATCTTTTTCACAAGAGAAGCAAAGACAAACCACAAAGCCTAATGAGACTTAACTGGCCTGCGTAAGAAAATATCGATTATCAAAGACGACTCATAGAATATACCAAGAAATTTTCAGTTTAGGGATTTAGGGTTTTGATTCAGCTGGAAGTCGGGAAAATTTGAACTAGAGCCGCATCATAGTTTGCCCATGATTTTTCTAAAAAAACATTTTCATGTTCACAAGTAGAAGTTTTATCAGAGATCCATAAATAGTTCTGCAAAATTCAACCCCTAACTAATTCGCCCTCTCCTGTACAGGATTGCAAAGGCGAGTGGTTCCGGAGACCTGCTCTCCCGTTCGCTGGTGCACGCCGGCACTCGGAATGGAGTAGACTACGGAGGCGGCGCAAGCAGCGAGAGGTGGCAAAACCCTAGATTGGTTTCAGGATGTGTGCGGCGGTAGCCGGGCAAGAGTTTATATAGGCGGCGCAGCGGAGAAACCCTAGATAATGTGGGCCACGCCCACGTCGCACGCCCGAGTCAGTTACAGCAGCCCACGATCCGGGAGCGACCCGAATCGGCTAGCTGTGAAGCGTCTGTCAAGGACTCGGTCAAATGCTCTTTACTGGCCAGACGGCACGGAGAAGTATACTTCAAGATCCAATCCGGATAGAGACCATGCGGGGATAGAATTTTTTACATAATAGACCACCTCCTCCAATGTTTTGTCAAAAAAGACCACCTCTCAAATAATTTGTCAAAAAAGACCACTATTGGATGGCGGCAAGTCTTACCAGGCGACAACTGACACATGCCGCCACAGCCGGTGGCGGCAGGCACATGCCGCCTGGGCCAATGGCGGCATGTCCCTCGCCGGTGGTGGGACATGCCGCCATTGGCCTAGGCGGCATGTGCCTGCCGCCACCGGCTGTGGCGGCATGTGCCACGTGTCGCTTGGCAAGACTTGCCGCCATCCAATGGTGGTCCTTTTTGACAAATTATTTCACAATGTAATACTGGTGTTTTCCGCCCATACCGTACATCTGTATATGTGGTTGGGGAAGAAGCAGCTCACCACGTTGTCTGTGCCGTCAGCTTGAGGGCTGCACTTCCTGATCCGTCTTGGCTGAGGTCCTCGGCTCCGCCCTTCCGTGATTCTGTGAGAAGGCGCTTCGACTACGCCCGCTGCCGCAAACTCGGTGCCAGCACACACACCGGCTAAGCCTAGCTAGCTACATGAGCGAGTGTTTGTTTTATTTTGCCGACAATCTCCACATAAGTTACATTCACTAGGCATACCTCTTGACCTAATTAGCACTGTTGCTGCGTCCGAACGACATTCACAGGCGGTGACAGAGGGCAGTTCCCCTCCCCTAGGCTCGTGCTGTGGCCTGACGCCTGCAAGCCCGTGCTTGATCTACCCCGCCCTTTCGTCAGCGGTGTGATGCGGCATTGGTCGGAGCTTTGGCTCGAGTTCGTGGATGCCGGGGTGGCGGCCCTGGAAGGTGGACTGCGCGGTCGGCTCTGCGGCAAGCAATGTGGCGGCGGTGGTGGCCTTTCTGTTCGGTTATGTGGATGGCGTGGAGCAGACAGTGGGGGATCCTGGTGTCGTATATGGACCAGTCATTAGCAGCGACGACACCGAAATTCTTGGGAGCTTTGGATCCACTATAGCTGCCTGGTTAGCCTTTGATATTCCTTGGCCGTACTGGTACGCGTATAAGTGGAGAAGAACTTCCTTTTGCTGGACCGTGTATTGGCTATCAGCAGACTGGAAATAGGATGGGTTGGGCTTAGCAGGAGGCGTGGTGGTGGTGGCGGCTAGAGGGAAAGACTGACGCGACATGGTGGCTATAGGTAGGACTGTGTGCGTGTTTGTGTTTTTGTGTGAATGTGTGTCTTTGTTTGATGGCATGGAGATGGAGGGAAGAGGCTATTTATAGATAGACGTCCAGAGACGCATAGGCTGTGCTGGATACTACTTGTTTTACAAAGGCTTATCCCGACATATCGGATCGACATAAGAGGCTCACGAATTACTGCTCCCCAACGTGTTCCACGAGGCATCTCGATCGAATTCCTGATGACAGTGAGCACCCTATCTGTGTGTATGGTCTTCTTCATTCTTGAATGTCACTTTCAGCGATTTTAGCCAAGGTCGTAGTTCATATCCGGGGCCGTCTCTCACGCTACATTTGTCCACATGCATATGCACCATTTCTGCAAGCGCATATGGCTGGCAATGACATATGCCTAGCGAAGTTTCTAAGATGTAAGTGGAACACCGCCGGCCTGGCGGCTCTTATCTGCAGTGTCTACACAATGCTTTATGCGGACGTTGTAGATTACTCGGGTTTCCTTCGGCTCATACTCTGCAACGGCCACCTAGTACTATTTGTCCTTGTTCCGCGCGCAAGCAGCCAGCTGAAAGAAACGGTGTCCCTTTTGCTTAAGTTTAGAATTGGTGGTTTGCTTTCTCGTTTCTGCTACTTAATTGGTTTAGGTTTCGGGCAGTAACTTTGGCAGGTCCTCTGATTTTCACTCGTTGTCGAGTGTGTAGATGTTGCATAGTGGCTTCAGATATTTTGATACATAATCTTTTTCAGATATCAGTTGAATAATTTAATAATAAATCTTGTATACATCTCATCGATGCAGAGACTGAGAGTCATCCTCCATTTCAAACAAAACCTATAGTGGCTAGAGCCGAGGAATGCGTCTCCTTAAGGGGAGGCGTTTAGAAAAGAGATAACCCATCTCGCTGGAAACGAGAGTGTAGAATGATAAAAAGAGGATAATTGACGTAATATGTTGAATGTACTATTGAGCTTCTCGGGTTTAATAATATATTAGTATTTTTTAAGTACTATATTTCATTAAAACTAGGACATAGTTTACATATTTCATAGCTGTATAGCTACCCCAAATTGGTATTCAATTGGCATATAGCCCGTCTACTATGCACCGAAGGGGCCAGCGCCGTCTGCTATTTGATATCTATTTGGCACATCAACTATGCGCCGGAGGGGCAAGCACCGTCATCGGAGCGCCGCTTGGCCATCTGTCGATGGCGCTAGCGGTCTTCCAACATCGGCTGGCAGCGGCGGCGCTCGGCGTCCTCGAGGAAGCCGATGAATGTCCTCCTGTCGTCCCCGTGCTGCTACCATGGTTGGTAGGAGGGAATGAAGTAAATATGCCCTAGAGGAAAATAGTAAATGGTTTATTTGCATATTTCAAATAGTTCATAATAAGTTTAATACTATGTATAACTATATCAAATGGAAACATTGATATAGGTGTGATATTAAATGAAACAGAGTTCCTACTAATCCTCTAATTGCTAGTTCATTGTGCAACTGATGACCGAGGTTTCCAGATTATGGAGCATTTATACCAATTGACAATGAGATCATGCCATTGAGATAATGTCATGGTGAACATACCCAAATATTATTGCAACACGGTTATGTCATGATGTTCACATTGCGATAATAAGAAAGTATTGTAACCTAATCCTTAGACCGTGAGATCATATTTAATCACTACTTCCGGCAGAAGGTTTGATGGCATCAACCGTCTCTTCCTTAATAGTGTGACTGATAAAGGTGTCGTCGGGTTTTCTAATGGAGCAGGTTGAGGCGTATACACCAAGAGCAGGATTTGTTCATGCGCATGAGGAGATGATACTAGAGGCCCACTCGTTGAGATTACATACGAAGCTGCACAGCACGTGACTAGGTCACGGGGATGGAATATCACGGTACGAGTAATGTAGCAAAAGTCGGTAATGAGATTGAACGAGGTATGGAGATACCGACAATCAGATCTTAGACTTTGCTAGCTAGTATCAGTTAAACAAACGAAAAGGAACATCATTGTTTATGGTTTAATGACTAAAAGAACTTCGTAGAATGCACATGGGTCATCATGGATCTCCACATCCACCTGATGATCATTTACCGGAGAGAGATATTGGTAATGTTTGGCATGTTCTTGAATAGTTGGTAACACGCTTAAGGGGTCACGATGCTTGAGATAGTTTTGGTTATATTCTTGAACATGACAATGATGGCGTGAATAACATAGTAGTAACCTCTATGGTCTGTATATGTATATCAACAATTTCCGCTCGGGGGCTTTGGACCTCGAGTCGTTATGATAGCAGTAAAAATAATATTGAGATCATGTTATCATGCTTTCTCACGAGCAAACATCGAGTTATCTAAATAATGATTTCATCAATCCGCTACACGAAAATCGGACGACTAAACATGAAGAAATAGCACAAAGATGTTCGAAATAACACCTCAGAACACTGGTTGTTCCCTTGGTTCTTCATTGACAAGCACACAAAAACAATGTTCATACCAAGTATTTATTGCTGTTACAGATGAAACTAAAGTAGTACATTGCACAACAATTACATCAAAGATAAAAAGCCTAGTGGAAATGCACTTCAGCTTCATATTTCTTTTGGCATTGCATCCCATCGATGATCTTCACGTCAAATTTTGTTGTGCCACAGTGGTAATTGAACAGCAGGAACCACCCCTGATGCAGATCGTAATCTTCTGCAAAACGGGGCCGGCCGCCCCTGAAGAACATCTCTCCCTCACCATCATAGTATACCTCCACCTCATATGGAGATCCTTCACCTGACTCCTCTCGAAGGATGGCTTCACAAAGCTCTTGGTCATCCATACATTGGGTAAATTTTAAAGACACACGCTGTTGCTCACGACATTGAGCACCAGCGAAAGAGAAAAAAGAGAATATATTTCTAGAAGATGGAGGAGGAGTATTGCGGTGTGCAGCATTTGCATGCAATGACTCGTTGGCAGGAGAAGTAGAAGGTTTAGGTTTGTTCTTACTTCCCAACGGACGACTGGGGCACCATTTTACTGGCGCAGAAGAAGAAGAACCGCCATGGAAGCCACTTTGGATTTGTTCTTGCTGCCACGAGGGCGGCCGCGGCCACGCTTCTCCACCATGACAGCAGCGTCTAGATCGACAACTCCGGTATCAGCCATGGGGATCTCTTGGTGGATTGGTGAGTAAGCACGCAGGAAACCCTAACTAATCTAGGGAAGAAGACGATGCGGCGGTGAAGATCATCAGTGGCAGGTTAGGGTTTTCCCAATGAAGGAAGGGCCCTTATTTATAAGCTATCTTTGATGGGCCTTTGCAAATTAAAGGTCCAGATAAACAATGGGCCCAGAGATTCTGTCAGCCAAGTAAAAAATGGAGAAGAGTTGGCGAGAAAAATCATGCGGTGCAAAAGAAAAAAAAAGAGGAGGACAATTTATTTATGGAGTTCCAAAAAGAAAAGAAAAGAGGTGTGAAGAAGATATTTGATTTTTTGAGCCTATAAAAGGCTGCAAGCACCCCCTTATTGCCTCGGGGGCTACTCCCATTGGGAGCGCTGGTCGCGCACTTGATAAAATATAAACAAGAAGAAGAAGAAAGGCAAGAGAAGACAATATTTTTGAGCCTATACTCGATTTTTTTCGACTATATCCTCAGGGGCTACTCCCATCAGGAGCACTTGTCGTGCACCCGATGAAGATGGAAAATTATTACGAGAATCATCGACTTCATTGTCGAAAATATCAAACAAATTAACTCGCTATTTCACTCCCATCGGGAGGGATTTGCGACTAGTTGAAGAAAAACAACCCGAAGATTTTGGGCATTAAAACAGCCAAACAAGGCTCACGACAAACTCATGATTCTCAAGCCGCATCGTCACAATGAAAAGCTTGAATGCCATGATTGTAAAAGATCATGAAGGTAAGACCTCAGGATCCGTCCTGCATGGCCTAGTATACGCACATGAATGCGCTCTGCTAGTAAATTTATGTATCCATGATGCGAAGAAAAATCCTGGTGGACGCACTTGGTACCCTAAGAAATATTGGAATCCTATCTTTGTATGTCCTAAATGCGGCAAAAGATTGGGTTACACTAGGTATCGGATTCAGGCCCGGGGCTTGAATTCAAAGTAGGTGACAAGCTTCTGCTCAGGCAGTTAACTGGTCTCCTGATCCATTAGAAGCACCACACTTGTTAACCAAAATCCCCCTGAGAAATAAATAATATGAATTGTTTGATGAATACAGGGAAAAAGAAGAAGTCGAAGATTGATTAAGTCGAAGATATGAAGATCTGAGATTCGACCCGAATCTACAATTCTGGTAGAATCTCGAGGGCTACTGATGTAGTCAAAATAAGTCCTATAGACATTGTAGCCCATTATCTTAGTACCCCTAGGGCCCGTTAGAATAAGCCCAAGCATAGATGTAGTCAAAATATGAGGTGACATCGTATATAGACATTGTAATTTGTATTGAACCCGACCGGTTCCTCGAGACCTGGCCACCTATATAAAGGGGCCAGGAGAGGCCGGCCAGGGATAGATTGAGTTTGAGCCAATTGAGTACTACGCTTATTCTCGATACACGTCAAACCTCGCCTTGTTTGTCTGATCTTTACCTTCGAGTTCATCTAATGCCCTCTTCCCCCGATCCTAAGTCCTTCATCTAGGACATTTGCCGAGTTAACCCTCCCGGAGTGTTTTGGCGGAGTCCGGAAGTGTTTCAAAGTAGCTAGGAATTAAATATAACACAATTGATATTAATTAGATGAATTAATATTAATTAAATAATATTTAAATAAAGAAAAGAGTTGCTCGCTTAAATGGGCCCCTCCCGGAGGGGAGCCCATTAACCCTAGGGCGCCACCTTATTGGATAAGGGCTTGGGGCACCATGGGCGGGCCTAGCCGGCTAGGGCTAGGGTTAGGGTTGTTGTGATTTGAAGCAGAAAACATTTTTTTCCTACACCCATAGCCCATTATCTATCTATGTAGTTAAATAGTAACGGTAATAGCAACATAATTCATACCCTTGAAGACCGAGTGTACGGGAATGTTCCCGCACAAATGTTGTCGATGAAGACAATCAAAGCCTACCTCAAGGTCGTGTAGTCGTACCAGTCAAAGAAAAACAGCACCACACAAGTGGCGCCTCCGAGGGATTACACACGTACGGTGTATAGACGTCGTCCATGCTCCAGTCCAGCAGAGCAGCGAAAGAAGGTGGATTTAGACTGGAAATATGGCAGCACGGTGGCGTCCAGCACGAGAGGTTTCCTTCAACCCATTGACACAGCTCCAAACGTGGGAGCCAAGTCAGGAGGAAGAGAGAAAGAGGAGGGAATGAATGATTCCAAGGATCCCCTAGGGGGGTTTATATAGTGGGGAGAGAGGGTAGTTAGCCGCCGGCCCTAGGTGTAAACCCTAGGCCGACCGCCCCTCCCTTGGCCATCGTCGGTCCCTAGGGGAAACCCTAGGGCGCCTGGCCTGGTTGGCCCCTTCTGGCCTGGCCTATGGACCTAGCCAATTTTCCCATTTTCCACTTTAATTAATTAATTAATTAATTAATTTACTTTTAGTATTTAATTACTTTAATTAAATACTAAAAACATTAATCAATTAAGTACTTGGCATAATTCCTTAATCAATACAACTTCAATAAAGTTCAGAACGTATCCGGTGTCTCCGAAACCTTTCCGATATTGCCCTGAACTTTTTCGGATACCTCCCTATGACTTCCAGTAATTCCACTACCCCTAAGCGTCATATACCCTTAAGTGTGAGACCCTACGGGTCAAGGAACATGCCGGACATGATCGAGACCACTCTCCAATCAATGACCAATAATTGGTTCTGGAAACCCATGCTGATCCCTGTGCATTCCATGAAACTCTTTGTTGATCCGTAAAGACCGTATCCCATTCCCTTTGTCATGTGATACTAGATCTTGTCTGAGGTCAAATCACCTATATCACTATATTGTGTTCACCCTTGTCTGCCAAGTCTTTTAACTCGTTCATGTCATTGCATCCTCCGTGACCTAGTCACACGCTTGCAAGCTTTGTAGATGCAATTGTCACCGAGTGGGCCCAGCGTATCTATTTGTCACGCGGATGGAAAAACCTCGCTCTTGGTGCACGCGCCTCAACATACTCCTTTGGCATACCCAAGAGACATCTTTTTTAGTCAATCCTTTTACGGCAAAGATGGTTGATGCAATCAAAGCAGCCTCCAGATGTAGTGATTAGATGTGACCTCACGGTGTAAGGAATAGGTTTCTTTATTTCTTAGTTAGATGCAATGTTGAACTTGTGACTGATATAATTGCATTAACAGTGCTTTGGGTCTGTGTCCATCATGTCAAACATGACCTCAATGTTCATTGACGTATTTGCCTATGATCAGGAAACCTTGATCATCAGATGACACATGAGCTGGTTAGTGATGCGTCCAAAACGTATCTACTTTTCTGAACACCTTTGCTATTGTTTCTCCTCTAATTTGTGTGTTTTGAAAACAACTAACAAGGACTAACGATGTTTTCAGCAGAATTGCCCTGGTGTCTTGTTTTTGTGCAGAAATCCAACTTTCAGGAAATATCCCAGAAAATACTGCAAAATTCCAATTTTACCAAAAGACCCACGGAGCCAGAAGACGAGACAGAGAGGGGCTGTGAGGCAGGCTCACCACCTGGTGGCGCGGCCTAGGCCTGGCCGCGCCAGGGGGTGGTGACCACCCCAGCCGCCTTCTCGAGCCCCCCTTTCGCCTACATATACCTCCAGACCTGAAACTATCAGGGGTTCGGCGTTTTTCTCAGATAGAGTTCTTCTGCGCCGCTAGCATCCGAAACCGCGATTCGGAACCAGAAACTCCGTTCTGGCACCCTGCTGGGACGGGGATTTGGAGGAGATCTTTATCACCATCATCACTGACGTCTCTCCATCAACCATCCATGACTCTCCCATCCATGTGTGAGTAATTCCCGCTATAGGCGAAGAGGATGGTAGGGATTGGATGAGATCATTCATGTAATTTGGTATGAGATTGTTAGGGCATGGTGCCTAGTATCTATTATTAGTGCTTATGACATTGTTGCAACTTGTTGTGCTTAATGCTTGTCACTTTGGACCCGAGTGCCATGATCTCAGATCTGAACTTGTTATTGTTTTATGATGATACTTGTTGTTTACTGACATGGGTATGCCCTTTGGGTACCCACGGATGAGTATACCGGGTCCGGCCCATTAAGGAAGTGGACAAGTACAAGAACTTGAAGATTGACTTGGAGACGAAGAAGAAATGTTCTAATCCGTATTCGACTAGGACACTTGTAAACTCTAGCCCGGTTGCATATATAAAGCCAGGCAGGGGCGCCCCTAGAGGCAGAACTCAAGATATCTCATAGCATACAAGATAGATTAGACATAGACTAGATACAAAACTCCGCCTACGACGGCTCCATGTAAACACCATTGTGATCATATACTAGATTGCTAGCAGGATGTAGCAATCCTCCACCGAGGAGACGTGAACCTGGGTATGTCACGTGCCAATCTCAATCCCGGAATCTCTAGTCGTTGCTCTTCCCCCGATCTAAAGTCCTTCATCTAGGATATTTGTCGAGTTAACCCTCGTCAATTGGCGCCGACTGTGGGGATCAAGGTGACTGGATTTTGTTATCCGAGCGGGATCCTTCAACCTTTTTCATCGACAAGATCAGCAAATTTGCGGCTGCCGACAGCAACAGCCAGATCGCATCAAATCATCTCGTCTACATCGGCAAGTCTCTTCATCAACAACAAGATCATCGGTGGCAAGATCGGATCTGATCATCGCGTCCGCTCCAACATTGATTTGTTAACAATTTTGGTCGACGCTGGAATTCGCCAAGATCAACAAGAAGCAGCAGCAGTTTTTGGCTTGATTAATCAGTACCAGCAGTCGGCCAGGCACCGCGACATACTACCATGGATCGGATCAAGTCAATCATCTGGGAGTACTACATGTATGCATACATGCGGCGGGGATCCCGATCGAGCTGAAGATTGCCACGCACATAGCCAGCTAAAGACGTGATTCTGTCAATGATCGGATTGCCGCACAGAACACGGGCTCCGTCCGATTCACAAGCCGAAGATCAACAAGCAATGTACTACTACACGTACAGATTAGCTTTTCCAAATATATCAGCGAGACGTCACCAAACCGGAAGGCTCAAGGTCCAAAAAAATCCAAAAGCAAGTCGACATCGTGGTGGTATCTCACGTGAAGACCTTCATGGCAAAGGAAAAAAAACAGAGAAAAGAGATAGTAGCTGATTATTTTCACGTGAAGACCAAGTCTTAAGAATCAAGACCAAGGAAAAAAATCAAGCGAGTAGCACCTACAGAACATATGTATTTGATGGAAAAGGCAGCGAGTCAGCTGTAGACTACAGCGGGAAGTTACAAGGGCTGCTCGGACAACCCGGAGAAAAATACTTCGACTATGCTCGGGGGCTCGTCGTCGCGCGCTCGCGCAAACTATCGGCAATGCTCGGGGGCTCGACATCAACTCGCCTCTGAGTGCGGAAGCTCATACTCAATACCTGCGATTTCGTTGGCATCAGCAACACGGCAATCCCAACCGCACTCGGGGGCTCGACAACAACTTTGCCTCCGATCGTGGATACGATTCTATGACAACAACTCGACTACGTCTACATCCTTGACTGCGTCTACGCCGCATAAGATAAAAGCTAAGTTTTCCTCTTCCAAAAGTCGATTATTATTTACTTTCACCGCAACCGACACTCGGGGGCTCCGCCATGAAAAATCATCTTGCATATCATTGACTTCGAAAAATTATGAAAGCCCTAGTAGCTGGTGTTTCTTGTCAAATACTTGATAATTTAGTTTACAGTCGCAGAAACTCGATTAACGGTTGGCAAGGCACAAATCTTGGGCGTCAGGCTAATGAAAAGTCTTAGCAAGTATCTTAAAATTCAGATGCGGCAAACGCGTCACATTACGTCTGACCTGAGTAGCTGATTGAGCCGCGAGTGCATCAGGCTAACGAACGGGTCTTACGTACGAGCAATAAAATTGCATAAAAAACATTGAGTTTTTATTTTACATACTACATCATCATTACAATATGCAAACGCAATATTTCTTCGAGAGACAAATTATTTCACAATTCTTCATATTTTCTGCAGGAGTCGACAAATTCATCGAAGTCATCAAGAATCAAAATTCTTTGAGTAGTGCAACTTGAGTGTATGCCCGGCTACAAGTATCCAAACATAGACTCGGGGGCTACTCCCATCGGGAGCGCTGGCCGCGCACCCGATAGAAAGTCAATTTTGAGAGAAAGAATTCGACAAGAAGGGAAAATGAAGAAACTTGGAGCCTATGATCGACTACAAGTACCCGACCATATCCTCAGGGGCTACTCCCATCGGGAGCGCTGGTCGCTCACCCGATGAAAATTTATTTCGAGAAGAACAAGGAAGAAAATTTCGAGTCCATGGACTCAACATTTACTCCCATTGGGAGAGCAGATTTCAAGAAGTCAAAGATTGAAGAAATTGAAGAATGAAGAAATCGAAGTTTGACAAAGTCGAAGATTGAAGAAATCGAAGTTATATGAAGTCAAAGATTAAAGAAGTCGAAGATTGAAGAAGTCAAAGATTGAAGAAATAGTAGATTGAAGAAGTCGAGGATTTGAAGTTTTGGAGGCTCAACCCGAGTCTGCGACTCAAGTAGAGTCTCGGGGGCTACTGACATGGGTATGCCCATTGGGTACCCACGGATGAGTATACCGGGTCCGGCCCATTAAGGAAGTGGACAAGTACAAGGACTTGGAGATTGACTTGGAGACGAAGAAAGAAGGTTCTAATCCGTATTCGACTAGGACACTTGTAAACTCTAGCCCGGTTGCATATATAAAGCCAGGCAGGGGCGCCCCTAGAGGCAGAACTCAAGATATCTCATAGCATACAAGATAGATTAGACATAGAATAGATACAAAACTCCACCTACGGCGGCTCCATGTAAACACTATTGTGATCATATACTAGATTGCTAGCAGGATGTAGCGATCCTTCACCGAGGGGACATGAACCTGGGTATGTCATGTGCCAATCTCGATCCTGGAATCTCTAGTCGTTGCTCTTCCCCTGATCTAAAGTCCTTCATCAAGGACATTTGTTGAGTTAACCCTCGTCATTTACAATCTTACCTACAAGTTGTATACACATATCATTGTCCAGAACCCGAGGCCCCAAAGTGACAGCAATTGGGATAACCGGAGGGGATGGCTGTGATGTGAGGATCACATGTGTTCACCCAGTATTAATTCTTTGCTCCGGTACTTTATTAAAAGGAGTATCTTAATTACCAGTAGATTCCCTTGAGGCCTTGCTGCAAACAGGCTGGTAGGATTATACGTCTCAAACGTATCTATAATTTTTGATGCTCCATGCTTGTTTTTACACCATTTGCCTATTGTTTCGTTACACTTAGTGGCATTTTTATACATTTTCCGGAACTAACCTATTAACGAAGTGCCACAGTGCCAGTTTCCTGTTTTCTGCTGTTTTTGTGTTTCAGAAGTGATACACAGGAAATATTCTCGGAATTGGACGAAACAAGTTCCTGAAGTCATATTTTACCCGGATGCTTCCAGACATCCGAAGAAGTGTCGGAGGGGGGCCACCAGGGCCCCACATAAGGGGGCGGCGCGGCCCAGCCCCTGGCCGCGCCACCCCTGTGTGAGAGCCCCTGGCTCCACCTCTGACATCGCCCCTTCGCCTATAAGTATCCCCCGACGAGAAAAACCTAAGGGCCCGATCAGTTTTCCAGAATACATCGCGATCCGCCGCCGCCGTCGACCCGAAGATCGGGAGGGTCCAGAAGCTCTTCCCGGCACCCTGCCGGAGAGGGGAATCGCCACCGGAGGTCTTCTTCATCGCCATGCTTGCCTCCAGAGCGATGAGTGAGTAGTCTACCTTGGACTATGGGTCCATAGCAGTAGCTAGATGGTTGTCTTCTCCACCATGTGCTTCATGTTTAGATCTCATGAGCTGCCTTACATGATTGAGATCACCGTTATGTAATTCTATGATGTTGGTTTGTTGGGATCCGATGAATATTGGTGTTTATGATTAAGTTGTTGTACTGAATTATATCTTTTGTTATCTCTATGTTGTTTATGATCTTGCATGCTCTCCGTTGTTAGTAGCTATCTTGGCCGAGTAGTTGCTAGTGACTCCAAGAGGGGGTATTTATGCTCGATAGTGGGTTCATGTCTCTATTTCACCTGGGGGAGTGACAGAAACCTCTAAGGTGGTAGATGTGTTGTTGCTACTAGGGAGAAAACAACATTCATATGCTCAAGGGCATATGCTTTGTTTACATTACACACTTTGCTTAATGCAATTATCTGTTGTTCGCAACTTAATACTTCTAGGGTGTTCGGATGATATCCCCGGGGGTGGATTATTAGTCATAGATGCAGTTGGATGGCGGTCTATGTATTTTGTTGTAATGCCCAGAGTAAATCTCATAGTGATCTTCTTGACATATCACGTTATCTTTATTCTATCAATTGCCCAACTGTAATTTGTTTACCCAGCATGTTATTTTATCTATGGAGAGACACCACTAGTGAACTGTGGACCCCGGTCCTATTTTAATCATATTGCAATCACCTGTTTACTTTTCCCGCACTGTTTACTTTACTCGCATATTACTACTGTTTTCCACTCGATACACTCATAACCTTTGTTTCAAGCAAACCGGTGAGATTGACAACCTCATCGCAAGTTGGGGACAAAGTATTTGTTTGTGTGTGTGCAGGTTCCACAAACACCTTCAGTCGTCATCGTCTCCCTTCTCCTATTCGATAAACCTTGGTTTCTTAACTGAGGGAAAACTTGCCGCTACACTCATCATACCTTCCTCTTGGGGTTCCCAACAGGCTGGTCATCACCACGCACAAGGACTTACTGCTCCCACGTCAACTACACGCCACAGCTCTTTTCTGGCGTCATCATCATACGAGTAGCAGCACTTTTTCTGGCACCGTTGCCAGGGAAGAGAGAAGACTTCTGCGAGGGGAGTTCTTCGCACACACATTCTTTACTTTGTTATTTGTTTTGCTTTACTTTATTTATTTTACCTGCATTGCTTTTTATATCAAAAACCCAAAAAAATTAGAATCCTTGGTAGTTGTTTTTACTTATCTGCTTTTAATTTTGTTACAATGAGTAATCCTGAAGTAGAAGTTTGTAGTTTCAAGCAACAAGGGGGAGAAAGTTTAAAAGATGCTTGGTACCGTATTAACAATGCTCATCATAGGTGTACCAAAAAGCACTCCACCATGATCCTCCTTAGAAATTTTTATGTTGGTATATCTAGCTGGAATAGGTATGTTCTTGATACTCTTACAGGAGGTAATTTTCTGGGTACTTCCGCGGGAGAAGCATGCACTATAATTGAAAGTTTAGTGGGAGTACCACCTATTCATGTTGCTAAGACTGAGACCACCTTGGAAGAGGTGGTAGAAAAGCTCAGCTCCTTAGAAAAAAGTTTGCCAAGTATCCTAGAAAATGCTAGCCGCGTTAGTGAATTAATAGAAAATATTGGTAAGAGAATTACCATTTTAGAGGCTAGCACTACTCATGACAATCAAAACTTGAGGATTGGTAAACTAGAGGAGTCTATGGAAACTCTTAGTTTAATCTTCTCTTCTCTTAAATTTAAGAAGGAGAAAGTGTTTGTTGGAAAAGAGCAAAAATTTATGTATGTTCCCAAGGTTTCTGCGCTTAAATCTCAACATGTTCTTAAGATTGGTAAGACTCTTAGTTCCACTAAGGGTGACTTGCAGGTTGAATCATCTTCGGGAACCTTCAAAGAGCCTACTGAGGTAACTAGCACTTGATCACTTGATATTGCTTGATTCGCAATTTTCTGCGCCTAGCTCAAAGGCGTTAAAGAAAAGCACTCTTGGGAGATAACCCATTGTTTACTTTTCAGTACTTTTTCTTTTATTTGAGTCTTGGAAGTCATTACTACTGTAATGACTGCTCCTTATCTTGTTTATTTCGTTTTTGTGCCAAGAGAAGCCTCTAATTTAAGTGAGGTAAAGATTTGGGGTTATTGCTGTCCTGAACCTGTTTTCGGTGCTGCACCGTAAAAATTCGTGAAAATTCTCTGTTTATCTTTTGGACCTGCGATTTCTTGTGCATATGCCCCAGGTTATATCCAAACTTTTCTTAGTTGAACACTTTTTGATTTGAGCAACGGAAAATCCCTCAAAAATTCGTCCTTTGTCAGCTGTCCAGTTTTGACAGATTTCTGCCAATATTTGTTTTTGCCACTTTATCGCTTTATTTTGAGTTCTTTTTGATCATGGAACTCTTGTGGAAGTTGCTACAGTAGTATATACTTTATATGTGGTGGTTTTTGGTTAAAACCTGAAGCTAAAAGTGGTTGAATATATTTTATGCTTACACTAATGTTGCTAATAGAATTGTGTTTAGTTTTGTATGAAGGAAGTTTTCAAGTGTAGGGATTGGAGAATGATGAGATGAGTTGAAGAATGGACAAAAGCTCAAGCTTGGGGATGCCCATGCATCACCCCAAGAAATATCCAAGAAGTACAAGCGTCAAAGCTTGGGGATGCCCCCGAGGCACCCCTTCTTCATCGGAAAAAATCAGGTCACCATTCAAAACACTATATTTTTATTGCTTCATGCACTATGTGTTTTTCTTGGAGCGTCAGTTGTTTTAGTTTTCTTAGTTGGTTTAGTTTGTTTGTTTGCTGCAATAAATGGTTGGACCCCAACAAATTTCCTTTGGAGGAGATGTACTCGTTTTCATTTGCAAAGAATGCTCTAGTTTTCACTCTTATTAAAAATCGAGTGTTCTACTTTTTCCGCTACTGCTTTTGGTTTTCGTTTTCGCCTTGATATGCGTTCAGATCTTGTCATATATTTTCATCAAGGTGTATTTTTGCCTCTGATATTTATTGGTTTTCATCAAAAGAGGTGTTTATAAAAATTTCAAATGGTGTTGGAAAAGAGAAAAAGCTTTGTGCAAAATAGTGGTACAAGAAGGAGCTTGTGTAGACTGCGGCTTAGGCTTTTTCATGTCATGCTTGATGTCTTTTTGATAGTATGCTTAGTGGTTTTGCTATAGCATGACCTTTCTCAAATAACTGAGATTGCTTAATGAGCCTTTGAAAAAAATCATGCGTTGTTTTTATTGTATGGAAGCATTATTTTGGTTTTCTCCTTGATGCTTTATTTGGGTTGACTTGGCGCATGCTCACACATGTTAGACTCTTACAAAGTCGCCTTTAGCCTTCATGATCATTTAGTTTTTGACTTTTGATGCCATCTTATGCTTCTTTTAATGTCGCTTTGTCGCTTTGCATGATTATGGCCATTATTGCTCTCTTAGTTGGTCGCTCCCAGTCTTTTGCTAGCCCTCGCCTTGTACTGAGTATGAGCTCTACTCGTGCATCCAACTCCTAAAGCCAAAGTTTTTCAAAGTGTCCACCATACATACCTACTAGCAATTTGCTATTCCAAGTAAATTTGACTTGCTTTTATATTCTCTTCAAATTAAACTCTTACCAGTGTTATGCGAAACTCGGTTAGTAAAGCTCTCACGAACCGGAAGGCATACTTTACTTTTTCCTGTTCTTAAAATTTTGACATTGTGGTCTTTTATGTTGAGTTGTTATGCTTGCAAGTTGTAAGTTGGATTCTAGCCCAGCCATGCTGTCATGGGGCAAGCTTTCAACATTGCACTTCTTTTTGAGTTGATATCGTGATCTTTTGTTTATGGATGCCCGCTGTGTGAAATGAATTGGGAATCTTGTAGGGATCATGGAGTTTGTATATGTGTTAGGGAAACGCCGGGCCGCCAATCTAAGCCATGCATAATTCATGGTGGAAATTTGCAGCATACCCATGGTGAACATTCGACGACGCATCTCACAATAAAAAGCTAAACGATATAGCAAATAAAAGAGATGTCAAGGTGTTCATTGTCTGCTTGTCCTGTCATTTTGGTGTGGGCTTGTTCCATGTCATCGGGCACGGAGGTACCCCATTGGCGGTTCTCAATGATATGCATACACTTACAATGACAAGAGCCTTGCTTGGGACTCTAAGTAAATTAGCATGGTTTGGGTACTCGTATTCACGGGACACGAGGTTTTCAACTTATGATTTGTCAAGCATATGCATCATAATTGTTCTCGCATTAACTTTAACCATTCAAGATGCTTATGATGGGGGCAATGAGAGCTCAAAGCTGGTAAGTACCATAATTTTTGAAGGTTATAAAACTTGCAATCACTGCTTCCCTCTGCGAAGGGCCTTTCTTTTACTTTTATGTTGAGTCACCACCTTCTTTCTTTATGCACCATTAAGAGAGCATAGTTGTCATTCTTAGTGTGATATTCATTGTCCCAAAGTTCATTGATTGATTCATATTGTTGGTTTCACTTGTTCTTAAATTATTTGTCTCTAGTCGCCCTCTTAAACTTTGAGGTGTCCTATGCATTTATGTTTTGCTCTCTTTGAAGGACAAGCTGAAAACCATTTGTATGTTTTTCCTTATGATTTGAACACACGTTTGACTTTCATTGTTTCATTATCATGATATTTTGTTTGTGTTCATTTACATGTTTACAACATGGTTGCTAAGTTCTTATTGCCATGATTATATCTTTCATGCCCATGTTTTAAGTTCTATTGATCCCAGCTCACCAATGCTTACATATATGAACAAGATTGTGTAGGTGCATGTCACCTCAAAAATTATTCTTTTGTTATCACTTACCTACTCGAGGACGAGCAGGAGTTAAGCTTGGGGATGCTTGATACGTCTCAAACGTATCTATAATTTTTTATGCTCCATGCTTGTTTTTACACCATTTGCCTATTGTTTCGTTACACTTAGTGGCATTTTTATACATTTTCCGGAACTAACCTATTAACGAAGTGGCACAGTGCTAGTTTCCTGTTTTCTGCTGTTTTTGTGTTTCAGAAGTGATACACAGGAAATATTCTCAGAATTGGACGAAACAAGTTCCTGAAGTCATATTTTACCCGGAAGCTTCCAGACATCCGAAGAAGTGTCGGAGGGGGGCCACCAGGGCCCCACACAAGGGGGCGGCGCGGCCCAGCCCCTGGCCACGCCACCCCTGTGTGAGAGCCCCTGGCTCCACCTCTGACATCGCCCCTTCGCCTATAAGTACCCCCCGACGAGAAAACCTAAGGGCCCGATCAGTTTTCCAGAATACATCGCGATCCGCCACCGCCGTCGACCCGAAGATCGGGAGGGTCCAGAAGCTCTTCCCGGCACCCTGCCGGAGAGGGGAATCGCCACCGGAGGTCTTCTTCATCGCCATGCTTGCCTCCGGAGCGATGAGTGAGTAGTCTACCTTGGACTATGGGTCCATAGCAGTAGCTAGATGGTTGTCTTCTCCACCATGTGCTTCATGTTTAGATCTCATGAGCTGCCTTACATGATTGAGATCACCGTTATGTAATTCTATGATGTTGGTTTGTTGGGATCCGATGAATATTGGTGTTTATGATTAAGTTGCTGTACTGAATTATATCTTTTGTTATCTCTATGTTGTTTATGATCTTGCATGCTCTCCGTTGTTAGTAGCTATCTTGGCCGAGTAGTTGCTAGTGACTCCAAGAGGGGGTATTTATGCTCGATAGTGGGTTCATGTCTCTATTTCACCTGGGGGAGTGACAGAAACCTCTAAGGTGGTAGATGTGATGTTGCTACTAGGGAGAAAACAACATTCATATGCTCAAGGGCATATGCTTTGTTTACATTACACACTTTGCTTAATGCAATTATCTGTTGTTCGCAACTTAATACTTCTAAGGTGTTCGGATGATATCCCCGGGGGTGGATTATTAGTCATAGATGCAGTTGGATGGCGGTCTATGTATTTTGTTGTAATGCCCAGAGTAAATCTCATAGTGATCTTCTTGACATATCACGTTATCTTTATTCTATCAATTGCCCAACTGTAATTTGTTTACCCAGCATGTTATTTTATTTATGGAGAGACACCACTAGTGAACTGTGGACCCCGGTCCTATTTTAATCATATTGCAATCACCTGTTTACTTTTCCCGCACTGTTTACTTTACTCGCATATTACTACTGTTTTCCACTCGATACACTCATAACCTTTGTTTCAAGCAAACCGGTGAGATTGACAACCTCATCGCAAGTTGGGGACAAAGTATTTGTTTGTGTGTGTGCAGGTTCCACAAACACCTTCAGTCGTCATCATCTCCCTTCTCATGTTCGATAAACCTTGGTTTCTTAACTGAGGGAAAACTTGCCGCTACACTCATCATACCTTCCTCTTGGGGTTCCCAACGGGCTGGTCATCACCACGCACAAGGACTTACTGCTCCCACGTCAACTACACGCCACAGCTCTTTTCTAGCGTCATCATCACACGAGTAGCATAGGACAAAAGATGTCGTGCAAGTTTCTCATTGCGAGCACATACGACTATTTACAGAACACATGCCTATGCTTGTTTAGTACTAGGATGCTTTATCATTATTTATCTGCAATTGTCCATATCTTGCTGATTTCATGAATTATCTTATCCATGCAACGCCCGTACATCTATCCCTATGCCTAAAGTATTTAATTCTACTATTTACTATTTCTACTATTACTGTCTTTACTTTATTATTGTTGCTACTATTTTACTACTATCACCACTATAAAACGGTTGCTACTGATAAACCGCTGCGAGCAAGTCTATTTCCAGGTGCAGCTGAATTGACAACTCATCTGTTAAGGCTTATAAATATTCTTTGGCTCCCCTTGTGTCGAATCAATAAATTTGGGTTTTACTTCCCTCGAAGACTATTGCGATCCCCTATACTTGTGGGTCATCAAGACTATTTTCTGGTTTGCCGTTGCCGGGGAGCATAGCTTTATTTATAAGTTCACTTGGGATTCATATTGTTCGCTGTAATCCATTCATCATGGGTAAACCCCGTGATGGAAAAGTTCCTATATTGCCATCCACTACAAGAAGAGGTATGACTCTGAACACCTCTGTAACTCTTAATTCACCATCTGTTATGAGTAAGTTGCTTACACTACCGCATGCACATGCTACTTCTTCTACTGAGTTTGAAAATGCTACTGATAGTTTTGATGATGCTTCTACTGTGCTTGATGAGAGTGGTTCATTAGGTTTCTTTTTAGATGCTACAATTGCTAGGACTAAGCAATTGGGGAACACTACTGTTACGCCTGCTAGTTCACCTGAGTCTAGGGAATGCCCTAGTGATGATTTTGACGATGCTTATGTTGAGTTAGATGACGATTTTATTTATGAATCTCATACTACTAGTGATGCTGATGTTATTAGAGATCTTTATGTAAGACGTGTTGTTAGATACAAGTTATCTCCTGATGCTAAGTTTGCTGCGTCTCCCATACATATTAGTGATAAGGACTATGATTTATCTTTGGATTTATCTTACATATCTATTATTGAGAAAGATCCTTTTTGTGGTATTGAAAGTAAGAGTGCTATGGAGCACATGAATGAGCTTTCTTCTTTGAGTTTGTTTTCTGATGATACTAAGCTGCGTATGTACTTTGTTGCTAAGATTTTCCCTTTTTTATTGAAAGGTGCGGCTAAAGCTTGGTTTAATAATTTGTCTCCTGGATCTATTGATAGTCATATTGCTTTGGTTAACACTTTCTTTCAGAAATATTTTCCTGCTAGTGCTCAACATGCTGCTTTGCAGAAAATCTTTGACTTCGAGTAGGTAAAAGGAGAGAAACTACCGGAATCATGGGGAAGGTTTTGCTCTTTAATTAGAGTACTGCCTAGAGAGCCATTGCCTAAAAATGAACTCCTTGATATATTTTATAATGGACTAACTATTGAATCTAAGACATACTTGGATAGTTGTGCTGGTGGTGTTTTTAGGAAGAAGACTTCAGTCGAAGCTGAAGAATTAATGGCTAAAATAAGCCGGAATTATGATGATTGGACTATGGCTGAGTCAACACCAGCGCCGACACTAAAGAAGAGAGGGATGATTGAATTAAATGATGAAATGATGAGAGAAGCCAAGAAATCTCTTAGGGACAAGGGTATTAAATCTGAAGACGTGAAGAACCTACCACCTATAGAAGAACTATGAAAGCCAATTCCTCGCTCATCTACTATTGAGGTACACTCTCTCCAACGCTTTGATAATAGAGACATTCCTTACTCTAAACCTCCTGATCAATGCTTAGATGAGTTTGATAATTTTATTGTTAAGCAAGATAATTTTAATAAGAGAGTGTAGAATCATTTATTTGAAAATTCTAGAGCTATTAACAAGTTGCAGGATATTGTGGAGAGAACCTCCAATGATGTGAAGATGCTTGTTAAACATTTTCAAATGGTTTAGACTCAAATTGATCAGCTGACCAAGGTGCAAAAAGATTTGCTAGTTAATGCTGCAAGAGAAAAACAAGCGTGTGAAATACGCACTAGAGGTGGTGCTACTACTCAAGATCCCTTATATCCTGAAGTACATCCTAAGAGGATCAAGCAGGATTCTCAGTGTGCTACAAGTGATGGTAATCCTTCCAAGAAGAAGAAGAAGAAGCACAAAGCAGTTGCGGAATCATCTGAAACAGGTAAGGATCCTAATAGTGTTTCTATTTCTGATGCTGAAACCGAAAGTGGTAATGCTTCTGATAAAGAAGAGGTTGAAGAGGAACTAGAAAAGCTTGCTAAGAATGCAAAGTACTGAGACGTCTCAAACGTATCTATAATTTTTGATGCTCCATGCTTGTTTTACACCATTTGCTTCATGTTTTGTTTACACTTTATGGTGTTTTTATGTGATTTTCGGAACTAACCTATTGACAAGATGCCATAGTGCCAGTTCCCTGTTTTCTGCTGTTTTTGTGTTTCAGAAAAGCTACACAGAAAATATTCTCGGAATTGGACGAAACAAAGACCGAAACTCCTATTTTGCCCGGAGGAAGGACGAGGACCAAACGGGAGCAAGAGGGGGGCCAGAGGGCACCCTCACCACCAGGGGGCATGGCCCAGGCCTTGGCCGCGCCCACCTGTGGTGAGGCTGCCCTGGCCTACCTCTGACGCCGCCTTTTCGCCTATAAGAAGCCTCGGGACAGAAAACCCTAAATCGGTCTGTGATTTTCGAGAAAGAGTTCTGCAGCTCTGCCACCGCCACCGACGAATTTCGGGGGACAGAAGTCTCTATTCTGGCACCTTGCTAGGACGGGGAAGTGCCCCCAGAGCCATCTCCATCGACGTCATCGCCTCCTCCGCCGTCTCCATCGACTTCACCGCCATCTCCACCAACCTTGCTGTCTTCTATAATGAGGAGGGAGTAGTTCTCCCCCAGGGCTGAGGGCTCTACCGGTAGCTATGTGGTTCACCTCTCTCTCCCATGATGTGATCTTTATGTGATCGTGAGCTTTGTATCTAGTTGAATTGGTAGATGCTATTATTCAGATATTATGCTACTCCCGTGCTTTATTATTGTAAACTCTGGAGACACCTTGTATCGTAATGTGAAGGTGACTAGTGTGCGCATTATGTGTGTCTTTTTGGTTAATGTCTCTATGAATTGTTGGTGTTTGTTGGAACCATCTAGTGCGTTCATGGTAATAGTGTGGGACAATCTAGTTTGGGGAAACACAGACTTTGAGGACTGCTTCGTAGCCCTACGCATGATTAGTGTTCGTTTTCCATTGGAGAATTGTTTAGAGTGGAATATTGATGTTAGTATCTATTGGTTCAATTATGTTATATTTGTTGAGAGTGTGTCCACTAGTGAAAGTATGATCCCTAGGCCTTGTTTCCAAGCATTGCACACCATTTCCTTTCAGTTTTGTTACATGTTTGCTTGCAGTGATATTTATTTCAGATTACATTTACTACTTATAATCATCACTACTACTTGTATTTCATTATCTCTTCGCCGAACTAGTGCACCTATACTTCTGACAAGTGTATTGGGTGTGTTGGGGACACAAGAGACTTTCTGTATCATAATTGCAGGGGTTGCTTGAGAGGGATAGCTTTGACCTCCTCCTCCCTGAGTTCGATAAACCTTGGGTGATCCACTTAAGGGAAACTTGCTGCTGTTCTACAAAAGTCTGCACTTGGAGGCCCAACACTGTCTACAGGAATAGAAGTGTGCGTAGACATCAAGCTCTTTTTTGGCATCGTTGCCGGGGAGGTAAGGTAAAAGGTACTCACATCCTTTGGTGACTAAGTGTTTTAGTTTCTGGTGAGTGCTCGAAGTTATTTCCTTTAGATTCTGTAATTATATCTTTTTGTTTCTTGTTTTTATTTTCACTAGTTAGGCTTAATGGAAAATAAAGAGTTTTATAGTGTCTTTCCCGAGTTTAGATTTGAAATGTTTGAAAAAACTTTGGAGCTTATTTCGTATAGCAATGTTGTTAGTATAAATGCTTTGAATACCATTGTTGCTAACGCCATAGAAAGGTCTAAGCTTGGGGAAGCTGGTTTTGTTCAGCATGATATTTTTAGTTCCCCAGCTTTAGTGGAGAAAATTCGCTCTGATGTTATTTTAACTCCCATATGTGATGAGTCTAATGATGTTTATGATCCTCATTCTTTTAAAATACCTATGAAAATTGTTGAACATGTTATGAATAATCGCTACTCAGGAGATGGAACTGTCCCTCTGGGTGATCATTTACTCTTTATACATGAATTATGCGAGTTGTTCAAGTGTGCAGGTGTTTCATCAAGCTAGGTTAAGAGGAAGATATTCTCTTATTCACTAAAGGGTAGAGCTGCGGAGTGGTATAGGCTGCTAAAGGATGGTCCATCTATTGGCTAGGAGGAAATTGTACCTCTCTTTTATTCTAAATTCTATCCTCCAAGTGAGATTCATAAAGATCATAATCAGATATATAATTTTTGGCCTCATGATGGAGAAAGTATTGCCCAAACATGGGGAAGATTGAAGTCACTAATTCTCAAATGTCCTATTCATGAGCTTCCCCATAATATTGTTATTAATAATTTTATGCAAGGCTTTCAAGATATTACAAGGACCATCTAGATGCATGCTTTGATGGCTCTTTCACAAGCAAGGATGTTGACGTCAAGTGGGATCTGCTTGAAACAATTCAAAACAATATTGAAGATTGGGATAGCGACAAAGGTAAAGGATCAGGTATAAATTATCAGTATGATTGCATTAAGTCTTTCGCTGAAACTTCTGATTTTCAAAAGCTTAGTGTTAAATATGGTCTTGATCCTCAAATTATGGTTAATTGCTTTAGAGCCTTTGCTTCCCATATTAATGTTCCTAGGGGAAATGAGGACGTGTATCATGAACCTTTTAAAGACTCTCGCATAGAAAGTGATATTGTTATTGATGATTGCAATAAACATGCTCAAATATCTGAAAGTCCTACTTCTTATAAGCTTGTTAATTTTTGTGGAGTACTTAGACCTTGTGAACAGAGTTACGACAAAGAAGATTATTGTATCCACCATAGGAATGAAGAAACCCGAATGTGGGATAAGGCTCTAGATGAGCTTGGTAAAAAGGTTTGTGAGCTTTATCCTTTTATTTGTGAACTTTGCCATGACAAGGGTCATTTTAATTTTCAATGTTTAGGCCATAATAGTGACTCGTCTAATCGAATGAGTACAACAAGTTTGTATTGTGATGACAAGATCACTCTCAATCAACATGATGAGCTTACTTTGTTTTTGGGGTATGAAGAGTTATCTAGAAAAACTTCTTTGGTAGATATGAGCATTTTTTAAAATATTAGCATCCTGCAGGGTTGTCGTCTTTATTGTGTTAAAGATTGTCGCGCAAATACTTACTTACAAAATGTTATAAAACATGATGTTTTGCCAAGCTATGACAGGACTAATATATGTTTCCATCTTATTAATAGAGAGGAGGAATCCTCCAAAGTTTCTTCTGTTGTTTCTGTTAGTAAACCAGATTATGTGGAGAAGATGCCTTTCAAGCCTCTCCCTCCTAAAGAAGAGAGTAAGAAGAAGAAGAAGAAGAGGAGGAGTAAAAGGAGAGAGGAAACGGTATCTTCCCTTAAGCATGTTGCTCCTATTATAGATTATGATGATTCTGAACTTGATGATGTTCTTATGACTGTTACCTATGTTAGTGATCATGATTGGGAAAAGCACTCTACTTTCGATATTGAAAATCTTTTTGGTATCAATTCTGAAAATTATGAGGTTAATAATTATTGCACCATTAGTACTATCCATGTTCCTTCCTATGATGATATGTTTGATGAATACGCTTTGGAAAATAGCTATTCTATTGCTTATGATGATTACAATGATGAGTATAACATTTTTAGTTCACCTACCATTGAGGAGGAAACAAGGTATGATTACAATATGCCTCCTATTTTTGATGATTATGGTGATGAGAATAATTTTGTTGAATTTGCTCCTACTATGATTGTTCATGTGGGGAGTATTAATTCTTTTGTGTATGTGGCTCATGATAGGGATGTTTTATGTGATAGTTATTTTGTTAATTTTATTCGTGATGCTACTGAAAGTTACTATGAGAGAGGGAAACATGGTTTGATGGATCTCAATAGTATTAAGTTTCCCCTCTCTATGTTGCAAATCTTGAAGTTGCACTTGTTTTATCTATCCATGTTTGTTACTATGTGCTTAGTTGATTTATTCTCTTATAAGATTCCTATGCATATGAAGTGGTTTAGATTTAAATGTGTTTCGCATTTGTTTTTGATGCTCTCTCTTGCTTCAAGTTCTTATATGGCGCCTTTTCCTTAAGCTCTTTTATGGAGCCTACATGAGCATCTTTTTAAATTACTGCGCCTAGCTCAAAGGCGTTAAAGAAAAGCACTCTTGGGAGATAACCCATTGTTTTCTTTTCAATTCTTTTTCTTTTATTTGAGTCTTGGAATTTATTACTACTGTAATAACTGCTCCTTATCCTTTTTATTTCGTTGTTGTGCCAAGAAGAACCTCTAATTTGAGGGAGGTAAGATTTGGGGAAGTTGCTGTCCTGAAATAGATTTTGGTGCTGCACCGTAAAAATTCATGAAAATTCTCAGCATATATTTTTGACCTGCAATTTATTGTGCATATGACCCAGGTTATATCCAAACTTTCATTAGTTTTGCACTTTTTGATTTGAGCAACAGAAGGTCCTCTAAAAAATCGACCTTTGTCAGCTGTTCTATTTTGACAGATTTCTGCCACTATTTGTGTTTGCCTCTCGATCGATTTCTTTTTGAGTTCTTTTGATCACGGAACTTTTGGGGAAGTTGCTACAGTAGTATATGCTTTATATATGGTGTTTTTGAGTTGAAACCTGAACCAAAAAGGGTTGATCTACTATTATGTTTATGCTAACGTTGCTAATAGAATTGTGTGAAGTTTTGTATGAAGGAAGTTTTGAAGTGTAGGGATTGGAGAATGATGAGATGAGGTGAAGAATTGACAAAAGCTCAAACTTGGGGATGCCCATGTCACCCCAAGAAATATCCAAGAGGTACAAGCGTCAAATCTTGGGGATGCCCCCGAGGCACCCCTTCTTCATCGACAAAAATCAGGTCACCTTTTAAGACACTATATTTTTATTGTTTCATATTCTATGCGTTTTTCTTGGAGCATCAGTTGTTTTTGCTTTCAGTTTTCTTTTGTTTTGGTTGCTGCAATAAATGGTTGGATCACATCATGTTTGTTTTGGAGAGATACTTACTCTGCTTTTCATTGCCAAGAACACTCTAGTTTTCACTCTTATCGTTCAACGAGTGTTCTCTTTTTCTCGAACTGCGTTTAGCTTTCGTTTTTCACCTTGATTTTTGTTCAGATCTTGTTATATCTTTGCATCAAGGTGTATTTAGACTACTGGTCTATGTTGGTTTTCATCAAAAGAGTTGTTTCAAAAAGGTTTGAATGGTGTTGGAAAAGAGAAAAAGTTTCATGCAAAAAAGTGGTACAAAAAGGAGCTTGTTTAGATTGCGGCTTAGACTTTTTCATGCCATGCTTGATGTAGTTTTGATAGTATGCTTAGTATTTTTTGCTATAGCATGACTTGTCTCAAATGACTGAGATTGCTTAATGAGTCTTTGAAATAATCATGCGTTGTTTTTATTATATGGAAGCATTTATTTGATTTTCTCCTTGATGCTTTATTTGGGTTGACTTGGCGCATGCTTACAACATGTTTGACTCATAAAAAGTCACCATAAGCCTCTATGATCATTTGGTTTTTGACTTTTGATGCCATTTTATGCTTCTCTTAATGATGTTTTGTTGCTATGCATGATTATGGCCGTTATTGCTCTCTTAGTTGGTCGCTCCTAGTCTTTTGCTAGCCCTCATTTTGTACTAAGTATGAGCTCTACTCGTGCATCCAACTCCCAAAAACCAAGTTATTCGAAGTGTCCACTATAAATTCCTATGCATGGTATTTGAAGCCATTCCAAGTAAATTTTCATGTGCTACCTTTCAAAAAAACCTTCAAAATACTTCTCATTTTGTGACACTGTTTTCAGCTCATGCGGACATAGTGGTCGGATTTGCTATCTTCCATATTGTTTCATTCCAAAAAGAAAAAAAAAGAAAAAAGCACTCCTCCATGGTATGTGAATGTTGATGGGCACCCGATGGAATCGGTTAGCCATGGTTTGTGAAAGGAAAAAGGTGGGGAGGAGTGCCAAGCTTTATAAAAGAGCACAAAAGTGCCAATCTCTCTCTCAAAAACTTGCCCATTTTTGTATGGAAGATAGTAAGAACCCCATTGCCAGTCGTTGACAAAGACAACCACCTCTCAAAACCAAATTTTTATCTCTCTGTTTTACAAATGAAAAGCTCTAGCACATGTTTAATCACTGCTTCCCTCTGCGAAGGGCCTTTCTTTTAGTTTTATGTTGAGTCTCCACCTTCTACCTTTATGCACCATCTAAGAGAGCATAGTTGCCATTCTGAGTTTAATGTGCATTGTCCCAAAGTTATCATTGATTGATTCATTACTATGGTTTCACTTGTTCTTAAATTATTTGTATCTAGTCGCCCTTTTAAACTTGAAGGTGTCCTAGGAATTTATGTTTTGCTATTCCATGAAGGACAAGCTGAAAACCATTTGCTATATTTTTCCATATGATTTGAACACATGTTTGACTTTCATTGTTTCATTGTTCATGATCTTTCGTTTATGTTTCTTTTCATGTTATAACATGGTTGCTAAGTTCTTATTATCAAGATTATGTCTTTTATGCTCATGTTTTAAGTTCTTTGATCCCAGCACTCAATGCTTACTTAGATGATCAAGATTGTGATGGTGCATGTCATCTCAAAAATTATTCTTTTGTTATCACTTACCTACTCGAGGACGAGCAAGAGTTAAGCTTGGGGATGCTTGATACGTCTCAAATGTTTCTATAATTTTTGATGCTCCATGCTTGTTTTACACCATTTGCTTCATGTTTTGTTTACACTTCGTGGCATTTTTATGCGATTTCCAGAACTAACCTATTGACAACATGCCACAGTGCCAGTTCCCTATTTTCTGCTATTTTTGTGTTTCAAAAAAGCTACACAGGAAATATTCTCAGAATTGGATGAAACGAAGACCGAAACTCCTATTTTGCCCGGAGTAAGGACGAGGACCAAACGGGAGCCGGAGGGGGGCCAGAGAGCACCCTCACCACCAGGGGGTGTGGCCCAGGCCCTAGCCTTGCCCACCTGTGGTGAGGCCACCCTGGCCCACCTCTGACGCCGCCTTTTTGCCTATAAGAAGCCTCGGGATGAAAAACCCTAAATCGGTCAGTGATTTTCGAGAAAGATTTCTGCAGCTCCGCCACCGCCACCGACAAATTTTGGGGGACAGAAGTCTCTATTCCAGCACCTTGCCGGGATGGGGAAGTGCCCCCGGAGCCATCTCCATTGATGTCGTCACCTCCTCCGCCGTCTCCATCGACTTCACCGCCATCTCCACCAACCTTGCTGTCTCCTATAATGAGGAGGGAGTAGTTCTCCCCCGGGGCTGAGGGCTCTACTGGTAGCTATGTGGTTCACCTCTCTCTCCCATGATGTGATCTTTATGTGATCGTGAGCTTTGTATCTAGTTGAATTGGTAGATGCTATTATTCAGATATTATGCTACTCCCATGCTTTATTATTGTAAAATACGAAGACACCTTGTATCGTAATATGAAGGTGACTAGTGTGCGTATTATGTGTGTCTTTTTGGTTAATGTCTCTATGAATTGTTGGTATTTGTTGGAACCATCTAGTGCGTTCATGGTGATAGTGTGGGACAATCTAGTTTGGGGAAACACGGACTTTGAGGAGTGCTTCGTAGCCCTACGCATGATTAGTGTTCGTTTTCCATTGGAGAATTGTTTAGAGTGGCATATTGATGTTAGTATCTATTGGTTTAATTATGTTATATTTGTTGAGAGTGTGTCCACTAGTGAAAGTATGATCCCTAGGCCTTGTTTCCAAGCATTGCACACCGTTTCCTTTTAGTTTTGTTACATGTTTGCTTGCAGCGATATTTATTTCAGATTACATTTACTACTTATAATCATCACAACTACTTGTATTTCATTATCTCTCTGCCAAACTAGTGCACCTATACATCTGACAAGTGTATTGGGTGTGTTGGGGACACAAGAGACTTTCTGTATCGTAATTGCAGGGTTGCTTGAGAGGGATAGCTTTGACCTCCTCCTCCCTGAGTTTGATAAACCTTGGGTGATCCACTTAAGGGAAACTTGCTGCTGTTCTACGAACCTCTGCACTTGGAGGCCCAACACTGTCTACAGGAATAGAAGCATGCGTAGACATCAAGTACACTAAGGAAGACGTCATTGCCAACAAGCATGGTAATGAGAGAGAACCTTGGGTGCAGAAACCAATGGCTTTTCCTGGTAAGAAACACAAATCTAAGGAAGAAGAACACTACAACAGGTTTTCTGAATGGATGAGACCTTTATTTTTGCAAATCCCTTTGACTGATGCTATTAAAATGCCTCCTTATTCAAAGTATATGAAATATATTGTTACTAACAAAAGGAAGATTCCTAATGAGGAAATTTTCACTTTACTTGCTAATTACTCTTTTGATGGTAAAGTTCCGAAGAAGCTTGGAGATCTAGGTATACCAACTATTCCTTGCTCTATTAAAAATAATTATGTTAGAACTGCTTTATGTGATTTGGGAGCCAGAGTTAGTGTGATGCCTTTTTCTCTCTATAAGAGACTTGATCTAGAAAAGTTGATATCGACTGATATATCTTTGCAAATGGATGATAAGTATACTACTATTCCTATTGCTATATGTGAGAATGTTCCCGTTCAAGTTGCTAATAATTGTTTGATATTGACTGACTTTGTTGTGTTGGAAATGCCTGAAGATGACAATATGTCTATTATTCTTGGGAGACCTTTTCTAAACACTGCAGGTGCTGTTATTGATTGCAACCAAGGGAAAGTTACTTTTAATGTCAATGATAAAGAGCACATAGTCTATTTTCCCAAGAAGATTGATAGAAAATATGCTCTTAATTCAATCAAGAATATTGAGACCATCAGAGTTGGTCAAATTATTTGTTCAACACCAAAGCCCAAGGAAGAATATCAAATTGTTATGGTTGGGACTATGCCTATCAAGGTCGAGATAACTTAATCATTTAGTGAAATGCAAAGTTTTGCTTCATAGAAAAGTGGTTTGGTAACAAGACTTGATCAACCTTGTTAACAAAGCAGTTTTCAAATGAACAGAGCTATGTTTTCACCGCATTTACTTTTGTTTCTACCTTGTTTATTTTTGTTTCCGCTGTTTAGTATTAGAACATATTAGAGCTGCAGTAAGCTTGGTTTTGATTTGATTTCTATCGTTCCATCTTCGTTTTCCCGAGCTTTATTCTTTTGTCAATTTCTAAAAAATCCTTGAAAATTAAGTTTCTCAAAAAATTCCAGAAAATTCTTTTTAAATTTTTATGTCAAAAATGGGGCAGAGAGGCACCTGGGAGACCTTAGGGGGACCCACCATGCCACCTCACCACATGGTGGCGCGGCCAGGCTTGGGCCGCGCCATGGCATGGTGAGGGGGGGCCTGGCCCTCCACTTACCTCTCCACCCTCACTTCCTTCTCTCTCCCAAAATATCTCCACACCTCAGCTCAAACCCATGTTCTTGCTATTCTTCCTCGCAATTTTTCGATCTTCTTGCTTAGCCCATCTTTGTTGCTGAGATTTGGAGCATTTGTTCTCTGGTATGTGACTCCTTCGATTGTCCAATTAGAATTTTGTTTAGTAGAGTATTTCTTGAGTATTTTAGCTCAATAGGTGATAGGTGAAATGAGTTTGCATCCTTGTTCTATTGCTTAGAAATGTTATTTTGATGCATGTTAGCCCTCTTGTAACTTCCTATAGTAGTTTCCTATATTTGTTTGTCTCAAAATCATTTTTTTATGAGGTTTGCCTAAAAATATCAGAAATGAAGGAGAATGCATGCCAACTCTTTCAACATGAACTTGAGGTGCATGAGGTCATAAGAGTTCACCGTGAAGAGAGGGTCTTTCCCTCAATCTATCCATGCTGAGAGTTCATGAATGCTGCTGGAATCCTGCAGGACTTCCAAACTCTAATCTCTAATGCAGGATTGGAACATTTTATTGATGGTGAACCTCCCCAATATGCTAAACTAACAATGTCCATGGTGCAAGATTTTAGATTCAGTTGGTCCACATCTAACCCCATGGTTCATTATAAAATTTACAATAAATCTGTGGACTTGCCCTTTGATGTTTTCTGTGCAGCAATTAGAGTGCCACAATGGGGATCGCGTGAAAAGATGAAGGAGCGGCCCAGGCCATTGATGGACCTATATGAGGAGATTTGTCAAGGAAGAAGCTTCTCAGGAGAGAGTGGTAAAATTCAAAATATTCATTTCCCATCCATTCGATATTTTGCTTACTTTATTACCAAGTGTGTTCTTGCTAGGAAAGTTGCAAATAAGTTATCCTCCTGTGATCTAGCTTTTATTGCTACTGCTTTGAGACGTGATAGGACTTAAAATTTTGGTGCTTTAATAGCTTTCCGTCTTGATGCTAACTATGAGAAAGGGGGAGTCTGTGGAGGTCTTATTGCTTCACGCTTATTATCTTTGCATGGTGTAGTGCCTCATATTTTAGACCTTCAATTCCCCATAGAGAGGCTTGATTTTAATTCTATGTTATATCATAAGTTTGTTTCTCCTCATGATTGTTTGGATAACTTGTCGTTTGAGATAACCTTTTTCAAGAAATCAACCTGGAAGGTAGTGAAGGCTGATCGATCAGTCCATTTGCCTGCACCTCTTTTGTTTAACCTTGATCACAGGAATGGATGGTCACTCACGGAGGATGAGCTCAACGTGTACATAGAGGAGCACCCGTCGCCCGTGCACGATGGAGAGGCGACCGAGGAGTCAGGCCAGCCCTCCAACATTGCGGAGTTTCTGTACCAGCAACCTTATTATGATTATGCACCATCTGCTTCATCTTCACGAGGGCCAGGCTATGACTATGCCAATGATGACCCACCAGCTTGGGGCAATTACTGGAGATGAGATTGATCTCCACTTAGGCCAAAAGCCTAAGCTTGGGGGAGGTACGCCGACGATACACTCATCTACATATCATATTTTGTCAATACTTTGTATATCCATGTTTCGCTTTCTTTGTTGTTCTTGTTCTTATTACTACTTTTCAAAACAAAAAAGACCAAAAATATTTCCTTTGTTTCTCTTTGTTTGCCTCTTTAGTTTTCTAGCTTTGGTTTGCTTTACTTCCATTTTCGGTTTGATATTTTAAAAATCCAAAAATATTTTGCTTTGTTTGCTGTTTCCTTCCATTCTTGTTTCAAAATTTGAAAACCCAAAAATATTTGTTGTTCTTCTTCGGTTTTGTAAAGTTTGTTGCAGAGTTTAGTCTCCCGTTACTCCATTGGAGCTTGGTATTCACTTCATATTATTCAAGCCACACAAGTGAAAGGCAATAATGATGACATATGACAATTCGAGATGTGGTAAGAGGCTGGTATGAATTCTATTTGTTTTCATTTTTGTACAAATACTCATCTATGTGGACATGCTTAGTCTGTTCATATAAGGTATATGTTATCTAATGGATGCTTTGTAGTTCTCGCTCTCATATGATTAGTTCTAATTTACTAATAGTTTGTAGCATGTCATGTAGATGCTTGCTTGCATTGTTTTATTCATAATATGGTATGACATTGTGGTATCCTCCTCTGAAAGTTTCATTTGAATCAACTTGGCACATGCTCAAGCATGCATATGACTGAACAAAAGTCAATTAAGCCTCGATGATTTACTTTGCCTCAGAGTTCTTGTATCATTTTTATGCCTATATTAATTTTGTTTTGTCGCAAGCATGATTATGGCAGTTATTGCTCTCTCGATTGTCGCTTCCCAATCTTTTGCTAGCCTTCACTTGTGCTGAGAGGGAATACTTCTCGTGCATCCAACTCCTAAAAACCAAGTAACCCCAAAGAGTCCACTATAAATTCCTATGCATGGTATTTCAAAGCCATTCCAAGTAAATTTTCATATGCTACCTTTCAAAACCTTCAAATACTTGTCATTTTGTGCCACTATTTTCAGCTCATGAGGACATAGTGGTCGGACTTGCTATCTTCCATATTAAATTAAGTACCCCTTGACTTGCATGCTTCATCTGCTCGTCATTAATTTTGCAAGGGAGCTGGTCAGACCATTGTAATCTAAATCTAAAAAAAGAGAAAGAAAAAAGGCACTCCTCCATGGTATGTAAAAGTTGGTGGGCACCCGATGGAATCGGCTAGCCATGGTTTGAGAAAGGAAAAGGTGGGGAGGAGTGCCAAAGCTTTATAAAAGAGCACCAATGTGCCAAATTTTCAAAGAACTTGGAACCGCTCTCACTTATTTAGTATGGAAGATAGCAAGTATCCATTGCCAGTCGTTGACATGAAACAACCACCTCTCAAAATAAATTTTTATCTCTGTTTTACAAATGAAAAGCTCTAGCACATGTTAAATCACTGCTTCCCTCTGCGAAGGGCCTTTCTTTTACTTTTATGTTGAGTCTTCATCTTCTAACTTTAAGCACTTTCTTGAGAGCATAGCTGTTATTCTTAGTGTAATGTGCTTGTCCCAGAACACGGTTAATTGTGGTATAACTTTGATGCTTGTATCTTTGATATTTTTACTTCTAGTCTTCCCTTGAACTTCAGAGGTGCCTCAGCATTTATGTTTCGCTCCACAAATAAAGGTAACCGGGATACCACTCTTCCATATCATTTTATGAACATTACAATCTTGTAGCTTCTTATGTTCATGTTGCTTGCTATTAGTACATTGGCACTCTTTAATAACTTGCTTAACTATGAGGTAACATTAGTTGCCTATTTCTTATTATGAATTGCCTGAGTACTTGATCATATAGTGGGAATATATGCATCTTATGAAGCAAATGAGTTCGTGAAAGTTTCTTGTATCGCTCTCAGTTGTTAACTGAATTGCTTGTGGACAAGTAAATAGCTAAGCTTGGGGGGAGTTGATACGTCCAAAACGTATCTACTTTCCTGAACACCTTTGCTATTTTTTTCCTCTAATTTGTGTGTTTTGAATACAACTAACACGGACTAACGTTGTTTTCAGCAGAATTGCCCTGGTGTCTTGTTTTTGTGCAGAAATCCAACTTTTAGGAAAAATCCCGGAAAATACTGCAAAATTCCTATTTTACCAGAAGACCCACGGAGCCAGAAGACGAGACAGGGAGGGGTTGCGAGGCAGGCTCACCACCTGGTGGCGTGGCCCAGGCCTGGCCACGCCAGAGGGTGGTGAGGCCACCCTAGCCGCCTCCTCGAGCCCCCCTTTCGCCTACATATACCTCCAGACCTGAAACTATCAGGGGTTTAGCGTTTTTCCTAGATAGAGTTCTGCTACGCCGTCACCATCAGAAACCACGATTTGGAACCAGAAACTCCATTCTGGCACCCTGCCGGGTGATTGCTGGGATGATGGCGCCAGAAAAGAGTTGGTGCCTAGTTGAAAGTCTAGCCCGTTGGGAACCCCAAGAGGAAGGTGTGATGAATATAGCAGCAAGATTTTCCTTCAATTAAGAAACCGAGGTTTGTCGATCAGGAGAAGAGCAGACAATGACGACTGAAGGTGATGCTTGCTAGTTTGTGACAGCTTCAGACAATTTATATATGGCGCCTCGTCCAAGCTTTGCTTGCTAGCTGCAACGCGGAACCTGCACACAACACAACCAAATACTTTGTTCCCAACTTGTGATGAGGTTGTCAATCTCACCGGTTTGCTTGAAACAAAGGTTATGAGCGTATCGAGTGGAAAACAGTAGAGTATGCGAGTAAAGTAAACAGTGCGAGTAAAGTAAACAGGTGATAGCAATATGATGGAAATAGGACCGGGGTCCACAGTTCACTAGTGGTGTCTCTCCATAGATAAATAACACGTGCTGGGTAAACAAATTACAGTTGGGCAATTGATAGAATAAAGATAAACGTGATATGTCAAGAAGATCACTATGAGATTTACTCTGGGCATTACAACAAAATACATAGACCGCCATCCAACTGCATCTATGACTAATAATCCACTCCAAGGGATATCAATCCGAACACCCCAAGAGTATTAAGTTGCAAACAACAGATAATTGCATTAAGCAAAGTGTGTAATGTAAACAAAGCATATGCCCTTGAGCATATGAATGTTGTTTTCTCCCTAGTAGCAACAGCACATCTACAACCATAGAGGTTTCTGTCACTCCCCCAGGTTAAATAGAGGCATGAACCCACTATCGAGCATAAATACCCCCTCTTGGAGTCACTAGCAACTACTCGGCCAAGATAGCTACTAACAATGGAGAGCATGCAAGATCATAAACAACATAGAGATAACATAAGATAATATTCAGTACAGCAACTCAATCATAAACACCAATATTCATCGGATCCCAACAAACCAAACATGTAGAATTACATAACGGTGATCTCAATCATGTAGGGCAGCTCATGAGATCTAAACATGAAGCACATGGTGGAGAAGACAACCATCTAGCTACTGCTATGGACCCATAGTCCAAGGTAGACAACTCACTCATCGCTCTAGAGGCAAGCATGGCGATGAAGAAGACCTCTAGTGGTGATTCCCCTCTCCGGCAGGGTGCCGGGAAGAGCTTCTGGACCCTCCCGATCTTCGGGTCGACGGCAGCGGCGGATCGCGATGTGTTCTGGAAAAGTGATCGGGTACTTAGGTTTTTTCCATCGGGGGGTCTTTATAGGCGAAGGGGCGATGTCAGAGGAGGAGACAGGTGCCCTCACGCGGGGCTCGCGCGGCCAGGGCCCTGGCCGTGCCACCCCTGCGTGTGGGGCCCTGGTGGCCCCCCTCCTACTCTCCTTCGGATCTCTGGAAGCTTCCGGGTAAAATAAGACTTCAGGAACTTGTTTCGTCCAATTCCGACAATATTTCCTGTGTATCACTTCTGAAACACAAAAACAGCAGAAAACAGGAAACTGGCACTGTGGCAACTCGTTAATAGGTTAGTTCCGGAAAATGCATAAAAGTGCCATGAAATGTAACGAAACAATAGGCAAATGGTGTAAAAACAAGCATGGAGCATCGAAAATTATAGATACGTTGGAGACGTATCAAGCATCCCCAAGCTTAACTCCTGCTCGTCCTCGAGTAGGTAAGTGATAACAAAAGAATAATTTTTGAGGTGACATGCACCTACACAATCTTGATCATGTATGTAAGCATTTGTGAGCTGGGATCACAAGAACTTAAAACATGGGCATGAAGATATAATCATGACAATAAGAAACTTAGCAACCATGTTGTAAACATGCAAATGAACACAAACAAAAGATCATGAAAATGAAACAATGAAAGTCAAACGTGTGTTCAAATCATAAGGAAAAACATACAAATGGTTTTCAGCTTGTCCTTCAAAGAGTGCAAAACATAAATGCATAGGACACCTTCAAGTTTAAGAGGGCGACTAGATACAAATAATTTAAGAACAACTGAAACCAACAATATGAGTCAATCAATGAAATTTGGGACAATGCATATCACACTAAGAATGACAACTATGCTCTCTTAATGGTGCATAAAGAAAGAAAGTGGTGACTCAACATAAAAGTAGAAGAAAGGCCCTTCGCAGAGGGAAGCAGTGATTGCAAGTTTTATAACCTTCAAAAATTATGGTACTTACCGGCTTTGAGCTCTCATTGCCCCCATCATAAGCATCTTGAATGGTTAAAGTTAATGCGAGAACAATTATGATGCATACGCTTGACAAATCATAAGTTGAAAATCTCATGCCCCGTGAATACGAGTACCCAAACCTCATGCTACTTTACTTAGAGTCCCAAGCAAGGCTCTTGTCATTGTAAGTATATGCATATCATTGAGAACCGCCAATGGGGTACCTCCGTGCCCGATGACATGGAACAAGCCCACACCAAAATGACAGGACAAGCAGACAATGAACACCTCGACATCTCTTTTATTTGCCTTTTGTTTAGCTTTTTATTGTGAGATGCGTCGTCGTATGTTCACCATGGGTATGCTGCAAATTTCCACCATGAATTATGCATGGCTTAGATTGGCGGCCCGGCGTTTCCCTAACACATATACAAACTCCATGATCCCCACAAGATTCCCAATTCATTTCACACCGCGGGCATCCATAAACAAAAGATCACGATATCAACTCAAATAAGAAGTGCAATGTTGAAAGCTTGCCCCATGATAGCATGGCTGGGCTAGAATCCAACTTACAACTTGCAAGCATAACAACTCAACATAAGAGACCACAATGTCAAATTTTTCAGAACAGGAAAAAGTAAAGTGTGCCTTCCGGTTCGTGAGAGCTTTACTGACCGAATTTCACATAACACTGGTAAGAGTTTAATTTGAAGAGAAAATAAAAGCAAGTCAAATTTACTTGGAATAGCAAATTGCTACTAGGTATATATGGTGGACACTTTGGAAAACTTTGGCTTTTAGGAGTTGGATGCACGAGTAGAGCTCATACTCAGTACAAGGCGAGGGCTAGCAAAAAACTGGGAGCGACCAACTAAGAGAGCAATAATGGCCATAATCATGCAAAGCGACAAAGCGACATTAATAGAAGCATAAGATGGCATCAAAAGTCAAAAACTAAATAATCATGAAGGCTATTGGCGACTTTGTAAGAGTCTAACATGTGTGAGCATGCGCCAAGTCAACCCAAATAAAGCATCAAGGAGAAAGCCAAAATAATGCTTCCATACAATAAAAACAATGCATGATTTTTTTCAAAGGCTCATTAAGCAATCTCAGTTATTTGAGACAAGTCATGATACAGCAAAACCACTAAGCATACTATCAAAATGACATCAAGCATGACATGAAAAAGCCTAAGCCGCAGTCTACACAAGCTCCTTCTTGTACCATGATACGTCTCAAACGTATCTATAATTTTTGATGCTCCATGCTTGTTTTTACACCATTTGCCTATTGTTTCGTTACACTTAGTGGCACTTTTATACATTTTCCGGAACTAACCAATTAACGAAGTGCCACAGTGCCAGTTTCCTGTTTTCTGCTGTTTTTGTGTTTCAGAAGTGATACACAGGAAATATTCTCGGAAATGGACGAAACAAGTTCCTGAAGTCATATTTTACCCGGAAGCTTCCAGAGATCTGAAGAAGTGTCGGAGGGGGGCCACCAGGGCCCCACACAAGGGGGCGGCGCGGCCCAGCCCCTGGCCGCGCCACCCCTGTGTGAGAGCCCCTGGCTCCACCTCTGACATCGCCCCTTCGCCTATAAGTACCCCCCGACGAGAAAAACCTAAGGGCTGGATCAGTTTTCCAGAATACATCGCGATCCGCCGCCGCCGTCGACCCGAAGATCGGGAGGGTCCAGAAGCTCTTCCCGGCACCCTGCCGGAGAGGGGAATCGCCACCGGAGGTCTTCTTCATCGCCATGCTTGCCTCCGGAGCGATGAGTGAGTAGTCTACCTTGGACTATGGGTCCATAGCAGTAGCTAGATGGTTGTCTTCTCCACCATGTGCTTCATGTTTAGATCTCATGAGCTGCCCTACATGATTGAGATCACCGTTATGTAATTCTATGATGTTGGTTTGTTGGGATCCGATGAATATTGGTGTTTATGATTAAGTTGCTGTACTGAATTATATCTTTTGTTATCTCTATGTTGTTTATGATCTTGCATGCTCTCCGTTGTTAGTAGCTATCTTGGCCGAGTAGTTGCTAGTGACTCCAAGAGGGGGTATTTATGCTCGATAGTGGGTTCATGTCTCTATTTCACCTGGGGGAGTGACAGAAACCTCTAAGGTGGTAGATGTGCTGTTGCTAGTAGGGAGAAAACAACATTCATATGCTCAAGGGCATATGCTTTGTTTACATTACACACTTTGCTTAATGCAATTATCTGTTGTTCGCAACTTAATACTTCTAGGGTGTTCGGATGATATCCCCGGGGATGGATTATTAGTCATAGATGCAGTTGGATGGCGGTCTATGTATTTTGTTGTAATGCCCAGAGTAAATCTCATAGTGATCTTCTTGACATATCACGTTATCTTTATTCTATCAATTGCCCAACTGTAATTTGTTTACCCAGCATGTTATTTTATCTATGGAGAGACACCACTAGTGAACTGTGGACCCCGGTCCTATTTTAATCATATTGCAATCACCTGTTTACTTTTCCCGCACTGTTTACTTTACTCGCATATTATTACTGTTTTCCACTCGATACACTCATAACCTTTGTTTCAAGCAAACCGGTGAGATTGACAACCTCATCGCAAGTTGGGGACAAAGTATTTGTTTGTGTGTGTGCAGGTTCCACAACACCTTCAGTCATCATTGTCTCCCTTCTCCTGTTCGATAAACCTTGGTTTCTTATCTGAGGGAAAACTTGCCGCTACACTCATCATACCTTCCTCTTGGGGTTCCCAACGGGCTGGTCATCACCACGCACAAGGACTTACTGCTCCCACGTCAACTACACGCCACAGCTCTTTTCTGGCGTCATCATCACACGAGTAGCAGCACTTTTTTTGGCACCGTTGCCGGGGAAGAGAGAAGACTTCTGCGAGGGGAGTTCTTCGCACACACATTATTTACTTTGTTATTTGTTTTGCTTTACTTTACTTTATTTTACCTGCATTGCTTTATATCAAAAATCCAAAAAAATTAGAATCCTTGGTAGTTGTTATTTCTTTACTTTAGTTTATCATGTTGTTCCCTGAGTTCGTTCTGGAGGACCTCTCAGTAGGGAGTGGTTCGATTATTGGCAAAAGTAACATTGAGGAGTTCTTTAATCACATTAGTATGCATAAGGAAGTTGAGGAAAAGTCTTTGGTTGAGTTAGCTCCTAGTTATGAAGTTGCTTCTGCTCATTTAGTTCACATGTTAGAAGCTAGGTTTGCTAGTCTTAATTCTTCTATGCAATACATGTTCCGTAAGCTTCATGAAATTGAGGATCCCGAAAAGAAAGCTTTTATCTTAGAAACCTTGCGCACAGAATTTAGAGATGTTGCAATTGAGGCTAGGAATGTTTTTAAGAAGTTTAATAAGCTTGGCTCGCCTGTTAAGGTTGTTGGTACGCCTGATGATTTTAAAACACCAATACCTTATGAACTTATAGGAATTCATGATGCTTGGGAAAAGAATTCTAGTTGGATTTGCCCTGAAAATATTTTCGATGAAAGTAGTGTGCCAAAGCGTGATCGTAAAGGAGTTTCAAAAACTCAGTTGAACACATTTTCCTTCATTGTTGAAAAGATCTCTGCTGTTGATCTTAATGCTTCATCACTTGATAATACTTGATTCGCACTTTTCTGCGCCTAGCTCAAAGGCGTTAAAGAAAAGCACTCTTGGGAGATAACCCATTGTTTACTTTTCAGTACTTTTTCTTTTATTTGAGTCTTGGAAGTCATTACTACTGTAATGACCGCTCCTTATCTTGTTTATTTCGTTTTTGTGCCAAGAGAAGCCTCTAATTTGAGTGAGGTAAAGATTTGGGGTTATTGCTGTCCTGAAACTGTTTTCGGTGCTGCACCGTAAAAATTCGTGAAAATTCTCTGTATATCTTTTGGACCTGCGATTTCTTGTGCATATGCCCCAGGTTATATCCAAACTTTTCTTAGTTGAACACTTTTTGATTTGAGCAACGGAAAATCCCTCAAAAATTCGTCCTTTGTCAGCTGTCCAATTTTGACAGATTTTTGCCAATATTTGTTTTTGCCACTTTATCGCTTTCTTTTGAGTTCTTTTTGATCATGGAACTCTTGTGGAAGTTGCTACAGTAGTATATACTTTATATGTGGTGGTTTTGGGTTGAAACCTGAAGCTAAAAGGGGGTTGAATATATTTTATGCTTACACTAATGTTGCTAATAGAATTGTGTTTAGTTTTGTATGAAGGAAGTTTTCAAGTGTAGGGATTGGAGAATGATGAGATGAGTTGAAGAATGGACAAAAGCTCAAGCTTGGGGATGCCCATGCATCACCCCAAGAAATATCCAAGAAGTACAAGCGTCAAAGCTTGGGGATGCCCCCGAGGCACCCCTTCTTCATCGGCAAAAATCAAGTTACCTTTCAAAACACTATATTTTTATTGCTTCATGCACTATGTGTTTTTCTTGGAGCGTCAGTTGTTTTAGTTTTCTTAGTTGGTTTAGTTTGTTTGTTTGCTGCAATAAATGGTTGGACCCCAACAAATTTCCTTTGGAGGAGATGTACTCGTTTTCATTTGCAAAGAATGCTCTAGTTTTCACTCTTATTAAAAATCGAGTGTTCTACTTTTTCCGCTACTGCTTTTGGTTTTTGTTTTCGCCTTGATTTGCGTTCAGATCTTGTCATATCTTTTCATCAAGGTGTATTTTTGCCTCTGATCTTTATTGGTTTTCATCAAAAGAGGTGTTTATAAAAATTTCAAATGGTGTTGGAAAAGAGAAAAAGCTTTGTGCAAAATAGTGGTACAAGAAGGAGCTTGTGTAGACTGCGGCTTAGGCTTTTTCATGTCATGCTTGATGTCTTTTTGATAGTATGCTTAGTGGTTTTTCTGTAGCATGACTTGTCTCAAATAACTGAGATTGCTTAATGAGCCTTTGAAAAAAATCATGCGTTGTTTTTATTGTATGGAAGCATTATTTTGGTTTTCTCCTTGATGATTTATTTGGGTTGACTTGGCGCATGCTCACACATGTTAGACTCTTACAAAGTCGCCTTTAGCCTTCATGATCATTTAGTTTTTGACTTTTGATGCCATCTTATGCTTCTTTTAATGTCACTTTGTCGCTTTGCATGATTATGGCCATTATTGCTCTCTTAGTTGGTCGCTCCCAGTCTTTTGCTAGCCCTCGCCTTGTACTGAGTATGAGCTCTACTCGTGCATCCAACTCCTAAAGCCAAAGTTTTTCAAAGTGTCCACCATACATACCTACTAGCAATTTGCTATTCCAAGTAAATTTGACTTGCTTTTATATTCTCTTCAAATTAAACTCTTACCAGTGTTATGCGAAACTCGGTTAGTAAAGCTCTCACGAACCGGAAGGCACACTTTACTTTTTCCTGTTCTTAAAATTTTGACATTGTGGTCTTTTATGTTGAGTTGTTATGCTTGCAAGTTGTAAGTTGGATTATAGCCCAGCCATGCTGTCATGGGGCAAGCTTTCAACATTGCACTTCTTTTTGAGTTGATATCGTGATCTTTTGTTTATGGATGCCCGCTGTGTGAAATGAATTGGGAATCTTGTAGGGATCATGGAGTTTGTATATGTGTTAGGGAAACGCCGGGCCGCCAATCTAAGCCATGCATAATTCATGGTGGAAATTTGCAGCATACCCATGGTGAACATTCGACGACGCATCTCACAATAAAAAGCTAAACAATATAGCAAATAAAAGAGATGTCGAGGTGTTCATTGTCTGCTTGTCCTGTCATTTTGGTGTGGGCTTGTTCCATGTCATCGGGCACGGAGGTACCCCATTGGCGGTTTTCAATGATATGCATACACTTACAATGACAAGAGCTTTGCTTGGGACTCTAAGTAAATTAGCATGGTTTGGGTACTCGTATTCACGGGACACGAGGTTTTCAACTTATGATTTGTCAAGCATATGCATCATAATTGTTCTCGCATTAACTTTAACCATTCAAGATGCTTATGATGGGGGCAATGAGAGCTCAAAGCCGGTAAGTACCATAATTTTTGAAGGTTATAAAACTTGCAATCACTGCTTCCCTCTGCGAAGGGCCTTTCTTTTACTTTTATGTTGAGTCACCACCTTCTTTCTTTATGCACCATTAAGAGAGCATAGTTGTCATTCTTAGTGTGATATGCATTGTCCCAAAGTTCATTGATTGACTCATATTATTGGTTTCACTTGTTCTTAAATTATTTGTATCTAGTCGCCCTCTTAAACTTTGAGGTGTCCTATGCATTTATGTTTTGCTCTCTTTGAAGGACAAGCTGAAAACCATTTGTATGTTTTTCCTTATGATGTGAACACACGTTTGACTTTCATTGTTTCATTATCATGATCTTTTGTTTGTGTTCATTTGCATGATTACAACATGGTTGCTAAGTTCTTATTGTCATGATTATATCTTTCATGCCCATGTTTTAAGTTCTATTGATCCCAGCTCACCAATGCTTACATATATGATCAAGATTGTGTAGGTGCATGTCACCTCAAAAATTATTCTTTGTTATCACTTACCTACTCGAGGACGAGCAGGAGTTAAGCTTGGGGATGCTTGATACGTCTCAAACATATCTATAATTTTTGATGCTCCATGCTTGTTTTTACACCATTTGCCTATTGTTTCGTTACACTTAGTGGCACTTTTATACATTTTCCGGAACTAACCTATTAACGAAGTGCCACAGTGCCAGTTTCCTGTTTTCTGCTGTTTTTGTGTTTCAGAAGTGATACACAGGAAATATTCTCGGAATTGGACGAAACAAGTTCCTGAAGTCATATTTTACCCGGAAGCTTCCAGAGATCCGAAGAAGTGTCGGAGGGGGGCCACCAGGGCCCCACACAAGGGGGCGGCGCGGCCCAGCCCCTGGCCACGCCACCCCTGTGTGAGAGCCCCTGGCTTCACCTCTGACATCGCCCCTTCGCCTATAAGTACCCCCCGACGAGAAAAACCTAAGGGTCGGATCAGTTTTCCAGAATACATCGCGATCCGCCGCCGTCGTCGACCCGAAGAGCGGGAGGGTCTAGAAGCTCTTCCCGGCACCCTGCCGGAGAGGGGAATCACCACCGGAGGTCTTCTTCATCGCCATGCTTGCCTCCGGAGCGATGAGTGAGTAGTCTACCTTGGACTATGGGTCCATAGCAGTAGCTAGATGGTTGTCTTCTCCACCATGTGGTTCATGTTTAGATCTCATGAGCTGCCCTACATGATTGAGATCACTGTTATGTAATTCTATGATGTTGGTTTGTTGGGATCCAATGAATATTGGTGTTTATGATTAAGTTGCTGTACTGAATTATATCTTTTGTTATCTCTATGTTGTTTATGATCTTGCATGCTCTCCGTTGTTAGTAGCTATCTTGGCCGAGTAGTTGCTAGTGACTCCAAGAGGGGGTATTTATGCTCGATAGTGGGTTCATGTCTCTATTTCACCTGGGGGAGTGACAGAAACCTCTAAGGTGGTAGATGTGCTGTTGCTACTAGGGAGAAAACAACATTCATATGCTCAAGGGCATATGCTTTGTTTACATTACACACTTTGCTTAATGCAATTATCTGTTGTTCGCAACTTAATACTTCTAGGGTGTTCGGATGATATCCCCGGGGGTGGATTATTAGTCATAGATGCAGTTGGATGGCGGTCTATGTATTTTGTTGTAATGCCCAGAGTAAATCTCATAGTGATCTTCTTGACATATCACGTTATCTTTATTCTATCAATTGCCCAACTGTAATTTGTTTACCCAGCATGTTATTTTATCTATGGAGAGACACCACTAGTGAACTGTGGACCCCGGTCCTATTTTAATCATATTGCAATCACCTGTTTACTTTTCCCGCACTGTTTACTTTACTCGCATATTATTACTGTTTTCCACTCGATACACTCATAACCTTTGTTTCAAGCAAACCTGTGAGATTGACAACCTCATCGCAAGTTGGGAACAAAGTATTTGTTTGTGTGTGTGCAGGTTCCACAACACCTTCAGTCGTCATCGTCTCCCTTCTCCTGTTCGATAAACCTTGGTTTCTTAACTGAGGGAAAACTTGCCGCTACACTCATCATACCTTCCTCTTGGGGTTCCCAACGGGATGGTCATCACCACGCACAAGGACTTACTGCTCCCACGTCAACTACACGCCACAGCTCTTTTCTGGCGTCATCATCACACGAGTAGCATACCACTATTTTGCACAAAGCTTTTTCTCTTTTCTAACACCATTTGAAAATTTTATAAACACCTCTTTTGATGAAAACCAATAAAGATCAGAGGCAAAAATACACCTTGATGAAAAGATATGACATGGTCTGAATGCAAATCAAGGCGAAAACGAAAACCAAAAGCAGTAGCAGAAAAAGAAGAACGCTCAATTTTTAATAAGAGTGAAAACTAGAGCATTCTTTGCAAATGAAAACGAGTACATCTCCTCCAAAGGAAATTTGTTGGGGTCCAACCATTTATTGCAGCAAACAAACAAACTAAACCAACTAAGAAAACTAAAACAACTAACGCTCCAAGAAAAACACATAGTGCATGAAGCAATAAAAATATAGTGTTTTGAAAGGTGACCTGATTTTTGCCGATGAAGAAGGGGTGCCTCGGGGGCATCCCCAAGCTTTGACGCTTGTACTTCTTGGATATTTCTTGGGGTGATGCATGGGCATCCCCAAGCTTGAGCTTTTGTCCATTCTTCAACTCATCTCATCATTCTCCAATCCCTACACTTGAAAACTTCCTTCGTACAAAACTAAACACAATTCTATTAGCAACATTAGTGTAAGCATAACATATAATCAATCCTCTTTTTGCTTCAGGTTTCAACTCAAAACCACCACATATATAGCAAATACTACTGTAGCAACCTCCCAAAAAGTTCCGTGATCAAAAGAACTCAAAAGAAAGCGATAAAGTGGCAAACACAAATATTGGCAGAAATCTGTCAAAACTGAACAGCTGACAAAGGTCGAATTTTTGAGGGGTTTTCTATTGCTCAAATCAAAAAGTGTTCAACTAACGAAAGTTTGGATATAACATGGGGCATAAGCACAAGAAATCGCAGGTCCAAAAGATAAACAGAGAATTTATACGATTTTTTACGGTGCAGCACCGAAAACAGTTTCAGGACAGCAACATCCCCAAATCTTTACCTCACTCAAATTAGAGGCTTCTCTTGGCACAAAAACGAAACAAACAAGATAAGGAGCGGTCATTACAGTGGTAATGACTTCCAAGACTCAAATAAAAGAAAAAGTACTGAAAATAAAACATTGGGTTATCTCCCAAGAGTGCTTTTCTTTAACGCCTTTGAGCTAGGCGCAGAAAATTGCGAATCACGTAATGATGAAAGGAGGATCAGGATCCACTATAGGAATAAAGAAATGAATACTATCCAATTGAGGTTTTGCATATCCCTTGTAGTCACGCTTTGGTACACTATTTTCATCAAAAAGATTTTCAGGACAAATCCAACTAGTATTAGCTACCAAGGCATTATGAATTCCTACAAGCTTACAAGGTATTGGCAATCTAGATTCTTCGTTGGGTGTACCAACAATTTCAACAGGCGAGCCAAGCTTATCAAACTTCTTAAAAACTTTCCTAGCCTCAATTGCAACATCTCTAAATTCTACACGCAAAGTTTCCAAGATAAAAGCTTTCTTTTCGGGATCCTCAATTTCATGCAGCTTAAGAAACATGTATTGCATAAAAGGATTAAGACTAGCAAACCTAGTTTCCAACATGTGAATCAAATAAGCAGAAGCAACATCAATACTAGGAGCTAGCTCAACCAAAGACTTTTTCTCAACTTCCTCATGCATACTAATGTGATTAAAGAACTCCTCAATGTTACTTTTGCCAATAATCGAACCACTACCTACTGAGAGGTCCTCCATAACGAACTTAGGGAACAACATGATAAACTAAAGTAAAGAAATAACAACTACCAAGGATTCTAATTTTTTTTGGGTTTTTGATATAAAACAATGCAGGTAAAATAAATAAATAAAAGCAAAGCAATAACAAAGTAAAGGATGTGCGTGCGGAAACTCCCCTCGCAGAAGTCTTCCACTTCTTCCCCAACAACGGCGCCAGAAAAGAGCTTGATTGCTGGGATGATGGCGCCAGAAAAGTGTTGGTGCCTAGTTGAAAGTCTAGCCCATTGGGAACCCCAAGAGGAAGGTGTGATGAATACAGCAGCAAGATTTTCCCTCAATTAAGAAAGCGAGGTTTGTCGATCAGGAGAAGAGCAGACAATGATGACTGAAGGTGATGCTTGCTAGTTTGCGACAGCTTTGGACAATTTATATATGGCACCTCATCCAAGCTTTGCTTGCTAGCTGCAATGCAGAACCTACACACAACACAACCAAATACTTTGTTCCCAACTTGCGATGAGGTTGTCAATCTCACCGGTTTGCTTGAAACAAAGGTTATGAGCGTATCGAGTGGAAAACAGTAGAGTATGCGAGTAAAGTAAACAGTGCGAGTAAAGTAAACAGGTGATATCAATATGATGGAAATAGGACCGGGGTCCACAGTTCACTAGTGGTGTTTCTCCATAGATAAATAACACATGCTGGGTAAACAAATTACAGTTGGGCAATTGATAGAATAAAGATAAACGTGATATGTCAAGAAGATCACTATGAGATTTACACTGGGCATTACAACAAAATACATAGACCGCCATCCAACTGCATCTATGACTAATAATCCACTCCCGGGGATATCAATCCGAACACCCCAAGAGTATTAAGTTGCGAACAATAGATAATTGCATTAAGCAAAGTGTGTAATGTAAACAAAGCATATGCCCTTGAGCATATGAATGTTGTTTTCTCCCTAATAGCAACAGCACATCTACAACCTTAGAGGTTTCTGTCACTCACCCAGGTTAAATAGAGGCATGAACCCACTATCGAGCATAAATACCCCCTCTTGGAGTCACTAGCAACTACTCGGCCAAGATAGCTACTAACAACGGAGAGCATGCAAGATCATAAACAACATAGAGATAACATAAGATAATATTCAGTACAGCAACTCAATCATAAACACCAATATTCATCGGATCCCAACAAACCAAACATGTAGAATTACATAACGGTGATCTCAATCATGTAGGGCAGCTCATGAGATCTAAACATGAAGCACATGGTGGAGAAGACAACCATCTAGCTACTGCTATGGACTCATAGTCCAAGGTAGACGACTCACTCATCGCTCCGAAGGCAAGCATGGCGATGAAGAAGACCTCCGGTGGCAATTCCCCTCTCCGGCAGGGTGCCGGGAAGAGCTTCTGGACCCTCCCGATCTTCGGGTCGACGGCGGCGGCGGATCGCGATGTGTTCTGGAAAAGTGATCGGGTACTTAGGTTTTTTCCGTCGGGGGGTCTTTATAGGCGAAGGGGCGATGTCAGAGGAGGAGCCAGGTGCCCTCACGCGGGGCTCGCGCGGCCAGGGCCCTGGCCGCGCCACCCCTGCGTGTAGGGCCCTGGTGGCCCCCCTCCTACTCTCCTTCGGATCTCTGGAAGCTTCCGGGTAAAATAAGACTTCAGGAACTTGTTTCGTCCAATTCCGAGAATATTTCCTGTGTATCACTTCTGAAACACAAAAACAGCAGAAAACAGGAAACTGGCACTGTGGCAACTCGTTAATAGGTTAGTTCCGGAAAATGCATAAAAGTGCCACGAAGTGTAATGAAACAATAGGCAAATGGTGTAAAAACAAGCATGGAGCATCAAAAATTATAGATACGTTGGAGACGTATCACCGGGATGGTGATTTGGAGGAGATCTTCATCACAATTATCACCGACATCTCTCCATCAACCATCTATGACTCCCCCATCCATGTGTGAGTAATTCTCGCTATAGGCGAAGGGGATGGTAGGGATTGGATGAGATCATTCATGTAATTTGCTATGAGATTGTTAGGGCATGGTGCCTAGTATCTATTATTAGTGCTTATGACATTGTTGCAACTTGTTGTGCTTAATGCTTGTCACTTTGGGCCTGAGTGCCATGATCTCAGATCTGAACTTGTTATTGTTTTATGATGATACTTGTTGTTTATGATCTTACCTACCAGTTGTATACACATATCGTTGTCCGGAACCCAAGGACCCAAAGTGACAGCAATTGGGATAACCGAAGGGGATGGCTGTGATGTGAGGATCACATGTGTTCACCGAGTGTTAATGCTTTGCTCCGGTACTTTATTAAAAGGAGTAACTTAATTACCAGTAGATTCCCTTGAGGCCCTGCTGCAAACAGGCTGGTAGGACAAAAGATGTCGTGCAAGTTTCTCATTGCGAGCACGTACGACTATTTACAGAACACATGCCTATGGTTGTTTAGTACTAGGATGCTTTATCATTATTTATCTGCAATTGCCTATGTCTTGCTGATTTCATGAATTATCTTATCTATGCAACACCCGTATATCTATCCCTATGCCTACAGTATTTGATCCTACTATTTACTATTGCTACTATTACTATCTTTACTTTATTATTGTTGCTACTATTTTACTAATATCACCACTATAAAACTGTTGCTACTGATAAACCGCTACGAGCAAGTCTGTTTCTAGGTGCAGCTGAATTGACAACTCATCTGTTAAGGCTTATAAATATTCTTTGGCTCCTCTTGTGTTGAATCAATAAATTTGGGTTTTACTTCCCTCGAAGACTATTGCAATCCCTTATACTTGTGGGTCATCAGTTATCTAGAGGTAACCAGGGACCTATTCGTTTATATGCCACACATGTAGTAATGTTTCCGCTTAATACAGTTATAGCATGACATATAATATTATGAAAAAATGAGATATGGCACAAAAATACACTTTATTATTTGCCTCTAGGGAATATCTCCTTCAGTCTCCCACTTGCACTAGAGTACAAATTCTAGTTTACATTAGGTAATGATCTAACACCCATCGAATGCTGGTGTGGATCAAACTTAGCCAGTGGAAGAGGATTTATCAATGGCTCTGCAACATTCAGATCCAGGTGTACTTTGAAAATACTAATTCTACCATCCTTTACATAATCTCTTATGACATGGTATCATTGTAGTATAGGTTTGTCTATAGAATGAGTCCCCAACTCCTTAACTTCCGTAATGGCAGCCTTGTTATCACAATAAATATGCACAGGGTCGCGCATTCTAGGGAGCACTCCAAGCTCGAGGACAAACTTCTGTAGCGAAACAGCTTCATTTGCCACATCAGCAGTGGCAATATACTCTGACTCTGTTGTAGACTTAGGTTTCAGCGACTGCTTGCAGCTTCTCCAACTCACCACACCTCCATTCACCAAGAACACATATCCTGTCTAAGATTTCTTGTCATCAGAGTCAACTTTATAGTTTGTGCTGACATAACCTTTTACATCAAGCTCTACATTGCTTCCTCCATAGATTAAGACCATATCCTTTGTTCTTCTAAGGAACTTCAGGATATTCTTAACCACAGTCCAATGACTCATACCAGGGTTACTTTGATAACGGCTCGTCAAGCTAAGAGCCAATGCTACATCAGGTCTAGTACTTAGCATAACATACATGGTGGAGCCTATGGCTGAGGCATAGGGGATGCTTGACATCACACTCTTCTCCATTTCTTTTGCTGGGTTTTGAGTCACACTCAACAATATACCCTTAACAATTGGCAAATTTCCCTTCTTGGAATTGTCCGTCCTCAAACTCTTCAAGACCTTGTCAACGTAAGTACTTTGACTCAACGCTAATAGGCACCTAGATCTATCTCTGTATATCTTGCTGCCTAATACGTATGCAGCTTCACCCATATCTTTCATTGAAAAGTTTTTTGTTCAAGTATTCCTTCACACTATTAAGTATTTGCACATCATTCCCTATTAGTAATTGATGCTTCGCTGGGTTGAGACTCCAAGAGTAGAGTGTTGAGCATAAGGAAGCTTGATTTTCCACCACGAAGGTGACTCGAGGGTTTATATCAAACTCTCGGGAAACTGTGAGTATAAGGATTCTTCCTGTCCCTCTTCTAACAACCTGCAAAGTAAAATAAAATTGCTTTGTGCCCTCAACCTCACCAAGTGGTTATCAAGCACAAGGTGTGTGTAAGTATACAAAACTGAAAATAAATATGCAATATTAAATAAATAAATATGCAACTGCAGTGGCACTAGAAAATCCTTTGCCGTAGGAATATGCAAACTAAAGTAATACGCAATGCAATGATAAACTGTAAAAGGTATGGTTGTAGTGTTTTGGTTTGTGAAATGCAATAAAGGAAAAAAATTGTATTTTCGAAATTAGTAATAACTGAAAATAAAAATAGCAATAAAGTGAATGGAAAGTTGTTTCTTATAATTAAAAGTGGACTGGGGTTCATGGGTTCACTAATGCATTCTCTCATAAAAGATATGGTGGACATAGGATCATACAATTGACATAAAGGATTGCAACAAAGTTCAGATTCAGATGAATTCATATGGCATCACGTCCTATATAGAGATGTTTTGGTTATTCATCTCTCTCATACTCCACCAAGATGGCAATTTAATCTAATCATCTCAGTATTAAGATAAACTCAGAGCATAGCATTAAGCACAATGATATAAAGTTAAAATAAAAACATACTTGATCTAGTCATGGATACTCAGCAAGGTCATGCTAGAGATAACCTATAGCATGGTATGTTCTTTATCCCTAGTGAGGCAACAAAGTAAGGTAAACACCCAAGTGACTCCAAGGGCTGTCCTCCCTAGAATAATAACCCCCCGTCACTCCAACTAATGCACACGTTCCCCCACACACACTCTCATAAACATGCTTGATCATAACAAGTAAACAAGAATGGGGTACATAATATGCATCTACTAATACACCAAAATTAAAGAACAATTGCAATCTCATATATTAACTCATAGAAAGATCCACCATAAAAGTGATACAAAGATGGCCATAATCATGTTATGCAGCTCATATGGCTCTAAGACGATGACGAACAAGAGAGAGAGATATGATATCTACTACCACAAACCCGTAGTCCATAGGTGGACTACTCCCTTTTTATCATGGTGACAAAGGTAGAGTCGTTGGAGGGGGTGGAGATCACACCGGCAGCGCCCCGCTGGAGTTTTCCCCTTCGATCTTCGATCTCCCAGGCCTCTGTTTCGTGTTTCTATGTTTCGGCAGCGCTCTCTTTCACGACCCACAGGGGCACCCTTTATATAGTCAGTTTTAGGTCAAGAAGAATCCATCGAGATGAAGATTGACGGCATCGAAGCAATGAGGGTGGAACCGGTAGGCCCCATGCGGCCAAGGAATTTGGCAGCATGGGCCATGCTTGTTTGTCCCTCATGGCTCCCTTGTTGCACTTCCTTCTCTCCAAAGTCTTGTTCCGTGAAAAAATGGCTCCCGCAAAGTTTCAGGTAATTTGGACTCTGTTTGGTTCCCTAAAACTTAAAAATATTGAAAAAGAGGTTTTCTGGTTTTCCCAGGTTAATCCAATAAAATTACGGAACATGTGAATTATTCCCAATAATCATCAACAAGCATGAATATAACCAATATATGATGCAAATAAGGTGGAATATCAAGTGGTAAAGTGCAAAGATTATGTATGCATTTTACATGCATCAGTAATATGTCGTCCATATAGTACCAAGAATGAAACTTAGCTCCCACTCATCTTCTTGTAAATGTAGGACTCTTTGGTGTTTTGGACAAATCCAAAACCTTTGATGAATTCATCAAAACTAAGATTCCAGCTCCGAGATGCTTGCTTTTGTCCATAGATGGACCTTTAAAGCTTGCATACCTTATTAGCATCCTTAGGATCGACAAAACCCTCCGATTGTACCATGTCCAATTCCTCTTCAATGTTGCCATTGAGAAAGGCGGTTTTGGCGTCCATCTGCCATATTTCATAATCGAAATAAGCAGCAATAGCTGATAAAATCCGAATATACTTTAGCATCGCTACGGGAGAGAATGTCTCATCGTAGTAAACTCCTTGAATTTGTCGGAAACCTTTCACGACAAGACAAGCTTTGTAGACGGTTACATTACCATTCACGTCAGTCTTTTTTTTAAGATCCATTTATTCTCAGTGGCCTTGCGGTCGCTGGGAATGTCTACCAAGGTCCATACTTGGTTGTCATACATAGACCTTATTTCGTATTTCATGGCCTCTAGCAATTTCTCGGACTCGGGTGCTACCATCGCTTCCGTGAAGGTAGCAGGTTCATCTTGGTCAGTCAACATGACCGAGAGTAGAGGATTCCCAAACCACTCCGGGGATTTGTGGACTCGTGAAGACCTACGCTCAGTCTGCTTAGCGAGAACACCCTGATTTTCATCAGGTGCCCCTCCTTCCTCTTAGATAGAGGGCACATCAGGAACTGCTTCCGTTGCGCTACTCGGTATTTCGAGTGAGGGGTCATCGATCTTGTCAAGCTCAACTTTCCTTCCACCCACGTCTCTCGTGAGAAACACTTTCTCAAGAAAGTGTCCAGTCTTGGCAACAAATGTCTTGCCTTCGGCCGGATGGTAGAAGGTATACCCAAGGGTCTCCTTTGGATATCCTACAAAGATGCATTTTTTTGCTTTAGTTTCGAGTTTGTTAGGCTGTAAATTCTTTACATGTGCCTCACAACCCCAAACCCTAAGAAACGACAACTTAGGCTTCTTCCCATTCCATACCTTGTATGGGGTTGTTGATACGTCTCCAACGTATCTATAATTTTTGATGCTCCATGCTTGTTTTTACACCATTTGCCTACTGTTTCGTTACACTTCGTGGCACTTTTATGCATTTTCTGGAACTAACCTATTAACAAGTGCCACAGTGCCAGTTCCCCGTTTTCTGCTGTTTTTGTGTTTCAGAAGTGATACACAGGAAATATTCTCGGAATTGGACGAAACAAGTTCCTGAAGTCTTATTTTACCCGGAAGCTTCTAGAGATCTGAAGGAGAGTAGGAGGTGGGCCACCAGGGGCCCACACACAGGGGTGGCGCGGCCAGCCCCTGGCCCGCGCCACCCCTGTGTGAGGAGGCCTGGCTGCCCTCTCGCGACGCCCCTTCGCCTATATAAAGCCTCGGGACGGAAAACCCTAAAGGAATCGGCAATTTTCCAGAAACAGTTCCGCAGCTCCGCTGCCGCCGTCGAAGAATTTCGGGGGACAGAAGTCTCTGTTCCGGCACCCTGCTGGGACGGGGAAGTGCCCCCGGAGCCATCTCCATTGGTCTCCATCGCCGTCTCCGCCGTCTCCATCGACCTCACCGCCATCTCCATCAACCTTGCTGTCTCCTATGATGAGGAGGGAGTAGTTCATCCCCGGGGCTGAGGGCTCTACCGGTAGCTATGTGGTTCACCTCTCTCTCCCATGATGTGATCTTTATGTGATTGTGAGCTTTGTATCATGTTGAACAAGTAGATGTCATTATTCAGATATTATGCTACTCCTATGCTTAATTATTATAGTGTACTCTAGTGATGTTATTAAAGTAATCTATTCCTCCTGCCATGGTGTAACGGTGACAGTGCGTGCATCGTGGTGGTACTTGGTTTAGGCTATGATCGTGATCTCTTGTGGATTATGAGAGTAATTATTACTATGATAGTATTGAGTGATCTATTCCTCCTTTCATGGTGTAATGTTGATAGTGTGTGCACCGTGTTAGTACTTGGTCTAAGTTGCAATGATTTCTATCTTGAATTGTGCTTTGATTTGGATATCTCTATGAGTGGTGTTTGTCAAGTACTTGATGAACTTTAAGGGGTGCTTCTGTAGCCACTACACAATGATTAGTGTTATTCAATAGGAGAGTAATTCAGAGTACCATAGTGGAGAGAAGTTGTTTATTTGTTCAATCATGTTATATTGTTGGGAGTGTGTCTACTAGTGAAAGTATGATCCCTAGGCCTTGTTTCCAAGCATTGCACACCGGTTACTTGCTATTTTGTTACTTGTTTGCTCGCAGCGATATTTATTTCACATCACGTTTGCTACTTATAATCATCTATACCACTTGTATTTCACTATCTCTTCGCCGAACTAGTGCACCTATACATCTGACAAGTGTATTGGGTGTGTTGGGGATACAAGAGACTTTCTGTATCGTAATTGCAGGGTTGTTTGAGAGGGATAGCTTTGACCTCTTCCTCCCTGAGTTCGATAAACCTTGGGTGATCCACTTAAGGGAAACTTACTGATGTTCTACAAATCTCTGCACTTGGAGGCCCAACAAGTGTCTACAAGAATAGAAGTGCGTAGACATCAAGCTATTTTCTGGCGCCGTTGCCGGGGAGGTAAGGTAAAAGGTACTCGCATCCTCCTGTGTGAGTGCTCGGAGTTATTTCTTTAGATTCTGCAATTACATCTTTTTGTTTCTTGTTTTTATTTTCGCTAGTTAGGCTTAATGGAAAACAAAGAGTTCTTTAGTCTTTTTCCTGATTTTAGATTTGAAGAGAAAATTGAAAATCCTTTGGAGCTTATTTTGCATAGCAATGTTATTAGTATGAATGCTTTGAATACTATTAATGCTAATGCTATAGAAAAGTCTAAGCTTGGGGAAGCTAGTTTTGTTGAGTATGATATTTTTAGTCCCCCAGCTTTGGTGGAGAAAGTTTGCTCTGATAATATTTTATCTCCCATATGTGATGTTCCTTCTTATGATGATATGTTTGATGAGTATGCTTTGCGACATAGTAGTTCTCTAGCTTGTGATGATGGGTATAATATTTTCAGTTCACCTACTTTTGAGGAGAAAATTAGTTATGATTACAATATGCCTCCTGTTTTTGATGATTACGGTGATGAGAATAATTATTCTGTTGAATCTGCTCCTACTACTATTGTTCATGTAGGGAGTATTAATCCTTTTATGCATGTGGCTCATGATAGGGATGCTTTATGTGATAGTTATATTGATAGTTCTATTCATGATGCTACTGAAAGTTACTATGAGAGAGGGAAACATGGTTTGATGGATCTCAACAATATTGAGTTTCCCCTCTTTATGTTGCAAATCTTGAAGTGGCACTTGTTTTATCTATCCATGCTTGCTATTATGTGTCTCATTGATTTATTTTCTTATAAGATTCCTATGCATAGGAAGTGGTTCAGATATAAATGTCTTTCATATTTGCTTTTTGATGCTCTCTATTGCTTTAAGTTCCTATATGACGCCTTTGCCTCAAGCTCTTATAAGGCGCCCACATGAGCATCTTTGCAAATTACTGCGCCTAGCTCAAAGGCGTTAAAGAAAAGCACTCTTGGGAGATAACCCATTGTTTTACTTTCAGTACTTTTTCTTTTATTTGAGTCTTGGAAGTTATTACTACTGTAATAACCGCTCCTTATCTTGTTTATTTCGTTTTTGTGCCAAGAGGGGCCTCTAATTTGAGTGAGGTAAAGATTTGGGGATGTTGCTGTCCTGAAACTGTTTCTGGTGCTGCACCGCAAAAATTCGTGAAAATTCTCTGTTTATCTTTTTGACCTGAGATTTCTTGTGCATATGCCCCAGGTTATATCCAAACTTTTCTTAGTTGAACACTTTTTGATTTGAGCAACAGAAAATCCCTCAAAAATTCGACCTTTGTCAGCTGTTCAGTTTTGACAGATTTCTGCCAATATTTGTGTTTGCCACTTTATCGCTTTCTTTTGAGTTCTTTTGATCACGGAACTTTTGGGGAGGTTGCTACAGTAGTATATGCTATATATATGGTGGTTTTGAGTTGAAACCTGAAGCAAAAAGAGGTTGATTCTATGTTTTGCTTATACTAATGTTGCTAATAGAATTGTGTTTAGTTTTGTATGAAGGAAGTTTTCAAGTGTAGGGATTGGAGAATGATGAGATGAGTTGAAGAATGGACAAAAGCTCAATCTTGGGGATGCCCATGCATCACCCCAAGAAATATCCAAGAAGTACAAGCATCAAAGCTTGGGGATGCCCCCGAGGCACCCCTTCTTCATCGGCAAAAATCAGGTCACCTTTCAAGACACTATATTTTTATTGCTTCATGCACTATGTGTTTTTCTTGGAGCATCAGTTGTTTTTGTTTTCAGTATTAGTTTAGTTTTGTTTGCTGCAATAAATGGTTAGATCACATCATGTTTCTTTTGGAGGAGATGAACTCGTTTTCATTTGCCAAGAACACTCAGTTTTTCACTCTTATCGTTCAACGAGTGTTCTTCTTTTTCCGCTACTGCTTTTGGTTTTCGTTTTCGCCTTGATTTGCGTTCAGATCTTGTTATATCTTTTCATCAAGGTGTATTTTTGCCTCTGATCTTTATTGGTTTTCATCAAAATAGGTGTCTTTAAAAATTTCAAATGGTGTTGGAAAAGAGAAAAAGCTTTATGCAAAAAAGTGGTACAAGAAGGATCTTGTGTAGACTGCGGCTTAGGCTTTTTCATGTCATGCTTGATGTCTTTTTGATAGTATGCTTAGTGGTTTTGCTATAGCATGACTTATCTCAAATGACTGAGATTGCTTAATGAGCCTTTGAAAAAATCATGCGTTGTTTTTATTATATGGAAGCATTTATTTGGTTTTCTCCTTTGATGCTTTATTTGGGTTGACTTGGCACATGCTTACACCATGTTGACTACAAAATAAGTCACCTATAGCCTCTATGATCATTTAGTTTTTGACTTTTAATGCCATCTTATGCTTCTTTTAATGTCGCTTTGTCGCTATGCATGATTATGGCCGTTATTGCTCTCTTAGTTGGTCGCTCCCAGTCTTTTGCTAGCCCTCATTTTGTACTGAGTATGAGCTCTACTCGTGCATCCAACTCGCAAAAACCAAGTTTGCCATTGTATCCACTATAAATTCCTATGCATGGTATTTGTAAGCCATTCCAAGTAAATTTTCATGTGCTACCTTTCAAAAACCTTCAAAACACTTCCCGTTTTGTGACACTGTTTTCAGCTCATGGGGATGTAGTGGTCGGATTTGCTATCTTCCATCTTGCTTATTCCAAAAAGAAAAAAAGGGAAAAAAGAAAAGAAAAAAGGCACTACTCCAAGGAATGTGAATGTTGGTGGGCACCCGATGGAATCGGTTAGCCATGGTTTGAGAAAGGAAAAAAGGTGGGGAGGAGTGCCAAGTTTTATAAAAGAGCACAAAAAGTGCCAATCTCTCTCTCAAAAACTTGCTTCATTTTTGTATGGAAGATAGTAAGAACCCCATTGCCAGTCGTTGACAAAGACAACCACCTCTCAAAACCAATTTTTATCTCTGTTTTACAAATGAAAAGCTCTAGCACATGTTTAATCACTGCTTCCCTCTGCGAAGGGCCTTTCTTTTACTTTTATGTTGAGTCACCACCTTCTACCTTTATGCACCATTAAGAGAGCATAGTTGTCATTCTGAGTATAATGTGCATTGTCCCAAAGTTTTCATTGATTGATTCATGATCACGGTTTCACTTGTTCTTAAATTACTTGTATCTAGTCACCCTCTTAAACTTAAAGGTGTCCTATGCATTTATGTTTTGCTACTCCATGAGGGACAAGCTGAAAACTATTTACTATGTTTTTCCATATGATTTGAATACACGTTTGACTTTCATTGTTTCATTTTCATGATCTTTTGTTTGTGTTCATTTGCATGTTTACAACATGGTTGCTAAGTTTCTATTGTCAAGATTATATCTTTCATGCCCATGTTTTAAGTTCTTATGATCCCAGCTCACAATGCTTACATATATGATCAAGATTGTGTAGGTGCATGTCACCTCAAAAATTATTTCTTTTGTTATCACTTACCTACTCGAGGACGAGCAGGAGTTAAGCTTGGGGATGCTGATACGTCTCCAACGTATCTATAATTTTTGATGCTCCATGCTTGTTTTTACACCATTTGCCTACTGTTTCGTTACACTTCGTGGCACTTTTATGCATTTTCTGGAACTAACCTATTAACAAGTGCCACAGTGCCAGTTCCCTGTTTTCTGCTGTTTTTGTGTTTCAGAAGTGATACACAGAAAATATTCTCGGAATTAGACGAAACAAGTTCCTAAAGTCTTATTTTACCCGGAAGCTTCCAGCGATCCGAAGGAGAGTAGGAGGTGGGCCACCAGGGGCCCACACACAGGGGTGGCGCGGCCAGCCCCTGGCCCGCGCCACCCCTGTGTGAGGAGGCCTGGCTGCCCTCTCGCGACGCCCCTTCGCCTATATAAAGCCTCGGGATGGAAAACCCTAAAGGAATCAGCAATTTTCCAGAAACAGTTCCACAGCTTCGCCGCCGCCGTCGAAGAATTTTGGGGGACAGAAGTCTCTGTTCTGGCACCCTGCCGGGACGGGGAAGTGCCCCCGGAGCCATCTCCATTGGTCTCCATCGCCGTCTCCGCCGTCTCCATTGACCTCACCGCCATCTCCATCAACCTTGCTGTCTCCTATGATGAGGAGGGAGTAGTTCATCCCCGGGGCTGAGGGCTCTACCGGTAGCTATGTGGTTCACCTCTCTCTCCCATGATGTGATCTTTATGTGATCGTGAGCTTTGTATCATGTTGAACAAGTAGATGTTATTATTCAGATATTATGCTACTCCTATGCTTAATTATTATAGTGTACTCTAGTGATGTTATTAAATAATCTATTCCTCCTGCCATGGTGTAACGGTGACAGTGCGTGCATCGTGGTGGTACTTGGTTTAGGCTATGATCGTGATCTCTTGTGGATTATGAGAGTAATTATTACTATGATAGTATTGAGTGATCTATTCCTCCTTTCATGGTGTAATGTTGACAGTGTGTGCACCGTGTTAGTACTTGGTCTAAGTTGCAATGATTTCTATCTTGAATTGTGCTTTGATTTGGATATCTCTATGAGTGGTGTTTGTCAAGTACTTGATGAACTTTAAGGGGTGCTTCTGTAGCTACTACACAATGATTAGTGTTATTCAATAGGAGAGTAATTCAGAGTACCATAGTGGAGAGAAGTTGTTTATTTGTTCAATCATGTTATATTGTTGGGAGTGTGTCCACTAGTGAAAGTATGATCCCTAGGCCTTGTTTCCAAGCATTGCACACCATTTACTTGCTATTTTGTTACTTGTTTGCTCGCAGCGATATTTATTTCACATCACGTTTGCTACTTATAATCATCTATACCACTTGTATTTCACTATCTCTTCGCCGAACTAGTGCACCTATACATCTGACCAGTGTATTGGGTGTGTTGGGGACACAAGAGACTTTCTGTATCGTAATTGCAGGGTTGTTTGAGAGGGATAGCTTTGACCTCTTCCTCCCTGAGTTCGATAAACCTTGGGTGATCCACTTAAGGGAAACTTGCTGCTGTTCTACAAACCTCTGCACTTGGAGGCCCAACAAGTGTCTACAAGAATAGAAGTGCGTAGACATCAGTTGTCTCCACGGACTTGGACGGCGCCCTATTAAGAATGAGTGCAGCAGTTTCTAACGCATAACCCCAAAACAATATCGACAAGTCAGAGAGAGATATCATGGACCTTACACTATCGAGCAAGGTGCGGTTACATTGCTCAGACACGCCGTTACGTTGTGGTGTTCCAACTGGTGTACGTTGTGACACAACTCCACATGCCTTGAGATGTGCCTCAAACTCGAAACTCAGATACTCACCCCCTCAGTCAGAATGAAGGTGCTTGATCTTCCTATCAAGTTGATTTTCGACCTCTTTCTAAAACTCCTTGAACTTTACAAAGGTTTCAGACTTATGCTTCATCAAATAGATACCCATATCTACTCAAATCATCTGTAAAGGTCACAAAGTAATGATAACCATTGCGTGTAGTGATGCTCATTGGTCCACACACATCCGTATGTATGATTCCCAACAGGTCGGACGCCTGTTCAACAGTCCCGATGAATGGAGTCCTAGTCATTTTTCCTAAAAGGCACAGCTCACATGTATCAATGGAATCAAAATCCAATGAGCCGAGAAGACCATCATTATGGAGCTTCTTCATGTGTTTTATGCTGACATGACCAAGACGGCAATGCCATGTGTACGTGGCATTAACATTACTATGCTTGCATCTCTTAGCATCCACACTGCATCACGAACAGGCGCATGAACATAGAAAACACAATCTTTAGTAATGGAACAACCGTTTATTACAGACTCAAAATGGTATCCATCTCACGATAACCAAGACCCACTTATAATATTCATAATCAAAGCTAGAACGTAATAACATTTATTCAAAAATAATATCACCCCACAGGGAAGCCGTAAATGCAGAGTGCCTTCAGCCACGACGTCCGCACGTTGACCGTTGCCGATCTGCATCATCACCTCGTTCCTCTCCAAGTGCTGCTTATTCCTCAGATCCTGCGAGGAATTACACATGTTAGCAACAGAACTGGTATCAATACCCACGTGTTGCTATGGGCATTTGTAAGATAGATATCAATTAGATGTATACCATTCTCTCTGGCAACAACCTTGTTGGCCTTCTTGTCTTCAAGGTACTTGGAGCAGTTGTGCTTCAAGTGACCATCCCCCTTGCAGTAGAAGCACTTGACTCTGGGCTTTACCTTGGGGGCCTAGGAGGACCAGCAACACGTTTGCCGTCCTTCTAAGGCTTCTTGCCCTTCAGACCCTTTGTCGACTTGCCAGACTTCGTAAAGTCTGTAGTCTTGTTGACCAACAACACATTGTGCTCCTTCTTGATTTCTGATACGTCTCCAACGTATCCATATTTTTTGATGCTCCATGCTTGTTTTTACACCATTTGCTTAGTGTTTCGTTACACTTCGTGGCATTTTTATGCATTTTCCGGAACTAACCTATTAACAAGTTGCCACAGTGCCAGTTCCCTATTTTCTACTATTTTTGTGTTTCAGAAAAGTTACACAGGAAATATTCTCGGAATTGGACGAAACCAAAGTCAGTCATCCAGATATTTCACGGAGCTTCCAGAATACCGAAGAGGAGACAAAGCCGGACCAGAGGGTGGCCACACCACCAGGGGGCGCGGCCCACCCCTGGCCCGCGCCGGCCTATGGTGTGGGCCCCCTGGTCCACTTCTCACGCCGCCTTTTCGCCTATAAAGACCCCCCGACGGAAAAAACCTAAAGACCCGATCACTTTTCCAGAACACATCGCGATCCGCCGCCGCTGTCGACCCAAAGATCAGGAGGGTCCAGAAGCTCTTCCCGGCACCCTGCCGGAGAGGGGAATCACCACCGGAGGCCTTCTTCATCGCTATGCTTGCCTCCGGCGCGATGAGTGAGTAGTCTACCTTGGACTATGGGTCCATAGCAGTAGCTAGTTGGTTGTCTTCTCCACCATGTGCTTCATATTTAGATCTCGTGAGCTGCCTTACATGATCGAGATCACCGTTATGTAATTCTACATGTTGTGTTTGTTGGGATCCGATGAATATTGGTGTTATGATTGAGTTGATGTACTGAATTTTATCTTATGTTATCTCTATGTTGTTTATAATCTTGCATGCTCTCCGTTGTTAGTAGCTATCTTGGCCAAGTAGTTGCTAGTGACTCCAAGAGGGGGTATTTATGCTCAATAGTGGGTTCATGCCTCTATTTAATCTGGGGGAGTGACAGAAACCTCTAAGGTTGTAGATATGCTGTTGCTACTAGGGGGAAAACAACATTCATATGCTCATGGGCATATGCTTTGTTTACATTACACACTTTGCTTAATGCAATTATCTATTGTTCGCAACTTAATACTTGTGGAGTTCTCGGATTGATTCACCATAAGTGGATTATTAGTCATAGATGCAGTTCGATGGCGGTCTATGTATCTTGTTGTAATGCCCAGAGTAAATCTCACAGTGATCCTCTCGACATGCATGTTGTCTTTATTCTATCAATTGCCCAACTGTAATTTGTTTACCCAGCATGTATTATTTTATCTTATGGAGAGACACCACTAGTGAACTGTGGACCCCAGTCCTATTTCCTTTATATTGTTATCACCTATTTACTTTACTCGCACTGTTTATTTTACTCGCATACTATTATCACTTTCCACTCGATACGCTCATACCCTTTGTTTCAAGCAAACCGGTGATATTGACAACCTCATCGTAAGTTGGGAACAAAGTATTTGGTTGTGTTGTGTGCAGCTTCCACGTTGCTACTGGTTGAAGACGCGCTAACAAATTATCATTAATGGCGCCCTTGTTAGAGCATCACGCAGCTAGTGGGCATCACCTTCAGTCGTATTCATCCTCCTACTGGATTGATAACCTTAGTTTCATAACTGAGGGAAAACTTGCTGCTATCTTCATCAAAACCTTCTCTTGGAGTTTTCCAACTGGCCGGTCATTTACTACATATTCCCACGTCAACTTGGCATAGAAGTTTCTGTCGCCGTTGCCGTGTATTAAAGAAGAAGCTTTCACACCATCATCACCGCACCATCAACAAGTTTTCTGGTGCCGTTGCCGGGGAGGAAAGAAGACTTCTGCAAGGGGAGTTTTGCACGCACATCCTTTACTTTGTTTTAAGTTTTGCTTTTACTTTATTTTTACTTGCATTGTTTTATCAAAAACCCAAAAAAATTAGTATCCTTTGTAGTTGTTTTTACTTGTCTGCTTTCAGTTTGCTAGAATGGCTACTCCTGAAAACACCGAGTTGTGTGACTTTACTAGCACGAATAATAGTGATTTTATCTGCACTCCTATTGCGCCACCTGCTCCTGCTGCAAATTTTTATGAGATTAAGCCTGTTTTGTTGAACCTTGTTATGAAAGAGCAATTTTCTGGTGCTAGTACTGATGATGCTGCAGCTCATCTCAACAATTTTGTTGAGCTATGTGAGATGCAAAAATATAAGGATGTTGAAAGTGATATTATTAAGCTTAAGTTATTTCCTTTTTCTTTGAGAGGAAAAGCTAAGGATTGGTTGCTGTCTTTGCCTAAAAATAGTATTGATTCATAGGTTAAGTGTAAGGATGCTTTTATTGGTAGATACTATCCTCCTGCTAAGATTATAGCTTTGCGTAGCAATGTTATGAAATTTAGTCAGTTTGATAATGAACATGTTGCTCAAGCTTGGGAAAGAATGAAATCTATGATAAAGAATTGTCCCACTCATGGACTGACTACTTGGATGATTGTTCAAACTTTTTATGCAGGACTGAATTTTTCTTCAAGGAACCTACTTGATTCAGCTGCTGGAGGCAATTTTATGTCCCTTACCTTGGGCGCCGCAACAAAGCTTCTCAACAATATGATGGTAAATTACTCTGAATGGCACACCGAGAGAGCTCCACAAGGTAAGAAGGTAAATTCTGTTGAGGAAACCTCTTTGTGACGACCCCAAATTTGATAACAAATTCGAAGTGCCCGTTATGTATTCCACCGCAATCCCAGAATCATTGTTGCGATATACATAACGTAGTTGGTAACCAGTTCCATAGACATTACAATACGATGATTCAAATACAATGGTCATATAGACCAAGTCATATTACAACACTATATAGCAGCGGAAATAACGTCTTCGGCCCATGCCTTCACCTACAGGCAATGGCGACTCACGGAGATGATCTTAGTTCTGGTACTCTTCCTCATACCCTTCCTCCTGGTACTCCTCCCCATATTCTGGCCAAGTTGATAGCCAGGGACACAGCCGTGAGTACATTGGATGCACTCGCAAACCATCTTATAAATGAAAAGATGAAGTAGATATGCAAGGTTGGGTATAGTGGACTAAGCCCTAAGTTGGTTTGCAAAAGCTAGTTTTATTTCCCAAGAATGCTCATTGGTAGAAAAGAGGTTTAGTTCTCTAAGTTCATTCTAAAGAGGAACTTCAATGTGTCAAGATCAAGGTCAAGTCATGTCAATTCAAATTCATGTCATTCACCAAGTTCGCCCTTGTTATTTTTAGTCTTGACAAAAGCCAGGTAGAGTTTGCCAACCGTCCATGACCGAGGACTCGGCTATTCGAATAGTTTGAAACCTCTGCAGAGGGGTACACTTTACCCACAAGATTCGATACATCTGCCGGGAGAAATCCTCGGTTCGCTATACACAAAGGTATGCGGCTTTCAGATAATCAAACAAAGCCTTTCACTTGCTCATCCTAGTATAGGATCCTTCCCTAGAGCCCGGGATACGGAATTCCCGCTCCGGCGCCTCTAGTTCTGCCCATCCCGGGTACCGGGTTAGTGGAAACCACTTGGTCAAGAAGTATCCGCCCGTGGAGTCCTTCCATGAAGCTTTGATGCAAGACCTCCCATACTAAGATAAACAAGCTACGGATTTAGCCCCTTCCCATATAGGGGTAACGTGGTTGTACGTTATAATTGGCACCCATGTACATCACTCGTTGTCAATTGAGAAATACATTTCATAGTTCTTAGTCAAGATTATTTTCTTTCATAAAGCCCCCATGTAGGAGCAATCTCCCATTTCAAGTCTCAATGTCAAGTCACCACCTTTCAAATGGGGTTCCTCCAGAGATAGCCTCAACTTTTATTAGCGACTAAGCAACTACATTGAGTGATAGTACTACTACTATGGTTGGATAAACTCAGCTTGATGCTCTTGATAACCAAGACATCAATATGCTTCTATCATTCTACTCTAGCAATTCAATCATGCAATTTAAGTAAAACAAGGAGGAGGCAAATCTTAAAGCTAGGCATTGGGAGTATGAATCAAAAGATGGCTTGCCTTGGTTGGCAAAGTGTCCGGGGTTTTCTTCTTCTTCTTCTTGATAATAATAATCCCCTCCAAAATCCTCCTCGGCAACACTAGCGTCTAATAACGAATAAACACAAAGCACACCATCACTTCACCAAGCTAACAACACACCAAGCACACGTCTTTGTTTGCTAACCAAAGTATTCATGTTGCATTTTTATAGTGTTGGATGGGAAGTTTGTCTTCAAGTGTGCAAGCTAGTTACTCTACTAAGTAGCATAAGTGGTTCACTTGTGCAGCATTGGGGTTGATTTAGGGTTACTAAGGCCAGTTTAAGTGGGAAAGATCCACTAAATGAATTGGTAATTAGGGCAATTAATTCTAAGTGTGCACTAGTGATCTATCATTTTATGCCTAACAAATAGGTTTGGGTTAGGATCTATATGATCACACTAATAGGGTTTGGGGTAGATTAGTGTTGACTAACAGTAAGAGGGGTCATTAGCAAGGTCACATTTTAATTTTCATGATTTTTGATGGCTTAAATAATTTCCTAGAAATCTTTCATTATTTAACAAGCTATGGTCACACTATTCATATCCAATTTTATTCTTAACTGATTTTGAAATCTAACCAGTACTATTGGATAGAGTATTTTATAAGCTTTCCAAGGAATATTTATTTGCTAAATTTGGATTTATCAAACTCTAGGAATTTGAATTTGAAAATACCATCTGAAACATATTTGAAATAAATAAAACGGGCGGGAATTAATTTAAAAACGAATCGGACCAAATCTTCCCTAGTTGGGCCCAGTCCAGATCAAACCCGAACGGGCCTGGCCCAGAAAACGTTTCGCTCCGCGGGAAAAACATAACACGGGCCTGACGGGTGGGACCTCCTCGTCAGATCTAATTCTAAAACCCGAATCGGTATGCTAGCGTTGGATCGCGATCTAACGGCTCACGATCATCTTCTTCCTCAGTCACGGCGGGGGCTCACCTGCGCGCAGTGACGAGTGTTCGACGGCGACGGCGAGGCGTAGAGGAAACGAAACTCGACGGCGACGCTCGGGATCGGCTGCGGTGCTCCTCCTCCTCCGATTCCCTGCAGAAGTTCGCTCCCCGGTGCTCGAACGCGGCGGCGCTCCTCCTATCCAGTACCGCGCCGGCGAGGTTGGCTACGGCGAAGCAGAGCGAGAGGGAAGAAGCGGTGATGTCTGGGAGGTAGCTGGTGGCTGGGTGAGTATCTCCGTTTGATCGGAGGGGCTTTTTATAGGCCCAGGCGGCCGGGAGCAAGGCGACCAGAAGCTCGACGCTGCGGGGGTCCTGGCGGCGTTGCAAGCTCGCTCCGGTCACGGCGTTCACGCTCGCGTGCTGGGAGGGTTCTGGTTCGGCCGCGGGGGACTGTGGGTCTCCTCTGGCGCCTTCCAGACGGTCGGCATCGCGCGGGACAGTGGGTTACTGGGAGGGGGTCCTGGGTGTTCTCTCCTCTTCTCCTCCTTCTTCCATGGCTTGGGTCGGGGCAGAGGGGGCTGGAAACGATCGAGGTGCGGCCAGAGAGCATGGCTACAGCACTTGGTCGAGCCAGAACAGTGCTGCACCAGTGAAGTGGATCTCAACTCGATTTGTTGCTGCCAGTGTTCGACGAAATGCTTACAAGAATTCAAAATTCGAATTTTTCAAATTTGCCACTTTGGGTGCTCATCATATTGGATAAGGTACCCTGGCATATTTTTGTTCTGGAGAAAGAATGAGTTTTGCAAAAATTTATATTTCAAATTTGAAATGGTTCCTGTTTCAGATTCCAACTTTGGCTCAAGTTTGAGTGGTGTTCCAATTTGAATTTTTGGTAGATCTTTGTTGGTTGTGGTAGTCTATAACTTGGTTAAGCTCAACTAGTTGGCAAAATACTGATTTGATTTACAGAATTCTTAATCTAATGGCTCAAAGTGGTGCAGTCAATAACAATTTCTAGATCCTATTAACTTTCTCTCTTTCTTACCTATTTTTATTTCTTGTTGCTTTGGTTCCTATAATCTTTCCCAATTGATTCTGTTGGTTCACTTAGGATTATATAACCAATGCTCAAACAAAAACAACACACATAAAATCATAGAATTCATATAAGAGAAGATGCATGTATGCATACAATAATGGATAAAAAGTTTGATTTGGGTCCAAAATTTGACACTTTATTTAATAAGAGTTGGATTACAATTTCTGAGTTGTTACAATCTTCCCCCCTTAAAAAGAATCTCGTCCCCGAGATTCACTAGTTAAGAACTGAAAAGATTGGGAAATTCTTTCTGAAGGTAATCTTCTCGTTCCCAAGTGGCTTCATCTTCCGTGTGATTACTCCACTGAACTTTTAGAAATTTGATGCTTCGGGTTCGAGTGGTTCGATAAGCTTCTTCGAGGATACGGGTAGGTACTTCACGGTAGGTCAAGTCCTTGTTGATGTCCACAGAACGGTGATCAATATTCTTGAAGACTTCGGGCTTCTCCGGAACTTTAAGACATTTCCGAAGTAACGACACGTGAAAGACATCGTGTACTTCAGACAATTCAGGGGGCATTTCCAACTGATAAGACACTTCTCCTCTGCGGTCTAGTATCTTGAAGGGTCCAATATATCTTGGGGCAAGCTTTCCTTTTACTTGGAATCTTTGCATTCCCTTGAGAGGTGATACTCTAAGATAAACAAAATCTCCAATCTGGAAGGTCAGTTCTCGACGTCTCTTGTCGGCATAACTCTTTTGTCTTGATTGGGCTGCCTTGAGGTATTCCCGAATCATGCGAACTTTCTCCTCGGCCTCTTGCAGCATATCTGGTCCAAAAATCTGACTGTCTCCGGTTTCTGACCAATTCAGAGGGGTACGACACTTTCTTCCGTACAAAGCTTCAAATGGGGCCATTTGCAAACTGGCTTGATAACTGTTGTTGTAAGAAAACTCCGCGAAGGGCAGACAATCTTCCCACTTAGCTCCATAAGCTAGGACACAGGCTCTCAACATATCTTCAAGTATTTGATTCACTCTTTCAGTCTGTCCATCAGTCTGAGGGTGGTAAGCGGTGCTGAAGGCTAACTTGGTTCCCAAAGCTTGATGTAAGCTTTTCCAAAATCTCGAAGTGAATTGGGTTCCTCGATCAGAAACTATGGTTTTAGGGATTCCGTGCAAACTGACAATTCTGGATAGATACAGATCTGCTAGCTGATCTGAGCGATGAGTGGTCTTGACAGGAATAAAGTGGGCCACTTTGGTTAGTCTATCCACAATGACCCAAATAGAGTCATTTCCACGGCTAGACTTTGGAAATCCAGTGATGAAATCCATTCCAACAGATTCCCACTTCCATTCCGGAACTTGCAAAGGTTGCAGCAAACCAGCAGGACGTTGATGTTCAGCCTTGACTCTTTGGCAGATATCACACTTGGATATAAACGATGCAATCTCGCGCTTCATTCCATGCCACCAAAATTGTTCCTTCAGATTTTGGTACATCTTAGTTCCACCGGGGTGGATGGAGTAAGGTGTCTCATGGGCTTCCTTCATAATTACTTCCTTCAATTCTGAGTCAGCAGGCACACAAATACGGCCTTTGTACCAAAGAACTCCTTGATCATCTTCTTCAAATCCTGGCACCTTGCCGGAACCAATTCTGCGCTTGATTCCTTCAATACTCTCATTTCCCTTCTGGGCTTCTTTGATTTGGCTCATCAAGGTGGGTTGAAACTCAAGGTTGGCGAGGAATCCTTGACTGACTAGTTCCAATCCAAATCTTTCAAACTCTCGGTGCAACATAGGTTGCTCTTCCTTGATCCTCATATTCAACGAACACGGCTTCCTACTCAACGCATCGGCCACTACATTGGCCTTACCAGGGTGATAGTGAATTTCTAGATCATAATCCTTGATCAACTCTATCCATCTCCGTTGCCTCATGTTCAACTCCTTCTGGGTGAATATATACTTCAAACTCTTGTGGTCGGAGTAGATCTCACAGCGGTTGCCCATAAAATAATGCCTCCAAGTCTTCAAAGCTAGAACCACGGCTGCTAATTCTAGATCATGGGTTGGATAATTTTCTTCATGAGGTTTAAGCTGCCGAGAGAGGTAAGCTATGACCTTTCCTTCTTGCATCAGCACGCCACCAAGTCCAAGTTTGGAAGCGTCGCAATAGACATCAAAATTCTTGGTGATATCGGGCATGGTTAGGACGGGAGCGGTCACCAATCGCTTCTTGAGCTCTTGAAAACTCTCTTCACACTTAGGGGTCCATTCAAACTTCTTGTCCTTCTTCAACAATTGGGTCATCGGATGGGCAATACTGGAAAATCCTTCAACAAACTTGCGGTAATATCCCGCTAATCCGAGAAAACCTCTAACTTCCGTTTGAGTGGTAGGGGCTTCCCATTCCAAGACTGATTTGATCTTCTTGGGGTCTACCGATATTCCTCCTGCTGATAATACATGGCCTAGGAATCCAACTTCCTTCAACCAGAACTCACATTTACTGAACTTGGCATACAGCTGATGCTCTCTTAAGGTTTCTAAGATTAATCTTAAATGGGTTGCATGCTCATCTTCGGATTTGGAGTAGATAAGGATGTCGTCAATGAAGACAACAACAAACTTATCCAAGAACTCCATAAAAACCTTATTCATGAGATTCATGAAATAAGCAGGGGCATTGGTCAATCCAAAGGACATTACGGTGTACTCATACAATCCGTATCGGGTAGTGAAAGCTGTTTTGGGGATATCCGTTGCACGGATCTTCAGTTGGTGGTATCCAGTTCTAAGATCTATCTTTGAGAATACTCTTGCCCCAGTCAATTGGTCAAACAAATCTTCGATCTTCGGGAGAGGGTACTTGTTCTTGATGGTCACATCGTTAAGCTTGCGATAATCAGTGCACAGTCGGCTCGAACCGTCACTTTTATCCACAAACAAAACCGGTGATCTCCAAGCAGAAGAACTTGGCTGAATCAATCCCTTGCTCAAGAGGTCATCCAATTGCTTCTTCAACTCAACTAATTCAGCTGGGTTCATACGATAGGGTCGTTGGGCTATAGATCCAGTTCCGGGGATAAGCTCAATGATAAACTCAATATCCCGATCCGGTGGCATTCCGGGTAGCTCATCGGGAAAGACATCCGGGTATTCACAGACGATGGGGACTTGCTCCAAAGTCGGTCCTGAGATACTCTTATGACATCTGGGAATTGGAATGGGTTTGATTGACACATGCTTTACTAAAACTCCATGGCTACTCCTCATGGTAATGGTCTTTTTGGCACAATCTATAATTCCTTGGTGTTGAGACATCCAATCCATACCTAGGACCACTTCCAATCCTTTGGTTCCTAACACAATCAAACTGGCTAAGAATGAGATCCCATGGATTTCTATGGGCACTGCCAAATAGGTACAACTGGCTTTGGTTACTGACCCGGGAATTTGCACAGACATGACATCTTTCAAGGGTGTGGGTTGAAGTCCACTTTTATCAACGAATAATTGGGTAACAAATGAGTGTGAAGCTCCAGAATCAAACAGAACTCGTGCAAGAACTGAGTTAACAGGGAACATACCAAGCACGACGTCTGTTGCTTCCTGAGCTTCTTCAACATTCATGTGATTCAGACGGCCTCGAGAGTGAGGCTGGTTCCTTGGTGGATAGTTCTTGCCATTTCCCACACGGCGCTGTTGCTGAGCAGGAGCAGTAGTCTTGGATGCATCATTCAGCTTCTTGGGGCACTCATTGGAGTAGTGCCCTTTAAGTCCACACTCATAACATGTAACACCAGACTTGTCACCAGGCTTGGGTAACATAGGGGCGCCATTTGGCCTTGGAGTATTGGTGTTGAAGTTGTTGCCACTAGGTCTTGGGGGTGCACGGTTGAAGTTGTTTCCGGGCGGACGGTTGGGATAGTTGGGACGTGGAGCAGGTGCAGGTGGCCTCATTGGCCTAGGGGTGAAACCCATAGGTGCATTTCCCCTTGGCTTCTGCGAGTTGCTCGAGTTGCCTTGATACATCATACGGCGCTTGCGGTTCTCGGTAGCTTGCTTGAGTTTGCCTTCCATCTGAATGGCAGAGTCAACCAATGACTCCAGGTCGGCAAAAGGAATGCTGACCAAGACACATTGCATCTCATCATGAAGTCCATCTAGAAACCTTTCTTGCTTCTTTTCAGTGGTGTTGGTGTCATCTGGGGCATACCTAGACAAGGTAAGGAACTTGTCACGGTAATCTACCACAGACATGGAACCTTGCTTCAGATTTCTGAACTCATCTCTCATCCTTTTCACCAATCCCAGGGGAACATGGGCTTTGCTAAACTTGCTCTTGAACTCCTCCCAAGGCATCACATACCCTGGGGCTTGCATGGCACGGGTGCTGTCCCACCAAGCTCTTGCTGCTCCAGCAAGATGGTGGGTGGTATACAAAACCTTCTCATTTTCACCAACTTCGGCGACTGCTAAGTTGTTCTCCATAGTACGAAGCCAGTCATCGGCATCTAAGGGCTCTTCAGATTTAGTGAATATAGGAGGGTTGGTGTTCTGGAAACTCCTTAACTTGGATCGGTGCTCTCCATTGCCATGGTTTTCTCCTTCACCATTGCCATTGTTGTGGTTCATTGCCATCTGGGTTAGTTGCTGAAGAGTGGCCAGGCTGGCTTGGCGCTCAGCTCGGGCTGCTTCCCGGTCTTCCATGATCAACCTTAGCAATTCGGCCATTTCCGGGTTCGGGGGTGGGGGTGCTCGCGGCATCTGAAGATAAGGTGTGTAAGACAAGAGGGAAAAGTATTTTGCTAGGATTTAAAGGTAACATGGATGATGCAATTTTGTTTTACTAAGCCCTTAAAGGCCAAATTCAAATTTCATTCAACACTCAACAATCATATCATACATACGAGTTCACACATTACAAATGGTTTACATCAAACCATTGCGACTCGTCTACTAGAGAGGGGGATACAACTCACACCTACACGAAGTGAGAAATAAAGTGGAACTCATAACTAGATCACACGTGGATCTCGAGTCTAAACAGCGGGCTCCTCGGGATCTTCCTCGTCGTCACTCACAATGAATCCATTGTGTCCACCATCCTCCGGATCATCGAGGTCCTCCATTAAGTCATCCTCATCACTAATGAGGGCATTATCCTCCTTGCGGAGATCAATGCCTTCCTCCTCACCAAGGTGATCCTCAAGACTCTCAATGTACGCAGTCAACTCCGCCACATTGGCCTTCAATTCCTCAAGGTCCTGTTCCTTCTCATCGCGCTGGCGACGAAGGCTCTTGCGGTCCTTCGCAAGAATCCTGATAGTGCTCCTTGCCTCCACCAGTGCAACGTGCTCGAGGTTGGCCCTAGTACGGGCACGGTCGGCCTCCTGCTGAGTGGAGTACAGCAAGAAGTCCATGTGGTCGATGTAGGTACTCGGCTCATTCTGCTCGGGCATGTTTGCGGGACGCCCCTCCGCATCACGCCGAGCAAAGTCCTTGAAGCGTCCTCCCTGAACCTCCTCAACGTGCAGTCCGCATAAGCGGGCGTGCATCTCCTGCATCGCTCGGACCAAACCATCGGCCCAAGTGTTCTCCACAAGCTCAAACTTGACCCTTGGAGAACCCAACATCCCCTTCTTGCCACGGCAACTAGCTCGGATGAGCCACCGTAGCTCTCCATCCGGGTGCTCATTGAGCACGGCTCCCTTGAACTCCGGGTACAAACGGTTCAGGAACAAGGTCAAAGTGGTGAGGTCGCGCTCGAAACAAAGGCTGCCACCTTGGCCCAACTGGTACTGCTCAGTGAATACCAGGGCCATCTACAAAATTTTAAATTAGTTCAAGTTAGTGATCAACTCAAGTGTGCAAAATTTTAAGTAAGCAAAAACTGAAGTATGTAAAATTTTGCAACTAGAGAGGAAAGACTAAGCAATTTTTTTTGCAACCGTTCTTGTATCTTTCTTTTATCAAGGTTTTGTTTAACGCCCATTCTAACTAAGGTCTCCTATGGTCAGCCTAGGCTCTGATACCAACTTGTGATGACCCCAAATTTGATAACAAATTCGAAGTGCCCGTTATGTATTCCACCGCAATCCCAGAATCATTGTTGCGATATACATAACGTAGTTGGTAACCAGTTCCATAGACATTACAATACGATGATTCAAATACAATGGTCATATAGACCAAGTCATATTACAACACTATATAGCAGCGGAAATAACGTCTTCGGCCCATGCCTTCACCTACAGGCAATGGCGACTCACGGAGATGATCTTAGTTCTGGTACTCTTCCTCATACCCTTCCTCCTGGTTCTCCTCCCCATATTCTGGCCAAGTTGATAGCCAGGGACACAGCCGTGAGTACATTGGATGCACTCGCAAACCATCTTATAAATGAAAAGATGAAGTAGATATGCAAGGTTGGGTATAGTGGACTAAGCCCTAAGTTGGTTTGCAAAAGCTAGTTTTATTTCCCAAGAATGCTCATTGGTAGAAAAGAGGTTTAGTTCTCTAAGTTCATTCTAAAGAGGAACTTCAATGTGTCAAGATCAAGGTCAAGTCATGTCAATTCAAATTCATGTCATTCACCAAGTTCGCCCTTGTTATTTTTAGTCTTGACAAAAGCCAGGTAGAGTTTGCCAACCGTCCATGACCGAGGACTCGGCTATTCGAATAGTTTGAAACCTCTGCAGAGGGGTACACTTTACCCACAAGATTCGATACATCTGCCGGGAGAAATCCTCGGTTCGCTATACACAAAGGTATGCGGCTTTCAGATAATCAAACAAAGCCTTTCACTTGCTCATCCTAGTATAGGATCCTTCCCTAGAGCCCGGGATACGGAATTCCCGCTCCGGCGCCTCTAGTTCTGCCCATCCCGGGTACCGGGTTAGTGGAAACCACTTGGTCAAGAAGTATCCGCCCGTGGAGTCCTTCCATGAAGCTTTGATGCAAGACCTCCCATACTAAGATAAACAAGCTACGGATTTAGCCCCTTCCCATATAGGGGTAACGTGGTTGTACGTTATAATTGGCACCCATGTACATCACTCGTTGTCAATTGAGAAATACATTTCATAGTTCTTAGTCAAGATTATTTTCTTTCATAAAGCCCCCATGTAGGAGCAATCTCCCATTTCAAGTCTCAATGTCAAGTCACCACCTTTCAAATGGGGTTCCTCCAGAGATAGCCTCAACTTTTATTAGCGACTAAGCAACTACATTGAGTGATAGTACTACTACTATGGTTGGATAAACTCAGCTTGATGCTCTTGATAACCAAGACATCAATATGCTTCTATCATTCTACTCTAGCAATTCAATCATGCAATTTAAGTAAAACAAGGAGGAGGCAAATCTTAAAGCTAGGCATTGGGAGTATGAATCAAAAGATGGCTTGCCTTGGTTGGCAAAGTGTCCGGGGTTTTCTTCTTCTTCTTCTTGATAATAATAATCCCCTCCAAAATCCTCCTCGGCAACACTAGCGTCTAATAACGAATAAACACAAAGCACACCATCACTTCACCAAGCTAACAACACACCAAGCACACGTCTTTGTTTGCTAACCAAAGTATTCATGTTGCATTTTTATAGTGTTGGATGGGAAGTTTGTCTTCAAGTGTGCAAGCTAGTTACTCTACTAAGTAGCATAAGTGGTTCACTTGTGCAGCATTGGGGTTGATTTAGGGTTACTAAGGCCAGTTTAAGTGGGAAAGATCCACTAAATGAATTGGTAATGAGGGCAATTAATTCTAAGTGTGCACTAGTGATCTATCATTTTATGCCTAACAAATAGGTTTGGGTTAGGATCTATATGATCACACTAATAGGGTTTGGGGTAGATTAGTGTTGACTAACAGTAAGAGGGGTCATTAGCAAGGTCACATTTTAATTTTCATGATTTTTGATGGCTTAAATAATTTCCTAGAAATCTTTCATTATTTAACAAGCTATGGTCACACTATTCATATCCAATTTTATTCTTAACTGATTTTGAAATCTAACCAGTACTATTGGATAGAGTATTTTATAAGCTTTCCAAGGAATATTTATTTGCTAAATTTGGATTTATCAAACTCTAGGAATTTGAATTTGAAAATACCATCTGAAACATATTTGAAATAAATAAAACGGGCAGGAATTAATTTAAAAACGAATCGGACCAAATCTTCCCTAGTTGGGCCCAGTCCAGATCAAACCCGAACGGGCCTGGCCCAGAAAACGTTTCGCTCCGCGGGAAAAACATAACACGGGCCTGACGGGTGGGACCTCCTCGTCAGATCTAATTCTAAAACCCGAATCGGTATGCTAGCGTTGGATCGCGATCTAACGGCTCACGATCATCTTCTTCCTCAGTCACGGCGGGGGCTCACCTGCGCGCAGTGACGAGTGTTCGACGGCGACGGCGAGGCGTAGAGGAAACGAAACTCGACGGCGACGCTCGGGATCGGCTGCGGTGCTCCTCCTCCTCCGATTCCCTGCAGAAGTTCGCTCCCCGGTGCTCGAACGCGGCGGCGCTCCTCCTGTCCAGTACCGCGCCGGCGAGGTTGGCTACGGCGAAGCAGAGCGAGAGGGAAGAAGCGGTGATGTCTGGGAGGTAGCTGGTGGCTGGGTGAGTATCTCCGTTTGATCGGAGGGGCTTTTTATAGGCCCAGGCGGCCGGGAGCAAGGCGACCAGAAGCTCGACGCTGCGGGGGTCCTGGCGGCGTTGCAAGCTCGCTCCGGTCACGGCGTTCACGCTCGCGTGCTGGGAGGGTTCTGGTTCGGCCGCGGGGGACTGTGGGTCTCCTCTGGCGCCTTCCAGACGGTCGGCATCGCGCGGGACAGTGGGTTACTGGGAGGGGGTCCTGGGTGTTCTCTCCTCTTCTCCTCCTTCTTCCATGGCTTGGGTCGGGGCAGAGGGGGCTGGAAACGATCGAGGTGCGGCCAGAGAGCATGGCTACAGCACTTGGTCGAGCCAGAACAGTGCTGCACCAGTGAAGTGGATCTCAACTCGATTTGTTGCTGCCAGTGTTCGACGAAATGCTTACAAGAATTCAAAATTCGAATTTTTCAAATTTGCCACTTTGGGTGCTCATCATATTGGATAAGGTACCCTGGCATATTTTTGTTCTGGAGAAAGAATGAGTTTTGCAAAAATTTATATTTCAAATTTGAAATGGTTCCTGTTTCAGATTCCAACTTTGGCTCAAGTTTGAGTGGTGTTCCAATTTGAATTTTTGGTAGATCTTTGTTGGTTGTGGTAGTCTATAACTTGGTTAAGCTCAACTAGTTGGCAAAATACTGATTTGATTTACAGAATTCTTAATCTAATGGCTCAAAGTGGTGCAGTCAATAACAATTTCTAGATCCTATTAACTTTCTCTCTTTCTTACCTATTTTTATTTCTTGTTGCTTTGGTTCCTATAATCTTTCCCAATTGATTCTGTTGGTTCACTTAGGATTATATAACCAATGCTCAAACAAAAACAACACACATAAAATCATAGAATTCATATAAGAGAAGATGCATGTATGCATACAATAATGGATAAAAAGTTTGATTTGGGTCCAAAATTTGACACTTTATTTAATAAGAGTTGGATTACAATTTCTGAGTTGTTACACTCTTCCTTGAGTGATAAGATTGATACTATTATGCTTATGCTTTCTAATGATAGGACTCATGTAGATCCTAATAATGTTTCTTTGGCCTCTTTGGTTGCTCAAAAAGAGCATGTTGATGTAAACTTTATTAGAAATAATAATTTCAACAACAATGCTTATAGGAACAATTTTGCTAGTAACAATTATAGGCCGTATCCTTCTACCAATTGTAATGGTTATGGTAACTCTTATGGTAATTCCTCCAACAACACTAGGGCTGCACCCTCCGAGCTTGAGGTAATGCTCAAGGACTTCATCGGTAAGCAAAATGCTTTTAACAAGTCTGTTGAGGAAAAGTTAGGCAAAATTGATATTCTTGCTTCTAAAGTTGATAGCCTTGCTCATGATGTTGAACTTCTGAAAATAAAAGTGTTGCCTAATGAGGTGAAAGAGAACAATGTTTTTGCTACTCCTAATGCTATCCAAGTTAGAATTGATGAAAATGTTAGGATGCTAGCAGAATTGCATGCCAGGTGGGAAAGAGAAGATGAGATGGCTAGAGAGATGAAGGTATGTACCATTACTACCTCTAATAATGTTAATCCTAATGCTAGCAATCCTCTTACTTTGATCGGTGTAGAGAAAACTCCTACTCCTAGTGTTAAAAAGCCCAAAACAGCTAAAACTTTTTTCTCAAAAGAGTGCTAAATTTTTTTGGAGTGTAGGAGATGATAGCTCTATTTCCTTTAATGATTTTGATATTGATGGCTGCAATATATCTAAAGTTATTTTGTTCTTACAAAAGCTTGCTTTGACTCCCAATGCTAGTTCTTTAAATGTTGCTTTTACTAAACATATTACCAATGCTCTTATGAAAATTAGGGATGAAAAGTTGAAGCAAAAAGCTTCTATTCCTAAGAAGTTATAAGATGGTTGGGAACCCATCATTGATATGCATGTTAATGGTTTTGATTGCCATGCTTTATGTGATCTAGGTGCTAGTATTTCTATTATGCCTAGAAAGATTTATGACATGCTTGATTTACCACCGCTTGAAAAGTGTTATTATGATGTTCCTATTGCTGATGTTGCTAAGAAGAAACCTTTGGGAAGGATTAATGATGTTCTTATTATGGTTAACAAGAACCTTGCTCCCGTTGATTTTCTTGTCATGGATGTTGAATGCAATGCTTCATGTCCTATTATTTTGGGAAGACCTTTTCTTCGAACTGTAGGTGCCATCATTGATATGAGGGAAGGCACCATCAAATATCAATTTCCACTCAAGAAAGGTATGGAACACTTCCCTAGAAAGAGAAAGAAATTGCTTTTTGACTCTATTCTTAGAGCAAATTATGAGCTTGATGCTTCATCACTTGATATTCGTTGATTCGCACTTTCTGCGCCTAGCTCAAAGGCGTTAAAGAAAATCACTCTTGGGAGATAACCCAATGTTTTTACATTCAGTTCTTTTTCTTTTATTTGAGTCTTGGAAGTTATTACTACTATAATAACCGCTCCTTATCCTTTTTATTTCGATTTTGTGCCAAGAGAAGCCTCTAATTTGAGTGAGGTAAGATTTGCGGATGTTGCTGTCCTGAAACTGTTTTCGGTGCTGCACCATAAAAATTCGCGAAAATTCTCTGTATATCTTTTGGACCTGAAATTTCTTGTGCATATGCCCTAGGTTATATCCAAACTTTCATTAGTTGAACACTTTTTGATTTGAGCAACAGAAAACCCTCTAAAAATTCGACCTTTGTCAGCTGTTCTGTTTTGACAGATTTCTGCCAATATTTGTGTTTGCCGCTTTATCGCTTTCTTTTTGAGTTCTTTTGATCACGGAACTTTTGCGGAAGTTGCTACAGTAGTATATGCTTTATATGTGGTGGTTTTGAGTTGAAACCTGAAGCAAAAACGGTTGATTCAATGTTATGCTTACATTAATGTTGCTAATAGATTTGTGTTTAGTTTTGTATGAAGGAAGTTTTCAAGTGTAGGGATTGGAGAATGATGAGATGAGTTGAAGAATAGACAAAAGCTCAAGCTTGGGGATGCCCATGTCACCCCAAGAAATATCCAAGAAGTACAAGCGTCAAAGCTTAGGGATGCCCCTGAGGCACCCCTTCTTCATCGGCAAAAATCAGGTCACCTTTCAAAACACTATATTTTTATTGCTTCATGCATTATGCGTTTTTCTTGGAGTGTCAGTTGTTTTTAGTTTTTAGTTTTGTTTAGTTTTGTTTGCTGCAATAAATGGTTGGACCCCAAAAAATCCTTTTGGAGAAGTTGCCTTGTTTTTCATTTGCCAAGAACACTCCTTTTTTCATTCTTATAATTTCAACGAGTGTTTTCTTTTTCTAGAACTGCATTTAGCTTTCGATTTTTGCCTTGATTTGTGTTCAGATCTTGTTATATCTTTTCATCAAGGTGTATTTTGACCTCTGGTCCATGTTGGTTTTCATCAAAAGAGTTGTTTATAAAAAGTTCGAATGGTGTTGGAAAAGAGAAAAAGCTTTATGCAAAAAAGTGGTACAAGAAGGAGCTTGTGTAGACTGCTGCCTAGGCTTTTGCATGTCGTGCTTAATGTATTTTTGATAGTATTCTTAGTGGTTTTGCTGTAGCATGACTTGTCTCAAATGACCGAAATTGCTTAATGAGCCTTTAAAAAAATCATGCGTTGTTTTAATTATTTGGAAGCATTATTTTGGTTTTCTCCTTTGATGCTTTATTTGGGTTGACTTAGCGCATGCTCACACATGTTTGACTCATACAAAGTCGCCATTGCCTCTATGATCATTTAGTTTTTGACTTTTGATGCCATCTTATGCTTCTTTTAATATCGCTTTGTCGCTATGCATGATTATGGCCATTATTGCTCTCTTAGTTGGCCGCTCCCAGTCTTTTGCTAGCCATCATTTTGTACTGAGTATGAGCTCTACTCGTGCATCCAACTCCTAAAAACCAAGTTGTTCCATTGTGTCCACTATAAATTCCTATGCATGGTATTTGTAAGCCATTCCAAAGTAAATTTTCATATGCTACCTTTCAAAACTTTCAACTAGTTCTCGTTTTGTGCCACTGTTTTTAGCTCATGGGGACGTAGTGGTCAGAATTGCTATCTTCCATATTAAATTAAGTACCCCTCGACTAGGCAGCTTCATCTGCTCGTCATTAATTTTGCATGAGAGCTGGTCAGACCATTGCAATCTAATTTTAAAAAGAAAAGAAAAAAGGCACTCCTTCATGGTATGTGAATGTTGGTGGGCACCCGATAGAATCGGTTAGCCATGGTTTGAGAAAGGAAAAAAGGTGGGGAGGAGTGCCAAAGCTTTATAAAAGAGCACCAATGTGCCAAATTTTCAAAGAACTCGGAACCGCTCTCACTTGTTTATTATGGAAGATAGTAAGACCCCATTGCCAGTCATTGACATGAAACAACCACCTCTCAAAACCCAATTTTTATCTCTGTTTTACAAATGAAAAGCTCTAGCACATGTTTAATCACTGCTTCCCTCCGCTAAGGGCATTTCTTTTACTTTTATATTGAGTCACCACCTTCTATCTTTATGCACCGTTAAGAGAACATAGTTATCATTCTGAGTATAATGTGCGTTATCCCAAAGTTTTCATTGGTTGATTCATATTGTTGGTTTCACTTGTTCTTAAATTATTTGTATCTAGTCGCCCTCTTAAACTTGAAGGTGTCCTATGCATTTATGTTTTGCTCTCTCATGAAGGACAAGCTGAAAACCATTTGTATGTTTTCCTTATGATTTGAACACACGTTTGACTTTCATTGTTTCATTTTCATGATCTTTTGTTTGTGTTCATTTTCATGTTATAACATGGTTGCTAAGTTTCTTCTATCAAGATTATATCTTTCATGCCCATGTTTTAAGTTCTTTTGATCCCAGCGCACAACGCTTACATATTTGATCAAGATTGTGTAGGTGTATGTCACCTCAAAAATTATTTCTTTTGTTATCACTTATCTACCCGAGGACGAGCATGAGTTAAGCTTGGGGATGCTGATACGTCTCCAACGTATCCATAATTTTTGATGCTCCATGCTTGTTTTTACACTATTTGCTTAGTGTTTCATTATACTTCGTGGCATTTTTATGCATTTTTCGGAACTAACCTATTAACAAGTTGCCACAGTGCTAGTTCCCTATTTTCTGCTATTTTTGTGTTTCAGAAAAGTTACATAGGAAATATTCTCGGAATTGGACGAAACCAAAGCCAGTCGTCCAGATGTTTCACGGAGCTTCCAGAACACCGAAGAGGAGACGGAGCCGGACCAGAGGGTGGCCACACCACCAGGGGGCGCAGCCCACCCTTGGCCTGCGCCGCCCTATGGTGTGGGCCCCCTGGTCCACTTCTGACGCCGCCTCTTCGCCTATAAAGACCCCCCGACGATCGGGAGGGTCCAGAAGCTCTTCCCGGCACCCTGCTCGAGAGGGGAATCGCCACCCGGGGCCTTCTTCATCGCCATGCTTGCCTTCGGCGCGATGAGTGAGTAGTCTACCTTGGACTATGGGTCCATAGCAGTAGCTAGTTGGTTGTCTTCTCCACCATGTGCTTCATGTTTAGATCTCGTGAGCTGCCTTATATGATCGAGATCACCGTTATGTAATTCTACATGTTGTGTTTGTTGGGATCCGATGAATATTGGTGTTATGATTGAGTTGATGTACTGAATTTTATCTTATGTTATCTCTATGTTGTTTATGATCTTGCATGCTCTCCGTTGTTAGTAGATATCTTGGCCAAGTAGTTGCTAGTGAATCCAAGAGGGGGTATTTATGCTCGATAGTGGGTTCATGCCTCTATTTAATCTGGGGGAGTGACAGAAACCTCTAAGGTTGTAGATGTGCTGTTGCTACTAGGGGGAAAACAACATTCATATGCTCGAGGGCATATGCTTTGTTTACATTACACACTTTGCTTAATGCAATTATCTATTGTTCGCAACTTAATACTTGTGGAGTTCTCGGATTGATTCGCCACAAGTGGATTATTAGTTATAGATGCAGTTGGATGGCGGTCTATGTATCTTGTTGTAATGCCCAGAGTAAATCTCATAGTGATCCTCTCGACATACACGTTGTCTTTATTCTATCAATTGCCCAACTGTAATTTGTTTACCCAACATGTATTATTTTATCTTGTGGAGAGACACCACTAGTAAACTGTGGACCCTGGTCCTATTTCCTTTATATTGCTATCACTTGTTTACTTTACTCGCATACTATTATCACTTTCCACTCGATACGCTCATACCCTTTGTTTCAAGCAAACCGGTGAGATTGACAACCTCATCGTAAGTTGGGAACAAAGTATTTGGTTGTGTTGTGTGCAGGTTCCACATTGCTACTGGTTGAAGACGCGCTAACAAGTTATTGTTAACGGCGCCCTTGTTAGAGCATCACGCAGCTAGTGGGCATCACCTTCAGTCGTATTCATCCTCCTACTGGATTGATAACCTTGGTTTCATAACTAAGGGAAAACTTGCTGCTATCTTCATCAAAACCTTCTCTTGGGGTTTTCCAACTGGCTGGTCATTTACTACATATTCCCACGTCAACTTGGCACAGAAGTTTCTGTCGCCGTTGCCGTGTATTAAAGAAGAAGCTTTCACACCATCATCACCACGCCATCAATTTCCACCTCCGCAGTTTTGAGCATAGCAAACAACACTGAAAGGGACTTAGTCATCCCTTGCATGTTGTAGTTGAGGACAAATCCCTTATAGCTAGGGGATAGTGACTGCAGCACCCTATCAATCGCAAGCTCATCAAGAATCTGGCATTCCAGGGAGTTTAGGCGTTGAATGTAGCCAGACATTTTGACCACATGCTCGCTCACACTGTTGTGTTTGTCCATACGGGAGGAGAAGAATAGCTCGGAAGCTTTGTACCTCTCCGCCCGTGCCTGAGGTGCAAAAATGGCTTTGAGATTAGTGATTATATCAAATGCGCTCATCTTTTCAAAGTGCTTTTGCATATCAGACTCCATGGCAAACAACATTCCACTCTGTACGAACGAGGCGTCTTCCACCTTGGTTTGGTAGATGGCCTAGTCATCCTTGGAGGCGTCCGGCTTGGGTGTAGCACCCACAACGGCATCAAGAACATACCCCATCCTATAGGGAGCAAGGATGATCCTCAAAGTGCGAAACCAAGTAGTGAAGTTTGAACCATCGGTTTTTAGTTTTTCTTTCTCAAGGAATGCACCTATGTTGAAAACAGGGCGAGACATCTACAATTGATTTGCAAAGAAACTTAGACGTTGATCATAATACGAGTTCATTTTGCTTATTAATTCAAATTAATGTAAACTAGGTGAACTCCTAGTTAAACTGACATCCCTCAAATTTGTTTTAGTGATTACACGATCCCAATTCACTATAACATCCTGATCGTCATGTGAATGTATAGCTGCAAAGGTAGACTGGGTCTTTTCAATCACCATCAACATGTGACTCATTCTTAACCTTTTGGTCATCCGTGTTTCGAGGCCATGTCTACACATGCTAGTGCTTGCCAACACAACCTTAGCGTATACTCGGCACATACATGGCTTGTACCCATGCCTTTATGTGAACTTAGATATGTCTAGCCCCGATCGTCATGACCGGCTTCAAAACTGAGAACTTTTGTGGCGATTGTTATCACTAAGGGAAACACTTCTGTTGGAATTTTCATTAGAGGGATCATCTTAAAATTGCTACCATCGCTATATTGATTAATATAAGCAAATTATAAGTTAGACCCTTGTACTTATCCTTTGCAAGTTTTACACGGCTGCTAGGGCTATGCAAGGAAGAAACGCTTCTTAACCTACGAGCATGCAACCACAACGGTGATTCTCTAATTGTTTCTTTAATCCCGCCCTCCATTGCAAAAACCATGTCCACTAAAGAGGATAAACTGACACCTTGCTTAAGCCACTTGTACGATGTAAGTCATACGTCAATCGTGGAACCAGTCTCACAGTGTAAGATCGGTTTGCGAGGCCACTTGCAATCCAACAATGCCACATATATGAGTAGATTGAAATAAATGGATAACAATAGGAAAATCAACACCCGCATCCATGATGCATTCTAACCATACCACGATGCATTCTAACCGTACCAGTACATATGATTACGTGTATTACAGATGCCTTTCATTTTAGGAAAGTGCATGTGATCTCGTGGAGTTTGGAGCATTGGCGTGTTGGGCTGAGAAATTAGCCCAGACGAACGACAACCCTGCAGAGAATATGGCCCATTTGAGCTTCTGTGGACCATTACAGAAATTATGAAGATACCAAAGCCTTACCAGATTTTTAGTCCCACATTGTTAATGGGAGAAAGTTGAGACTAACATATAAGGTGAGGTCTTATAGACATCTAAAATGCTACAAACACTCATATGATAATGGTACTAGACACATATAAATAGCGCGTGCGCTCACATGTAGCCTAGTAAATACAATCTGATTTTGCATTATATATTTTTTTTCTCGGTGGCTATGTGGAATACGTGCATGTCGTGATTTTTATGTTGTGCGAACTTTCCTAGCTAGCTACAATCGTCGGCAACACTTATGCGTCTATGTACACGGACGGAAGGCGAGCTTGTGCATCTGCAGACAGGGCCGAGAGGCAAGCTTGTGCATCTGCAAAGAGGGCCAAGAGGTGAGCGCGGGAGCATGCATGGAAGGTGGGGCAAACGACGACAAGGCTGGCCCGTTACGCGCCCCGACGAACCACGAGTAGTATAAGGTAAATTTTAATTTACATTTAGTCAATTTTAATTTTAATTTGTAATATATAACAAAATTTGAATTAAATTATTATATTTATGTTTCAGATGCCTTGTTGGAAGAAATCGATGATGCCCTAGATACACAACCTTCTTATTTTTAACCAAACTAGCACGGTGGCCCTCGCAAGTGCGAGGGCATCATCCATAATTTTTTAAAAGTGTTTAAGTTATATAAATATGATTTCATTGCTATCATATTATTACCCATTATGTGAAAATAAACAAAACTATTGTTCAACTATCGCAAATATTTTGGTATACAAAATATTATTATGCGAGTAACATCAGTGACATCTAAATTTTTTTGTTCAAATGATTGTCATGTCATATGTTGAAGCACTCGTTTGATGATGGTCGTTTGGGCTATCTTTAGCCAATGTTGGTAGAAGCATGATAGGATACAAAATGTTTTAATGTTATCTTGTACTCTTTCTTTTGCTGGCTTATTCATTTCACCACTTTGGGTGACCTTTGAGTTGTACTCCCTCAGTTTTAAAATATAAGATGTTTTAGCTTTGTGAAGCAAATGTATTTAGACATCTTTTAGTGTGTAGGTTCACTCGAATATACATACTAAAACGTGTCTAGATACATTTGCTTCACCAAACTAAAACATCTTATATTTTGAAACGGAGAGAGTAATAATTATCACCGAATACTTTGGAACCTTGCCTTTTTAATAAATGGCCGTGTGCATCAATTTGATGTAGAGACTGGGAAGCTCTATTTTGAAAAAATATATGTTGAAGTACTCATGCAAGTGATGCTTAATATGTAAACCAAATTATATTTCTTACATGATATTTGATTATTATGCGATTGTAGTTGTTTTTAATAAAAATAGGATTGGACAAAGATAAAATGGTCTATCCTCCTTAATAGGTAAGTTACATTAAATAGTTAGAATTATCTTGCTATGATATTTCTTCCTCTCATTTACTCACTTGATGAATAATGTGCAATATTTTAGAAACATAAACATGCTGAAACTTTTGCTATTTCTTTATAAATATACTGCTAAATATAAATTATTTTCTAGACATATTCTTTCACATGTTTCTACATTAATAGTCATGGTTATAGAGGTATGACTAAGTTTTCTAGACTCTTTACTTATATTTTCTTTGTTCAATGTTTCAACATTCCTGGTTATATCGATTTTCTACATTATGCAAAATGACTCTCAAATAGTTATCAATTTTGCTATGCATTTGGAATGATATATATGATCTTATGCTGATTTTGTTATATGAGAGAAGGACATATACAATAGTCCAAATATTTCTACCAGAAAAAAGAAAAGAATATCCGTCAATACAATTCATAAGAATTAAGTGTAAGCTATTCAGGTCCTCTAATTAAAAATAATATTAACACACGGTGTCGGTACTAATATGATACATATCAAACTAATCTCTTGTAACTTAGCTATGTGTATATTAAGCCAAAATATCGTATAGTATGAGGGATGTTCCCATCGATAGTGTGTCTCATCCAGTTGAATATGTGTTGGCCGAGTGCTTCTTCAATCTTGTGAGAGTGTTCATTTGATGACAGCTAAATAATTATTTTGTTAAAGTGTACTCAAGAAACATCGTATATAGTGCAACTAATATCATGATTTCACTAATTTTAAATTTCCACGACTTTGAACATATGCATATGTTTAATGAATATATTGGTCTTGCGGTAGTCGGATAAATTATCATTTATGTGTACTTATTCATTGAAAAAATGTAACCCTTCATTCCCAATTATTCGGCTTTCTCGGTTTAGTCAAATAAAGTTTATAAAGGTTGACGAATATACAAAAAATCAACATAAAAAATATATAATAATTAATAATATAATTATAATAAAATAAATGTTCATATTATATGAAAATTGTATTATAGATATTGATGTTCATTGCGACATCTTGCACTAAAATTTATGCATTTTGACTTTCACTAATTTTTCCTCAACTGCCCATGTTCTAGCGATTCTACAATTTTTTTTGAAGTAACCATATATTTTATTAGACAATCCTTTTACAAAGATTACACATATGATCACCACATGAGATAATCATGTGTGTCATACAAATTTGCACAAAGAACACCGCTCGAGGAAAAATAACAATTCTGCCCTTGGAGAAACTTGTGCCTCGCCGAAACATTATATATCCATCCTCATCCTCCACTGCCACCATGGCAACGCCAGAAAAAAGAGGTGAACATCCGCCGTACCGAGATCTGGGAGAGCACCATCGCCATACAAAGATGCTTTTTGAGCCGATGAACCAGGTTGTCGCACGCGACGAGACCGAGACATTGTGGCACGTCGACCGGGGATCTTCCCCTTGGTCACCAGATCTAGACACAGTCAACTTCATCTGATGCATTCGAAGAAGAGGAACATCGCTGCCTGCATCATCCACGCGCCCCCAACTGCAAGACACCAAACACAACTACAACAACCAACACGACCGCCACCCGCAAAGAGTGTCGGCCATCGACCACCAGACACAAATCTCATCAGATCCAAATATCGGCGAGAAGACCGGGCCATCTACCTCCCGACACCACCGATTGAATGATGCCGAGAAGGAGGAAAAGTAGAGGCAAATTATTCCGACGCGACACAGTCTCTTCCATAGAAGCAGCACCCCAAGAAAGCCCTAAGCCAACCTAACTACACCGGAGCCGAAGCACCAGAGTCCCCACTCCCTCCCATTGCCGAAGCGGCCGACAGAGAAGACAGGGACCAGCGTGGCCTGGCAGTGTGGTTGGCGGCAGATAGAATCGCCGCCCAGATCTTTTCTCTGGAGAGGGCGATATGGAACCGTCGCGGACTGTGGATTCTACAATTTTATTACCTTCACGTTTCATCTAGCACCTTTATTTCTTTGCAACTATCACGTTTTGGCCAGTTTTTGTTTTAGCTTGGACCTATCACGTTCCTTGCGGCTGGCATGTTCTGGCTAGATTTTTTTTGCTTGGACCAATTACGGTCCTTGTGGCTACCAAGTTCTGGCAATTTTTTTTTTTTGGACTGGACCTATGATGTTCTAGCCCAGGTTGTACACGGGGCTTTTTTAAGAGATACAACAATTTATGGAGACCCCAGAAAAAAAAGAATTTATGGAGACGTGGCAGATGGTGTACGTGGTTTGTCAAACATATTACGTAACTACTAATAATTTATAAAATCTCAGCCATTTAATTTTGATCTAACTATCAAAATTAATCTAGATGATGTGGATTAACGTGACGGCTCTATTTTAGAATCCTGTATTGTGCTTTTAGTATATAGTAGATATATAATTTCAGTCTCGCCTAAACAGTGTATGCATGGACTATATTCCTTGTTTGTTTGTCCTAAAAGGTTACTAAGTGCAGACCAATCATTGATGGTTATGAATAGCAACGCTCGTAGGTCAAATTCCTTTTGTATGTGCTCATCCCACACACGTACACCTTCATACTGCAACAACTATAAAAGTTCTTTGGCTGAAAAAACAAAAATAGACGGTTTCTGAAGATGTATATATGCGTTTTTAGGTCAGGCTGAGCATCTGGAGATGATGATGGACAACAGCGGAGGTCTGAGCCCCAAACAAGACTGGGTGGTGCAACCTGGCTGGGGGCCCGTGCCACCTGGTCTCTTTTGGGCTCTAGGCCTCATCTTGTTGACTTATTCTCCTCCAGGTGCTTCTCGTGGTAAAATATTAATGCTCTAAAAATTCTGGGTCAATTTGAGTCCGAAAAGGTCCCTAAAACGCAAAAATACGCAAAACAGGTGTCATACAGAGTTATAACCAAAATAAGGGGGATCGGTGGAAAATCTCCATAAAATATTATAAATCATGATTATAACACCTAATAACATTATAATGTGTAGGAATATACATCAATAAACTACAAATATTATGCATGTATTTTGCATGCATCACACCCGCCTTGGCAGGCTTTTTGCGCCGCGGGTGTGGCCGCGTTTTTGCCCCGAGCCCAAAAAGCGTCAACAGCATTTTGGGGGTCATTTTGGGGGCGCCGGCGCAGATACTCTAAGCGCCGGTAGGGCGGAAAATGCAATTGGAGCCTAAGCTCACTAGAGCCCTTTATTTTGAAAATCTTAAAATGATATTTCAAAGTTTCAATTTTTTTAAAAAAATATATTCATATAAGTAGTAATGTATACTACAGGAATGCAAAATCTTAATCTTAAATACATTGTGTTATGGCCTACAAAAAAAGACAAATTTTGACAAGGTTTGAAAATATACTATTCACAAACCTAGATCTATAATTTGTCTTTTTTGTGTAGAGTAGATTATAACATATTTTTGATTGGTACTATGCATACTTAAGGCATATATCATTGCCTATATAAATATATTGTTTTCAATATTTTAGTACTTTTAAATATTTTTTAAAATATTCCAAATAAAGAGCTCCAGTGAGCTCATGAGCCAAATTGATGCACTCTGTATTTTTAAATCTATTTTTTCAATACTTATTGGGAGTCGCCAACAGCTGCTCCCGTTCTATTGAGAGCAGCATTCTACATCGCTTTCAATACCGTCGGCCTTTAAAAATACTAGGTTCAAATTTTGCCAAACTTGAACATTTGTAACTTAGTATTAATTATGGTCTAGAGAAACAGACAGGGCTTGTTCAGATTTTGCTTAATATATGTTTTGGCCATGTAGCGATGTCACTAACTTTTCTAAGATCACGTCTTCCTCCTTTCTTATTTAGGGCTTTGTAGTTATGTTTATTTTCTTGATTCCTTTTTTTGTGATTGCTTGACTTCCTTTAGCATAGAAATTCTCTAAATGATTTTACCATGCATTGCAAAGATTTAATTAGATAGAAAACAATTTTTACTCAAATAAATAATTTTATAAATAAAGGTTTATTTGCTCTCAAAACTTGGCTAAGAAATCATGGGATGTTTTAAAAGGTTTGGTGAAAGGTTTTAAAAATGAGGTTTAGGTAGTAGCTTTGAAAATATATCCACACAATTTTTTGCAAATCTTTATTTGTGAATGAGAAATGGTTTTCAAAAATGGATTTTTTATTCTACTCTTTTTAAAACAAGGATAGGTTTCTTGAAATAGGGTTTTACTCTTTTCCAAATATTTTCCTTTTAAATAGGTTGAAAATTTTGGCTCAAAGGATTTGTTTTAAAACCTTTCTCATATTCCTTTTATTTGAAGCATGGGAGCAAATGCTCTAATTCACAAGTTTCAAAAGACAAGAAATTAATATTGTATTTAAATTAAAAAAATTTGGATCCAAAATTTAGTATTTTAATAAATTCATGTTATTTCTATTTTCCAAAAATTTGGACTGTTACACACCTCCCCAACATGGAGAGGAGGCATCCACGGGTGGATGAGGCACCCGGCTGTGGTGGTGAAGGGCGACGACATCACCGACAGCAGTGCAGGCCCCAGCGGCGAACGGTCCTAGGGGAGCACTACCCCCTTGTACTCCTTCTTCCTTGGCCCATATTCGTGATGTAGATGAGCCCTACCCCTTGTATATGACATCTAAGGGCCTCTTTGATTCATAGGATTTGAAAATTAAAGGAATAGGAAAGGGATAGGAATAGGAAAGGATAGCATGTGCAAACCTTTCCTCGTTCCTTGTGCATAGGAATGAAAGAATGAGGTATGAGTGAATGTTTCATTTCCTGTACATTTTGCCTTGCAAGTGAGATGCAAAGGAAAAATTCCTCAAGTTTTCCTTTACACCTTTCCTATGAATCAAAGGAGTGAATAGTAGCAGCGTTGGAAAACATTCCTATTCTATAAGATTCCTTCATATTTCCTCCAAATCAAAGGAGGCCTAAGAGGGAGGCAATTTCGTGGCTATCTGTGGTGCCTCCAAAAAATAGGATTTCTGGTAAATATGTAATGTTGGAGGCTTCATCGGGGCCATCGGATCTAACTCCTATGATCCAAGGGCTCTTGAGTACCTCTAGAACCTTCATGGTGACTCCTACAAGGCCCCACAAGTCTCTCAAGTCGTGGCTTAGCTGAATTGATCTCATATGGGAAGAGTTTGAGTCAATCATGTCACCAACTTTCGGACTCCTCAAACTTCTTTTGCCCTTCAGAGATTGGGGAATGACGGTTGCATACGAACTCCACTTTGGACAAATTTATACCAGTCATCATTAGAATGAAATTTCCAACAACTTTCATGGTGAACACATTTTCGTTTGACGTCATCTTCGGCTTGAATACTGGGCATCTTTAAAAATAGTTATGCAGGGACATATTTTAAGAAACTCTGAGTTTCACCATATTATAGGAGATTTTCCATATTACAAAGAGTGGGGAAAGAACTCGAGATTGCTCTCTCTCATTTGTTGGGTCTGAACAAAATCATGACCTTCACAGCTGCTGCTACCGCTACCACTGGAATGCTTAATGAATATTGCATGTATTAGAGGGGCATTACATCTCTCTGGATAGTAGCAGACACAGCTTTGCTAATCTTTCTTGGATCAAGGGACAAAAATGGACCAGAACTTTTTTGACTTTTCCTAGAAAAAACGAAAATAGAATGGAAATATGGAAACATAAATAGAAGTTTTGTGTAAGGGAAACGAAAAGGAAATTTCTTTGGCAAAAACGGAATGGTGTTTTTTCTGCAGAACCAGAATTTATGTTTCCAGCTAATGTGAACTTTTTGTTTTATAGTTGTTTTGCATGGACAATCTAGCAAAACCAATATGTGACCCTGTCAAAATGAACCGCCTAGAAAACCAATCCCCTACTCCCCATTACACCACAAAATCATGGTATGGCTTGGAAACAAGTGTGTCAATTTACTTAAGTTGCCTGTTTTTTCTGCATGATTCAAGGAGTCTCCTGGTTTCAGTTTATCATTTGCTTTTTTTTTCCATGTCCGCACCGCGGTCCATAGTTATTTTCAGTAGTATCTAGTTTCGAATTTGTTTTAGAGTTTCTTTTGCTTCCGCTTCTACACAATATAATTTTTTTTGGTAGCAGTCAGTTTTATCCGTTTCCACTCTATATTTATCCCTACTTGGATGGTACACAAGTGTGCATATATGTCGATTTTGCTAGATATCAAGTTCAGAGAATCTTGTAGTTACTACCTTAATGCAGGTATGGGCTTCCTTAATAACGTCTATCCGCACACTTTATTTGTACAAAAGCATGCTATAGTTATTATTATTACCTATATCTAATTCACAAGAGAAGCAAAGACAAACCACAAAGCCTAGTGAGACTTAACTGTCCTACGTAAGAAAATATCGATCAATAAGATATTATCAAAGACAAATCATAGAATATACCAAGAAACTTTTCATGATGGTTCTCGTGCTCTCCTATAGGGTGATGAAGAATTAAGTATGGAGAGCGATGATGATAACATAACCATGTGGTTGATTGTTTCTTTGTTTTTCATGGGCTTCGGTTCTGGGTTTTTTTTGTCTGGATTAATGAGGAAGAATGGATATCTTTTTGCCAAAATAAATAAGCTTGCCTTACTATTTAAATACATGAAAGTACGGTCATAACATGTGATAATATTCTCCACAATAAAGGTACAAACTTATTTTGCATATTGTGAGTATAGAAACTAGGCGATGATCACATGAGCACAACTAAAGAAGCGGAAGATAAAATTACACCATAAATGGGACACATGCATATGTCACCCATATATTTGTGACATGGAAATAGTAGGCATTCTCCTGAATATGAAACACTCGGGGACTAGTTTGAAAGAGGTGGGCGCACATAAACCCCAAGTGCCTCCACGTATTTTCCAGCTCGTGTGAAGAAACCCACAATGCTACTATTCCCCAGGAATATTAAAACTTGTGCTTTGTGCTGTTCCAAAAGGCCCGTATGTCCTAACATTGGTGACAATGGTGAGTGATGTTATAGCATTATAATCGACATCGTCTTCTTGAAAGACACCAATTGTCCCAGAGACTCCTATCATGATCTCTGAAGGAGCAAGATTGATCTGCATGTGGGAAAAAGTAATCAACAAATAATATCTGGAATTGATTGAGGTAGCAAGTGAATGTATATAAACATGCAAATGGAAATGTAAAGGATTAACTCACAGTGTCCACATTATCCCCACGTGGGCCACCCCACGGACCAACGGTATACTTTTCACCAGCTTGGTCGAAGAAGGAAAATGCAAGTGAGTCAACGGCATCGCCATGACGAATCGTCATGCTTTCTAGGCGATGTGGAGCCACTGAAATGTCGAAGAATTCGCCACCCGTTGTACCCCATGGGCCGACCTTGGTGATAGAGATCTGTTAAAAATCATGGTCATTTGCCACGGTATGAGCTAGATTTTTGTGTTTTTCATAAGCTAGTAGGAAAACTAGATCAAAGGAGAGAGCAATGTTATGTATATACACATCTAGAAACTCACAGATGGTTTTGAGGAGGAGAGGCACAAGGCATGAACATGAAGCTCCCAAACAGTTGTTGTTGCCAACTCGGTCTTCTTGTAGGTGATGACACCTTGTGCATACGCAAACTCTCCGGTCCCACCAACAATTGCCCATTCACCTTCGGCCCCTTGGAGATCCCCCATCACCTTCAAACTGGACCCGGTAAACCTACTCCATCCAAGCATATAAAGAAAACAAGAATTTAACTAAAAGTCAAGACACAGCTGAATTTTAACTTTAGGTCCACGTACTGCATGCAAATAGAAAGTCGAACCGTACCTTTCATCCACGAACGCCATGCTGAAACACATGAACCAGTTTTCATTGGTCATACCAGACCCAATATGGAAACCTTGAGCACACGCAACAATTTTTGCACCGGGGCCATCAGCCAGGCCATCGTATATGGACCAGTCATTAGCAGCGACGACACCGAAACTCTTGGGGAGCTTTGGATCCACTATAACTGCCTGGTTAGCATTTGATCTCCAATGGCCGTACTGGTACACGTATAAGTGGAGAAGAACTTCCTTTTGCTGGATCGTGTATTGGCTATCAGCAGATTGGAAATAGGATAGGTTGGGCTTAGCAGGAGGCATGGTGGTGGTGGCGGCTAGAGGGAAAGACTGACGCGACATGGTGGCTATAGGTAGGACTGTATGCGTGTTTGTGTTTTTGTGTGAATGTGTGTCTTTGTTTGATGGCATGGAGATGGAGGGAAGAGGCTATTTATAGATAGACGTCCAGAGACGCATAGGCTGTGCTGGATACTACTTGTTTTACAAAAACATATCGGATCGACATAAGAGGCTCACGAATTACTGCTCTCCAACGTGTTCCACGAGGCACCTCGAATTCCTGATGACAGTGAGCACCCTATCTGTGTATGGTCTTCTTCATTCTTGAATGTCACTTTCAGCGATTTTAGCCAAGGTCGTAGTTCATATCCGGGGCCGTCTCTCACGCTACATTTGTCCACATTCATATGCACCATTTCTGCAAACGCATATGGCTGGCAATGACATATGCCTAGCGAAGTTTCTAAGATGTAAGTGGAACACCGCCGGCCTGGCGGCTCTTATCTGCAGTGTCTACACAATGCTTTTGTTGGAATTATGGCCGACAATTAACTGATTTATGCGGTCGTTGTAGACTATTCGGGTTTCCTGGCAGTCCCTAGAAATCTTGGGAAGCCTTCGGCTCATACTCTGCAACGGCCACCTAGTACTATTTTCCCTTCTTCCGCGCGCATGCAGCTGGCTGAAAGAAACGGTGTCCCCTTTGTTTAAGTTTAGAATTGGTGGTTTGCTTTCTCATTTCTGCTACTTAATTGGTTTAGGTTTCGGGCAGTAACTTTGGCAGGTCCTCTGATTTTCACTCGTTGTCGAGTGTTTAGATGTTGCATAGTGGCTTCAGATATTTTGATATATAATCTTTTTCAGATATCAGTTGAATAATTTAATAATAAATCTTGTATACATCTCTTCGATGCAGAGACTGAGAGTCATCCTCCATTTCAAACAAAACCTGTAGTGGCTAGAGCCGAGGAATGCGTCTCCTTAAGGGGAGGCGTTTAGAAAAGAGATAACCCATCTCGCTGGAAACGAGAGTGTAGAACGATAAAAAGAGGATAATTGACGTAATATGTCGAATGTACTATTGAGCTTCTCCGATTTAGTAATATATTAGTATTTTTTAAAGTACTAGATTTCATTAAAACTAGGACATAGTTTACATATTTGGTAGGTGCATAGCTATCCAAAACTGGTATTCACTAGCCCACCTACTATGCGCCAAAGGGGCCAACGCCGTCTACTATTTAATATCTACTTGGCACATCTACTATGTGCTAGAGGGGCCAGTGCCGTTATCAGATCAACGCTTGGTCATTTGTCGACGACGCTAGTGGTCCTCCAAATATCATCGGACGGCGGTGGCGCTCGGCATCCTCGAGGAAGCCGGTGAACGTCCTCATGTCGTCCTCGCGCTGCTGCCATGGTTGGTAGGAGGGAATGAAGGATTATGCCCTAGTGGAAAATAATAAATGGTTTATTTGCATATTTCAATTCGTTTATAATAAGTATAATACTATGCTATAACTATATCAATTGGAAACATTAATATAGGTGTGGTATTAAATGAAAAAGAGTTTATTATGCAATTGATGATCGAGATTTCAAGATCATGGAGCATTTATGCCAATTGATAATGAGATCATGCCATGGTGGACATACCCAAACATTATTGCAACACGGTTGTATCATGGTGCTCACGTTGCGATAATAAGAAGCGTTGTAACCTAATCCTTAAACCGTGAGATCATATTTAATCACTACTTCCGGCAGAAGCTGCATCAACCGTCTCTTCCTTAATAGGGTGACTGAAAAAGGTGCCGTCGGGTTTTCTAATGGAGTAGGTTGAGGCGTATGCACCAATAGCAGGTTTTGTTTATCCGCCTGACGGAGATGATACTTGGGGCCCACTCAGTGAGGTTACATCCGAAACTGCACAGCATGTGACTAGGTCATGGGGGATGGAATATCACGGTACGAGTTAAGTAGCAAAAGTCGGTAACGAGATTGAACAAGGTATGGAGATACCGATGATCAGATCTTGGACTTTGCTAGATAGTATAAGTTAAACAAACAGAAAGGAACATCGAGGTTTGCGGTTCAATGACTAAAAGAACTTCGTAGAATGCACCGGGGTCATCATGGATCTCCAGATCCACATGATGATAATTTACCGTAGAGATCTCGGTAATGTTTGGAGTGTTCTTGAACTGTTGGGTAACACACTTAAGGGGTCATGATGCTTGAGATGGTTTTGGTTATGAGAGAGAAGGAATCATTCCGATAAAGTCCAAAAGTGTTTCGGCGGAGTCCGGAAGAGTTTCAGAGTAGCGGGGAATTAAATATAATGCAATTAATATTAATTAGTTAATATTTAAATAAAAGAAAAGAGCAGCCCACTTAAATGGGCCCGTCTCGGAGGGGAGTCCATTAACCCTAGGGCGCCCCCTTATTGGATAAGGGCTTGGGGCGCCATGGGCTTGGCCCTAGGGGCCCAGCCGGCTAGGGCTAGGGTTAGGGTTGGTGGAGCCTGGCTTGGCCCCACCTTCCTTGGCCGACCGTTGCCCTTGGCCTCCCTCTGGCTGCCGACCTTGGTGGCTTGTGGTACGGGCAAGGTGCAACCCCTCCCCACTATATAAAGGAGGCCCTAGGAGAGAGGAGGACACACAACAACATGCCACGTGCCTCCTCTCCTCCCTCCCTGGTGCACCGCCCTCCTCTCCACCTCTCTCTCCCTCTTGCATGGCCTCCCAAAGGGCCACATAGGAGCAAGATGACACCACCGCTGCACACTATCGTGCAGCGGAGTTTCCGGATCCCGTCCAAAGCCAACTACTTCCACAATCTCAGCTGGATCGGGGATTCCGGGGGTCATCATGATCACCGTACATATGTGAGTATGCAGAGGTGCCGCACGTTGTGGCACCGGAGTCGTTACACCAAGTTCTTCAACGACCTTGAGGTCGGCTACGTTGGCTTCATCAACATTGCTTGTGCGAGAGCGTTAATCCCGCGTTCGGTCTTCAAGGGTATGTCACCGAACACCAGCGTTGCAGCATTACTAGTAGATAGTTCTTTGGGCAATTTGGGGTTGCATAGGAAATAAATTTTTTATTATTTGCATCGAACCCCAACACTAGCAACATGTCAGAACCATTGTCAGAATCCTTGTCCGATGATCCTTTGACAAAGTGCTTGTAGAAGAACTTGTTGTTGGCGCTGACCATGGCGGCGATGTCCTCGTTCGAGCCGTTGTCCATCCGCACAATTACGTTGGCAAATGGCCGAACAGGTTACATACGGTCAGGAACGAGCACTTATTTGAGCCTCCTATGACGGTGGCCGGGTGGTTTCGTCGTCGTCCAGCGGTGTGGCGGGCGAGCGGCGCAAAGGTGGGAGAATGCAAATAGAGGCGGTGGCGTAACATGTGGGATCCGGCGGCAGCGAGTAGGAAGGATGACTTATACAATCTTAGTTTTGTGTATACTAATTTAAGCTTGTACGATGAAGCATGAAAAATACCCGGAACAAATCTCGAGTCATTGTTTGCATTGAAGTCGAAGAGCGAGGAGCCATAGTAAGCGTCATAAGGCTTCCTTGCAACTGCGGAGAGGGACTACCGGCACATTTTTGGATCCGGCCAATGGAGTCCCTGTAAGCTTGGGAAACAATGAGCATGAAACGGCAAGCATGAAATGGAGTAGAATCGAAGGTATCAGGAGGAATAGGAGGAAGAGGATCTTGTTGAGGTACAACGCTCCTAGCATAAGAATTTCTAAATCCAACTTGCGCATTTAATATAGATGTTCTCATAAGATGCTTGGAGCTAACAATTTAACTCGGCAATTATGGGAAAGAACTTACCCTTAGGAGGAAGAGCATCTTGTTGAGGTACAACGCTCCTAGCATAAGAATTTCTAAATCCAACTTGCGCATTTAATATAGATGTTCTCATAAGATGCTTGGAGCTAACAATTTAACTCGGCAATTATGGGAAAGAACTTACCCTAAAACGGAACGGGAATCGTAGATGGCAAACCTTGCCTCGAAGGCTGCTTGCTCCATCATCTCGTGCATTCGTAAATAATTGAGCTTGGCCTCCTCCCCGCTTTCTCATTTCTCATGTAATTGCCGAGTATCAAATGTTTGCCGAGTGTGTTTTGGTAGTTCTTAGTGTGTCCTGTTTACCGAGAGTGCTCTGAGAATACTCGGAATCCAACCCTATTTGGCGAGTATATATATTTTTACCGAGGTTTTTATAAGGGTCTTAGGGAAACACAAAGTCCCAGCAAAGTACATTATCCTTATCAAGGACATGTACGATATTGTTGTGACAAGTATTTGAGTAAGTGATGATGACACTGATGACTTCCCGATTAAGATAGGACCGTACCAAGGGTCACCTTTGAGCCCTTATCTTTTCGATTTGGTGATGGATGAGGTCACTAAGGGATATACAAGGAGATATCCCATGGTGTATACTCTTTGCGGATGATGTGGTGCTAGTCGATGATAGTCGGATGGGGGTCAATAGCAAGTTGGAGCTTTGGAGAAAAATCTTAGAATTAAAAGGTTTTAGACTTAGTAGAACTAATACCAAGTACATGAGGTGCGTTTTCAGTACTACTATGCGCGAGGACGAGGAGGAGGTTAGCTTTGATGGGAAGGTTGTGCCTAAGAAAGAAACCTTTCGATATTTGGGGTCAATGCTGCAAAAGGATGGGAACATCGATGAAGATGTAAACCATCGAATCAAAGCCGGGTGGATGAAGTGGCGCCAAGCTTCTGGCATTCTTTGTGATAAGAGAGTGCAACATGGTGATTCGGCCCGCAATGTTGTATGGTGCTGAGTGTTGGTCGACTAAACGGCGACATGTTCAACAGTTAGGTGTGGCAGAGATGTGCATATTGAGACGGATGTGTGGCCACATAAGGAGGGACCAAGTCTGAAATGATGATATTTGAGACAGAGTTGGGGTCGCACCGATTGCAGAGAAGCTTGTCTAGCATCGTTTAAGAAAAAAAAAGCCTATGACAGGATAGGGCTGTTTAATTGAGCTTATTTATGGCTTATGGCTTTGGCTTATAAGCCACAAAAGTCCCTTGGGCTTGACGCGCTTACTCAGCATGCGCGGCCCTGTTCAGCTCCGCGGGTGCCACCCGCCCGTGGCGGCTCGCCTGGTCCCTGGCCCCAGTGCCCGGACTACCCACCCTCTCACCCACGGCCTAGAAAACATGCTCATTTGAGCTTGGGATCAGAATAGCATTTTCAAAAAAACATGTATTATTTGATATGGTCATGATACACATAACAACCCCTAGAAGGACACGAATAAATGAACAGTCCGTAGAATTGACATGCTCCAAACTCCAGCACCACCTGGTATGAAACAAAGTCAAAGAGAGACTTCTCCCTCCGTTACTAATTGCTTTGTATTCTAGGTTTAGTGAAAGCCAAATCACGTAAAGTTTGACCAAATTAGAAAAACTCTCAACATCTCACTACGGGAATGGCGCAAGACGCCGACGGCCAAATGTCAGTGCCGTCGGCGTAGGCCACGGGCCAGGCCGCGCACAAAGCTGGCCGTCGGCGTAGAACTGCCGTCGGCATAAGATAGCTATGCCGACGGTCTTTTCTATGCCGATGACTATGCCCTCGGCATAGCTATTTTCCATTTTACCATATTAATTTTAGAAAAATCATTCTAATTCACAAAAATACAAATAATATATCAAAATTTGTTGAAATAAGATCTATTCATCTAATCCTTCCAAAATTTAGAACTAATTAATTTAATTAGTTAGGATTTTCAGTTTAGGGATTTAGGGTTTTGATTCAGCTGGAAGTCGGGAAAATTTGAACTAGAGCCGCATCATAGTTTGCCCATGATTTTTCTAAAAAAAACATTTTCATGTTCACAAGTAGAAGTTTTATCAGAGATCCATAAATAGTTTTGCAAAATTCAACCCCTAGCTAAGAAGGTTCATGTCCACCGTTTCGACCGCAATTTAAATCGAGGATAAGAAATTCAAAAAAAAATCAAAAAAATATATAACCTTCGCATTGTGTCATTTTATGTGACCTAGCAATGAGGAAAAATAATAAACTTAGACTATTGCAAATATTGCAGAAACCCCTTCTCAGATATGACCTATCATATACGAAGTTTCATGGCTTTTAAGACAGATGAGCTAGGTCATGACCCAAATCATGGAATAGTTTGTTCAAATGACTCCATATTGTGCACATGTATGCATATTGGGATGGCAAACAAAGTTAATATTGGGAGTTCTCATTTTCTATGCATAAAAAATCAATTTCCATTTTCTATGTGTCAAAATTGGGTTTTTTGTGAAGGAAGTACTGAAAATACATTATAAAACTAGACCACCCTAATTTTCAACAATAATATGACACATTTTATGTATATATCACTAATTGTTTGTGTGTGTTTGAAGCTTTGCATTAACCTTTCACAAAAAAGAAAAACTCTTGCCAATTCAGTAGGAAGCGAGGTAAATTTGAACTACAACTGTATCATAGTTTGCCCATGATTTTTTCCAAAAATCATTTTCAGGTTCACAATTAGATATTTTATCATAGATCCATAAATGTTTCTGCAAAATTCAACCCCTAGCTAAGAAGGTTCATGCCCACCGTTTCGACCGCATTTTGAATCGAGCATAACAAATTCAAAAAAATTCAAAAAATGTAAAACCTTCACATTGTGTCATTTAATGTTACCTAGTAGTGATAAAAAATAATAAACTTGAACTATTGCAAATATTGTAGAAACCTCTTCTCAGAAATGACCTATCATGTACGAAGTTTCATGGCTTTCAAGCCAGATGAGCTAGGTCATGACCTGAATCATAGAATAGTTTGTTTAAATGATCCCATATTGTGCATATATGTGCATATTGAGATGGCAAACAAAGTTTATATTGGAAGTTTTTATTTTCTATGCATAAAAAAATCAATTTCAATTTTCTAAGTGTCAAAATTGGGTTTTTGTGAAGGAAGTACTAAAAATACATTACAAAACTAGAACACCATCATTTTAAACAATATTAGGATACATTTTATGTATATATCACCAATTGTTTGTGTGTGTGAAGCTTTGCATTAACCTTCCATAAAAAAGACAAACTCTTGCCAATTCAGCAGAAAGCGGGGTAAATTTGAACTACAGCTCCATCATGGCTTCCTCATGATTTTTCGAGAAAATCACTTTTTAGGTACACAACATGTTATTTTATTAGAGATACACAAAGAGTTTTGCAAAATTTTACCCCTAGCTAAGAAGGTTCATGCCCGCCGTTTATCAACGGGGTAAAGTGAGGGTTAACGGTGTAAAGCGGGGGTATGACATAAGAAAACTATGTAGAACTTGTTTATCAAGTGGACTCGTTAGTATTTGACATAAGAAGACTATGTGTGAAGGTTTTTCATTTTTTTGAATTGTTTATTATTTTTTCAATATAAATCTCATTAGTTCGAGATATCACTGATGATACATGAAATTCAAGAGCGAGCATAAGAAATTCAAAAATTAAATAAAACATAAACAAATTACATATGGATATCATATTTGGATTCCTCTCATTTTTCTGATTGATCTAGACATATAATTTGTCAAATTCTGATTTACAGATTTAAAGATATGAATTATTCAATATATTTATTAATTATTAATTATTATTTACTTATTATATAGTTTGGTATTTAATATATTTATTACTTATTTATTGTTGTTTACTTAATATATAGTTTGTAAATTCAAAAACCAATAACGTGTGACATAGTGGTATAAGGGTTAATAGGATTGATATGGTAGTATTATCAACAAGGTATAATTTGCTTTATGGAAACTCATTTAGATGGAATAGAGAAGTTAAGCGTGTTCGGGGTGGAGTAGTGTAGGGATGGGTGACCGACCGGAAAAGTTTGACTAAGACTAAAATTTGACCAAAGATGAAGTGTAATTAGTGTTAAGAATATTCCAATTAAGAGATTAGCAAGTCAAACAATTCAAAAAAGTCAAAAATCAAATTCAAAAAAATTGAACTTTTTTTTGAAAAAATTATAAACAGCGTCATCCTATGCCGACCGGGCTACGCCGAGGGCAAAGCCGTCGGCATAGACTACACCGAGGGCAGAAGCTACGCCAACGGCTAAATAGAGCTACATCAAGGGCATCTACGCCAAGGGCATCTACGCCGAGGGGCTATGCCGACGACAGTCCTCGGCGTAGACTACGCCGATGACAATTATGCCCTATGCTTAGGATGTAGTAGTACGTTCATGATTATGGTCTTTTTTATGATGGTGATGGTTTCCTAGTTCATTTCCAAGTCCAAGCTATTATTAGAGGCACTTATAAACGCATAGGTTTGGCACGGAACAAACGCTCAGGTTTATTCTATCGTCTGCATGACCATCGATCAGTTCGCCCTAAGCTGGGCGGGCCTGATTGGGACTAGATCTTGACCTATTTAACACTGCTGATGCGTCCGGATGGCATTCATAGGCGGTGATGGAGGGCAGTTCCCCTCCCCTAGGCTCGCGTTGTGGCCTGACGCCTGCAAGCCCGTGCTTGATCTACCCCGCCCTTTCGTCGGCGATGCGATGCGGCATTGGTCGGAGCTTTGGCTCGAGTTTGTGGATGCCGGGGTGGCGGCCCTGGAAGGTAGACTGCGCGGTCGGCACTGCAGCGAGCAACGTGGCGGCGGTGGTGGTCTTTCTCTTCGGTTATGTGGATGGCATGGAGCAGACGGTGGGGGATCCTAGTGTTGGCGGTGCTTCGACTTTGGCAGCTCCCAGATCGTGGTTCGGAGACCTAACTCGGGAACATCAGGCGGCTGTGCTCTCAGGAGAGGTGTGAGGATTTTTCTGGACAAAATCTCAGCGCTTTAGGGCCAACGGCGGCTATGCCTGCGGGTGTCGTTTCTCTTTTGGGGGCGTCGTTGTGGTCAACCTCTCCGTGCGATGGCTCCGGGTGAAAACCCTTGACCTTGCGTTCTCGACGGCGGCGGCGTTGTGTGTCACTACCCTTTTGGGGGCGTCGTTGTGGAGTCGTCTCGATACCACTCAGCTTTGTCTCTTTGTTTTTGTAGTTCGGGTTTTCCGTGTTTTTTTTCTTTATCTTTGATCTGATTTGTAAGAGGTTCTCCTCTCCACCTTGTATTGGTTTGGCCGTTGGTTGCTATATAATATATAGCGGGGCGAAAGCCTGTTTCGAGTAAAACTATGCATAGCTAGCATCCATGAATGGACTTATAATTAAATACTTTTTCTTCAATGCGTCCCCCTTTTCCCAAACTCAACCGAAACATAAACACATCAAGGAACGAGATGGCTCCATATCCCTTCGTAATTTAGTTATGAAGGAGTACGGGGTAATCTTAGCCCTTGATGTGTTTATGTTTCGGTTGAATTTGGGAAGGGGGGGGGCGCACTGAAGCAAACCTCTTAATTAAACTGTGTATAGCTAGCTACAATCCAGTTCGATACCTGACTATATAAACCTATTTGTCAATCTCTTATGCAATGCATGTATGATATTGTTCTTCAACTCTTGCTCTTGTGTTCCACTCCAGGCCTCTCGAGGTGGCTCACTCGCCGACGCCAAGCATTTCGGCCTGGAAACCTACAGATTGGAACCATCAGTTTTTCATCAGAGTAGATCTCGGAGGAGCTTTCCACACGTATCCTCAGCTGGGTGGGCCGTTCTGGAGCGTGGAGGAAGCTGAGGATGCTATGCTCCGCCGCCTCCATGAACTGCATGATCCAAAAATGTAAAGCTTCTTCTTCTTTGCTCCCCCTAGACTTTTGGAAACTATTTTTTTGAGAAAATGCAAAGACCGTTTCTTTTCATTGAATAGAAGGGTTGTGATTTACATGCCTCCTAAGAGGCAAAAACAGAGAGATTTTTGGAAAATATAATTAATAAGAAATTACTAGATGTGTGAACTAATCGGTTCAGAGGCCGTGGGCTTCCCTCCTTTTCGAAAAAATGTATGAACTGAGCATAATAGACAACTCTCTAATTACTCAATAGAGAAGCCTTCTTCTTACGGGTTCAAAGTTGCTCATTGATTAATTAGCTTCCATTCCTCGTTTCTCAGGATTGCGAACGATGGGCTTTCCATCTCGCAGATCGCTATGCGAGATGCTCTTTACTGGCCAGACGGCACAGAGAAGTATGCTTCGAGATCCAATCCGGATAGAGACCATGCGGGGATATTGGTTCAAGCTTTGTTGGACAAGTACAACGAGGAGAATAATCTTTTGGGGGTATGCTCGCTCTCACTCCGTTAAATGCACACATATTTCCTTGATTGTCTTGCACTATTAATTCGTGTTCAAATATATGTGTTTAGGAACGTATGGTGAATGGAAAATTGGATGGTGGAAAGCCTGCTGGTTGGGAGCATGAAAGGGAAGCGAAGTACGTTGTACCGGCAAGGCGTCAGTTGGTTTGAGAAGATGGACCTGCCTGCCTGACACGTGACGTGGTGTGTGTACGGCACAGAGGACGCGCGAGGCAGGTGTGGAGACAAAAACGACAGAAATGACCCTTTTTTAAAAGTTCAGCAGAAAATAAACCAACTTCAAAAATATTTCACAAATTGACCCTTTTTCATGACGCCCAAACATGGAGCGTTATACTAGGAAGCACGGCGCCCTAGTTAGACCCAGTTGACATTGCCACATCGATTCAGCCGGACCCACAATTTTTACCTATGGCGCCTTGACTTGGGGCGTCGTACATGTTACCACGGCGCCTGGGTCCTGGGCGCCATGCACAGGCACAGCCACAACACACATGACGATCTGATAGAGCTGGTACAACGTGACAATAGCGAGCTGCTCACCATCGAGTATATCAACGGAGACATGGTTGCTTGGCGCCTTGGCCGGCTATCAGACCATGCATATTATGTGTGGCAAATAGCAGGACAACCCTCACCACGTCCTAGGTTCACTTTTTCATATGTTTTCTAACTCTATTCATTCAGGTTACTAGATGACCCGGTGCGCTATCGCGCCAAGGGCGAATGCGATACAATATTCTGCATCCGAGGTGTTGACTATGTTATACGATCCCCGTTAAGCAGAAAGAGACGTATAAAATGTTTCTTTTGGCAGCGTCAGAGCGACAGTAAAACCATTGCATGTACAAAGCATTCGGTAATATAGATGACCTGGTGCACCACTGGCGCAGAGGCCAAAAGCGAGACAGGATTGTAGCCATAAGTTTAATCATGTGAAACTGAACTATGCTGACAGCTATAGTCGAACAAATAGTTGTTTCGAATGGAGATGAGAACACCCGTTGCGTCAGTGGCGCGAATGGTAAAAGCAAGACAATAATCAAGCCATTAGTTTATCTACTTTTAAATCCATATATATCACATTGCTATATGCGATTGACAGAGCATGGCAGTACTATAAGAACAATTGAGTTGGGAGCGGAGTATTGGCTCCCAAGAGTAAATACTCTCGTTATCTGGACCATCAAAACATGCATATGGATTGACAAAGCTGCCAAAATTGATTGCTGCGCGAGCAACTATAATTGAGAAATACACGCACATAGTTCTGGTATGGTGATATACGGGCAGTTTCAGCTAACACGTCCTACTGCGATTGGTCCAACTGCCAGGTGCATATGGACTCGGGTGCCAATCCAGATTTTCGCAATTGAGTTGGCCATCAATGTTGAGTGGAACAATAAATCCTCCACCGGCGCTGAGGCCAAAAGCAACACAGTTTTAACAGCTATATGTTGTTTCTATTGTTTTGACCGGATGCACGGCCGGCGCGGAGGTGGCAATTGAGAAACTATTGTAGATATGATTTTATTTATACTATTATTCAAAACCGAAATTTATTTGCCATGGAAGGTTGGTAGGTCCACCAATTAGAAAACCTAACAATCTTAGACATGCAAGTTTCTCCCTTTGCGGTCCACTAATTTACTTACAAAAAGGGTGCCTTTCGAAAAGCACGAGCCTACTCATAAGTCATAAGAGCCTCTACATATGCACTTACACAGCTAGCAGACAAGTACAATGATACAGCAGACAAGATACGCTAAGCGGGCCCGATCGATGCTCCCCGAGGCGCGGGGAGCAGGCGCCGACGCTGGCGGCGGCGGCGAGTTCAGGACGCCTCCGCGCGCAGGACCCCTGAGGGTCAGCGCGCCGGAGACCCCCGCAGCGGCGCGGTTCGCCTCGCCCAGCGGCGGCGCGCCAATGCGGAGGGGGCCGCCGGCGCGGGGCGTCCACTGGGCGACGGCCTTCGCCTTCTTTCCGCTGCCCAGAGGGCGCCCTCGGCGCTTCGCCCCAGAGCTCGGGCCGGCGGCGGCGGCGGAGTTGGAGGGGTCCATGCTCTCAGGGAAGAAGAAACAGGAGTGGCACCGGAGGAAGGAGGTGAAGTGCCAAAGGTCTCGAGGAGGACCTATTTAAGGGGAGCATCCGGCGTCGATGCGTCAAATCCCAGCGCGGGAACCGAAGCGTTGGCGCAGCGCTCCGCAGTCAAGCGACGCATCATTATGAGGGGTGACGCCTCGGAGACTGTGGCGTCGTCGCCGTTTCGCTTCCTCAACTACAAGGGCGCCACGCGTCCGGAGTCTTCCACTACTTCACATGGTCCTCTGACTGTGCGTTGACACGCGCCGTTGGAGGGCCCAGCAGCTTCGGGGGCCCCCGTCCCTTCGCTTCCTCGAGAGGGCGCGTTTCGGGCCGGGCTCCCGGGGGCTACTGTCGGTGGAATGGATACCGGGGTATCCCGGTCCACCTGCTCCTGGGCCCCGTCATCGGCCCATCTTCAGCCCAGGCCACGGAGAAGACCCTCACGAGGAGGCGCCTCGTGAGGAGAACGACGACGGAGACCGCTAAGGACCAGAAGACCTCCTCACGAGCCCCTGCTGGTGAGGAGAGGAATCTCGCCCACGTCAGCTCAGCACGTTTGCGTGCAGAGCAAGAAGATAACGGGCAGAAGACCACGTACCGCCCACGCTACCCCCGACAGGGAGGAGACCAACTTTCGCTGTGTCTGTCCAAAGCGGCACAGTGGCAGTTGGCCACCCCCCTAAATATAGCATGGACGGTGCAGGGCGCCAGAGGAGGACGTCAGCCTCCTCCACCCACTCCTGTGGACCGGCCCACTACTCTACAAAGACCAAGTCTACCGAAGAAGATAGTCTACAGCTGTCCACCCTTCCTTGACCGTATGTGTGGCAACCCCTTCCCCAAGAAGATGAGGGGAAGGAGGACCTGGGCGCTATAAAAGGAAGGGAGGTCACCCCTTAGAAGGGGAGGGGAGGCTAGATCCAATTTCCTCCAAGTCTCTAGCTGGGCAGGCAGGTTCTTCAACCTCTGACCAGTTGGAGCTCTGTACCAAGACTTTGTACTCCTCGCGAGGTGTCGCGTTGAAATACAGGAAGGCAGGAAGTAGGGGTTTTACCTCACCACGAGGGCCCTGAACCTGGGTAAGCTCGGTGTCTCTTTCTCTGCAGTGCGTTGGGCGTTCGACACTCGAGGCTTCCGTCGCCGTGTTTCGTTGCGGTCCGAGATCTCACACGTTCAGCCCCCTGCGTTCGAATCTTTGGGTCCGTTGCGTGGTACCCCGTGTTCTTGCGACACGAAACCCACCGACACATGTTATCATATACGGGAGCATTTCCACCTTTTGTTTCAAACAACAATGTAGGCATTGTTCGCCTCTTAGCTTAGCCTATCCCCTCGAACTCTATACTGATAGGAAAGTCTTTTTCTACTTTTTTTTTATAGTACAGCTAAATAAATGTTAGTGAGCTGTGCAAAAAAATATCAACCTTATGCGAGGTGCCTATAGCATCTCTAGGGATATGCTTTCATTGTACCAGGACGCATGGATTTTAAATCAAACTTCTTGCTGACGAATTTTGTTCCTTTTATTTATTTGTTCAGGGATGTGTGCAGACAAAATCCTCTAGGAATCCAGTGTTTGGTTGTTTCTGTGCTGTGATTGAATTTTATCTTCAGTTTGTATGCTCGTGGAATGCTTAATGATTTGCTTGCAGGAAGCCGGGTCTAACTATGTACAATTTTGTAGCTGATTGTTTAATTATTCAAATGGGAGCTTCCTAGGGTCATGTTCTCGTTGCCATTACTTTTCTAGATTGTTGTTTCGTGGGTGATGGTACCGCTATTGCTGAGGAAAAAACCGACGAGAACCTGCCCCTGAAGGACAAAAGACCAAAAGGTTTGCTTGCCTGCTTGTTAACATTACTGATCTTGGTGATATTGCTATTTTTCTTTGCCACTGCTATTTTTTGCTGGTTCTAAGCCATACAGTTATCGTGCTTGCTGACTCAGCTGGAAGGCTGACTAATTATGCAGTATTCCCATGTATCAGGGCTGGCTCCACCAAGTCTGGTGGGTCACTCAAGAAGAGAAAGCAGTAGCTTGTCTGCTGTGTCTGCAGGCACCTTATGTAAATAAGATAACATTTACTAATGCTGAACATCGAGGCTTCTGATTATCTGGGTGCCTAATTAATTTTTCTATATCTGGGTTACTTATCTTTAGTTCCCCTATGCTGTATACTGATTTCTGTATATTTTCTTGCATTGATAGGCCCTTTTCTACTACTCGATGTCTTGACGTTCGCTGTCCTTCCTCGGTACATCGTCGAGTTAACCAACTGAGTTTCGACTTGGCAATCACCTCTGCAATGCATCTGTGGGTTCTGTGGCATGCTGTCGAGCTAATGTGATGCTCTTACTATATGCCTCTGCACTTA